>CM051025.1:49784180-51277930 GCA_027627225.1 Congeria kusceri | reverse complement strand
AACAAACCAAAATTGGACAAAAAATTACTAAGATGCAGGAATTTTCGTAAACAAACAGCAATTTTTCATCAAAGCAAGTTAGTGCATAATCTGAAGTTCTCATTTGTAGCAAAACAGTTGATTAATGTTTTATAACAAAGTAGAATATAAACATGTAATAATGCTTTTCTAAACACTGGTTACCACCTGGGGTATTTCCCCAAGACGGTTCTCAAGAGGTCAAGTGGCTCATGATTTCAAGGCTGGGCTTGTAGGTTTTGTGGGAAGTGAGCCCAGTTGGCTCCTAACCCCTGATTGTAAGTTTATATCCCTGATTTCCTTTTGTTTTCATTGCAGGGTTATTACAGGAAAGGTGAGGTGGAATTCCAGGCAGGTCATTACCGGAGTGCATTATTATCCTATGGGGTGTGTATTGCTTAGTTTGTAGTATTTCTTATTAACCATACTACTATTGACATGCTTTGTCTTAGAGAAAAAAGTCTTACCTTGGCCGAAATAATTACCATATTTACAAGTGCTTTTTTATGTCCCCGGCATCTTGATGCGGGAGGCATATAGTGATTGTCCTGTCCGTCCTTCTGTCCAGCCGTCTGTCCTTCCTTCTGTCCTTCCTTCTGTCCGTCTGTGACAAGGTTAACTTATTATAATAACATGTTGATATCCAGTAGTCATGAAGTCAATAAAAATCTCTTTCATGCAGAATACAGTCATTTAATTTAGTGTAAAAGTTTCATACACAACTAAGCGTGGAAATATGGATTAATTTTATTGCATGGTGAGTAGGTGTGACAGCCATACATGTTCATGTAATTGCCCATCTGCCCACCTCTGGGGCTAAAATTTGGAATATGTAGTTAACATACGGTACACATATTTACGATCAACTGAGATTTAATGGTGAATACCATTGCTCGGAGCTGTCACATTATCTTTTGAGTCTTCCGCGTAATTGGTCTTTATAGCTTTTTATATGTATATATATCATCTCTGTTTTCTTGTTTGTTTATTGAATCTCGGTTTTGATCGATTTTATGTTTGCATTTGAAGTTGTGCCCAGAGGAAAAATACTTGTATTTCAAAGAAAGCTTGTTCATGTTCACAATTTTAAATTTGAAAAATAAAAGATAATGCAAATAAAATAAACATGTAAAATATGATGAAAGCAGATGACCCCATAAGGCATGTATACCCATGGAAAATATTAACATACACACACAAAACAAAATCAGGATGTACACTTATACTCACAATTTCCAATGTCTGCATGCACTTGGAAATGGAAAACAATCCCAGTCATGATATCTGACCAGGTGTGAATGTGTAAACATTCCTTATTTAATATATGTTTATTATCTTCTTAAAACGTCTACTGAGTGTACACCACTGCATTATTTTGACTTGACCAATGCATTTCTGACTGAAATGCATACATTTTATCCCCATTCATTTTGGACTGAATGCAAATTTACTCTCATCAATTCTGTAATGAGTGCACTGTGAAATTCTTGCTGCATCCAGTGTTTTTTTAGGGCCAATTCGGCCCCATTCCTCTGTTTAAAAAGTATATATATTTCCCCTATATTTACCTTAAAATTCTCGTCAGAATGTAAGCTTTATTTTGAAAAACAAAGACCAAAATCGGACAAAAATTTGCTAAGATATAGGAGTTTTCGTAAACAATCCCAGCAATTTTTCATCAAACCAAGTTAATTCAAGTTATCATTTGTAGCAAAACAATTAATTAATGTTTTATATCAAAGTAGAACATAAAACATGTAATAATGCACGGTTGTCGGACAATAAAATATTCGGTAACAGTTACGGGACAAACGAGATGTCACATTGATGTGTAGGTGGTGAAAAAAACGTTTTTAAAATAGTATGTTGTATTTATTGTGTTCAGTTGTTAAGCATCTTGTATTTTACTGTTTAGATGTACTGAAATATGGGTGTACATGAAGTATGAGTAATATTATACATTTCTCTCAATTAAATGACTACTTAATGCTCCAAAGATGGTTGCATAGATATAATATTTATAATAATAAAAACATGTGTTCAAAATATTTACAAACCTTATTAAAGTCTTAGACAGATGTATGATTAAACAGTTTAAGCTCATTGGTGATTTTCTTACTTGCTTTAGGTTACTTTTATAGCTTATTTGGAAAGCCAAAATGTCACAGTCATGAAACGACGCCGTTACGGCTAAAATGATGATCTAATATTTAATGTAACGGACATGTGTCGACTTCTTTTATTATGCTTCCCGAATGGGAAAGCAGTTAATCGCCAATTAGTCCGTCTGTCCGAATTCGTATTCCATTGCCTTTCATTTTGTCTGGCTGTCTAATTAATTTTCCCGACTATTTTATCCATCATACTCCATATACGCGGTCCTTCCGTCCATCGGTCTGGTACTTTGTTTCCGCACGAGGTCTCAGGAATATGCCTTGAATTTAATGATACGTTATATCCAGCAGGGTTCACATGCGCATATTATTCGATTGTTCCGTTCTGATGATTTTCAAGTGAGTTATTGCCTTTTTATTATAACCATAACACTTTAAAGGGATGTATTGATAATTATAACAAATGTTGTCACTGTGACACTTTGCGGGCGCGGAATAAGTTAGTAGAAGTAGTAGAATCGTTATATATGAAATGTACATTAAGTATTGCTATGATCATGCGCACTATGGATCAATGTAGTCTAGCATAGGAGTGCGCAATTTGTGGGTTGAAATCCTGCTGGATCATGCGCACTATGGATCAGTGTAGTCTAGCATAGGAGTGCGCAATTTGTGGGTTAAAATCCTGCTGGAACCGTGTATCGAAAAAAATGTTGGTTTAGTATTGTTTTTTGTTATTAATTCTATCAATATATTTTGCTGACAGGAAGATATGTTCGTGATAAATGGAAATACATGTATTTTTTTGTTTTAATACATGTTTATATTTATATTTATGAGAAATACCGTCGATTTGCTTTAATACCCTTAATAGGAACTCAGCGAATCCGAGATCTCATGAAGTAATAATTTACATGTGTGTCTGTAGTACATTTTTATCGACACCGGTATTCTTCCCATATGGGCATCACCCCCAAGAGACTTGTGGGTTACAGGGGATAGTGCAAGATACAGGAGATGCCCCATTCCAGAGGTGACATGTGTATTTTAGTTCCCCATGTGAAGCATCTAGTTCACTGAACATCGGTTAAACATCAAATGCGCAAGACAAGTTAGTAAGTTAGGGTGTAGCGGTGGCTCGAACCGGCGATCCTTGGATTGTGAAGCGAGAGTGGTACCACTGGACCACTGATCCGCCTGAAGTAATACATCGAATTCAATGAAACTTTATATGAAGCATCCCTACCAACAGGACATGCATATATTGTCTGGTCGTTCAGTCCGATGATTTTTCTTTTTATATTCAAATTTACGATTAAGTAGTTGTGACCATGGTAACTGACTTTATGGTAGAAAGATTTTTCACAGTATTTGCATTGATATTTGATACTAAGGGAATGTTCTACAGTCCGGTGAAAGTCATACTGATATACGGCAACATTCATGGAGACGTCCACATCATTTTCCTCAAACTAATCTCATTTATGTTGAAACATTGTCCCGCTACTGTAACAGGGTCGACATGCAGCCGTTACTCAATAAAAGACGTTGTCTTTATGTCCGTTACATTTCAACAGGTGTTTATTGTTGTTTAGAAAATTGGTGATGTAGTCATATTTTGCGTACTGGAATGCATAGACACAGAAATAAGTCTCAATTATGTTTTTTAAAACAAAAGTGTCGTTTAAAATTAATAACCTAACTTTTAATATACTTTTCTTTCACAAAAAAACAAAAAATCGGTCCATTATCAAGGTAGATCTGTTATCAAATCAAAAAGAAAAACAAAGGGAAATTAAATTAAAATAGTTATTATAACCAAACTTCTCATATCTCCTAACATATAATAAACTTGTTCAGTTACAAATGATTTTTACACAATCCGATTCAGGTGTCTCCTTTGCATGTTCTAACTCCAATTACATAACACACAACCTACTGCTAAAGCGTCCGACAACCCTGACCGAAGTGTCCATTTCTCGTGTTGCCGAGATCCCAGACAGTGAGTATGCAACAGGAGAAACTTGGAACAGTCACAAATCACAAAAAGGGATGAAACTGGCATCACCGTCTTGGAAAAGTAATGATAAGCTGGGGTCACCGTCTTGGAAAAATAATGATAAACTGGTGTCACCGTCTTGGAAAAATAGTGATAAACTGGCGTCACCATCTTGGAAAAGTAATTGATACACTGGGGTCACCATCTTGGAAAAGTAATGATAAACTGGGGTCACCATCTTGGAAAAGTAATGATAAGCTGGGGCGTCACCATCTTGGAAAAGTAACGATAAACTAGGGTCATTAATGTTAAACTGGGTTCACCGTCTTGGAAAAGTAATGATAAACTAGGGTCACTGTCTTGGAAAAGTACTGATAAACTGGCTTCACTGTCATTAATGATAAGCTGGGGTCACTGTCATGGAAAAGTAATGATAAACTGGGGTCATTGTCCTGGAAAAGTAATGATAAACTGGCTTCACTGTCATTAATGATAAGCTGGGGTCACTGTCATGGAAAAGTAATGATAAACTGGGGTCATTGTCCTGGAAAAGTAATGACAAACTTGGGTCAACGTCTTGGGATGGTGAAACATGTTTTTACACTTATAAATTCAGTAATTAACTGTGACAGCGTTCCTCTGTTTCAGCAAGCCTTGATGCTAGAGCCGAACAATGAAGAAGTACGCACGGCCGTGGCCCGCACTAACACACTGGTACAAGATGATAAGAAAAGTATAGTTTTCCGTGTGTCTTGAATCTGTCTTTCGACACTCTTCACATGTTACTTTAAGTTTTAAATACAGTATGTTGAATTCTTATGGTCTGAACACTGGCTAAGAAAAACGATGGACCTCCAGTTTTATGAAAGGTTTCTCGCTAACAGAATGCAAGGCCTCCCACTAAAAAATGGCCGAGGTCAACATTTCACACATGAGTATTCAAATTGTGTATGTCCAAAACATATTTTGAGTGTGAACATGACATTAATGGCAAATTTTATATAGTGTTGGTCAAGAAAGTTCATAAAAAGGCTCACAGCAGTCGTTTTTTTCTTGATAAATTGTAAGAAAGTATCTTACTGTGTACAAAATTTCTCTCCTGTTTTTGAAAAATACATTGAAAAGTAAATCTGTAACAGGCTAAGCAGGACAATCCAGTAGTCCAGCCCTAGTAACTACTCAGTATTACCAGCATAAGTAACTATTCAGTATTACCAGCCCTAGTAACTACTCAGTATTGTCAGCCCTAGTAACTACTCAGTATTACCAGCCCTAGTAACTATTCAGTATTGTCAGCCCTAGTAACTACTCAGTATTGCAGCCCTAGTAACTACTCAGTATTCCCAGCCATAGTAAAAACTCAGTATTCCAGGCCTAGTAACTACTCAGTATTCCAGCCCTAGTAACTACTCAGTATTGCCAGCCCTAGTAACTATTCAGTATTGCCAGCCCTAGTAACTACTCAGTATTTCCAGCCCTAGTAACTATTCAGTATTGTCAGCCCTAGTAACTACTCAGTATTCCAGCCCTAGTAACTACTCAGTATTCCCAGCCATAGTAACTACTCAGTATTGCAGCCCTAGTAACTACTCAGTATTCCCAGCCATAGTAACAACTCAGTATTCCAGCCCTAGTAACTACTCAGTATTCCCAGCCATAGTAACTACTCAGTATTGCAACCCTACTAACTACTCAGTATTCCCAGCCATAGTAATTACTCAGTATTGCAGCCATAGTAACTACTCAGTATTCCAACCCTAGTAACTACTCAGTATTGCCAGCCCTAGTAACTATTCAGTATTGCCAGCCCTAGTAAATACTCAGTATTTCGAGCCCTAGTAACTATTCAGTATTTCCAGCCCTAGTAACTTATCAGTATTCCCAGCCATAGTAACTACTCAGTATTCCAGCCCTAGTAACAACTCAGTATTCCCAGCCCTAGTAACTAGTCAGTATTGCCAGACCTACTAACTACTCAGTATTCCCAGCCCTAGTAACTACTCAGTATTGCCAGACCTACTAACTACTCAGTATTGCCAGACCTACTAACTACTCAGTATTCCCAGCCCTAGTATCTACTCAGTATTCCAGCCCTAGTAACTACTCAGTATTCCCAGCCATAGTAACTACTCAGTATTGCCAGCCATAGTAACTACTCAGTATTCCCAGCCATAGTAACTACTCAGTATTCCCAGCCCTAGTAACTACTCAGTATTGCCAGCCATAGTAACTGCCCAGTATTGCCAGCCATAGTAACTACTCAGTATTCCCAGCCATAGTAACTACTCAGTATTCCCAGCCATAGTAACTACTCAGTATTCCCAGCCCTAGTAACTACACAGTATTGCCAGACCTACTAACTACTCAGTATTCCCAGCCCTAGTAACTGCTCAGTATTGCCAGACCTACTAACTACTCAGTATTCCCAGCCCTAGTAACTACTCAGTATTCCCAGACCTACTAACTACTCAGTATTGCCAGACCTACTAACTACTCAGTATTGCCAGCCATAGTAACTACACAGTATTCCCAGCCATAGTAACTACTCAGTATTCCCAGCCATAGTAACAACTCAGTATTGCCAGACCTACTAACTACTCAGTATTCCCAGCCCTAGTAACTACTCAGTATTGCCAGACCTACTAACTACTCAGTATTCCCAGCCATAGTAACTACTCAGTATTCCCAGCCATAGTAACTACTCAGTATTGCCAGACCTACCAACTACTCAGTATTCCCAGCCCTAGTAACTACTCAGTATTGCCAGACCTACTAACTACTCAGTATTCCCAGCCCTAGTAACTACTCAGTATTGCCAGACCTACTAACTACTCAGTATTCCCAGCCATAGTAACTACTCAGTATTGCCAGACCTACTAACTACTCAGTATGCCCAGCCATAGTAACAACTCAGTATTCCCTGCCATAGTAACTACTCAGTATTTCCAGCCCTAGTAACTACTCAGTATTGCCAGACCTAGTAACTACTCAGTATTGCCAGACCTAGTAACTACTCAGTATTTCCAGACCTAGTAACTACTCAGTATTTCCAGCCCTAGTAACTACTCAGTATTGCCAGCCCTAGTAACTACTCAGTATTTCCAGCCCTAGTAACTACTCAGTATTTCCAGTCCTAGTAACTACTCAGTATTGCCAGCCCTAGTAACTACTCAGTATTTCCAGCCCTAGTAACTACTCAGTATTTCCAGTCCTTGTAACTACTAAAAATTGAATACTCCCGTTCTAAATGTTGACAATATCAGCCATTTTAGCGGGAGGCTGTGCGTTACGTTAGTGAGAAGCCTTTCGTAAAACTGAAGGTCTGGCATTATTCCTAAACATTGTGGGTCTGTCAGACACCCTTGTCTTAGTAAACGTCCATTTATCACACTTTTCAGAATAAAAACAAAATGAATAGTGATTAAACATATAAAAATCTGTGTAACAAAATATTGTTGTTGAAAAATCATTAAATAGGAGGAGGTTTTCATTAAAATAAAAAGTTGGTCGATGTGTATTGCAATTGGTAAATAGTAAAAAATGAAAAAAGACATAAATCTCAGTGACAAACTTTTCTGTTAATTGTGTTGGTTAGTCAAGACAATTCAGGTTTACTTTGATTATTTGTTTTTCTTTGATGTGTGATGTTTAATTTAAGAACCGTCAACAGAAAGACAACAAAAAGAGCTAACATCAGGAAGAGAAGCACATAAGAGCATGTACATGTATTAGCAAATCAATGTTTCATTCTGTTTAAAAGTTGCCATGACAACCATACAGTTTAATTTCACCACTGGCAACATAGATGGTTTATCTTAGTAAGATACTCCTTTAAGATGGTTTTTATACATTCTGGTGAAGTGTGTACTTTTGCTGTATATAGATAGATACTCCTTTAAGATGGTTTTTATACCTTCTGGTGAAGTGTGTACTTTTGCTGTATATAGATAGATACTCCTTTAAGATGGTTTTCATACATTCTGGTGAAGTGTGTACTTTTGCTGTATATAGATAGATACTCCTTTAAGATGGTTTTCATACATTCTGGTGAAGTGTGTACTTTTACTGTATATAGATAGATACTCCTTTAAGATGGTTTTCATACATTCTGGTGAAGTGTGTACTTTTGCTGTATATAGATAGATACTCCTTTAAGATGGTTTTCATACATTCTTGTGAAGTGTGTACTTTTGCTGTATATAGATAGATACTCCTTTAAGATGGTTTTTATACATTCTTGTGGAGCATGTCATTTTACTGTTTATACATAGTAAAACATGTTTTTTTTATTTTTAAATCGATGAATTGTGTGGGCATGTTATGTGGATGATGTTAGTTTTATTAGCAGCATGTTGATCGTTTTTCCAGAAACAAACTGTGTTAAAAACATAAATTAATTTAAATAACAAATACAGTCTTCACATTAATGTTCTGGACCAACTTGCCCATTGAGAAAAATATAAGGAATTTCATCTTGCCCAAATCATGTCCTAAAAGAAATGTGTAAATGGTAGTGAATTTTTACCTGTTCCGAACGTCAGGCTAGTATACCTAAGTATGTTTACAAACATTTTATCATATGGCCATATAGTGTTTCTCTGTCCATATGTGCATGAAAGTGTTTTACACATTGCATTACTTTTTTTCATTAGCCAGGGAACTTGTCTGTGGATACATTTTTTAGCTCGACTATTTAAAGAATAGGTGAGCTATCCTACTACCCCCTGTGTCGGCGTCCGCGTCCACGTCTGAATTTGGTTAAAGTTTTTATTCAAAAGTCTTGTAACTTCAAAACTACATAAGTTATTCACTTGAAACTCGGAATATACCTTTGTCATCAATTCCAGTGTCAGGGGCAACATTCCCCATAACTCTGTTTTGTATTTTGACAGAGTTATGCCCCTTTTTCACTTAGATTTTCTGGTTAAAGTTTATATTCAAAAGTTTTGTAACTTCAAAACTACATAAGTTATTCAGTTGAAACTTGGAATATACCTTTGTCATCAACTCCAGTGTCAGGAGCAACATTCCTCATAACTCTGTTATGTATTTTGACAGAGTTATGCCCCTTTTTCACTTAGATTTTCTGGTTAAAGTTTATATTCAAAAGTTTTGTAACTTCAAAACTACATAAGTTATTCACTTGAAACTTGGAATATACCTTTGTCATCAACTCCAGTGTCAGGGGCAATATTCCCCATAACTCTGTTTTGTAATTTGACAGAGTTATGCTCCCTTTTCACTTAGATTTTCTGGTTAAAGTTTATATTCAAAAGTTTTGTAACTTTACAACTACATAAGTTATTCAGTTGAAACTTGGAATATACCTTTGTCATCAACTCCAGTGTCAGGGGCAACATTTCCCATAACTCTGTTTTGTAATTTGACAGAGTTATACCACTTTTTCACTTAGATTTTCTGGTTAAAGTTTATATTCAAAAGTTTTGTTACTTCAATCTACATAAGTTGTTCACTTGAAACTTGGAACTAAACTTTGTCATCAACTCCAGTATCAAGGGCAACATTCCCTATAACTCCGTTTTGTATTTTGACAGAGTTATGTGCCCTTTTCACATAGATTTTCTGGTTAAAGTTTATAATCACAAGTTTTGTAACTTCAATTCTACAAAAGCTATTCACTTGACATTTGGAACTAACCTTTGTCATCAACTCCAGTATCAGGATGAACATTCCCCATAACTCTATTTTGTATTTTGACAGAGTTATGTCCCCTTTTTCACTCAGATTTTCTGTTTAAAGTTGATATTCAAAAGTTTGGTAACTTCGAAACTACTTAAGTTATTCACTTGAAACTTGGAACTAAACTTTGTCATCAACTCCAGTATCAAGGGCAACATTCCCTATAACTCTGTTTGTATTTTGACAGAGTTATGCCCCTTTTACACAGAGATTTTCTGGTTAAAGTTTATATTCAAAAGTTTTGTAACTTCAAAACTACACAAGTTATTCATTTGAAACTTGGAACTAACCTTTCTCACAAAACTACACAAGTTATTCATTTGAAACTTGGATCTAACCTTTGTCATCAACTCCAGTATCAGGGTGAAGATTCCCCATAACTCTATTTTGTATTTTGACAGAATTAGCCCACTTTTTGCATAGACTTTGTTGTTAAAGTTTTTGTTCCAAACATTTATAAACTATTCAAGGCTTCACTTAAAACCTATGTATTTTAACAAATGTATGTCCCTTCTACTATCCAAAATATTTACCAACTGAAATACTTCGAATAGTCGAGCGCGCTGTCCTCTGACAGCTCTTGTTGTCTTACATGTTTAACTGTATTCATATATTCGAGTTTACACTGACATCACCATTAGTAAGAACTTAGTTAAGTTTTTATTCAAAAGTCTTGTAACTTCAAAACTGCATAAGTTATTATATTTGAAACTTGGAATATACCTTTGTCATTAACTCCAGCATCAGGTGCAACATTCCCCATAACTCTGAATTGCATTTTGACAGAGTTATGTCCCTTTGTCCTGCAGATTTTCTTGTTGAAGTTTTTTATTGAAAAGAGTTATGATTTCAAAACAAGTTATTCACTTGAAACTTGGAATATACCTTTGTCATTAACTCCAGTATCAGGGGCAACAATCCCCATAACTCTTTTGTATTTTGACACCGTTATGCCCCTTCTTCACATAGATATTGAGGTTAAAGTTTTTATTTAAAAAGTCTTATACATTTCAAAACTACATAAGGTTTTCACTTGAAAAAATCATAAAATATATCTTCGTCATCAACTCTCGAATCACTTGCAACAATACCCAGAACTTTGTGTTGTATTTTGACACAGTTATGCCCCCTTTTTCCATTGCCATAACTTAGCTTTGCATTTTGACAGATTTATGCCCCATCCACTTTAAAACAAATGCACCAACTAAAAAACTTTGAATAGGCGAGCGGGCTGTCATCTGACTTCGCTTGTTTCATGCCTGTATAATATAAATGGTCTTAAAGACTCAAATTAAGCTTAAGATTGTTTGTAATCATGAAGCCAGGTGAGCAATACAGGCCAGTCATGGCAGATTAATCTCAAGATTGTTTGTAATCATGAAGCCAGGTGAGCGATACAGGCCAGTCATGGCAGATTAATCTCAAGATTGTTTGTAATCATGAAGCCAGGTGAGCGATACAGGCCAGTCATGGCAGATTAATCTCAAGATTGTTTGTAATCATGAAGCCAGGTGAGCGATACAGGCCAGTCATGGCAGATTAATCTCAAGATTGTTTGTAATCATGAAGCCAGGTGAGCGATACAGGCCAGTCATGGCAGATTAATCTCAAGATTGTTTGTAATCATGAAGCCAGGTGAGCGATACAGGCCAGTCATGGCAGATTAATCTCAAGATTGTTTGTAATCATGAAGCCAGGTGAGCGATACAGGCCAGTCATGGCAGATTAATCTCAAGATTGTTTGTAATCATGAAGCCAGGTGAGCGATACAGGCCAGTCATGGCAGATTAATCTCAAGATTGTTTGTAATCATGAAGCCAGGTGAGCGATACAGGCCAGTCATGGCAGATTAATCTTAAGATTGTTTGTAATCATGAAGCCAGGTGAGCGATACAGGCCAGTCATGGCAGATTAATCTCAAGATTGTTTGTAATCATGAAGCCAGGTGAGCGATACAGGCCAGTCATGCCAAATTAATCTTAAGATTGTTTGTAATCATGAAGCCAGGTGAGCGATACAGGCCAGTCATGGCAGATTAATCTCAAGATTGTTTGTAATCACTAAGCCAGGTGAGCAATACAGGCCTTTAATGGATCTCTTGTTTGTTGTTTCAGAGGAGCAGAGAGAGCCCTGGGTATACTGTGGTGGGGGATCCTTCCTCGGGCTCGTGATCGTCATGGCTGACACTTACTTGACTGATAAGCCTTCCGTACAGGTAGTCGTTTGAATTGTGTTTAGCATTATGCATTTGTTGTGTACCATGTGGTACTTGGCCTTCGGTCACTTGCCTTAATAATTGACCATGATTTGTTTGACAGGAGTTTTTCAATGCTTTTACATTAAGAGTTCCACAATCATTTACATAACATTGTACAGCTTTCAAGAATATTTCAATATCAAAATGGCCGAAGACCTTTGTGTCTTTATGTTTAGCAAATATCGGGATGGGAAAGGCATCATTGCAGACTTTTTCTCTGTGTTCCTTTCACAGGAAGTTTGCATCTTGCACCAAAACACCTAACATCCTACTGTTGGATGCCTTTAAAACCACAAGAGTTTACTAACAGAATTGATCAGATATAATGTAACATGTTTTTTAACTAAGCTCTATGCCATTTGCACTAATGATAAGTTGAAAACTGATTGAGTTTCAGTTAAAATTGTCTTCATATCTAGTTGTGAATGATGTTATGATCAGAGATATAAAAACAAACAAACTGAAAATGCAACATACTGTATACTTTACTTTCTTTTCTGTTAGAATGTAGTGATACAGTTCATTCTGATTATGGTGTTTGGTTGCCTTGGATTTCTGGTGCTGCTTGCGTGCAGGTAAGATTATTGAACATTTTGACTTAGGCCTTCACTGTCCAATTTAATCCAATAATCCTGGTTCTGATTCTTGTACAAACTGTATGTAAGATCAGTTAAGCGTATCAAAATCATTTTCTGGTTCAGTTCTGGGCCAGCATTTGCCAACCTATCTTAGACTTAAGACTTAAGAATAAAGAATATTCTTTAATCTGTTCCGTTCTAAAGAGGCTATTAATTTGATCTTACCTGATGCGGTAGATTTTGTTTGATTGAATAGCCATTTGAACGTCGGAATATTTGATTATCCAGAGGGTATTTTACCACATTGGATCTGCATGCGTTTCCTATATTTTCCTTGTTGGCTGGTCCAAGGTAAAACAAAAGAAAAGTGTGTTCCGAATGAACGCTTAGTGCTAGATGCTGTGGCAATAAGTTGAACTAATATGTAACAATTTTTTACCCTTGTTTTCTATATTGACCAGTCCAAGCTAAAAAATATATAGAGTCGACTCCCAATGGATCAAAGTTGCAGGGACCAGCAAGAAAACTTCTAGCCTTCAAACATTAGTGTTAATGTGTACTTATATGATCGTGTTCTGCTTTTTTTCAAAGTGTTCAAATGTTTAAAATGGTTATTAACATACGTCAAACATTTATTTATATATTTGCTGATAGTTATTTTATATATAAGTTTGTTAGAGCTGTGAAATCGATTATTCTATCAACACTTGACACAAATCAAGGGCATCTAATCTACTGTTTTAACAACTCGATGTTGCCAAAGTGTGTTCAAGCCAAATAAACAATTAAATGTATGAATACTGTAACTGGGACTGTGACAAACACTTAGAGCCATCCGAAAATTTG
Organism: Congeria kusceri; assembly: GCA_027627225.1. Taxonomy (NCBI): domain Eukaryota; kingdom Metazoa; phylum Mollusca; class Bivalvia; order Myida; family Dreissenidae; genus Congeria; species Congeria kusceri. The sequence goes on along the minus strand of CM051025.1, from coordinate 51,264,418 downwards.
ACTTGTGAGTTTGAGACAACTGACAGAAATTTATATGAACATATAGCAATAAAATAATGGTCCCTCCAACTATAAATTCAAGACAAGCCAGTTTGAGGCATTGGGAGTGGACTGTATATGTGGCGCGTCATGGGAAAACCGGTTTTAATGCATGTGCGTAAAGTGCCGTCCCGGATTAGCCTGTGCAGTCCGCACAGGCTAATCCGGGATGGCACTTTCTCCTTTTATGGTATTTTCTTTTTCAAGGAAGTCTCTTCTAAACATAAATTCACTGTAGGCGCAAAGTGCCGTACTGGATTAGCCTGTGCGGACTGCACAGGCTAATCCGGGATGACACTTTACGCACATGCATTAAGTCCGCATTAAGACGCGCCTCATATGTTTTCTGAATGAGCAGTGCTTTGGTGTGAAATGGTAACAACAAGTGCTTGACAATGGACTGGTTTATTTGCAGGCACCTTAGAAATTTGGACTGGAAGTCAAAGTTGGAACCACCGGTTGATTTGCTTGAAGGTTGGGTTTTGGTATTGCATGATGTGTACTAAGATTATACTTTGGGTTAACAAGCATATACATGTGATAATATAATATGTATAACTATTAAAGAAACAACAACTTGCTTTTGAATGATAAATAAACCTTGAACAGTATCTTTCGGTTTTGTTATGTGATTTTAAAGAAAAAAATATTTATATGTCATTCATGAACAGGCATTTCTATGAAATGTGAAACTTGTATGTTCTGTCTACAGCAATGGGCCAGCAAACTTCACCGAACTCTGAACCAACTGTTGAAGCTGAAGATAACACCAATAGCCATAACACAAATCCTCGAACACACAGAAAAGGTGGAATGGGCGCTGCTAGGCAACGGTTTAAAAAGGGAAAAACATGACTTATCATAAACTTTGATATAATATTGCAGAGGATGTGTAAACTGGTGACCAAGATTTTCTTCCGAAGTTATATCTTATGTGTATATATACATGCATTTGAGGTTTCTGTAATTCTAAACATTCTTGCAGATGATTGAGATAAAGAAGTAAATATTGGATTAATCTGAAAAATGACTCTGCCGACCAGAGTGAGTTTATTCATCATTGACGAAAAAAATGGTCCAAATATTACAATTTATAATAATTTTGTAAAAAATGGTTTAAATAATAAAATTCAATCATTTTTGTAAGTATAACTATGGCAGAATGAGCACTTTAGATATGCAATAAAACCCAGTGAACCCCTAAACAGGTAAGGCATTTACTGTAGCTGTTTTTATTTTTATATTTACTTGTATGGTGACTATTTTCTCCACTGTTGCATTTCAAATGTTTGATTGTGAAAATTATTTCTTTAAGCAATACAATGTCACTGTGTGTGATGTAGTAGACATGGTTTGTAGAAATCTAGTCGGCCAGTGCCATCAAAGGCTGTTACAAAGCTGTCTATTAAGCATAATCACACATGTAAAACTTTTATGTTAGTTGTTGAGTCCATGGCCCATGTTCACCAACCCATTCCTAAGTATGAAGAAAAGACTTAGTCTCAAGATAAAATACTTGTGTGTTACCACATATGCTGAGTGCCTACGTCACATATGTCATTAACAAATTGTTCAAAATAAAGAATGTTGTAATTAGAGTTTGCAAATGACAAGTATGATTCGAACTAACTGCTTTATAAGAACAGAACAGTTAGAATAATTGAGGCGTGTCGTGGGAAAACCGGTCTTAATGCATGTGCTTAAAGTGTCGTCTCGGATTAGCCTGTGCAGTTCGCACAGACTAATCCAGGACGGCACTTTCCGCCTACAGTGGATTTATGTTTAGAAGAGACTTCCTTGAAAGAGAAAATACCATAAATGCGGAAAGTGCCGTCCTGGATTAGCCTGTGCTGACTGCACAGGCTAATCCGGGACGACACTTTACGCACATGCATTGAGACCAGTTTTCTCCCGACGCGCCTCAAATATTCTTTATTCTTTCAGCTTAAGTCTAAGAAGTGGTTGGTGAGTACAGGTCCGTATTTGTTATTGTTGTGTTGTTTAATTTCACTTATTAATTAGATTGACGCTATATTGTCAATTCTATTAAGTTCAGTATAGATTGATGTACCAGAATGTACTGTACTATGCTGAGTTGACTGCTTACAGGACACTGTTTAAAGGTGTCACAAAACGTTTAAACAGTTTCCGTGTAAACCGCAGTTCACATTGATGCCATACGTAAGTTTATTTGTGCCGATAATTAAATTACTGTTTAAATATTCTATTAAATATTAAACATTGTAAAGAAACTGTGTTTGACTTTGTCTTTGAAATTGTTTAAATGTATGCATTTAGATGAAAAATACCATGTCATAAGCGCAATGCGTAATGTGACTTGGATTAGAAACAAGTTTCAGTAATGCTAAAATTAATGCTTGTTTTCTTAATTAACTGTTTGCTGTACTGTAAAAATTAAATTTAACAAATTTTGAAGGTTTTATGAACAGTTTATTTCTAGATGTAATGCAGGTGCTCAAAATGAATGTTAATCCAATTTACTTTGTATTTACTCTCCAGCTGATCATATACAAGTTACAAGCTATCGATTAGGACATTGTATGATGTAATACTGCTTGTTCATTTAAGGGTCCATGACCATTTGCACGTTGTTTGTACTATGTATTGGCGTTCGTACTATATGTGAAAGCAATGGTAATAAACAATCGGGTAAGAAAAGGAATCCTTTCTGGAAGATAATGATTACTCACAAGTCAAAATCAAGGTGTTAAAAGTGTACCTAATACCTGGTTTATTAACTATAATTAATCGAAGGAAAATCTATGTAAATCATACATTCCTAAAAAAACTACATGTCTTAATTAGAAATTTGAAACTTTGGTAGAATACAAGTGTCTCATTTCTATTCTGTAATAATAGTGATTGGCATCCACATTATAATTGGCTTTGTGTGTTGCCTCCAGTACGGATTCCAAATGTTTCATTGTCACAGATTTCTCCATGGCGCACTGTACCAGCTTGCAGATGATTGGCTTTTAAAATTGAATGAATACATTAACAATCTATGACATGCACAGTACATGTAGTTTATCTGATGATAAACATGTGTTTATACAATTTGTTATGCAATGATGATAAAACCTGTAATTACCATTTGTCTTTGTGCTACGACAGCTCGATGTTAGCTCTACCAGTAGCCAAAATAGCCATTGGCAACGAAAATGTCTTATTGGGCCATCCTTAAAAAATGTATGTTTGCGGTAACGCGACCGACTCAAGAAATTGGGCCCGACTCACAAGTTTTTAAAGGCTTCTGTGACCAAAAATGTTTCTACTAGTATTTGAAAATGTCAGCTATATCACCATTTTTTGTTCGTATTAATTAATTTATAACATTTTTATATCAACTAAACACTGCATTCTAACAACATTGCAATAATATTTCCAATTTGAACAAACAATATGCCACTGGCATACACTAAGCAATGTGATTGACTCTTGTATTTTGTGTCAAGACAATTGGGTCCGTAACTAAGGGTTGTCTACCTTTGTTCCCACCCAAACAAAATTATAAAAAAGTAAAATAAAAATCGACCTACCTACCCACCTTGAAAATTCTGGGTCGCGTTACCGCAAACAAACAATATTTTAAGGATGGCCTTGTCTACATGTGTACTAACATTTCTGAAATTATTTGTAAATGAAGCCTATTTTCACATTCTCTGTGGAAACAATATCTAAATAACATATATTTTTGCAAAATGCAAGTTTCTGGCTATTAATTTAGTGCCAACCTAGCAGCTTGCATAATTGTATAATGTTTTTATTACATAATGGGATGTTGTTATTCCATAATGGGATTTTTTTATTCCATAATGGGATAATGATTGTATTCCATAATGGGGTAATGTTTTTATTCCATAATGGGTTAATGTTTATAAATTATTCGGCAATTGAGGGTGTCAGACAATTATTGTAAGTGTTATAATCATGCAAGTTTCGTGTTTAAGTTTGGTTTACGCTCGTTGGGTCATCAGTTTGCATTTACTTGCAACAGATTCTAAAGTATTTCAAAGTTTATATTTATGTGGTCCTTTCTCGCCAACGATGCATTATGTGAAAAGACAGGTTGTGTCCCAGAACCCCTACCCCTAATTTACTTTCTAGAGACACATCGAAAATCGGAACGTTGGAACGAAAATGTTGAATATTTGCGCAATTTCCAGTTATTTATTATTTACTGAAATATCGATTTCATTTTGGTGTGGTCTTAAACAGTAGGGGGCAATCGGACTACATGCCCGGTACGATTACCACCAATTACTATTCTCAAAGATAAAACACTAGATTATAAATGTTTTATTACTACGACATCTTCCACATTAAATAAAATCAGAAAATCAGACGGTCATTGAGGTACTTTGAGGATATTAAAATAAAATAATAGTCAAATCTCGCTGCCTCAATACACTACGATAAATGGGGTATCCAAGCATTTGTACGAGTGGAAACGAACAATAGCACAAAAGGTGCGATCGCATTTATCTTTCGGTGGAATGCGAATGAAATGCAAGAGATTTGATCGTACATGGTAATGTGTTCGATTGAAAGCATGTGCAATTATGTTACAGTGCATTTTCTCTATGATTACGCTAAACAATAGAATGACTACATGGAAGCCATTTTTGTATATACATATAGAAGAAAATGTTTGTCATACTAGTGGTTATAACTAGAATTGTCATAACAATATCTATGGCTGTTGATACACTGTAGCCAGTGTGTAGCGATTATGATTTTCTCGTATGTTTGTTCTTTCGTCTTGCAAAAACCACTTGCCGATATTTTTTATTAAAGTCATCACAATCTGTTCACACATAAAGAAATGATTGTTTGAAATGTTATGTTAACTGAACTTTAATTTTTGCGTCATGTTTTGTTATAAAATTGTATGTAACAGAAACACAGAAATCACCAGCAAATATAGTCATTTATAACAATGCACTAGACGTTTATGCGATGATTTTGCTATTTTTACTAACGTGTAACTATGTGAACTACGGTACAAATGTACAAATGTCCTTACTCGATCATATTCGGAAGGTTAGCGTTTGCGTGAGCGGTTTGTATTGATATAATCATATTCATAACCTGTCACGGACCTGTGGTTTTACATCCTATATTATCATAAATGATCACTAGAATATAAATGTGAGCGTCGTCAGTTTTCAAAGCGCGGTATGCTACGCTTTAAGAGAGTGACTGAAAATTGACTATCTCATACGGTGATCTGGCATATATGCCATTTCCGGGATTATGTCGAGTTTAAATGATCGTTTTTCACATGGAACTTAAAAGATGAACAGTGTACATGTTATACGTTTAAACTTTCTAACATGCATATGAATACGTAACACATTGGCAGGCGGATTGAAAAGCGGCGTAAACATGTATACAAATTCGACTTGTTAATACCCAGGAGAATTATATAAATGTATAGCATGTCTTATTTAGGTTATCTTGCACAGACGGTTAGTACACGTCCAGAACCTCTGCAGAAAGTTTAACTATTATACCAGCAATTGAAGTCACTTTTTGCCAAATATTTATCCATGTAAAGGTTGGTATATATAGGTTCTTTTTTTCCGGCCCTCTAACTCCATATCCTGTATATTGCGTACACATGGTGTTTTTTCCTATCTTGTTTAGGGCTTGGGCGTGCCTTTTAAGACGCTGCTGCAGATGGTTTACCATGCATTCATCATCATCTCATTATATGTATCACCCTGTCGAGACCATGCTTTAAGCAGATATTAATTAAGACATTTTACAATTGCTGTTGTATACTTCATATATAATACATTTGATTTGTTTTCTCTGTTGCCAAAATCACATCCATACAGATTTCAAATGCTTAAATAATAATTGAAATCAGTTCTGTTGTGAGAAATGTGCTATATATTAAACTTGCAGTTCAGCTGTTCATTGCAAATACTAGTTTTGACAATTCATAATACCGTAGGTTAGATTCAGCTTGCTGACTCCGTGTTTTACGGGTTCCTCACGTTGCTCATTTCTATATTTCCTAAATGCAGGTTGTGTTCTTTGACTCCATGTCATCGTATACACTTTGAGTCCTCGTTATCGTAATTTCTATGACTCCATGTTAAAGTTTATTATTTGGCATCATGTTATCGTGTGTTTTATGACTCCATGTTATCGTGTATTCATTGACTCCATGTTATCGTGTATTCATTGACTCCATGCTATCGTGTATTAATTGACTCCATGTTATCGTGTATTCATTGACTCCATGTTATCGTATGTTCTTTGACTCCATGTTATCGTATGTTCCTTCACTCCGTGTTATCATATGTATTTTGACTCCATATTATCTTTTTCTTTGATTTATGTAATCCATTTTCATCTGTGCAGTTTGTATCTCGATCAAGAAAAGAATATACATGTACAATATCTTCTTTTACTGAACGAGACTGTAAATCTATATATGAACAGCCACTCATATTGATGTTTCGAATTCCTGACGTCATAATCAACCATGTGCCTGCACTCAATAGTGTTCTTATTCAATCTATGAGGAATACACGTAGTTGACATTATATCGAGGTAATAATGAATGACGTTTATAAAACATGCTCATACATAAGCTGACTCATTCATGTTTGATAATAGCGCGGTTTCAGAGCGTTCATAATGATTAAGTTTTCTGTGTAAGAACACTTAAAGTGAAATCTTGGGGGCCGTATTCTAAAAGTAATATTCTGTCATTAACTTTACAATCAACATTTTATTTAACTTTTTATTTCGTTTGTACAGTGCATTGTGCTTAGTGTTTATTAATTATCACATATAGTATTATTTTTGTTGATATAAACATAAAAAATTAAAAAAATTCACACATTTATTCGTTTTTTAAAATTATAACGTCTTGAAATTATAGCTCAGTTGATAGAGCGCTGGACTACAAACCCGAGGATCGCGGGTTCGATTCCCAGCCCGGCCACATAACTTGTGTGGGGATTGGTCATGAAATTATTTCTACTGCCATTCTCCCCCTACCTCTGATTCAAGTAGGACAGTTGTCAGTTACTGGCATAAGTATGTGCACTTAGTACTGGTAAACCAGCTTACCCAGAAAAAGTGTGAGTAGGTTAACTGACCGCCGTTATATGACTGAAATACTGTTGAATACGTCGAAAAATCCAAACAAACAAACGAAATATTTTAAAATACTCTTAAGATGTTTCTGGAATACTGCCCCTGGCATCCTGACTTATTGTAACAATGTAGATTATATCAATATAATATCACGTGAATGAAAATTAATCGCTCTTTTGTTAATTTACAAACATCTCTATATATTCGGGCAGTCCACTGTATAGTACATCCCCATATTTCGTGTTGTTTTAGTTAAAAATTGTAACACGAAAATGCTTGTCAGAAGCTGTGCCCAGAAGGTCGATCTTCTGCATTTCGCATCTGAACACCATTAAGTTATTTCGGAACTTGGATCCATGTTCTTTGTCCATTGATCCATTATCATGTTCTTTGTCCATTGGTCTAGTATCCATGTTCTTTGTCCATTGGTCTAGTATCCATGTTCTTTGTCCACTGATCTAGTCCATCGATCACGTTGTTCCTGCTAGAATGTGGTATGCACATCGTCTTCCGTTTGATAGTTTCAATCTCCAATGAACATACACGGCTTTCTTCTAAATGTGGAACTGACATCCATGTATGTTTCTTGGTTTCGAGCTTCAATGGGCAAAACCGGTTTCCTATATTGAGTACTTCTGAAAGTTGACCTGACATCCTATTCTGCTTCTTTGTTTCAATGTTCATTTAGTTGGCCAATCCGATTTTCCCTTGCCCAGCCCTGAATGCACGTGGAACTGACCGTTTCAGTGTTTTGATTTCAATCTCCAATGAGTCAAACCGGTTTCCTCTCCCGGGAACTTCAGCTTGGGAAACTGGCATCTACTTATGTGTTTTAGTTTCAATCTTCTTTGATTACATCCATGACGTCCTGAAGGTGGAACTGACATCTATTTCTGCCTTTGGTAACCTAGCTTTATGAGCGCGGTGTTCCATCATACAGCTAGATAACCAAAGACAGAACCAGAGTCTTCTAGAAGAGCAGATGTTTTTTGACGCCATCAATTCTGCCAGCAATCCGTAGTATCGTAGCTAATGTGTGCCCAGAGTTGATTATTGCCATGCCTTGTATCCAGAATTGATCTTAACTTGTATCCAGAATTAGTTATCCTTTATATCCAGAAATGATTTTCGCCACGCCTTGTATGCAGAATTGACCATTGCCATACCTTATTTCCCGAATTGACCATCGCCATGCATTGTATCCAGAATCGACCATCCTTGTATCAAGAATTGAATATCGCCATGCCATGTGTCCAGAATTGACCATCGCCATGCCATGTGTTCAGAATTGACGATCGCCATGTATTGTATCCAGAATTGACCATCGCCATGCCGTGTATCCAGAATTGATTGAGGTAACGTTAACGTTGTGCATCCTGCTCAGAGTTGATCTCGTACAATGGACATGTACATGCCATCGTCCAGGTTCCCAACTTACGACGCAATTCAGTGACCAAATTCTATACAGGCGCAGTAGGTTTGAAATGTGGCGCGTCGTGAGTAAACCGGTCTTAATGCATGTGCGTAAAGTGTCATCCCGGATTAGCCTGTGCAGTCCGCACAGGCTAATCCAGGACGGCACTCTCCGCTTGTATTGTACTTTCTGTTTCAAGGAAGTCTCTTCTAAACATAAATACACTGTAGGCGGAAAGTGCCGTCCCGGATTAGCCTGTGCGGACTGCACAGGCTAATCCGGGACGTCACTACGCACATTCATTAAGTCCGGTTTTCCCACGACGCGCCTTAAATCTATTTGTTTTTTGAGGTTGTTGTCACTGTTTTTTTTTTTTAATAAGTGTATGATATGTGATCAAAAATGGCATTCGATTAATAGTATATGCACGAGGCTGTCGGAGTTTACAATGCGTTATCACAGACTTTTAAATTGTGGATTTTTAATGAAAAAATATTGACCACATCCGCTGGTTTTGTACTCTTTCGAACATCCCTGACCAGATGCGTACATTGACTTCCTTGTGCCTGTGAATGATAGTGAGTGGTGATATAAAACAAGTCAATATGTCATATACGGATATTCAACGCCCTAATGTAAGATAGCAAATATGACCACACAAAAAGCACAACTAAATAACAGCACACGTGAAAATAAAGATGGAACGCTATGAATATATACTCGTATAAACATGAACATAATTATATAGTCGGTATCGTGGTAGTTTTGAAGAAAATAAATATTACATGAGTATACATTTGTATTGTTGTATTTAGTTTTCCTTAACAACTTTAAAACACTAGCTAATATATTTCGCACAGTCTGCACCTACAGCACCAGTTCATATAAACGCCATATTTTATGTTCATTAGTTCAATCACATACTAGAACTAGAAGAATGAAGTTGTGTGTAACGCATTGTTTGTAGAAAAACATATACCAGTACGTAACCTGTTTATGTTACACGAACGATATCTGCTTTTCACGACAAACTACACTATTTTACTGATTCAGTCAACGTTCTTAAAATTATAATACTTTCATTGGCAGATGCAAATTAAACATTCAATTCTGATTTATAAGCGATTTTCCTATGGTATCAAGAAAAGAAACATATTTCTATACATAGTTATCATTAACAACTAGCAAATATATAGCAAACCTTTTTGTTGCCACCAAAGAATTCCCTATCCACGAGACAACACTATAACATGCAGAAATTTAAGGTGTCATGCGTATGTAGCTATACCTTGAGCAAACGTATACAAGATATGACCTGAAGCAACCATAATGTCCTAATCAAGATACGATGATTTTCTACCTCAAAGGCGCAATTTTCTTTGCTCCAATGGATAAACAATGGGCGGCAAAATCGCATTGAAATCGCGAAAAGTCTCGCTTGAATCTACAGATGTACTACTGGGGGCATGTATATACCACATGTAACAGCTCTTAATTGGGCGAACCTCTTTGAAAACGTTAATGGCTGATTAAAAAATAATGAGCACAGACTGGCTGACGTTGTTTTTTCGCTGATTTCCGGAATTTCCATCGTGGAATGCGTGTGACACAGTCTACAATAACTTGTTTCAGCCAAACGGATCCCTTTGATGCTTGCGAGACATCACGGAAAAGCCCTTTCACCCACTGTAAATGTTTACTTGAATAATTTAAGTTTTACTTTCAGCGTGGACTGTTTTAATGTGTAAGTACATTGTGTTATAGTTTTAAAAGGCTTCAAAATGTAACAAGGTAGTAATGCTACCTGTCTTCATTTATTGAATACTTTTGTTAAACCAATCCAAACCATATAAACGTCTGACAGTTCTGGCTGTTTTACTTACAATATCTACGATTTATTGTCCATCCTTTCTCACAAACACGTTAACTCTAGGGACATTACCATGCCCACATCATAATGCAGTTACGAAGCACGTGTATAAAATATCGCCAAATGGATTATGTTTATGATTGTGCAAAATCAGTAAAAACTAATACACACTTTTATATAACCTGGATACACTGAAAATTAAACTCGCATTTATATTGTACCGGCATTCACAATATTTATAAACAATATACATGTAAATAATACGAATTGATATTTTCTACCAAATAATAGTTGCTATTTGTTTGACGCCAATGTCGCATGTAAAATAAATGGGAATTGATATCTTAGTCAAATCTTTGTACGATATAGACTTTTTTTTATAAACAATAATATTTGCTAATTGCTATACTACATTTCGTAACTGTACAGTGGATTTGTAAGGAAGTGTCCATATAGCATACACGTCCAATGCCCTTTAATTTTGATGTTTTATTTTCTTCTTCTTATTATTATTAATATAACCTTGACATTATTTTAAGCATTATTATTATCATCTTTATTATTACTGTTACCGTGATACTGTTACTACTATTATTATTATTACCATTACCATTATTATTATTATATTATTTATTTATTTATTTATTTATTAGTATTATTATTATGATTATTATTATCATAATTGTTAATTGTTATTATCCCATGGTGTCATTGTTGTTGTTTTTAGAAATTATATAAGCGCTAATAAAATTGCATGATCAGATTACATAAATACCTGTAGCGACATAATATATAATAATATAGCACACAAGGGGATATGTATTGTAAATTTACTTCCTTTTGCTCACTTTTCCATTAAAGAAAAGCATCTCACCGCGTTCACTTTCTCACATGAAGTGTTGCACTAAATATTGTTTGTGTGTTGTGGTATGCTTTTTTGGACTTATATATATGGTCACATGTTATAACAAAATATTGCTGTTTTGTAATCTGTGAAACGAATAAATTATTGTTCTGTTCTGTTATTTTCTTGATTTTGTTTGTTGACTAGATTTTTGTCACATCCGCAACAGCAATGTTATATTAACTTCATTCACTCTGGCTAAGGATGAAATATGACGGGACAAAAAGCTTTCATGTACTATTATGTACATATACATTGCTGTTTTATTTTTAACTTTCATTTCTTCGTTAAGTTGATGAACTGATAAGCATTATCTGTAATAACCGCATTATAAAAACCCACCACTTCATAGCAGGTATATTTGATTATGTATAAATCGGAATTAAATAAGAGATAAAATATTCTTCACCGTAATATTCTTTCTACCAAGAACACGATAATAAGATAATAAGGGTTAGTAGGTATGTAGTAAAGAAAATTAGATAAATTGGGTTAAGTTATGAACAAAAAATAATAAAATAAACAAGTCAGATCCGTTGGAAAATATTTCGTTATTTATTTATTTTTTACAAATATATCACTATTACATGGAAGACATTACCAATGTAGTTTTGAGGACATAATTACCGGTGCGCGGTACATGTGTATTTGACAAAATGCAGAATATATAAAACGTCAAAATACATATATATGCAATAAATTTAAATTCCTTTCAGTCTTTTACATTTCAGATCACCAAACCGCCCTGATGTACGTGCAGATCAAGATTTGATAAATTAAATATGTAAAAACATTTCGAACAAATAAATTGCATTTTAGAAAATTACGATTTCTGTTTTTTTAATGAAGAAAAATAAATCCAAAGAAACAGCATGTAGGCCAAATACAATACAAACTCGTGCATAGCTATATAGACACAGACAACAAATAATTATTTTACCCTAGAAGCAAGTAGATCTAATCCTTCTAGGTGATATCACGTGTATAGACTTCGAAATGGACCAGGGCACAAAACAACTACTTTGTTAAATTAAAATAAGGAAATCCAAAGACAACAGTATGTTCCTCAAATATAAACACGTGCATAGCTATTGGCTCAGAACAACAACAATTATTTTACCGTAGAAATATGTCATCCTTCGAGATGATATCACATGTACAGACTCGTATATAGACCAGGGCAGTCGGTGTGCATGTATAGACATTTTCTCACGAACATCACAAGTCATCGTTCAGTCATCAATGTCAAGCAAGTTCACCCACATCCCCCACCACGGTCCACTGGGCAGGCTTTTATCACCATTTTGATCGCCCAGAATGGAGCGAGTATGCAGGCAAAACAGAAAGAGCTAAAGCAGCTTTCGATCAGATCTGATGAATAAAATGGAAAGAAAATGGCTCAGAAAGCTATTAAAGTTCGGTAGGTTTTCTTTTGTTTGTGCTGAAAACATGTTCGAAGTCTGTGTTTCTTTCAAATAAATAAGTTGCTCTAACACAAATTAATATAAATATTTTAATGCTGGGTTACTCTGAAAGTTAAATAAATAAATTAATTAAAATAAATAAATAAATAAATGCATTTATTTATTATTTATTTATTTATTTATTTATTTATTTATTTATTTAATCATTTTTCTATTTATTTATTTATTCTATCTGTTCAACCATATATAAGTATTTATTTTCCATTTTATCACATTTCACTCATCCAAGTTGTTCCACATCACACATTATTTAATGCAAGTGTAAAATATGCGAAACTGTGTTATTTTAGTAAACTCCGAACTACGAGTACATTTGACGAATAATATCTAAACAGAAATATATTTTAGCCCCTTTCCTACATGGATTAAAAAATACAAAGTCATTTTTCGTTACATAGAACGTTCCATTGCATTGAATTCTTAGATTTACGCATTAATTGTCCAACATGGCTCATTATTGCACAGTTCACGGTATTTATTTTTATATTAATGTTCACTGGAACAATCATAAATGATATATATGCGGTTTGATGCTGATTTAAATGCAAATAATTTTTGTGTTATTAATTATGGATTGAAAGGAGGACATTTTATTATCGTGTACCTTATTCATCACGAGGACCTTGTACAGTATCCTACTGACACATTTTCTTTCAAGGACTTCTTACTGATTATATCAGAATCAAAAAACATTTAAGACAATTAAAATATTGTTGTTGCATTTGTTGTGAATATACCAAGAGACGTAACATTGTAACGTTTACCATTGAGATTGGCGGACATTCAAATGCGTTTTTATTACCTTCAATCTTTTAAAATGTTTAATTTTCAGCCAAATCACGATTGTGTCTCGTTTCAAAAGAACAGAACAGAACAGAACATTTTATTTAAGACTTGTACAAGTACATCGTCTACAACACATATCAATATAATACATGCAATCAACATGACATAGCGTAGTGTTAAATAATTCTAATCAATGCGTATTTCGATCGAGGAATTCGGAGGATGAACGTTAACCGTGTGTTAATTATTAACGAAAGTTAGTGCATTTCTAACATTCATAGCTTCCTTAATAAACTTACACAGATTAAAAACATCTGATTTATTAGTTGAATTTAAAAGCTGTGTAAATTTATAGATAGAAGGTTTTACATAGAAATATCTTCTAATATATTTTTTTCTGATGTCAGTATAACAATTGCAAATAATGGCAAAATGGTATTCGTCCTCTATATCTGTAGAATTACAAAGTGTACAATATCTTTCCTCTCGTGGAATTCGATTATATCTTCCTGTTTGTATTCTGAGAGGAAGTCCATTTAATCTTAATCTACTCATGTATAAGCAATAACGTTTTGATAAAATATCTAAATATGGCTCGTAATACTGTGTTGATTTACACAATTTATACTGACACAACATTTAGCTGTTGTCAATTTTTGACATCGTTTCTTGTTTAAAGGTGTCTATAATACCGGTTTTTAACTCATTCAAAAATAAATCCTGATTGATACTGCTAACATTATCAAATACGTATGCAAATCCATAATCAGCTAACAACTTTCTTATATTTGTTGCCCAATTTAAACGTCCGTTATAACTATCAATAACAGATTGGGAATAAATAGTTTTAACAATAATATTGTTTGAGCTAGCAATTTTCAGCCAGTATTTAATCATTCGAATATATCTACTAATAAACAATGGGTAACGTCCCAACTCACTATATGTAATTGCATTACAAGTATTTATTTTAACCTTTAACAATCGCTTGCAAAACTTAAGGTGGACTCTTTCATGTTCCTTTGACTTAGTATAACCCCATACTTCACAGGAATAATTCAATATAGGACTCACAAAAGCATCAAATAACTGACACATTGTCTTAGGACTTAAGTCAAACTCCTTACATTTGCATAAAAGAATGTTCATTGCTTTCAAAGCTTTACCAACTAGGTGTTCCTGATTTAAAATAAAATTTCCAGTGTAATTAAAAATTGTTCCTAAATAGTTAAAATCATTTACAACTTCTATTTTTTTTCCATCGTATGACCAGTTTTCAATATTTAATAATCCACCCCTTTTACGAAAAACCATAATTTTAGTCTTCGAAGTATGTACCTTGAGTCAAAAGGGCGATCTGAATAGTTTTGACAAATAACCATAAGCAATTGAGAACAACTAATTCAATTAATTCGCATATTCTTTAGTTTGTCTTTCGATTTAGACAAAATTATAAATATACAAAAAGAGAAATTTAAATAATTAAATAAAACAAGAAGTGCACTTTCATTTCAAAAATCGCTTGGCCTTAACAGTTGACAATGTATGCAATTTATGTCATCGGAATTCATCACATGAGATAAATCTTATTTATTTGTTGAATCTTTACAAAAGGGCGCAAAGCGTTCTATGGCAGATGTCTGTCATTTATGATAGCTTGAACTAATTTTATGGATGAAATTATCACTTCAACAACTCCATGAATGATATGTACATCAGCCGGGTGATATATTTTTTTCGTTAATGTTTTACGAACAATTAAAAGAAGTATTCCGTGTTTTAAGAAATGAACAAAACAGTTTTGGCGCATTTATCTAAGAGAAAGGAAAAAAGAATTTCGTGAACGGGCATGAAATGCCATTAATACCAACTTGGCTTCTTTTGATACGTGTATAAATGGCACAATAAAAACTGCATGTCTTTGAGACCAGGTCGATCCAAGGTCAATATAATCAAAGACTTCTAGCCTTGTCCACGTGCAAGTGACATCCGGGCACTTTGTACGAGGAAACGAGCACGTGTCACGTGAGACCGACATGCTTAGACCGAGACATGCTCTTTAGATTGCCAGTACCTTGCAAACATTGCGAAAAACAGTTAAATACAATCATTGCTTGTATTTTGCATATTCTACAGGTGAATTATTTCAGAAAGAATATTATTGTTTCGTTAAGTGTTGCGTCGTAGTGTAAATGAAACTTTTGACTTAAACACATATTTTTGTGCGTTAGCTATGCTATGTGGTCAAGGTTGGAGCAATGTGTAATAATGTGGATAACATGATTTCCGAAAAATGTACATTTATCTATACTGGTCGTCAATTAGTCCATCATTACAAATGTAATATACACGACTGACCTATCCTCTTTCCCGACAAACACTCACGGGATTTGAAGAGCTATAAAGGCATGCGTCGAGAGAGAAAATGTTTTAATACGAAATCCATCATATCATATACATTATCAGGAAATCTGAAATACGAAAATCAATATATTTGCACCAAAGGTGAAACGTGCGACGGGAAAATCGCGAGAAGGCGAGAAATAACTTGATTCTTCAACATTGATGATTGAAAACTCCTTGAACATTTTTGATCGATTGGCAGGGGATGTGCATATAACGATGTCTAAAAATAATATAAAAGGAAATAAAAAAATATATAAGAAATTGGCAACGTAACAATTGTAATCGGAATATTTACTTAACACGATGCTTACCAGTTTGCTGGAAAGGTTATTTAAGTGTACTGGATTGATATGTGACAACATGTACATGGAAATGTAACTACATGTACCTAGATATGTGACACCATGTACATAACAAACTGCGCCTCCTTGAAAATATTTAATGGACAGGCTTGATATGTAATCTATGTATAGCACAATACAGCGTATTGACATGTAATTTATTCATCATAAAATGTACAAACTTGAAATTTAACCAAAAAAAATGTATAGCACAATGTCCCGCCTATATCTCGAAATCTACAAATACCTTCACAATCAGCTTGTAACCGCTCACAGATACGGCATTATTTATGTAAATAATCCAGAAAATCGATAGGAAATACATGAAATCGAAAAAAGAAACAAAAATCCACTTCTATTGCTGTTACACTTAGTGCTTGCACACAAAAATACTCAAAATTACGCAAATAGCGGAGTTCTCAAAAGATTATTTCTTATTTCGAATAGTCTATGAATAGTTATTGTTCAAGGGGAAAAGTATCATTGGGTATCAGCAATGTTTGAATAGTGTCGTGGCCTAGTTGCACCCTAAATACATAATTATTGACAGTCTAGCGGAAAAAGACCGCCTCTCCAATAATGCAAACCGTTTCACGTAAACGGGCACTGTTCAGGTCGTCGAATCACACCGTCAGAAGTGTGTATTTCATGGTGTTCTTGCTTAAATTTGCCAAAACATCAGCATGAATTTGGTCAGATGTAACGTCGAAACGATATTATTTATGCATAATGTATTTATTTGAATTTACTTAGGTCATATTATATTGATGATTATTACGGCAATAATGCTGAGTCTTTATGTAACTCATTTAAACATGACGTTAATTGTATACAATCTACCGGTATACACGTTAAAATAGTATATCAAACGTATCAGAACAGAGTATTTCGGTGTTTATGGGTAATGACTTTTGCGATTTTACAATCTCCAGTATATATGCACAATCCCGTCTAGATCCCATGTGCAGATTGCAATAATACGACCCGGTAGGGAACGATTCGCGACCCCATGTTCGTCTATACGCGAGCGTTTTCCTTAATCCGCTTTAATATGATTATTGTGTGCATCTCGACGTTAATTGCCCTATAGAATTGCAGTGAACTGCATATTAAAATAGTAATTCACCACTGCATTCAGACCCCACTTTCATTTGAATGCTCAGGTTTAATTCTTTTATTCATTTCTACCCGCTTACTGCGTCCGCTATCACCCACGGTCACCCACTTAGAGCCCTCTACCCAAATGCATTTCTTGTGTTCAGACTTCGCTGTATATGCACTCACTTCTTTTAGTGGCAACACAAATGTATGGATTGTTTCGATCTATTTAGATAATCTGTGGATTTTTTTTCTATTTTATGTAAGCTATTTCTACTATTTCTTCTATTTACCGTAACAAATTAATCGATACAAATGAAAGAACCAAATTAGAAAATTAACATATAACATTCATAAATAATTTGTCAAATTAGGCGACGGTTTTGCGCGATCGTTATTGGTGTTTTCGGTTAAATCAGATTTATGCAAAACAAATATTTTAGAAAAAAAAAGATAAACACGAACGTACCTTTTGCCGAATGCGGGTAACGCGGCTACTCAAGCTAGGCACCCGAGGTACTAACGATGTGAACTGCACGGGCGAACGCTTTATAATGAGTTGTTTTCAGTAACCAAAACGTTACGTTGTGTTTTTCCTAAAGTCTTCCGCGACGGTGTGCAAGGATTGGCAAATGCGCAGGGCAAATGTCAAATAAATCGAAATTAATTAAATTTATTACTAATTGAACATGTGATTATTTACCCGTAGGGTGTTGGTGTCAGTTACAAAGTAAATAACGGTAATCGACGGCGAATTTAAACTAACGTGGATCAAGAGACCCTGTTGACGTCAAACGGAAGTTATGCGTTTACATATTAACTATACGCCGTGGGGTATACATATATAGTATAATTACATGTATTATGAATGTGTTTTCTAAAACATAAGTGTGACACTTCATGATTGCATTTAACTTATGTTATGAGTTTTATAACAGTATTAATCTATTGATTTAATATTAAATCACAATTATTTAACTGAAGATTATTTCTGTGCTATGCTCAGTGCTACTGGCATACTACAAAATGATAACACTAGACTTGCATATATTTAGAATCGTTTGAATATTTGTAGATGCGCTCGGTCATGAAATATCTAAAGCAATAATATATAATGCCATAACAACAGCCATTAACAGGAAAAAAAAATATTCAAGTGATTTTTTTTTAAATATAATTATAGGTTATTTTCATTTTTACGCATTTATATTGTAATGCCGCTGCACGAAAGAACGTCACAATGTATGATGGTACCAAACGATTGAATCAATTCAACGTTTCGTCTACATTGCAAAAAGAAAGCGGTGCGCTCTGGGTTTTTCTGTGTTTAAACTAATGTTATTTCAAAAGGAAAATCTTAAGGTATACTTTGTGTGAATAATGCAGATGAGATTTTCAGCGCGTGAACAAGCAGAGTATGAAGCAACTTCTGAAAATTTTCGAAAATGAAACATTTTATATGTGTATATTTCAATGTAAATTAAACCATTTTCGGTATTTCACAATAAATGAAAAAGCAACAAACTTGGTAAATGGTAACGTTTGAAGAAATGGACATAAGATGTAACTAAGAAGCTTTATGAAAACGGACCCTGGACCAAATTCTTTAAAAGACTTCACTTCTTCAACTATATATTGACTCTAAGCATGCGCTTATTTTTTATGCGTATTTGCCACCTCACTCGGTCCGCGAAACACATGTTCGCATTTAAAATTGTGTTGATATTCTCTTTATATCGTTGATATTGTTGATGCCCGCTAATGGAAAGCCAGCTTGCAAAGTCATTTACCCGTGATTTATGAAAGATGTTATCGCATACAAAGGTTTTACAAATGTATGCGAGCATTTATGGTCGTTTTAACAATCCTTGTAATCATTCCGGCGAAAATTTAGAACGAGTTATTTTTATTGCCAAATTATTGAGTTTTGCTTTAATTATTTATTTTAACATTTTATTAGTTAGAAAATTGTAGACGTTCAAACTAAAGGAACGGAATTTGCTTTCGATTTAAACACTTAGTGCCGAGAGTTGTTTTGCCATAAAGGTTTTTGGCGCTTTTGTGCGGAGTAAATTTGATACAACACATAAATATTAACACTTTAACGTGTGCACCAACGCCTTTTGGATACAAATATTCTGTAACATCAGGCACTATGACTACGACAGTTCTTTATATTATGACTTAGTCTTAATAAAAAATATGTTGACAAAGAGAGAGAATGACTGTTACAGATCTTCGATTTCAATTATTTAATATTTAATATTTAGCCTTAATTTAAGAATAAGAACCAATCATCTGCAGTTTATCATTATGTTGCACTCAAATCAATAGATTACAACAGTGAGCGTTTTGGGCTGAACAATACTTATCAAAACGACAGCTAATGCGTACAAGTTAACAAATGCAGATTTTAAAACAATAGCTCTACATCGATCGGCCCATGTTTTCGATCATTCTAGTTAAATCGATCACTTCAACCAAACAGAGTTATATGCTTTACCTTTTCCACAAGGCTAATATATCTTGCAGCTTAGCTCAATGATTCCATTTATCTTGTTGACTCGATTATTAACAAACTCAAAAAATCAAAAGCCTGCTGAAAAGAGCACATGGATCGACTGGATGATTCAAGGTATAAAGTCAATCATGTTAACCAAACAATATTGTCAACGCGATAATACAACGACACCGTTCAAGCGACTGATCAAACCAATCTCTTAAACAGATAGTGTATACAACCGAATACTTCACTTAACGAAGATGATACCACCAATCTTGTCAACCAAGATGATACCACCAACCTTTTCAACCAAGATGATACAACCAATCTAGTCAGTTAAGATGATACAACAATCTTGTCAACCAAGATGATATGTACGACCTATCTATTCCACCAAGATGATACAAACAATCTAGTCAACCAAGATGATACAACAAGACTAGTCAACCAACACGATACAACCAATCTAGTCAACATAGATAATACGACCAACCTAGTCAACCATGATACAACCAAACTAGTTGACCAAGATGGTACAACCAATCTTGTCAACCAAGATGACACAACCAATCTAGTCAACCAAGATGATAAAACCAATTTTATCAACCAGAATGATACAACCAATTTTGTCAACCAAGATGATACAAGCAATCTTGTAAACCAATATGAAACAACCTATCTTGACAACCAAGACGATTCAACCAATCTAGTAAACAAATATGATACAACCAATTTAGTTAACCAAGATGACACAACCAATCTAGTCTTCCAATATGATACAGCCATTTTGTCAGCATAGATGATACAACCAATATGGTGAACCAATATGATACAGCCAATCTTGTAAACTAAGATAATACAACCAATCTAGTCAGCCATGATGATACAACCAATGTAGTAAACCAATATAAAACAACCATTTTAGAAAACAGAGATGAGACACAACCAATCTAGTCAAGCAAGATGATATAACCTTTTTTTTTCAACCAAGATGATACAACCAATCTAGTAAAAAAAGATGATACAACCAATCTAGTTAACCAAGATGACACAATCAATCTAGTCTACCAAGATGATACAACCATTTTGTCAGCATAGATGATATAACCAATCTAGTCTACCAAGATGATATAACCAGTTTTTTTCAACCAAGATGATACAACCAATATAGTCTACCAATATGATCCAACTTATCAAGTCAACCAAGTTGATACAACCAATCTTACTTAAATAAGATGATACAACCAATCTAGTCAGCCAAGTACAACCACTTTAGTCAACCAAGATTATACAACCAATTTAGTCAACCAAGCTGATACAGCCAATCAAGTCAACCAAATGAGCCATCTAACCTTGGCAAAGATTTGATACAGCTGATATTGTCAACTACTTTAACAAACCAGTCTTGTCAAATAATATTCCAAATTAACCTTGCCAATCAGATTCACGATAGTCATGCAACCAATCTGATCCTCCAAGGTCATCCAGCCAATCTAATCAACCAACTGATCCATCTAACTTTGGCAATGAGACGATACAGCTGATAATTTCAACCAATATTATTCAACCAATCTAATCAACCAACTGATCCATCTAACTTTGGCAACGATATGATACAACCAGTCTAGTCATCCTAAGATGATAGAGCCAAATAGGTTAACGTATTTTGGTCAACCTCGTTTATAAACAGAATGGACCAACATGGTATTCTTGCGAATAAAACTGTATACCGTACATCGTCACGTTGCCATATACTGTACAACATTATAGCTACAATGTTTTTTTCGTATAATCTAATAGAAAACATAATACATAACTACAAAGAATCGGACCACGAGCATGATTAAAAAGTCAACAAAGTCAAAAAGTCCGTACGGCCTATGTTTTGTCGCTCTCGTGTACATCTGCTGATACAGAATCCTTGTCCAGCATTTAGTAATATTAACTTCCACTTAAACTTAAATGTATGTACTGGTATATCTGGAACTAACGTATCCAAATCAGGCCTGATTAAGTTCCCAGAAGTAATTTTAATAATGCATTATTTAGCCTTGCCTTTATTCTTTCTACGTCGCTGTACAAGGTAATTCTGCCTTTAATTTGCTAAGCCCTGTTGCCATATCAATAGTTCGATCTCCGAGCTTTCGCGGTGGTATGGTGTGTGTGGTACGGCGTTGATGGAAACATAAAACAGATATTCGTGTCAATTATTCATTACAATTCCAATCATTTTGAGCCAAGTTAAAACGAACGAATTAAGATTGAGAACATCAAAGTTCAATCAAAGAACATACATGGATATTATGGATGAGAGTTTCCGAGTTTACCGGAATGTTGAGAATTATGCACCATTTTAATGAATCGTTGTCAGCTGAAAAGAAACATGCCATGTGTAAAATGTACATTAAAGCAGTGCATGATTATTCCCAACTTTGTCTGCATGGAGTCACGTACGAAATAAAGTTTTAATGTGATTAATTAAATTGTAAACAATTTTCGACAGTGAACATCTTGCCGAATTTGTACATTCCTTTCGCCAAGAAAATGCGCGTTCATTTTTGAAAACGTCGGATGTATTTATGTATAAGTTCAATATTCGTAAGCCCTTGGTATTTATATTCTTATGTATATTAATTATGTTAATGTCCCTTTACTGTCAGTATCCTTGACAGCTTCAGGGTGGAGGGCCTCGACCTTCGCTGACCCTGCACAGACACGACGAGCAGCGAATATATCCGAATAAAGTGAAACATCCGAAAATAGCAATGATTGTACGTTCACGAAATGTATTCATTCGCTGGCACGCGCAGTGCTCCGTGATAATTTTTTATTAACTTCGTATATTTATGCGTTTCAAACAAACACACTAATAACATATAGGTAGATGTCTAAATGTATTTGACATAAATATTGTGTTATATGTTAAATGTATGTAACAGACATATTTTAATAGATGTAAAGACTATATGGTATTTGATTAAGATAACACTAGTAATAGATATGATAATTGTATATATAGATTACGCACATGTCCTGTGATGCATATAAACAATTATATAATATATTAGTTCCAAGAATGTATGGACTAAAACCGGCACGTACATTTAGGTTTAGAAAACACATTTGCGAATTTATTTCATGATACTAATTAGCTTTGTAAATTGTATTTGCATATGCAATCTTATATTTTACATCATTTAAGAAATCATTTCAAAGTTTGAAACTTTGTTTATTTATAATAATAATAATAATAATAATAATAATAATAATAATAATACTATTACTACTAATAATAATAATAAGTAGATGCAGAAGAACATGAATAAATTTGCATATCGTTTGTAATTAACTGCTTTGTTTTAAACTCGCTTAATTCAGACTTGAATAATAGTTTTAAGAAGAATAAAAAACAACAACTTCAAAGACGTCATAAATGTCTTCACCAATGCGTTGAACAACATGTGTCACACACTGCGACATTTCACGCGCCGATTCGCTCTAATTTTAAGACCGAATTAATTAAATATTACTCATTGTGATGACAATGGGCTTACACTTTATAAGCATTCGAAAATACACCTTCCGCTTTTCGGTATACTTTTTACATGTTAATAAAAACGCATTTAAAATTCTATAAAATAACTTAAGAAGTAAAGCATACGTTATTGAAGGTTCAACGAAGTAACAGCCTATTTATGTTATTTTGAAATAAAAAGGTGTTCATATATTGAACTAATATTAATATTAATATTATATGAGTTAAGTTGTTTTCTTCAAAAAGAACGAGACCTTTTGGTTATTTTAGTTCATTTACATAATTTGCAAAATACATATTTAGGTAAATAAATAAATAAATAACATAAATAAATAAATAAATAAATAAATAAATAGATAAATTAATTAATTAATTTATTTATTAATACATAAATACATACATACAAAATAATATGTTAATACTTATTTTCAACATGAATTAAATCAAATATTTATAAAAAGCGCTGTCTTCTTTATCTGTTTCCATTTTAAGATATTTTCAACGCATGTCTCTTGTTTTTAATAATGTCAATCACTGAGTAAACAAACAAAAATGAATTTATTTTGAATTTCAGATTTTGTTAAAATGCTTAAACTTCAAAATGTCATTTCTAAAATAGCACAGTAAAAAATGGCTTAATTTCTTTGCAACAGAATGTTTTCTGAATTCTAACGATATAATCGTTTTATTCTTGTCCATATATGTTTTCTTATCTGCACGACATATCTTTTGATGTATTAAGATATAGTGTGTGATTTTTTTAATAATAAAAACGAGTCGTAAATTGTAAAGTTCTTTTGTACACTTTAGAGAGAGCACTCGCTGATGGCATTTATAAAGAATCTATGTAAAAAAATGAAGAAAACTTAAAAATTATGAAATTGCACGGTTGGATTCTCTAACCAAGGAATGAACTGTTTTCAGATTTTGACACAGAAATTGCAGCATAATTTCAAGTTTTTTTCTCTCCATTTTTAGTATTTGCAATGCACATGTTTCATAGCTTAGTGTTTCAAACATGCAAATTCTAATTTTGACTTACTTGTAATTTAATTAAAGTTTGGAATAGCTTAAGAATCATTATAAGTTTGGGTCCTGAAATTACAATAATTAATATCATATAAAAATAACGAGAAATTGATCATTGATATGGTATGAAACCATAGTTGCATCAGTCATATTATTACAGAAAAATTATGCGGCATGGGTTTTATACATACAATAACTAACATAGTAACTTCGATACTGCTATACTTTTCATAAATAGAGTGGGATATTGTATGATATGTTGAGATACTGTGGGGTATTGTGGGGTATGTTGAGATACTGTGGGATACTGTGGGATATGTTGGGACACTGTGGGATATTGTAGGTATGTTGAGATACTGGGGTATATCGTGGGATATGTTAAGCTGCTGTGTGATATTGTGGGATATATTGAGATACTGTGGGATGCGATGAGATATTATGAATTTCTTTATAACAGATGGCTACCCTAATATATATGACATGACTTGTTGTTTATTTATAATATTTATCATGTACACATAGCTATATACTGATTTGTATTTGCCAATAAAATTGTCTGTCTGTCTAATATGTATAGGTGCATTGTCATCCTGCGGGTATGACAGAAAAATATAGATCGTTTGGGCTAAAGTGTGATATTTTGTGTAGCACGGTTGATAATGTGGAACACAATGTGAGCAAACCAGGTACGAACACAATGAGACACTGTATGATTCTGTGGAATATTGTGGGTTTCACAAGAATTGTGTATTATATAATACTCTGGACTAAATCGCACCAATTGATCAGGGTTATACGCTGAGATTTTCTGAGATATATTATAGTGGGATACAGTATAATTTATGTGAATCAGCGTTGGTTGAAAGACCACTGATGTTCACCACTAAATATAGGCGTACGTCACACACCGTGCATTATACGACTCACTTCACAGACGCTCGACTGTCAAACCGACGACGTGTAATTCATTACATGAGAATGGATGACGACTGATTTTCTAATTAGATTTGCTTAATGTATATGATTATCAATTTATCTCATGTACGCAGTCTAACACCGAATAGTTCAGAGATGAGGCACGCGCATACATGTATGTCCGAGATGTTCTCACACGGCGGCATACTTCAATCTTACTGAATTGCAACATACATAATTATAACATTTATTAGCTTTTACACAACAAAGTTCTGCATGTAAAATAGACTGTATCATGTATTTCCGTAATTTTTGGGACACAATTTGTTGGAATAATGTTAGAAGTCCCTAAATACCGGGACAAGACTTTTATGTATCCAATACTTAGGGTAATTACAGTAATTTAAACAGATATTTTGTATATTTAGGTAGATCTATGCAATAATAAGCATATTGCGATACACGAATAGAATTTAGTAATTTTTCTATTTATGCCAGTATAAAACATTGTGATATATACCTCTTTTTAAAATTAGCCATTTTTTAGTGTGTGTTTTTTTTTCGAATTAGGATGGTCTTTTCCTTTGCAATTAATTGTGCTTACATGTTTTTCAATAACAATAAGCTAATAAACTGTACCTTATATAGTTATAAATCAGAAGTGAGGTTAATCAATATAATCTGATTGGAAGGGGATATTCGGGGTGTGCCGATTGAGTAGCTCATTGTAAATTTCCTAAAACAATAATGTTAAAATTACACTCAATTTTTCAAATATATCAAACTGAATGTTGAAAACGTTTCTTTTTTAAACAAAACTCTAATAATTGCTTAACCTATGATAGATAGACTGTCACACTTTGTCTAAAGGTCGAAGCTTAAATACATTTTAAATAAAAATAAAGTACTTTATTGTATTTTTCCGTATATGATTGAAGTTTAAATGCATGACAAAATAATGATTCTAAAATTTGAATTTGTAAATAATGTAAAAATGAACTGAACTATGTTTTAAACTGTATAGAAAATGATCTCCACCAAATTCAACCAAAACATCTTTTATAATCTTTTATATTTATTTATTGTTCTAGTTACTGGTAACAATATGCTTAACAGTTTTAACATTTGTTAAATATCAAATAATAAAAAAGAGTCATACGTTTTAATTGTTATAAAAAGTTAATTTTTGAATATTCAAGTTTCATTTATGCACATATATTTTAATATGAATATTCACTTTAATAGCATTCAATTTTTATGCATTTATAAATTAAAATCAGCAGAAAACGAAGGTAAGGCTACCTTAACATATAATTAAAACATTTCAAATCAATTTTAAATAATATTTTGTGTTTCATTTGAACATATCTTCAACTAGAAAGCACTGTTTGCGTTATGTTGCCAACCAACCAACAAACAAACAACCTCAGCAAAACAAAATCTCTTTGGTGGAGATAACATTTTTCTACAGGTAGTACATGACAAACTGTTGTTTTATTTACAAATAATTATATACACGAATGACATACCTGCTCGCCGAGGGAATCGTTTCGTTTTTTTAATACACGCTAACGGCCCAAAACTCGAAGCGTTCGAAGCGTCAGCGTGAGCCGCTCTGCAGCTAGCGTCATCAGCCGTTGAGGGCTGGAGACCCTGTTATCCCTGGCAACCATGTGCCGCCATTTCCGGACCTCTTCCCGGAGTACTTTCCTCACTCATATATCCGCTGAAGGCCATCTCACCCGAGCCCGCGGATGTCACCAGAGAGAAGAACGTCGCGTATTTCTTACTACAATCGTACGTTATTCTTTACGTTACGAATGTTTTTCCCTTCTACGAAAACCTTTCGTCTTCCTTGTATGAAAGCCTTACTAAACAAGTAAGTAATCGTCGCCTTCGTGTAAACCATGATACCAAGCGAAATACTATTGACAACGTCAGCAGTCGGCCATATTTGATCTGCATTATTCAAATGAGCACATTTATCAGATCTTAGATTCACTTGGGTCGTTCACGGCCTAGCGGTGATGCATGCCCGTACCATGTGTTTGGTGGGGGGCGATAAGGAACTGCCAGTTTGCCTTTTTTTTTTTTAAGTAAAAATAAGCTTTTTCGTCAGTGTGGATGTTAGATTTATGGAACATGCTTCACTGAAGCGAACAACTTTTATTGAACGCGGCGAACAACTTTCGATTTATTGAAGTAATTTTTACCGGTATTATTAGAGCGATCGTTTTTTTATTTAGCACTTATAAAGAATTCCATATTTTTTCATGTTCGATGCGTCGCTATTAACTTTAATACCCATCCAACACCAAATCGGTTCACGCTCTATTCGGTTCAGACAAACAACCAAACAGCTTAATAACTTCAATACTGAAATTAATTGCCATAGAATTTCATCCAAATCGAGAGAAAACAATTGTTGATCAATTATGTTCACATTAAAATCGAATAGATCTTAAATCGTATATATTTTAATATGCTGTGTAGAATCATATTTTTCACAATTCATATTTTTCACACGCCTGTAAAGAATAGGATCTCATTTGTCACATTTATAAGTGTGAATAATGTGATTGGTCAAAAAGGGGGTATGCGTACGAATTACATTTTTCACATATTTTATGGTGAAATTTAATCGCAACAAGCGATGAAATCATTATTTGAAGCATAATTATACAGTAATAATCATCATCATCATCGTCATTATCATCATCATCATCATCATCATCATCATCATCATCATCATCATCATCATCATCATCATCATCATCATCATCATCATCATCATCATCACCATCATCGTCATCGTCATTATAATTATTTTATTCCTCACCATTATTATCATTAACGTCATCATCAGTATTGTCATCACTATGAGAAACTAAGCCCTATTTAGGAGCTATTTATGTGTGCATGCGCTTAATCGTTTGTCAATACGTTTGTACGGTCTAATTAGGAGATAGAAATGTTAATGTACTCGCGTACGTTCATACGAACGTACACCTTTTTATTGAGATATTAACCAATGCACGCATCCGAACGCACATACAAAGACACGTCCTATTTTGGATTATTACAACCAACATAACCATGCGTATGTCCGCCCGAACTAAAATATACGTATACGCGGACGGTAATATAATGGTCTTATTACAACCTCCGCACATGTAAGTACGTACGTTTGGACAGTACAGTAGCGTAGCGTACCGTACCTCCCGTATCGTATCGTACGGTACCATATCGTTCCATACCTAACCGTACCGTACCTAACCGTACAGTACCGTACAGTACCGTACCGTACCGTACCGTACCGTACCGCACAGCACCGTACCGTAATGTACCGTACCGTGCATTTCCATACCATAGCATTACAAACCATACCGTACATGCCATGCCATGCCATGCCACGCCAAATAATGCCATACCATACCAAGCCGCACCATTCTTAACCGTTTGGTAATGCGCCGTACCATATCGTACCATAACATGCATACTGTACCGTACCGTAAATAACCTCGTTTGTTTTTCGGGCACATAAAGTGTGAGAAATAGGATTATGATTTAAAAAATTCACTTTTTTGAAAATGTGAACACTTTTTTTCATGTGTGAGGAATATGATTTGAGTGCATATCTAAAACTGGACTCGATCACAAATTTCACAGAATATGTGAAGAATGAGATTGCGATGTGTGAAGAATTAGATCCTATGTTTCACACCTGTGAAAAATGACATCCTATTTTTCACATGTGTGAAAAATGTGATTTGTGAAAAATATGGTCCTACAATGCTGCGTCATTAATTCAGAATAAGAAAGCATGTGCGTCACGCTTCTGAATCGAGCATGAGACATTGGGCTCGTACCACAGACGTACGACTCACAGAAGCGCATGGAATGCAATTATATTGGCGATCAAAAATGAGATCGTGGTAATATGATGTAGGTGAAAATAGTTTTTATTTCTTCAATTAACACTAAATGTAAGGATATTACGTTATTAACGTAAGTTCCGAAAGATGCGATACTACGAAAACGCGATATTACGAACTAATCGGTGTCTCCCGGGACTTTGCGTGGTATTGTTTTTGACTGTATGGTTAATTCCTTATTTTTTCCCTCTCACTTGTGACTCACAGAGTTGATAATTAGCTATTTGTTCTATTACGTGATTCATTGCAAGATATACAGGTTTTTTTCCCGGGTTCAGCCAATGTCTTTGTGTCTGCTGAAATTTGGACATTGTTGTCAGTGCAACGCACACACACACACGTACACTTTTTATTTCCATTTACCAGTTTAGTTTAGTATCACTATCCAATGCATATTATTTCAAAGTTGCTCTAACATGTATACACTAAAATGCAAGTAATAATTATTAAGCGTTACGTATAGAGTGGTTAACATTTCGTTTGTTCTATATAGTGTAATGCTTAAATCTGACAATTAAATTTTCTATAAATACTTATATAAGCAAATGTAATATGATATTTTATGCGACTGCCACGTGTTTTGATTGTAATGTTTACAGTTAGCATTCTTATAATCTGCTATTATATAAGATTTGATAGTTTGTAAATTGAATATATACAAGTAGTGTGAAGGTCTCGTGGTAACCATTGTTTCATGGTGATCTATATCACTTTGTATCAATTACGTGTTGTCTCAATGAGATACGTGTACATTGTGAGATAAGACACATCGCTAGATTCACAAAAATACAATGTGTGCCCGCTTAAGTGTATCGTTACTGCGACCATTTTACAAATAATTACACACAAATGTTGTTTGTTGTATATTCAGCACTTGGAACATCTCGGTATCCCAACGTACGTCTAGGACCACTTAATAGTTATGGTTGCTCACGAGGGTGGCTTCTGTCACGGCCAAGAAACTCTCCGGGCCACCACAATTTCAGGCGCTAATGAAGAAATATCCGGTGGTAACACCCAATGTTGTCCGGCGGAGGATAAACAATGGAGACTACCTTCATGACTTTTTAGTTGTGTAGTATTGTTGATTTTAACGATGCATTTTGGGGAATCATTTATGACACTGAGGTGGTCCGGTGGTTGCGAGGAGGCCCGGGCGTATTATGCATGTTAAGCTGTACTGGGCAAAAATAACGAAACTGGCAACTGGATCTAGCTTGTGCACTACAAAAGCAGGTGTCTCGGAGAGTCTCCTAGCCGTTTTTGTGCAGGAAGAGTCGTTGCTTTCATGTTTCGGGTCATAAACTGGTGACACAAGATTGGTTTTCAAACAGCCTTCGTCTTGTAATGTGGTTTGGTTAACCACAACAAAGAGGGAAATGTCACCAGAGTGTGGCGTGGTGTGCGATTACGAAATAACATATTTGAGGCGTGACGCTTGGAAAACCAAGCGTAATGCAAGTGCGTAAAGTGTCGTCCCGAATCAGCTTGTGCAGTCCGCACAGGCTGATCCGGGACGGCACTTTCCGCCGAGAGTGGATTTATCTACAGAAGATACTTCTTTGAAACAGAAAATACCCTAAAAACGGAAAATGCCGTCCCGGGTCAGCCTGTGCGGCTTGCACAGGCTGATCCGGGACGACACTTTACCCACGTGCATTAAGCCCGATTTTTTAGATTTTTGAAGGTTGCATGTCCTAAACGTGCACGAGGTTCTCGTAAATGCAACGTTATAAGATTGATATTTCCAAAATCCTTGCAGCGGTTAATTCGTTAAACAGAATATCTTGTCTGATATCTGAATAATAATATTTATAACAAAATCTATAACACTAAAAAGTTCCCAACAATCGAAATAGAATTGTGGTTAAGCACCTGTAAATCACTGCATCTCTTGTGTTGTTTGAACATACGGAAAATGGCGGGCGGTATATATGGTAACGGAGCCTTTCAGTTTTTTAATCAATCTCTTAGCAGAATTGTCGTTCGTTGCTCTGTAGGACTATATTTTCCACAAATCATATTTTTCACATCTGTGAAAAATAGGATATCATTCTTTCCCGTTGTGAAAATTGAGATCTTATTCTTCACGTATGACAGTCTTAGTCTTCACATTTCCTGTGAAGTTTGTGATCGCATGCAGTTTTGGATATGCAATGAAAATCATATTCTTCCGTGATCCGCACGCATACCCCGTTTTTGGCCAATCACATTCTTCACACTTAAACATGTGACAAATGAGATCCTATTATTCACAGTTGTGTGAAAAATATCATTGTGAAAAATGTGATCAGGATACATAGCTCTCACCATAAACCTCTGCAACGGGCTCAATGACAAGAATCTTGTCGAAACGAACAACATTTATTTAACGCATTTTAAAGTTGATTTTTAGGACCACAAGCGAAGTAATCGAGAATAAATTGTTTTTAAATTATCATAAATGGGGATAATATTAATAAATTTGATTCCTATTAATGGAACTATTTTCATGCCCATTTACGCAGATGGAATTAGTTCGCAGATGTAAACGAAATGGAGAGAGTGGATGGTATTGTGCGTTGCGTTTTGAATATTATGATCATGTGACTAAAACCACGTGAGTTGGGACTACTACAACTACCGAGGTGAATGGAATGTAGCTCGTGTGCGAGAGATTGCCGTTTAATTTGGATGTGATTTCTCTCTAACTATACTGCACTCGGCGATGATACTTCTCAGTAAACAGTTACTTATTTTTACGAGTCATGCTAGTAAAATGTGGTCAGCTTTAATGTGCGATACTATATAATGTCATTTCTTTCGGTCAATAATACGGTTTTGTAATGTAATACATGTAATTGTTTTCCAATGACAGGTAGATAGACATAAAACATGTACGTACAGGCGAAAACATAATGTACAGCAAAATTATCTGTCCTTTTAATTTCGGGAAATTTCGAAATGTCGAAATGTTTGGATGACTGTTGATTAGCTGAACATGCCGTTAGTAGAATGATCCACGAATTGATCGGAAAAGTAAAAGGACGAATTGGCGTGTGGCTTGAATAGCACACTCTTCGCGAAATTACGGTATTGAACAGATTTAAAGAGAAAATGTCCTATACAGGAATTCATTTGCACGCTAAGTACTAAACCATGTTGTCTTCTTCGATATCAAGTTAATTATGCCAATGAAGATAAATAACTCTTGCAATAATATTACAAAATATTTATTAAAACAAGGAATTCATAATCGCATTCTTACAAAATATAAACAAAAGCATGAAGTAGCTGGTTAGAAAGAACGCAGATTGATGCACATCCCGCATGCGATTACATACTCCTCCCCGTTTGGAGGATGCTTGCCACCCAGGGGACAACCCCCGGGCAGTTGCTTGCCTAGCGGTCCCGCGGGGCACGGGGCGCTTTTGGCGATTGTATGGTTGCTGTGGCACACATCGCAGAAGTGGGTGGTTCCGAAGCAGAAAAATACCGCGAATGAGCAGCAATATCGGCATTTGAACGCTATGTAGTCCGTCCCGTGTTTTGGACAGGTCTAGAAATACAAAAGAAAACAGATACCAGAATTTGAGAAACTTACCCTTTCTCAGGCAAACTGGTATGGGGTTTTTTCCGAGTGGAGTAAGCGTTTGATTATACGAGCTGAGAGATTGTGTGAAATTATAATCCATAGTGTTCAATCATACAGTTATTACTAAAGACGTGGGGGCGTTTAATGAACGTTGGATGTGTATTTAAATCTCTATAGTATATACCTTACCTGCACCTTTTCACATCCCACGCAGGATGGACATATCAGATCCTCCGCCTTAACGTCATGGTCCAAGACTTCACCCTCGCACTGAGCCGCACCGCCGAAATATGGCTGAAATAGCAAACCAGACAATATATCATATGATAGTTCAGTTACATATTATTTCATTATGTAATATTTCTATCTAGGGTCATGTATCGGCTTTGGTCTACATGAACCCAGTATACTGATCATAATAATGGTCTAAGCAATGAGATAACCATGTGGCTTCACACTAAATATTGACTTAGACCATCCGAGCAACCTGAGCAAAACATAATCTCACTTTGGTAGTTAGATAAAGAATTACATAATGGAAAATGTACCTGTTTGCACTGGAAACACATATAGTAGGCATAGTGGTCCATGGCGAATTCCTCAGGCTTCTTGTAGAAACGACTCGAGGGATTCACGATATGGTCGGATTTGTCTAGTCCTTCGAATGTGAGACGCGTCATGGCTTTCCGTAGGACCTCATCGCGCAAGGCCTTAAGCGGGGCCAGAATCGGGTCCAGAGCTGGGTACTCGATTGGTGCCTGTAGAGTAGGAGAAAGTATGTGTGAATTCAAGAAAACAAAAACAGTCTCCATGAAGGTACTGTCTCGCAGCATTTTGTTGAATTTTTACTAATAAAGGGAGACAACTAGTACAAGTCAAGTATACGATGTTTGCAGCGGGTTCACAAACTTAGCTTATCAAAGAATTAAATGCGACTGTGTATATATTTTTTACATATTTGTTGGCGTATACCTAAAATCACCTTAAACCCAAACCCAAGCCCAAATATATAAATGCGTTGTCTTTTGTGACATTTATCACGGCGAAATTGATATCCTATATATACTCACTCATATAAAAATAAATTACGCTCATACATGCATATGTTGCTCGTCCGTGGATAAGAATACGTACAGATAAAACGTAGCAAGGTCAGACGTTTTATTAAAAATACATAATATATAGGTCGAAGTGTTGATACATTTGCATTATGTAGGAAAAGATTCGCCCTCAAACTGCACACGTGAGCACTACCTTACATAGAGGGCACAGCAAGAAGTGGAAGGTGAGTCGGTGGCTGATGAAGTTGCTCTCCAGTAGCTTCCGCGTGCAGTCCAGGTGGAACGAGTGACCGCACTGCAGCTGAAACACACAAGGATATCACTGACTGAATAACGCAGACTTTAGTCACATACATTAAACACCGTACTACACTAAAATATGGGTATTACATGTGGGTACCACACCTTGATGTGATATTTTGTTTTTATATTCGACTTAAAGAGTTTCATGTTTTTAAAATAGTACCTAAACAGATGCTGGTCTAAAGTTTAAATCGGTGCAAAATACTAGATAAATATCAAGTAGCTGTCATTGACATCATATTGTGACAACTTAAGGCGATAGCACTGTTGGATCATATGTTTGCAAATCATTTTTTTACACATCTGTGAATAATAGGATCCCATTTGTCACGTGTTTAAGTGTGGCGAATGTGACTGGGCGAAAACGGGGTATGCGTGAGGATCACAGAAGAATATAACTTAATTGCATATAAAAAACTGGATGCGATCACAAACTTCACAGAAAATGTGAAGAATAATACAGTGATGTGTGAAGAATAAGATCTCAATTTTCACAGCTGTGAAGAATGAGATCCTATTTTTCGCCGATGTTGAACGTATGATTGTGAAAATATGGTCCTACATAGTACAAGTCATACGCATTTCGCCATTCGAAGAGAAAGACATTACGAACCATCATGGGTACCTGTTTGTATCAAATAGTAAACGGACAGATGTTTACTGCGAAGTCTGCGTACCGATTAACTGCTCATCGGATACAAGTTCACTCCATAACTACATGCGCATTGGTTTTCAATTAATGTGCACACTCAATGTTACACGAACGAAAACGGAAAAAAATGTACCTGAATTGCGGGTGCATCCAAGAGAGAATCCGCGTAACAAATTGTGCAATAGTCGGAGCAGCTGAGGACACGCCCATATGCGTTTGGTTTTGCGACGCCGAGTTGTAGACTCATGTTTGCTTATCCGGAAATATAAAGAAACGCATGTTCACAGTCGCGAACGTGTTTACGCACTTATCAATATTTTCCCACGGGGGGGGGGGGGGGGGGGGGCATATACAGGACTTTTAGACTGAAAACAATTACCGACAGGCGGGAATTAGACACGCCGAATGATTCCGGGTCCCGGGAAATAGACTTTGACACGTCTTTGTTATGATTTTAGATCCCGGTTATATTGGCCCCCGGGCCATTTGATACGCCAATTAAGCATCCCCATGCAGGGGATTTACACAGAAATGCTTGGCCCTAGGTAGGGAATTAGACCTCCAAAAATGCGATTAGTCAAATTCCCCTTGGTTTGCCCGCCCCCCCCCCCCCCACCCCATGGGAAACTATTGCTAGGTGCATTGCGGTAGGTTAGTTTTCGTAAAAGTTCTTGAGACCAACAATACATTTTCTAAAACCAGTTGTAGTATTCCCAGAAGTCCGTGGTTGTGTTAGTGGAGATTCTTTTTTTTGTTTGTTTTTCAAAACAAACTGAAAACCTGCGGTCCAGTTTTGTGTTCCGACTGTTCGCTGCGATAACATCAGGAAATCTCTGGTTATAAATAGTTTTTAGCAGTATTTTGATTACGAATCTTCACAAGTACCATCAATAGCATATTTGTCAATTTAACAACCTAGCACACCTTTTGTATTCGACATTTCGTTATTTACACTGTGATAAAACATCACACTCCATACACACGTATAGAGAAACCCTCCTGCTTTGCGCGGGTCATGAATCCATTTTAACAAATATCCACTCGATATAATGCACAACAATATAAATTAAAAATTATGTTTTCAAATTAGTTAATAATGTACATATTAGTACATGAATTAAATATATTTTCTAACATGTCGTTTCATTAGTGCCACGTACCTGTTAGCCTGTTAGTTTTATCAACGTGTACTTCCTTTTGACTATTATTTTATTATTTTATTGTGTAAGTCCCTTTCCTTGCCTTTAATTTCCTGAATTATTCGGTCAGTAATCACTATCTTTATCACATACAGAACTTACAAGCAATAACTTATGCCTATAACAATGGTTACTTTTTTAATCCAATAATGATTAATAATTTCAGTAATGTGACACAATAAACTCATTTTTCGCAGTTCCAAGCTGTGGATTACGTTGATGTCTGGTGGATGAATATTGGCTTTATTGCCCAATTGTTAATTTTATTATGTATATAATTACGTCACAATTTGTTTTCCAGCAATTGCTAAAAATAGAACTTGGAATTTGATAAGGCGTAAAAAAAAATGTTTGTTTCAGGTAACCCGACCTACCCTAAAAAATGCCCCGACCCTAGAACATTTTATTGGGTTTGTCAGATTGAGTTTTGTTTTATTTACCTTTTTCAATAATTAAATGTGTTTCGGATAAATAAGTGTTTTGTTTTTATAGTATCCACTTATAAACAATGTTTAAGGATATTACTGATATGTTTTGAATATTTATTCAGTTTTAGAATGTTCAAGTTGACCATTTACCAAAAAAAAAAAAAAAAAATCCCGACCTACCTACCCTAATTTTGTTGGGCATGTTACCTGAAACAAACATATATTTCTTTTACGCCTAAGAGTAACTCTTGGGATCCCAGGAAAAAAGGTTATCATGTTCAATTTTTTGAAAAATGCATGTCGCTTTGCCATTGGATATATGCGTATATAGTTTGTCTGCTTTCCCAAGTATTTCAGATAAGGCCAAAAAATTCTTCATTTGCTGTTAAAATATAAAAAATAGTTTTTCTTTAACATTTTTTGCATATTCACCACACAGTTTAAGTTTATCGGACTGCACGTAAAGTGTTTAATCTCCTCCTAACAAAGAAACTGTACCTTAACTATAAATAAAAGAGATTTCTGGCAAGAAAATTAAAATATAAGTGACCAACTGCTTTTTTCCTAAAATCATAAAAAGTTAATGATTGATAGGCAAAAAACTTTTAGAGTAGGCGGAAAAAAATGGCGGGGGAGGTCGGGTAAGCGGAAACCAACATTTTTTTACGCCTAACCGGGCGGAACAGTCTATCTGATCTAATTGTTTGAAAATACCAAAATTTACTACTGGGGCTCTATGGAGGGTTGAATGGGTAAGTGTCGTTTTAATATAAACTCTGGTAATTTAATTCAGCAGTGTAGCCTACATCTTTCTTATTGAGTATCCACTCCGTCAGAACAAAACGGCGGATAACATTAATTGGGTCCGATTTGTATTTGAAGCGCCCAATTTAATTCCTAATAAACTAGAATTATGTAAGCCAACTGTTTAAGCAAATTCTCATATTAATAGTTTATTTTGCATTAAAATGTTTTATTTTATTCAGTGTTGAACATGCAGTTACTTCTTCGTTTGCATCATTTAAGGACACATTCGTTTCACAAAGGAAATCAACATACAGCTTAGGTTAAGTTTCCATATAGTATTATACCATATTGCAAGTTTTCTTTGTTTTTCCGTATTCAATAACTGTGATATCAGAACGGTAACTGGTGGGCGGAGCCTAATATGCAAGCTTATCGTGCAATAAGTATCGTGCTGTATATTAATATTTGGCAAATATGGTATAAAACACTTGTAGCACCCTTTGACCTCAATATATGTAAATTATTTAATCTCGCCATGCGTGCTCGTTAAATAACTTTCATATTTCGGCCAAAGTATGCTACAACTATTACTTAACACTCATTGATGTATTGCTTTAGTATGTTTGCTGGCTACATCACACGAACTAAAGTAATATTTTATTTGATACCATGAACATCAGAAGCCTGTTTACAAATGCGGGTATGACGGGTCTGGAATCGGTACCTGTCGGTCAAATGACAAATGGTGAAGTAAAACTTTGTATTTACCATAATATAAGTAAAAATTGTATGTACCATAATACAAGTAGCAGTTTCGAATTAAAATTAGTTCGCATTGCACCCCGTTACAAATTTCTTTACAGTTGTCGTATTTTACCTGCGATTACTATTTGGTGCCACGCATTGATATCAGACTGATAAGAAAACAACTTGTAACCAGTAAATTATTTCAAAATTGAAAGAGTCGCTTTAAAAATGTAGGGGTTGATGGGGGCGTTTATTTCAGAAATTTCACGAAATCGTGTATGAAAAATATACAGTATGCGTTTGGAAACAACTCAGGTACCGGTACTCGAACGCGGTTTTCGAAAAATGTAGATAAACATACTACGCAGTGAATATATACCCGGTTGTGTTGTGCAGTCGTCTATATATTTGAAACAATGAAGCTTGCAGCATCGGAATTTCGTAATCATCTATTTTTAACCATCGTCATATGCGGTTTATATCAATTGAACTTTAAATCAAATATTCAAATTAGTATCACCTTCATGTATGTTTTACATAGGTATACTAGTAGGTCGGTCATCTAAAACACTTTTATCATGAATTCTGTTTATGGACTTTTTACAATCTTGTAACAATGCATTTCGCAGACCTTCCTGATTTATAAGCATTTATCATTTAAAGCAATGCACTGGACACTGGTAAGGAAAATGCATCCACGTTTTTGCCAAATCCAAACATTGATGGATGGACGCATGCGATGGATGTAAAGATACAATTCATATATAACTAAATCTCTAGTTAACGAATATCCATGTGTTTATCTTACCTGACCTTTTATTTTGCTTTATCTTTTAACACGTAAGACATGTGCATCACGCATTATATGTCGTTTAGTTTCAACAAAACGTTTAGTATATAGCATACGTATACGATTCGTATTATTTGAGTACTCCTCTGTTTGTGTATCAAAACACCATAATTTCAATCATAATGATATTATCATAAGGTTTTTTAAACAATTTTAAGTATTTATTTGCATGTATTTATTTCTATTACCGCAAGTTGTTAAGTTCCACTGACGCTGGTGACCGTTGAAATTGTATTATATGGTTTGGGGTGTCTTTTATATTTGCGTGAACAATTACATCAGCTGTTTATTCAATCGCCGTAAAAACATACTATAAATAGATGGTAACGTGACTGCGTCAGTAAAGACCGGTGTGTACACAACGCCGTAAAAACGCAGACACTTTAAAATACAACCATGTACAAAGTATCATTCCGGGGATCCCATATGTTGAATGCAGTTTAACGGCGTTTTCATTATATTTGATATGGATATAGAATATGAGTCATCAGATTTTGGTATTGCACAATATGGATTTGAGTTTCACCCAAGCATATTTTAAAAGCTGCAACTGTGGTGTTTGAGCGGTTAAGGGGAGAGTACTTATAAATCCGTTTTGTTATAGTTAAAAGTGAGGGAACACGCATTGTGTATTAACCTATAAACAATTGGCAAGCACAACAACAATTAATTAGCACTCACATATTTATCTCACACTACATGTAGGCCAATCTGTGTATCAACAGCTATAAATTGACGCCATTTTATTTTATATATATTTCCTGCAGAATGAGACCAATTTAACATGTTTCACCTTTCTTTGTTCAGTCTTGAGACATTCATGTGTTGACAATTTTATGTTAGTTTGTTTTCCGTATTATAGTGATAGCCTTCTATCATTCACTTGTATCATTTTAGGTTGATTGCTTTTGTCCTATATCTTCGTGCCTATTGATTTAATCATTGTACCATATACGCAGTTACATCTGTAGGGTACGAAAGTGGGGCAACGAGTCACGAGCTTAAAAGATGGCAAAACTAAATGTTTAAACGATTCTCGTATTCTAGCCATAAACCAGTTGGTGTTATTCGCTCGTTCATTGATAGTTTAATAAGGTAACAGATAATGAACCCAGTCGTGCGTATAGGTAAAATTACAAAGTACAATGTCATTTGCATGTGTCGTGATCAAACTGGGTCAGATAATATATATTATAGTTATGACGTGTAACGCAATCCCTTTGGAAAGTTTATTTCAGCCAAAGTAAATTGTGCGCAATGCGGTATGCCTTATTTAGTGATAAACAATTTCCCTCGGAATTTCCATTGAGGAAAAGCTTAGGCTTTGTTTTCTGGCATCTCCCAATCTTCAATGAAATTGCGATTTTCTGTGTAAGAGTTATCTTAAATAGTTGATAGTTTTTTTTTGACAACCAAGTGTCTGTGGAAAATTCTAATAAAAGCGAAAACATGTGTTCTATCTATAATTATTACTAGTATTTTATGTTTTCACTTTGTGTGCAAACTGAATCGTTCAAATGCATACGTTTTAAAACATTTTGTTTACAATGTATATGTATTGTGTATAACTCTGCATGCCTTTCTATGGACGGTTATGGGTTTGTTTTTCGGAAAAATAAAATCGCTCTGTCATTTGTTTTCAACTGATAGAGACAAAGGACACTAATCAAAGGTACTTATATAACATAAGATGACTAGGTTCGGCCATTTTCTAACAAATTAACCAAATATACGTCAGTCATATGCGGCCAATACTAGAATACGAGTGCGTTGTGTGGGATGGTTGTTCTTTGTAGGAATTATTAGAAAAAATCCAAAATGATGCCGTGCGTATTGTTGCATGCCTAACTAGATCTGTATCTCTTAGAAATCTTTATACTGAAGTCAAATGGCCTAGTCTAGACAAACGACGGCGATATTTAAAACTGATTAGCATCTACAAAATGCATAACGGACAGTGTCCTAATTACTTGTCTAACCCTCTTCCACAAACAGTTCAAGAACAGTCATCTCGTATTCTTAGAAATGCACAAGACTATACCATTTTATCAAGGCGAACATTATTATATTCACGTTCGTTCTTGCCATCGGTCATAGATCTATGGAACTCCTTACATATCGATATCCGCAACAGTGAAACACTTTAACAATTTAAAGCTTCCTTGAAACAAATGTTTCTTTTATGCGAAGATAACCCCCAATATTTCTACACTGAGGACAGAAAAACATCGATTTTACATGCTAGACTAAGAAATAACTGCAGCAACCTAAACTCCGACCTATTCCTAAACCACCTCGCAAACTCACCCCATTGTTCATGTGGAAATGATGTTGAAAATATTACACATTACTTCTTTCAATGCCCTAATTACCGCATGCAACGAATATCTCTTTTTAATGCACTGCGCTCATTTCATCCCGTAAATAGTGATTTGCCCCTCTACGGTAACCCCTCATTTAATAATGAAGACAATACAATTATTTTTACAGAAGTTCAAAGATATATTGTTACGACAAAGCGTTTTGTTAAAAAACTTAACGTTAAAACTCAACTGCTTGCTGGACAGGACTTACAACTATCCATATTTGCATATGATTGTCTATTTACTATATATTGTATTCACTAATTTGTTCATTTTGCGTTTTCAAAATGTTATTATTATTATCAACATCATTATCATTATTATTATTATTATTATTATCATAATTTACTTTTGATTTCCTAAATGACAACAATTACGCTTGTCACCATTACAATATGTAACTAACACTCCCGGTGAAAGACCCTCGATAATATTGCAGAACTTTAGGTCTAACCCTTTTTCCAATATGTGCTTATGATAAATCGTGATTGTTTGTAATTTTGTCAATATTGTGGAAATCAAATATGTTTAAATTAAAATTATTAATAGATGTATGCAGTTGACACGCGATGTTAAGTGTTCCGGCAATGAAAACAATTACATCAGTAAACGTTTTTGTTGTTGAGGACACATGATGTTATGTGTTCCCGTAATGAAAACAGTTACATCCGTAAACGTTTCTGTTGATGGCACAACAGCGAACTTGCGACTCCTGGGATGAGCAGCTTTAGAACACGGCCATAATTGTAATATGCAGCAATGATAAACGGTAGTCAGAAAATTGTCCCATAACTCGATATATATTTATAGATTTATTAAATATAACTGTATACACATATATCGTACAATATCGTGTAAATATTGCTCAATTATATCACAGGACTAAAAGTTAAAGTACAACCTATTCCACAATCAAAATGACTGCAAATTTGAACACAGACCGCACCCGAGGCAACACTCCTGTCCATTTGGCGCGTGACTGACACCAAGGGGACACTTCCCGGTCAGCTGTGTACCGTTGGGACCAGCGGGACAGGGGGCAGACTTGCAATTATATGCAGTGTTATGACAGATGTTGCAGAAATGTGTGTTCCCAAAACAGAAGAAGACGGCGACGCTGCAGCAGTAGCGACATTTGTACTCGATGAAATCAGTTCCGTGTTTTGGACAGTTCTGAAAATAGAATACGATCTAAACACCAGGATTGTGTTTTGATTTTACGTACCCGCCAACGTGTCCACGAGGACAGCTACAATAAAGGCGTGTCGTGGGAAACCCGGGTTTAAGGCATGTGCCACAAGTGTCGTCCCGGATTAGCCTGTGCACTCCGCACAGGCTGATCCGGTACGAAACTTTTCGCTTGTATGGTATTTTCTAATTCAAGGAAGTGTCTTCTAAACGTAAATCCACTGTAGCAGAAAGTGCCGTCCCGGATCAGCCTGGGATTTCCCACGACACGCCACAATTATATTCCGTAGCGTTTATTTATCAATTCAAGTGTTTACTAGTATATAAACAAGAACGCCCTGCTAGTCAATCTTTCAGTCAAATGCCTTTCAAAAGAACCTTACTCATACGTTACTTTTGCAAATATGAAGAATGTCGACCAACCGTCGATATGCCCCTTAAATGTGTCATTGTATGTCAACACAATCCTCAGTTAGATTATATTAAAGATATTTAGTAAACTATGGTGCACCGGGATGTCAAAAATAAACTTACATTTATTATGTATAAGAAAAATAGCGCATGTAAAGCTGGGCAATACCACCCACCTGCACCATCTGTGGTCCAACACAGGCGGGGCATATCAGCTCCTCGCTTTTCATGTCCCCGTCCTCTGCCCCTCCCTCACACTGGACCGAACCCCCGAAATACGCCTGCAAAAATAGTCCAACTAACAATCTCCATGTGTCCATCGGACCGATCATATTTTGATAGCTGGTTCACATCGCCACTAGTTCTTACGTCATAAGTAATTTATCAATGATGCTTACATAACTGATCAATTTGTGGAAAAAAAAGAATGTTATACATTATTTGAGGTGCCAATCTTGTGTTATCGTGTTATAAACTTCATTAAAACAACAAATTATCTTCTGGTTTTGACCCTAAATGATAAACCCTACAGTGCATCGGTTAGTAAGCCATGATACACTGCCACGTATCTCAATTCAAGATAGTTGAGACAATTCGGTTGTTATAATAACATGAATACAATTAATTTGGGAAAACCCGGGCTTAATGCATTTGCGTAAAGTGTCATCCCGGATTAGCCTGTGCAGTCCGCACAGGCTAATCCGGGACGACACTGTCCACCTACAGTGGATTTATGTTTAGAAGATACTTCCTTGAAACAGAAAATACCATAAAAGCGAAAGTGTCATCCCGGAGTAGCCTGTGCAGTCCGCACAGGCTTATCCGGGACGACACTGTCAACCTACAGTGGATTTATTTTTAGAAGAGACTTCCTTGAAACAGAAAATGCCATAAAAGCGAAAGTGTCGTCCTGGATTAGCCTGTGTGGACTGCACAGGCTAATCCGGGACGACACGTTACGAATAAGCCCGATTGTCCCACGACACGCCTCAAATACATGTATAATGTACAGCTAATAAAGACGACATTTCCAGATCCTAGTCAAACAGTAAGTGTCAGAACAAGGCAAACCTTCTGACACTTGAAGCACTGGTAGTATGAGTAGTGCTCCATCGCGTAATACTCTGGTTTCTTATAAAAAGGGCTGGAAGGGGTCACAATAGGGGCGGATTTCTCCAGCCCCTCGTACTGCAGTCGCATCACAGCCTTCCGCGTGACGTCATTGCGCAGGGCCTTCAAAGGGGCAAGAATAGGGACCAGAACTGTGTGCTCCATCGGTGCCTGCTTGGTTAAGGGAAATTTATAAGTTATTTTTGCAAGTATCGATGTTATGACTTATTTGTAAATGTTTTTTTCATGCACTTGATTGAATAAATGTATTGACTTGATAGGACTTGAATTGAATGAGAAATTCTGCTCTATTATTAGTCATACGCGATATAATGAATCTTAATTACGTGCATGTACTACATATACATATATAAATACATTGAAATTGAAAGAAAAACTGAAGGTCTGAAGTGACAAAAAATATTATTACACTGTTCCATAAACACTGGTAATGCTTTATGCACCTATCAATATTTTCCCCGGGGGGGGGGGGGGCGGGGAGCGGCTGGCAAACCCAGGGGAATTCGACTAATTATATTTTGGGGGATCTAATTACCCACCCTAGGGTCAAGCATCTTTGTCTAAATCCCCTCAATGGGGGATGCTTAATTGGTGTATCAAATGGCCCGGGACCATGAATCCGGAATCATTAGGCGTGTCAATTTCCCGCCTGTCGGGAATTTCTTTCAGTCTAAAGTCCCGTATATGCCCGCCGTTCCCCTTTGATAGGTGTATTACTCGCGATATTTTACGTATACATTTATAATTAACAGACCTAACAACTTTGATTC
Organism: Congeria kusceri; assembly: GCA_027627225.1. Lineage (NCBI taxonomy): Eukaryota > Metazoa > Mollusca > Bivalvia > Myida > Dreissenidae > Congeria > Congeria kusceri. The sequence goes on along the minus strand of CM051025.1, from coordinate 51,219,595 downwards.
AAAATGTACAACAATAAAAAACGTAACCCTAGAGGTTACATTGCACACTACCTTGCACAAAGGACATAGCATGAAGGTGAAGTTTAGCCTATGACCGACCCACTTGTTCTCCAACACTCGGCGCGTACAGTGAAGGTGGAACATGTGACCGCACTGCAACTGGAAATACGGATGTCAGTACATTGTACACACATTTAGCTGATATAATTTGCAATAATGTTGCTCAATAAGATGAAAGTAGTATTCTTACACAGCTAAGATTTTATCGTAAACCAACTAACTACATGAAAAAATATATCAATACGATTAAAAAAAATTGATTACTTATATGTTCCACAATTACAGGGATTCTCAAATGTACCTCCACGAGGATGTGCCCAGCGATAACTCTCTGTGAGAGGGCGTGCGTGAGGGAAACATTCCCGCAAAAGAATGAAGTAAACAGTAAAACTGGTCCATATATTTAATCTTTTTACTGAAATATCTTTTATTCTGGTATTGTGTTGTGAGGGGAAACCAATGTCATTAAAATCATCTCCAGTCTGACGCTTCTATATTATTCGCTGACTGGATCTGAGGACTTCGCATTAGGGGTCACGTTTAGATGACCTTTTCAGGAGCCAATCAAACGGTTGCCTTCAAAATGTTGTGGTATAATTTCATATATAAACCACAAATAATATGCACGAAATTGGCGTGAACTTTACTCGCCTAAGGTACCATGTATGTACATGTATGTATTTTCGATGTTTATGAAGTCCTTCCGCGCCGAAGCTGCATATTATGTGAGGACCCGGTGTGTGTCATAGCACTCCTGCCTAATTTACCTTTAGACTCATCGAATGTTGGGACGAATTTTATTTTATAGCTGCAATTTCCAGCCATTTATCTTTTACTGAAATATGTTTAATTTTGGTGGAGTCTTGTGCTGCCGGAGTACCCGAAGGAAACCCAACCTGTCCGGTATGGTGACCACCAACCAAACTCACTTGCGCCGATTGGGGTGCGAACCCGGACAGCCTAGGTGACTGAGTCTATACTAGGACGGATCACACTTGTTTTTAGACTGTTGACGGAAGCCAACGGTCTTTTGAGAGGGTAATTTCCAAAACAGGTACTACTTCTTTTCTTGCAGGCTACGAGTCAGTAAATCGAAACCTGAAAGGGTCCTTCTTCAAAGCAGCAAAATTTTACTAATGTTTTCTTACCTTTTAATTATTTAAGATAAAATGTATGTCATGTGTATTATAATGTTTATATCATGTGATTTATTACAATAACAGTTTCTTAAGAAGTAAATTTATAACAATTTTTACGTCAAATTAATGACAACCCTATTTTCGCTATTTAAAGGTCAAATTACACCAAAACGGAAGTCAGTTAGATAATAAACACATAGGGTTCAGTGTATAATGCATACGATTTTTAAAATACAGTTTAAATGATATGTTTTGGTATCAATTTAAAGGTATATATGTAAGAAATAATAAAAAAAGACAGTTTTAGGCACTACTTTATCTTAAATGGTTCCCAGCTTCATAACTTTTGGCCCATGCATTCATGCACAAAATGGCAGCCCCCATGCCTGTCAAAACCGGTGTGTTTATTCTAAGGTAAATATTTTGAGTTACAACGTATAGAAATTTTTTTGACATGCTGTTTTTTTCAAAAGGTTATGGCCTTATCTTTCCAACAATGTATGGTGATATATTGGGAAGTCGCTTGGTCATGGTGAAAATTGAGATCAAACATTGAATATTTTATATGTAACAATGAAGGAATTTATTTGCGCATGCGTAACCTTTAAGAACTTTCGGTAAGATTTGTCGTCTGCAAAAATTTTGAAAATGGATACCTACAAACGCACTGTAATGAAGAGAATCACTGCCAGATGCCAACTTGACCCAATTAAAGGCTGTATTTTATGGGATGGTTGCTCTAATGGACATGAGAGGAGTAGATATGGGAAAGTTAAAGCAAAATGTCCACCAGAGTCACCATCCAAGACCCATTGTGTTCACCGTGTTGTTTTTCAGTTTCATTTTGACAATTATTTGCACGAGTCTCAACAATTATCTCATGTATGTCATAATACTTTGTGTTGCACTCCGTATCATTTAGTTTTAGAACCTGTAACTGTTAATAATGACCGCAGAGTTCGTGTCCGCACTGGCCGACGCATTGGCCATGATGCCTACCTGCCTACATTGAATAATACCAATTTTCCTAATTTGCAAAGTTTACAGAGCCTACTTAGTTCATATTTTATTTTAAAATTGTACTTAGATCAGGCTTTCAGCTGAAAAATACATTAAATACATGCATAAAACACTATAGGGGCCCACGCAAACCCAGACCCCACCTAATGGAGTTAGCGGCATCAAAATTTAAATCACCATCACAGTTTGGTTGAATTTGAGTATGTTTTTTAAATGCAGTGATGAAAAGAACCAGGACCTCAGCCGGAACCATCATCTCATTGGTATACAAGTCTGGGTGAAGTGACGAGTTATCAAAACTACTGAACTTTGCAACTACACTGGAGCGTTGAGGCGGGGCCGCAAAGCTGACACAGTCGTGTCCGTACCATCAGTATCTTTGAAGGTTAGTACATGATTATTGTCATGTATTCTACTATCTAATGACTTCTTTTCCAGCCTGGCATACTTCTCATCAACACCAGTAGGAAAAGCAAGAGTTTAACCCTTGTTGGGACTCTCAAACCCGTTTTTGAACTGGACTGTTCGCACGTGAGCTCGACAATGTGAAGCCGGCATAGCGACTAGCCTTATCGCAATACAAAAAACTGTGTAAACTATTGTACATGTACACTTCTTGTATCTAAGTTACACTAGTAATCACAATATTGAGTAAACATGCACAGAAAACCTTTTTATGTTCACAGATTACACAGCAGAGAGTACACAGCATAGAGTACCTGAAACAGATTGAAGATTGTAAGCGGCTGACCTCACCCACAGGCTCAGGTGTGACAGAAAACTGTTAATTAATATCTGGCATTTACATTTTGGGGTCAAAGTCTTTTTTTGTTCTGTGACAGGAGGTCAAATATGTTGATTGTTATGTAAACAAACACTTGTCGGGAGTCAAATGGCATCTGAAATGCTACATTTATATGGATTTTACCCCCCAAAATGCAGAAACTTAAAAAAAAATTTGTTCAAAAGGGATTAAAAACATATTCTATAAAATTTAGAATGCCATTGGAGATTGTTTTCACTTCTGATATTATATAGTATATCTTCCATGCCTATTAAAACTCAAAGTTGTGCTTTATTCTGAGTTGAAATAATGTTTTCCAAGATGTACCTAAGTACATGTTTTCTGTCGAAATTCTTGTCTCGCAACGCCTTTATATGTGGTATTTTCAACTTTACTTTTTTCCAATAAATCCTTACACCAGTGTGATAGGACTTCATGTTCTTTCTCGAAATAGATCAGACTTACGAAAAATGTGGTTTTTATTCAAATGTGAAAGGGTTGGGTTCTCTTAAAGGTCAAATTACACCAAAACGGAAGTCACATCCTCAGGGTTACATGCTGTCAGTTAGATAATAAACACATAGGTTTCAGTGTATAATGCATATGATTTTTAAAATACAGTTTAAATGATATGTTTTGGTATCAATTTAAAGGTATATATGTAAGAAATAAAAAAAAAAGACAGTTTTAGGCACTACTTTATCTTAAATGGTTCCCAGCTTCATAACTTTTGGCCCATGTATTCATGCACAAAATGGCAGCCCCCATGCCTGTCAAAACCGGTGTGTTTATTCTAAGGTAAATATTTTGAGTTACAACTTATAGAAATTTTTGACATGCTGTTGTTTCAAAAGGTTATGGCCTTATCTTTCCAACAATGTATGGTGATATATTGGGAAGTCGCTTGGTCATGGTGAAAATTGAGATCAAACATTGAATATTTTATATGTAGCAATGAAGGAATTTATTTGTGCATGCGTAACCTTTACTTGAATGTAACCGACATATTCACTTAGGTGTCCTGGAATAAGACCACTATATTCATGCGCTACGTCGGTTATTTTTTACTCGTTGTGATAGTGTTATTTCTTGTTACCGATTCTTATTCTGAATATTTTGACACCACATTACTGCAATGTATTTATTTAAACTGTAGTAGGGACAAGAGCACGCATCGTATGACCTACTTTTGACTCAGTAGGCTACGAATCACTAACAATCGATGCTCTTAACCACGCTTTATCGGTTATTCTACATGGCTCATTGCAGATTGACTTGTTAACTGACATGTATATAATTCCGTTTGCATTAGATAATTACCGTGAAAAATATTTGTTCGTTACTTACAAATAGATTTTATTATGATGCCGTATACTATTGAATAAGAAGCATATTATCAAGTTTAAAGGTGGAGAATTGAACTTCATTCAAAGAAATATTTCCTTTTTTAGCAAAAAGCACTCATAATTCACAAGCTTTTAGTTTCTTTTGTCGCCAACAGTCTTTCTACGCTGTCAGCGTTTGGATTCTACATACGCGGCGTTACCGGGGTTCAATATATTTCAGAACATGGTAAATAAACATATTGTTTACATAAAAATGTTAAAAAGAATAATAAATCAAATTCACGTAACCAACGTGTATAAATATTAGTTCAGTGCAGCTTCTTTACTATTTTGCAGGGTTATTCGCAATTATCCATTCCACGTATGTGGGCAGAGAACCATTGCGAAAGTACATGTATTTTAATTTCTAGAATGTGAATGAACAGGGTCAGCGTTACGACCACGTGACTAATATGTGCACAATGACGTCACCAACTTACCACGACGACCGGGGCTTCGTTCAATTCGTCTGTGTAGCATATGCTGCAGTCATCTTCCCCGCTCTGTGTGAGCCCGGGTGATTTCTTGCTGCAGGTCGGGTGTATACAGGGCGGGCACTGGGGCTCGTTTTTGTACCCTGCACAACCGTGTCCGCAGGCTAGCACGCGACCGCACGCGTTTTGAACAGTTTCGTTGCGGCACGTGCTTGAAAAATCTGTAATCAATATTACAGTACTTAGGTTGGCGTTAAGAAATATGAATTAGTAGCCTTTTTTTATGAAACACAAACAAACAAACAAACTATATATATTATTATTTAGAAATTCTTTACTCAATAAGTGAGCAAATATGACTTCATTTTCATATATTATCAGAAATTTAGTAGCCAGTTAGAAATTGTAGTAGCCAATGGCTATTTTGGCTACTGGTAGAGCTAACATCGATATCACTACATTTCTCCCTTAGTGTTTTCGTGCTTTATATAACTACGCAGTAGATTTCCTGTTGTATTTTAACGATTCCACATTGTATCAGATATGTTTTATGTCTCACAATTGATTGTCTCACATGTCATTTTCGTCAATTTTTTTTTTATCTACGGCTGTTTGTTATCTGTCCATCACCATAATTCTTACCTTTAACAGCAGCTTTGCGTTTTTCCAATGACTGCTTATGCTGCATCTTTGAATTTGTAAACTCCTGCGAAAAAAAAAAAAGCTAATGACAGAACCAATGGTATTATAAATAACATTTTGTTAAACAAACTGCGTTTGTTAAAAAGAAAAAAAATTACGCGAAATAAGGTAAATACACCGGTAATTATTGTTTGCGCTTGATTTTTTGTGTACGTACAAATGATTGAAAAACATCATTACATTCATTCTTTACAAGTAGTATGACATGTTCAGAAACAGCACAACCATTGGTTGATGATGTATGAGTAGTATGACATGTTCAGAAACAGCACAACCATTGGTTGGTGATGTATGAGTAGTATGACATGTTCAGAAACAGCACAACCATTGGTTGGTGATGTATGAGAATTAGACAAACAGGGCGATAAAGAAAGATTATATTTTAGTTTTATGGGGTAATTCTTGTTCATTTAAAAATTTCTTTCGATCTTATTTTAAATTAAAATCGACATCGACTTGCCGTAAGTCTCGTTTAATTGTTAAAATGTTACGTCATAAAGAATACAATACTGGACTATTCACTAACTGAACAAATGCCAACTTGCCCGTTTGATATGCTGCCAGTCGCTGCCTTTGTTGAATACAACAATGAACACATTTGTCAACGTACTCTCTGGTTTGGTCTTTTCGAATTTTGAAACACATTCTGTGATGGTCCCCATGACAACGTCAGGCGGGTAGTTCAGAAACCCACAACCAAGGGTGGGTAGAGCGATGGAAGTCATCTGGTCAGCATGAGCGCGCTCCAGACAGCTGCAGACGATTTGGCAAAGAATCTGAAATAGTACCCATAAATCAACGCCCCATTTTGATACTAGTACATGTATACCGTACGTAATTCTTTTAAAACAAGGATATTAAAAATTAAGTTAGGATCCCCTCGACTTAAGCACGGCATATATAATGTGCACCCACAACCCTCATTCCACCCAAGCATTTGAAATCCTCTTCTGCTTAATTATTAGTACCCTCCGCCCCCTCCCCCCACACATACCAACATTTTTCCGCAAGCTCACACAGAAAATTACCAGGTACTCATGTTCCCATGTTGTCTGATGAACGCTGAGGACTGTCTAGAATTGTTTGTTCAGTCTTTTTTGTGTGTATGAGGCCGGTGCCCTTTGAATTGTGAAAATTAACGCCGTAATACCATATTTTGTGATACTAACATGCCGACCTATACCGGTATTATGTATGAAGTTATTCTGTCAGGGTTACATTACACAATGTCAGGGTTAAGTTACACAATGGTGTAACCAAATTTATTTGAATTTGAAAATGTTATATGCCTACTGATTTAAATAACTTAATCGGTCTAGACATAAATCAATGCATGGAGTAAACATAGAGCAAACAAAATGTCAAACTTAAACTTGCTAGCAATTGTGAACTTTGGTTGAAAGTTGTGAAAACTGTACCGTTTGTAATTTGTGATTGGGACGCTATTTCGGCCTCATATGAGCTTGAAAAAAAACCCACACAAACGATGAAGTACCTGTTGTGGTTCCAGGAAAGGCGTGTCCCAGGCAGGCATCGCCACGTGGTAGACGCTCTTGCAATTGAGCGAGTAACCCTTGGTAACGGCAACGTCCCCAAACGCGATCCCATTCGGGTAGCCCTGCGAACACTCCTCCTGGATGCGCCGACCCGCCTCTTTTAAGATAGAACCGGAAATCTTGCCATTTTTCAGAACCAGCATTTGATTGGCGCTGTTGACCAGCACATCCGCCTTGACCAATGAAAACGCACAAACGGTATATAGGCGACTGTGATAAAGAGGATGTAAGCTAGTATAACGTGTCGCTGTTGAATGAATAGGGTGCCCCATGGCGGCCTGACGGCCACGAGTTCGATCCCTTTGCTGTAGCTTTTGTAACAAAAATAGTATTCAAAGACGCCCGTCAAGTACATGTAAAAACAAAAGACCATCGGAGTAATTTAACTTTGTGACTATAAGCCACAGAATGTTGGTAAAGGGCAAGATAATATACGTGGTAAGGTTAATATAACAGCGGGTGCGATACTAGATAACTCCTTTGCAAATTATAAACATGCAGATAACATAGTTTGAAACGCGTCCATAATCATTTTAAGAATTCGAGGGCTATTCATTATCACAGTAGGATAATGGAAAAGAAAAGAAGTTTTTCATCATTCTTTATTAAATCTGGAGGTGGGGTAAAAAAAATATTTTTTTCTTTAACTTTGATTATCACGGCATTTTCACCACACAGTTTAGGTATATTGGACTGCATGTAAAGCGTTTAAACGCCTCCAATTAAAGAAACTGAAAATGTCGGTATGTCATTACCAAGAGCAACTGTCTAACGCGGACTAGTGGAAATATTTGCTAATTATCGAAAAGCCGCATATATGCGAATAATGCTCTTTTTACAGCAAAATAATGATCGTTAGGCCAAAAAAAGCAACTTTGGAGTCGGCGGTAAAAAATAGTGGAGGGGTCGGGTAAGCGGAAACCAACAACTTTTTTTTACGCCTTAGTATTATCATAGCCACGCGCCAAATGCCTATGTTCATTTTTTAATACATTAAAGACTAAAATAGTTCATATGTTTTCAGAAAATAAAGTGAAGTTTTAACAAAAAAACAACAACAGGTTACTAATAATCGGTTGTCAATGCATATTTTTCAATATTTTCTTTAAAATTATTTTTATACACGTAGACTAATATTAACGTTCATTAACGTTTGTTTCTTTTACAAACTCAACTCCGACACGTACGTATATCAACAATGTGCAGCAAGTAATTGTACATCTCAAAACAACACAACCTTAAATAAATAAGTGATACTAGTAGTATGTACTACGTAAATCGAAAGTAGCAGATCAAAAATATAACTACAGACCACTGTCTAATTATATACCTTAAACTTGGCCAGATTCCCATCTTCGATCGTAATCTTCATTTAATCTTTGTTGTTAACTCTACCAGGAACCAATAACTATTTTTTTCAGTCAGAATGCTATTCAGTTAATAGTAAAAGGCTTTCCTAGTGTGCATGTGACCATTACAAACTAAGAACCGGTAACTCTAATTTATCAGATTTATCAACCCTGCCTGGTTGGTGCCTATCAGGGGAGATCACTATGGGGAGTTTCGCGATTTCGTATTTGAATGGTTATTTCTCTTGAAAATTTCCACAACGTCTGTTAATGGTGTTCCATTATTGTCCGTCGATGTTCGATATAACTCTTAAGGCTAGGGCTTGTTGATTTTTATTTTCTCGGAAGCGCAGACACGACTTTTTCTTAAAAAGGAACAAAACAAATGTTGTAAATATAATAAACCAAAGAGTGATAAAAATCAGTTATTTCCACTTAAGCCGTTTCCGTTATGGATAATACAAGTTTTAAACTCACAGTTATGTATATGAATTAAACGAAAAAATACAGTAAATATATATGAATTCAACGCAAATCATGTTTATTTTATATGCATGTTTATGTAACAAACGTTGCATTGAATTAGTGTTGTTACTGTCATGTATATTTCGAAAACAAATGTTTTAACAAGATATGTTTTGTTATTTCCGATAAAAATGTCCGATAAATAAAAATGAAGTATTTCTCTCCTAAACACGAAACAGGATTATGGAAAGCACAATGGTAAAAGCATGATATCAAAATAATGGTATGATGAGGGTAACACGTTTTTAGGTGGTGAATTGAATGTACATGTATAGTGTTCATTGCTATCATCATTACATCGTGAACTCTCCATGGTACCATCCTTTGTAACCTAATGGTAACACCCTAGTACCATACTTCCATTTTGACCACAATTGAACCAGCATGTCTTATTATTGTTATTTTTTTACATGAAATTCCTTAAGTGTATGACTCAATTTGCAATGAGAGATTTTATTATGGTTAAGAGCGAATAATTGTTTCTATTTAATCATTATTATTTAATTTCACTTTTAAAAGTTGATAGGACATTTTTACTTAAGTGTAACTAAAGTTTTTATTTTCTTTAGGAGCTTGATGAAAACCACCCCCAGTCACGTGCAAAAGGTCATAGCGTTATGAAAACCAGCCCCAGTCACGTGCAAAAGGTCATAGCGTGTTGCATGCCGATTCACATTCTCCGGATTACTACGCGAGTATCCGCATTCTGGGACAAACCATTTCCGTAAAAACAACAGTAATTTTAAATAGTACATTTATATCTCATTTAACAACCAAACAATATATAACAAAATAAATTGGAATAAATTACAACATAGTTAACTAGTACTAAAAAAACGCCATTCTACATTTGGCTTCATATCTCCAGCCAGCCGCGTGTTTGCTGTAGTCTTAGATTCTCTAGATATCACAACAATAGCATGTAAGCAAAGCTAATAAAAACATTAACCTGAAACTGACCTTTATGCATGAATATATTGAATTAACGCGTGCAAGTACGTTAATGCACGTTATACGTAAAATAATACGTTTACAAAAACACACAACATAATAAATGTTTCCAATCGTTGAGCAAGTACGATCTAGTAACTACAAATGTACGCAGGTAATCTTGACGTCTTATTCAATGCTTGCCGTTTTCAGCTAGTTTTGATATGTGTATCGTAGTTTATATAGTAAAACTGTATCATGTGTGGGACCAAACTCACATGCGTCGGGTGGGTATTGAACCCGGGCAGCCTAAGTGAAAAGCGAGTGAGACTGCGATATGTCTGAAAGCCATGTTGTTGTTTTGTTTATATCTCTTTAAATAGAAATGCACCGAATGAAAATTAAAAATGAACAATCAGCAATTATTGCGGAATTCCAATGCTTGCTGAAAATAACCGAAATGAAACGATAGGTGGGCAGCACCCTTTATGTCAGATTACGATCGTTGACGATCCCGGGATTTCACGCATTTCGTCATTTTGACTTGCGGAAAATGCTAAGGACTCTTCTCAATACTGAGTTCTTCTTCGGATTCCTCCTCAGGGACATTGTATGAATAAAGGGTACTGAAGAACTGGCTGCTGGATTTCCGTCTGCAATGTATATTATTATAGTGAAGAGTTGTATAGTGTTGTAAAGTTTATTCTCACATGACACTCGCTAATTTTTCTATAGACAAACAACAAAAGTATCGTTCTTAAACTACCCAATAAACAACGAAAAAAGTAGTTCCGATTCTGAGCGGAGCATAGCAAAATGTAGTTAACATTATTGTAAAAATAGTTGTCAAATCATGTTAGAATCGAAATAGATCTAGTTGGCTACGCATTAGAACTCCAAATCGTTGTTTATTGGCCTATAAACAACGATAAATCGAACATTATTTCTTAAATTCAATTGTGTAACATTTAATAAATAAACTGATTGGTCTCTTTTTGTATAATAAATTTATTAAATAATTCGCGAAAACTGACAGTTATTAATTTTGATATGTGTAAATCAGATTTGTGCACAGAAAAATGCCAACCATTTCGATAACGGTACAAACACATACGTCTTGTATCTTTAGATCGATGTTTACACGACCATACACAACTCGGACAACGCTTACTAGTTCACTTCAGAATGTGTTAATATCGTAGGAAACCCGGGCTTAATGCATGTGCGTAAAGTGTCGTCCCGGATAAACCTGTGCAGTCCGCACAGATTAATATAGGACGACACTTTCCGCTTGTATGGTATTTTCTGTTTCAAAGAAGTCTCTTCTACACATACATCCACTGTAGCCGGAATGTGTCGTCCTGGATTAGCCTGTGCGGACTGCACAAGCTGATCCGGGACGACACTTTACGCACATGCATTAAGCCCGAGTTTCCCACGACACGCCTCAAGTTTACTTCATTATATATTCGCATCTATAAACCGACACATCTGAAATAATCCATGTTCATACGTACTTCTCCGTTGATACCACGTGTCTCTGGTGGCGTTGTAGCAATACTGGTGGTTTCCGGTGGGCTGGTCCAATGTAGGGTCCCACCAGGCCGCCTCTACGTATAGCTGTAAAATACATTTCGTTCCTGACTTTTGTTATGCTTGTATACTTTTTAATCCATATTTTTCTCCAATCAGTAATATTTTCCTTGTATATGCAATGCACGTTGTGTCAATATAGAAAATGACATTTTCTTTCTCACTTTGTCATCTTCGTTCATGTATAGTGTTTTGTATTTATTGACAATGATCGTTTTGAATATGCTTATAAAATCTTTGACTTATTGATTTATGTATATTTACGTACAGCCATGTAGTACATTTTTTGTTTTCTTCTGTGATCAATATATACTTATTAATAACAACCGTTCTACGATTTTTATGGCCAGTCTGTAATTGATCAGCAATATTTTTGTGATATAGCAGTTTAATACCTTCTGCTTTAACAATATATTAAACACTATATTGTACGTGTTATGCGTTGTTATTTGAAATAAAACATACGTGATTCTAGAAGTAACCATACCGATTTATCATCTTACAAATAATACACAGATAAACAATTTTGATTGTAATTAAGATTCATATTAAAAAACAACAAAACAAAAGGTATTATAGTAGTATAGATATATAGATATATTAAAGTGTGTCTGGATGCTTCTAGGTTCTGCATGTAGTTTACAGCCAATAAAAACGTTACCCGGTGTGTGGCCGCCGACGGATGCTCTTCCGTTACTCGCTTGTCGTTCGTTTTCTCGAGCGCGTCCAGGAAGTGTTTCGTGTCGTCTGACATCCGGCCCTCCTGCTCCACTTCCGCCACGAACGCCTGCAACTGGTCGCCGTCCGACTCACGATAACACACTTTTAAAAGAAACAGCAGACGTTCTACCGGCAATTAAAGAAACAGTGCATAAAAACTAAGAGGCAAATGATTGCCCAAATCGCCCACCTGAGAACTGACAATGAGGTAGACCACACAGGTGCGAGCCAGAACAAATGTGATTAAGCATTGTGTTAATGCATTAATGCAAAGTAGTGTACGTGTTTACTATTTTTGTGGTATTTGCTGTTATCATTATCGTTAACGTTATCCCTTACTTTGGCATGGATCCGATTAGAAAGTTTAATTTCCCAGAATACTTTGTGCGAACTTTAACGACTCAATTTGACGTAATGACCTCAAACCTGCAATTGATAAGGGAAATTAATGTCCTTACCAGCAATAAACATGTCGGTTATAAGGCTAAGGTTCTGAAGCCTAAGGTAGTATCCTCCCGACCTCTCGGCCAGCTCCTTGTAGAACGGTTCCGAGTACGTACTGTTTAATGCTCTCACGCCGTACACCTATTTAAACAGATATATGGCGATGAATAATGCAATGTGACGCCCAGTTTAGCCATAAGCATAATTGCGATTAAAGCGTTTTGCAAAATATTAAAACAGTTTTCATAATTAAAACTGATGAGTTCATGTACGGTAGATATGTTGTACTTTGCATTGTAATTTATGCACTCTCTTTGCGTTGATTCAGATTTCATAATTTTACTCTACCCATACTTAGTAAGTGTAGTAATTGTAAATCATTTATAGAATGTATCAAACAATGCGTGTACAATAGCTGTCACGTTATCACCGACCTTGACCCCCATGCCTCTAAGTATGTCCAGCTCGTCCATCCAGAACACGGCCTGGTCCGTGTAGGACGGTGGGTGGGGCAGGTCATCCCCGATCATAATCAGGGCCTTGGCGCTGCTCTCTGCCCAGTCCAGACCCTGCGCCCGCCGAAGGGCCCACTCATATGCCTGCAACACATATATACACGTATAGTTATACATACCACGACCATCATGATGCGTAATTACATGTTTTTCGTGTGTGTATGAATGAGGTCAATCCGCACCAAAGCTGCATTATATGTGGACCCGGTATGTGTCTCAGAACACAGTCCTAATTTACTAGAGACACATCAAATGTGGGGACCAAATTGTATCTTTTTAAAATTTTTTACTCATGTTTCATTTTCAATGTTAATTTAAATACATGTGTAATGGTCAGCGATGCCTGATAAACTCCGCCTACTACAAGCTCGACGAATAGGATACTGGCTGTTGTGCATTTTCAGTTTTGTTATCAGTTCGTCTTAGATATAGACGGAGCGAATAAACGTGCTAAAACCAACATGCCCCGCTGGGTCTTGTATAAACCACACTTTTTGAATATTACGAATGTATACGCAGTTGTGTGTCAAAAAGGTCACAGTTGTATGATGAAAATAAAATGGCACACTCTCAGTGTAAATTTTTTACAATAATAACATTATCTGCGAACTGAGCACAGTGGCCAGGTTGCATTCAAATAAAATACAAATAAATTGTTTTATTGAAAAAAAAACTGACACTTTAACACACCAACACAAAAGTTACGACTGACTGACCGTCCGACTAACTGACTGATTCATTATGGTGTAGAATTGCTTAATAAGAACATAGAAATACCCTTATTAACAGAAATTGTTTTAAGACTGACATCATTACCTCTGGCGAGTCACCACCACCGGTACTCGGAACGTTGTCTGCGAAGTCGACAAGAACGTCGACGTCGTTGGTGAGGTCCACGTGACGTTCGACGTACGTGGCATCATCGCAGTAGTCCCCGTGCGCAATGATGCCGATGCGCATGTTCGGAATGTCCCGTAGCAACCGTTGGCAGGCCTCCCGCAGTTTTGTACGCACCTGAAACGAGACGGGATCATAATTATATACTGTGAAATCATTTATTTTCGAATGCACAAAATTTCGTGGATTTCCCTGAAATAAAAGTTTCATTGGGACTTAAATTTCTGGCATGTATATGTTCGGGATTTTTTTTAAATAATCCTTAAACCTGTGACATTTTGAGCCAATGAAATGGCTGGATTTAAGTGAAAAACTTAATCATGATTAAGAGCATGATCTTAAGATACTTTAAAAACTCTTCTTAACCATTAAGATTTTACTTAATATGTTTGAACTATTACATACTATCTGTTTTTGCAACAAAGAACCTCCGTTTTATTCGGCTATATTGTATCATTTCATTAGTTGCGTACTTATTTTTGTCGAAAGCATCTGGTGTTAATCACACAAACTGGCGGCGATATACAGCGAACTGAAGTAAGTATGCCGAAAGCGTTTTTTACACAACGAACTATGTTACATTAAAAAGCTGTATAGACACGATCGCAGAAACCTTAATAAACCTCATTATTTCAAATTCAAGCGATGAGCACGCGATACACTTTCCAGCTATTTTCCCCTATATTTTCGATATAGACAGGTTGAATTTCGTTGTCTTTTCATTCTCACTTACTGCCGCCAGACAGCTCGACATACTTCCGGTTGTGTCAAAGCAGAAGACAACATCCACCTGGCGCCCAGACACAATGAAGCTGCTACACAGACCCTGGAATTCGGAACACAACAATACTAGTGCAAAGTTTTCACAAACAACTTGTTTACATGCTACGTATTATTTGTTTTAATTTTTATATTGTTGTGACATCTTATCAGTTTCGCCAATAGCAGTAGCATTAACGCCAGTCAACACTTGCCTGTTCAATGTTTTCATCGTCTTCCTGAGAGCCAGTCCTATCTGCGTCCGTCTGTGTATCTGAAAAACAAAAGACATCCAAATAAATACACAAATTACAATCTGATACAGGATCTTCCTAACGCATAGCACACCAGGCTTCGGTATGAGTCAACGGGCTAACTTCGTTCACATGTCATGAAGGGATCTGGTTAAAACGTACGTGGTCTAAACATACCAAGTTATGGTCAAATTCCAGAAGTTATGATACAATATACTACATTTACTAAGACAGAGTCGCACTGGTGTCCGCCTTCCGATCGGTAGATAGCGAGTTCGATCCCTACTCGGGAAGCGTTCGAATTATCTTTCTCAAAAGACACCAGGAAAAGGGCTCGGTAATGTTTTTATAACATAATCGAGCTAGAATAAATAGGCTTAATATACTTTGAAAAAAAATCCAATATAACGATTAAATGTGTCCAACTTACCGTGTGCCCCAACGTACACTGTTATAACAGATCCGTCGATCAAGCCTGCGTCACACAACAAGGAACCGGATTCTACCAACGTCGAACTGCCGAACTAAAATTGAAATGTTTAACATTACGTGCCTAAAATTATATAATATAGTGATTGATACTTTATACACATTAAATATTTATTGTTGTGTTAACTATTTGATGTCCGCAATCCGTACGTTTATATTTGATGCGGGTCGTCTATTAGTTGAAAACTGTTTCTTTGTGCATTTAGTATATAGCTATATATACACTAAGCCCAATTAAGCATAACTTCAAGGTTTATGAGATCTATTTTGTCTTTGCCAAAATGTTAAGAAATTGCTTAAGAGAATTTTCAATTTCTTCTCTCCCAGCCTATCTATACAAGTCGGCCACGACTCACATGAATATAAGTTAACAGCTTCCGTATTCACCAACCTATTTTTCGATTTAAGTATCCAGAATGTTTGAAACTGTTCTGGTCTAAGCACACTTTAATGTAGAACCTAACCTGGTATTTACCATGTATATTTACACCATTATTTATTTAGAACGATTTGGTAATGGCATAAGCAACATTAATACGCAATATATTTCTAAACGTCGAACTCTTTATTCTAAGTCTAAGAATGGGTTGGTGAATATGGACACCGAAATTAGGAAATAAAGTAAAGTGTGTGGTGATTTTTATCGAGTGCAGCGGGATTCTCTCCCGGCGTATTGCCATCGCCCCAAGAAGACTTTATCGAGTGCAGCGGGATTCTCTTCCGGCGTATTGCCATCGCCCCAAGAAGACGTTATCGAGTGAAGCGGGATTCTCTCCCGGCGTATTGCCATCGCCCCAAGAAGACTTTATCGAGTGCAGCGGGATTCTCTCCCGGCGTATTGCCATCGCCCCAAGAAGACTTTATCGAGTGCAGCGGGATTCTCTTCCGGCGTATTGCCATCGCCCCAAGAAGACTGTATCGAGTGCAGCGGGATTCTCTCTCGGCGTATTGCCATCGCCCCAAGAAGACTTTATCGAGTGCAGCGGGATTCTCTCCCGGCGTATTGCCATCGCCCCAAGAAGACTTGATCGAGTGCAGCGGGATTCTCTTCCGGCGTATTGCCATCGCCCCAAGAAGACTTTATCGAGTGCAGCGAGATTCTCTCCCGGCGTATTGCCATCGCCCCAAGAAGACTATCGAATGCAGCGGGATTCTCTCCCGGCGTATTGCCATCGCCCCAAGAAGACTTTATCGAGTGCAGCGGGATTCTCTCCCGGCGTATTGCCATCGCCCCAAGAAGACTTTAAGACTGCATATTTATTGTGTGTATTATGTAATTCCGAAATCAATATAGAGTATAGTATATGAGTACATGTTTTGCAAAGCAGTTTGTATGCTGAGATCAATAAAATCTTTATGTAGCAGTTAGTGAAATTGGCATCTATATGATTTGTAATTTGACAAATTTTGAATGTATATTACGAAATGAATAAAAGTGTTGAACATGAAAAATGTTGACTTTAAGTTGGGTTACGAGGGATAGTGCAAGATACAGAAGAGTTCAATAGTATGTATCTGTGTAGGGATGGAAGTTCAAGTTGTTTGAGCATGTTAGTCACGCAGCCTTCGTGACGAGAAGTGTAATCTTTGGTTATGAAGCGAGCAGCAGATCTTTGGATTTTTTTCTAGTTTGTCTATTTCTGTCTTTGTATAAGGCTCCCAAATGAGGCTACCATATTCAAGTTTTGAGCGTACAAGTGCGAGGTATGCTGTTTTCCAGCATGATTTTGGGCAGTGTCTGAGGTAGCGTCGTAGAAATCCTAGAGTAGAGTTGGCTTTCTTGCTGATGTTATTGATGTGAGTAGACCATGTCACGTCTTCAGAAAATGTTATACAAAGATACGGATTTACTTGGACTTGTTGTATGATATCTGTGCCAATGGAATAGAAGTGGCTCGATTTGGACTTGGAGCTTAGTAGGTAATATTTTTTGAGTTAAATTTCATTCCCCAGCTGGTAGCCCATGCTTGGAGTGTAACAAGGTCATTTTGAGTTGGATGTGATCGATTGGTTCTCGATGGGGCGGTACAGAAGGTAGTCGTCAGCGAACAGTCGAACTTGAGACTTGACTTGATCTAGGAAATAACAAAGGAAGAGCTAGGAGGGGACCTAGGACCGTACCTTGAGGAACGCCGGAGTCCACATGGACTGGAGTTGACTGTTCGCCCTTAACTACTATGCGCATTTCTCGCTGTGTTATGAAGTTTTCTATCCGGGTTAAAAGATGGCCTTTAATTCCGTATGTTTGTAGCTTATGTAGGAGTTCCTTGTGTGGGACTGTGTCGAATGCTTTGCTGAAGTCCAGTATGATGGTATCTACTTGGGTGTTGTTATCGAAATGAGAGAGAAGATCGTGCGTATTGACAACAAGCTGAGATTCACATACCCGCTTCTGAAGCCGTGGTTTAGAAACGTTAATGCTTTATGTTTTTCAAGATGAGTCATGATGTGGCGGCAAATAATAAGTTCCAGGAGTTTGGACATGACGCACGTGAGTTAGACGGGACGATACTTTTCAGGTGAGTTCCGGTCGCCCTTCTTAAAGACAGGTGTTACGAATGCATTTCTCCAATCGGATGGAGGTTGGCCAGAGTTGACGGATGACTGGAATATTATAGTTACTGCGGGCGAAAGCTCAGCCGCACAATGTTGTAATACTTTGTTTGGTAATTCGTCAGGTGCGCAGGCTTTAGATACGTCCAGTGTATGTAATAATGTATTTACTCCTTGTTCAGTGATGTTAAGTTCTGGGATGGTATCGGCAATTCTGAGTGGGAGGTTTGGGAGAGGGTTGTCGTCTTCTTTAGTGAAAACGGACTCGAACTGTTTGTTTAAGATTTCAGCTTTAATTTTACTGTCGCATTTGAGTTGGTCTTTGTCTCTAAGTGGGGCAACCCCGGTGTTGTCTTCTTTTCTCGCTTTAACGTATCGCCAGAAAGGTTTATTATTATTTTTCTCTAACCCTTCATTTATGATGTTGTTTACACGAATCCATAGTGCCTTTCTCAGTTCATGTTTACAAAGTTTCTGGAAATTTCTCAGATGGACCAGTTATTAGATGCGTTAGCTTTTTTGTATATTCTGGCTTTCCTTTTGAATAGACGTTTTACTTTCCTTGTAATCCATGGTGTAGAGTTATTTGATTTCTTTATTCTAGAGGGTATGTTGTTGTTGATTGATATTTTGAGTTGTACACTGCACCTCGGTTCAACGTCAAATGCGAAAGACGTAAAATGAAGTTATAATTAAAAACCCTAAGTGTTGATTAATAACTAAGAAACAGTTCACTACCTTTAGTGTCTGTGTGTCCGCCTGTATGCCTGTGAGGTCCTCTACAACGCGCCTGAGATCCGCCACGGTGTCTGTCGTCTGCGCGATGATCGCCGTGGAGGTGCCGTCCTGTGTACGTATTTCCAGAGAAATGTCCTTGGGACAAAGTATCTGAATGAAGAAAATGATTCTGACTATTAGACTTGTATACCTGCGTACATGTCCCCTGTTTCATTGTTTAAATAACATTGAATTGAATGCAGGTATGCTAGTATATACAGTATGTACATTTAACCTGACCGATTTTCCAACATGCTCATTGTTTGAATGGATTAATTATGTTAAACCAGATATCCATAAACAGAGGTCAATTAATTGATAGATCTTTGGTAAAACACTTATACAGAGATCTAGATCTTTGCATTATATACAAAATAACAAGTTTACATAAATAAGAACACATAATTATTTTAATTATACTTTTGAAACAAACAATTACCTCGGCCTTTAAGATCGTTTCAGCGCAAATGCCAAGAAAACCGATTGTTTTCATTTTGTTGATTACTTTTCCTTGGTATTTTAATCGCACTCGACTTTCCGGCACGTGTTCACTGTCTGCAACTTTCTCTGCGATTTGACGAACCGTATCTGACGGTAAAAGCTGTGACTCTATTGCCTTGCCGTTTGGTAATTTAACATACACATCCACACATGCAGACGCCATAATTTTATGTAATTTACGTTCCTTTTTTGATAAAGATTTGACTAATAAACACCTTAAACAGCACTTTATATTAATGTATTTTCGATGTGATTTTACTTATTTATAGTCGGCAAATCATAGAACTATAAATAAAATTTAAATGAATGGTTGGTAAAAATAGCTTTTTACAGTCTGGTACCCAGCATGCTAAAGTTAAAGTTCGGGCACAAAAATAGGTTACATTTGATCGTTTGTGTTCATCACTGTTGGGTGCAACATTTTACAAGAATGAAAGCGATTGGCTGAAATTCATCACGTGGTTAAAAGTAAAGCGTGCTGTAGAGAATGTCTCAAAACAGGTAAATATTTACATTTATTGTGTGTATCAAAGCATAGAAGCTACTGCATCGTTTCAAGGTAAATAGCTGTACTAGATTATTTTACCGGAAGCCATTGTGGAGATATTAATTCTGTTATCAAAGCGAAAGTTTATAATTGCTATGTTCGTACCTAAGATGGTTCGTACAACACGCAAAATGGATCTTCCCCGTGAGTAAATGCACAAATACCAGGATCAATACCCATATACAGTATTATGATAGGCAAGTAAACACGTGCTGTTTTAAATCACCTATATAATTAAAGAAAAAAAGCTGATTGATTGCTTCCACGATCTTTGCCAACATTGAACAAAACAAATTGTCAAACCAAATATTCTCTTAGAATTGGAACACTTGTACTTCAGCGATAGTCTTATTTATAAGACGTGCAACAAATTTACTGTTACTTTTTATATAGGGCTGAATTCATTGGAACATCTTATCGGAGAAGGACCTTATATGTGGTGGAAACTTGAAAGTTTAAATTTTCATCAATTCCTATTACTTGCAACAATAAAGTTATTCATCGATGTAGATTACATAGACAACACCTAAACTGCTTAACATATGCCGAAATTTACCTAGGACATGCATAAATGCCTAGTGAAACCTGCATATTTAGCTACTACATTTCTGCACAGACTGCCATTATCGTGCCTTGGTTACACCTTCAACTTTATTAATAGAATCAACTGACCAATAGAAATGACCTGCAGTATCAGAATTATCGATACTGATGCACAGCGGCGGTTATCAAGATGTATTTAAAATGCATAGGTGTGTAGGTTTAAATTGTTCATGCATCCAAAATGAAAGTGTCATTATAATGATATTTGTGGAACATTAAATTATTAATTAGGAATGGTTTATCTGCCCAGGTATTAACATATAATATTGCAATCCGTTCACAATAACTATCGAATTTCAGGATGTCAAACTTGTGATTAAAATCCTGTCGGAACAATATAAACAAAGAGGATTATTTTCCACCACAGAAATGGTCCTTCCCCACTCCCCAGTTATGCGCTCCAGCCCATAGATATATAAAAAGTAGCTCAATATTCGCCAAGCGCTAAAAAGTGATGCTATTATAGCGGTCCCAGGAAATATTACATATATTCTACGAAACTAAGGGCTTAGTTTGCGTATATATATAGAGAGAGCTGCATGCTAGCTTGGAAAGTTGGAATTCACACCCCAGTAATTTAACTTCCTTTAGTTTTTATTTTACAGTAATTCCAGATCACGCAGTCGTTCACCCATCGAGAAGCGTGAACGGTCACGTGAAAGAAGTCGATCACCACGGCGGCCAAGAAACATGAAGTCAAAGAGATGTATTATCAGCAATATACCATATGACCTGAAGTGGCAAGAAATTAAAGACCTATTCAGAAATGAAGGTACAGTTTTTAGAAGAATAGTGACCACAAGTGTTGGAAGAACTTTCCTTAAGCAAAGGTCTTGCACATGACCATTATTTTTTGTTGCTCAGATAATAGTGGGAGAATATCATGTCTAGTAAAGAGTGTCTCTAAAAGATAAGATAGAAACACTGATTGAGTTATACTGATTTATTCTCTTATGTAATATTAATATAAATAAGCAATAATAAAAGTTTAAAACGATATACAATATACCACAATCTCAAAAATATAACTACAATATCATTCAAGAATCCAGTTTTTGTTAAAATTAGGCTGGTAATTAAATTAGGAAAAAGTTGGTGTAATAAAAAACAACGCTTTAAAAAGTAGTGTTGAGCTTTAAGACCCTTTAACAATAGAGCTATTTTTAGCTCGACTGTTCGAACTATAGGTGTGCTTCTCTAGTAACGCCGGCGTCGGCGGCCGCTTCTGAATTTGGTTAAAGTTTTAATTCAAAAGTCTTGTAACTTCAAAAGTACATATGTTATTCACTTGAAACATGGAATATACCTTTTTAATCAACTCCAGTGTCAGGGGCAACATTCGCCATAACTCTGTTTTGTATTTTGATAGAGTTATGCCCCATTTTCACATAGATTTCTGGTTAAAGTTTATATTCAAAAGTTGTGTAACTTCCATACTACAAAAGCTATTCACTTCAAACGTAGAATATACCTTTGTCATCAACTCCAGTATCAGGGGCAACATTCCCCATCACTATTTTGTATTTTGACAGAGTTATGACCCTTTTCACATAGATTTTCTGGTTGAAGTTTATATTCAAAAGTTTTGTAACTTAAAAACTACATAAGCTCTTCACTTGAAACTTGGAATTAACCTTTGTCATCAACTCTAGTATCAGGGGCAACATTACCTATAACTCTGTTTCGTATTTTGACAGAGTTATGCCCCCTTTTTACTTAGATTTTATTTTAAAGTTTATATTCAAAAGTTTGGTAACTTCAAAACTACGTAAGTTATTCACTTGAAACCAGGAATTAACCTTTGTCATCAACTCTAGTATTAGGGGCAACATTACACATAACTCTGTTTTGTATAGTGACAGAGTTATGCCCCTTTTTCACGTAGACTTTCTGGTTAAAGTTTATTTTCAAAAGTTTTGTAACTTCATAACTACATAAGTTATTAACTTGAAACTTGGAACTAACCTTTGTCATCAACTCTAGTATCAGGGGCAACATTACCCATAACTCTGTTTTTAATCGTCCGCCACGAAGCGGGAGGGGGGTTATAGGAATGCCCTTCTCCCGTCTGTCCGTCTGTCTGTCCGTAACTTTTTCGTGTCCGCTCCACATCTCCTATACCCGTTGAAGGATTTTCATGAAACTTGGCTCAAATGTTTAGGTCATTGAGACGATGTGCAGAAGGCATGAGTCAATCATGCCGGCTCAAGGTCAAGGTCACACTTGAAGGTCAAATATTCAAGCCTCCATTTCGTGTCCGCTCCATATCTTCTATACCATTTGAAGGATTTTCATGAAACTTGGCTCAAATGTTAAGGTCATTGAGACGATGTGCAGAAGGCATGAGTCAGTCACGCTGGTTTAAGCATGGTCACACTTGAAGGTCAAATATTCGAGCCTAGATTTCGTGTCCACTCCATATCTCCTATACCCTTTGAAGGATTTTCATGAAACTTGGCTCAAATGTTTAGGTCATTGAGACGATGGGCAGAAGGCATGAGTCAGTCATGCTGGCTCAAGGTCAAGGTCACACTTGAAGGTCAAATATTCGAGCCTCCATTTCGTGTCCGCTCCATATCTCCTATGTCGTTTGAAGGATTTTCATGAAACTTGGCTCAAATGTTTAGGTCATTGAGACGATGTGCAGAAGGCATGGGCCTTTCACGCCAGCTCAAGGTTAAGGTCACACTTACAGGTTAAATTTTTGAGCTTCCATTTTCATGTCTGTTTTTGTGTCCGCTCCATATCTCCTATACCCTTTGAAGGATTTTCACGAAACTTGGCTCAAATGTTTTGCTCATTGTGACCATGTGCAGAAGGCATAAGCCAGTCATGCCAAGTCAAGGTCAAGGTCACACTTGAAGGTTGAATATTTGAGCCTGTATTTTCATGTCCGTTCTACATGTATATCTCCTATTCCCTTTGAAGGATTTTCATGAAACTTGTCTCAAATGTTTATCACATTGAGGCAATGTGCAGAAGGCATGGAGCAGTCATGCCACCTCAAGGTCAAGGTCACGCTCAAAGGTCAAATGTTTGAGCCTCCATTTTCGTGTCAGCTCCATATCTCCTATCCCTTTAAGGAATTTTCATGAAACTGATTAAGGTAAGTGTGATACTTCAAAGTCACCTTTAAATCTAATGAAGGATCAAGGCGGGGGATATAGCTGTCCTTTAGACTGCCTTGTGTATTTTGACAGAATTAGCTCACTTTTTACATAGACTAAAGTCACTTTGTGGTTAAAGTTTTTGTTCCAAAAATTTATAAACTATACAAGGCTTCACTTAAAGGTTTTGTATTTTAACTGATTTATGCCCCTTCCACTATCCAAAATATGTACCAACTGAAATACTTTGAATAGTCGAGCGCACTGTCCTCTGACCGCTCTTGTTTCTCCAAAAATAAAATTGATGGTGTAATAATTTCTTTCAGTTGGGGATGTCATTTATGTCGAGCTGTTTACAAATCCTGATGGCAAGCCAAAAGGCAGTGGGTAAGTGGATTTACAGCGTTTCTTGCATTAAATCAACTATATATGAGGTGTGTCGTGAGAAACCCAGGCTTAATGCACATCAGGGTTGCCACTTAACTTGAAAAGTCAGGGAAAAATGTTGTTTTTTTTCAAGGTCAGTGAATTGTCAGGGAAATCTGGAAAATGGTCAGTGAAATATAAAATTTTAGAGAAGTCAGGGAATATTGAATTCTGGGTTGATGTTAAAAATTTTCAGTGGCTCTGACAGTCTCTAAGAAGTATTTCCAAACACATTTTGGTGTGATTGAGTATAAACATAATGTTAATGTGTTTCAATAAATTTTGTGACTTTTGAAGACTGAAGGGCCTTGCAACCCTTGCCTCCAGAGCAGTCACATGCATCCTAACTCTACAGTGTGTTAGTCAATAATAAATCAAACAGATGTTGAAATGGTTTTTCAGGGCCTTCCCCAGGATTTTGTTCAGGCGCCCCGGTCTTGAGAAGGGTGGGTTAGGGAGGGGTAACCCCTCCGTACGTGGATTTTTTTTTGCGGCGTGTCAAATGACATCTGGTGCGTTTTAGCTCTTAAAATTTAGGCAAACAGCTTTTCATTTTTTGTAAACGTTTAAACGAAATGAAATAAACAAAACATCACCGTTAAGATGGTTTATCTCTAGCCTTTTAGAAGCATCAGGCATTGATTTTGTTGCAAAACTGAAAGAAGCTAATAATTTTTCCGGATGTTTATGTCCAGTGCGCATCCCACTCGCGCAGTCACGTCATGTTCAAACCAACTATTCTCGTCGTTCTCAAATTTAGGTTACACTCGATCTACCTACGGAGCCTTTTTTTGTTCGATTATGTTCATATGGGCATGCGTTTAGTGTTTTAACACTGTTTTAATCGTTACAACTGTTGAACAAAATGTTGACTGGAAAGTTGGTGAATTGTAAAGATCTTGATTAAAATTATACATTTATATTACACATGCTTTGTTCATGCAAAAATGGCGGGAAAATTTCCTCGTGCACATTGTGCCTACGCGCGTCAAATGTTAGTAAAATTAAAGCACGAGTCCGTACACGCACGCTTTCCATGTGTGGAACGTGACGTCGTGGTTGTCAGTAGAAATTTTACTCTCTTTTGTAGAAAACACGGGTTTTACATGGCATGCATGTACAACAAGACAGCTTATGTTACGAAACTACAACAGTAACACTGGATAGGCTTTTCCGATTACGATTTCATATTAGCGTATTTAAGACTTTCGCAGTTTTTTTTTTTGGTAGTTATTAAATTTAGCAAATAAATAAGTGTGGGTATTATAAAATACGAAAGGCCGAGGGTTTGTTTTTTAGATCGATAATACGCATTGACATCAGTCTTCATGCTAATTTTTTCAAAGCACTTGCCAGTTCGGGCAAGCTTGTTAGCAAAACCACTTGCCCGAAATCTGTTTAACTTGTCCGAAATATTTAATTTCAAATGGTACTCTACAGCAATATAAGAAAATGAAGATTTTTTTAAATTTTTGTTTTATTTCTAGAAACATTTCATCTTGTTTTTGTTGTTCTCTCTCAAAATACATAAGGTTCGATCATCATATTTTGTGCATCATGCGTCACAATGTGATTACATGTAAAACGATAAACAGGAATATATTTAGGGTCATAAAGGTACGTGGCTCCACTAATAAGGAGCAGGATGGAAAGCTGGACCAATTTGTTGATATTTTCTAATAACTCGCTTATGTGCTTCTTATTATGGTTTTTAAACAAAGTATATTTATTGGATTTTAAAACAATGTCTATTTATTGGATATTTGCAAAAATATATTTTTTTAAAAGATATTCAACATTTCTGCCCCAGAGGGGCAGCAGAGCGAAGAGCAAAAAGGAGCAGGTGCAGCAATCGCTATTTCGCTCTCTGACTTTCCCTTTTTAAACTGCATGCTATATTTGACGAAAGTAGTTCATACCAAAAAGCAGTACTTCAAAGCAGTTTCATGCACTTATTTTAATATTCACAATAGAGCTTCAATACTTATTTATATATTTGTTACTTATCGCAGACAATGCAAATATATGCATACTTCACTTTCAGACAAACTAGCATGTACTCCAAAATTCCACTTTCAACTAATGAAGCCTGCATATTAAGCTGTTAACAAAGAAGCGTTTAATCGACTACGATCAATTGTCTGTATATTGCAATAAGCGTCTACACAATAATAAAGACCTCACAGCATCATGACATCATATGTTTATGTGTAAATACTCAGTGCCGATAATACAGGGGGTTTTGTACAGGGATTATCCTAGAGGGCGAAACCGTCGCCTTATGGTGTCTAACTTCGCTCTGTGATCTGATCAAAGCGGAATCAAAATCGCCGAAAATTGTCAATACTAATGCTTATTCCTCTAATCTTATGCCCACTGCTGTCATGGTTTTCTGATTGTGGAGATAACGATGCTTCAGTTATCCATAATCGATCTGTTGACAGCGTGGGAAAGTTTGTTACACATCACTGACCTGGCATTGTGTTAATCAATCAACCAATCGGCTAAGGTTATTCCAATTGCGGTTCCCGACTTCGCTTACTTACTTTCAGAGTAAATCTGTTATTAGCAAAGGTTGTCGGGAACCAAGAAAGCGAGTGCACACTGGACGATATGATCAACCTGTTTACACTAGAATTTACAGTCGTTCAGAGTTATTATTACCGTTTTACGTACTGTAAAAGAACTTATATTCAGGTTATGAATATTTGCTGTTTGCATAATTGCGATGTTTGACCTTAGAACTGACAATTAATTTAAAATTAAAACAAAAAGATACACTGATCACTTATTTTCCATTTCCGCAATTAACACAATCGTAACAAACACCGCGTGTGAAAAGTAACAGATAATTCCCATTTTGTAGTAAATGACGTCATCCAAACAAAAGCATTGAACAACACACGACACCATTACAACGTTATTTCATTCTCCTGTGGTTTCTTTGTTCTGACGCTGACTAACGGCGGGAAAATTATGTTGCACGATTTCCACGTGCAGCTTGGTGACAACCAAGTGGTGTACAATACCGGTACTTGTCTACCTGAGCAATGTATAACATGTAGCATTATTAGGAGAAATATCAAGGGCGTTAATAATTTACATTGTGAAATATACTCTTTATATCAATACATTATTTTAAAGGAAACCAGTGAGTGCCTTATGAAGTGTAAGTATCAATTGTCATAAGCATAAACATGAGTGCTTGTTTTTTGAAAATACTGCTTCTAATACCAATAAAACTTATTAAGCTATTTTGTGTTTATTTTTCATTATTACAGTTATTATTATTGTAGTCTTTGTAATTAATTAATTATACATAATTCAATTGATTGATTGGCTAAATAGCTGCTTTATGCGCCAGTGTCAGTTATCGATAAACTTCTTCCTGAATTCGGCAAAAGGAGAAGTCACTTCTCCCTAAAATTTTGGGCTAGGATGATCCCTGTTTGTATATATTTTCTTTGAAGAAACAACCTAAAAAGCTATTTTAAATTGATTTTCTTTGTCCACACAGTATATAAAGCGTATAAAAACACAAGCATCTGGCATTTTCTGCTAATCTGAAATCAAATCTACTTGTCCTGGGCATCGGGCAACCCAGTTACGACGAAGACTGATTGATGTGAATATAAGGTTACTTGTGGGTGGATACATGCCAATTGCGCCGATTGGTCAATGATAACGTCATTAATTGCAAAGATTTGCTTATATTGATTCTACTGCGTGATGAAACTCCGCCAACAGGGGCGGGGCTTCACGGTGATTGATTGCGGCTCAGGAATAACTGCAAATTGTTAAAATTTTCGACGAAGTGACTCTCGCTTTGATCATTCACCGACTTGGTTGAGTGGGTGTACATGTTTCTAGACTGATAATCGGCCTTTATGACGCAAGAGATTAGCTTTCACAGCAGGTACTGTCGGTCTATTGCATTCAACACAGCTGATTAATTGATAAAATACAGGCGCCCCGGGCGATGTTTATAAGCGCAACACTAATTTTAGGCGCCCTGGGAATGTTCAAGTTAAAATTCAACTTGACCAGGACCGGGGCGCTAAAACGGCCTGGGGAAGTCCATGGGTTTTATAGTTATACATCAAAAATGCATGCTTCAATTTTAAGGTTACACTTATTAATAGATGAATAATAATAGATCTACATATATGAGTAAATTAAAGTTTCAAACAGGAGTAAACAACCAATATTTAATGATGCTTCGTTGACTGACTCAGAGTTTTCAGCATGGGTAAGAAAGGATTCAAAAAATGTAAAAAAAAGCATGGTGTCTTTTGTGTGGTGGAGGATTTTGCTTGAAAATATTGGGAAGCAGACTCTTAGAAGCCATGCCAGTGGAAAAAAGCACAAAGATAAGTTTGCATTAGTATCAAAAGTGACCAACATTCTTTCTGCCTTTGTAAAGGTTATAAACCCTAGTAGCAACCATGAAGCAGAGTTACTCATTTTTGTCATGTGCACATTATTAAGTTTCATGTAATTCTGGTGTTCGATATATCTGAAACAAAATAAATATAAACAGTAAATTGGACGGCTGTATTGGAGGAGGAGGCCGAAAAAATATAGTGGTATTGGTCAGTGAAAAGTATAATTTAGTTAGGGAAAAGTCAGGGAATTTAATTTTCTCAACAACGTGGCAACCCTGCACATGCGTAAAGTGTCGTCCCAGATTAGCCTCTGCAGTCTGCACATGCTAATCCGGGACGATACTTCGCTTTTATGGTATTTTCTGTTTCAGTGAAGTCTCTTCTAAACATAAATCCTGTAGGCGGAAAGTGCCGTCCTGGATCACCCTATACTGACTGCACAGGCTGATTCAGGACGACAATTTACGCACATGCATTAAGCCCGGTTTTCCACGACACGCCTCATATAAAGCCATAATAAAGTAATCGGATAACATGACAAGGTAAAATGACATTGTTGTAGAATGTATAAGTAATTTCCCCAGCCCAAGTGCACTACTGTGACTACACAAAGAAACAATCTTAAAACATTTCAGTAGACTTTGAACACCAAAAGTCAAGTGACCCCTGCCTTGAAATTACAAGGGGCCTATCCCTGGAGTCAAAATACTGGAGCCACAGGAATTTTGTTTCTACATATTTGTAAATGTGCTTTGGAAATGTTAGTTACAATCAAGATCAAGTCTTAAGTTATTTTGCTAATATTTAAATTTCTTAACTTAAGAAATTAAAATTTGAAGAAAAAAACTACACAGAAAGTTTGATATAAAATATTAGTTTCTAGTGCCTTTGAAGTCGGCAAATGAAAAAAAAGATAAATCAAAATGATGCAAGGCAGATTATTTGCTGGTGACAAATACATGTAATTGACAATTTGCTGGTGACAAATACATGTAAATGACAATTTGCTGGTGACAAATACATGTAAATTACAATTTGCTGGTGACAAATACATGTAAATGACAATTTGCTGGTAACAAATACATGTAAATGACAATTTGCTGGTGACAAATACATGTAAATGACAATTTGCTTGCCTCAGCATGCAGGTTCTGCGTCTATTGAAATCCCTGATGGTTTAAAAATTGTATTGTGTGACTGATAAATTGTAGTCATAAAAAATGAATAAACAGATCTGTGGTGATGACATGAATGATGATTAATGAATAATGAATGCATGCTGTGCTCCTATGTTTGTAGAGTGATAGAGTTCCGGGACGTGGAGACGGCAGGCCAGGCTATTGAGAAGATGCATAGACATGAGGTCAATGGACGTAAACTGGTGGTGCGAGAGGTACCTTCAATTTGATTTTTTCTGTCTTTGAAGTTTATTTATAAAACTTTTCTGCTTTAACATTTGTCGAGTTGAACTTGTGACAAAACTAAAATATTTAAAATCATTTACCCTGCAACTAAACTGTGTTAACGTTTTGGTTGTTATTTACATGCTTTGTTTTGTTGTGAGTTAAATTAACATGTTTATTATACATAATGGCTAGATGCTGCATGGCAACTAGTAGTGTCACTGCCTGTAACTGTCAGAGTTATCACTAGATTAGTGCTAAGAAATCCGAATAATGAGCCAGAAATTTGATTTTACAAATATTATAACCTGTTATTTAGAAATATTATAGAAGTGTGAAAATATGCTTATTTTCAAATGTTTTCCGAAGTTCTAGTAGCCAGTTAGAAATTTTAGTAGTCAAAAGCTATTTTGGCAACTAGTAGTACTAACATCGCATCAAGTTACATTGTACATGGCAGTTATACAAGAACTAACAAAAAAGTGTGTGCACTATTTATATTATTAAACAATGCAATAACATTAAACAATTCTACTGTATAGGAGCGTGATAGAGATCGTCGTCAGAGTGAGATGATGCCCAGAGAAGGTCGTGGCCGTGACGGTCCAGGAGTTATGGGTCCTGGCCCCAGGAACATGGGCGGGCCTGGCATGGGTGCAGGAATGGGCGGCATGGGCGGAGGAGGGGGAATGGGCTCCAGTGTGAACCAGGGTATGCACTTATATAGATATAGATAAACTTCATATTTGCTATAGCTCAGATATATATTAACCTGACACCCATGAACTCTATTAGCGTTTATTACACGATTGATTTATTGCACGTGTTTACAAATAACGTAACTGACAAGTCTGTATTTTCAGTGAAATATGCTTACATTGATTCCAATAAGGAAATTGTTAATCATAACTGATTTGTAATATGTTCGTGCATAAAGGTCAGTATCAGGCTAATGTGTCCGAGCTATACTCCTGATATGAGCCGGGCCGGGCTAGCTATACTCCTGATATGAGCCGGGCCAGGCTAGCTATACTCCTGATACGGGCCGGGCTGGCTATACTCCTGATATGAGCCGGGCGGGGCTAGCTATACTCCTGATATGAGCCGGGCCTGGCTAGCTCAGTTGGTAGAGGGCTAGACTGTCAATCCGGGGATCATGAGTTCGAACCCCAGGCCAGCCACATAACTTTTGTGGGGATTGGTCATGAAATTATTTTGACTGCCACTCTCCCCCTACCTCTGATTGAAGTAGGGCAGTTGTCAGTTACTGGCATAAGTATCTGCAGTTAGTACTGGTAAACCGCTTAGATCGGCTAAGCTTGCCCATGAAAAGAGTGAGTAGGTTAACTGACCGCCGTGATATGACTGAAATACTGTTAAAAACGGCGCAAAATCCAAACAAACAAACTTCTGATATGAGCTGTAGTGAGGAAAACATTTTGTAATGTGTAACAACAAATTGTTTGTTATAAAACATGTATTTTAAAAACAATATACACATTTGTGTTCTACTTTTAACATTTTCTTCGCCATACCGTTAATATTAAACCATTCTTCTGCTTAAACAACTGATCAAGAATGTTGATGAAATTGTTTAATGTAGGCATAAATGATAATCTTGGTACTGTTCTTTTAAGGTGTCAGTCCAGCTATTTTACAACAGCTTGGAATTGAGGGTCCTCCAACAAACACTGTGTTTGTGTCAAATGTAAGTGTACTACATTGGTATCGTAGTTTTAACTGGAAACCATAAGAAGAGACACTAATAGTCTAACACTTTGTGTGTGTAAGGCATTTACCTCCGCTGAAGTGTTCCTTCAGTCACACTGTTGAATTGCATGTGTAAGCGATATTGTAGTGTCATTGTTCATATCCCACTACAGAACTTTATTGAGTTTGTGTTGGCAATATCATACAAACTGTCTTGATTGTCATAATTAATAATCATACGAACACTTAGGGGGTGGTATTTGTCTCTACTAAGTGTTCCTTCAATCACTGCACTGAATCACACTTGTTTGTGGCATGTTTGATTAAGGTGTCATAGCTTAAAGGGATAATACCCGGTACACCCTTTTTAGATCCTTAAAGTTTGCAGACACCCGACAAATGGGTTTAACGCATTTTAAGAGCCTCTGCAAACATTAATGACTGAAAAAAGGTGTATTGTTGCTATTATAGAATAAAAACATACATCTAGAGATATAAAACCGAAACAAATGGGTACTTTCCTATAAAATTGTGTCTTTTATAGTATAGAGTAACCCAGAAACGTGCACCTGTACACGACGTCATTAATCGATTTGGCAAAAAAGCTGGGCGTTATTGGTGACTTTACTGAATAATAAACCTTTTTTGACGATAACCATCCGCTTTTTGTTCGTTAACATACTGCAGTAATGGACTTAAAACAGACTTTTTATGCTATAATATTGTGATAATCCCACCTCTTGATTGCGTGGTGTGTAGCTGGACTACAAGGTTGGCTGGAAGAAACTGAAGGACGTGTTCAAGCTGGCAGGCAATGTGACGCACGCTAAGATCATGGAGGACAAGGACGGCAAGAGTCGCGGCATGGGCACCGTCAGCTTTGAGACACCCATGGAGGCTGTGCAGGCCATCTGTATCCTCGTTATATTGTAATTTGGTTGATTATTAAAAGGTTCATACATGTCGTTGAAAGTGCTTGAATTTCAAACTGATCCTTGGAAAATGCTTAGAAAGGACCGAGAGTACTTAAAAATGCTTATTTAGACCTGAAAAATAAATTCTTGAAAATGCTTGTTTTGGCTTCAAAGGTGCTTAAAAAGGAGTGTTTTTATATGCCTGCAAGTTATTCAAAGAAAGTGTCCCACTAAATACTGAAGATTGTTGACATTGATCTTTTGAATTAATACTGAATCAAAAAGTCTAAAGCAAAACAATACCAATTTTAATAGTTTGTAAAGTATCAAGAATTAGGTCAACTTTTGGCAAATGAAAATAGGACAAACTAAAACATGTTTGAATTTAGAGCGTTTTTCCTTGAAAAGGTCTTAAATTTTGTTACATAATATCTGTATGAACCATGGTAATATTATCTGTTTATGGTGAACAGTGTAATGTTTATGATTACAACATGAAGGGATAACATTTATTAGTGCTTTTTGGTGGTGCATATTTGAAAATGTATATCTGATATATATTTCTAATAAATGTAAAATGTTAAGCTTTGTTTCAAAGTAATTTGGTACAAAGATTGAAAGAATGATTTCTATGACCTTTGACAAAAAACTTTGTTATTCTTAATAAATAAGGGAAGTCTTATGTAAATCTTGTTAACGTGTACAATACATGGCTACAATATGACCTTTTGTTACACGTATACACATTTGTTATTTGAAGAGGGAATCACTGCTATGTAGCCTTGACTTACTTGTCAGCCATGTTCAACAATCAGACGCTCTATGAACGAACAATGCGCGTGAAGATGGATGGACAAGGCGCTTCGTCACGTGCAGAACCCCTTCCTGCTGGCCTTAAATCCTTGGGACCGTCTCTTAACAACCTGCAGCAAATGGGTGGCGGTATGTGTGTGTATTGCATTGAGGTGCAATCAATAATTAATCTTGTTTTGAGAAAACCAACTGTCCTCATGTTTTGGCCATGTTATATTGTATGACGACAGTGGGTGAATCTTACTTGCATTGGAATATCCTATAAGATGATACTTTGAAAACTATTAGTTGTTGTTGATCTTGAAGCTTTACCTGATGTTTTTGGTCACTGCATAGACTTTGTGAAATCTTGATAAATACTATGCAGTGTCATATCTAGCTTTAAGTATGAAGTGTTCTAGTTTGTTGATGTTCTATTTCAGGCATGTCGGACATGGGTGGGAATATGGGAATGGGGGGCTCTGGTCTAGGTTTGGGTGGCATGTCAGGGGGGATGGGAACCATGGACCGAATGTCGTCTGGGTTATCAGGAATGGGCTCCATGACAGGTATGGGCTCTGGGCTGTCCGGGATGGGCACAAGTTTATCCGGTGGGCTGTCTGGTATGGGTTCCATGGGCAGTGGGATGTCAAGTATGGGTATGGGCGATACCTTTGGTGGGATGAGTGGCATGGCTGGGATGGGTTCAATGGGCTCGGGAGGAATGGGCGCGAGCAATCTCAATGATGGGTTTGGCATGTCCTCCATGGGCAGCAGTGGCATGGGCGCAACCTCGGGTTTCAGCAGCATGATGGATAGCAACAGGTCGTCTGGCATGGGCAATTTTGGATCCTCCGGTGGATTGTCATCGCGCATGGACACGTCTCGTATGAACGTTGGGAGCGGCAGTATGCCATCAGGGTCTGGTGACATGAAAACAAGGGCTGACAGGTCAACAGTCATTGTGAAAAATGTATGTTAGAGTTTGTTTAGCATTTATGAGTAAGGCATAGTTAATATGTGAATAGAAACTTATTGAGAAAATCATAGACTTAGGAAAAAAAATTTTTTTTTTTAAATAAATAATTTAAATACCGTATGTTAAAAAAGGAATAAACTAGATCAATTGATCATACAATAAGATTTGATTGACAGTGTGTTATTACAGTGTTAAGCCATTCAGGAAGCTATGAATTAATTGTTTGATGGACATGTCAAATGAAAATATTCATTTACTGTCAGTGTTTGACCCAAGTAGGCGTGGCTACTACGTATACATAGCGTATCGTCAATAAATGACATAGTAACTGCATTCGTGAACAAAATGTTTAAAATCTAGACATAAGAGGTTTCTATCTATTGTAATGTATGCACCACTGCTGCTGATGCTCGTGACTAAATGATAATGATTCTAACGTGTATGCTGTTCTAATCAATGCAGCTTCCCTACTCACTGGACTGGCAGACACTGAAGTCCCGATTCCAGAGTGTGGGGGAGATACGGTTTGCTGAGATCAGCAAGAACGACAGGGGGCGCAGCAACGGGTGGGGACTCGTTAGCTTCCGGAGGGAGGAGGATGCACAGCTGGCTGTCCGTAAGAAAATATTCAATCACGAATCATCAGTTTGTAATAGATTGCTGGCCGTAAGAAATTATCCCATTATTAAATGTCAGTTTGTAAAAGCTTGCTGTCAGTATGAAAATATCCCATCATTCAACATCAGTTTATAATAGCTAGCTGTCTGTAAGAAAATGCCCCATTATCCCATAGTTCAACATCAGTTTGTAATAGCAAGCTGGCTGTTAGAAAATATCCCACATTCAACGTCAGTTTATAGTAGCTGTCCGTAAAAAATGTCCCATCATTCAGCGTCAGTTTGTAAAAGCCAGTTGTCCGTAAGAAATTATCCCATGATTCAATGTCAGTTTGTAATAGCCAGCTTTCCGTAAGAAATTATCCCATCATCCAATGGCAGTTTGTAATAGATTGCTGGCCATTAGACATTAACCCATCATTCAATGTGAGATTGTAATAGATTGCTGTCCGTACGAAAATTTCCCATCATTCAACATCAGTTTGTAATACCTATTTGGCCATTTAACATTAACCCAATGTAAGTTTGTAATAGCTTGCTGTCAGTAAGAAAATATCCAATCATTCAATGTCAGTTTGTAATAGCTTGCTGTCCGTAAGAAAATATCCCATCATTCAATGTCAGTTTGTAATAGCTTGCTGTCTGTAAGAAAATATCCCATCATTCAATGTCAGTTTGTAATAGCTTGCTGTCTGTAAGAAAATATCCCATCATTCAGTGTAAGTTTGTAATAGCTTGCTGTCTGTAATAAAATATCCCATCATTCAATGTCAGTTTGTAATAGCTTGCTGTCTGTAAGAAAATATCCCATCATTCAATGTCAGTTTGTAATAGCTTGCTGTCTGTAAGAAAATGTCCCATCATTCAATGTCAGTTTGTAATACCTATTTGGCCATTTAACATTAACCCAATGTCAGTTTGTAATAGCTTGCTGTCTGTAAGAAAATGTCCCATCATTCAATGTCAGTTTGTAATACCTATTTGGCCATTTAACATTAACCCAATGTCAGTTTGTAATAGCTTGCTGTCTGTAAGAAAATATCCAATCATTCAATGTCAGTTTGTAATAGCTTGCTGTCTGTAAGAAAATATCCAATCATTCAATGTCAGTTTGTAATAGCTTGCTGTCTGTAAGAAAATATCCAATCATTCAATGTCAGTTTGTAATAGCTTGCTGTCTGTAAGAAAATATCCAATCATCCAATCATTCAACAGTTCAGGCCGTCAACCAATTCCTATATTCCTATTTTTTCCTGTATTTCAGAAAATTTTCCTATATTTTGAAAAACCTATATTTCCTATATTTTCCTATATTTTAAATTTATTTGATACAATAATGTGAACATCGCTAGGAAAAATAAGTAGATAAAGTTGCTATTGCATCTAATGATACTTATTTACAATGCAATATTTTCCTTTCCAATGCATTCAGCAGAATGTGTTTTACACCTGCGGCTTATCTTTTTGGGCACCTTTTAGGAAAATATTGACAACTCACCAGTATTTCAGTTTTGAAGAAAATCTCATATTATTGTCAAAGATTACTATGCTTCTGTCTAGTTCTCTGGGTATGATCAACATGGCATTTCACAAAAATGAAAAAACAAACATAATAGCAACATATAACAATTATAACACTCTAAATTGTTGGCATTTTTTCATTCAAACAATTTTTTTCATTAATGACAACATATCATCTGTTTAATTATGAAATAATATATTTAAACACTCAATCATAATACAGTCCACAGTCAACAATATGCCATGAAGCATCAAACAATATGAGTTTGTGAGTTTATCAAACTGTAAAAATGAGAATTTTGTTCAAAATTTCCAAGATGATCAGATTATAATTAAATGCTCACAGTAGTCTTTTGACACAGAGGTGTTTACTTCTTGTGTCTTTGTCTATTTGGTTTAAGAAAAGCACCCTTGCTTTTTACATACAGTCAACTATCATCCAGAGTTTATAATTTATACCTAAGTTGTTATGGTAAATTTTTCAATAAATCTAGAAGTTATGATTCAACCAAGTCATTGAAAAACATTCTAAGTTTCATCTGGAATGTATTTCCTGAATAAGAACTTCTGATAACATGCATTAGTGGTTTAATTTGTGCCTATTTGTAATTGAAATATACAAAATAACTGAACATATTCCTATAAACCTTCAAAACATAAGTGCATTTATTCATCAAAAATCATTGTTTAATTCTCATGTAAAACGAAATTTCATTTCCAAGTTTGTTTGCACATTTGGAGCTGGATATTTGGAAAAACTTTGTTAAAAATATAATTTCAATGTAACTTTTGAATACTTTTGAAAACCCTACAATATATCAATGTTTCTTTAAAAGCTGTTATTAAAGCAGTGTTTTTGTTTCATGTTTCTATATTGTTAGTTTCATCTTTAATTAATTTGTGTTCTCTTTAAATCCTGCATTTTTCTGTGCTCATCAACATCCACTATTCCTAGTTGTGGTGGGAACCATAACTGCCATTTCTATCAAAGTGCATCTACAAATGTGCTCTCAAAACTTGCGATATTAAGGTTCATAATCCTGTCTGTCTAAAATCTGAGTACATGTCAAATGTTGTCATTTTATGCAGCGTTTTTTCTCACCACTTTGGGAATGGTACCAGTACCGGTCAAATTTGGAAAATTGACGGCGTTTTTAGCCAAAGTGGGAATTTTACCACTTTCATTAAAAACAGTCGAAAAGGATTTGAAAACAGAAAGTTACAAGAAATAAACCCTAAAACAATTTGTTATATTTATTCTTTAACTTGCATTAAAGTCAGATAATGGTTTTAAATGCCGTACTGGTGGGTATCAACCTGCACAACTTGCCCCAGAGATAAAAGTTTGCTCTTGGACTCCACACTGACAATGTCTGTGTCAATGGTTGACAGAACATAAGCAAAATTACTAGTATCTTCCGCCGTTAATGACGGTTGTGGATCTATACTTTCTGCTTTGCCATAAAAGCCATTGCTAGATAAAGGATTGCATCCCAGAATGTTTTTTTTCGGTAGTATTTAGTGTTATGAATTGCCATGTCTCGTCAACGCATTACAGTCCAGATGGTTCAAATTCTCACACGCCATGTATAACTGATAAGAGTAACCAATCGATACAGCGCCACCAAACCTTGCAGCGGTTACTTCCCCTAGCCGTTAACAGTAACTGATTTGAGCTATGGTTTACGCTTGGGTAAAACAAAAGTAAAATATAGGAACATTGCGATCTTTTCAGGGTCTTTTGGGGGTTTTTCCTTACATTTGGGAATGTTTAACGTCAAATTGGGAAAAATGGTCAGAAAATCGGATTGGGAATGGTACCTTTTTCCGGTAGCAACTTTATATAGAGAAAAAACGTTGTTATGTTTAATTATTAAGTTAAGAGTCAAATTTGTCCCCATGAAGTAGTTGTACTGTATTACAAATATTTGGTAGGTATAAAAATGCTGCTATCAAGTTAATAAGTAAGTACTTTCAATCTAAACAAAGACTAAACGCTTCTGAAATTCTTATATTTTGTCTGAAAAAGTGGTCAAAACTCCTATATTTTGATGAAAGAAAAAGCTATATTTTGCCTATATTTTCATAGAAACCTGGTTGACGGCCTGTTCAACATCAATTTGCAATAGCTAGCTGGCAGTTAGAAAATATCCCATCATTCAATATCATTTTGTAATAGCTCGCTGTCTATAGGCTGATATACCATCATTTGTCAGTTTGTACTGCACAATGCGTAGGTTGGAAAGATTTAAAAGAATTATGTTTTGAATGATAATGCATATTGTGATGACTCCCATAAGTTTTTATGTTGCCTTAAAAGGTGACATATATGGGTTACTTAGGCGTAAAAAAAAAAATGTTTGTTTCAGGTAACATGCCCAAAAAAATTTTGGTAGGTAGGTCGGGATTTTTTTTTTGGGGGTAAATGGTCAACTTGAAGATTCTAAAACTGAATAAATATTCAAAACATATCAGTAATATCCTTAAACATTGTTTATAAGTGGATTCTATCAAAACAAAACACTTATTTATCCAAAACACATTTAATTATTGAAAAAGGTAAATAAAACAAAAATCTATCTGAAAAACCCCATAAAATGTTCTTGGGTCGGGGCATTTTTTTTAGGGTAGGTCGGGTTACCTGAAACAAATATTTAAATTTTTTTACGCCTTATTGCGGCGGCATTGTTGGCAGCGGCGGCCATGCTTTTTGAGTTTGTGCAAGCAATAACTTGAGAAGTTTTTGTGCAATCATTATGAAACGTAGGGAAGTGTTAGTAGGCCTAAAAGGAAGGTTAAGTTAGATTTTAGGCATGTTTGCTTTTATCGTACTTTAGTTATGCCCCTTTAAAAAAAAGTTAAAGTAAGACTTGTGCAGACAGTAACGTTAAAAGTTTTTGTGTAATAATTATAAAACTTTACGGAAGTGTTAGTAGGCATAAAAGGATGGTTAAGTTCGGTTTTCGGCATAATTGCAATATCACATTTGAGTAATGCCCCTTTAAAAAGGGTTCAAATAAGTCTTGTGCAAACAATTACTTAAAAACAATAACTTCAGATAAAAACAATAGCTTCAGAAGTTTTTGTGCAATCATTATGAAACTTTTGGTAAGTGTTAGTTGGCATTTAAGAAGGGTTAAGTTTGGTTTTAGCATAATGTTCTTTTAACCAAAACTTGACATGGGTTCCAGTAGCCCAAAAAGCCATTGACTACTAAAATTTATTGATTTTTAAAAAAAGCAGCATATTTTCCCATTATGAGGAAAATATTTATAAACAACAAGGTTCTTTGCAGAATCAAACTTTTTGGCAATTCATTCAAATTTCTTAGCGCTAACCTATCTTTCCAATGCCTCAGAGTCAGAAAAAAGCTTAACAACTTACTGTATAGTAATTCATTTTCAGATACATTCAATACGTAGGATTTTAATTACGGCACACTCTGCCATTCGCCATATTACTTATTAGCCATTGGCTACAAACTTTAACATTTGGCTAAATAAATTTCCATTTAGCTACAACTGTTTTTTAGTAAACACAATAAAATACCCCAAATGAGTAAGATTTCAACAAAGTACAGTAAATAATTTGGTTAAAGAAACTTTTAAGCCAGGGTGAAGCCCTGCTTCTGATTTCATCTGTCGCATGTTTCAGAGCGGATGAACAGAGTCAACATTGAAGGCAGAGACATCGTTGTGAAGCTTCTCAACTGAACAGCTGGTACAGTCCTACTTGTTCTTTGTAGCCTCATTGGTTGTGTATGAGAATCTTGTGGGATGATTGGTTGATGATGATACGTATCAAACTTTGTCGTTTACTTGTGTTTGCGGACTCCTTGCCTTTGTGGAACTTCCTCCGATAGACGAATGTTGCAGTCCTGGTTGGAAGATTTCATCTATCAACACTTGTTCCGCACATCGTGTCAGTTGTTAAATTTGTTATTGGAAGTTTCAACTTTTTGAGATACTTTTTGAGATAGGTAGTTTCAACATATGAGATATATTTTGAGAGTACTGACGTCTTTATGAATATCTCTTTGTGCTTTCAAGTGAAAAGGTAAATTTGTCTGAGGAGTGATATTTTAAGGATTCAGAAATGAGTGCTCTTATTGATTTCTTATTTGTTGTTATGTTGATCCGCCTCATTTGGACGAGTTTGTTCATATTTAAAATAGCTACCAGGAAAGGGAAAAAATGCTTTTTCTGCATTCACTTGAGATCTTATTTTATCGATTTTACCTTTATGTTTGTATTATTTCATGCCTTTGTGGCCATTGCATCATGTCTGTAATAAATGTCACATCAGTAATATGTGTTTTTCGGGTTGCTTTTTTTCTGCTGAGCATTTCAGATGTTTTCTCATTGCTGTGTGTTTTGTTATTCATGTGTTTTGTCAGATGTTTTACTAGAAACCTTGCAAGGTTGAAGTCGCTGCACTGTCATTATATTGGTGTGAATTAGTGTCTTTCTCTTACCATGTATTAGTTTTGATTATTTTCAGGAAATTACACATTGATGCTCCAGACTTTGAGTATGATTGAATGCTTTTTTGCGTCCAGGTTAAAAAAAAAATCAACTATGATGAGTTGTTAATTATTAATGACAGTTGCTCAGTCTTCTGAATCATAATTGCTTGAGAATTGTTAACACAGTATGAAACCCAGGTCAGTTCTTTTGACGAATATTGAACTGCATTTTATGATTTCGAATTGATATTTGTTGTTTCAAAGGCACACCATTGG
This sequence comes from Congeria kusceri, assembly GCA_027627225.1. Classification (NCBI taxonomy): domain Eukaryota; kingdom Metazoa; phylum Mollusca; class Bivalvia; order Myida; family Dreissenidae; genus Congeria; species Congeria kusceri. The sequence continues at coordinate 51,178,464 of CM051025.1, read as the reverse complement.
TTTGTGACTTCATTATTTCTTTGGATCTTTTGGAATCTATTGGAAACTTCGGCAGAAGTTCAATGGTTAAATTATTCTTAGCCAAATAATTCAGCATTTTTATTTTATATTCACAATGAGATCTATAGAAGCTGTTTTGCTGAAGTAGTGTCAATAATTTTGGCAATGTTGCTATGGCTAGTTTGTCAGTAAATTTACTGCTGCAAAGGATAGTGTTATGCAAAAATTTAATTGGAAATGTGTACATCATAGCACTTTTCATGTATGTATTGATTGAATGAAAAGCTTTTGACTGATTAGACAGTGTTTGTGTGTACTTGTATAACATTTGAAGGTGGGTATATTTTTAGATAAACATGCAATATAGGAATTGTTGACATAAAAACCAAGCTGTTTTGGTGCTAAGTGGAAAAAACCTTGCACATTTGTTGTTCATCATCGATGCATGTATGTGGATCTCAATTTGCGTAATTTGAAGTTTGGGGATTTCCAGAAAGGGTTATGGAAACAAAGATGGGTTATGTTTCAACACATTTGGGGTAGAGAAAGGCTGTGGATCGGCAGACTTACACATGACTTCTTGGAAGAACATCAAACTGGAGACGATATGATGGTCTTTGCATGTTTAACTCATCGCAAACTGCTTATTCACACTGGAAAAGTATTGCGTTCAGCTTTTGCAATTTATATTTTCAATCCACTTATTCTTAGATCTGTAAAAAACTGTATTTGGACTTGTTGTTCTTTTGCAAGATTTCAAATTTTTAAACATGTAGTTTTGATAAGTTTGTCATGCTTTATGTGACATGTCTGTATGATATTGGGCACTGATAATTGTCAGCTACAGAGTAATGTTTATTATTTCATGGGTTTCTGCAGTGTAGGCATAACACTTGAGTATAAAGTTTGTATTGTTGAGTTGTCTTACTGGACAAGAGAGGAAAACATTTTGTTGCGGTATTGGTTGTGGGTTTATTGTGTTTTGTGAGCTGTGAAGATTTTCAGAGACATTTGCAGCAAGATATGCATCGAATGGTAGACAGATTCACGAGGATTAAAAGGTGCATTCACTTGGTTTGTGGTATGAAATCCGTCAGAGATCTTTTCCGTGGTGCCTTAAGTAAGTATGGTTTGGTAATGGTGATGTTCTTTTTTCTCTGATCTTAAATGTGTTCTCAATATCAGCTGTCAAAATGGTAGAGATGTAATGAAAAACAATGAGTATGTTCACTCTGTGTCGTGGATTGATTTCTTATTAAATAAGTTATACCAAATTTTATCGTAAGGTAATGTCTTTATGTGCATCTTGTTTTTGGCCACTTATTATTTGACAACAACTGAAGGGAGTAGGTTGTTTCACTGTCACCAATTAAAACAAGTATTCTGTTCAGTCATTAATGTGAATTTTTTGTTGTTGTAAATTGACGTCTTGTATCTGCTTTATAAAGACAATGGGTTTCTTGATTTACAGATTGAATTGTTTCATTTAGTTTATTGAAGTCATCAGCAGCTTTAGTTGATACTGATGTTTTGGGAAGTCATTCTGTTTGAAACTTGATTGGTTCATGGATATTTTTTATAAAGAAAACAAAATTATTGGGTATTGAGACGGTTCTTGTGGAGCTATAAACAGTAAATATCAACATAGATTTGGTTGTATCTTACTTTTGAGTAAATATGAGAAGCAGCAAGTTAAACACAGTAAAATTCATTGCATCGCTGCTTTTATTGTCGCGCATGTTTTTCACATTACCTTAACTGTTGGACTGTGTTGCAGGTATGGTCTAATGTACCCATTAATCACCGAAGAAAACCTCGGTTGTTACGACTTGTGCCACACACATTTGCTAGGTAAGTTTCTGAAGAGTAAAAAAATGTTACTATCAAAACAAGTCTTTTGTTCTGTTGTACTTAGCATGCTTTTGTCCATTTCAAACGTGCTATTCTAAATTAATGATCTGTTTTACAAACATGCATTTTGTTAGCTCACTTGTGCTAGACTTGCATATTCTTCAAGATTGGTCTCCCTTTGGTACTTGCTTTGCGGTGTCTTAATTGTATTTGCTCTTATATCATCTACAATTGTACTTGATTAGCACTTGAACAAGTTTGGAAAGTGTTACCAAATTACTGGCAGTCTATAAAATAACCTACTTCCCCAAAGCCCGCAACAGGTAAATCCTGACTGAAAGTTTCCTAATAGGGCCAGTCGAATTACAAATAACATCCCAGAAACACTTATTTTTATGAAACTTTATGATTTTTATGAAACTTTATGATTGCCTTTCTTGTCTTTCTTGTCTTGTGACAAATAATGTTTGCTGCTTGTCCGTACAGTTATTACAAAGTAAATTGTGGGAATATTTCCATTGTCCATACATGCTTCCTCCACAAATAGGTATGAGGCGCGTCGTGGGAAAACCGGACAGTCCGCACAGGCTAATCCAGGGCTGCACTTTCCGCCTACAGTGGATTTATGTTTAGAAGACACTTCCTTGAAACAGAAAATACCATAAAAGCAGGAAGTGCCGTGCCATATAAGCCTGTGCAGACTGCACAGGCTAATCCGGGACGGCACTTTACGCACATGCATTAAGTCCGGTTTTCCAACGACGTGTCTCATATATGGAACTTGATGGCATTGCTTTTGTTTTGTTTTTCATTGAAATCACCAGCACCAGAAGAGACCCGTCCGGATTGAGTTTCTACTTCCATTTATTGGAGCAGAAATGAAAGGCACGTAGATCCACGAATGCTCAGGCAGTGATGAGGATAGGGATGCATTCACTATTCATTCTCTCCAACCACAGGTGTGCTTCTTGTTAATAAATAATCATGTGCATGTGTGTAAGGAATGAGTAATAAAGTTTACAAAGAACATTTTGTTAATATGTAAATGGATTGTAGCAGTGTTTATGAAAGCAAATGTACAATATTTTTATCCGTTTGTTACTGGATCATTTGCAGTGAAACAGTACTTATATAAACATATACATATTGTCAGTGGTGCATCATTTTCTTCACGTATGCATCTTATATGCATGTCCACAATATTTTTTCTCTGAAATTAACCTGTACAGCCATTTCTTTAGCTCTAAACATCGTCTCTTGTATATGTACTAAACTTTCTTTTAAGTTTCTAAAAAAGTTTTGTCACTTCAAAACTGCATAAGTTATTCATTTGAAACTTGGAACTAACCTTTGTCATCAACCCCAGTATGAAGGGTTACATGCCCTATAGCTCTGTTTTATATTTTGACAGAGTTATGCCCCCTTTTCACATATATTTTCTGGTTAAAGTTTATATTAAAATGTTTTGTAACTTCAATACTACAAAAACTGTTCACTTGAAACTTGGAATACACCTTTGTCATCAACTCAACTATCAGGGTGAACATTTCCCATAACTCTATTTTGTATTTTGACAGAGTTATGCCCCTTTTTCACATAGATTTTCTGGTTAAAGTTTATTTTCAAAAGTTTTGTAACTTCACAACTACATAAGCTATTCACTTGAAACTTGGAACTAACCTTTGTCATTAACTCTAGTATCAGGGGCAACATTACCCATAACTCTGTTTTGTATTTCAACAGAGTTATGCCCCTTCTTCACACAGATTTTCTGGTTAAAGTTTATATTCAAAAGTTTTGTAACTTCAAAACTACATAAGTTATTCATTTAAAACTTGGAACTAACCTTTGTCATCAACTCTAGTATCAGGGGCAACATTACCCATAACTCTGTTTTGTATCTGGACAGAGTAAGCCCACTTTTTACATAGACTTTGTGGTTAAAGTTTTTGTTCCAAACATTTATAAATTAAACAAGGCTTCACTTAAAAGTTTTGTATTTTAACAAATTTATGCCCCTTCCACTATCCAAAATATGTACCAACTGAAATACTGCGACTAGTCGAGCGCGCTGTCCTCTGACAGTTCTTGTTAGCTCACCTGAGCATGACGTGCTCATGGTGAGCCTTTGTGGTCGCCTTTTGTCCGTCGTGCGTAGTGAATCGTTAGTCGTCTACATTTACCTTTAGAACACTAGAGACTACATTTGTTGCCCAATCTTAATGAAACTTGCTCAGAACATTTGCCCCAATGTTATCTCGGACGATTTTGAAAATAGGTCATGTGGGGTCAAATCTAGGTCACTAGGGAAAATTGAAAAAAAAGCTTGTGAACACTCTAGAAGTCACATTTTTTGCCCAATCAACGTGAAACTTGCTCAGAACATTTGTTCTTATGATATATTGGCCAGTTTGAAAATGGTTCCGTTCCGTTGAAAACCATGGCCGCCAGGGGGCGGGGCAGTTTTCCTTATATGGCTATAGAAAAAGCTTGTGAACACTAGAAGTCACATTTTATGCCCAATCAACATGAAACTTGCTCTGAACATTTGTTTTACGATATCTCCGCCGAGTTCGAAAATGGTTCCACTCCGTTGAAAAACATGGCCGATAGGGGCGGGGCGGTTTCCTTATATGGCTATAGAAAAAGCTTGTGAACACTAGGAGTCACAGTTTGTTTTACCAATCAACATGAAGCTGCTCAGAACATTTGGTCTTATGATATCTCAGCTGAGTTCGAAAATGTTTCCGCTACTTTGAAAAACATGGCCGCCAGGGGCGGAACAGTTTTCTTTATATGGCTATATTGAAAACTTTAAAAAGCTTGTGAACGCTCTGGAACAACTGGGTCTTGTGTGGTCAAAAACTCGGTCACTAGGTCAAATTGAATAAAAAGCTTGTGAACACTCTTGAAGTCATATTTTTACCCAATCTTCTTGAAACTCGCTCAGAACATTTGTTTCAATAATATCTCGAATTCGAAACTGGGTCACGTGGGGTCAAAAACTAAGTCACCAGGCCAAATTGAAAAAAAGCTTGTGAATACTCTAGATGCCAAATTGAAAAAAAGCTTGTGAATACTCTAGATGCCACATATATAGCTCAATCATCATGAAACTTGCTCAGAACATTTGTCCAAATTATATCTGGGACATGACAAAACCAGGTCACATGGGGTCAAAAAAAGGTAACCAGGCCAAATTGAAAAAAAGAAAGCTTGTGAACACTAGAGGCCACATTTTTAGCCAAATCTTCATGAAACTTGCTCAGAATACTTCAACAGTAGTTCCTTAGCCCCTCAAGTGAGCGACCTAGGGCCTTACAGCCCCCTTGTTTCAGTTTGTGTGACTAGCAATGTGGAATTATATAAAGCGTTCACATTCAAACAAGGATGGAGATTTTTAAATGAATCTTTTTAAAAAAAAATGTTTCGCTTGGCAAATACAAGTGCAGTTTAATGATAAAACGCGCTTTATGTACAGTAACCATTTAAAATTGACTTTAATGGACGCTTAACCAGGTTAATAATGCATGTAATATGCCCGTGAAAACATCAATAAATAATCAAATATACGATTATCTTTTGTTCCAAACTACAATTATTGTTAAAAATAATAAAATATAAGGGTCACTGGCGTTGTTCCGGAAATATTGAGTTTTGAATACGGTACCTGTTGAAGCCCTTTTTCGTTTTAACATTGTGTACGTAAACAACGAATCGATTGCCAAGATAGAATGGAGATATTTAATGGATCTTTTCTGAACTGCTTTGTTTGGAAATACATTGTATAAGTGTGTTTTTGATGATTATATATGCTCTATGAACTTATACTATTTAAACAATTTATTTGAATGGTCATTAGTGATGGTCAAATACGAGGATGTACCGACTATACCCGTTGAAACATCAAACTACACATAGGACTAAATGTATGAATATGTTAAGTTCCAAATATCAGATTTTCTTCCAACCTGGCTTAAACATGTGTCAATGGATACCAAAACTAAAACAATCATACAAAGTATGGGCCACCGTGCTTGTTTGGGAAATAGTGGACACGGCACCTGTTAGCTGGTGAACCTTTTTATCATTCACGCTACGTCTTCAAAGTGTAACTTTTCAAAAGATGGGTGGAAAATAGCTGTAATTGGTTTCAGATGTTTTGACAGTATGTCAGGATATTGTGATTATTGACACACTACATAAACACTAACCATTGACTGGAACTTTAAGACTTACAAAGATATACATTTATCGATGAAATTAGTATATTGTAACCTATATACAACAAAGAAAAAATGAAGCCAATAGAGAAATTACCCCATAATTTACTTTTTGTTGCGAGCGTCTTTAATTGTTGTAGACGACTACAATCAACATCTAGCATAATAGAAATATGAGAGTGCATGAAACATCCAGCAAGCCATTTTGTTATTCCGCTGGATTCACGCAGCGTACAATGCTGTTAATGTTTGTTTCATAATAACATAGTTGTTTCAATGTCTTGTCAGACAATGGCTTTCCACGGATGATTATTTAGCTGATCAATGTATTGGCAGGGTGTAATCAATAAACATGCTTCTCGGATATATTTCTGAACATTATTTAATTTTGAAACGGTGTTAATCATGCGAGTAAATATTCCAACTAGCATATCTTTGAATATATTTTGAAATCATGTATCTTATTTAAGAACCTTTATCAGTTCCGTTCGTCAGTTCTGGGAACATTGTATGTAAAACATACACCCAACACAAACAAAATAGCAACAATAACAACATGGTTGTGCAGATGATTTCAACAAGTGTCTTACATTGAAACCTGTTTTACAGGTGTGTGTTTTAACAGAAGGACAATACAACATTCGTCAGATTCCTATATGTGCATCATTTAGAACATTATAATCTGAGGCGTGTTGTTGGAAAATAGGGCTGCATGCATGTGCGTCCCGGATTAGCATGTGCAGTCAGCACAGGTTAATCCGGGACAACGCTTTCCGTCTAGAGTGGATTTATGTTTAGAAGAGACTTCCTTAAAATACCATAAAAGGGGACTGCACTGGCTGATCTGGGACGACACTTGACGGGCATGCATAAAGCCCGTTTTTTTCCATGACACACCTCAAAATTATTATTGTTTTCCCTAGGTAACTGATGACAACGTACGGTAGTTGCTGCCGGCGGTCATTTAGTGTTTATATACGGAATCCGTGGCGGTGAGGACTCGACCGAAAAGAGTTACCGAATCCATCAATGAGTTGACGGAGGTAGAAAGAAGAGAAATCGCATCGTGGTTGAAACTTTTGTCCTTGTGAAATGGAAATAAAAGATATTAAATGTTAATGATTTGTTATGTATTAGCGTGTTTCTGTTTCTGTTTTATTTACCATTGTATGGTTGCTAACGAACCGTTTTCGTGTCTCCGATAACATGTGTTATAGGACAGCTTGACACGATATTTTGCAACATGAGTAGAACTTTGGTCTTTGTTATAACAACTGTAATGCTTCCTTTTGCAACATGAGTAGAACTTTGGTCTTTGTTATAACAACTGTAATGCTTCCTATCTGAACTTACAAATAGTATTTGAAGAAAAACAACGGCACTTACTTTTGCAATTGTTTTTAAATGAAACTAAAGAATTGCATTGTTCCATTGAGTTCCGTGACGACGATCAAGTTGCAAAGAAAACAGTAAGCGTATCGTGAGAAAACCGAGCCTAATGCAAGTGCGTCAAGTGTCGTCCCGGATCAGCCTGTGCAGTTCCACTGTTGGCGGCAAGTGCCGTACTGGTTTAGCCTGTGCGGACTGCACGAGCTGATTAGGGTCAACACTTTTCGCACATGCATTCAGGCGGGTTTTCCCACGACGCGCCTAAATTAATTACATTTATTATAGTTAGTTTCCATGAAATCGGCGAAGTTATTGCTATTACAGTTGTTAGCCATTTTTCCACAGTATTTTGTTATACAAAGTTGAGAAGGCTACGTCAATGCCGTTTGCTAGTGCTGTTAAGGCACGATCGAGGTCGCGGCTACGTTTACGATGATTTGACAGTGCTATTAAGGCGCGGGGTTGCTCTGACGGTCAAATACCTCGGCAAAATTAAAGATTATCTTCAATTTGCACTGTCCTCCTGAAAGTGGCAATCTCAGTTCTCTGATAATTACTATCGCGAATAAAGCTGTGGTTGTGTCTCGAACAACATTACCACGCATTCTGAATGACCGTCTGTTTGTTGACTTCGACGTTTTAATTTTGTTTCTTTTTGTTTGGTTATAGAATCCGTCATGTGGTAAACATGTGGACTTTACCTTTTATTACACCTCATTCAATTTAATAGGCAAATATTAATACATTTGTCAAATGTAATTTGTCTGTAAATTAATAGCGACCATTATATTAAAAATAGACTACAAACAGTTGAAACGTATAACGTCCCAGTAGGCATTATTTCGATGTGTTGATGTATGTGCTTTTGAAAATGTATGATGAATGCTTTGCAAATTTAATATACACACTATTCCATAAGGTTATTAAGAGAATGCATTTATTAAATTTCACACCGCAAACAATACTAATATTTTACTTTTGCATCACATAACGGGACTCGGTTGTCGTATTCGAGGTAGCTTATTAAAATATTTGCTAAAAGTGTTATTAATAATTATCACTTATAAATACCTTTTAACATGACATGTTCAGATCTGATGTGTTCGTATTTTAACATATTTTTACATGACCGCTTTCTATGCCAGCTATTTATTATTGATGTCTTCTTTGGGCCGTCTTCCATAACTTTGTGAAATCAGTATGTGAAATGTTTAACTTTTGTATCATACATGCAGATTTATGTCATTAATCTTTCAATACACGTATTTCACTTATCTGAATATACATAGTAAGGGTTTATTCATCGCAGTAGCATGCGGGCAAAATCACACACTTGCGGAATTTGAGTTTTACCACCTTATCTCGATTTCATTTGTTACATTAGGCGTAAAAAAAAAGTTTGTTTCAGGTAACCCGACCTACCCTAAAAAATGCCCCGACCCTAGAACATTTTATTGGGTTTGTCAGATTGATTTTTGGTTTATTTACCTTTTTCAATAATTAAATGTGTGTTTGGATAAATAAGTGTTTTGTTTTGATAGTATCCACTTATAAACAATGTTTAAGGATATTAATGATGCGTTCTGAATATTTATTCAGTTTAAGAATCTTCAAGTTGACCATTTGCCCCCCCCCCCCCCCCCAAAAAAAAAATACCGACCTACCTACCCTAATTTTTTTGGGCATGTTACCTGAAACAAACATATTTTTTGTATGCCTTATGAATATGGGACATGGACAAATTACGAACAAAGCGTACACTTTGGCACATTACATAACTTGTGAGGGTGGTATGCATTTTCCGGACTAGGATAACGCTTCGAAGATTATAAAGCCGTTTTTGGAATGCAAATATTTGTTTTTGATACCACAGCGTTTATTTGGAAATTATTGAACCAGAGTCCTTGTGGTAGGCCTATTTTAACGAACGTTTTTTTTCTAGCTTTAGTTTTCACGTACATATGTAAAATAACAGTGTCCTGTATTTTTAGTGTGATATATTGCGTTAGAATAATCATCGTAGGAAGCACGTTCAGTTTTCAACTGTTGCCACTAAATCTGCGTGTTATACAACTGGTTCCACGACGGCGACATTTCTCAAACTACGAGTTAGTCTCGACATATTGCATGTTACATGTTATTTTTGATTTTCATTGGTTACTTCTCCAGATTAACACTACGATTAAGAATGTTAGATTAAACCTATTTATTTTAGCTCGATTGCATCCAAAGCCTAAGGCTTGTAGAGACACTCTCGAGTCCGTTTCCTGGGTAGAACCAATACTTGGTGTCTTTGGGGGAGATCTTGAGAATGCTGCCAGAGTGGGGGTCGAGCCCGGGACCTCCCGATCGCTAGGCGGACACCATATCCACTACGCCACCACGACCTTTTATTGTTTGTAGACAAAGTGCATGTATTGGATTTTCCCGTTGTACATGCAGTTGATAATAATGTCGGGAGCATATACTTCTCTTCGAATCGCATTTTTTTTCACAAAAGGTGTTCTGGACTTCTTGCATTTGAAATCGATATGTTTGATGATTACTAGTATATTTATGAAGTTTTTAAACGCACGTCTATAACACGGGTCGTATTAATTAGCACAACGCACAAACATAAAGGCGGACGTGAACTCGGCGACCGAAGATTTGGTATGAGCAACATTTTGTCCGGTATAGACGTTTACATAGCTTGGTAGAAGTGATACACATTATTAGACGGTTTGTCGCGCAGAAAAACCGGAGAACCTTGCGTGTAGCTGAAAGTTCAAGATCACTCGTGTAGGTCAAATTAAAATATTGTCCGGAGCATATCGTCGGAATGGAATGAGTTTCAACAATGTTTTCGGTGTAGCTGTTTCGTTTCGGTGTTTTGGCAAATTTTCTATTTTTAGGGAATGCAAACTTACAACAATGGTTTAATGTATACGAACAACTGTTGCATACTTTGGGGATTAAAATGTATCTTCGACATACACTCTAGAACTGAATATAATTATGAACATATTTTCTCATTGTATGTCAAGAACAGAATATTATATTCGTTCTCAGAATTAATCCACTGTTTTGTGTAGCCTAGCTCTTTAAATAACAATTTATTCTAGCGAGTTCAACACACTCACGATCATTCTAAAATTAGCGCGCGTTTAGCTGCCAGTGCATAGCTGTTATCATATATATTAATCAATTAACGTCCAGAAAATCACAAGAGCGAATATTCGAAAAATAGGTGAGCTATCCTACTACCCCCGGCGTCCGCGTCCGCGTGTGAATTGTTTAAAGTTTTTATTCAAAAGCCTTGTAACTTCAAAACTACATTAGTTATTCACTTGAAACTTGGAATATACCTTTGTCATCAACTCCAGTGTCAGGGGCGACATTTCCCATAACTCTGTTTTGTATTTTGACAGAGTTATGCCCCTTTTTCACTTAGATTTTCTGGTTAAAGCTTATATTCAAAAGTTTTGTAACTTCAAAACTACATTAGTTATTCACTTGAAACTTGGAATATACCTTTGTCATCAACTCCAGTGTCAGGGGCAACATTCCCCATAACTCTGTTTTGTAATTTGACAGAGTTATGCCCCCATTTCACTTAGATTTTCTGGTTAAAGTTTATATTCAAACGTTTTGTAACTTTAAAACTACATAAATTATTCACTTGAAACGTGGAATATACCTTTGTCATCAACTCCAGTCTCAGAGGCAACATTCCCTATAACTCTGTTTTGTAAATTGACAGAGTTATGCCCCTTTTTCACTTTGATTTTCTGGTTAAAGTTTATATTCAACAGTTTTATTACTTCAAATCTACATAAGTTATTCACTTGAAACTTGGAACTCAACTTTGTCATCAACTCCAGTATCAAGGGCAACATTCCCTATAACTCTGTTTTGTATTTTGACAGAGTGATGTCCCTTTTTCACATAGATTTTCTGTTTAAAGCTTATATTCAAAAGTTTTGTAACTTCAATACTACAAAAGCTATTCATTTGAAACTTGGAACTAACCTTTTTCATCAACTCCAGTATTATGGTGAAAATTCCCCATAACTCTATTTTGTATTTTGAAAGAGTTATGCCCCCTTTTCACTTAGATTTTCTGTTTAAAGTTGATATTCAAAAGTTTGGTAACTTCACAACTACATAGGTTATTCACTTGAAACTTGGAACTTAACTTTGTCATCAATCTCAGTATCAAGGGCAACATTCCCTATAACTCTGTTTTGTATTTTGACAGAGTTATGCCCCTTTTTCACATATATAAAGGGACGACTCTTTACGACTGCAGTGGATTTATGTTTAGAAGAGACTTCCTTGAAAAAGAAAATACCATAAAAGCGGAAAGTGCCGTCCTGGTTTAGCCTGTGCGGACTGCACATGCATTAAGCCCGCTTTTCCCACGACGCGCCTCATGTTTGTCCTGTTTGGAATCCGTGGCAAAAATTGTGTTTGGAAATTGTCAATTTGCCAATCTGTGAATAGGTCCTTTTGAAACCCTGTATTATATACATAGACATACAATATTATATCAAATCTAGCAACCAAACCTCTGTATTTAATTCCTACCAAAGTAAGCGTTCTCAGAAAAGCCTGTCGTTGCTGTGTGCTGTTTTTGATGTTGTTTCATATCGATTGCGTTGCTGTGTTGTTCTGATATTCCTGTGATCCAGACCAATAACGCAATTAAATAGCGAATTGAACAACATCTTCAATCGCATCATTTTGTTCATACTGTTCAGATTTATAATTAACAGTTACGTTCCGACATCAAGTTTCATTCAGTTTAGACATTTAAATACCGTATTCCGTCTAGACTTACGTACCGGTTATTTGTTTCACACAAATTCAAAACATTTTAAATACATCATATTTAATGGTGTGACCTTGTTAAAACCATTATACAAATGAAAAAAGGATAAAAACACTGGAATAATGGACTAGATCATTAGCTTGACTATTCGAAGACTAGGTGAGCTTTCTTACTACCCCCGGCGTCGGCGTCGGCGTTGGCGTCCGAGTCTGAATTTGGTTAAAGTTTTCATTCAAAAGTCTTGTAACTTCAAAACAACATAAGTCATTCACTTGAAACTTGGAATATACCTTTGTCATCAAATCCAGTGTCAGGGACAAAATTCCCCATAACTCTGTTTTGTATTTTGAAAGAGTTATGCCCCTTTTTCACACATATTTTCTGGTTAAAGTTTATATTCAACAGTTTTGTAACTTCAAAACTACATAAGTTATTCACTTGAAACTTGTAACTTACCTTTGTCATCAGCTCCAGTATGAAGGGAAACATTCCATATAACTCTATTTTATATTTTGACAGCGATATGTCCCTTTTTCACATAGATTTTCTGGTTAAAGTTTATATTCAAAAGCTTTGTAACTTCAATACTACAAAAGCTATTCACTTGAAACTTGGAATATACCTTTGTAATCAACTCCATTATTTGGGGAACATTCCCCATAACTATATTATGTATTTTGACAGAGTTATGCCCCTTTTTCACATAGATTTTCTGGTTAAAGTTTATATTCAAAACTTTCGTAACTTCAAAACTACATAAGTTATTCACTTGAAACTTGGAACTAACCTTTGTCATCAACTCTAGTATCAGGGGCAACATTACCCATATCTCTATTTTGTTTTTTGACATAGTTATGCCCCCTTTTGACTTAGATTTTCTGTTTAAAGTTTATATTCTAAAGTTTGGTAACTTCAAAACTACATAAGTTATTCACTTGAAATTTGGCACTTACCTTTGTCATCAACTCTAGTATGAGGGGAAACATTACCCATAATTCTGTTTTGTATTTTGACAGAGTTATGCCCCTTTTTCACATAGATTTTCTGGTTAAAGTTTATATTCAAAAGTTTTGTAACTTCAAAACTACATAAGTTATTCATTTGAAACTTGGAACTAACCTTTGTCATCAACTCCAGTATCAGGGTGAACATTCCCCATAACTCTATTTTGTATTCTGTACTTTGTTGTTAAACTTTTGTTCCAAACATTTATAAACTATTCAAGGCTTCACTTAAAAGCTATGTATTTTAACAAATGTATGACCCTTCTACTATCCAAAATATGTACCAACTGAAATACTTCGAATAGTCGAGCGCGCTGTCCTCTGACAGCTCTTGTTGTTTATAAACTTACTGTGCATGTTAATTTGAAATTGAATGGTGGTTGAGTTTTTTAAGAAATAAATAGAATTGCACATTTCTATCAACTTCTCCAGTAGATGTTAATCAACCTATAAAAAGATATGTCAATAAATATAATGTGGTGAAATAAGTCTCGGAATACGTCGAAATGTTATCAATGTTTCTTTTACTTCATTTGCGTAGCATTAATACATTATTTGCAATACCAATTATACGCAGAAACCCCTGCCAGTTCATATTCCTACCGAATATAATTTTAAATCGCCATAGTCTAATGAAATTTTATGTTTGTATTATCAAAAATGGAAGTCATCATTATTTCAAATGCGCTGAATGTTCTCTGAAGATTGCTTTTCATTAGGATACACAGTATAAATGATTAATTGACTTCGAAATGTGTATGCATTATAACTTCAAGGTGAAGGTAGGGTATATTACTTAAGATCTGAATAACAATACGCGTCTGATACAAAATAAATTTCATTCATTCCCGGAATTATTTTCGTACATTGTTAATTTGTTAAATTTGACTGACACATTTATATAATAATGATGTTAACGAAAATTATTTAGGTTGTTCATGTATCACTGGTGAAAACATGCGGGGGGGGGGGGAGGTATGATCGGTTTATTCACGGTACAAATGTTAATTATTTTGAATTAATCACACATTAATTTTGGGATCTGAGAAGTTTTCTTATGGTGCTAAAAAATCTGGGGTCCGAGAAGTCGCCTTGTCTAGGTGGGGACCGCAAAATCTGGCGTCCGAGAAGCCACGTAACCGATCATCTTGGCCCTCTTGTATTATGTTTAGGGTAAAAATGATATCTCAATATCAATTGACACTATGTCAACGCCGATTGTCTTTTTTAAAAGACATTTCTTGTTTCCCATATGATCAACAATTTACTCGTGAAAACGCCGAGCTTTCATCGTCAAATGAGTTAGGTTGAAAAGTAATAATTGAAAAGTGAAGTCATGTTTAATGTTGATTTCCGTTTCTTATTGTGAACGAGTTAGTCAATAAGTTGAAATTGATTCTGACCGGAGTATTTTGTCCGTAGACAATGGCGAACCTTGGTACGAATGGATAGCGTTTGTTTGCTGAAGGAACTTATATAAATTATAGACCTGGATATGCGCACAGAAAACGATCGCGTGGTTATTTTGCTTGTCTTTTTTTTTAACTATACACTTTGCAGTGCTCCAGATAAGTTTTATGTCGATGGTAAATGTACACTCGATCCAGATAAGAATTATTGGGTGTAAATTTACAGTCCAAAATGCATGGGGGTAAAATTAATGCATTTCAGTCAGAAATGTATTGGTCTGTGCAAACTAATACAATGGAGTAAACTTATATAAGCATTTCAGAAAGAGAATAAAAATGTATTAAATACAGAATTTCTATATGTTCACAACTTTACCGGTCGGATATCATGATTGGGATTGTTTTTCATATCCATGTGTAATTGCGCGCAGAAATGTACACCCTGACTTTGTTTTAAGGCTGTACGTATCTTAAGACTTTTCCATTTGGTTATATGTGTTTTGGTGAATACAAGAACCGGGCCGGTATTCACAAAGCTCCTAAGGGAAATCTTAACTAAGTTGTAATTAAGTGAAAATTCAGATCAAATTTCCTATGTGAAATCAAACGATTTCTGTTCACAAAAGTGTAAAATATGAAGCAACTAAGCAATACTGACTGGTTTGAAAAATGTTCACTTAAAATGACCTATACATCAGTCATGAAAAAGCCACAGACTTCAAAAGAAATTTTATGAATTTAAGATTTTCTTAAGCATTCCCTTATGACCTTTTGAAAACCGTCCATGAGATCTGAAAACTTACTGCATACTGTTCCATAAGTATGTAAGACGAACCTGAAGTATCAGAACGAGGCGCGGTGAGCGAACAAACTGACCCACAGCTGCAGTGAAATGGCGACTAGTTTTTACCCCAAGCAAGATTTTACTTCTAAATTTCATAAAGGGACCAGAAGCTCGTTGTAACGTGTTTTGAAAGTAGAAGAAGAACATAATAATGTTGTTATACTGTTGGCGGAAGTCAACGGTCTTTTGTAGGGCGAATTCCAGATATTGTTTCGCGTGACCTACGTTTTACTTTGCAGGCTACGAAGCACTAACAATCGATACCCTTAATACGCTCCATCGGCTTTTTCGGCAAGTTCACGATCAGTCGACACGATGACTGTTCTGCATATTATTATGTTTTCATTAAATAGTTTGCATACAAACCTACATATCTACCAAGTAGGGAGTGTAAACAAGAGTAGTTCGATTGGTCTTGTGTAAAATGGCACTACAGAAATTCCATTTCATGCAAACAAATGTGTCCTTTCTGTTAGAAATGTTGTGCTCTCTATTTCACTTGGTTTTGATTACCTTACTTTTCTCGCCAAAGGTCTTTTGAGAGGGTAACTTCCAAAACAGGTATCGCGGAAAATTACGTCTTTTTTGCAGGATATTAGTCAGTAAATCGAAACCAGAAAGGGTTCTTCTTCAAAACAGCAAAATTTTACACGCGTTTTCTTACATTTTAATTATTTAAAGATAATGTATGTAATGTGTATTATGATGTGTATATAATGTGATTTATTACAATTACACTTTGTAAAAAAGGTCAATTTATAAAATACGTAACTTTAAACTAATGACACCCCTACTTGTGCCGAAATATTACCTGAGTGTCCTGGAATGAATCTCTAAACAGTACTAGGGAAAATCGAGAGCTTACATCGGATGACCTACTTTTGACTAAGTAGGCTACGAACAAATATCTATAAATAAACATGTTTATTTGCATAATTATCGCCGGAACTACTTCTTTTCTTTGCAGGTAAATAGTCAGTAAATCGAAACAACAAAAAGTCCTTTTTAACAGCAAAAGAATCATATATGTTATCGTAACTTTTAATGATTTAAGATGTTGCCTATCATGTTTATTACATTATTTATGACAATTACAAATACTGAAAAGTCAATTCATTAAAATTGTTACTTCAAACGTGATTACACTTTACTTTCGCTATTTACTTGTATGTAACCGAAATAATAACATATGTGTCCTGGAATAAGAACACAAAATTAATGCGCTATATCGGCTATTTTGGCTGGTTGCGGAAAAATGTGATTTCCTGTTATCACCGTTCTCTTGAACAAATACACAACAAGCTACTACTATGTATTTAGTGCTTAATTTAAAACTGTAGTTAGAAAAATCTAGAGCACGCATCATATGACCAACTTTTGACTCTGCTGGCGACATTGCACTAAAAGTCGATTCTACGAAATGATACGCTAGCTACTTCGGCAATTTTGCCATTTCAGGTTGAATTGTTAACTGATATGCATATACGAGGGGTACCTGGCATGTCGTGGTCCAATTGCCATAATTTATTTAAATGTTTTTATTTCGATAAAATTTTCCACAAATTGCACGTGTTTGTTCTATCGCCGTAGCAACGTCATGTCGACGTGAGCGGGTCAATTTGATTGCTGCACATGTTTGTTCTATCGCCGTAGCAACGTCATGTCGACGTGAGCGGGTCAATTTGATTGCGTACAACATAATAGTGATACCGTTTGCATTAAATAGGTTACAAAAAACTATATTTTCGCTACTGACACATTACAAAAAGTAATATCGCAGAAGCAGCCTAAATTACCCACGCGAAACATTAATTACAAGTTGCAAAGGATAATAATCGGTTTAGGTGATCTCATAGCTGGTATTTTCAGTGGCCTGGATCACCATCTTCAACGAGGTCAAATACCACAATTGCTTTAGCTTATCCCAATATATCAATCCGATTAAAGTACACGATCTTCCTACGTATGTTAGAAACATTAAAATGCACTTATAATTTACTTGATTCAAGTTTCTATTTTCGTCAACAGTCTGTTTACGCTATCAGCGTTTTGGTGCATTTTATCCCATCCTCACGCCTGCATTGACGAAATAACACACCGTGGAATAAACGTCTTATTGTTAACACTGTGCGATTTTCGTGACGTCATTTTGTATGTTTCGTTTTATTTAGTGTGTTTTCTTTCGCTTATTTTAAAAATAAACACAGAACATGATGCGATCAATACAATACTATAGGTATGTGTTGACTAAAGATACGTTTATTTGCTCGCCAAGGCTCATGGAAAATTTCAAAGCCTGGCTAAATAAACTTATCTTTATGTAACACTTACCTAGTATTCTCTATTTGCAGATCTAGCCCAACGAAATCGAACGTCACCCACTAACGCTTTTTAAACTTTATAGCAACAGGTCGTCTTCAATTTAAGTTTGAAATCGATATTTTTTTAGGTCAATAGAATTGTAAGCAAACAAGCTCCGAGTGGAACTTATCGACCAACACCTTTTGAAAATAATGGATTCTGCTGGTCTCATGAAATTTTCAATAGATACAGTGGTTGGATTGACAAGCGACCCATAGAGTCGGGTAAAATCAATTAATAATATTCATCGATTCCGACAGCTTTAACGTTGTCTCATTGCGTTAATAAAACGACAAAATCAGATCATTTTAGGGCGTCGTTTTTTGTAAGAGCCGTGTTGTTATTTTTATTAATATTGTGAACAGTTGAATTTAACATTAAATGTGCAGTTTCTAATGAATTTTGGGACGTACTACCGAAGACACACCATGTAAAACCTTGGTCGTAAATTCCATCATTGTAAGTAATTATGTTTTTGTAAAGGTGATTGTGTGCAGTGATTTTTTTGTAAGCTGACTGAATTGAAAAGTTTTCGTGCAAATTTAAAACAATGATAATGATGTTGGCATAAACTGTTCTAAACTTCTCACATACTAATGTAAGTTACTATTTAATTGTATAATTCCAAAAGTAAATAAATAAGTGAATTAATTAAAAAATAAAGTAAATTAATAAAATATAATAATACTATAGATGATACACAAACCCATCATTTCCCTGATAATTCAAAATCTATATATTCCAATTAATCTTTTCTGACAATCTTATTTTATTCCTTAGCAATTAAGACTTTAACCAGTAATGCTTTTTTTGTAATTGGATCTATGATACAATACCAACATTTATATTTAGTATTTGTATACCTATTTATTTTAGCTCGATTGCATCGAAAGCTTTAGGCTTATGGAGACACTCTCGAGTCCGTTTCCTGGGAAGAACCAGTTCTTAGTGTCTTTGGAAAGATCTTGAGAACGCTCCTTGAATGGGGATCGAACCCGGGACCTCCCGGTCGCAAGGCGGACACCATATCCACTACCCCATCGTAACCTCTTAGCAATTAGTTTTTGAGTACGTGTATAGTAATCATAATCATAACAAACGAAATAGGCAAAAACATATTTATTTATTTTTCTATTACGGAGTGTAGTACAAACGCCCCTTGCCCAAAAGCCCCTTTAAAAATGCACACATGGACATAAGTTCCTTGGTATATTTGACAGAGTGGACATAAGCCCCTTGGTAGATTGATCAGGGTGGACAAAAGCACCTTGGTGATTATGAAATATGTCCACTCTGTCAAATATACCAAGGGGCTTATGTCCATATGTGAATTTTTAGACCAATGGGCTTTTGGGCAAGGGGCTTTTGTCCGGATACTCTAGTACGATGCCCGTGCGAAATCCACAAGGTTTTACAAAACGCATGCGTTTATCTTGTGGTCTCAAAAATGTGCGGTTGATCACAGGACATGGCCCGTATTCACAAAGCTCCTAAGGGAAAACTTTTTCCTTAAATTTATACAATTCCTTAAGTCTGTGGTTACTTCACGTAGAGATCTTTTTACATGTAAATGTTTCAAACTAGTAAATATTACTTTGATATTTCAGATTTTACCCTTTTCTTAACGTCAATCAGTAGACTTCACATAGAAATCTTCATCTGAAATTTTCACTTAAGTACAACCTTAGTTAAGATCTTCCTTAGGAGCTTTGTGAATACCGGCCCTGTGGTGACAGCAGTTTTTTACCGATGGTTTACGACATGCCGTGCTGAAAATAATTCCCGATATTAACATCAGTGGGCACTTATATGAAACTCGTGTTTTTTGGTGTTGTTTCTGTTTTGTTTAATTCCCTACCCGTGGCATCCACCTATTGTTGTTAGTAAATTAGTACAAGACGTTTTCGGGTTTTCGGAAATACTCTTATAGTCTTTTTACAAATACTCTTATAGTCTTTTTATTGCAATGCATGATGTTACACTGTAAATTGTATAATATTTTAAACGACTAACAGTTATATAGCGTTTTACTAACCGTTGTCAATGTTGATTTTGTTTTGAAAGATTAACCGACATTTTATAAGCACATCGATCTAGTAATTTTGAAACCCGTCAATATCTGACAGCAGTTAAAGACGGCCGACACTTAGAAGAAAATAAGTCGTTCTAGAGCCTCTAATGCAGTGATAATTGTGTCAATACTGCCAATAGAAGCGACCGATATCTCACTCGAAGCAAAATTAACTTTCAGAAGAAAACACGGATATGTAATGGAGGTGATTATCTTTGTGACAACTTAAGGTCATAACGTCTCCATCCGTTTTTGGCTTGTTTTTACCGAACTTGTTGTGATACTGTGTTTGCTTCATCATAGTTACCCTGTCCTCGTCAGAAACCTGAAATTGTATGTTCGAAATTCTTTGAAGCCAATTAAGTTCTACATAAACATTTCTCGTTTACAGCAGTCCTAACAAACAGAACCGCAATAGACTGAATTTTTTTTTTTTGGGGGGGGGGGGGGGTTGAGAAACATGTGGTAAAGTATAATGGATAAGTTTATTATAACCCTTATTATAAATTATGTTTCATACTCTCTCTAAGATTAATTTCCAGATAGCTCTAGCTCGGCGCAATCCTTTTTGAACGAGCGACCTATTTACCAATACTAGTCAACAGGACAGATCGAATTCTTCTCGCGCAAGGTTCGCCGACGGATCAAAGTTTTAGTTTATTTTTTCCTTTGAAAGACTCCGGTGATCTCTCCCGGCTCAGATAATCTCGCGCTGCATCCGGTAGTTATTATCACCGCATTCCGCATCTGTCGTCAAGCAGCGATCGCAGACGACATCGATATCGAGTAGTAAGGCCGCCATTTTGAAATGTGCGTTGTCGCGTAAATTGTTAACAGCAAGGTACAACATATCATAATACAACAATAATAATAGACCCCAGTTATTGTTGAAAGATTAATTTCCATTAATCGAAAATCACAAACACATCACAAGCTTTACCACGTTCACGTTCGCGTAAAATAAGATAACCATTACCACGTGATATTTGAGTACAATGATTTGATACAACACTAGATTGATTTGTATATGATCGATATTTGCGGGAATTCCTAGTGGTACCACGTCCATCATCGCCAGCATCACCACTACTACACAGTTGACGCTACTGATTCTACTTTCATTTAGAGTAATAATAGTAGTCACTTTCATTTATAGTAATAATAGTATCGTTAGTTCAACGCTAGTCAACCATTTCACCACTTAATGTCGTGAAAACAGTGCAGGAGAACGATCTAGAATCAAACACGGTACAGGGTGCTAAAACGGCACTGGGCGGAAAATTGGAAAATTTCTTTGACATTTTTTTTAACCAAGGGTTTTAATCACTTAATGATTATAATTAATATTTCAGCCATGGTCTGTCCATTTGTCATTTTTAATTTGCTAATATATATCAAATTTCAAAAGATATTCAACACCCCTTTCTTGACCAGCCCAGAAAGGCATCACGGGGGGGAACCAAAAAGAGCAGGGTGCAGCACCTCGATACTTGAGTGTGCTCCGGATCGTTCCCCACAGTCAATCATGAACACTGTAATCTAGAAAACGAGTTCCAGTACATGTAGTTGGGTGCTTTGGATGTCATTATGCTAAATGCACCTGAAACAGACATTACGCAACGCATAGGCCTACGCATTTGGCATGAATAATCAAACTTGATATTTTTCGAATAGTGCTTCACCATTATATTAAAAACTGTATTGCAATAAATTTGACATTGGCTAAACAATATTGCAATTAGCTAAATATTGCATGGGTTTTTTTCAAATGCATTATTAATGCACATTTTTGAAAATGTCATTGCAGAGATCAGTAGACGAATACAACAAAAATTGGTTTCCTATAGCATGAATGATATCATAAATGATATTAGATGATAGAAATGTGCTATACGATCAAAAATAACGTAGACTTTTTTCATATTTTTAGACATATAATTATTTCATAAAAAGTACTTTAAAATGAACTGGAATATATATTTCATCAATTTACAAAATTTCAGCGATTTTACTCTTCTCTGATAAAAATGGCAGGCATTTAAAATGAGTCACTATAGGCAACCTGGAGCACGTAAAACTGGAATTCAATGACATCGTTAATGCCATTTATTTCAGGGAAGATTTAGCGAGAAGGAAATGTTATTGTTTCAATATTATTATTTCAATATTATTCAATTTTATGGAAGATTTCAATGACACTGTCTTATCAATGATTCTTGTGTTGGAATCTTGGTAAAGAGGCCTTTGTGTACTTAATTCTCATCATTTCCTTATCCATTCATGTCTCAATACTTACACCGCCATCTGGAAATTGTATTGCACTATGTGAAAACACGTGCCCTACTCAAAAACGGTATTCTATGCGACTTGTTGATAAAATCAAATGTCCGCATAGATGATTTACAAATATCTTTACTCGGTTTCAGTACCACCCGAATTTAGAGTTGATCACACAATTACATTTTTTTCTAAATTGACGTTGTGCATCACCATTATATCAATAATGTTTTTATTAATAGGCAATCTTCAAATGAAGGCAACTTTTGGTATGACGTCAATGTATGTTTGCCTTACTTTATACCAAATTTATTTGAAGTTAGTATAATTATTTCATGCAGGATCACGATCAATTTACCCGTTGTAATGCAAATAAATGGCATGCTCCGCTTAACGGTTACTATGGTTATATTAGCAAATAGATTAAAATCGTAAAAAATTTATTTCACAATATTACTCATTAAACATGTTTTATTAGAATCCCGATTCAAGTTTGTTTAGTTGTAAAAAATATAAAAAGTCTACGTTAATTTTGATCATCCCTTGTACTAAAACATGTACATTAAATACAGAATAAATAATATAATAAATAAGGAGAAATTTGTCAAAACAAATCAGCAAAAATGTTTGTAAAAAGTTAAAACAGGTATCGAACTCAAGACGAAGAAATGACAATGGACAGCGCTTTAACCAACTGCGCCATTCTGCTTTGAAATGAATAGCGTGAAAACTATGAATATACAAATATGTCACAATGCTGACCTTAAAATGTAAACATGAAAAGGGTCAAACAAACACGACCCATATTATAAATTGATTTTTATCTCAAAATGCGAACACTTTTTTTCCCATTACATATACCTTCTTTTGACCATTAGTATATGCCATTATTAATATCTGAATTTCAGATGTTTTAAACAAATTACCCCATTGAGGCCTTTTTCGTTGACATAGTCTCTTTAAGAACAATCTAATGTAAGTGAAGCCTTGTATAGTTTATAAATTTTTGGAACACAAACTTTAACCACAATGTCTATGTAAAAAGTGGGCATAACTCTGTTAAAATACAAAACAGAGTTATGGGTAATGTTGCCCCTGATACTAGAGTTGATGACAAAAATTAGCTCCAAGTTTCAAGTGAAGAACTTATGTAGTTTTGATTTTAGAAAACATTTGAATATAAACTTTAACCAGAAAATCTATGTGAAAAAGGGGCATAACTATGTCAAAATACAAAACAGAGTTATGGGTAATGTTTCACCTGATACTAGAGTTGATGACAAAGGTAAGTGCCAAATTTGAAGTGAATAACTTAAGTAGTTTTGAAGTTACCAAACTTTTGAATATAAACTTTAAACAGAAAATCTAAGTGAAAAGGGGGCATAACTATGTCAAAATACAAAATAGAGATATGGGTAATGTTGCCCCTGATACTAGAGTTGATGACAAAGGTTAGTTCCAAGTTTCAAGTGAATAACTTATGTAGTTTTGAAGTTACACAATTTTTGAATATAAACTTTAACCAGAAAATCTATGTGCAAAAGGGGCATAACTCTGTCAAAATAAATAATATAGTTATGGGGAATGTTCCCCAAATAATGGAGTTGATGACAAAGGTATATTCCAAGTTTCAAGTGAATAGCTTTTGTAGTATTGAAGTTACAAAGCTTTTGAATATAAACTTTAACCAGAAAATCTATGTGAAAAAGGGACATATCGCTGTCAAAATATAAAACAGAGTTATATGGAATGTTTCCCTTGATACTGGAGCTGATGACAAAGGTAAGTTACCAGTTTCAAGTGAATAACTTATGTAGTTTTGAAGTTACAAAACTTTTGAATATAAACTTTAGCCAGAAAATCTGTGTGAAAAAGGGGCATAACTCTTTCAAAATACAAAACATACTTATGGGGAATTTTGTCCCTGACACTGGAGTTGATGACAAAGGTATATTCCAAGTTTCAAGTGAATGACTTATGTTGTTTTTAAGTTAAAATACTTTTGAATGAAAACTTTAACCAAATTCAGACTCGGACGCCAACGCCGACGCCGACGCCGGGGGTAGTAAGAAAGCTCACCTATTCTTCGAATAGTCGAGCTAATGATCTAGTTCCACTATTCCAGTGTTTTTATCCTTTTTTTCATTTGTATAATGGTTTTAACAAGGTCACACCATTAAATATGATGTATTTAAAATGTTTTGAATTTGTGTGAAACAAATAACCGGTACGTAAGTCTAGACCGAATACGGTATTTAAATGTCTAAACTGAAATCGGCATATCTGAATGAAACTTGATGTCGGAACGTAACTGTCAATTATAAATCTGAACATTATGAACAAAATGATGCGATTGAAGATGTTGTTCAATTCGCTATTTAATTGCGTTACTGGTCTGGATCACAGGAATATCAGAACAACACAGCAACGCAATTGATAGGAAACAACTTCAAAAACAGCACACAGCAACGACAGGCTTTTCTGAGAACGCTTACTTTGGTAGGAATTAAATACAGAGGTTTGGTTGCTAGATTTGATATAATATTGTATGTCTATGTATATAATACAGGGTTTCAAAAGGACCTATTCACAGATTGGCAAATTGACAATTTCCAAACACAATTTTTGCCACGGATTCCAAACAGGACAAACATGAGGCGCGTCGTGGGAAAAGCGGGCTTAGTGCATGTGCAGTCCGCACAGGCTAAACCAAGACGGCACTTTCCGCTTTTATGGTATTTTCTTTTTCAAGGAAGTCTCTTCTAAACATAAATCCACTGCAATCGTAAAGAGTCGTCCCTTTACGACACTTTACCATGCTTTAATCTCGATTTTCCCACGACGCGCTATATATATATATATATATATATGAAGGAGTAAACTTACACTCATGGCACAGAAATTTACTAGTATTCGAAATAATGTGTCGTTTAATAATAAATATCAATTGAAATGTTTCAAATTATAAAACGTTTCTAACCCTCTTTGCCGATATTTGTTTTATATTAACATGGCGTTAAAAATACACGCTGTAGCGCAAGTTCTTTTGACGGAATGGTCAGCGTGTTAAACTTTTGATCGGCATACATTTTTATTTTCTTTTTTTAAATTAGACTTTTTTATCCAGATACTGAAGTTTTTTAAGTTACGACTTATTTTTTAAGAATTAACTTATTAAGAATTGGACAGAATATTGTTATTTACACTCTCCATGTCACATGTTGTTAATAAATCTGACAATCTTGTTTTGGCATTTTTGATTTTTTTTTAAAGCATTTATTCAAACTAGGGTACCAGAAAGAACAAGCATAGTCCATATTGCATTGAATGAGTGCAGAACCTAGTTATAACAACAAGCATAGTCCATATTGCATTGAATGAGTGCAGAACCTAGTTATAACAACAAGCATAGTCCATATTGCATTGAATGAGTGCAGAACCTAGTTATAACAACAAGCATAGTCCATATTGCATTGAATGAGTGCAAAACCTAGTTATAACATCAAGCATATTCCATATGGCATTGAATGAGTCCAGAACACAGTTATAACAACAAGCATAGTCCATATGGCATTGAATGAGTGCAGAACCTAGTTATAACATCAAGCATAGTCCATATTGCATTGAATGAGTGCAGAACCTAGTTATAACAACAAGCATAGTCCATATTGCATTGAATGAGTGCAGAACCTAGTTATAACAACAAGCATAGTCCATATTGCATTGAATGAGTGCAGAACCTAGTTATAACAACAAGCATAGTCCATATTGCATTGAATGAGTGCAGAACCTAGTTATAACAACAAGCATAGTCCATATTGCATTGAATGGGTGCAGAACCTAGTTATAACAACAAGCATAGTTCATATGGCATTGAATGAGTGCAGAACCTAGTTATAACAACAAGCATAGTCCATATGGCATTGAATGAGTGCAGAACCTAGTTATAACAACAAGCATAGTCCATATGGCATTGAATGAGTGCAGAACCTAGTTATAACAACAAGCATAGTCCATATGGCATTGAATGAGTGCAGAACCTAGTTATAACAACAAGCACAGTCCATATGGCATTGAATGAGTGCAGAACACAGTTATAACAACAAGCATATTCCATATGGCATTGAATTAGTGCAGAACACAGTTATAACAACAAGCATATTCCATATGGCATTGAATGAGTGCAGAACACAGTTATAACAACAAGCATATTCCATATGGCATTGAATGAGTGCAGAACACAGTTATAACAACAAGCATATTCCATATGGCATTGAATGAGTGCAGAACCTAGTTATAACATCTACAAATTTGCTTGTTTATACACAAATTTAAGACGAGAATTCACCTTTAAAACAATTTTGTTAACAACAGATTCACCTCACAGAGAACAATCAATGTTAAGAACTAGGTATTTTACATCTTGCGTGGATTCAATAGTGTGATCATTACAAACAATCTGAAGTTTCCTACCTGCTTCAATTTACGTTTTGTGCCAAATGTTACACATTCTGTTTTTCCAAGGTCATGCATTTTGACATTTTAACATTTCTATGTAATTCATACTTTAATGAAACATACATTTGACATCAAAACCGTTCAAAACATTTCTCTTCCAGTTGCTAATTTGTACGTCATGACTTTTGACATCTTAACATTTCTATGTAATTCATACTTTTATGGAACACAACATTTGACATCAAAACAGTTTATAACATTTCTCTACCAATTGCCCTACTTTGTAC
Source organism: Congeria kusceri (assembly GCA_027627225.1). NCBI lineage: Eukaryota > Metazoa > Mollusca > Bivalvia > Myida > Dreissenidae > Congeria > Congeria kusceri. The sequence goes on along the minus strand of CM051025.1, from coordinate 51,151,477 downwards.
GACATGCAATTTGGCATCCAAACACCTCTCGGACAATTGTTTGGTCTTTATGTGACATACATTTTTGACATCAAAACTTTTCTCTTCCAATTACATGTAATACCTTTGTAGGACAAACAATTTGACATATTATCGATACTTTTATGTGATGTACATTTTGTCATCCAAACATTGTTCATACACTTGTTACGTTTGTTGTACATGGATTTTGACATCAAAACAGGTCTTGGCAATTGTAACTTTTGTAGGACAAGAATTTTGACATCAAAACAGTTCTCCTACAATTATAACGTTCGTGGAATATTGATTTTGACATTTAACCGTAGGTATCTACTTATATGACAGTGCAAAGTTGGACGGTGTCCTAAATTAACTCGTTTGACGCATTTAACGCTTACGATAATTTATTTAAAATCTTAAACACATGTTTTTAACAGGGATACAAGTAAACATCCACAAACATTGGAAAACAAACGAAAACAACCATTCTAAACCTAGAATAAAACTAAGACGAAACTCCAGATCTAAAACATGGCCACGGCCGAAGAACACGAGGAAAAGAAAGGCGACGGAATGTGCAAGGTATTCTGGAAGTACATGTTCTCACACATTGGCCTCTGCGCCATGGTGGTAGCCTACTGCGTCGCCGGGGGGTTCATCTTCGAGCACCTGGAGCGAGAGAACGAGAAGGCGATCTGCATCGAGTCCGAGGACGAATATGTTCCCATGCAAGAGCGCACCTTGGAGAACTTGAAGAAGGTAATCTTAGAGAACAACCTCAACACGGACGCCATGATGATTCAGATGAAGTCCATATTGCAGACGTTCAGGAACAACTCACTCTCCATCGGCTACGACGGCCGGAACTGCGACGGCTACGGCGAGCCGAACGGTCCCACGTACCAGTGGAGCTGGCCCGGTGCGCTCATGTTCTCCGTTACTGTTATTACAACGATTGGTAGGCATTATAAGAGTAATAATAATAATGCATAATACTTTTTTTAAGCGAACCAACCATTTATTTATTAAATTCTCTATCAAATGTTTAAATTTGTTAAAGATTTTGGAAGTAAACACATTCTATAACTGCATTTTTATAAACTGAACATCCGATTTGTCTTTGTATAACTGGAGGTAAAATACATTGATATAAGTTTGTTAAACATTGCCATTATGTCACAGGAATAAATGTATTCCTTCACAATAGAGGGCCGGCACTACATAGTACATACATGCTTACAACATCGTGTAATGACTTCCTATATTGTAAAAACATTGGCCAATGCATCTATCTAGCAACCAATAGACTCACACTCTGGTATCCCTGTTTTAGGTTACGGGCATATCGCGCCGAAAACGTTCTGGGGACGGCTGGTGTGTATAGCGTACGCGCTGCTGGGGATCCCGCTGATGCTCTTGTGTCTAGCGAACATTGGAGACGTCCTCGCCGACATCTTCCGGTTTGTATACGCCAAGATTTGCTGCTGCGGCTGCTGCAGACGGAAGCAGAAAAACAAAGTTGTGCAGGTAGATGTGACTTTGAATACATTGACATCTTCGCCGTTCAGTTTCAATTTGGTTGAACTAGCTTAGTTTGGTTGTTAGTTTCGTTCTGTGTTTAAAAGAGCTTTAAAAGCAAGTTACTAACATAACTTTATAATAAGTATCATCATGACGATAATTACGATTATATATTGATGAGGATAATGCTGATGAAGAAGATAATCACGATGAAGATGATGATGATGATGTTGTTGCTGTTGTTGATGATGATGATGATGATGATGATGGTGATGATGATGATGATGCTAATGATGATGATGACGACGATGATGATGATAGTGATTATGATAGTGATGATGATGATAATTATGATGATGATAAATGTTTATAAATGTATAATAAAAGTGTGATAAGCAATTCCGCTCCGTTCTGAACGTGCACGTGTTTCACGCAGATGAACCCCTCCTCCGAGGAGCCTGAGCTGGCCTGGAACGACAAGGCGAGGATCATACCGAACGCCAGGCCGCCCCTGAACACGGAGTTCTCCAAGATCCAGGTAGGCAGCACAAGTAGTAATCAGCATATTGATATCCGGGCACGCGTAAATTCGTTCGCCTAAAATATAGAAGTTTCAGCCTGGCATAAAGTCATGCTTTAAATTGTCCACTTAAAATAACTTGACGTCATTATTACCGATGCGTGCATAAATAACTAGAAGCCATTGATACCGATGCGTGCATAAACTTGTTCATTAAAATAACTATACGTCATTGTTACCAGTGCATGCACGAATAACATTATTACCAATGCATGTAAAAATAACTAGACGACATTGTTGCCATTGCATACAGAAATAACCAAACGACATTATTCCCAATGAATGCACAAATAACCAGACGACATTGTTACCAATGCATGCGCCATTAACTAAACGTCATTGTTACCAATGCATACATAAATAACTCGTAGACGTCATCGTTACCCCTACATTTAAAGCTTAACATATTTCATATAAAATAAATACACGATATTGTTACACATGTATACGTAAAATGGTTTACTTAAAATAACAACGTTATTTTTACCGATTACTTAAAATAACAAAACTTTATTGTTATTGTAACCCACATGTTATCGTATATAAATAGATATATTGTATTTTGTGCATGGTATTAAATCATTTATTTAAAATAACTAGACGTCAATGTACCTGATCCATGCATAAAAATGTCCACGTAAAACAACCTTACTTCTTTAATTGTTACCCCATGCATGCAATTCACTTAATATAACTACTTTAAAGACGTCATTGTTTCCAATACATGCATAAACTCTCACTTTTAAATAACTAGGACCCAACTGTTACCCATGCATGTACAAAATCGTTCACTTAAAATAATAAAATAACTAGAAGTCACTAATCATTATTATTATGTATTACTTGTGATGAATAAGAAAAACATTGTCATTTTACATTTATCATATTTAATAATATTATTTTGAACCGTCTATTACCTATTTCAAAAATTGCAATATCCGTCTTTTCCGTGTATAACCAGTTTCTTGTTCTGGTACATTTCAGGGCGATCCATCGAAATCTAAAATCAAGACTTTGGATATCAAAGCCCTGAACAAAGATGACCTAGCCAATCGGTAAGCTTCGTAGCAGATAGAGAATGTTTCCATGCCAACCTATTCAGTATATACGTAGTTAAAACATTGCTGTGACGTCATCCCATTGTTCTCAGCGTACCGTAATTTTAATATTAGACGGGTAGCCGTCCAATATCTGGCGTGTTTTGGTAAGATATTGGCTTGTAGTCGGTTACTATTGGACAGCAGGTGCTAGCTTAGGTAATCTGAACACACAGTGTCGCAATGATGTTGGTTCTGGCGCCTATTAATACTAATATTTAATGTAAAAAATGCACATAGTTTAAGCATGAAAATATATCTTTGTCAATAAAAAGACATATAGTTTGCGACATTACCATAATCAAAATACAAAATTTTACGACGAATATCGACCAAAATTTGTGAGAGGTTTAAAGTTATATTATACATTCATATATTATGTTCGTGATATCCATTAGTGACTATGCCAATATGTACCAAAGCACACCAAATATTGAAATGATGGCGAATGAGTGAAGAAGTGGGCGTCATAATAAAAATCGTCTCCATGCGTCTTTTAGAAAACCTATGCTAGCAAGAGTTGTACATTAGCCGACTACACTCCAGTATCTTATCAAAACACGCCAGATATTGGACGGCTACCTGTCTAATATTACAATTATGGTACAGTTGGAAAATACAAGCCTCGTTTATTATAAAAAAAGTTATATGTTACTCACAAACTCATTGTAAAAATTGTAAAATGTATCGTGTATTTTTTTTTCACAGAAAGTTAAAACTCAGTGCAACATTCACAGATCAGATTTAAACTACCTTGCTGCTTGCACTAATGCACTAATCCATTATATATATATATCCAAACTGGAGCATTGAAATTTTACACGTGCATACTGCACCAACCAGAAACAATAGTGCATTTCATATTATTTCTGGTTAATATATATAGCGTTAGGTTAATATACACACGAAATTTAGCATATAACAGTAGGTTTTGTATGCTAACAAATCTATAACGGTAAAAAACGAGTAGATTTATGTGCACACGAGTGAAAACCTTTATGTTGTGATGCAAACATAAATGTTAATACCGGTAGGTTAATATGCAAAAAAAGTATACAGGTTGGTATATAGAAATCCGTATATGAGCAATATGCTGCCATTCGTGACATTATACAGGTTGGTATATACAAATCCGTATATGAGTAATATGCTGCCATTCGTGACATTATACAGGTTGGTATATACAAATTCGTATATGAGTAATATGCTGCCATACGTGACATTATACAGGTTGGTATATACAAATCCGTATATGAGTAATATGCTGCCATTCGTGACATCATACAGGTTGGTATATACAAATCCGTATATGAGTAATATGCTGCCATTCGTGACATTATACAGGTTGGTATATACAAATCCGTATATGAGTAATATGCTGCCATTCGTGACATTATACAGGTTGGTATATACAAATCCGTATATGAGTAATATGCTGCCATTCGTGACATTATACAGGTTGGTATATACAAATCCGTATATGAGTAATATGCTGCCATTCGTGACATTATACAGGTTGGTATACAGAAATCCGTATATGAGTAATATGCTGCCATTCGTGACATTATACAGGTTGGTATATACAAATCCGTATATGAGTAATATGCTGCCATTCGTGACATTATACAGGTTGGTATATACAAATCCGTATATGAGTAATATGCTGCCATTCGTGACATTATACAGGTTGGTATATAGAAATCCGTATATGAGTAATATGCTGCCATTCGTGACATTATACAGGTTGGTATATAGAAATCCGTATATGAGTAATATGCTGCCATTCGTGACATTATACAGGTTGGTATATACAAATCCGTATATGAGTAATATGCTGCCATTCGTGACATCATACAGGTTGGTATATACAAATCCGTATATGAGTAATATGCTGCCATTCGTGACATCATACAGGTTGGTATAGACAAATCCGTATATGAGTAATATGCTGCCATTCGTGACATCATACAGGTTGGTATATACAAATCCGTATATGAGTAATATGCTGCCATTCGTGACATTATACAGGTTGGTATATAGAAATCCGTATATGAGTGATATGCTGCCATTCGTGACATTATACAGCTTCGTATATACAAATCCGTATATGAGTAATATGCTGCCATTCGTGACATTATGGGGACTCCACAATTTATGCAAATAACGCGAACTGCGATTTTGAATGTGTATTACAAAAGCGTATTATTTATTCTCGAAGTCTATTTATGGTGACTGTATATGCAAAAAGTCTCAAATTTTTCTCATAATTGTACATACATTTAATCTTTCGATATCATAAGACTGGAAAATCGGTTGCAAAGTCTCAAATTTTGAACCGTATCAGGAAAATAAATGTATATATAAAATATGACAACCATGGAAAGTTATTAGAATGACGTATTTATATGAGTGTCTCTCCATGTCTTCGTAAAATGATAATGTATTTCCCTGTCCTCGCCGTGCATTTGGATAATTACATGAGAAAGTTCGCATCATGTTTTATGTATATGCATTAGAACGTTAGTTGTCTTTTTTTTTCGTCGGCGCAGACGCTAATGGGTCATTCAACCATATTTGGGTAAGGGCATATCGAATACAAGAACTGTTTAAAAGTATTAAGTGGAGTCTGGCTTTGAAGACGCATCTGCCAGATAAAAATAAAAGAATGGCATTTTAAAATCAGAGTGTCTTTCTATTTTATTTTATACTTCTGCTTATGTCGTTATAGCAACGTAGTTTAAAAGGTATAACAGGAAATAGAGATATATATAATTAATAGAAACCCATATATACTGCTCGACGTTTCTAGACAACAGATTTTATCTGTCAGATTTGCACCCAACCAATTGTCACAATTTGCAATATTTTTTTTCGTTTTACAATTATGCGTTCGCTAACACCAAACAATGCGTCTTGTCGAAGCACTGACCAAGTATTACTTTGGTTAAGGGCAGACGCGCCTTTCCATATGCACATTGTGTTATTTGCTTAATCTTTTGATTGGAGAGACAGTAATGAGGTGGAAGTGCTAACGACTGTAATAGTGCTGGAAATTAGATCCTTCATGCATAATTCACAACCAGGAGCTCCGTGTCTGCAAAAAAAACGCGTCATGTAAAGGCCGCTAGACTGGCAATACTTCTGGAAATTTCACACTTAATGTGACTGGTTAACTTATATAGCTTCCAAACTTTGCGGTGGTCATTCACTTGTCTGAATGGTTATAATATACACAGATGTTCTTGGATGTCATGTATACTGGGCAATACTCTACGACAGGGTGTAATTACGATTACATAAAGGTTGTGTATTTCACAGTAAGATGGTTTAAAAGGCATTTGAGATTGCTACGCATATGGTTTTATGGTTTATTCAAATATGCATACATGCATACATGTATATTCTACATGCGTATCATACCATAATATTATCTTAGTCTATCTCAGTCTGCGTGAGAAATCGTAAGATAATAGATTAGATAATAATTACATGTAAATAAATACATAGTGGTTATGGATTCAACACTTACATGTCCAGTTGTGGAAATTAAATGCATTATAGTTGTATGATTTTGAAGTTAAATAAACAAGAAAGGTCGTAACGTACACACATTTTACTTTACCCCCTTGCTCAAAGACGAATCTTCAAGGACGTGGTTCAAATTAACACAGAATTTGCAAGGACCTGGTGCCAATCATAGAATAAAATTTTGCATGCGAATGCCAATGTTTTATATAGCAGCTAATGACCGTATATGTTGTCTCAAGTAAAGACATATGTTAAGTATGATAAATGGTTATTAACGTGCGGACAGAGTAAATAAGAATGTATAATAATTATACACTCGACAAGAATCGTTTGTGACATTTGATATGAATTCTTTGATAAACATATATGTTTATCTAATAATATTTTGAAGTTGGCAGAATACCCCGCTATTTTATAGAAATTTTATTAAAATATCACTTCAACAAAGTATAGTAAATATTGTACTTATATTTGACAAATACATGTAACAATTGAAAATAGATATACTTAACACAAGTCTTCATCAACTGTATGTATTAAAATTACATTTTAAATGGATTGTCGTTTACAATAATACATTTAAACAAAAAATATGATTAAATATAATAAAAATGTGAACTTTATGTTTATGAATTTGAACAGAAATATGAGCAAATATAGTTAAAATGTAAAATATATGTATGTTTTAAGAATTGTCTTGATTGTTAAAATACTTTACATGTATAAACATGTAAACTATATGCCAATGAATTGTTTCGATTGTTAAAATAATTATCATGTATATTTGAACAGAAATATTAGTAAATATAGTAAAAAAAGTAAACTTTTTGTTCTAGAATTATCTTGATCGTTAAAATACTTTACATGTATATTCCAACAGAAATATGAGTAAATATAGAAAAATTGTAAACTATACGTCAATGAATTGTCTTGATTGGTAAAATAATTATCATATGTATTTGAACTAAATTATTAGTAAATATAGTAAAAATGTAAACTTTTTTTTTTTTTTTTAAAGTGTCTCGACTATTAAAATAATAAACATTCATATTTAAACAGAAAATATGAGTAAATATAGAAAAAATGTAAACTACATGCCACTTCTTGATTGTTACAATAATTTACAGTTATATTTGAACAGAAATATTAGTAAATATAGAAAAAAAGTAAACTATATGTTTATGCAATTTCTCGATTGTAACAATAACAATTTACATTTATATTAAAACAGAAATATTAGTAAATATAGTAAACATGTAAACTAGATGATTATGCAATTTCTCGATTGTTACAATAATTTACATTTATAATCTGAACATAAATATATGTAAAAACAGTAAAAAGTAAATGATAAATTTACACATTGTTTCGATTGAGAAAATAATTATCGTACATATATTTGAAATTACATATTAATATCACGTTAAAGGATTATTACAAACATATGTACTAGTATAAACTGCGTAACCATGTTTACGTCATAGGTACAATAAACGGTACAGTTACCGCATGTTTGTATTCGGTTTTGGTGTACGGTTACGTAAAGAATTATCCATTTACTGTTATTTAAACTACTTGAATTGTCTTGATATGCAAATCTTGTGTTTATCGTTGTGTGTGGTTTTTTATTGCATCACTTGAATCAAGGTTGCTTTCTTTACCTAATGTCTATTTTAAAATATGCAAAATATTAACCCGCCATTATTAAAATAGATGACATATTTGTGAAATTATATAATTAAATTACGTTAAGTAAACTAGTGCATTACTTTGTTTATATTACAAATACAATTTCCACATGCATATATGAGGTTTGTATTGTAATGGTACCTAAAATATGAATTATTAATGTTAAAAGAACTACCTGAATGAACATTTTGGTGTACAAATCTTGAGTTTAACAGTATATGCGGTTTTGTTACATTACCTGAAACGCTGTTTATGTTTCACACTCTATAAGTTTATTATTGTATCGTATACAGAACACTTATATAATGGGAAACTGAAGTTAAAACGTAAACTTTAATTTAAATCTGTTATACATGTATACATTTATAAACGTATATCACAATACATGAAATACAAATAACGTTAATTAACGTTTACGGTCCAAACACTGATGAAAGTAAATTTTACCAAACATTGTACACCTATATAAATGAGCATACGGATAAGAAAATTATAGTTGGTGGAGATTTTAATACTGTTGTTAACCCACTATTAGACAAGAAGAATGGCAATCTATATACCCATCTGAAAAGTATAACTATTTTCAATAATATAATTGAATACTGTAACATGTTAGACATCTGGCGTACATTTAACCTAACTGAGTGCAAATATACTTGGCATTCAAACACCGAACCAACCATATTTTGCAGGCTAGACTACTTTTTAATATCAGAATAATTATGTAATCTAATTGACTGCTGCAGTATAAAACAAGGTTTTTTGACTGAACATTCTTTAGTTACGCTTAGACTTACGAGGACCAGGCTATTTTAAATTAAATAACAGCATCCTATTAGACACACAATACCAATCACAAATAAAACAGGAAATATCAAATACAACTCAAAATAACAAAGATTCAAACCCACACACATTATGGGAGGTCATTAAAGGTAATATACGTAACACAACTATTAGATACACATCATTTAAACAAAAAGAAACACACAAACTCGAAGTAAACACACTAAACGATATAGAAGCACTCGAAAAACAATTACATAACACTAACAATAATGATACTATGCCGATTGAAAATGAAATTATGTCCAAAAAACAAGTGTTAGAAGAAATTTATCACGAACATATCAAATGGAATAATAGTACGAGCGAGAGCAAAACATGTAGAACACAACGAAAAAAAACAACAAAATACTTTGCCAACATCGAAAAACATAAACGTGAACAAAACTATTGACAAGCTCGTCGTCAATGACAAGGAAGTAACTAACAGAACAGATATATTGGAAGAACAAGGCTTATTCTATGAAAATCTCTATAAAAGAAAACATGTTGACACTAATGTTATTTTCAATACTCCGCACAATACAGAATATGAATGTGGATTAGCACTCAAAGCAATGCAAAATAACAAAAGTCCGGGATCAGATGGCATCACAATCGAATTCTATAACATATTTTGGAATGATATTAAGCAATATTTAGTTAAGTCACTGAACTACTCATTCAATAACGGGTGTCTAACTGTCTTGCAAAAACAAAGTATAATATCCCTCATTCCAAAACCCGGCAAACATTTAGAGCCCTTATCAAACTGGCACCCTATTAGTTTGCTTAACAACACGACTACAAAATTGCAACAAAAAGCATAGCAAACAGATTTAAAAAAAAGAAACTGCCATCAAATATTTCAAGCTCTCAATCTGGATTCATTAAAGGACGATATATCGGAGAAAATGTACGATTGATACAAGAATGCATAAACAATCTTAACCTCTCAAATTATTCTGGTCTTATATTCTTTGCTGACTTTGAGAAAGAATTGGACTCACTTGACCATTCCTTCATGTTTTCATGTTTTAGAAAAAATAAACTTAGTAAAACTTAGTAAAATGGGTAAAACTTTTCTATACTGACATATCTAGTCTAATTATTAACAATGGTTTCTTCACTAGCAGCTTTAACACAGAAAGATGTGTCAGACAAGGATGTCCACTCTCGTCATCGTTATTTATAATATGTATAGAATTTTTTATCACATTACATTCAATCTAATAAAAACATAAATGGCATAATGATTAAACCAGATGAAGTCAAACAATCACTTTTTGCAGATGATGCAACTTACTTTTGTAATAACAACCCTGACTCTTTCAATAATTTAATAGAATCAATAACCATGTTTGGCAAGATATCAGGCCTCAAATTAAATAAATGTAAATGCACTGTGTTAAAAGTAGGTAATTATAGGCATAATAACATACATATAAAACAAGAAATGAAATTTCATTGCACATCAAACGAAGCTTCAACATTAGGCATAACCTTTACAAACAACGAACATGATACCGTTATTAAAAACATATTGCCTAAATTACAAGAATTGAAAAACTGTCTTAAATCATGGCAGCACCGAAAACTAACATTAGTCGGTAAAACCACAGTATTAAAAACATTTGCGCTTCCAAAATTAATTTACGTACTTACGGTTCTCCCAAATCCACATGATGATATTATTCAAGATATAAAATACCATATTTGACTTCATTTGGGACGGTAAGCCGGACAAAATCAAACGATATCAATTAATGCAACCTGTAGAACTCGGAGGTATACAAGTGACTGACATATGTTCGTTCCTGAACTCAATCAAAAGCAGCTGGGTAAAACGCTTACTAGATAACACAAATCACAGTAAATGGAAATTGTTTTGCAATAAAATACTAGAAAAATATGGTGGTTCATTAATTTTCGAATGCAACATCAGCATTACAATACTATATGACATATCCAAAGAAAACATTTTTCTATCTAATGTACTTTCAGCATGGAGTCACATCACAAATAAGCTAGAAGACAACAACAACAGTAAAACTATTTTATGGTACAATAAAAATATTACCTCAAACATTAAAACATTCTTTTATAAAACTTGGTATGAAAAAGGCATAAAGTATGTAGATCAATGGTTTGACTACAGAATAAATAATTATTATTCTTTTAGTAATATATGCTACTTGTATGAAGTACCAGCAAGTAATTTCGTGATGTATTACACGTTGATAAAAAGTATACCTACACATATAAAATCGAAGATCAACACAAACAACACGCCATGCATACAAACCACATTCCTGCAAAACATTATTTCAAAACAAAAATCAAACAAACTATTATATAGATTCCAAATTAGAAATACCATAGAGCCTTCCAAATTCCAAATAAAATGGCAAAATTTATTTTAAGAGCATGAATTTAATTGGAAAGACATATTTCACATGCCATACAAAGCAACTATCGATACCACACTGAGGAATTTCCAGTATAAATATATACACAGAATCATCGCGACGAATAAATATCTTTTCAAATGTAAATTGTCAAACACTAACTTATGTGACATGTGCTGTGTACATATTGAAAACATTAACATCTTTTTTGGGAGTGCAAACACATCGAACATATTTGGAATCAGTTGACGGTTTTTCTAGAACGGCAACAATTGCAGGTCAAACTATCTCTTTTAAATATTAATTTTGGAATACATACGTTTAACTCACCGGACGAGAATAATATTATACATTTTATCATTATATTAATGAAATATTTCATATTCAACATGAAATACAGGAAACAAATGCCTACGTTTAACTGTTTTATACATGGTTTAAAACTGAAAATTCAAATTGAGAAAGAAATAGCCCTTGGTAATGATACATTAAATATTCTTGAACAAAAATGGAATCGCATCAGATTTCCATAATGCCAGTCCATGTGTATACTATTCACCCTTTGTAACAACTCTATCTCTCTAGTTATTTTTTTTCCGTTTTTAGCGTTATCAAAATCTATATAGCGAAATACACGCCATTAATATTATTATTGTTATTACTACCCAGGGTCTAAAATCCAAAGCATATTATTGTATATCCATTGGTCTTGTAATCAAATATTGTTTTGTATATTGAATTATGTATGCAATGTATGTTTTACATTGAATTAAAAAAAAAAAGAATCGTTTTTGAGACACTATAATTTGCAGAACAGATATCGCGGAAAACTACTTCTTTTCTTTGCAGGTTACGAGTCAGTAAATCGAAATCTGAATGGGTCCTTCTTCAAAACAGCAAAAGTTCACGAATGTTTTCGTACCTTTTAAGTACTTAAGATAACGTATGTCATGTGTATTATAATGTGTATGTAATGTGATTTATTACAATTACAGTTTCTCAAAGTCAAAAAGTCAATTATTAAAAATGTTACGTCAAATTAATTACACCCCTATTTTCGCTATTTACTTGAATGTAAACGAAATATTCACATTGGTGTCCTGAAATATGGCGAATGCCCCAATGTTCAACGAAGAATACCATGTCTGACATTATTGAAGGTACGTTAAAAGGCTTTATAACCACACCTGCTAAGGTCATACTCCGACAAAGTCCGAATGTTTTACTGAACGGCTGAACACATTTTCAATCAACTCTCGTCGTATTGTCAATAAGGTCAGATGCTTTAGGTTAGGCTGTTTGAAACATTCGTTAAACATTTGAACAAGTCCGTCTAAATCAATACCACCCGTACTATTTTAAATAAAACCCATTACTTAGGTAAAACAATAATTTGATTATTTTGAATACTCGTGCGTCAAAAACCGTGTCCGTTTGTGTTAGGTAAATATTGGAAATTAATGAATAAATGATGAAAGACTACGCTTGATTTGCTTGTTATCTTGAATTTCGATTTGACGTAGCATATACAAATATGTAATATTTTACACCTGGGGTGAGTTGCGCAAATCGTTATCGGCCAATTCAGCTGTTAAAATTCGTATGAATAATTTATGTAAATTAGACATGTAAATGTTGAATTGTAACTTTATTCCAAATAAAATATGATGCTGAAGTCAAGTAAAATTGTTTGAATAACTATTTGGTCGCAAAGCAATTTTTATTTACCTATAAAGTTAACAGTCCATTTGCTTATTTGGCTGTTCAAGTTAAGCAACTGGGCCCTGCTAATAATTTATATGCTGGATAACAAGTTCAATTTCGTTTTTCATTGTAAATGGATATATACATGTATAAAGAATTGATGAGGATTTTGTATATGTTCTCGTCAATTTGTACACGATTTTCCAAGTTGTTTTGTTCTCATTTGATTGTATTCGTATGAAACCTTGGTTAAGTTACGTGGTAAGCTCTAATGTGCATTGTCACTAAATTATAATCAAGATCAAAGTATCGGCCGTTTCATTGAATATTGCAACTTCAGAAGCCATTGTAATAACTGTCATGGCTTCAGTTTGACAAAAGCCGTTGCGTTGAATACTATTGCTTGAATTCAAGAGAAGTCTTTATTTTCTGATTTCAATATCGTAACTTCAATTAAACGCACATAGAACTTTGCATTCAATATTATATCTTGGTTTAACATAATCCTTTGCAATTAATATATAAACTTCATTTAACCTTGGCCTTTGCATTGAGTATATCCCATCCCTCTTCCAGGAACATGGCCATACGTAACCAGCCAATGATACTTGATGACGACAGCGATGACGAGGACGATGACCTTGACGAGAAAAAGGTCACAGTGCCATTGACGGTGACACTGATTGTCATCTTCGGTAAGCATTACAGACAATGCAATTAGTTGAATAGTATTGATCCAAACTCCAATTTAAACAATGGATCATTTAAGTACCAGCTTTAGATATCACTGGTTTTAGGTATTTAAGTTAATGTGGTGCGTTTTCTGTTTCCATGAAAGGTTCATGTGGTCTATTAACCAAATTTTCAAACATTTTTATCTGATTGTCATTTACTGCATTTTGTTATCACAATATATTATTGTCGTTTTGTATTTTGAATAGTTTGTTGTTAATCGATAACACACATATGCCGTGGGTTATGAGTGAAAACCCAGATATGAACATACTTTCTGAACGATTTATAGATTTACAGATTAATGAACACTAAATAAATTAATACTCCTGAGGAAGGTCGTTGGAACAAAACAACGAATACAATTAATATTTATCAATTTGTCAACTGAAAATGGTTCTCTGTTTTCTATAATTGTATCTTGAACGCTATAACAGTCATGTTGTCTTTACACATTGTTCCCCACCAGGCTATATCATGGGCGGGGCCGTGCTATTTGGTCTGTGGGAAGGCTGGGACGTGCTTCAGTCGGCCTACTTTTGCTTCATCACCCTTAGCACCATTGGGTTCGGCGACGTCGTTCCAGGGACGGACTTTGACAACCCACAGGCGTCGGCACAGCTTATCCTTGGCGCCATTTATGTCTTGTTTGGTGAGTCGCCAAACCATCAAGATAATAATTATGTTAATTTCATATTGTAGGTAATAAACTACTCATGATAAAACATGGCTTAGAATGACTTTAATGTTAAGGCGCAGATGCTATCTTAATAGACTGAACTGGTAAGTACGGTAAGGCAATTGGAACGCCAGTCTTCCTATCTACTAGCATAAATATAGTTTATTTGATTATACTATTATTTAGTCAATATCATGTCATTTTAATGATCCATAACCTCTATGTTATATTTTGTCATGCAACATCTGCTCTTTTTATTGTTTTTTTTAAACACAAATAATCAGTGGCCTTATATATTTTACACTGTAATATCTTGTCCATGACATGATGCTGAGATATTTACTTAATCTGAACTATGCTGCTAAAACAGTTATTATTATGTCTTCATGACCAGTCTTAACCTGCCCCACATTTGTTTCGTACAACGTACTAATCATGCATATAATCTGTATTAAAAAGATTCCATTTTTAAACATCGAAGTCCTAGCATATCTGTTCGTGGTCCATTGCTGCTCATGCATTAATTCTGTATTCATTGTAGTTAAATATTCCCCAGTTGACCGCGAGTATGCCATCCTGCTCGTGTTTTATTTATTGCTTTGATCATGTTTCGCACTTAGTTTGTTCACAATTTCAGTGATTCAGTCGCAGGTTAAAAATAAAATTACTTTCAAAATCTTCACATAATGACGAAATCAGCGCATACTTATTTGCACATATAATTAAAACTATTATGGTGGAACAAATAATGTCAAAATCTTACTAATACATAACTTTGGTATTTTAAAGCAAGTTGTATTTATTATGTGATGTCATGTTAACAAAATCTTAAAGCATAGGGTCCCCTTTTCAAGTTTGTTTATAGTTTGTACACAAATAACTCGCGTTATTTGTACTATACCGAAGAGTATATAATGACTGTTTTTTGTTTACTTGATATGAATAATCATTGTAGTTGTAATTGTAAAACCTATTGCTCATTATTTAGAGGATAATAAACGGCGCCGGTGTGACATCTGTCCATACCTAATCAGTAATGAATCGAGGGCTTTATCCCGAGGGACATTACTTATCAGGTGTGCCATTATGGACAGATGTCACACCGGAGCAGTTTTTTAACGTTTTTATTGCATATGTTGTATAAAAGAGTTTCTGTATTATGTGTTTTGGTGCTATGTCATTAAACTAATTAAATTATCAAATGCAATGGCTATTTTATTCCTTTATTTTGAATACATACAAACAGTTGCATGCAATGGCTATTTTATTCCTTTATTTTGAATACATACAAACAGTTGCATGCAATGGCTATTTTATTCCTTTATTTTGAATACATACAAACAGTTGCATGCAATGGCTATTTTATTCCTTTATTTTGAATACATACAAACAGTTGCATGCAATGGCTATTTTATTCCTTTATTTTGAATACATACAAACAGTTGCATGCAATGGCTATTTTATTCCTTTATTTTGAATACATACAAACAGTTGCATGCAATGGCTATTTTATTCCTTTATTTTGAATACATACAAACAGTTGCATGCAATGGCTATTTTATTCCTTTATTTTGAATACATACAAACAGTTGCATGCAATGGCTATTTTATTCCTTTATTTTGAAAATACATACAAAAAGTTGCATAAAACGCATGATTATGCGGCTAGGGCACTACCGTATTATATTGTTTATAATACAAATTGTGGTTTATACGCAAAAGATCTATGCTAATAACAAGAAATGCTTGTAAAACATGTATGCCCCCCCCCACCCCCCCGACTTGCAGCCAAGGCGTCAATATTTGCAATTGTTAAGAGATTTTTTTTTAAATATTGTATGTGCACATTAACACATGGGGAGGACATTTAAGTTGATGCTTTAGAAAGTAAATATAAAGCTGAAAGAAAGATATAGTATGATTACGGATTTATTTTTACAGTTATTATATAAGGATACCTGTTTTCTGTTTGATTTAAACATCAAATAGGCCACCACAGCTCTAGATATCCTGTTGAAACAGAATGGTCTACGGAGAAAACAGTTTTCATGTTACAAGACTCTGTCACCTTGACCTTTGACCTGTTGACCTCAAAATTGATAGGCGTCTTCCTTTCCTTTCAGGTAACCAGCAAACCATCTTAAATAATCGTAGGTGAAAGCGTTCTCTAGATATCGTGCGGAAACGAATTTCATGTTACAAGCCCCTGTAACCTTGACCTTTGACCTGTTGACCTCAAATCAATAGGCCTCTTCCTTTTCTCCCAAGTAACCAGCATACCAACTTAAATGATCGTAGGTCAAATAGTTATCTAGATATCGTGCGGAAACGAAATGGTCTACGGACAGACCGACCGACCGACCGTCCGACCATCCGGCCGACCGACGGACAGGTGCAAAGCAATATACTCCCACTTATTCGAAGGGGGGCATAATTATAATGTTCAAACTTGCTTCTCGATCGAAAATCAAATTTAGGGCCTACGTTGATCGGGGGTTCCAAGATATTCAATTGCTGAAGTACGGTAGATCAAATCTGTTTTACTGAAGTTTTTCTTTCCATTAAATAAAGAAATCGCATAAACAGTCCTTTTATATGTTTTCTAATTGATTTCCCATACACAATCTTCTTAATATAAATAAAAATATTTCTTGGTAACGGAATTTGACTTATCTTAAAATAACGCTTGATTGCGTTACAAAGCGCGCCATTTTCGTGAAATGACGTCACGTTGTTTTGCACAGGCGCGCGTTTTCTCATTATGGATTATTGGCACACCTTTCGAGTGTGCCGATTATCCATAATTGGCACACGTAGTATTACGACATCGAAATCAACCACGTAATGCTTGTTTTTTAACGTAAATCTGATACTATTTATAGTTACATATGCAATAATTACATTAAAATTTATATTAAGAAGATTTTGTACGAGGAATTAATTAGGTAACAGAAAAAAGTCAGTTTATGCCATTTCTTTATTTAATGTACTAGTTGGAAAGAAAACCTTTAGGAAAAACATATTTGATCTACCGAACGTCATTGATTAAATATCTTTGAACCCTCGAACAACGTAAATTTGATTTTCATACATCGATCGAGAAGCAAGTTTGAACATAAAATAATGAATATAGATATTTTGCGTATAAACAACAATTTGTATTATAAAGAATATAATACGGCAGAGCCCTAGCCGTATAATTATGCGTTTTCGTCAACTTTATCTATTCAAAGTAAAGGAATTACATAGCCATTGCATTTCATAATTTAATCGGTTTAATGACATATCACCAAGCAAATAATAAAGAAACTCTTTTTTTTCAACATATGCAATAAAAAGGTTAAAAAACTGCGCCGGTGTGACATCTGTCCATAATGGCACACCTGATAAGTAATATCCCTCGGGATAAAGCCCTCGATTCATTACTGATAAGGTGTGCCATTATGGACTTGTCACACCGGCGCCGTTTATTAACCTCTAATTATTTCGTAATCTATTATATTTAAGAAATAATTGACGGGTAATTGTTGGTTATTGCGGTAATAACCGACGGTTTGGAGTTCCGATGCGTAGGAATTAAAGCACGAAGGCGGTAACCCGAGTGGTTTGATAATAAGCATCGGAACGACAAACCGTTGGTTATTACCGCAATAACAAATTGTTACCCGTCAATTATTTCGATTCAGACACGATCTTATATAAAATTCGTATTTTTAAAGGTTATGAATGAGAACTATATTTATCTATACTCATTTTCCGTGAATTGCATTAACACGTGCGTTTCTTTGACGTCAATAAATCATACCAATTCAAAATGACGTCAGTTTTTTTATTGATAAACATTGAGCAAATGACGACATACTTATCGATATAATACAGTGAAAATATCATGCCAAAAAGCGCAAATTAAAAACATATCAACAAAACGTAAACGTTTTTGTGAACTTAAGTATAAAATATATAGTAGAAATGTGGTTTAATTGCGCTACATAATGCAAAACTGATTTGTTTGTCACAACTTGCTATCGCGCGTTTAAGCACGTGCATTTTACGGAACAATTTCTTCGTATTTCCGGAACTATTTTCAAAACATTAAGCTCCGCCCATAATTCGTTGCAGAATAACCCACAGTTATTTTCCTTCTTTATCTATGGACCACTAGCCGCGTGCCGTGGTAGAAGGAAGAATAAGTTTAGTCCCTTTAAACATGTCCTGTATTTCCATTATTAGCGTCAGTTTATTTGTTTCCAGACTTTCTGATCAATGGGCTTGTATACCTCAAACAAATAACCTGACAGTTGTGCTGTTTACTCTGGTAGTGGCATTAAGTGGTGCTTGAATTATTTCCTATATAATATTTATATTCGGTTTAGTTCTTGTACATGGTTCACTTATCGATACCACTACTGTTCATTTGTTTTTCCGTGAGGTAATAATTATTATATTGATATAAAACGAACCACTAATATATTCATCGTAATCGATAACATATTTATGCATAACGTCAGCCTTAGGTTAATTTTCCGAGCTCACACGACTCTTGTCTAGATAGTAGATGCAGATTCGTCTCGTGTTTTCTATGGTAGGAATGGCCATTCTGTCCATGTGCTTCGCTCTCATGCAAGACGAGATCATCGCCAAATGCACGTGGATTGGTCAGAAGCTGGGCATCGTCGACAAAGAAACCGAAGAAGAATAGCTAGCTTACATACTTTACTTGGATGATTACTTGTTTAGCAAAGAGAAGATACTGCGGCAATTTACATCTGTCGTACAACCACGATGCATCGAATTCCGATATTTCGATTGTTGAGTTTGAAACTGTTGTATCTGCTTAAAATTTCTATATCGGATACAATAGTTTCATATTCAATCCTCGATTTTATTCAAGAACTTATTTCAGACCAAAACATGTATGTTGTAACTTTTCGATGAATTTTCTGTGCTAAAGCAGACTTTAAAAACATGTTGTTATTACTAAATTCATTTTATAGTGTAACGCATAAAAATTGTTGAATTTTTCCGCATTTTCGTTGGATCTTAAATGTTTTCTTTTATTATCTTTGTCGTTTCTTGGAAATGATGCAGTTGTTTTTATTCAGAATATTTTATCTTTCATTTTGGTAAAGATGTCTGGTCTTAGATGTTGTTGATGATGTTTTATAATGATGTTGCAGACGTTCTCATTTAAAATAATTAGTTTTTCGTGCTGCTACAAATACATCGGCGTGTCTTGCAGCCCGACTCTTTCCTCGTTGACGTTTGCTATCCTTACGTATCTTTATGGAGTAAGAACAAGGATATTTTGGATTTTAATTTCATTTGCTCAGATAATGTTTAGCTGTTTAAACTATGTTACAATTGTAACATAAAGGAACACTGCGTTCCGACCTATTAAGACCATTTTGGTAATTTTTTGTTTTTAGTCCTATGAGAAACCAATGTAATATCATTATCCTGATACACTTAATTTATTCACGTACTTCATATTACGTATTACTCGGCTGTGTTGGTGAAAACGCATTAGGTCTATATAGTGTATTATAATTAAAACATTTATCTTATTAAATTATCACATCTAATTTAAATAAATATAGAAACGAACGTATCTCTAAATGTGTCTATCGTTGTATACGCAAGTAGAATATGTTTTAGTATGTGAATTGTACATGACTTAAATCTTTTTTATTTAATACTTATCACAGACATGTATATACTGAAATGTTTGATGTGCCTGCGTTAGCTTCATAATTTGACCTGTTTCCACTTCGTTATCAAATCAATCAATTAAAATATCGAACCTCAACCCTGCCTCGATACCATTTCTTAGAAACGCTTTGAGCATTGTGAAAAAATGTGAAGCCGGTATGAAATAAAAAATATGATTACATGTTTCACGCAACAAGTGGGTGAAGAGAATAGTACACTTCGCAACGTAACTGGTCGGTTTACTCAGTAATATCCATTGATGACATTTTCGTTCTATAGACATTTTAGTGTTTTTTTGTTTTTAAAGTACATGACATACTTTTAGCCATTTATAAAACATTTCTCTAGTTTGTGTCTGATGATTAACTTCCACTAATTGCTTTGGTAAATGTGCTAGTATCACAATCATTTCCACGTGCTATTTGTGTAAACTAGGCACGTGTTCAACAACCCAATTTTAGACTTAAAGAACAGACTTAAGAAATAATACTTATATGGTCGTAAATATACAGGGTAGTAATTATATGTTGCTTATGGCATGAATACATCATTCCAAATAAAGAGTATTAAAAATGGCGTTGGTGACTTCAAGGTAGGATTCAAATTAACAGCCTGTTTGGAAGAGAACAGTTTCAAGAATATCGTTTATTCTAAAGTCTTATGTCAAAGAAAGTGTTGGTGAATACAATACGGACCATGCTCAACCTGTGAAACAAATTGCAATTACAAGGTAATCCACTTTGTTAATTTGAATATGACCAGCATTTGTGAAAGGTCAATTAAGAATACGCATAACCAGAAATATTAACAGCAGTTAATACTCATATCTGAAGAAAGGCATATCGTGTTCAAGATATTCATTGCAGAGGTAAGTTTTCGAGTTTTGGGTTTGCGTGTAAGGTTTAAATAAAAAATGAAGTCTGAATAGTACCAACCAATGTCGTATAGTTCACTCGAAAATGACTGCTCTTGTGCGCTTTGTGAAATTCTATATAGCTCTATAGTACATGTATATGTTGATATAATGTATTCAATGATGTCTAATTGTAAAAGGGTGTCGCATAATAGCACACAATATATAACAGTAAATTGAAACCTTGTTATTTTTCTTATTTTAACTCTTTAGACGTTTCCGTACATATTCTCTTGTTTTTCAGAACTCAGAGCAGAACACTTCGAAGCCACATTAATGGCCCATTTCATCAGTGTACTTTAACGTCCATTTCAGACATTACAATATAAGAATCAGTTGAGCAAGAGTAGTTCAAAAGTATCAGGATAAAAAAATCCAGCTGAGCATTTCAAGATGATAGTGATATATACAGATTTCGGTGGATATATATACAGATATTAAATAAACCACGTGGTCATTGGCACGAGTCTTCGAGGTAGCGTGCCACGCATGCTTTATCAACTGGCTTTAAGGAATGTATGATTCCAGAATCCGTTTTAAATGTTTTGCAATGGTTGACATAGGCATGCGTTCTTTCGGCTGTTGTTTCCAGCACGCCATCATAATCTTTTCAATCTCCTCTGGGCAGTTCGCCGGGCAGTCCAAAAGGTAGCCGTTGGTTATATAGTCAATAACCTGGAAAGTAAACTGACATGTTTTCAAAACTGTTTTTCTTATTTTCGAATAGTCCCATGTTTGGATTGTCTGATTGTTGGCTTCCAAAAAACTAAGATGTTATACATTTTAGTCCTGAAAACAAATGGTGATTAAAATTATTAATGTCTTTTTGCTTAAACAATTTGTGCAGTTAAACGAAAATAGTGAATTCGTAAACCATCGATCATTAAAGATACATATTTGCGATTCAATTAAAAATATATCGTGAAATAATATATAAGACATATGCGCCTTATTTGCACAAGACAACGCTTCAAGTTTTGTTGTTTTGTATCTGACTCTTAGACAACACAACTGGTTCCATTGTATTTTATGATATGTAGTAAAAGAGTGGAGAATAATACCATGGTAGGTCGAGAAAATGATAACATTTAATCATTTCACTCTGTTTTATATGGAACTACTCTTTAATGTTTATGACATATTTTAAGCTTAAACATAATTTTACTTGATTAAAACATAAAATAAATATAAAATTAGTTGATATCACTTATTTTATTTAGATCTTGAACTCAACAATTACCCTACACATATTGTTTTCATTGAACTAATTTAATGAACGATGAAAGAACATTATCATTTATGTACCTCCTGGTTAGAAAGATGGAACCATGGCTGACGTCCGTATGTGATGATCTCCCACAGTAGGACGCCATAACTCCAGATATCCGATTCTGTGGTGAAGGTCCGGTACAGCAGTGCTTCTGGTGGCAGCCATCGCACGGGTAACATTGCGCTGTTGCCAACCTTCAAAAATGGAACATCATCTTGCATGAAACTCGGAACGGTTTTACAATTAGAACTGGTTATTTGCCATCGGTTGCATGAAACTCTAAACGCTGTTACAATTAGAACTGGTTCTTTAGTGTCATGTGCATACAACTTTCAAAGTTACAACTGTTTTTTGGCATCACTTGCCTGCTTTGAACAGTTAAAACTATAACAAATGCTTCGTGGTATCAGTTGCATGAAACTCTGAAACGTTGTTACCATTAGAAATATTTATTTGATATAATTAGTTCTGGTTTCAGGTATATGAATGGCAACGTGTAATCTTACATTTTACATTTTAGTTTACGTATTCATTTCACTTACAAACACTTTACATTTACCCC
This sequence comes from Congeria kusceri, assembly GCA_027627225.1. Classification (NCBI taxonomy): domain Eukaryota; kingdom Metazoa; phylum Mollusca; class Bivalvia; order Myida; family Dreissenidae; genus Congeria; species Congeria kusceri. The sequence continues at coordinate 51,128,260 of CM051025.1, read as the reverse complement.
CCCACCCCGCCCCCCCCCTACACGTACAAACTTGTAAATATTTCTGGAGTAGCATTATATTAAGTAGACTTATGACGTAGCGTCTTAGTATCCTGTTACCAAAATACTTATTCATATACTTTCCGTTCACGTAAAAGGGTATTATTAATAAATACATAATACAATTTTATTAAAGTGCAATAATTGTTTTATGCAGAATATTTATGACAAAACGAAAACACAAACTCTACAATATATGTATCATGAAATAGTGATTCTTACCTTATAATAATCGGTGCTGTAAATATCTCTGGATAATCCAAAGTCCCCTATTTTCACCAACAGTTTCTTGCCGACAAGGCAATTGCGCGTCGCTAGATCACGGTGTACAAAGTGTTTCGTTGCTAAGTAGGTCATACCTTCCGAAACCTGGCTCGCTAAAACGAAATAATATAGACCTATGTAGTTGTATTTCACAGTTCTAGACATGAACAACCGATATGTAATAATAATTTAATTACCAGTAATATAAACCTTAGATAATTTAGCTAATTTAATATATTTTATAGATTTATTGAATTTATAAATTTATTGAATTTATTGAAATACGCGAGTGGAATCGGAGTTTTGTTAAAAAGCGTTAGTTACATAGAATTGTGCCCCTTTATTCAGTATTATGATCGAGTATTAATATTATAGTTACAGTAAACGTATCTAGTATCTATTATTTGTCTTACCTATATTTAATAAATCTTTTACGGTCAGTATTTCTGGTTCACTTGGTGTTTTAGTGAATAAACTTGCATTCGGACCACGACTCCTACAAAGTTAGACACGCGTTATTTTACATGTGTTTACAACCTGTGATTTACTGCATACCCTTTCTCCTTTAAAGAATCGTAAAATAAAAACAATTGTTACATTTCATTTCGTACAGATGAAAAATTAACCGACATTTTTTAACGAACACGACGTATTTAAATTAGCATGTGTCTGTTTGGTTTTTTGGTATAATTTGTTCATGAAGTAGAAAATTATATACATAAATTATTTTTATTTACAATTAACATGAAGTTGTCGCTCTATACAGTTTTAATTGTTTTAAAACTGGACAACAATAACTATTTTCTGTGGTATATTAAAGCAAAACTAGTGTACATGTACATCCTAGAAATACGTAGTGTTTTGTATGCATAACGTATGTATATTAATAAACTATTGAAGTGTAACATCAACAATTAATAAAACAAAAACGAAGTTAACTATGTTAAAAAATTGAGATGGATATTTATGACTATATCTCCGATGATTAATTATACATTTCTATTTATAATAGTGTATGTCATATGTAGGTTATTTAGTTGCTTTTTATCATGACTGTATGGTCTGATTTAAATCTAACAAACAATAATCATAAACCAAACGTAGCAACACAATACAATCATTTATAAGATGTCTAATGTTCACCTTATGTACTCTACCTTAAATAGTTGTTAAGATCTCCATATTCCATGTATTCAAACACCAACATGAACGTTTCACCCTCCGTACACACACCGAAAAATTGGACAATGTTCTCGTGATCTAAACTTGTCAACAATTCCGCTTCCCGCTTTAGGTCGCTCCTAGACTCGGCTGTGACGTTTTCTTTAAGGATTTTTATAGCGACTAGTACCGTAACGTCTTTGTGTAAGGGTGTGCACTGACCCAAAAAGACACGGCCAAATGCGCCCTCGCCCAGTTCTTCAAGAACGCTTATGCACTTTGAAGATATCTGGTTTACCACTGAAATTGCAGCCACATATTGGTTAACATTAAGATAACTGAACTATTTTTGGTAGTAAGCTAATGATTATTTAACATTAAATTAACTGAACATTAGTAGTATTTATCACAGTCATTATCTACAAGGCGATGAAATACCAAGACATGCCATGCCTATGGTTTATTTAAACGGTGTGTACTCCTGTTTAATTATGTCACTTGTTTGTAATCACTGAAAACGTTTTGGTTTCTTAATGTGTTTGAAAGGCTAATCATACTCAAACCAAACTGACAGATATTTAAATATATATGCTAAACAGAGAGATTCTAAAATGAGATCGTCCTATTTCAATTAAAATTATCTGCAATTACAAATGTGCATGTCATATATATGTTATCATATATATGTTAATGAACACAAAGTATATTCATTTCTATCGCAAAGGCATGTCAAACTTCTCATGATTTTAGATAAATATATTATGTGGAATCGCTTTTTCATCTGTTTCAATGACAGCATTAAAAAATGTATTATTGACAGTCTTGTGATAATTATATCCACGGCTTTACTAGGTTGTCTCATAAACTATAGCCATGGCCAATACAAATAAGAGAACAATTAATGCAAATAATATTACGGTATTTCTGCCGCATATGTTGAGCAACTTATGAGTTATATATCACAATGCGGCATTATCTATGCATAATAAAGAATCCCTAAAAAATTCTGGATCCAGACGGTGATCACCAACAAAATCTAATACATTTTTCAAGGGCCCTTTCCAACGTTCCCTGAAAGGTTCATGCGAATCTTGTTGCTTGTTGCGCAATGATATTAAGTAACAGTCAAACAAAGCAACACCACCAAAACCATAAAAACTCTTCCGCTGAGGTAAATACAGACACCGCATAACATACCAATCAATGTGCATTATATCTGAAATTAATAAAACCACTGATGTTTCACGGACGCACCTGATGGCAAGCAGTCCATTTGCGAAGAATAGTTGAGGTTTTCCACCATTTGGTCGGCGGCCAATGGCAGTCGCTCCCTTGCCAATAAGCTGGCTGCCCGCTCACTTCTGAAGGCCATTATCTTACGTTTCACAAGGCACACGGCGGCAGTCACTGACAGCACTAGAGCGACAGGCAGCAGAACGCCGACAAGCAAATGAATCTGGATTTAAAATAAAGACAATGTAACGTTTCAGGTACTAATAATATGGCACAGAGCTGGTTGCACCACATTGGTGACATTAAATGCTATAAGTGGTACATTGCTTTTATTCTCTTCTTACGCTGTAAATTAAAGTAAATAGGATATAACTGAAAAGGCTTAATGGCATCAAAATGTATATAAGTAAACCAAAATTAATATTTTATGTTGACAATATGCAAACATATAGTTGTGGGTAACCTAAAAAGTAGAACTTCACGAGTTGCTCCCCTTGGAAATACAGCGCAAATAAATGTTTGAGACTGAAGTCCGTTATTGTTGATTGTTCTAGGATTCCTGATTATAATCAACATGGTGGCAGCGGTAATTGAACCACGCTGAATACAACGAAACTAATCTGCAGGTCTGAAATTTGCGGCAGAAGTTCGTAAACGGAGCAGAAAATTTGGAGGGTCGCGAAAAAAGGTGACATATCTCTATATGGCCGAAAACATATTCAAACCGCCGGCTCATCTGGACATTGTTGATGGTAACGTCGCAGAAAACTTCAAACAATGGAGAAGACAAATGCAAGTATATATGTCTGTCAGTGGTTCTGACACTAAAGATGACAAAATACAAACAAACATTATATTGCACTGTGCGGGACCGAAGGTCATTGAAGTATATGATCAGTTTACATGGGAAAACAGTGGCGATAAGGTTAAACCCAATAAAGTATTTGAGAAGATTGAACAATACTGCATCCCGCGAAAAAATGAAGTGCTAGAAACACATAGGTTCTGGAACACGAAGATGGAAGAATTTTCCTCTTTCGAACAATTTCTGACGGAACTCCGGAAACGAGTGGAATCCTGTAATTTTGAAGACAAGGAGCGGATGATACGAGACAAAATCGTTTTCAGTACCAGTGGGAAATTACAGGAATTGTTACTTCGAGAAGACAAATTAGACCTAAATAAAGCAATTCAAATTGCAAGAGCCTATGAACAATCAAATAAACATGTCAAAGAAATTCGAGAAACAGACCAAAGTGTTCACAAGTTATCTCACACCAAACCAAGGACACACAATCAATCAAAAAATCCAAGAACACCGACAAATGCATTGGACATGTCCTGTAAAGGAACCAGCAAAAAACAAGGCGACGCTAAAGCAACTGCATATAAAAAGGAATGCAACTACTGCGGATACACGCACGAGCTGAAGAAAGAAAAATGCCCAGCGTGGGGCAAAACTTGTGACAATTGCAAAGGGCGCAACCATTTCAAAAGCAAATGTAAGAAAATTCATTACGTTGCGACTGAAGATCACTCTGATCAATCGGATGAAGAATATTGGCTGGCTGCAGTCCATACGAAGTCTCGGACTCGAGTCAATGCCAAAATGAAGATTAACCAATGCGAAGTTAATTTCCATTTAGACAGTGGTGCTGACGTGAACACCATATGTCAGAAATATGTTAAGAAAGACCAAGCTAAGAAAACAAACATCAATCTAAGGATGTGGAACAAGTCTGCCATGAAACCCCTTGGTGGTGCAACACTGACTATGACAAATCCACAAAATAATGAAGACCACCAGGTTGACTGTGTAATTGTACCAAACAGTTATGACTGCTTACTGGGTCTAAAAACCATTCAAGAACTGAACTTGGTTTCATTCCACAATGAACGATTTATATCGCAAATCACAAGAGATTTGGGTGACCTAGGAGAAGTTCATTTGAAAATTGACGATAATGCAGTCCCCAAGACTCTTCCCAGCAGGAAAATTCCGCTTGCAATCAAGAATGATGTTAAAACAGAGTTAGACATGCTGATCAAGCGCGGAATTCTAGAAGAGGTGACAGAGCCAACAAAATGGGTTAGCCAGATGGCTGTTGTGAAGAAGACTGACGGAAGGTTGCGAATTTGCATCGATCCTCAGCCTCTCAACCAAGCACTCATGAGAGAACATTATAAGCTGCCGGTATTTGATGATATCTTGCCAGAGTTGCACAATGCAAAAGTCTTCACGAAGCTTGACGTGAAAGAAGCATATTGGCACTTGAAATTAGATCATGAGTCAAGCTTGCTCACAACAATGATAACACCATTTGGAAGATACAAATGGCTTCGTCTGCCTTTTGGACTGAAAGTGTCAAGTGAAATGTTCCAACGTAAACTTCATGAAGCATTAAGTGGTCTGGAAGGTATTTTCACCATAGCTGATGACATCATTGTAGTTGGAAATGGTGATGATGAATCGGCAGCAGAGAAAGACAATGAGAGAAAACTTCAGCAACTATACAAGCGTTGTAAGGAAAGGAATATCGTGCTGAATAATGCAAAGAGAGCAAAAGGCAATGAAATTAACTTTCATGGACACAAAGTCACGAACGAAGGTATACAGCCTGATGAGTCAAAGATAAAAGCTGTACTAGAGATGAGCTCCCCAAAGGATGTCACTGAAGTGAAACGCCTGTGTGGTGTTGTACAGTACATGGCTAAGTTCTTACCTGACTTGTCAAGTACTCTTGAACCAATCAGAAACCTGACTGGTAAAAATGTGCTATGGAACTGGACAAAAGACTGTGAAAATGCATTCAAGTATGTGAAAAGAATGCTAACTGAAGCTCCTGTTCTCGTTTACTACAACCCCAACAAAGAGCTTGTCCTACAAGTAGACAGTAGCAAAGATGGTTTGGGAGCTGTATTACTTCAAGAAGGCAAACCGATTGAGTTCGCATCTAGATCTCTGAAGCCAGCTGAAAGAAACTGGGCGCAAATAGAAAAGGAAGCTCTCTCAGTTCTATATGGTCTTGAGCGGTTTGACCAGTACACTTATGGTAGAAAGGTGGTGATTCAAAATGACCATAAACCACTTGAAGCCATACTGAAGAAGCCCCTCAGTCAAGCGCCAAAACGTCTACAAGACATCTTGATGAAACTGTTCCGTTATGACATTGAATTTCAGTTCGTGAAAGGTGTTGACCTTGTAATCGCAGATACTCTAAGTCGAGCTTTCCGTGAAAATGACGAAGATGAACTGAAGCGTGCAAGAATTCTAGAATTGGATGTTTTTGCTGACATCCCTGATGCTAGAATTGAAGAAATTCGCAAAGCAACTGAAACTGATCAAACTCTTCAGTTTCTGATTGAAACTATTATGAATGGATGGCCAGACCATGTGGAGTCAATTGATCCAAGCATAAGACCATACTACTCTATACGTGATACATTAAGTCACAGAGATGGAGTAATCCTGAAGGGTGAAGCAGTTGTAATTCCTAGACAGCTGCGCGCTGACATCAAAACTAGGTTACACAGCGCACACATGAGTTATGACAGTATGCTACGAAGAGCACGTGGAACTGTATTTTGGCTGGGAATGGCCAAAGACATTAAACAGCTCTCAGAAAGCTGTGAGCAGTGTATGGAACACAAGCCCAGCAACCAACGGGAACCGCTACAACAACATGATGATGGAAAGTACCCATGGGAAAAAGTCGGTTTGGACCTATTTGAAATAGCAGGGCACAAATATCTGTTGACTATTGACTACTTCACAAATTTCATTGAAGTTGACCGTCTTACCTCCATTACGTCTCAGAAAATCATTGAAAAACTAAAGAAAAATTGTGCACGTTTTGGAATACCTGCACGCATCATCAGTGATGGAGGTACACAATTTACATCGACAGAATTCCAAAGGTTCTGTAGTGAATGGGGAATAACTCATCACATCACTTCCCCACATCATGCAAAATCCAATGGAAAAGCAGAAGCAGGTGTTAAAATCATCAAAAACTTGATGCTTAAATGTGTGAAATCCGGAACAGACCAAAATGAGGCATTGTTAGAACAAAGAAATACCCCAAGGCAAGACACAGGTTTAAGTCCAGCTGAAATGATGTTTGGAAGGAAGACCAGAACAATGCTACCTAATCTTGCACCAAGACAGGAGATTTCAAGGAAACGTCGAGCTCGCAAAAATTCCATAAAGCGTAACTACGATAAACGGTCTAAGGCAATGCCAAAATTGAAAGCAGGACAATCAGTTTATTTTAAGCGCAAGGTAAATCAATCATGGAAACCTGGAAGAATAATATCAACTCGAAATCAACAAAACATGGTAAGGTCAACTGATGGTGCTATGTACCAAAGAAACAGAGTACACATACGACCAACGGAAATTCCAGTCCACGTTCGAGATATTTCCCCACCAAGATCCCCAACACAACCAACAACACAAGAATTGCTGAATCGCCAACCAACACAACCACCAACCAGTAACCAATCAGAGCTGCAATCAGACACCCCAGAAACCACAGGTGTCCTGCTACGTCGATCAACAAGAATCAGGAATGCTCCAGCATATTTAGAAGATTTTGTGAAATATTAAATTTGGTTAAATGAAGCACTGTGTTTGGGGCATAATAATCCCCGTGCTTCTAGTGTATAAAAAACTGAAAGAAGAAAGAAGATAAAGACATTTTAAAGATACTTTTCATTTAATTTTACAATTTAGAGATTAACTAGCATATTGGTTAAATTAGTTACTACCAGACAATAAGCCTTCCAAGTTTATAATTATTCAAAGTTCTTATTTTGACAAGGAACTTGAATATTGTTAAAATGGAACTCTTCATTACTTTGTTGTATGTATTCATGCTCTAGTCAATGTTGTGTTGACACAGGAAGTAGATTCCCCAAATTGAAAAAAGTAGACTAAACTAGGAATGCACCTTTTGATAAATCTACTAGTCCGTATTATCAATATTGTCAGTATTTTCATTTATACGTTAATGTTTAATCACTAGTCGTGTTTTATCTGTTTTAAAGAAAAGGGGATGTTGACAATATGCAAACATATAGTTGTGGGTAACCTAAAAAGTAGAACTTCAAGAGTTGCTCCCCTTGGAAATACGGCGCAAATAAATGTTTGAGACTGAAGTCCGTTATTGTTGATTGTTCTAGGATTCCTGATTATAATCAACATTTTAAATAACAAGTTAGTCATAAGTGATCACCTTTGTATTGTGAGGCGTGTCTTTCATCCCCTCTCTGTTGTCAACAACAACTCCCGATACACCTTCTAGATTGAACGGTGGTTGGAAACGTAAATGTTTGTCGTTAAGGATATCTGGAAAATATAACTATGGTGTTAAAACAACTTAGTTTACAATGATAACATTTTAAGTTTAGCAATATGTTACATCATTTCAATAATTATCTACATATTATATTTGTGTTTATTTTAAACTTTCAAAATTGTGGAAAGAGGTAAAGGATAATAGCGCTGCACAAATACATTTTTGAAACTTTTATTTACACGAATTTACGTTAGTATTAAGCTATTAAGGTGCTATTGAACATCAACTACATTTTACAATAAATGATCACGTTTATTATCACGTGACTTCTATGTGCTGCATTACTACAATATTTATATTGTTTTATATAGTTATATTGCCTAACAATACATCTTGGCATATATTTATTGGGCTAATGTCGCACTAACCATGCTACTACATAATTATTCCGTTTGCGTAATGCTACAACCTTTCGGTACTGGACTTTTATACCGTATACCATATTACGGAAGTAAGTTCAAGAGGGGAATGCTGGGAATTTATTACCCGAATTATCTCTGTATACGACTGTTTTATTGGTGGACCCATATTGATTGGTAACTACGAGCGTGTAGACTCCATAATCGTTGTAGTTGTGGGCTGGGAACCAGAGGACTAGGTTCACAATGTTCTTTCCTCCCCCTGTACAATACATATATGTAATAATACTACGGTTTGAGGGAATTTTGGTAGGCGGTCAATCAAAAAATATTTATGCGAAAGTAAATTGAAATTCAGCCATTGGGTTCTGACAGAGAGATTTTATTTTATTTTTCGTTGGTTTTAAGGTTGGGAGCCATGATTACCGGATTGTTCCATATAGATCATTGATTTAAAAATATTTGGAAGCACCATACAAGGAACATTATTGCCATGTTTGGTTAATTTCCACCATATACAAGCTCGTTTCAACACATATTAAAATATATTAAAACAGTAGCCTCCTTATGTTCGCATACTTTGACATATATTATACTTTGTCGAGTATTACAAGGCAACATGCCAAAGTATACACGTAGAAAATCGCATTATTGAAACTTAAAAATAATACAGACCTTAAACATTCTACAGTGTAATGAATAAACATGATCAATTAATGCACTACCAAACCAGAATGTTAAACACTTTTACAATTAAGCATATGGTATATATCTTATATAGTAAACATCTTACTTGTCTTATTGATACATAAATAAATTTGCTCAGCGATGTGTGTGGATTCAAATGTGATGCATTGCTCTTGATTCAGTCTTGTCATACACGACACGCAACCTATATTACTTACTTCTGGCGGCATCCGGATATAAGAGCTTTGAAGATATGTTCGTATGACTGGATTCACCAGTTTCAAATTTCTTGCCATCCTTAAACCACGTGAGAACCACCCCAGTCCCTCCAATATACATGAACTGGATACCCGGATGATGGAATTCCGTTGAACGAACTTCAAGCGACAGAATTTGAGGGGCAGCTGGAGAAAAAATCGCCATTCAACATACACAAATCATCAGCGAAAATTGATATGCATACTTAATTGATCGATAAAAAGATAACAGTTCAACATACCACAACTTCTTGTGTCGTTATACACATCCAGTTTATTGTATAAACGTGTCAATGGGAAATGCGTGAGGCTGGTGGCTTCATTTGTACAAAGTGATTTAAAAAATACCAATAACCGGAAACTACTTGGCACGTAAAACTTCTATTTGATTGTTTTAAGGCAAAGCCAACTATCTTAAATAAGGATCTTTGATTTATTGCTTTCAAAGTTTCTTCAGTTAGAATGTTTGAAAGTATTTTAATTAGAAGATTCTACAAAATGAAGAGTCCTTCCTGTGGACATGGAGTTAAGAGTGTTCTAGACACCTTTTCTAGGAAAACTATTTCCTGGTAAAAATTAAAATACGCTTTCTTCCTCTTTTCAGTTTGTTCCTTTGAAGACAATTCTCCTTACAAACGTTTCAAAGACCAAATTCCTTAAATAAAATGCACGTGTTTATTAACAAAAGGAAGACGCTCATGTAATATATATATAATTTATATCCATTCAATACGTATAAAGGTCATAGTGTTATTAACGGACTCTCGAGAACGTAGTATATAACTTATTACGAAGATGACAAATGTGCGTTTGAAACAGAAAAAAATAAATAACGCGACTGTAATTTTGTCCATAGAAGGATTATTTAGAAACAAATTGGTCCAAACTCGATATTTTAAACTGACAAATGAGAGTCTCACGACAAAGCTCAATAATTTCGTTGAATTCCTATCAGATGCACGTCATCCCCGTACCTTTAATACGGCATAGAACATAAAATTACATGCATTTATTGATTTGTTGAAGAACATTGGAAAAAATATTTATTTACACATGATTGCAATAATATCTCCTTGTTGCACATTTATGTTCCGTAATCCATGAAGCACGTCACACAGTGATCATCAGACGTTGCATTTTGTTTCAAGAAGATTTATTTTAGGAACTGAGAATTAAAGGTAACGCCCATCAGATTTGATGATAATACTGGCAAATCTCTACTCAAACTATTATAATGATCGATCGTTTTATGCCGTACTGTTATCAATATTTGAAATTGCAAGGCGGATATAATTTACTGTTTCAGTTTTAAGCAATAACTCTTCGTAATGCAAACTTAAAATGTCTGTGTTTTACCTTTAACCCGCTGAATTCCGAAAATAAGAAATGAAACACTATAAGTAATAACGTCTCTGGACATAATTAATCATTTAGCTATATTTTGGTAGCAAACATACTTTGGTAAATTCTTTATTTGACTTGGTAAATACTCCAAAATTACCTTAGCTACGGTGTCCAGTCTCTTTTTTTCAGTTCGTAATTTTCAGATTAGCAAATTATAATAAGAATGTTTGCATAACTAAACTGACACTGTTAATTGTGTTACCGGTACATATGAGATATGAGATATTTCAATGGAACTCCTCCAATTTTATCATTTTTATCCAAAGCAAAGTCAATGATTAATCATAACTCCTCGATGCCATTTGTATAATTTTACAAACATTAAACAAGTACCATGACTGTGTGGTGCTTGGTAAAAACCAATTAACGAATTTTTATTAAAGCTTACGTCAGTAAATGTTAATTGAGGCAGATATTGATAACAGTGTAGTTTACGTAAAGCTTACATACACATAATGCCTTGACATTGGGGTTTAATGTAAATTAATATTAGATATGATAGACTGATCCGGGTTTTGCCACGAATAGTTTAAACTCCTCCGCAGCTATTGTTAAAGGATTAATTTCCATTCATCGAATATCACATACATTACCACGTGCTCTATTAAATATCGCAAACATGATACAACTTCTCTTTCGTATGAAATAGTTAAACCGCTAGTAGTGTGCGATGATTGGATAATATTGAAGATTTATTTGAATTGGATTTTGTTGAATTATTTTGTCGCAGACACATACATATCACTATTATTAATAAGCATTTGCGAAGACTGAAATATTTATGTCTCATGTGGAGAAAATAGTTCCTCTATACAAAACCAATTATAATTTGATTGATACAACACGTGGCAAATTAATGTGACTGAGTCCACGTATGCTCCAAAAATAATGGATTTCTGTTAATGTTAACTAACCTAACAAGTTTAGTTTCAAAGGCGTTTGGAATTAAATATAAATTTATCTTCGTCTCTAAGTACGTGCTCCGGTTCAATTATTATAGCCTTGCCTACGCAAATTAGATGTATAATGGATGCTTTGCCATACAATTCAGTTGCAAACGAAGGCATAAAATAAAACTATGTACGTATTTCAACACTATTTCCACACAAAAATATGTTCTCTTCTTTAAATATAACTTAATAATACAAAATAAGAAATATTCCAAACGTCGACTATTGACGGGAATATTGTGGCAAGGATACCACAAGAAAGACATGCATGGTGTAAGACATTTTACATGACAATGTCATCATTTTGGACTACTATTCATTCCATGAGAATTTAATATGGATATTCCTTATAATAATCAGGCTGAAATGTGAGTTTTAAGCACTTCAGGTAATGAATACATATTACTTACTGGTCTATACATTGATTTGCATGAACATGAAGTATATAGAACTATTGGTTAATAGGAATTTAAAGTTCGTATCTAGGCCGAATTTGATCTTCCGCAGAGTAAACGTGAGGAAATTAGATGCATTTATAAAGTGTTTTTATGTAAAATAAGAATTTATTTAATAAGCTCACCTCAAAGAATGTTCCAGTAATAGAACATTCATGGTCTAATTGAGGTCAAATGATATACTAACATATGATATTGCTGATTTATACCATGGTGTACCTTGGTCTCGGTGTTTTAAGGTTTTTGCCTATTTTTAAAGGAACCTGTTCACAGATTGGCACACTGACAATTTTCGAAATTGTTGTCGTAGATCCCCAAAAATTATTATTATACATTGTATACAAAAAAGCGAAATAACACTCATGACTAAGAAATATATTTGAAATATTGTTTCGTGTATGTATAATCATCAATCGAAATGGATAAAATTATAAAGTTTTTGTGACGCTTTCATCGTTTTTTTGGAAAACACGTGTATCACTTACATAGCGTTAACAATACACTACTAAATCTTTAATTCCGAATGGCGGAGTGGTTAGTGCATGAGATGTTTGATACCAAAATTCCTGGGTTCGAGTCCTGGCATTTTTTTTAATTTACCCTTTTCTTTATAGACTATTTGTATTAGATTATTCTAGATTCTTTAGTTTATGCAGTTAAGATACATAATAACATTTTGCAAAAATACAAAAATGTGTGAACAAATCCCTTTAAGTACTTTCAGTTGTCATGTACGCGTTACGATTTATAGGCACGTACGTATAGGAGTATGGCAAGTTGTCATGTACGCGTAACAAATTATTAATATTATATTATATTATATTATATTATATTATATTATATTATATTATATTATATTATATTATATTATATTATATTATATTATATTATATTATATTATATTATATTATATTATATTATATTATATTATTTAATATAATATATAATGAAATATAATATAATAATATAATGTAATATAATATAAATTGTCCACAACTGTCAACAAACCATGTAGACTAGTGTTAACTAATAACTAAACTTTGTTTAATTAAATCAACTCGTTGATAATTATGTTGTAATTTCTGACTATAGTATATGACATTTGCCAATTAAGAAAACTAGCTCATTTACTTACATTGAATAACAATAGGAAGAGAGCGTCGATAACGAGCTATTTTATTTTCAGCAATACACGAGACCCAGCCGTTGTCGAAAATAGAGGCATTGTTCACGACGAGTTCTTGCAATCGTAAATCGCTGGACGAAATCAGAAGAACTTCTGACGTCATTTCCTGCGTGTCCCAGTGTACCAAATTAGACGACCGACTTCCGTTGCACGTTGCTTTGAAACTACCAGAAGCGTTGACCCTTACAATTGCAGGTGCGATTATTATATCTGGAATATCTTAAACAGAAAAATATTACTTTAAATATATGCACTACTTTAAAATAGATAAGAACATTTGGAATTCGAAACGAGAGGTGTAAATACGCTTAATGAAATAAAATGCAAACTATTTACCGCAATGATCTAAGGGCACGTCAACCAAACGCTTGCCATTGCTGCACATGAAAAGTATATTTTCCTGATGGAATATGTCGTCATTTTGAAGCCACCACGTGCTGCAATTGCACTCTATTTTGTTGCCAAGAAGATATAGGTCTCTGGAAAGTAGCAATGTATTCGTTCACAAATTATATACTTGTATATATTTTTGAACATTAATTTTAGTAAAGCTAAATAGAAAGATCGCTGCCAATAATAAAGAACACTGTGTGGGTACTGTTGCTGATTTCACAAAACCAAACCATTGTAATCATTTCAACAGTTCGAATAGCCTACACAGAGTCTCAAAAGTAAGCATTCCTATTATTGATAAAATATTACAAGCTTTGTATTATATATATTTAAAAATTGTGTAAACCAAGTTCATAATACACTTAGAAACAATAATATAAGACTTAGTATATTACTAACAAATTTTCAACCGCGTACTTATTTTTTCTTCAATTCAAGATTGTATTTGCATTAATAGAAACCATATGAACTGACAAACATGTTTTCGAAATTGCGCGAAATTGTCTCGGAAATACGATAAATGCTATTCTTTATTTGTTTCAGATGTTTGCAGTCCAAAACAGCACCATTCACAATCACGACCGTGAAAATGTGTTGGAATGGGTTAATGGTCGCATTCAACCAACCAGAATGGTCTTTCACGCAGACAATCCGAAGCATTTAACAGGAAAAAGACGTTATCTGCGTGTAACGACAATGTAATTATAGTGTTGTATTAATCTTGAATGATGAGTAAATAATAACGACCGTTTACTCGAAATAATGTTTACGTCATATATCCTTGAAAACCGAACAAATGAAGTGTTGACCCTATCGTCAAAGAAAACTAATTTTAAAAATCTTTTATATACGTTTAAGAAATTTAAGTATAAATTATTTTACAAATGGGTCTGATATGATTGTTACAATTCAAAATACGTTGATGCATAATAAGCAAATAACATGATTTTATACACACAAAACCTATGGTTTGCACCGTGATTTGTTAAACAAAACGGCGTATGCTATTGCTGTATGTTTTCATCGTACGACTCTGAAGGCTTAATACGGTCACGTTTTGAAACCGATATTATAACAACGAGCTATGTTTAAAACCTTGAAAAGCTGCGCAATATTATTTGTATCATAATATTTTTTCCTTTTAGTTCAGAAGCTTGAATAATGCACTTGGCGAGACACTTCATGTTCGAAAAATATGGCAGAAAATGCTTCACTGTGGCATACGGATTCTAATTAAACAACATACAAATATATATTTGAGCATGTTATAAAGCTAAAATGTACGGGTTATGTTTGCAGAAACTTTACAATATTTTTTAATATATGTTTTTTTTTCAATTTCACATAAAAAATTTCTGAGCGTATTTTTACGCACAATTTTAGTATATTTCTTATCAGCTTTATGAATGTTTCCTAATATATTTCAGATCTGACCTGCAGTTCATGATTATCCCATACGACCTGCTTTTTCAGAATAAACTATCATGATGAAAGCCAAGACGAATGTTTGCAGTTCGAATATTTTATATAAAACTGCATATGTCACTGTAACCGGCGTAGATGATCAAGCAAAAGCGCTTGTTTTACGTTCGATGACCACATACAGAAATGGAAATAAAACTTGTCTGTAAAACTGAAAGCGTACTTTAATGTCAACTCCTGAATATGATTTGCCGTTCTTTCGAACAAAGATCTATGTTCATCTTAATAGCCTGGCTGAAAGTTAGATACCAAGCCTGTGGCTATGAAGGACAATTTGCGGTTAAATGTGATTTACAAAAATCAATTTATCAAAAAATGCCTTGTTATTTTATATATTTATAGTTTAATACTGATCATTACAAGCATTGAATTGCTGGACAAATTGGTATAAGGTAAATGCATCAAGTGAACACACGAAAAAATACGCATTCGAAAGAACCGTGATTTATTTTTAATTGTGAAAGTTGCAATGGCCAAAATAACATTAATCTAATGAATGTACATTTGACACTCAATTACATATTGAAATGCATACGCATAAGTGTTTTATTGAATAGTTGCATTTCCAACATAATATGTTATAATTAAACAATATTTCAAAATATGGGTACGGCACTTCTATTTCAAATTTGATTTGAGACTTATGTAAGGCTTAAAACATGTTGTTCAACATATACAATTGCTTGAGTAAAGTCCTCAAAAATATTTTAAAGGCGTGCACGGGCTAATCCAGGACGGCACTTTCCGCTTTTATGGTATTTTCTGTTTCAAGGAAGTCTCTTCTAGACATAAATCTACTGTAGGCGGAAAAAGCCGTCCTGGATTAGCCTGTGCGAATTGCACTTTACGCACATACATTAAGTCCGGTTTTGCCACGACGCGCCTCATATATATATATATATATATATATATATATATATATATATATATATATATATATATATATATATATATATATATATATATATATATATATATATATATATATATATATATATATGAGGCGCGTCGTGGCAAAACCGGACTTAATGTATATATATATAAACAACAAAGTTACACTGCCATTGTTTAGTAGTATTGCTTTGTTATTGAAACAAAGTTTTAAAAAAACGTCACGCCTTTTCTTAATACACTAATTAAGATACTTTAACAGAAACTGGTTGGTAAAGAAAAATAAACGCCATACAGTCAGCAGAAGTAGTGGACGTCGCTTTTCTCATGATGATATTGAAACTAATTGGCTTCAGAGTATTTTATTTCAAGACCACGCCGTAAACATACCGTACTGTTAAAAAAAATCGTACAATTGGATATTCTATGAGAACGAAACCTGAAGCATTCATTAGTTTATTTTCCATGAAGTCTAAAACTTATTGAAACTAACAATATATCCCAGGAAAAGGGTGTTTTTTTACCATTGATGGTTGCAATATGTAAAGTTTCTTTTCATATCGACTTGGTTAGCACAGACTCTTATGAATTCTGAAAAATGACCTATTTCAGAATAAAATACCATAAAAAAATGATGAAAGCTAAGACGATTGTGTGCAATTGGAATTTTCATATATAGGTCCATGTTACTGTAACAGGTTATAGGATCAAGCCATCGAGAATTCTTGAATAAATACGATATTTTTAACTCGTTTCGTTGACAATATATAGAACGAAAAGTAAAACCTATCTGTAAAACTGGAAGCGTACTATAATTAGAAATCCCGAATATGATTTGCCACTCTTTCGAACAAAAATCCCTTGCCATCTTAGTTGGCATGGCTGATAGCAGGATGCCAAACGCATTATGTGTAGTAAAATGTCAATTCCTAAATGTATTTATCACATAAATACCTTGTTATATTGCATAACTCATAGCTTCATGTATCACTGCATGCATTGTATTGCGTTTGGTGGGAAAATTGGTTGAAAATAATGCATCACGTTAAACACGACTGAACGCGGAAAGAAAAAACCATTTTTGTTTAGTTTTCCCTAGCTATCAACCGCAATGTCTTTTATTAAATGCTTGCACATTTTGCACCCCGTTACATATTGAAATGCACGCGAATAAGAGTTTCTCTTGAATAACTGCACTTTCTATATAATATGTTATAATTCAATAATGTTTCACAATATGGATAGAAAAGTCTTTCTGCAGTATTGCACTCTCAGGTTGCATTTTAAGTTGAATGTTTTATAATTTAATGTAAGGCTTATAAACTTTGGCATCAAAATATAAAATTGCTTGCGTAAAGTCTACAAAAATATAAAGAACAAAGTAACACGGCCATGATTGACAAGTCGTATTGCTTTGTTATAGAAAAATGGTTTCAAAAGTAAGTTACTTCACATTTCTATACAACACTAATAAAAATAGAAATTGATTAATAATAAAACTTATCCACACACAGTTAAAAGATGTGAGGAAGATCTTGACATTTCTTTACTTATGCTAATGGGAACTGCTTGGTTTAAGTATATTTTATTTCAATAATATACATATTACAGTCGAAACGCGATACTACGAATAGTCAAGAAAGATACGGAATCGTTCGTAGAATCGCATCTTTCGTAGTGTCGCATCTTTTGAAAATTTAAGTATTGTGTACTCCTGTGAGGCAAGCCTAAATTTAATGATAATGAATACTAGTTAATGACGAATAAAATAAAAAAAATTAAAATAAAAAAATGTTTTATTTCATAGTTTATGAAATCATTTTAAAATAATACATACATGCAGAAGGTATACAGATCCAATGCAAATACACCAGCTAATAAAGAATCACATATCTATAGACGTGCATTTAACATCGTAAGGTGATATTATAGTTTAAAGTATAAATGACTGGGACTTTGTTCATAACGTCGTTGAACATGAGCGATATCCGTCAAACTAAAGTACTGGCTTGGGTTAGGTGTGAACACTGTCTCAAATAGGTGCGCGAGTCTCAGCTGCAATCTTATTCGTAGTATCGCGTTAATTTTGAATGACAATTTAACGTTGGGGCCAGAACATCAATTCGTAGTATCGCATCTTTCGTTCGATCGCGATTTCGCAGTATCGCATCTTTTATTAGTGAAATATATACGGAATTCGGACGGGACCTGCAGCCTTGTTCTGAGTATCCTGTTATTTCGTAGTTTCGCGATTCGTTGTATCACGTTTCGACCGTATATACAAAACATGTTCAGATACAAGGAATTCATACGTTCGAAAAATAAAGGAAAGCAAAGTCTGTCGGTTATTCTCTATAAAGTCTGAAACTAAATGAGTGCAACAGTCTATCTTTTATGGTTAAATTTTTAGATACTTATCAGCTTTATGAATCTGTGTCAGGATATATTTCAGAGCTGAAATGCAGCGAATACTAGACAGAAGTGTTTGCGGTATAAAAAAATAAGGCCTGGTTTTTTCTATTTAAACTATAAAAAAGTGTATAAAAGGAATACACTCTTATTTTTAAAAACTCATATTTGTCTTTATCGCTGATAAATACATATATTAAGTCACGATAGCTTTTAAAATTTATCAAAGTAATGCATCACATGGCGGCACAAATAAAACACCAATTCGATAGCCGTATATTAAGCCAAAATAGCTTTGGCTTAATTTGTATACTTCACAATCAATGACATTTTGAAATGCAAACGAAGCCCGTGATTCTCAATGACTGCACTTCTTACAGAACATGTTCTAATTTAATAGCATTGCTGAATGTATGCAATGTCTGTCTAAAATGTTGCTCTTTTATTTCGTATTTCCTGTTCAATATTTATTATTTTATTTGAGGCTTAGATAAAACGTTTGGGATACAATATGAAGATACTCGCGAAAATGTCACCAGGCTATAATGATAAATACTAAAACAACGTTATAATTCTTGCAAAAAAAAAAACAGGTAATCTTTTTACGAGAACGGCCTCAAGGTTTCGCAAAAGCTCTTCCACTTTGCCTGAAAATGTGTTGTAATTTTACGAATGTTGTCTTATACATAAATTGCCACCATAATGCATTATGCAGTATTTAATACACAGTCATTGAAAGGATGGTTTCAAAAGTAAATCGCGCCGTATGTATATACAACAATACTTAAAATACATTCACGAAACACGATATTTAAGAAAAATGAACCAAACAGAATTGGGTATTAAGGCGAAATCTGTTTACTAATTTTTATATTGTGACTAATTGGTATACATATTTCAGAAAAACAAACACATATAGTATACAAAGCGTGTACATGTACAAGTAGTTAAGTGAAACTAATTGATACTAACACTGTCCCCAGGACAAAGGCTTTTAACATAAAAAAATCTTGAAATCAGGAATTTGTTCTATGTTTGTCTTCTTTATTTCTGTTGTAGATTTTAAACCACGAAGAATGACTAATGAATCGTTTTGTTATAGATCAATTTGATTTGTACTTTTTTTAAAATATATACGGGTGACAAAAGTTTTTTTGTAAATAATGTTTTACCAATTTAAGCAGCATGTAAAACAGCAAATAAATACTCCCACGAAATATTAAATGTTTATTAGAATGTATGAATTACATTATTATGTCACAATTATTTTACTATGACAAAATGAGATAAAATGGTTATACAAAGATAATGTTCTTGAAATTGTATTAACTACAATACCAGGGGGGAGATCGTAAAGTTAACCCTGGCTACCTTTAAGTGAGGCAAAAAACAGCTGGTGCTCAAAAGGGCCGGTTTTGAAACAAATGCTGAATATTTTTCTATGGTTCGTATAGCTTTTTATCCGCTTCTCATCCCGAGAATATGCTCATGTTGTGACCCAATATTTCATGTAATCATGAGTTTCATTTCAAGACTATAACGTCGCAGATAAACTAGTTATTGAAGGTACAGAGTGTGCAGGTGTGTTGTTGAATTGTAGATCTCACAACATTTTTCGCATTTTTAATAGCTTGAAGACAATTTCATACCATTTTATGACTATCGATATGCAGTTTAGCATTACTCTTACTCAATAGCCTAATTTAAAACTTCTAGTGCAAATATTCATACTGTAAGGCAGCAAAAACGTACTTTAAGCTCAAAAATATTTCAGGTGACGACTTTAAGTACAAAATAACAGCTGGTTATCAGGCATGATCGTTTGCAAAGCAAAGAATTTGATTCAAAAATTCTGCTTTTAAATTCATTTATGAATAATTCTGTATTGACACTTCGAATGTTTTCAAAAACATAAGAAAAACCAAAATCATTTAATAGCTGTCTAACATTCGAAACCCAATTTTTACAGCAATTGTAACTATCTCTAACAGCTTAGTTATATACAGATTGTAATATAATATTTTCAGTCTTAACAATTTTAAGCCAAAATTTTAAAATGTTAACAAAAATGTTGATATACAAAGGATATCTTCCAAGTTCACCATATACGCATGCATTACAATTATTAGTTCGAACTTTCAATAATATTTTAAAAGACTTAAGATGAATTAGTTCAATATGTTTCGATTTTTTAAAGCCCCGAATTTCACAATAATAGTTCAATATAAATGTAACAAATGCATCAAATAGTTGACAAAAGGTTTTCGGACTCAGATCGAAATCCTTACATTTACACAATAACAAATTCATGGCCTTTAGGGCTTTATCAGAAAGGTGTTCTTCCTGTTGCGAAAAATTACCAGTGTAACTAAAATCAGTACCCAAATAGGTGAAATAATTAACAGATTCTATGGATTGGCCATTGTATTTAGTAACCCACCTCGTTTTGGAAATACCATGATTTTTGTTTTCGACGTATTTACTTGTAATCCACATGAATTACAATATTAGAATAAATTATCTAGATGGATTTGTACTTCTTCAGGCGTTTTGCCTACAATGGCCATGTCATCAGCAAATAACAACAATACTAAAAGTACATCATCTATAGAAAAACCAGAATTAATGCCATTTTGTTAAAATAACTCAAGATCTTCAACAAAAAGTGGAACAATAGAGGGGACATTACCTCCCCTTTACGCAAACCGACTGCATATTTAAAGTATTCAAAATAACTAGAACATGACTTAACACAATATTTGACTTTTTGATACATATCGCGCATAATCCTAAGAAGTTCACCTTGAATTCCACATGTATACATTTTTAACCATAATCCATTTCTATAAATAGTATCAAAGAATTTAGCCATGTCCACAAAAATAACATATAGTCTCTTATTTTCATTTAGATAATGCAGTGACATAAGAATAAAAATAGCATCTATTATAGACCTTCCTTTACGAAATCCATATTGAGAATCCGAAATAGTGTTATTTTCTTCACAAAAAGCTACAATTCGTTTATTCAAGACTGTTGTGAATAACTTAGATAAACAACTAACCAACGTAATACCCCTATAATTATTTTCATCGCCCCGACTGCCCTTTTAGTGTAACGGGATTATAACTCCTTCTGACCACTTATCAGGAAAGTAACCCGAACTTAAAATACAATTGAATAAATCACATCAATGAGATGCTAAAATATCGATACTTTCAATAAAGTACTCGTTTAAAAGACAATCATTGCCATAAGCTTTATGACGTTTCAAAGATTTAGCAGCAGCTATAATTTCAGTATAAGTGATCGGTTGGTCTAACTCAGGAAAAGTATAATTGTCCGTATGCAAATCATTTTCTGTACACAACTGCTCAGCCTCATTATTGTAAAAAATAAACAAATCATTGTTTATGTTCCCAAAATATTATTTAAATTGCTCCAGTGGTATATTATTTTCACATTTTGAATTTCTTCTTTTAAAATATTTCCAAAATTCTTTTGGCTTTTTTTTTTCTTTAAACCTTCTATTACAACCATTTTCTTTTTGTAACTGTTATTTTTCTTCTTACAAATTATTTTTTTATAAAATGATTTTTTTTTCACAGTGTATACGATTTGTATCGGTTTTACAGCAGTTAAACAACCTCAACGATTCAAGGTAGTTATTTCGTGCGATAACACAGTCTAAGTCAAACCAATCTGCATGTTTTACACAAGAATCTGTTTCAAAACCATGAACATTTTTAAATTTACATTGTTTGGCAAATAATGGATCTGCGACCTTTCGCAGTACGTCAGTAAAGCTGTTGATTGCATTATTAACAGATTGTCTATTATCAGGGTCTATACAATCAACGATATTATTCAAAACAGATAAATAAGCAATAGGGTACCGTATAGGTATACTGATTTGTGTTTCCTATACGACCATTGACAATGCGAACACATTACGACTTACATAAATCCAACAATTTTACTCTATGACCATTACAAATTTTGTCAAGTGAGGCCCGCACAGGTGTACTATCTGGAATGTAATCCACATCGTCAATTACTGTAGTTAAACTATCATTTAAAATATCATCATTTTTATTGCCTACTCTGCTATTTAGGTCTCCAACAATGTAAACAGCACCCATATTATCATACATAAAAATATCATTATCTAAAATTTCAAATAAGTCAACATTACATATATTGTACCCAGGTGAGTCTTCACCCCACAAGTATATACCAAATACATATATCTCCTCTTCGGTGGGAAATCAAT
The DNA here is from genome assembly GCA_027627225.1 of Congeria kusceri. NCBI lineage: Eukaryota > Metazoa > Mollusca > Bivalvia > Myida > Dreissenidae > Congeria > Congeria kusceri. The sequence continues at coordinate 51,105,457 of CM051025.1, read as the reverse complement.
TTCTATCCAATTTTAACCAAATGTTTGTATCATGTTTTTTTTTTACGATTTTAATACCATCTGCTAAATTTTCTTTATAATACAACACAATACCACCACAGCATCTGCGTGCATTCCTATTTGGAAATTTTGGAAAAATATTATGTGAAACAAAACCACTTAATGAAATGTTGCTGGAAGATTTTGTCCACGATTCATACAAAAAGAAAATATCGTGACTAGTGATAATATTTACAAAATCAGCACTCGAGTTTGTTTCGTTTGTCAAACCATTCACATTCCAAGCCAGTACAGACAGTTTACCTCCGGCGTGACTTTACTCCCTGACAACTTGGCCATCAATGTAAAGCGTGTCATATGCTAGCCACTCCCGTTTTCCTTGGCCTCTGGCGGTTTTCATTTTGGGAACAAGCTTTCTTCTCTTTGCTAGTACTTTTGGTGGAAATTGTTCATACATTCTAAATGCCGTACCACGCAGGTTCTTCCACTGTCTGCGCACGAATTCGCGGTCTTTGAAATACGTGAATTTTGCGACAATATTTCGCACGTTACCGTTAATAAAGTGGAACTAACAATGTGCTGCTGGTGTTTGAAATGGTTCGTAACATCAGTATGAAATTAATAAATATGTTCAATGTTTGCTTTTCAGTATTGAAGTACATGTAGTATCATAATATGTGTTTAGTGTATTATCCATGTATATGTATTATATTGTTTTAATGCATGGTAAAATATAAATGCATGATTAAATTAAAATCGGTTATTTCAAAGTCTTCAGTTGCCGTATACAATACCCTTATAAATTATTTGTTATCACCGGCCCCATTTACTAGTACATAAGAAAATAATTAATGAGATCAGTTTACATGTACGAAGCGATCAAGAACAATGATTGGCAATATGGTAAACTGAATGCCAATAGAGTCGGGACGGCTAACCAGCTATTGGGTCTACTTAATAAAACAATTTGGCATTCTTGATCATCAGTCAGAAAATGCATAACAATTATTTACCGTAAAGGGGTGTATTCAATACGCTGTACGTATTCGTTTTAGCATTAAACTTAATATAGAAAAATTAACTTCCAGATATTTAAGCAACTTTATTGATCAATTTACAGCACAAGTGTTACAACCCAATTCATATAAAACAGCTCTTTTCCAAGGCAAAAGAATGGTGCTTGCAGTATCATAAGTCTGGAGAACTATGAAAAAGAAATGAAAAATATATAATTATATTTTAAATACATGTATACGATTCAATTAATTAATTGGTTTTATCTACATCGTATTATATGACCGATATACCTTTACCAAAAGATCTGAGGTATTAACATCATTAACCAATAATAAAAACAAAGGACAATGCAGATAAGTATAGTGTGCATTGTACTTGTTAAGGTTATGTCTGATTAACAGTTGTTATTTTGTATTTAAAATCGTCACCAGAAATATTTTTGAGCTTAAAGTACATTTTTGCAGCCTTAAAGTATGAATATTTGCTCAAGAAGTGTCAAACTTGGCTATTGTGTAAGAGTTAGGCTAAACTGCATATCGATAGTCATAAAATAGAATGAAATTGTTTTCAAACTATTAAAAATGCAAAAAAAGGTTGTGAGATCTACAAGTTAACAACGGACCTGCACACATTGTACCTTCAATAACTTTTTTATATGAAAAGTTATAGTCTTGAAATAAAACACGTGATAACATGGAATATTGGGCCACAACATGAGCATAGTCTTGAGATGAAAAGCTGGAAAAAAAAGCTGTACCAATCATAGCAAAATATCCAGCATTTGTTTCAAAATCGGCCATTTAGAGCACCAGCTGTAGAAGCCAGAGTTCACTTTACGATCTCCCCCCTGAATACCTTAAGACAAGTTGTCTTAAACGATTGAACATTTTGGTCTTAATGACATGCAGTTTGAAACGCATACGAATAAATTTTAATATTAAATAACTGCATTTGTATGCACTATATTATAACTGAATAACATTCCACAATATGGATTCAAAAGTACGTTACGCCATTTCTTAATAACACTAATTAAAATACTTAAACAAGATTTATAAATAAACATAAACCTCACACAGTAAACAGAACTGAAGAAGCAGTTTCGTCGCTTCACTAATGGTGATATTGAGACTAATTGGCCTAAATATATTTCATTTCAAGAACACACCCATGACATACAAGCGTGTACTGTTACAAGTAGTTCGTACAATTAAAAAATACACGAGAACGGAAGATCACGCCGTATATAGTTCTTCTCCAAAAAGTCTGACACTAATTAAAACTAAAAATATATCCCTGCGTACAGATTTTTATGACAGTTATGGTTTCAATAATTAAATGTCCATATTAGCCTTATGTTTACGTGTCCTTATATATTTTATAGCCGCCTGGCAGCACATGTTTAGTACAGACGTTTCATTTTACGAAATATGAAAATTGACCTGCTATTTTAGAATGCAATATCAGAAACATGTGATGAAAGCTAATACGAATGTTTGAAACTGGAATAATTTATATAACAGTGCCTGGCACTAAAATCGGCATATAGGATTAAGCAATCGTAAAATCTTTAATTAATACGAGTTTTCTAAAATCCCTTTCTTTTATGTTTAATGACCATATACAGACATGGAAAATAAAACTTTTTTTGTAAACTGAACGCGTACTATAGTTAGAAATCCTGAATATGATTTGCCACTCCGTCGAACAAAAGTCCTTTTCCATCTCAATTGGCAGTACTGAAAGTTAGATGCCAAGCCTGTTGTGACGCATATACAGTAGCATTTATCGCGAGAGATAAAATATCAATAGTGTTATGGATATTAAATAGCACTTGAAAATAATTAACTTCCATAGCCATTTTTTAGCGCGTGGTGTTTATTGTGGGCGTGCTGTTTTAGTTTTCCAATGTGGGTACTCTTTGACAAGTGTTGTATAACAATTTGGTTGACAATATTTGCCATGTTAAAATGTCTTGGGCTGTGTGGTAATGTATTATATTGCTGTGCTTTCTTGTTAATTTAAATCGATTGTTGTTGTGTTATTTCATTGTAATTTCTTCATTAATGCATTTAAAAACAAAATGTCATGGGCGTTTTATGTTTTATATCATTGGTGCTATAAGGTTATCGCACACTGCAAAAATCACCATGTTTTCTAACTAATACTAAAACATGTCAAGTACTCACAGATCAAAGCGAGGCCGCGTCGTTTGAAAGACATACCAGGGCAAGAAGCTGATGCTGTTGTTAAAGAAGTTCCTGCAAGACACAGAAATAACAGCTCAGTGCAAGTTAATGTTATTGATCATGCATCGCTGTCGATGAGCATTATATGGCAAATTATATGCAGATTTATTCATTGCATTAAAACATGTCTGAATATGCCAGCGTGATAAACCCGTCGTCTTTCTGAGAAAGGCTTCGTTAGATTCAGCAATACTAATCTAATAACAGATTAGCAGTATTAAGTATGTTTTGGTCAACCTCGGAGTATGCCAAGTCCAAGTCCAAGTCAAAAATATATTGTATAAACATTATACAATGTAAAAGCACAATATATAATATTGATATGGAGAACGACACAGTAAACAGAGCATATAACAAGCAAAAGTGTTGAGCATCACAAAAATTAATTAATATTATAACAATTATGAACAAGTCCAATCATTACGCTGATAAATTCAAAAACCATGGTGGAAATTTTAATACTGTAAAAGGTACAATAAAATTAATGTAATTCCAAGTATATATTCTTAGTTTCTCGGCAAATATACATATTTAGCTATATTATGTAACGTAGAACTAGAGGTGGATTTTCATAGCGACTCAAATGTATTAAGCGTGGGCCAGTGAAAAAAAAAAGATTTGAAAAAGTATGTCATTCTAAGTTCCCTGTGCATTGGGCAAACAAGTAAAAAATGGTATTCTGTTTTTGTTTGGTTCATCGTACAGTAGAGACAGATTTGTTCATGAACAGACTTGTTTGTGTATCTGCCGGTTTCGATGGCTATTTGTGTAATGACGTTTTAAATCTTGCTATAGCAAATTTGTATTTCTTTTCATGGATTTTTTACAAATGCGTCTCCAGTTTAAGTTCATTTTTAATATTAGAAAATGTTCTTAGTTTTGAAGCTGAGTTAACATCAAAATGCCAGGTTTGGTGATAGCAATATACAATTCGTCTCTTAACAATTTCTAAAGCAGTAAAGTCAAAGTTTTCTGTATTCCATATTTCGCCAAAGCATTAGTTTTGATAACCAGTTATTTTTGTCATGGTTTCTATTTCTTAACGTATCCTCCTTAAGTATATTATATACCTTTTTCACAATATGATTATTACCTAAATTGATAATTTTGGACAATATTTTAACATATGAATTGTTCGACATACATGTAATGGGACCCTACCGAGTTCTCCGTAGAGGTCAGCTAAATTTTTGAATTTTTTTTACTCCAAGAATAACTGATCTCAAACATTTAGTTTTGCTTTATCCAGAACAGCGCCCCACCCGTTTATTGTTGCACCATGCTGCCCATTTCAGACACAGTAGCGCAACGCGCTCTATTTTTATCGCTTATATTGCCTTTGACGTCGAGTGTATAAAATGTATATGTGCACTGTAAATATAAAAATACTAAGTATGGTGTAATGTGGATGATAACCTAGAAGAGCAGCAAAGGCCACACAAGTGGCTTTTTAAGGAGTAAGGTTTCACATAATAGTAACAAGACGAATTGTATACCAAAATGTCCAGGACACATTGGAATTTATTTTAACATAGTCAAAAGTTGCCGACCTTGGGTGGAAAGTTTGAAAAAATCAAGGTCAAGGTCAAATTTAATTTTAAAAAATGGTTTTGACATTACTTAATGTAATATTGTGGTAAAATATATCCTTTGGTCAATAACAGTGGTACAATAAGCTTCATAAGCTTATAAAGCATATTCATGTTGGGCCTGACTCTGTTAAGGTCAAGGTCATGTCAAGGTCACAAAGTTATAAAATGCTTTTTTTCTTAAGTTCTACTGCACTTTGTTCCATGTAAATAAAACAATACACATCAAAACATTATATAAGACACATAATAAACAGCCCATGTTATTCCCATGTCAAACTACATGGAGTATAGGTATATAAATGTGCATTAGATTGAAAAAAAAAGTGGCAAGTGGCTTTCGGCCATTTTATGCTGGAACTGACTCTCAATAGAATAAAATAAGGTAAGTTGATAATTGCGACATTTCGAATAATTGTATTTTAAAATGTGTAGAAATAAGTAAAAAAATATTATTATTTTTTTAAAATACGTTAAAGATTACAATCTGCACTATTGCCCATTATCTTACAAATGTACAATATCTACAGCTATTCTCCCCCAACCTCTGATTCAAGTAGGGCAGATGTCAGTTACTGGCATAAGTATGTGCACTTAGTACTGGTTAACAGGAAAAATGTGAGCAGGTTAACTGACCGCCGTTATATGACTGAAATACAAATGTACTGTAAAAAACGGAAAAATCCAAAACAAACAAACAAACAATAAAATAAGTGTATTTTACCAAGTGTTGAATATAAGCATTAATTTATAATTATAACAATTGAAACATAAATATGTTTCAAAACTTTGTATAATTCATGTACATGTGACAATTCATGCTTCCTATCTACATCCTTGATGACATTACATATCATTGTTGATTGATAAGGCCTTAAACTATTGAAATGGGTTTTATTTCAATTATTGTTTACTGTGCAGGTGAACTCTCGGTTGTGCTACGGTATGAAAAACCATGCGCCCACCCACCAGCAAAAGCAATGCCTGACATACTAAAACGTATGATACTATATATAATCCAATTTTATTAGCTCAACCTACTCACTTTCAAACAATTTACACTACGCTTAAGCGTTTCAAAGAACAATTCAGTGCTCTTGGCCAGGATTGTTGTCCAATTGTGTTTGATATGGGGTAGCTTACAAAGTCAGTAGAGGTTATGCGGGCAAAGTCATCTGAATTGCAGGTTGCGATTCCTCAATATGGAGGAATGCGTCTATTAATGTATATATTTGCTGGTATGGGGCATATATAGGGTGATATGGGCTGAAAAGCTTGTTGGCAGATTCAGAAGTGTTTGCATCAAAACAGTTGACCAGATTTTTGCTGGTTAAGATTTTGACAGAGGCATATGTGCTTTCCTGATGATTGATGAAGTTCTTTAATAGCTTCTCACAAATTTTCGCATTTGGTGTGAATCTAACAACCACTGATTTTTTTTCAGCTCGGCTTGAACAGATAAATGTAATACAACTTCTTGCTGACAAGGTGTTTCCATTACTGATTTCGTTTCATTCTATAGGACCGGTAGTGTCACCCGCAATCTTCTTTTGTGATGATTATTGAATTTGAATGCATCTAGGCGTGCCCTGTTCGATCATTATGAATATAGCCGTTCCCCGTTCTTTCCGTTTTTCTTTGCCTCCAATAGAAAGACATATGCAAATATACGCCGTACTTGGTTTTGCAATTGCAGAGATAACCCTGCTATGTCCGCCAAAGTTATTTCATAAGCAAACTTACACAAGGTCAGTTCAGTTCTGTTTGGTTAGACTATTGTCTTGAGGTTACAGAAAACAAAGCCCGCAAATCCAACGGTGGTTTCATAGGATTGACATTGTGATGGGACGGTTTCTGTCTCGACCAATAACATCCTAATATTCTATATCATTCAATAACATCCTAATATTCTATATCATTCACTTAGTCAGATGATAATAACCAGCCGAAACCAGACCATACTGACAATGAGGCATATATGCAACAATACAACGATGGCATCAGAAGGGACATGTTCAATCACTCATTTGTATATCCATTTGCTCTAAATGATTCACCTTGTAAATTAGTGAATATTTCAACTGGGTTGTCTCTGTCTACAAATACCGAGAATTCTTTTTTTAATTGTCATACTTAAGGCAGAAAACATCTTCAACTTTTGTACAGGAATGCCTTGTTGTTTCACAGGGTAACTTGCAGTCTGTTAAGAGATTTTATGATCCAATACAGAAGGTCACAATTATCAAAGCTCTTCCGAAGAAAAAATACAATGATTAACAATATGCCTTTCCACAGATAATGGTAAAATGTTAAGTGGAAAAAGCTTGAGGATATGATTTCCAACCGATTACTGGTGTAATTGAAGACAAGCACAACCATGTCGTAAATCAGTTGTTGTGAGCGGTAGTCTTGAGGAACGCATCAGTCTCAAATATTTCTGACTTGAACACAGGTCAGAAAGAGGCAGATACCATCATGATGTTGCATGCCGAGTGTGCATCTTCGCAAGGATACAACATACTATTAAAGCATATTCAGTACAGTACAGACACAGATGCTGCAGTGTTACTGTTGGACCATTTGTTCAGCATTGGGGTAAAATGCGTTTATTTTCAGAATGGCCGAAAATCAGTTCATACAAAATGATTGCCCTACATACTTGTCCATGATATTATATCAGCTATGTCCCCTGAGCAGTTTGACATTCTTTTCCCACTATATTGTATCACAGATTGTGACACTACCAGTTTTGTATATAGATTTGGTAAAAGTCAGTTTTCAAACTGCTAATTAAAATGTCTGCAGTGTTTTATTTTTATCGTCTATGTGGAACATTTTAGATCTGACTCTAGCACAAATAGCTACCCGTACTGTATTGGTGATCTTTATTTGGATCCAAAATGCAATTCTCTAAACAAACATAGAAATGAAAAAGTCCCACACACATGTTAAACCGCGCCAATTACCGTCCACTGACGATAGATTCATGTTACTGTTTTTGTTTGTTTGTTTGTTTGTTTTGATTGTTCGCCATATTTAACAGTATTTCAGTCATATAACGGCGGTCAGTTGACTTCATAACACTTTTCATGGGCGAGCTGAGCCGATCTCAGCGGTTTACCAGTATTAAGTGCACAGACTTATGCTAGTAACTGACAACTGCGCTACTTGAATCAGAGGTAGGGGGGAGAATGGCTGTATAAATAATTTCATGACCAATTTCCACACAAGTTATGTGACAATGCTGGGGATTAAACTCACGAACCACGGATTGACAGCTGCATAACTGATTATGGGTATTTCATAGACACTCACACAGGCTTGGTATGCCCCAGATTGTTGTGTCAAGAACAGCAGCTTCGAGGCTTCTCAGTGACATTGTTTGCTCATGCACTAATATGTGCAACAGTAAGTGTGCAAGTGAATCTTGTAAATAAGGACATTTCTTTGTGAATTATGTTTTACATGTGCTAAAACATTATTGATATTATCAGTGTCAATAAAATTGGCATCATTATTCGGCTGCTTACGGTTGTGGCAGAGTGGCCAAGAATTGTCAAAACTGTTTATGTATAATATTTTACCAATATTATTACGATAATTGTGCTTTTATTACAAATTGGCCTTCTGTGACCCCTAAATAACCTTGACCTTTACTGTTGATGACCCATATGTATGACTATTCAGTGCATGTGTTAATCAGATATTTAGTTAAACATATAATGTTTAGTAAATTAAGTTAATGATATAGTAGAACTTATAATATATCAAACAATTATATAGGATCGTCATGAAATATAGAATATGCATGGGTGCTGGGGTATTTTTGTTTACTTTACCCTTAATTTAGTGAGATTTCATTATGTCAGTGCAACTATGAAATATAATATATATTTGAGCAGTTACGTATATAAATTTATTTAATAAATTATAATTATTTGTACGATAAATTATTATTTAACCCGTAAAATGTACTATTTTTCGTTATTTTTCTCAGTTTGACCTTGATAGGTCCTTGACCTTGATCTTTGATACCAAAATTAACAAAGTAATTTAACATAGGAGGTCTCAGTTGTTATGTTTTACATAATATTATGCAGCCACATGATAGTACATTAAAATTATACAGCATGCAAATATGGCACTATTATTAAAATCTATGAGAATGGAGATGACCTTGGCCTTCATTTTTTCAAATGTTCCACCCAATGTCAACAAAATTTAGGCACTGACTGATAAACTTCAATATCTTCCAAGAAGTTTGGTATATAACACTGCTTGTTACTTTTTATTGCATACCTGACCCTAAAATTTAGCAATTTGCTGCTCTACTAAAGGAAAGATGTGTCATGAGAAAGAATACATAACAGATAACAGTTTATAGTGAAAATGAGACTTTACCAATTAGAACAACAATACTTTGTTCAGCTGGATATACACAATTGCGATGTAGTATCCAATATTCCACGCCTATTATCACTGAAGATTTTTGAAATGTTGACCTAACGACAAATGTCGTGAGCAGGAAATTGCAGCTAACGCATTTGTAGTTAATGTTCATCGTGATATTGACTTAATTCTTGAAAATTTTAGGCTTGACACCAGTTAACATTCATTATAGTTTTACATGAGATTGGTCACATCCCAAAACAGAATCTGGAAACTATTGCTGAAATAGCAAAACAAAAACAGCAATTTTAATTTTAGGTGAGTTGTCGGTTGCATTTTTTGTAATATTACTATTACAAGTATAAAAACGAAACAAACATTTATGTACAGGACACTTACACAACCATGATGTCCGGCGTGTAGCGAAAGGTGTCGGGCATTACGTACCGCAACCCCGAATCTATAATTGACCTATAAAATAGAAAAACATGATACAGTTATTAAAAAGAATGTAAAATTAGGTTAGCTTCAATAAGAAGTTATTTTTACTTTTATTAAAATATATGGACTAAACTTCTGCAAATTGTATTATATTTGTTATATAGACTGAAATCTAGAAATAACATATGCTTTGTCCATGCTTATTTCATGCTTATATATCATTGGTGCATAACTAGTATAACAATGTTATTTAAAATTAGTTATCGATGATATACCGATTAAGAATGAAGATAAAACAACCATTTCTTATTTTCCTATAAAAACGTACAATTGATTAAAGAAAATACATAATAATTTGAAATTAAGGTATATAGTTTACAAATACACATACTAGTACATGTCAAAAATATTACACTATACCGACTCGACAATTGGTTACATCGTAAACAATAAAAACGTATTTGGTTTAAATTTTGATCCAGATTACACTACTTTAACATTTAAATCAATACTTATAATATTATATTGTAATATTTGTGCTAACAGTTGCTGGAATACAAATGACAAATAGTATATTTAACTAAACTGAATGATTAAATATAATACAAATAATGTAATCGGTTGTTTTTTTAAACTGTCTTTATTGCACTCGGTCGGACATAGAGAAGTTGACGTTTTATTTAGCTTAAACCATTATTAAATGAATCAACAAATTAAAGGGACTGTTTCACATATTTTCGTCATTTTGAAAAATGTCACTAAATGTCTAAACTGCAAACTCTAAAGCATCTCGACTAACAAAAAAATAAATATGAAAATTGTCAATCTGCCAATATGTGAATAGGTAACTTTAAATAGCATGTCAAATATTTTAATCAAGCTATTGACCGGAGATGGACTTCTACGAGCTTATAATAACATTAATGGTACAAAATCAACTATTCGACGAAAATGTGTTGCAACAAAATAATCGTGTCCTTACTATTTTATTTTGTTCAGACATATATGAAATAGTTTTAAAAGGCAACATTGAATTAATTCCAAGTATTGACATGAAAAGCAATGTTACCGATTTAGTAGTTGTATTGATCTCTGCTAATTATCTTATCATATGGTAAACGTGACATATTCACATTAGCACGCAAGTATTGTATGGCCTTATAGTAGTTTGACAAAAGACTAGTTTGCGCGACATTTTGTTTTCAGTCAACCACCTTTAATATCAGATACACGATGTACATGTACACTGTAACACATATAGCATTGGATCTGCGATCATTTCGTAGTTTGGCTGCATCGTACAGTTCAGCAAAAGCTGTAAAACGCACTACCTTTCAAAATCAAAATACAAATAAGAAATGCAAGTACAATAATTAGAAATATAGTTCAATTATTATGTTTTAGTTTAAAAAGTATAAGTTAGCAAAGGTTTGATATAGAAAAAAAACCATCACATTATATTAATAATATACAATGCGTAAAATAAATTTAAAAATAAAGTTCACCTTTTACCGTTTGTTTATATTTTGTATACAATTAATTGAAGCTGTTTTCAGTATATAAACATTATAAACATGTATTTTGTGGCTAATACGGGAAGACACTTTACGCACATACATTAAGCCCTGTTTTCCCACGACACTCCTCATATAATTATGTCGTAATTGTATTATTATTTTTAATGACAGTTTTCCTTTAAATACTAGCACGTGTAAAGTGTAGTTAATCTCATGTTCATTATCCAAATGCTCAGCAAAAGTCTTATAGCACTGAACACAACTATAGTGTTTAACTGACACGCTATTCAAGAGCTGGAGCATTAAATCCCGCAACAGTAGGTAATTGGAATTAGTCTCCCTATTTTTGAAGTACAGAGACGACCCATAAATTGATCGTACGGAGATATTACATGACAATTATGTATAATTATACTGGCATAACGATCGTGGATGTAATATGTCATCTGTAATCTGGATTTAATGTAATCTGTAGAGGCAAGACGAAATAAACAACAAGCCCGATTCGGTACTTTGGCATTTATTTATTAAACTGATAAAGAAAATAATATATGGAGCATCAAATGCAATATACTATTTAATCATTAGGTAGACTTAATCGGGAAGCTTGTGTTTCGCGCATGTCTTTTATTCATGATCAGAAACGTAAATGCATTGTAAAATTATAACCGCATGTCCTCTTTCCTCTATGATTCATTATAACCGCATTCCTCTATGATTCATTATAACCGCATGTCCTCTTTCCTCTATGATTCATTATAACCGCATGTCCTCTTTCCTCTATGATTCATTATAACCGCATGTCCTCTTTCCTCTATGATTCATTATATTTACAAAAGACCATTAGAAGCATGCTTGTATGGATTAATAATGGGTGTGTTCTGTAAATGAAAAATAATTAAATGAGTTATCCAAATGCCAATAAAATATCCTTCCGAATATAACCAGAGAAGCATAAATTAATCAATTTATAATTGGAAGTTCTTTTTCTCTAAAGTACATGACTCAATTATCAGGAATATAAGATGCGTATTTCCGTCGACATCAAAAATTGTTTTCATAATTGCATACGGAAAAGTAACACTGTCAAATAATGAGATTTTTCGAAGACATAAAGATAACTTGATTTAATGTGTTTAAAAGAACGATCGCATTATAGTTTAACACTGCATATTTTATGAAACCTAACCTGTAGTAGAAAAGTCAAATTAAAAAGGCGTTGAAAAGGATTGCAATGTTCATGTTGCCATTTAAAACTTTAAACATAAATTATTTAAAACGTCACACGATCATGTAGTGATTTATTATATGAGATTAATGACCTAACTTGATAATATCAGCGTGGCTTATAATAGTGGAAGTTGGGTTAGATAAATGTGTCCATATATGTACATGTTTTTGAAACTCTCGTTGATTCCGCAGCAGAGAATTTTTTTTGGAAACATAACTGTTTATTCACCCGCATAGATAAAATAATAGCATTCACGTAGCGAATACATGCAACAATCAAGCAAAATATATGCATATAACGAGAAATCATACAACACATTCACATTCATGTAATAAATACATGGACATATTAAGCATAAGTATTATATGCATAGAACATAACGCATGAAATCCTGACATTTACAAGAGAATATTTATTGCAGGTTATCCAAAAAGCAAAAAAAAAAGAAAGAAAGATGCAAACAATCATGCATAACATCATAAATACAAGTCGTTAATTACAATCTACAAGGGATTTCAAAAGTTCCCGCATACTTTAACATTCTTCGTTCAAATTCTATGGATGCTTAAAGAAAGTGATTTTCTTCTACAAACGTAAATATATCTTTTAATATGCCAGCAGAGAAATTTTTTTTAAACAACAAAAGCTCCTTTATTTCAGGCACGTGACCAGTTGACCGTGCAACACAGTTCATCATCAGTAATCAAAACACGTAAGAAACAACAACAACAACAACAACAAATCACAAATGATTAAACGCCGGATCACCACCTCGGAACTGATCAATATGTTCGCATTGCTGGTTGAAAGTTAAACCGATGACATCATATAACGAGGCGAATACAAAATTACACGCGGCCCAGAATATCAATGTAAATACATATTCTAACGTAACACTTTTTAACGCCCTCGTAGTTTAATTCATATGCATCTAACTCCAAATCGTTGTTTATAAGCCTTTAAACAACAATAAATCAACAATTTATTTCTTCATTAACCCCCTCGCATTTCAATTAAAATAAAAAATTACTAAAAGATAATGCAGTTTTCAATGTTATGACAATGTAGTTACTCAATGCAACACAATAGCAACCGTCTGGAGCACGAAAACATATTCATCATTTGGACATCACTAACAGTATGGATATTACGTATGTGTATCACATAACTTCAATCTCGTTTCTAAATTGTTTCAATACAATTTGTTGTGCGATTTTATTGACCTGGCACTCATGAATATTCGGTTTATTTGCGTAAACATCTATTTTAAGCTTCTAATCCCAGCTAGAAGACTCAGACATGAATATGTATTGATTAAATCCTCAATACGTAACAATTAATACTGTAGTTGTGGTAAGTCCGCAAAGTTTGTAAGCGTGATGTGTTGGGTTCGAATCCCAAAACAGGCACTTTTAATTTATTCAATTTATTTATTTGGTTTAATTTATTTAATTGATAATTTTGCTGACGTCATGACACGGAATCTCATCATCAACCTCGAGTCTTTTAAATTGCATTTTTATGTAGATCAAAAATTGAACTAAGAAAAGAAAAGTAAACAAAAACTATATAAAGAAAACATGTCATGAGAATAAGTGATGTGGAAGTTAAAGAAAAAAAAAAGATCTTGGCAGGATTCGAGCCACAGTCATTGTGATTCAAAGTCTAAAACACTATCAACCGCGCTATGCTTCCTGACACTAGTTGATAGGGGGCTTTTGTTATATGGCTGTGAAATCCGTGCTTTACACGCAAGATAAACGTTAAACCGATATAAATAAAACAGCCGAGCGCTACCGGATATTAATGAGTGCCAGGTCAATACAATCGTACAATACATGAACTTTGGTATGCTACATTTGATTGATGATCTTTGTTGACGCACATAATGTGTATGAAGTATGTAGATCCTGAACATTTAGACTTACAGGTTTTTGAGCTGCCCGTAATTCTGGAGGTCAGCAGACGACAATCTTTCCATATCAGTTTGGTACCGGATATATCTGGAAAATATAACAGAAATGTGTTTAGTATACCTCACTTGATTATTTCTTTATATAATGCATATAAACTGCAGCGGTCAACAATTTGATATGTCTCCCGGCAATGTCGCCCGCTACCGCTATGTCGCCCGGTACGCAAATGATACGGGATTGTTCGGTATAATAAAATAAACATTGACTTCCTTGAGGGTGACAGTGCGTCTCGTCAACCCTCGACAAACACCGTCGACCTCGGCTAAAGCCTCGGTTGACAGTGTTGCCTCGGGTTGACAAGACTCACAATCACCCTCAAGGAAGTCAATATTTATATATTAATACCCCATATACATGTAAGTGGAAATATTACAAAAAATTCATACATCACACATATGGAGAATATTACAAAGACTATAACACATCTTGAAAGTATTGCAAATATTACATTAATACCTTATAACTCATACATGTAGAAATAAACTAAGGACTACGCTGTACCTACATGTAGCTAATTATCGGGAAAATACTATAACTCGACCGTAAAGAAATGTGCAAAATGATGTTTTAGGGCAAGGCGCTTGTTGTGTAATTTTACAAATCCCGGCATACCACAACTTGTATTTTTGTATTTTTGTTATCTACGCATAAAACAGTATGCAACCAAAATGAACTGCATACTAAATTTACAAAAATTAGTCATTCTGCGCATAACATAACAGAACATAACAGAACAGAACATATTATTTTGTAAATGGAGGCCTCCGGCCCATAATGCATAGCATATAATAATACATCAACTTATTATTTGAACAGGTCGTTGCACAACTTAACTCTTGATAATGTTTTACTATTATTATCAGAATATATTATGTAACGAATTTGTAAAACGAGTAAATCTATATCGATTTAGATATTTATAAAGTAAACAAGCATAAACACATCACATCACTACAGACAAAACAAACATCTTTATAACCGGTATATATATATGTCACGTAATTATGTTCATATTTTTTAAAAGCTGTTATGGTTTAATACTGATATTTGCTGAAGTTAAATATAATACATCTCATTCCATATGCTTCTGGTAAATGTCTCTACATGCATGTATAGACGGGGTCGGCCCCGTTTCCTATGATAGCGTATCTCGTCTGCATACCAGATCACCAGATATGGTGCGTTCACGTGTAATTTATCACAAACGAAATCACAAGATACGAACAAAAATGAAATTAGGGTGCACATTTACCCACGATTTTTTGTACACATGGACATAAAAATCGGACCCGTAAGTGTTATCCGACTGTTAAAGGTGTGGATGTGTAAAAATAACTTATTTGAAACATTGTATCGTCTTAATGAAATGTGAACGAAACATCAGTGAAATAAAATTAGTAACTCACTGTTTAATACAGTCAATATTACCTCTTTCATCATGGAACTACTTTTTCAACGGGAAGTCAGAAAAAATACCAAAATTCTACATTTTTAAGCATTAAATAAAAATAAATGTTTTGTTGGTTTCGATAGAATGTCGAGTTTTGTTTCACTCAACTCGTTAAAATATAAATTTCTATAATCACTCGTGAATCGAAAATCGATATTCTACTGAAACCAACAAATATCTTCTATATATAACATTACTATATTGTATTTGTTCGCACTTTTAAGCTAATCAATTTCCGACTTTCCTTTTGACTCCCGACTGAAAGTATATTTACCCCCATATATTTGTGACTGAGCGTACATTTACCACCATAAATTCTTCTTTGGGTGTATATTTACCCTTTACACAAACTTTATTGGAGCTATTAATATTATATTCAGTCAAATATTTTATTCCGTAAGATTTGGACATTTTACTACTAACATGTTTATTTAATTAATCTTTATGCAATAACCCATAGTAATCCTAACAAAACATAGTCGTATATACGAGAGTTGTCGCAGAAGTTCATGGACTTTTCTCTTGGCGTGAAGTCGTATACCACATAGCAGACACACTTATTTCTAACCAAACCGCTGCCTAAGAAAAATAATTCACATAGTCATGGAATTACGATGCATACCAGAAAAACACTCACATTACTGTTATTTGACATTGGTAGTGCGTGCGAATTGATAATACAGTGTTAACAACGATGACAGGAACCATTTTAATACATACGATAGTGTACTTTTGCAGTGGCCATAGAGTTGTTGTAATATAAAAATACATTCTTATAGTAAGACTATAACTTTTAAGCTACACATACATTTTGTTCAAGAAAAATAAGTGTGGTTGAGGATTAACATTTACCTTATTTTACTCCGCTCTTCCGAATGTTTAGTTAGACAATTTTAAAACACACAAATAAACCTACCTACCAATACGTTTTTGTCAGTGATATATTTTATGCTTATTTTAAGATGGCAAGTATAATTCTGCTTTATTTAAATATTTATATCATACATCAATATTGTCCGAGTTTACAGCACCTTATATGTTTATTTTACGAACAAATTCGAACATTAAATGACATAACGACTTACGAGTATAATGTATAATTTCAAATTTGTGGTGTAATGGATATGGTGTCTGCCTTGCAATCGTGAGTTCGAACAGTGTTCAGTGAACATCACTTTAAACCTATTTATTTAAGCTCGATTGCATCGAAAGCCTTAGGCTTATAGAGACACTCTCGAATTCGTTTCCTGGCAAGAACCAGTACTTAGTGTCTTTAGAATGATCTTGAGAGAACTTCCTGAGTGGAGATCGAACCCGGGACCACCATATCCACTACACGCGACCATATTTTAGTGAACGCTGAAATGATCAAAGACAGCAAGTCTTGAACGTCAGCTGTGTCTCAGTAAGCCTTAGTCTTGAACGTCAGCTGTATCTCAATAAGCCTTAGGCTTGAACGTCAGCTGTGTCTCAATAAGCCTTAGGCTTGAACGTCAGCTGTGTCTCAATAAGCCTTAGGCTTGAACGTCAGCTGTGTCTCAATAAGCCATAGTCTTGAACGTCAGCTGTGTCTCAATAAGCCTTAGGCTTGAACGTCAGCTGTGTCTCAATAAGCCTTAGGCTTTCGACGCAATCGAGGTAACATAAATTTGTAAATAAATCTAAACCTATGTAGAATACACCATAGCTTACATCGTAGTTATGTTCCCCATATCGTCGACATTGCTAAGCTGGGGAACCGTCATTAGAGAGTCGGGCACGGTACAGAGTAACGCCGTATCCAACAGACGACACTTGCAATCCAGTACGCAGACGCTCATGAGCTTGGACGGAATCGTCGGATGAGTTGTTCGCGTTGGTGGCTGAGTTTCCGCATGGTTTTCATTCGTACTACCTTTAAAATCCGCTCCTCCTAACTCGGATTTAGATTGTAACATATCTATTTTCTTTGGTGTCACGACTGGCCAAACTTGTGTTCGGACATTCCCAATATGTGACATGCAACACAAAAGCAATAGGAAGAAACAAACTAACAATTTACGCATGTTGATATTTACGTCATATATTGCTCAATTTTAAAAGGTTCTTCTATTTTAACAGTAAAATATATTAAAAATATGCTTGAAACCAGAGTATACGGTCAATGGTCGCAGCATATATTCTAGTAATATCCATAATCTTATTTAGTCCACAGGTGTGTTCAACTATTAATTTTGGGGTATTACCACACCGACACACCGACACACCACCAGCATTTTATTAAGCCGTTCTGAGTTTTAAATAATAATCCAAATAAAACATGACAATTCTACTGGACATCGACGTCAAAGCGAAAACCTCTTATCCTATTTGCCCCACATGAAATCCCAATATATTTTAATGCAGCGTGGATAAAACCTTACTCAGTCTTTGCCATCTGATACGTGACCCACCTCAAATACATGTGATGCCAATGCTAGTGGCGGTCGATCGTTGGCGGATTCGGATACCGTCACCACGCCGCAAATAGTTCAGCTTGCACCTATGGCAGCATCGGTCTCTTTCAAGAAGATTAATCTTCTGCACACATTTGTGATGTGTTGGGTTAAACTTCAGGATCTGTTTAAGGCAATACTGAGCATTTAAATATGGGAAAGATCAGAATCTGTTTAAAGGGGCGTATCGACAGTAGGTTGACAATAACAGTTGCAAAAATAAAGTTAATTTACAGAGAATTATTATTGAAGCATTGTTAAATTCAATGGTTTCGTTTCTATAAACATTTGACAAACATGTATTATTTAATTATAAAAAAGTAACAAGTGGTCATCGGTGACTATTTCTCGGGCGCGCGAAAATTAGAAGTAGCAGCGAAAATGTGTAGAAGTAGTGAAATCGATATGAATGAAATGTAAATGAGGTACTGTACGCGCATGCGCATCATTGATAAAATTTGCAGTGCGTGTGGAAGAGCGCGAATTTGTCAGCGTGAGTTCGAAACCTACAGGAACCATGGCTACCCCCAAAAATAAATGTATCTGTGAATATACTTTTTTCTTAACGATTTCAAAAATATATTGAAACATATATCATAGAAGTGCAGAAAATTATATTGTTTTAATATATAATTATCTATATGCATGCAAAATGCCGTCGATATGCCCCCTTAAAACGACGTTGGTCATTCTGAAATCCGAGGTTCTCTTTTAAGATGTGTTGGTCATTAAACACTGAATAATTAAAGTTCTGTTTAAAACCATGTTAGTCATTTCAATATGGGGAAAAATCAGGATCTGTTTAAGCATTGTGGTCATTTCAATAGTTTCAGAAAGCCGGGGTTCTGTTTGCAGCTATGTCGGTCATGTAAACACGGGACGGTGCAGGTTCTGTTTAAAGCAACCTTTGTCATTTTAATAGTTGTTGAAATACGAGGTTCTGTTTAAGGGAATTAGGTCGTTTACATAGGATGAAAGTTGAGGTTCTGTTTAAAGCAATGTTGGTCATATAATTATCTGGAAAAAATTTGAGTTTCTGTTTCAAAAGTGGTGGTATTTAAACATTTAGGGGAAATATGATATTATGTTTAAACACATGTTGCTACAAGTTGAGTTTATGTACTAGCATAACGAAAGTTTGACTTTAAATATGCATCGTTTTTTGAAGTGTTCGAAGATGAAGATGAGCCTTAATTCATGTATCGTCTACACACAAAGATCAAAGGTTGTACAATTATTTATTTTTTTAATCACTACTTATCAGTAAGTCTCTAAAACATGTGTAGCAATGTAGAATGTATGAAGATAATTTTGGGAAAAGGTATGAAACATATTTGGTGTATGTGTCAAATTTGTAACTGTAAATGCAAATATGATATTGTTTAAGTGCATGTATTTACCTTTTCGCTCATTAAATAAGAAACAAGCAACTTAAAAATTAAATCGGTAAAACGCTGGTTAATTATTTAAATTATGATTTAAGAATCGTATTTATGAATTTCACATTACATACTACAGTTCATTCGCTCTTTTGTATATAGTTATTCAATATTCTGAAGATACGAGTTTCTTAAATGAAATTACTTGTGATATTTCTCTGGATGTTGTGCATGTGGTTAAATTAAATATGTAATATATATGAGGCGTGTCGTGGGAAAACCGGGCTTAATACATCTGCGTAAAGTGTCCTCCTGGATCAGCCTGTGCAGTCCGCACAGGCTAATCCAAGACGATAGTTTCCGCTTGTATGGTATTTTCTGTTTCAAGGAAGTCTCTTCTAAACAAAACTCAACTGTAGGCGGAAAGTGCTGTCCTTTCAGCCCGGTTTCCACGACGCGCCTCATACATAAATGGCAACCAACTCTTCGTTTGTGAATGTAAAGAATAAATATAATTTGGTACGATGACGACTGTAAATATATCAAATTAACGTATAAGAAAAATAATAAGAAAAACGTCAATCTAAATATTGCATTTAAACTATGTTTTGAATGTAAAATATACTAAATAATGTGTTTAAACTTTAAATTGGCAACATTATCAGACATAACGAATAACCCATCTGACAACACATAGTCATGTATTTCAGCGACCAATTAACTGTAATGCACACAAAACAAAAGAAAAAATACGAAACGCATAACGAATAAAAAAACAACAAAAACAAATTTAATTAAAACTTAGATCACCGTCGGAACAGTTAATGCAATGCAAAGCGGTTTGCGTGTTCTTTGATTAATTCTGGGCCAAGTGTGAGGTCCGGCATGCCTTTAAACCGGGTTTAACCCTTAATGCTTTGCATTGACCGTTTCAAGGCAGTGACCTCAATGCAATAAGCTGACATCGCACTAAGAGGTTCCAATACAGGATTGTTGCCGTCTATGCTGTCAATAACGATTAGTAACAGCATTGTTTTCTCTCCAGACTCGTTATTACTTCTGACATACTTTTAATATTAAATAATAGTTGAGTTTTAAAAAGTGTCAGGCGATTCGTAGTGTCGCCCAAATGAACATTTTTTATCGAACATAAACGTCAACACTCCGGAAGAGAGGGGGTTTAGTTTAAAGACAAGACATTGTATACGTCTGTCACAATTAGTTCAATCACAAAACTACAAATCTCTCAGGCATACTTCATTTATAAAACATAAGCTAATTAAATGTATAAGAGCATTATTCAATTTACCTAGACGATTAATAAATATATTTGAATATAATAATGCAAACAATGGGTTTGATATAAACACTTTACTATATTCTTTACAAACACAAGACACAACACAATCCTTTTTAACACCCTCAAATACTTTTAAATCCTTTGTGGTAGTATTCGGCTATTAGCACGGTATTATACCCACGGATTCAGGTACCCGTACCTCAGACAGCGTCGTGAGACTACCTAACCAATATATAGTATGGAACTGCACCTTGTGTTTAGCATAATTTGCATATTGTATGGAAACTGCATCATATATCTTTAGTTTAGTAACTGTCAAGCAAATACACACAATTTAGCATAAATTAGAACATTTCTGGACCAGTTTCGATTAGGAAATTTATATGGCATTTTATTAAATTCATTTCATTTATGTAACACATTACATCGCTTCATACGTTTAGGTCGGTAAAGCACACATATTAGGTTAGCGCACGTGAAATCAGTAACACCACTTAATATGTTGGTTAATTAATTGTTATGCAACATGATGACTACACATCGTCGCTCGCCGTATAAATCTAACTCTTATGGATGCAACGGGTACCCGAAAATACCCGCATTATCAGTTCCATAAAATTAACTCGAGTTCGGTTCCTTATTGAAAAATTCGGGTCGGGTCGGGTATAAAAATGATAGTGTAATTCAATCTTTTTAATCATCATCATCTTTCTTAAAATTCGTCTTAATCTAAAACCATATTCGACAAATTAATAAAACCAAGACCCAATGGCATAGATGTTTCTATTTGACAGGTTTTTACAAATAGAAGCAAATATTCTGTTGGCGCTCTTGGATATTGGAGTGCATCGCTTCAACGAACCCCACCGAACAGCTGTATGGACGTTTTAAACCAAGGAGTTTCAAACCGTCCAGTTGAGGAAATAAATGCGGAAGAGTGCATTGGCTTTAACGGAACTAAATATAAACTCAACGTATTTTGTATGACGAAACCTAAGTAAATGTCACATAATTATCGTTAATGAAAAGAAGTGATCAAATTTTACAGCGAACAAAACTGTTGACGGGTGGGTGGGTGATTATTCAGTATTCATCCTTTTTGTTTCCTGCGCCATCTCATTTCCCCGTCAAATACACACCTCGTTTGACGAATCAATACCTTTACAGAGCATATATATGCGTACACAAAAGCTCGTGCATTATTTCCCGCTTAATTATTACCGTCAACCCTCTGCAAAAAATATTACTGACCAATCCGTATTTATCGAAACGAGAATACTTTTTTTGAAAACACATATTTTATGAAGTTTATTTATTAGATCTTAAATTTCATGTAAAACAAATAATATGTATACATACATATATCTTTTTCATTCAGTTTTAACTTGATAATTTTTATTAGTTTCCTTATCATTCAACAAATGTCGTTAATAGCAAAAAAAAAGAAGAGATTTCGGGGTATAATACTCTAGAGTTGGAGGAATTGGGACCTATTCGGCACAGAATTCACCTTAATAAACAACAATGTTGGTGACAAAAGTCCAGTGAAAAATAACTATTAGGGAAACAGGTACACTTCAAACTTAATAGTTCCTTTCTAACAGTGTTACAGAACTTATGTCCGATCACAACATATTTAAAGCTCTAATCCTGCTCAAAATTAGGTAATTCTGATCTAGTTTACATGTTAGGAGTATTACAATGACAACTAATAACAATGTGCTCTGAGAAGAACAGATATATTAAATTAATAAAAACAAAATAAGCAGGACCAAACATGACACCAAAACTATATGTGAACATGTCATAAACGAGAATAATTTCGTTTATCATCTAATCTTCTGATTGGAACAGACCCTCTGGAGGTGCAAAGTTGATGCGTACTTTTACTTATATCAATACCCGACCCGACCTGCAAATACCCGACCCGAAGAGAGATACCCGACCTGACCCGACCAGAATTTGCTACCCGTTGCATCCCTACAAACTTCATACCGTTTTTATATTTTTAGCAAAGGTGACCATTGACCCCACCCGCCCCATATGCAATCCCAAACGAAATCTCGATATAAGGTATCTATGTATGCAGTTTCATTAAAATATCTCAATGCTTGTCAAGTTATGGAGCGAAAACCGTGTTTCTATTTTAGTAACGGTGACCATGACCTTGACCCCAACCACCCCATATGCAATCCCAAGCGAAATCTCGATATACGGTATCTATGCATGAAGTTTTATAAAAATATCTCAATGCTTGTCAAATTTTTGAGCGAAACCCGTTTTTGCTATATTTAGTAACGGT
Source organism: Congeria kusceri (assembly GCA_027627225.1). Taxonomy (NCBI): domain Eukaryota; kingdom Metazoa; phylum Mollusca; class Bivalvia; order Myida; family Dreissenidae; genus Congeria; species Congeria kusceri. Next base: position 51,082,143 of record CM051025.1, on the reverse strand, counting down.
GACCATGACCTTGACTCCACCCACCACATATGCAATCCCAAGAGAGGTCTCAATATAAGATATTTATGTATGAAGTTTCATTAAAATATCTTGATGCGTTCTCAAGTTGTTAAGCGGAAACCATTTTCTATTTTTAATAACTGTCACCTTGACGTTGACCACACCCACCCCATATGCAATCTCTAGCAAGGCTTCGATATAAGGTATATATGTATGAATTTCATTAAAATATCTCGATGCGTTCTCAAGTCATTGAGCAGAAACGTTTTTCTATTTTTAGTTATGGTGACCTTGATCTTGACCTCACCCACCCCATATGCAATCCCAAGCGAGGTCTCGATATATGGTATGTACGTATGAAGTTTTAAAATATCTTTATGGATTCTAAAGTTATTCAGCGAAAACCGTTTTCTATTTTAAGTAGCGGTGACCTTGACCCACCCCACCCCATATGCACTCCCAACCGAGGTATCGATATCAGGTATATATGTATGAAGTTTCATTAAAATATCTCAATGCGTTCTCAAATTATTGAGCGGAAACCGTTTTTTCTATTTTTAGTAACGGTGACCTTGACCTGGAACCCACCCACCCTATATGCAATCGCAAGCGAAGTCTTAATATAAGGTATCTATGTATGAAGGTTCATTAAAATATCTCAATGCGTTCTCAAGTTATTGAGCGGAGACTGTTTTTCTATTTTTAGTAACGTTGACCTTGCCCTTGACCCCACCCAACCCATATGCAATTTCAAGCGACGTCTCAATATAAGGTATCTATGTATGAAGTTTCATTAAAATATCTCAATGCATTCTCAAGCTATTGAGCAAAAACCGTTTTTCAATTTTTAGTAACGGTGACCTTGACCTTGACCCCACCCACCCTATATGCATTTTTAAGCGAGGTCTCAATATAAGGTATCTATGTATAAAGTTTCATTAAAATATCTCGATGCGTTCTCAAGTTATTGAGCGGAAACCGTCTTTCTATTTTTAGCAACGGTGACCTTGACCTTTGACCGGTTCACCTCAAAATGTAAAGGCGTCTTTCTTTCCTCCCAAGTAACCAGCATACCAACTTTCATGATCGTAGGTCAAAGCGTTCTCTATATATCGTGCGGAAACAAAATGGTCTACGGACAGACCGACCATCCGACCGACTGACCGACCGACGGACAAATCTCATCATCTTATAATCTAGACGCACATTTCATCGATTCTCATTTTTACACCTTATTTTGCTGATGCCTTCAAAATTAGAATCAATATGTTATTAATATATAATAAAATATATGAAGTTATAATTAGATTTTGTTTTACAATTATCATATGTTATAGCACACAAACTCAAGAATAACATCACGGGTCCTAAAAATTCAGATATTTGAACAATGTTTTTATTAACTGTTACTAACCTTTATGAAGAAAAAGAAAAGTACTTTCGGACATTAATCAAAACGTGCTGTTCTGTATTGTACGGCTTAGTCTATGCATTTAAGTATGTTCATTGTCACTTCTGAACATAGGACACCAAACCATTTCCCGAAGACACTGTTCTGACACACCATTCCCCAAAGACTGTTCTGACACAACCAACTGTATTTCCTATCGATGCCATTGTACACGTTTAACCAATCCGATTTATTTCCTGTCAACTGCACAATTTTTGAATTTGTATGGAGTACGATTAGGGTCTTAAATGTCTGACCCAGCATCATGCTTACAGACCTAGATTAAGGAATGTCTGACCTCTCCGTGGGGTATTCCACCCTGTGTATTGGTCAACCATAAAATCTTAAGGGTCGCGGAGGCGTTGTGTATATGTGTCCGCCTAGCGATCGGGAGGTCCCGGGTTCGTTCCCCTCTCTGGAAGCGTTCTAAAGATATCTGCCAAAGACACCAAGTGCTGTTTCTACCCAGGAAACGGACTCGAGAGTGTATCAATAAGCCTTCGGCTTTCGATGCAAATAGGTTTAGACTAAAAACTAAAATCTCTTATCAGTTTCTGCAATCTTTTCTCTCAGCTGACTTAGCAATGGTTGAATGCACTGTCTCAAATGCAGCAGTGTATTGATCTGAGCTAAAAAGGGTCGCCACACTCTGTCCACACTGTGACCACAGTAGGGAGTTAATACACAGGAGTACAATACTCCAGATTTGGGGGTGGGTTCATTTAAAAACGGGTTAACATAGGCCTTTAAAGAAACGAGCATAATGCTAGTAAGATCCAGCATCATGCTCAATGAACGAGCATGATGCTCGGAAGAGCGAGCAAGATCCTCAATAAACGCGCATGCTCTTTAGGTCGGGCATCATGTTTGTAAGATCGAGCATCATGCTAGCCAACACGAGCGTGACGCTCGTTCAGTGAGCATTATGCTGGGTCTGTACCATCATAATGCATGCTCAGAAGATAATGCATGTTCAGATACGTCCTTCTTTATATTAGCTATATTATTTTCATATATGTATTGTAAACGTCTCCTGAACAGCATTTTTATATGGGACGAATAGTGCATTATAATTTCGAATCAATTACGTGGTTTTCTTTTGCATACGAATATGACGTATGTAGAAATTCAGACAAAAATAACTTGAACGTTGTATCGAAAAAAAAATTGTGTCAGTACTGAAGTTAGGGTAACTTTACTGTACTACTGTGTTCGTATTCCCATTCCCAATCACATTGCGTTGTATTATTAAAATTTTACAGTATTCTGTTACTGGCGCCAACTAAATCAATTATATTGTTTTCTGTCAAAAACATTAATGTATGCAACGGCAGTTTAGGAGGGGGGGGGGGGGCGAAATTGTCTAAGAATCGATTTTAATAACTCACAATAGCAACTTAAAATTACTTAGGCATTATCTATCATCGAACGATGATATGCCTTTTTTCTCAGTTTTCTTATCATGTTATGTTGCACAAAAGCGTAGTTTGCGTATCTCATAAAGCTTTACAAGAAACGTGGAAATTCAACGAAAACCAAATTTTTCGAACGAAATGCATTAAAGTCAGAGCAAAATATATGTAATGGTGACCTTGACCTTGACTCCAACAACCCCATACGCAATCCCAAGCGAGGTCTAGATATACGATATCTATGTATGAAGTTTCATTAAAATATGACAATGTCTTCCCAAGCTATTGAGCGGAAACTGTTTGTCTATTTTTAGTAATGGTGACCTTAACCTTGACCCAACCGACCCCATATGCAATCCCAAGCGAGGTCTAAATATAAGATATCTATGTATGAAGTTTTAGTAACGGTGACATCGACATTAACCCCACCCATCCTATACGCAATACCAAACGAGGTCTTGATATAAGGTATCTTTGTATGAAGTTTCATTGAAATATTTAAATGCGTTCTCAAGTTATTGAGCGGACACCGTTTTTCTCTTTTTAGTAACATTGACCTTGACCTTGACCCTACCTATCCCATATGCAATCCCAAGCGAGGTCTCGATATAAGGTGTTAACTTCGTCATGTCATTAATTTTCGCAGACGTTACTTTTCTTTTGGCGCCAAGTAGGTTAACGTCTTTGACGTCATTTTTATATTTTGTTTATGTTTGACGTTGTATCAGTTACATTTGAAGAGTTGACGCCTATATGTAGATCTAGAAAAATATATGTCGGTAATAACCTTTTTTATTCATGCTTATATTGTCAAAATGTGTTTATTTACATAACGTAATCGCTTCTGTTTGAAATGTTTGAACATTATAAATATTTGATATGCTTTACATGGTTTTAACGTGTATGTATGATTGTATAAATCTTATATTTATTATGTCTATTGTTTTAGAGAATCGTCTGGAATTACATTAAAAGAAAGACGCATATCTCTTTCGTCATTCATGGTTACATGGCGGAGACCCTTACATAAGGTATTTATGTATTAAGTTTCATTAAAAAATCTCAATGCGTTCTCAAGTTATCGAGCGGAAACGGTTTTTTTCTATTTTTAGTAGCAGCGACCTTGACCTTGACCCCACACCCCTTATGCAATCCCAGGCGAGGTCTCGCTATAAGATTTCAATGTATAAAATTTCATTACAATAGCTCAATCCATTCTCGAGTTAGAGAGCGGAATGAAAAGTGCAACGCCCGCCCGCCCGAACGCCCGCCCGCCCGAACGCCCGCCCGCCCGAACGCCCGCCCGCCCGAACGCCCGCCCGCCCGAACGCCTGCCCGCCCAGCAATCCCAAGCGAGGTCTCGATATAAGGTATCTATGTATTAAGTTTCTTTAAAATATCTCAACGCGTACTCAATTTATTAAGCGGAAACTGTTTTTCTATTTTTAGTAACAGTGACCTTGACCTTGACCCCAACCATCCCATATGCAATCCCAAGCGAGGTCTCGACAAAAGGTATCTATGTATAAAGTGTCATTTCAAATATCTTAATGGGTTCTCAAGGTATTGAGCGGAAACCTTTTTTCTATTTTTAGTAACAGTGGCCTTGACCATGACCCCACCCATTCCATATGCCACCCCAAGCAAGGTCTTGATAAAAGGTATTTATGTGTTAAGTTTCATTAAAATATCCCAATGCGTTCTCAAGTTATTGAGCGGAAACCATTTGTTCTACATGTAGTAACAGCGATCTTGACCTTGACCCCACCTATTCCATATGCAATCACAAGCGAGGTCTCGAGAAAATGTATCAAGTTTCATTAAAATATCTCCATGCGGTTTCAAGATATTGAGCGGAAACCGTTTTTCTTAATTTTAGTAACAGTGACCTTGACCTTGACCCAACCTATCCATACGCAATCCCAAGCGAGGTCTCGCTATAAAGAATATATGTATAAATTTCATTACAATAGCTCAATCCGTTCTCGAGTGAGAGAGCGGAAACGAAAGGTGCTACGCCCGCCCGGAGCCCGTCCGCCCGCCCGCACGCCCGCACGCCCTACCGCCCGCTCGCCCGCCAGCCCTACCGCCCGCCCGCCCTACCGCCCGACCGACCGCCCGACCGCCCAACGACATATGCCAATCTAATAACCGAAAGTTTTTCTTCGAAAAATTGGGTTAACAATGATAACTACTATTGTGTACCACAATATATAACTTGCACATTTATAGTTAATGTGGTAGGTTGAGTTTTTTCGCCCCGTCTTTCTCCAAATCTTGTAACCGCGCCTGGTCTGTATTACAATAGTCGCCATAATTATAGTATGTCTTTTAACTAAAAACATCGGATCTACGTTGTGCATATTTCAGTGATGCTATAAACAATTAAACATTTCAGATACGTATAAATATCAAACCCTATTCTGCCAGCAAATGGGGTGTCCTCGATTTACACCTGCCAATTTAGTGCCTGATGTAATGCATAAAATGTTTTTCTGTGCATGTGATGGGTATAACGAATTATATTTTATTGAAATACGTTAATATCCTACATCCATATTCATATTTTATTTCTACCGGTGAACGGTTGTTACAATTTGATTAATATCACAAAGGTGATTACAAAGGTTTACTACATCCACGTTTACCGTGATTTTTCCAAGTAAGGGTTTAACGAACGGCCGTCTAGATGGTATTATACAGAATGTAATAAATTAATTGAATTATTACGCGACCGCGAACTTTGATTTGACGTTCATTACGTGCCCATCGAGGCATTCTGTTCAAATTCGTGTTTGCATGGTCTCTATTACCTCATCCCTAAAGACTATACGACTGTTCTATCATCACCCTTGGCAAACAGTGTATACCTCGAACAATTGCGTTCATTTGCACGGTAAGATATATCAGAGCAGTACTAAGCTTTGTACATTGTTAACTATATCGCATAAACTTTGAACTTTTGTGGACAAATAATTTGTATGCAAACGATGCAATTTATCTTCTGTTATAGTATTTTTTAGTGACTCTCTACATTGTATATAAATGGATACATTTATTTTTCACTGTACTTGTAATAATGGGACTGATATTGTGCCATAAATGATTTAAATAGGTCAATACTTAGCGTGTAATACATTATGGTAATTTATAGTTGAACGATGGTATTTATACCGTCTTAAAGATTTTGGTTATGTACGAAAATTTGACCTGCCATGGGCTTTGAAATAAAAGATCACTCAACAAAATTGAGTGATTCAAGGTCACGTGGTCGTCTGTACATTCAAGGAAGACACATGCATGAAATATCCAACATTTAATAACATCAGAAAGTTACAAAGTATACTACGAGTGTTCCGGTAGGTTTATTCAACGTTGTTGTGCAAGTTACAAATTGTCACAATTTATTGTAATTTTTGACATATAAACTTCAGGTTTGAGGAATACATTTGAGGCGTGTCGTGGGAAAACAGGGCTTACTGCTTGTGCTTTAAGGGTCGTCCTGGATTGGCCTGCGAGGTCCGCACAGGCTAATCCAGGACGACACTTTCCGTTTTTATGGTATTTTCTGTTTCAAGGAAGTCTCTTCTAAACATAAAGCCACTGTAGGCGGAAAGTGCCGTCCTGTATTAGCCTGTGCGGACTGCACAGGCTAATCTGGGACAACACTTTACAAACATGCATTGAGCCGGGGTTTCCCACGACACGCCTCATTTTTCTATTACTTTTAACGTGTGTACATTATTGGACGTGTCTGATTTTCACAAGACTCTTGATTTATGCAGGGCGGCTAGCTCAGTTGGTAGAGCGCTGGACTACAAATCCGAGGTTCGCGGGTTCGATTCCCAGCCCGGCCACATAACTTGTGTGTGGATTGGTCATGAAATTATTTCTACGGCCATTCTCCCCCTACCTCTGATTCAAGTAGGGCAGTTGTCAATTACTGGCATAAGTATGCGCACTTAGTACTGGTAAACCAGCTTACCCAGGAAAAGTGTGAGTAGGTTAACTGACCGCCGTTATATGACTGAAAATACTGTTGAATACGGCGAAAGATCCAAACAAACAAACAATATATTTGCATTAAGGTAGTTTTTTTAATGCAAAAATGAATTACTACACAATGTTACATGTATTAGGCAAGACTTGCAAAAATAACTAAAATACTTATATATTCTTCTACATTTATGAGGCAAAACAGACCAAATTTCTTCAATAATAATGTATACTTTCGGAAATGTGTGATATTCTTTCATTTCGGCTTCTCAGTAAATACGACGGACAGTTTCGAACAAGGCCAATATACAGTGTTCAATATTTGTCTTCGAACGACATTTTAGAGAGGTTTTAAATCTGTAGTAGTAATCATTCCTGTGCCCTTTGAAATGCAAATGCCGAGCGGGATTCAGAACATCGGCTTAGTAACCTGCTATTTAAATTCTCATCATCGTATAATCTAGACGCGCTCTTGAAAGGTTTCCATTTTCGTCTGCGTTCCTCTTTCAGAGCCATCAAACCCTAATAAGATTTGAGGGGCGTCGTGAAAAAAAAAGGACTTAATGTATGTGCGTAAAGTGTCGTCCCGGATTAGCCTGTGCAGTCCGCACAGGCTTAATCCAGGACGGCACTTTCCGCCTACAGTGGATTTATGTTTTGAAGAGACTTCCTTGAAACATAAAATACCATAAAAGCGAAAAGTGCCGTCCTGGACTAGCCTGTGCGGACTGCACAGGCTAATCCGGGACGACACTTTACGCACATGCATTAAGTCCGGTTTACCCACGACGCGCCTCATTTATATAATTGTTACTGATTCTGTGTAGCATAGCTGCATATATACGATAGCTAAATATTTAATAACTGGAAACATATATTAAATGACCAGAACACAATGTTGAGTCTTTTTTAAAACAGCTGTGTTATTCCGAATGAGGGAATTAAACAGATAAAACGAGTGAAGCATAACCATGGAATTCAACTGACAAGGGTTGACGTTCTTAGTTAATGCAAGATAAAGAAGACACGAAATCGTACTTACTTTACAAAGTGGCGAATTATAACGAGAGATCATAAAAAACTAAACCTCAAGTATAATATAATTAATATATATTTTAAGTTATATTGGAGAGAGATGTATGTTACGCAGCGGACTGCTATGGACTGCAAGCAATTTACATTTATGCATCTTTCAAGTCTCTGTTCTTCTTCGGTGGATCTGTTTACCATATGATATGATATGATATGATCACATAAAACATTATGTGATTATTACGAGCGCCACATCATCAACATCCATATCTTCCCAGTGCGAATAAGTAATCACATTTAGCAGAGGCAACAATGAATGTGCAAACTATTTGCATATTAATTGCAAAAATGAAAAAAACAGTACTAGAACAAGAAAAATAACTTGGGAAAGCTAAATTTGTAATCTATAGAAGTTACGCATCTCCCCATAGCTGGTTTATTTTAACAACGATAAAACAATCCCTTGGATATTTACTTCAGACTTTCTAACAACAGAAGTTAGATTATATTTGTCTGTGTTATTTATCACCAAGATTTCACGTTGTATATTCGTGAAATGATGCTGCAAACAGATCAGAAATGCAAATCTATGTTTTATACTGTGTTCTTTTTGCACTAATAATAACTGCACTTGTATATCTATTATAATATAACGTTAAGCATATTGACGGCGTCGGCTTTACTGTATTTTATAACGCTGCACGCATTTCTTATCGTGTGTGCAATAAGATGCATGGAAGTATTTCCCAAATCTGATGCAAGCCCCTGACTAGCTTTAGAAGGTGCCATTCCCTGACTCGCTATAGAAGGTACTGGCTGTATAATATAGTTCTGCTAATCAATTATATGAAATACATTTGCGTAAATATCCAGTGTAAAATGTCAGCAACATACGTGCTAATCAAATTCCATGAAAAACACTTGCGTTAATATCCAGTGTAATATGTTAGCAACATACGTGCTAATCAAATTCCATGAAAAAGATTTGCGTTAATATCTAGTGTAATATGTCAGCAACATACGTGCTAATCAAATTCCATGAAAAACATTTGCGTTAATGTCTAGTGTAATATGTCAGCAACATACGTGCTAATCAAATTCCATGAAAAACATTTGCGTTAATGTCTAGTGTAATATGTCAGCAACATACGTGCTAATCAAATTCCATGAAAAACACTTGCGTTAATGTCCAGCGTAATATGTCAGCAACATACGCAGTAAAATTGTCATCAGCTACCACTTCAGCAAAACGCCATTTCAAAAAACACTTCTGTCATAACCAATGTTTATATCAATAAACGCGTACAAATTGCTGCCATGGGCATGACGCTATTTATAGTGGCCCATCAACTGTATGTAACATTAATTAATTAGCGAAAGTATTTGCCCCATTTTGTAAAGTAGAGTGTTCTACGATCGCAAAAAGCAGTTCTGTACACAAAAGGCACAAAAGTGTGCCGCGACGTTCTGCCTAATATCCTTTAGGACAGTTTCATATACCTGTTTATTTGAGGTATTACGTGATAATAACATTATATCTCTTGTGTTCATTGCTACAAGGATGGTGTTTTTGAACAAAACAAACGTAAAAGCCAACATATAAACATTTATCATACTAATAAACACAGCATTATTATTGATACCTATGACTAAGTGAAATCACAAATGAGGTTAACATTTACATCTTATTATTGTTGTTAAAACGGACTTTTCTTAATTGGTTCTTCAATAAATTATGGCAAATGAAAAATTCATTTTACTTGAAAATTATGTATATTAAATATCAAGGAAATAAAAACAGCATACTGATATTGTAAATTAAATATTTCACGTTGCGCATGCTTAAAACACAGAGAGATGCGGATGCATGTTTGGAAGGGCACATTTGCACTGGACATTAATATATTGTCTAATATATTTGAACGTATACATTAGATGATGCAATCGTTCTACGTGGCAATCATCTTAGATAGTACTTTATCAAGTTATCAGGACTTTACAGAATCAATCAAATGCAGACTGTCTGATGATAAAATCACCACTATGGCGGTGAAGCGATTTTGTATTACTAGTTAATATTTGTGTTAATATGTCGATGCGTTTTTTTTTCAAATAAACTTTCATGTTCTAAACTTGCTGAATATGCAAAATTATAATGAAGGTCAAACGTATATGAATAAATGAAGATGACGCCGTGCACTACATAACCATAGGTATCCAGTGTTTGTCACTAACATTTTAAACTCCTCGCCAGCTTGTATTAAAGCAGCAGTCCAGAAATATGTAATAAAATAAAACTTTGCAGATATCGTTTCTAATGGATGTCTTACATATCAAAGTACAAAAAACCGCATTGAAATCGATAAAGTAATAATGTTTCTGTAACTTTTTATCGTATAGTTCATGCATATGCGATAGCTGGTGATGCCTCTGGAGTAAATCAGCATGTTATTGTGGATGTGGACAAAAATTAGAGGAACAAAATATTTGATTTATGTAGTGTTTAAAGGATTTTTATGTAATATATACAGTGTATTAGTGCATTTATGTTCAGTGTTTCGCGTGAACGCTCAAAATATACACTCAAGTATGGATTATAAGAGGAATTTAGTCGTGTAGCAGTAGTAAGACATTTTTCTTTATTTATTTGTACCTAAGAATAGGACACTCGTTATCACTTACAGGTATTAATGTCGGCTAGTACGCGTATAATAAGTGACAACTTCTCAATATAGGTATTTGCTGGTAATTCGTCACGCATGAATTGAACGCACAAATTGCATACGGCAATCCACAATATGTCGAACAATAACGGTAACACGGAGCCGATCAGCTCGGAAGAATGTGACCCGGAACCGAGCGAGATGTCCCATATCGAGGCCAACGATATTAATGAACTTACCGAATATCATTCGCTTGTTAACTTTTTCAGAGACTATCCTAAATATTTATTTGTGTCTGAACTTGTTCGTAAATATGCATCATGTGAATCTGATCTTGAAAGAATAAGACTCAAATATTTTCAACTCATTAAAAACGAGCATGATGACTTTCCATTTGCGGTAGATGCTGAATTCAAGAGGCGTGTCTATACCCGTCAGGGGGATACAGTGGCGGTCAAACTGGCTCAAGACATCCATAGCATTCTTGCACTGGTGGAAGGTGATAGTGACTATTCAGCGGTGCGCTATATGATCAGTAACGCAAAAGGAATTCAACTATCAACAGTTAAATGTGTTCCGTGGAGATCTAGAACAGAGCTCAGGCGCATGCGCACCGAACCGGATGAAGAATTGGAACTAAATAGGAGCGTTCACTCACCACCAGGACGGAGTTTGTACGGCAAGCCTGCATACATCGCTTATATGAACTATGAGTCGAGCCGTTATTGGCACGATCACAGCAGCAGAAGCGTGGATCACCCGAACAGATACGAATCGTTATCCACGGACGTTGATTTATATACAGTGCTAAATAGTTTTGCAGATAATCATGGGAATTTACATTATGACATGGAATGCTACTGGTATAATGTCCAGTTCCTCATACCTGTGTAATGTACTCCACTCACGCAAAATAGACATATGAGGTATTTCAGAACAATGGCTTTCCCAATCTAATGTGACGTTTTATGATTCTATATCAGGCAATTATTAGTTTTATATAGTTTGTGACAAGGACTTGGCAACACCAGCTCTCACAGAGTGGGCAAGGGCGGGGTTGCGATTATGTGGCTAAGAAATACGATTATTGTATCACGACTTTAGATATGATGATCACATTGTTGGCCTCCAAATGAAAATCACCCCTAACGATTAAATGTATATATTTCAGGTTTATTTGCCTTGTTGCAACCATCCTATAGAGGTATATAGTGATTATATATCGAAATTGTATGCTCTTTACAATCAATATGCTGAACATGGAACTGTGGTATTTATGGGAGATTTCAATGCGGATATAAGTAAACCTTTTCACAACTCCCGCACTAAGCTTTTGTTAGGTTTATTGACTGACTGCAACATGGCAGCGGTTAACACACTGCCCGAGTGCCAAGTCTCAAAATGCACGTTTGTTTCCTACGATGGTATTAGTAGAACTATGATATACTATATGTGTTTGCCGGTTGAAACTGTAGATCTTGTATTCTTTTCTGAAATTGTTGATGATGATTGTTTAAATGTCTCTAGACACACACCTGTACTACTAAGCTTGAACGCTTACTGTGACTCGAGTGTGAATGTATCGGAAGTGTGGCCACAAGAGAACTGTATAAACTGGAAAAAGATCACAAGTGAACATCTCGCTCATTACCAGTCCCTGTTGTCATCATGCCGTGAAATGCACAGCATGTCCACGGACTCACTTGGGAGGAAAGACATAGCTCGTGCATATTGCATATGTTTATGTAGCGAATATTCTAAATACATGTGCGAAGGAGGCATTTCACCAAAAGTAATTCAAATCATTCTTAAAACCGTATTGGTGTCCTGACTTGTCTGCAGCTCACGAAAAATCTCTGTTGGCCCGTGACCATTGGTGTCGCGCTGGGCAACCACGTGACCGGAAGTGCCTGCAATACATTCAGTACCAAACCGCAAAACTTGACTTCAGACGCTTACATAGGATCTACGTTGACCGATTCATGGCGGACATCGATCACCAAATTGATAAAGCAGCTGAAGTGGACCAAACTGAATTTTGGAAAATTGTTAACTCACAACGAAAAAAGTCTGGATCGAAAATGAATGAAGGAATAAAATTTTACGAAGCCGTTATCCGGGACCGAGATGAACAACTAAATGAATGGGGCAACTACTTCGAGAAGTTGTATACGCCTTCAACATCAGGTGACTTTGATGAACGGAAGTGATTGAAAACATGATCGAACCACTTCCCAACGGCAAGTCATCTGGAGAGGACAGCATTGTCTACGAACATTGCATTTATTCAGGGACGATTGTGGCCCCCGTTCTAGCAAACCTGTTCACACATATGCTTGGGCTTGGACATATTCCATGGTATGAAACGCGGGGTAATAATAATACTTCATAAAGGTGGTTAAAAACGCAAAGATGATCCAAATAACTATCGTGCTATAACGCTCTTATCGTTGGTACTCAAATTGTATGAATCTGTAATACTGTCACGTTCTAAGGACACTATTGTTAAAACTCTTAGTGTACAACAAGGTGGTTTTCAAGAGCAGCTCGGCAGTATAATGACGTCTTTCATTCTTTGAGAATGCATTCAGTTTTCACACGAAAACTCTTCAAACGTATACGTATGCTACCTCGACGGGAAACAGGCGTTCGATAACGTATGGCACGCAGGCTCCTCTACAAATTGTGAGAATGCAACATTGACTCAACAAGTATCTTGGCGTTCTAAATGTCTAAACTATCTAGAAATGCTAATAGCTATGTATCCGCTCAATGGAGACGCTCCCAAGAGTTTCCGGTTTTTCACGGGACGCGCCAGGGTAGTAAAAGTTCTCCTTGCTGTACCTAGTGTTTATCAATGGTCTCATTAAAGAATTAGAGGAAAGCATCTGTTGTATGTGCATTTACAACATGAACATCTGTTCGCCGACCGTCGCAGATGACATGGTTTTAATATCATACTCAAAAATGGGCCTAAACAAAATGATGTGTATTTGCCATCAGTACTCGAGACGATGGCGGTACAGTTATAACGCAAATAAATGTGCTATTATTATTTTCAACGAACGGACAAACGCAGAGAATAGCCGCACGTTTAGGCTTGGGAGTGAAATTGTTGAAGAAACAGAAAGCTACTCGCAATTAGGGATTTCTACAGACACGTTCTTGTCGTCAAAGACGCTTATAGCTGATGCATGTAGTAAGCTTCGAGGAACGCACCTAAGCATCTGCAGTAGTGGCCTGAACCCAAAGACACTCAATCCTATAACCCTCAGAACTGTAAACCAATCGGTGGTCGTCCCGAAAGTACTTTACGGTTGCGAACTATGGACTCTGTACAGTGTAAGCGATATGTTACGCCTATAGCACTCGCATCGGTTTTGTATTAAATGTATACAGCAGCTTAAAACGACGATAAACACAGACTCTGCACTAGTATCCATAAATGTAAATTCAATAGAGAATATTATTGATATGAAAAAGTTGGTGTTCCTTGGTCAATCGTGTCGATTACCAAATCGCTACCTCGCTAAACATGTGTTCATTCACCGGCTTGTAAGATATTTGAACAACGACAAGCAGACCAAAGGCTTCATTCCGGACATTTATAGATTCCTGCATAAATATCAGCTACAGGAGGCTTTAGATCGGTATTAAGAAACAGGTTTATTCCCGTCTAAGCAAGTGTGGAAACTGATGCTCAAACGATCGGTCTCTCTTCCGGAACATCAAAGACATTTGGAAAGTATCCGGTACGTGTGCCCCTCATTGGACTTATCCAAAGTTCTCAAGATCGATAAGCCCGCGTCACTCTGGAAAATGTCCCGGAGCTCGCCGAAACTATCGCCCTTGGTAGCGTTTTGATGGCACAACTTGGAGAACTCCACTCAAGATTGTTTCCTACAGTATGTCATACGAGTGACTTTCAAACTGGAAATAAGTTTCTACAATCGATGTGCTTTTGTACTAAAAAGGAAAAGTTACGAGAAACACTGTGGAATATAGTGATTCAGCAATGTGGGTTAAACTGTTTCATAAATCTTATAAAAAAAGCAACCACCTGAGCAAGGTATCATGCTGTTGGCAATAGGAACTTATGAAGATAATCACTTAAATATCCTTACTGCAAACTCCTTGTGCAAATTGGTCGCCGAGCGTGCTACAAGGTTTATGTTTCAATATGTGTACCTTGTTGTGTTGTGTTGCTATTATCATTTTTAGTTTGAAAGGGCGTAAACCTTAGCACAGCCTTTTTTAAGGTTGACTGCAGATGGGTACATCGTAATCGGAGCATTATTTCTGTTAGCTGCTTAGATAAAGTATGTTGTTTTCTAAATTTCGCTTTCATATTAGAATACACGTACAATCTAGGGGAAGTAATTATAATAGATATAAAGAATTCAATAACAGACCGCACGTATATGTTTACGTATTATTACTATATGCTTACGTATTATTATCATTACTATTATTGTAATAAATACTAGTTTTCTATTGTACGCTAACTCGCATGTCGCTTTAATTAACTGTTTAACGTATTTATATAGTGATTTCGATGCTCACTTTATGTATGTATTTATATTATATTATAATGGTGTGTTTATACTTACATTGTTTTCTTGTTCATAGTTGTTGTAAATATGTTATGCTCTCCTGGTTTGGAGGAAATAAAGTATCTATTTATCTACATTAGTGTGTATTCTGTTCGTACCAAGCGTTTCCGAACATAGACATTATAAAATGCCTTTCGTAAATAAGAAACGGTTTTCAGTCCAGTAAACGTCATTAACGTTCATTAGAACTAATGCCAATTTAAGGTGTATTGAATTATATTTTATAGACTGCGGCTTTAAGTGGTTTAGTTCTTTTAAGAGCTTCAGAAACGCTTAAAACTCTTTACCACGTGCCTTTTTTGTGCAATAGGTTAGCTGTTTAATACGTGATACCAACGTGTAATGGGTTAGCTGTTTAATACGTGATACCAACGTGCAATGGGTTGGCTGATTAATACGTGATACCAACGTGCAACGATTGCATAAAACACTAAATTAATTACTTGCATAGAACTAACGTCTATAAAAACGCTTATAGTAGTAAATAGCAATAGGCCTAATTGTATATAACGTCCCTGCGAACGTGTTAATGATTCCCAAATATGTTGTTTCCAAGGCAGGTTGGGTAAAAATATGGCCCCGTTCTCACAAGTCTGGACAATGAGTCTTCCAAAATATGTCTGCTTTCATGACCATAATACAATTATTAAATTAAATTTTTACTGTTGTTCTTTATTGTACTAAGGTTTTTTTGTAACAAAAAACAACAATGTGTGATGTTGTACAGAAGCATTCTTATTCATTTCTGTATAAACCAATGTTAAGACATCATGTACTTTAGTGCAAAATATATAAGGCAATTTATGTATTAACATACCTAGGTTGCGCTGCCCATGTTTCACACACAGTCATCAAGAATTTGATATGGTACAATAAATGAATAAAAATGTTGGTTTGGGTTAAGTATATCAACACGAATCAAATATTATGCGGTTTAAATCCAAACATCTAAACAATTAGTACACGTGAAGGTAAAAATAACATTACACCCCTACAATCATTTATTATTTGAACTACAGAAAAAATAAGAATGGCTTCTTATTGTCTGCCGTGTCTAAGGCTACGTGTATATAAGGTACATATAGGAACATTTCGTCCACTGAAAGCCAGAAGGGCTTATAATCATATGTGCAAAGAAGGCTTTCAATTGACGATTTGTTTGTTAGTTTAATACATAACACTGATCTTACGAGTAAAACTGTTTCTAAATACTTTACTACATACTTTTAGTTCATGCCAGTTCGACGTATTGTTTTTCGATGTCGGGTTTCGCGAACGGACATTTTGATGGTAATCTAATGATCTTATGATTTTATTGAACTACTATGTGACTGTTGTGACAGTGAACTTCGATTGTCATACATCGCGCGTGCAACGAGGCAAAATTGTTAAAATTCTTGTTTCTCTTATATCCTCCCTAAAGATAAAAGACTGTCCTCTCATCGCCCTGGCAACTGTGTATGCCTCGAACAATTGCGGCCATTAACACGGTTATCAGAACAGTAATGTGCAGGGGGATGTTTACTATATTGCATTATATATCTGGGTATAATCCGTAATTGTACGCATTCATACCAGAAAATAAGTTTCAGTGGTAAAATGGTATTGGCCTATTTCTTGACATAGAACCGGCTTTAAAACGAACGAGGAGCGGACAAGACTACTCAACAAAACGGAAAAACACATAAAGTTGTCACATGCAGATATGCACATTTACCGTAGGTATTGCGTATTAACAAATAACAATGAATTATAATTAGTAAATACAATGATAAGGTTAAGCCGTATAAAAGACATTGCAATTAGTATATTCAACGTTGTGGTGCAAGCTTTAAATTAGCATAATCTTAGATGAAGCTCGAAAAATGCACTGCAACAATGGCGGCTAGCACGAATTGTAATTCTGAATGCAGGAGTTAAAACGACAGTGCCTCGTATTGATATTCATTTAATAATCTGTAAATATCACATGGACCATACAGTTGTTATGTTTGATAGCATAATCATGTCTTAGAATACAATCGTCGAAAGTTCAGAGAATAGACATTATTTAGAAAGGGTTGTGGTCATTTGGTCTTTGTAGATACATATGATCGGCTAACTTTAAAAAGGCGTGGATTGTACCAGGATTTTAGTAAACAGGTATACCTCGGTCGTTTCATATACGATAAAAAAATATCTAGGCATATTGGTCGGAGTTGTAGAACCGAATGCTATGGGCTGCACTTGACATTTTAACAATCCATCTGGTCTTTGTTATCCGTTGACCATATTATTCTATCACACAAAAATAGTGATTTTTACAAGAACCACCTCATCAACATGTATATCGTCGAAGTCCTTGTAAATAATATCATCATTTAAAAGATACCTAATTATTTGAAGCGTCATTAAAATATTCAAAAGAGTTTGTCTGAATTCAGTTCAGAAAATCCATATATATAAATGCGTTCATTGACTTGTGTACGTATTGGTTCAGAAATAGCGTTTTGTCGAAATAGACGACGACAGTAATTCTAATGCGTATATTACTGGTGCAATCTGGATATATCATTTGTGATAATTATCTTAAGTAGAATTTTGTTTCTAGTCAGATGTGTCTGATGTGCACTGAAATATGCAACTTTAACAAGCGCCTGATTCTAGCCTCTATTGCCGATCTATACGGTTACCCGGATAGTATCCGGATATTTCATACGAATATCCGGATACCAATTCTGGTATCCGTTGGCATCCTTAATATTTTTGCATGATAGTTTGCATCAATAAATCACATGCTTAAGTATTGCATGCCAACTGAGGAGTTAGCCCTTTGAGAAAGTTAATCTGTTTCCGAAGAAATAAAGAAAACATTTAAAAATCCCTGTAGAAATACCGGTGAGACACTGAAGAATATCGTATAACCGTTGTTGTTCGAATGTCGCATAAAATTTGAGACGAATTTTAGTCTAGATTTTTCAGGAAATGATTGCTGGTTCATTGTCTGCAAAAATGCGTCCACATTTGCCAGTGAGAAATGTACTGTTACAGGCATAATACGTAACATTTTTTTAGAAAACCGAATTTACATTTCCTATGTGATTTTCCTGCGTTGCTTTAATGCTTTAATTATACATATTTAATACAAATATATAAGAATATTAAATTTCTATTTTTTTCTTCTTTTGATAGTTATATATTGAAAAACATATTGCTAGTGGTATTTGATGTGTTGTGTTTTCAATTGTTTTGAATTCATATGTATGGTGGCATACTTCTGCCAGCCACATATCCACTTAGCTATGTCGACACTTTTTGGCAGTAAATTGTCGGCAGTAGTGCATAACTTTTTTGCATTTATTGTTTACGTTTAATTACATATTTTTTTTATATAATTAATACGTGTACAGGAACATTTCTTTCCAATACTACTTCTACAAGAATCAATGTGACTTTTTTCACTTTTGCTGGATAGGATTCTATCATGCAAGGTCTACAAGTGTTATTATAAAACAAAGCCAGTTTGCTAGCATATGATGTGTACATGTTATGGTATTTTAGGTAAACATTACTTTTCTTAGAAGCAACCGCAGAAAATCTTTATGACGTAACATCGGTTCACGAACGTAGCTTTAAAATGGAATTGATTTCACGTTGATGTGTCTATTTGCTAGATGCATGTAGATCATCTAATTCATAATAATCGCATGAACGCAACCAACATTAAATTCAATCCTTAATTGAATGCGTAATTATGCGGCGTATTGCAAAATAAAAGACTAGTCTATTTTCCATAGGTGACCGGTTGTCACCATTTGATTAATTGCACAAAGGTACAGAACAGAAATGTGTGATATCCCAGTTGAATGAGATATGTTTCAAATTTGAGATAAACGAACGGGCGTTAATATGGGCGTTAATTTTCAGAATCAAATGATTTGGGCGTTAATTTTCAGAATCAAATTAATTAATTGAATTACTACGCAACAATTAACCTTGATTGGCCTGCATTCCGTATGAATCGAGATTATATTGTTCATGGTTTTCCTGGTTTCCTCCTTTAAGACTACAAGACCATCCTCTCATTGCCCATGGCATCTGTGTATGCCTCGAATAATTGCGGCCATTAGCACGGTTAGCTATGATCAGATAAGTAATATGCAGAGAAAATTTTGCTATATCGCGATATATTATGTGGACATTTCTTTTAAGCCCCTGAATCAAATGATCCTTCTGTCATATGGTCATTAGGTTATCATCTGTAATTGTTCGCATTTACCCTTCATACAGTGCAACAAATGATATTTTAAGTTTAAATGTCATTTATTAAGTCTTGATATTGAGTTTTGGTGCGCTATAGACACTTCGATAAGTCAAGTTTCAGAGTGTATTATAATACAATATAAACTGGTCTTGTCTTGGGCTTCGAAACGAATGGGGAACTGACTTGTACCAGAGTACTCGTAAAAGCGGTATAACATAAAGTTCTCACTTGAAGATTTGCACATTTACAGTAGGTAATGCGATTTAAAGAGTACATTTATCATTTAATAAACCGATAAGGTTACCCCGTATAATAAAACATGGCGTTAAGATTATTTATCGTTGCGTTTCGAATTAAAAATTGGCATAATCTTTGGTGAAGCTCGAGAAATAAACTGCAAACTTGGCGGTTTAAGGAATATGTTTTCATTAATTTTGACGTGTGAACACAATGGAACGTGTCTGGTTCACCAAGACGCAACATTTTCACAAGACCACTTGTGTACATTTGCATTAAGGTATTTTTCTCGAATGTCAAAATCCATTAATTCGTGGCGTTATATGCATTACGCATGCTTTGCAATATTCAGTCGCATTAATATATTCAGTCAAAACTAATCAAATCAAATTTCTTCATTAATAATGTTATCTTTCGAAAAGTGTGTGGTATTATTCCATTTTAAAAATTGGCTTTCCAGTCAATACGAAAGAGGACAGTTTCTAACGCACGGTACTAAAACGAAGCGGCAACCTCTCCGTTAAAATAGTCCAAAATGGACCCTCTTAGTTCCGGAACCTGTCCCTCACCGGTATCATGCATAATGAATATAGGATAGCGGGTACGTCAATTTCACGGCGATATATAATTTATTATTGCTAAGAGCTGAGATATTTTACTTCGACGCAATGGAAGTTTTACTGCTATTTCAACATACAATTTGCACTATAAAAATTACTGTTTCCTAGAAATAGTGAAAACTGTTGTTGATTTTGGCTCAAATGTGCTCACTTCTGTCATATTAGTCTATTTAGATTATATTTGTTTGTTTCGGTGTGATAACGCGTTTAATTTTATGCTATGTAGTGAAATGTATAAAAAAATATCAGTGAGATATATCCCTATATCACTCACAGTTAGGGACTACTTTTGGGGTCTCGATTTTATACAGTAAATGTGTTTGTTTTCGGTGTGATAACGCGTAATATCATCACCGGAAACGGAGACAATCTTCATATTATCACTCGCGTTGCGTGAAAATATTAATCGTCTCCCTTTCCGGTGATGATATTAAGCGTTATCACACCGAAAACAAACACATTTTCTTTTTTTATTTTATGCTTTTTAAACGTTTTATTACATTAATTTGTATTTATACAATATCGCGGGAATCATTACGTCATGATGTCAAAATAATGACGTCATTTCACAGTTTTGAGTCCGTAATAGTTGGTCCGTTTTATTTACTGTTTTAAATCGGAAACAAAACAAAAACAGTGAGATATATAGAGGATTTTTTTGTTGGTGTGATAACGCGTTATATCATCACCGGAAAGGGAGACAATTAATATTTTCACAAGGGCTTGCGCGAGTGACAATATGTAATTTGTCTCATTTTCGGTGATTATATTAAACGTTATCACACCGAAAACAAATAAATCTTATTTTTATTTTATGCTTTTTAAACGTTTTATTACATTTTGCTATTAAAATTTTGCGGGAATCGTAACATCATGACGTCAAAATAATGACGTCATGTCACAGTTTTGAGTCCGGCATCGTTGACAGTCCGTTTTTAATTGTGAAAAAAAAAAGTGAGATATAAGGATATATATCACTGATATTTTTCAATACCTCACTTATTAGCATGAAATAAAAACAAGCGTAAAGTGTTAAGCTTAGTTTAAGGTAGTACAACTGCAATCATTTCCCGCATTTTTTTTCTAAGATCGGCCGATATCGGTGATTGTCGGAACGTTTCGTTACCCAGTTCGTAATATGCCCGTTTGGTTCCGATTCTTGTCGAACACATGATATTTTTAATATAAGTACATTCTTTTATATAATCACATAATTTTATACATGTTAGTATCATATTTATACTTCTGACGAAATGCAAACAGATAAATATTTTGATATAATGAAAAATTGATAGAAATCGAAACCGAAGGTCACATATTTTTCGTGGTATAAACAAAAACAACTGTCAAACGAAAATTACGAGCATTTTAATAGTTGAGTACTTATACTTAATATGTGCCATTTTGCTTATGAATGTGTGCACCAGTGTTTCTTCATGATCAGCATACTAATAAGGATCAATGCAGTAATTACACAGTTTTGACATAAATTTTACCTAACTCTGAAAAGTATGGCTTACTAGTTTGGGTTGCACATATACTGGAAAGGTTTGTATGTATATCGTTAAATATGTCGTGGAAAACAATCACTTATTGGATTGTTTTAAAATATTTTTGCAGCTGAAGGAAGAGAATGTCCACAAATCACTCGGAATGCTTCCCTGGGGGTCAAACCTGGTGCTCAATACAGTACACATGTTTTTCTGACTGTGCCAGTTGGTGAAGATGCAGCCTAAATTACAAGCATATACAGCCTCAATTACCAGAATAAACATTGTTGACATGAAGATGATTGGAAACGAGGATAATAAATAAGACACTTATTGTTGATGTACATGTACGGTGTGTTGTCCCAGAGCTGAAAACGTTGCAGGGTGTAGGTGGCATTTTGTGTACCTCTAGGGAACTGAATTTTGAAAAAAAAAGTTTGTTTAACTGAAATATTAACATTTAATTGTTAATATATTTAGTTTAACTGGTATAAATGGTGTATTAAACTTAAAATGCATAATTTATGTCACATTTGAAAATTATTGTTGTGGAATCGCCTAAATATTGCTGTCTATTTTTTAAGGGGAATGATAGTTTTTCTTCAATTTTAAAAAAAAAGTACACGGTAAATTTGTTTCTGACTTTTTATTTTAGTCAAATATATGTCATAGATGAAAAATAAATAAAAAGATTTAAGTGAAAAAACATACCAGTCCAGGAAAACAAAAATCTTTAAGAAAACATATTATTTTGTCTGTTCTGTCAGTTTCAAGGTTATGCTGAGCTTCCATTGAAAATTGATAAATATCAATACTTTTATCTTCTTTAACGCCTTATGTTGCCTTATTTTATAATCTTCAATCATTACTTGTATAAAAGACACCAACATTTTGTATATATTTGCAACTATAATTGAGTTATGATTTTTTTTCATCCATAGGGTAAATGAATTTTGATGGAAAAATGAAAAAAGGGGTTGTCCTGAACATTTTCTAAAAAAAATAAAAAAATTTGCATGGAAAGCCACTCTCAACATTTGTAATAAGATCAGTGATGTAATACAGATAATGGAAATAATATTTAAAAATAGGTTTGGATTATATTGCCCATTACAGTTGTACTACCTTAAATTGATACTCCAAATTGTGCATGTTCTTACATATTTTAATAAAAAGATAAAATGTGTAAATATCATACTTTTGGCGGCGATGCAGTAATGAAGATTCAAACCTTTCCGTAAATGTGTCTGTGTTACACTCACTTTGTTCGGTTTCAGTATATTATAGACAATATTTATTATATTTTGTGGCGTTAACACTCATGGTTTTCCAACTGGATGAATAAGAATGCACAAATGTTGAACTGCTTCGGTTAAATAATATAGTTGCTATATCATTTTGTGAAAGCATACGCAAAACATACTAAAGAAAGTAACATATACAAGCATGTAGCCTGAACATTATAAACCTTTAATATTGATAGACATTGAAAAGAGAAAAGTTTGTTTTGTCCCAATTCAATTATTTGACATTGTGTGCATTGTAATTTTTCTGGAGTAGTGATCACTCATGTGCTATTTAAAATACAAATGTCAATCTCATCATCGTATAAGCTAGACGCGCTTTTGAAAGGTTTCCATTTTCGTCTGTGTTCTTCTTAAATTGCCACTAAATATCAATAACATTTCTTACTAATTCAGTGTAGCTTAGCTACATATATACGAAACAACTTTAAGATAACTTGAAAGATACATTAATAACCCGGAAAAAAACATGTTGAGTCTTTTTACCAAAAAAAAATGTCCTTTTCTGGCAGGAATTGTAATTTTGATTGTAGGATTTAAAGCGACAGTATCTTGTCTCTTACAAGACAACGTATGTCCAGTTTATATTAATATATTTATTATCTGTAACACATGGACCAAATAGTAGGTATTTTGAATAGCATAATAATCTATAGGAATTAAATTTCAAGTGCAAATAATATATATTATTCTGACGAAGGATTGATGTTCTTAGGTCATTTGAAATAAAGAAGACACGAACTCGTACTCACTTCTAAAAGGGGCTAATAATAGCATGCCTGTAGTAAACAAGTAAACCTTTGTCGTATTATTTACGATAAAAATATATCGAAGTGAATTAGAGAGGATTGTATGTTACGCTGAATGTTATGGACTGCTTCACATTAACAATTGATTATTACCTGGAGCATCTCGTCAACATGTATATCTTCGAAGTGCAAATGCTAGTTAGTTATCTTATTTGGTAGATACAAACATGAGTGTTCGAAATAATTGCATATTCACTGCAAAAAGTGAAAACACGGTACATCGAATACCAGGAGCAATGTGATTTTCAATATACAGCAATTAAAAAAAGATTAAATTACTATGATGTGAGTTTTATTCACCCACGTAACATTTTAATCAACCATCGGCTCTCTGATATCCGTTAACCACACTATTCTATCACATAAAACATTGATTAGAAACTACAACGGCAACATTAATATCTTCGAAATTCGAGGACGTACTATCACCATTTGGAAGATACAAACATGAATGTACGAAGTAATTTCAAATTTATTTCAAACTGTAAACATGATATGGCGCATACCCCTGGAAATGGGTTTTGCAAATAAAACAAATAAAAGAAGAATACATTACAGTGATATGAGTTTTAAAGACATCATTAATATTTTTAAATTGTCGCATTGAAATAGTACTTATCACATGCTATACCTTGTTTCCCGTGTAAAACAACCATTACGAATATTTCTATCTTACACATGTGTAAGATAACATTTTGAGCCATTTCATTGGCTTCGTATTTTTTGACTGACCAATCGCATGACGTTATTTTGGTGAAATGACGTCGTCAGCATGAAATGACCTCACGTCAGTACACAACTTTGATAATTTACCAACTTATTTTGGTAAAATTAGAAGGGTTTTATTTCGTATAAAAGCATGTGATAAAAAAGATCTGACAGTCGTTGTCATTTCATACCATTTTTTATTAAACTCGTCCAGGAAATTCGTTAGTATAGAAAAAATAGAAGTAACGTATTTTGCCTTTATCAATACATCTCCTTTCTCACGTGCAAATGTGTCCAGGATATTTGCAGACAATGAACCATAAAATCTTATTTGCTTAATGGAGAAAAAAATCCGTCTCAAAGTCCATGCGACATATGAACTACATCTCCTAGATTATCTTCTTTCTGTGGTATATTTCACCGACATTTATATAGGGACTTTTAAGTCATTTTCTTTATTTTTTCGGGAACAGATTAATTTTCCTAAAGTGCCAATACTTTGCAGTCACTTATTTGCTTAATAAGATACTGACTGCCTAATATAGCTCTACTAATCAATTCCACGAAAAACATTTCCCGTAATTGTCATTGCATTATGTCAGTAGCATACACAGTAGAAGAACTGTCGTCTGCCCTTTCAGCAAAACGCCATTTCAAAAATCCTTCTTGCCAGAACCAATGGTAATGGCAATGAACGCATAGAAGGTGCTTCACTGCAAAACAATATAGGGTAAGTAATCAACCCACCTAGTCCGCACAGGCTAATCCAGGACGGCACTTTCCGCCTACAGTGAATTTATGTTTAGAAGAGACTTCCTTGAAAACAGAAAATACCATAAAAGCGGAAAGTGCCGTCCCGGATTAGCCTGTGCGGACTGCACAGGCTAATTCGGGACGACACTTTACGCACATGCATTATGACCGGTTTTCACATGACGCGCCACATTAATAGTTCTACTATCTTTTATAATGAGTTGTTTATCCGACATGACATTAAAGAAGTTAACAACTTCCTTTCATTCCATTTCAAAACAGGTATTCAAGCGGGTTGTTCTTTGTTGATAATCAAAGTAATAACCCTTTGTGAAGAGAAATGAAAACACTGACATCAAAGGCTATTTTAACGACACATTTATTTTAGTCACGCTGTGCTCCTCCACAGGCACCTATCCGAGTAAATTATAGACAAGTAAAAAAGGATCTACATTGTATTTCACCGTTTTCTTTCGATGCATATATTCCACACCTTTTTAATATGAATGTTAATGCATAATATAATCCATCCAAAACACAGAAGCACTACAAAAATATTGTATTCCAATTTCATGTATTGTAAATTGCAACACACTCGCGTTCTGGGTTTACTAAAAAGAGTAAACATAAAACTCAAATGAATGGCCTAGAAGGCTTGATTGCAACTAAAAAAAATATCTGGTTCATACAAACGCGAATTTACTAATTTCTGTTCGTGTGTCCTACTGATATAAGCAATAAGTGACCAAGAACTATTTTGTCGTGTGTTACGCATACATGCAAGCGAATTATAGGGTTCGAGTTCCATCTAGCATGTGTATATGTTACATTTGAGTTCGTTGAAATTTCATTTGCATAGAAACCAGCATAAATATAATACATGGTAGGTGCTAAAGCACATTTCCATTTTCTTAGCCTAACCGTATAATCTTTCTCCGTCTCGGCACCTATTATGTATTCTCTGTATAAGCAGGTAACATCAAGTTTAATTTCAATAGTGTTAAATGAAGATGAGTTACCTACGTACACACGGACGGTTTGCTTAATTTTGTAGTGAACTAGTTAAACAACTATTATCAGGTCAAATTCACGACAATAGATGACGTTGCTATTGTGTCTCATATTGACTACGTAACAATTTTGAGCAATTTATGACAATTACAGTCTGTGTTATATCCTTAGTATTGAGTTTCTGCCGCCAACTTTAATAAAGTTTGCAATTCAAATATATTATTTTCTGTTGAAAACATTAATGTCTCTAATACGCTAGTCCTCATCAATATGGTATGGCTTTTCTGAACTTAGATCAGACAAACCTTTTAGAAGATTTAAATGACGTTTCAAGTAATTTAGCAGGCAAATACGCATAAATTACACACACTGTTCTGCCCCAAAAAATGTTATCATCGGTTCAAACATGTCAATGGCTATTGCCGGATGTTGTGTATTCAATTGTGATCTCGTTTCTGTGCACGTTATGGGTATTACGATATATATTTAATTGAGTGCGTTAGTATCCGACCTATCACGAAATAAGACTGCTTTCAACCGGTGAACGGTTGTTACCGGTTGTTACACTTGGATTAATTACACAAAGTTAAAGAACACAAATATTTTTTCCAGTTTGAGTTCAACGAACGGTCATGTGGAGGTAATGTTTCAGTATCAAATAAATTAATTGAATTAGTATGTAACAGAGCTGAATTAATTGAATTACTATGTAACAGTGGGCTTTGATAAATACGTACATTCCATATGTATCGAGAAATAATGTTCAAAACGGTGTGTTTATCGTTTCTCTGATCTTGTCCCTAAAGACTTTAAGGCTGTCCGCTCCTAGCCACTGGCATCAATTTATGCCTAGGAGAATTGTTGCCATTAGCACGGTTAGCTATATCAGAGCAGTACTGTGTTTTGTACAGTGTTTATACTATATCACAATAATGCAAATAACCATACTATAGTATAGTTGCCTGCCTACAATTCGTAAGTATTCATGATTGAATATATTGGATAAAAATCTATATCAAACTACTCAAATATAATGATTGAATCCTTTCGGTAATTGTCTGGTATTATTTTAGTTTTTCAGTCAATGAAGGACAGCTCTAACAAAGCCAAACATACAATGTTCAGTATTTCCTTCGGAACGGCGTTTCACAGTGGTGTTAAATAAAATAAGGCAACGATTTGCAGTTCAGCACAACAGTGCGAATGCACGCCAGTCAATGTATATCGTTATTATGTATAATTATTATCATCATCATTATTCAATGTTCCAGTCCAGGATATGGAACCAGTAGTACGTCATATGGTAGCCTTCCCTCGAGTCCATGGTGAAGCAGGCCGGAAGTAGGTCTTGCAGGGGATCCTCGGAGGGTTTGGGTACCAGATAAGTTCCGTTCCAGGACAGGGAACACGTTGGGGGACTGGCGTCCTCGATGACCGACGAGTGGAAGGTCAGATCCACGGTCTGATAATATAAAATATAGATCAGCGCCTATATACTTAAAGGTCTTTTTAAAAAATCGTACATCGTACTTAAATGTGAACATTTCGAATCAAGTTGCTTGGAGTGAGTGGAATTCGACGGTTAAATATATACTTAATAAAGAACAAAAATCCATCGTTATAGAATAAAGACTTATGTGAGTATACGCTTAACACAAAGAGTAGGGCCGAGCCTCAAAATCTTCAAATCTCACATTTGTCATTTTCTTGCAAAAAAATTAATTTGCTATGCTAATAATTAGAGCACGTTTATCGGATATTTGGAGTATGAGTTTTTGTGCGCTCTAAAATGTAAATGTCAGGCGAAATGTAGAATATCTCCTATGTAGCCTTCTATTTAGATCCCCATCATCGTATACTCTAGACGCGCTCTTGAAAGCTTTCAATTTTCGTCTGCGTTCCTCTTAAATTACCATCAAATCCCAATAACATTGCTATAATTGTTATTGAACTGATTCTGTGTAGCATAGTTACATACGTATGAAAACTAAATCGAGTAAAACTAGGAAGATGTCTTAAATAAATAGGAAACAGTGTTTAGTATTTTTACAAGATAATGTTATTTATAAATACTTTTATAGCAAGAATTGTTATTTGTATTGTAGGAGTTAAACGATAATATATTGTTGCTTATCAGACAATAGATGTGCAGTAAATTGCCTATGAACGTCATACCAGCCGTACAGATGGTATGTTTGACGGCATAATGATGCCCATGAATATAACTGTCGAACATGCAACTATTAGGCGTAATTTAGACAATGCTAAATGTTTTGACTCCGTTTAATTTTTATGTCCATCTGTTTGCCATGAGATGCAGTCACATAAAACTATTATTATTATTACAAGGACAATATATCAACCATGCCTACCAAGTCCGGGTGCTAGAGAGTACCGATAATGACTTTTGTGAGGTGAACTGCGAATGTACGGAATAATTGTTGCAAGTAGTAAACCATGAATGCATCGATAAGCAGGTGAAATACGGTTTGTTATATTAATAAGTAATATGGCATACACACAGTAAACACAAAAATACATTACAGTGATATGGATGGTATTTACTAGCACATGGCAACATTGATATGTTAGCAATATCGCGAACATCTGAAATAAAAACGCACTTACCCGGTCAATTAGTACCTAACCACGTTTTTGTTTATCAAAACATAGGAGCAAAATATATTTTTTCATTAACCTTACAGCACCTTGCTTATTGCCTATCATGTCCAACATTTTTGCAGACAATGAAGCATAAAGCATTATTTTCGAAAGCTAGAAAGAAATCCGTCGTAAATTTACTTCCGGCATTCAAACAACAGATTAAGATTATATTTGTCAGTGCAATATCTTACCGAGATTTCTATGGGGACTTTGAAATATTTTCATTATTTCTTCAAAGACAGATTAAATGTTATTTTGAAATCACACTGTAAGAAAGCTTAGGAACGTGATTATATGACATAACTATTTTGCAAAAGAACATAAGTGTTCTCAAAGAAACAACATTATGTACAACATAACAATGTCAAAGAGATGAAATATATAATAAATTGTATTTTTAAATAATTGTCAGTGATTTCTGGGATGTATTTAATTGTTCACATGTATATTTCAAGGTCTGGGCTTAGTGAAGGCTTTGACATACTAGTATGTCGCAAACTGATTAGAAATACGAATGTTTTTTTTCTATATTATCTTGTAGCTGAGGGTTACATTTCTGTCTATATAGTGTAAATATCCGATTGTACAAATTAAGGATATCTATTTGAATGCATTTTAATCACGCAGAACGCATTCGTATCGCGTGTACAATACGATGACTAAAAGGATTTCCCAAATCTGCTGTAATTGATTCACTTTAGAAGGTAGGGCATTGCATAGCTGTGCTCATCAATTCCAGAAAATATATTTAACGCGGATATCCATTAAAATATGACAGCAACATACGCAATAGTATTGTATTGTCGTCTGCCACTTGAAAACGCAGTTTCCCAAACCAACTCTGTTACAACCAATGCGTGTGTCATTGAACGCGGAGAAAGTGCTGTCATTGGCATGATTTATTGCGTGTAATGTGTTCCAATATTATATTTATCAAAGTCATTGCTTAAGTTTATATATTTATTCAATCCTGCACAATATTTATCTGAAAACAAAAGTATTTGCTCAATGTTTCAAAATGTGTATTAAATGTTTCAAAATATTTAATCAATGTTTTGAAAATATTTATTGAATGTTTCTAAATATGTATTCAATAAGTTAGAATAATTTATTCAATCGTATAAAATATGTTTTAATAAATAAGAATATTTTTGTGCAATACATGAAATGCCATATAATAGTCATTGTATCTTTTCAAATTTGTATTTTATGTATCTTAAAATAATTGTTTAATAATTTGAATCATGGGATAGTATCGTCTGTTGTCACGAAGGATTTCATTAGTCGTCATTTACCTGAGATGGCTGCGCCTATGGCAGATACGTCACATACCTGTGAGTCTACGTACGGTGTTCCGTTAGTGCCATTGTGAAAATAAACCAAAACCACGATAGAGCGATGTAGCACCGTGCCATCGTCCCAGTACCATCGCATTATCGCCATCGTGTCATCGTCCCATCGTCATCGGACCATCGCACTATCGTCATCGTACCATCATAGCATAGTCATCGAACCATCGTGTCATTGTCATGCTGCCATCGTAACATCTTGTCATTGTCACCGTGCCATTACTATCCTACTATCGTGCCATCGTCATCGTGCCATCGTCATTAATGACGATGGTTTGATCGTACAATGGCACGACGACGATGGTGCGATGGTACTTTGAAGATGGCATTAAGTTACATCACACTATCGCCATCTCGTCATCGTGTTATCACCTTCGTACCATGGCACCATCATCATAGTACCATCGTGCCATCATCATCGTGCCATTGTACGATCGAACCATCGTCATCAAGGTTCCATAGAGGTTTGGATTCATTTACAAAATTACGATGGCCCTAACGGAACACCGTATCTTCCAGTCAAACGCTTTTTCGTGTGCATGCGGGGCTGCCATCTTCAGCAGGGATCCAATCACATCGTTCGCTGCAACTAGCCAGCCTCCCCAGCATTCAAATTATCAAACAAATATTTTTTTCAACATCGAATAAATATTCACAAAATTGCATGCATATTTTATTTATTACACTCAAATATTTGTATATTTATGTATTTATTTTTAGGATTAAACATACATTGAATAAATAGTTTGAATATTAAACAAAAAATTTTGTTTACAAGTAAATTTACGGGATTGAATAAATATATACACATTAGCAATATATTTGATATATATAATATTGCAACACGTAACACGCCATATGATCAGCTATGTCAACGTTATTTATAGTTGCCCATCAACTGTATGTTCATTACATATTAATTAGCGAAGGTATTGGTCTCATTTTGTCAAGTAGAAATGCCTATAATTGCAAAATGCAGTTATGTACACAACAGTATGCTGTTACGTTCTGAATATCCTTAAGGATAGTTTTATGTGCATGTTTATTTGACACGTGTTAATTACTCTATATTGCGCATAACTACAATGTAGGTGTTTTTAACAAAAACGTCAAAGCCAAAGCCATAACATACTAATTAATTCATTAAAATCTATGCGAACCCCAAAGTAAGGTTGACTAATTTGTAATTATTCTACTGAGATTTATATCTAATTAGTTACTTTCTGTAATGACGGAAATTTCTTAATTGCAAATGTGTTCTTCACTTTGACAATCAATTACAATGTAAGCAAATGAAAGCATTTTTGACATGAGATGTACAAGAAATTTTATAGATTAAACTGAAACAGTCGACAGAAATTAAGGGAAATTTCGACAAACAAAATATTTATATACATGTAAAATATGTGTACCTGGTCGAATTTAAATGTATTTTTTTGCTCAACACAATCAAACAATAATATGCAGTGTCATATTAACATTAAAAACATTTTGTAAATGCTTAAAATGTAGATAAATTATTTTTAACGAAAATCTTGAACGTAATTAAATATACATGTATATCGCTGACATTGTGTACTCCGAGACAAAAGTACTTAATAGTGGATGTCCTAATGTATTAAGTTCCAATTTAGTTATCCCCAAATGTGTTCATAATATTGATGAAGAACGCGAAACTAAATACAAATTAAGTGGATGTAAATACAATGCATATATATTTGCACTGCAAGCAAGATTTTAATACATGTACTTGATTATATAAAGTAACTTTAAAATGTCCATATGTCCTAGCGTATAGCATCAATGAGTATTTTAACACGTCCATTCTTATGCACATCAATACTCACAAACTTGTTGCCATCTCGACCAGGCGATGAGTACGTGTATTGAACAGGCCCACGATCGCAGTCCCCCACGAGGATGTTCTGGGACTTGTTCAAGGGAAGATTTGGCGCTATCATAGGTGTCGCCACTGTTGTTATGCATCTGAGAAGAACATTCCGAATGTTATCAAACAAATATCTAAACGTCGAAGGGGCTTATGTCAAATTTGATTCAAACTAATACCACATTAGCTCATGAACATATATATTAAACTACACCACCCCTTGATGTCATAAGCGTTTCTTGTTAGATACATATCACAGACTTTTATAAACAGAATAGCAGTTAAAAATAAAGTAAAAGCGAGTAGAAATAACTTCGTATGGTAATTTTGTAGCATCAGGCAACAGTGAGATTAGTCTTGAGAAAATGCATCTTTATTTACGGAAGGTCCCCATGACATGATTTCCAATATCCATGGCAGAGCATTTATAGAATGACTCGCAAAAAATGGAAGTAGTTTCGCAGTTCACAACATTATAAGCTTAGCTTGTCGTTACAGATTGAATGATGTAGAACTGCAAAAAGCGTTATTTGACATGGTGCAGCATGTGGTCAAATTCTCGATTTAGCAGATGTAATCCGCGAAATTTGATGATAAATTTTAGGCTTCTGATTCATAACCACATTCAGCACAACCCAGTATTAAGACATCATGGCGCAAACAGTATGAGGTTACTTACCCAGGTGATTCCGCCCATGTGTCATTTACAGTAATCAAGAATCTGACAGCTGTCAATCGCCGTCCGTTGGTCGATGCCACGCCTAACAGAATGCAGACGAATGCAAACACCACTCCAAGAGTACGTAACATAATAGGTTTCGCCATTTGACAATTAAGACTTAACATTTAAGTTCCAATCTACGTTTGTCCTTGTCAACTTTAGATAAGAACTTAATATCAGAGTATTTATATAGCCAGTTTTAAATCTAGTACAGCTTGTTGTACTAGTTTGCGATACATGATATGTAGGATGAAATAACATAATAAAAGAAATGTATTACTTAACTGCTCATAAGTTATAAATTGTGGATTGTGATGTGGTGATATAACGGTACAAAACAGTACATTGAAACAAATCTATCAAAATCAAAACAATACAGATTCTTTAGAACTAAGACGTAACATTGAAAAACACAATAAAATAACAAAATTTACGATATTTCAAAAATAGTTAAGATATTACGGTCGATTATAATTAAAAGTTAGAATTTAACTTTCATACAGTAAGAACAATTTGTTATCATCATACGCGAGATGTCAGAATACACGAAATGTAGAAATCGGAATGGTCGAGTGGTAAGGGCTTTAGCCTTTTATTCCGGTGGTCCGAGGTTCGAACTCCGATGGGAGGGCAACATTTTTTTCTTTTATTTTTTGTTCTGTTATCCTTTTCATGCTCAACTTGAGCTCTTGAGTTCCGATGCCTAAATCTGTCAAGTTATGACTATTTATTGCCATACTTTAAAACAATATAAAAAAATCTGTGAACAAGTTCTTTTAATATAATAGACCGATCGGGGTTTTGCCGGGATTAGTTAAAACTGCTCCAAAGCTAGAGGATTAATTTCCATTCTTCGAAAATCACAGACATTATCACGTGCTAATTTGAATATCAAAATCATAATGCGCGTGCTCTTTTGAATGAAACAGTTTAACCGCTTAACGCGTGATATTATTCTATGAATGGATAATATTACAGATTAATTTGAATAGGATTGACATTTGAGGAAGCGTCTATTATGATTATAAATGATAATTTCCCCTTACATGGAATCATTACAAACGTTAAATGTATATGTTATAGTTGCACTAGACAAAATAATAACATAGTATATGACAGAAATCCAGTTCTGACTCACACTTTTTGATACATTAGGAGATGAACCGCCATATTCAATACTGAACATTCTATAGATCACAAAATCTAAAAAGCATAGAGCGCGCACTAGAAGCAAGAAACAGCAAGTTCTAACTAAAACTCATGAATATATTTAAGTGAAAATGGAAAGGCGTTATCGCATTAATTTTTCTTGTTTAGGTTTCTGTTCCATTACCAGCAATTAACACATTCAGTCGGAAGCTTTTCCAATAGTATGCATTTAGTCATAACATTTTGCATCACCAGTAGTCCGTTACAGTACATTGTACTTGACATGTCTTTGTTCCATGTACAGGGCACCTGACGGTAACTGACGGTCTACTTTGTTTCTTCTTTTTTCCACAAGGAGACTAGCTTATTATTAGTTGCCTTCTTTGTTTCAACCAAATCTGCATTTCGGATTAAAATTACCGCTCGTACGCCAAAATGTTCCGTCAGCCGATTCCATTTTCAGCATACTGATATTTGTATTTAATGGTATGTTGGTGATAATATCAGGTCAAGTCCTCAGCTAAATATGATCGTCTTCTAAGTGTTAACGCTTAGGGAAGAACAAATGTGCCAAAGTTGAGGAAATGCAACAATTCGCTGGATGGAATTTCATGTAACCAAGAATGGCGTATACCCTGCCACAAACGGAGTTGATTCTTTTGACAAGATTCCAGTCCATATATAGCCTCCACCAATGGGCATTATTTGACTTCCTGTCTTTTTCAAAGCCAATCCCCATTTCCTGAGGATCAGGGTTTTATTTAGTTTTGGTCAATCCATTAAAATAATGTACCGTTGTAATTTATACCAAGCAAACCTAAGAACACGGATAATCTGAGGTTAAAGTTTGCAATTAAATCTTAATAAAATACGAACACTATGATTTTTTGAAATTTCTTTGCCAGGTTTAAACCTTCTCAATAGCCTTGCATCATTTTATTACATCAATCTTTCTGTAAACTATCGCTGGTTTCTTTGTCACTTAATAGACAGTACCTAGAATATTTCCTAGAATGTCTGATTGCCCTAGGGTCACGAAACAAATGGACTATTTTCAGACACGGATTAGCTGCTAAAAGCGGCTGTTTTACAGATGTTCTCTAGTTCAGGTAAACACATACTTTTGACACAAAATTCGATGAGCAGTCGCTGTATACTTTCCAACGTTGAACTGTAATATGTAAGAATATTTCCATGTCTGTAAATGTGTTGTCTTGTGTGTCACTTTCGTAGGCTTGATTTCACTCGAATATTAAACCATAATTGGTCAGGCGACCAGTATACATATTATGACATAATACTATGTATGAGTACAGTACAGTATACTCCCTTAAACCCGAACTCTCTATAAACCGGAACTCTCTGAAAACCGAACAGACGCTCCGGTCCCGTATTTTTGCCTATATGTTTAATGTGCGAAAACCTTCAGTATACCGGAACCTCTGTATTCCGAATATCGAACAGCAGGAGCGGTACATCACTTTGTTTCGGAGTACAAATTGACCTCTGTAAACCGAACATGTGTAACAATCTGATGTTATTGATTATCTTTAGCGCGCGATTGTCCTGCCGCAGGGTGATTGCACGCTTAATCCGATAATTAGGGGCAACAGTTCGAATTATATTAGGACTCCAGTTAAGGGTGTTCAGTCGCTAAATAAATGGGTATTGCCTATAAAGTGTGAACAACAAACAGTATGTTAATTATACTGTTTTCACTTGTTTAGAAAATATTTAAACATTTTACAAACAATTTATATCATTCAGGTAATAACTATTAATGATGTAATAATTATAAATGATTAATTTAATTAAAACATAATTTGATTGATGTTGGCCGAATTTAAAGTCTATCAAAGCAATATCAAGGAGAACCGGTTTTCTTGAAATAAATGATCGAGTATTTATGCTCGATGTTACTTGCGAACTATCATTTGTCTGCAAAGTTAGTACAGTGTTAAAATGTCTGAGCCACCTTCTAAACATTGTCGGGTTGAATTAACTCTCGAAAACAAAATAAAATTGATCAGTGATGCAGAATCTATCCCAAACCCTCGCTTAAGGTCCTGAGTGAAAAGTATGGAGTAGGCAGGTCTACAGTTAGTGACATAATTCGTCGAAAACCTGCTAACAGTGAACAGTGGGCAAACAATGTTGCACGGGAGAAATGTAGTTTCGGAAATGCATGTAAATTTGACAAACTTAACGATTAATATAATCTTTATGAATTATTGTATTTTGCCTCAAACCCTCAGTAAACCGGAATTCCCTGAAAACCGAACATTTGGTCCGGTCCGGTCGGTGTTCGGTATAGAGGGAGTACACTGTATATGCTAAATAGTCCTTCATATGTTTCGTTCTGTTTACAAGGGCAGAGTGTTCATTGAATTTTTACCGACATCATTAAAAGCAAGTGTCTGTCCAATTCACACTAAATTAAAAAGAAGCCTTATATACTCAAAGCAATCAGAGAACGACATTTCAGGACACGTGCCCGTAACAAACAACATAATATTTTCTTTGACGACTAACACGATAAGTGTATGGCTGCATAGTACTCGTATGACGTATAGTAGTGTCTAAAGCATGAACTCTTGAAGTAAAGTGGTGTGGTAAGGCAGCCGTAGCCAAACAGCATAGAGGAAGAATCGCTTCAAACACTTGATATTTGCGTCTTTAGATGTGATAACTTGATGGAATCTTTCTCGAATAGTATACCTTTGTCAACAAAAATAGCAGAATTCCATATCAAAATGATGGTAAATAAGTTGCCGTACCAACACTGTTCGCAGTGTCGTGCAACGGTCCTGAGTCACGTTCTCGATCGAAACGAGAATACACGAGACATCACGTTCACAATCACAAGAAGATTCACTGGCGTCAACGTTCCGCAAAAGAAATGTGTTTGTATGGTTAGATACCGAAAGTAGGCCGTGTATTAAATAGTTCGTTTTTCTCTGTTCAAACTTTAAAGAGACATTTCTTATACCAGACATTGCTTTAAATGGTTATTTTCAGAAAACGACGTGTCTCCTTGGCATTTTATGAATCATGACACCGAATTACTTGAAATTTAAAAATGTAGCCGTTTATTTATAGACAGCATGTACTTTTGTCAAATCGCGAATGCATTCCGTGTTTTACGGGTAGCTACATTAAAGTGAGATGCTTTCTTTTGGCGTACCTGTTTAACCCAACTTTTGACCCGTCTCAATATCCAATCAAAATTGTTGTGAAAATTTCCCGTGAGTAGTCCCAAATTAATAGATCCTATTATCCTAACTACCCGAGTCATAATAGAAGGGGTGCAACCTTCCGGAACAATAGAGGATAGATTTGTTTTAAGTTACAAATACTGGTGGTAGAATATAGCGTAAAAGCCAGTAGTGTTTGAATATGCCCTTGATAAATAAAATCGCCCGATAATACTCAATAAGCAACATTCGACAGACAGACTCAGACAATGTAATGATACAATTATTTAGAAGGACGACTTTCTGCTAAATAATCATCTAGATTCATTAATAAATATATCATCGTTCTGTAAATAGACTATGAAACAAGATGTCTGCATTGATTTTTTATACGTTTTACTTTTACTAATGTTCGTAGCATAAATGCTTTGTGTTCTGAAAAAAAATTCATAAACAGGTCAAGCATTCTTTACAAAATAATTCCCATTTTATTATTAAACTTTATTATTATGTCAAATATGTGGCGTCCTAATTATTTAAAAAGTGACCTGACGGTAGCCTTTGATCGGGAGACATGGCATAAATAAACCAGCAAACCAAGAGACTGGTAGTTTGTTAGAATGTGTTTTAGTTTTAGATAAATTTTGTTTTCAAGATGAACAACATTTGCTAAATAACGTTGATCAGCATGTGAAATAATATGTTATTCAGGTATCACCGATAAAAAAACAACAACATATAAGACAGTTTGATCCGTAAATTGTTCGAGCATGAGGCATTAATAATAATCAAAATATTAAATGACCTTCAACCATA
Source organism: Congeria kusceri (assembly GCA_027627225.1). Lineage (NCBI taxonomy): Eukaryota > Metazoa > Mollusca > Bivalvia > Myida > Dreissenidae > Congeria > Congeria kusceri. Next base: position 51,044,021 of record CM051025.1, on the reverse strand, counting down.
GGAACGTTTCATACTAGTGTGTTTCACAAAGATTATTGCCACGTAATGATAGGAGTTCACTATTTATTTGCTTCATCATGCGTAATAACTGAAATTTTAGTTCCCGCGTGTTTTAGCTTAAATTCACGTCGCCCTATGATGTCAAGTTTACAAATTGTTAAATAGAGAGCCATTATACTCATTTTTTAATATAAATAAAATATAGAACAAATAAAATTAACTTTAAACATTTAAAGTCGTATAGATTTACTCAAAAATAAGACATCTACAGCTTCAACAGGTTTATATATTTTTTCTAGATTATTCAATTCACATTCTGTACAATCATAAATTATGATACAGTCGCCGTATGTCTTTTTTAAAGATAATTTCTTTTTAGAAGTAACATAGCATATCTTTTTTAAAGTATAAAAAACATCTATCCGAAGAGACCAGACCCGCAACATATATTAAAATGAAGTGAAAAATGCTATTTTACAATGGGGCCCTATGGTGATTTGATTTTCAGGATTATTTCCTTATATAAAAGTAACTTGGTTATATGGATACATACATATGTATATACTTCTCTAGTCGAATGGTGTTCCTAAAAACATGTTTATAACGAATTAATGTAGCAAATAGCGTTATACCAAAAGTCTCGAATTTAGAAAACACAATGACAATAAGAATAATGAAACTCAAGAGACATCACCAGAGAAGAAAAACCCTTATTAACGTCCGCTGATCTTTTATTTGAGGCAAGTGACCAATGGGCTATACAATACGGGACCATACAAAGTATGTTTTAAATATTTATTTTAAAATTATGTTCATATTGTCCGATTATGCCAAGACACGAAATGTGTTGGTCCCAAATTCCATGCATTGACATAAGTCGTTTTATACCATTGCCGTTTGCTATGATACCAATAACCAAGTAATTGATTCATGAACACCGTTTCTTAGCCATGTTTCATGATTTACGAATATTAATATTTATTGAAGATTATAAAAATAGAATAATATATCGTTGTAGCCATTTTGTTTGAATGGCAACGTGTATGATGGCATTGTCAGCCGGCACATTGATGTCGCCAACAAGCTTAATGAAAGTGTTACCAAACACAACGTCTGAACTCGTAAGCACAATGACTATACTAATTATCAGCAAGCATGTTGAAACAAGCATTATTTAATTTTTACTAAAATACCCCCCCCCCCTCCCATAATAAACAAATTGGGATTTAATATGATTTAAAGGTGCTCCGATCCACAACACTTGAGTCAAAATTAAATTAATTTAAAAAACACATTAAACGATTCGGCGCACAGTTTACCAATTGATAATGTTCAAAAGTAAAACAATGGTGTGAATATATTTACTAACCATCTTTTGCCAAACTGGTATGAATACGAAAATACGGTGTATGATATATTGTTAATGACGGAATGGATTTTCATTGTATGATTTGAATGCTCCTAAATAACAATTTTTATTTAGGACGTATTATGGCTTTTCGATTTATGTTTATATGCTTGAAATATACATATGCATATTGCATGAAATGACAAATACATATTGACAAAACTATACTTCGGTAAATGTATTTGAGAATGTATCTGAAACGAGGACATTTCCACATTATTTCAGTAATACAGTTAACGAATGTTGCATTCACATTTCCAGTGACATTGTGTTGTATTCTTTGTATTGAGTTATTGGCACCGACAAAATAAAGTTTCCAATTTAATTATATTATTTTCTTTCAAAAGCATTATCGTCTCTTATACGCCAGTCGTCATATGGTATTTTTTAAACATGGTATGGCTTTCATGAACTTAAGTCAGGCAGACTCTTTTTCATGGTTAATTGACATTCAAATAATTTTAAAGGCAGATACCATTAAGTTGCAAGCACTATTCTTCCCGCAAAGTTGTTATATTCGATTTAAACCTGTCAAGGGTTATTGCACGATGATGTTTATACAATTGTTTTCTGTGGACTTATGGATATATTTTATTGGATGCGTTATTATGCGAAGTAGCACGAAAAAAAATGACTACCTTCCACCAGCGACCGATTGTATTACTAGCACAAAGGTAAGGAAAAGAAATTTGTGATATACCAGTTGAACGAGATATTTTTCAAGTTCGAGTTTAACGAACGGTCATGTGGACGTTATTTCTCGGAATCAAATGAATTAATTGAATTACAAAGTAACAGTGAACATTGATTGGCGTACATTCCGTGTGTAACGAGATTTTATTTCCAATTCGTGCCTGCATGGTTTCTCCTATATCCACCCTAGCGACTACAAGCCTGTTCTCTCGTTGTCACTGTCATCAATTTATGCCTAGAAAACTTGCGACCATTAGCACGTTTAGATATTTAATAGCAGTACTGTTTTGAACAGCGTTTCTTCTTTATCACAATATATCTTTCAATATTATGGGGGTGGGGGGGGGGGGGGGGGGGGAGCGGCGGGCATATACGGGACTTTAGATGAAAGTGATTCCCGACAGGCGATAATAAGACACGCCGAATGAATCTGGGTACAGGGAAAATAGACTTTGGTCGGAATTTAGATCCCATAAATATTGACCCAAAACATACAATATTTAGTATTTCTCTTGGAACGGCGTTTTGCAGTGGGCTTAAATAAAATAAAGCAACGATTTGCAGTTAAGCACAAAAGTGCGAAAGCACGCCAGTCAATGTATGTCGTTATCATGTATCATTATTATTATCATCATCATTATTCAATGTGTCAGTCCAGGATATGGTAGCCTTCCCTAGAGTCCATGGTGAAGCAGGCCGGAAGTAGGTCTTGCAGGAGATCCTCGGAGGGTTTGGACACCAGGTAAGTTCCGTTCCAGGACAGGGAACACGTGGGGGGGGGGGGGGGGGCTGGCGTCCTCGATGACCGACGAGTGGAAGGTCAGATCCACGGTCTGATAACAGAAAATATAGATCAGCGCCTATATGCTTAAAAGTCTTTTTAAAAAATCGTACATTGTACTTCAACGTGAACATTTCAAATCAAATTGTTTGGAGTGAGTGGAATTAAACGGTTAATAATAGATTTAATAAAGAACAAAAATCCATCGTTATCGAATGAAGACTTATGTGAGTATACTCTTAACATAATGAATGTTTTCAAACTTCAAATCTCACATCTGTCATTTTCTTGCAAAAAGTAAATTTCCTATGATAATAATTAAAAGATGTCTATCGGATTTTTTGGAGTATGATTATTTTTGTGCGCTCTAAAATATAAATGTATAATATCTTGTATGTAGATTTATTTAGATTCCCATCATCGTATAATCTAGACGCGCTCTTGAAAGGTTTCCATTTTCGTCTGCGTTTGTCTTCAATTACCATCAAGTTATAATAACATTATTATAATTGTTATTGAACTGATTCTGTGTAGCATAGTTACATACGTATGAAAACTAAATCGAGTAAAACTAGGAAGATATCTTAAATAACTAGGAAACTTTGTTTAGTCTTTTTGCAAGAAAATGTTATTTATACTTGTATAGCAAATTGTAATTTGTATTGTAGGAGTTTAAACAATAATATAGTGTTGCTTATCAGACAATAGATGTGCAGTAAATTGCCTATGAACGTCATACCAGCCGTACAGATGGTATGTTTGACGGCATAATGATGCTCATGAATATAACTGTCGAACATGCAACTATTAGGCGTAATTTAGACAAATGCTAAATGTTCTGAATCCGTTTAATTTTTATGTCCATCGGTTTACTATGAGATGCAGTCACATAAAATTATTATTATTATTACAAGGACAATATATTATCTACAACGTCTGAATGCTAGAGAGAACCGTTAATCATTTTTGGGAGGTGAACTGTAAGTGTACGGAATAATTGTAGTTAGCAGTAAAACATCAATGCACCGAAATGCCGGTAAAATACGGTTTGTCATATTAATAATTAAAATGAAATATACACAGTAAACACACAAAAAATGCATTACAGTGATATGGATGGTATTTACTAGCACATGGCAGCATTGATATTTTAGCAATATCGCGAACATCTGAAATAAAAACGCACTTACCCGGTCAATTAGTACCTAACCACGTTTTTGTTTATCAAAACATAGGAGCAAAATATATTTTGCCTTAACCTTACAGCACCTTGCTTATTGCGTATCATGTCCAACATTTTTGCAAACAATGAAGCATAAAGAATTATTTTTAGAAGCTAGAAAGAAATCCGCCTTACATTTACTTCCAGCATTAAACCTCAGACTAAGATTATATGTGTCAGTGTAATTTTGTTATCGAGATTTCTATGGGGACTTTTAAATATTTCTTCAAAGACAAATTAAATGTTATTTTAAGATCCAGTGTCTCTGTAAACTTGATAGGAAATGTTAGGAAAGTGATTATATGACAAAAACTATCTTGCAAAAAAAAGATTAGTGTTCTCAAAGAAACAAAAAACATGCGTGATCATGAATAACATATCAGAAATGCATTTTCAATTTTAACATAACAATTTTAAAGAGATGAAATATAAACAAAATTGTATTTTTAAATAGTTTTCACTGACTGCTCTTATGTATTCATTTGTTCATATGTATATTGCAAGATCTGGGCTAAAAGAAAGCTTAGATATACAAGTATTCACAAACGGATTATAAATACAAATATCTTTTCTATATTATGATGTAGTTGAGGGTTAAACTTCTTTTTATATAGTGTGAATTCCGATTGTACCAATTTAGGATATCAATTTGAATGCATTTAAATCAGGCTGCATGCATTCGTATCGCGTGTACAATAAGATGTCTGGAAGGATTTCCCAAATCTGCTGTCACTGATTCACTTTAGAAGGTACGGCTGCATAAATGTACTCACCAATTCCAGGAAATATGTTTTCATTACTTATCCATAGAAATATGTCAGCAGCACACGCAATAGAATTGTATTGTCGTCTGCCACTTGTAAAACTTTTTTTCGTGTGCATGGGGGGCTGCCATCTTCAGCAGAGATCCAATCACATCACTCGTTGAAACTAGTTACCCTTGCCAGCATTCAAATTATCAAGAAAATAATTTTTTTCAACATAGAATACATATTTACAAAATTGCATGCATATTTTATGTATTGCACACAAATATTTGTATTTATTGAAAACATACTTTCTAGGATTGAACAAACATTGAATAAATATTTAGAATATAAAACAAATAATTTTGTTTTCAAGTAAATTTACAGGATTGAATACATATACACACATAAACAATATATTTGATATATATAATATTGCAACCCATTGCACGCCATATAATGTCATATTTAGTTGCCCATCAACTGTATTTTCATAACATTTTAATTAGCGAAAGAAATGACCTTATTTTGTCAAGTACAATTGTATATGATTGCAAAATGCAGTTCTGTACACAACAGTATGCTGTTACGTTCTGCATATCACAGTCATGTTTATTTCACATATACACGTGTTCATAACATTATCTCTCTATTGCGCATTACTACAATGTAGGGAGTTATAAAAAAAAAACGTCAAAGCCAAAATATAAAAGCATATCATACTAATTTATTAACTAAACTCTATGCAAATCCCAAAGTTATGTTAACTAATTTCAACGGTAATTATTCTACTGAGATTAACATCGAATTAGATATTTTTTGTAACGACGGAAATTTCTTAATTGCAATGTTCTTCACTTTGACAATCAATTACACTGTGTGCCAATGAAAGCATTTTTGAAATAAGATGTACAAGAAATTCTAGAGCTTAAAACTGGAAATTAAGGTAAATTTCGACAAACAAAATATTTATAGAAAAATTGTGTACCTGAACGAATTTAAATGTAGTTTTAGCTTAATAAATCAAACAATAATATGCAGTCTCATATTGACATTAAAAACATATCATTTTGTAAATGCTTAAAATGTAGACAAATGCCGGTACATCCATGCACATTTTAACGAAAATTTTGAACGTATTAAATATACATGTTTATCGCTGACATTTGGTATTCCGAGACACAAGCACTTAATAGTGTACGTCCTAATGTATACAGTTCCAAGTTAGTTATCCCAAAATGTGTTCAGACGATTGATGAAGAACGCAACACTAAATACAAATTTAGTGGATGTAAATAAAATGCATATATATTTGCACTGCAAGCAAGATTTTCATACATGTACTTAATTACATTAAGTAATTTTCAAATGTCCATATAAACTAGCTTATAGCCTCAAATAATTATTTTAACACGTCCATTTTAGTGATTCCGCCCATATGTCATTTACAGTAATCAAGAATCTGACAGTTGTCAATCGCCGTCGGTTGGTCGATGCCACGCCTCCCAGAATGCAGCCAAATGCAAATACCACTCCAAGAGTACGGAACATAATTGGTTTCGCCATTTGTATATTAGGAATTAACATTTAAGTTCCAATCTACGTCTGTCCTTGTCAACTGTGGATAAGAACTGAATATCTGAGTATTCATATAGCCAGTTTAAATCTACTACAGCTGGTTGTACTAGTTTGCGATACATGATATGTGGCATGAAATAACATATAAAAATGTATTACTTAAATGCTAATTAAAGACCAGATGTGGATTGTATTGTGGTGTTATAACGATACAAAGCAGTACATTGAAATAAAGTGATTCAAATCAAAACAATACACAAAATTTTAAACAAAGACATACCATTAAAAACAAGACAAAATAAATGTAATTTCCAAAAAAAAGTTCACATATTACGGTCGATTATAATTATACGTTAAAATTTAACTAGCATATAACTTAAATAAGTAAGAACAATTTGTACCCATCATACGCAAGATGAACAGTCGACTTTTAACGTCCGTTTAGGTTACGGATGCGCAAATAAATTCCTTCTTTGTTACATATAAAATATTCAAAGTTTGATCTCAATTTTCACCATGAGCAAACTACTTTCCAATATATCACCATACATTGTTGGAAAGATAAGACCACGACCTTTTAACAAAACAGCATGTCAAAAATTTATATACGTTGTAACTCAAAATATTAACCTTAGAATAAACACACCGGTTTTGACAGGCATGGGGCTGCCATTTTATGCATGAATGCATTGGACAAAAGTTATGGAGCTGGGAACCACTAAGACAAAGTAGTGCCTAAAACAGTCTTTTTTTCTTATTTGTTACATATATACCTTTAAATTGATACCAAAACATATCATTTAAACTGTATTTTAAAAACATATGCATTATACACTGAGCCCTATGTGTTTATTATCTAACTGACATCATGTAACCCTGAGGATGTGACTTCCGTTTTGGTGTAATTTGACCTTTACATTTGGTGTATAAATCATTTTAGTTCACTATATCAAATGTACATACCTCTTTTTGATTGATTGTATTCAAGTACAATACTTTTTATTTCCATTGCTTCTTATTAATACATGCGTGTCGCTACTGTATTATGGTTGTCAAGGTTAATATCCCTTTAAATGGAATCATTGCAAACCTAAACATTTATGTATATTTTATGCATTAACAAACCAATAACAGAGTATATGACAGAAATCCAGTTCTGATGCATATTTTGTTGATGCATTGGTAGATGAACCGCCATATTCAATACTGTACACTATATAGATCACTATTAATTACTTCAATGAATCCATAAATATGCAATCTAACAAAATCTTATACGCATAGAGCACTATAGGCAGGAAGGTTCTAACTAATACTCATGACTATAGATAAAGTGAAAATGGTCATGGAAAAGCGTTATCACAGTCTTGTTTAGGTTTCTGTTTTATTTAATTTTAATACCAGCAATTAACAAATTCAGTCCAAAGCTTTTCAAATTGTATGTATTGAGTCATAACATTGTGTATCAACAGGATAAATGTCTTTGGTGAATCCCATGTCGCATGACACATCCAATTGTATAAGCACTTAAAATTACCTTTGGTGAATCCCATGTCACATGACACATACAATTGTATAAGCACTTAAAATTACACATGCATTAAAGCAAATTCCAATACCATTCGATTGACTGTTAAAATATATAACGTAATAACTCCTTCGGAATGTTTAATCTCGCACCGTATTTCTGAAGTCCGTTACAGTACATCGTACTTGACATGCCTTTTTTCCCTGTACAAGACACCTGATGATAACTGACGGTCTACTTTGTTATTTTGTTTCCATGGAAACTAGCTAATGATTAGTGGCCTTATTTGTTTCAACCAATCAAAAGCAAATGGGCTGTTTAGGTTTTAAATGAACACTATTACGTCAAAATGTTCCGTCAGCTGATTCCATTTTCAGCATACTTATATTTGTATCTAACAGTATGTTGGTGATAATATCAGGTAAAGTGCTCGGCTAAATATGATTGTCTTTCAAGTGTTAACGCTTTGGGAAGAAGAAATGTTCCAAAGTTGAGATCTTGCAACAATTCGCTGGATGGAATTTTCTGGTAACCAAGAATGTCGTATACCCTGCCACAAACGGAGTCGATTCTTTTGACAAGTTCCCAGTCCATATATAGCCTCCACCAATGGGCATTATTTGACTTTCTATCTTTTTCAAAGCCAATCCCCATTTCTGGAGGAGCAAGGTTTGATTTAATTTCAGTAAATTCATTAACTAACGTAGCATTATAGTTTATACCAAGCAAACCTAATAACACGGATAGTCTTGAGTTTAAGTTTGCGATTAAATCTTCATAAAATACGAACACTATTCTGTTCGGAAATTTCTTCGCCAGGTTTACACCTTCTAAATAGTCTTGCATCATTTTATTGCATAAATTCTTCTGTAAACTATCGCTGGTTTCATTGTCACTTGATGGATAGTACCTGGAATATTTCCTAGAATTTATGATTGCCCTAGGGTCACGGAACAAATGGACTATTTTTAGACGCGGATTAGCTGCTAAAAGCGGCTGTATTGCACCAAGTGTGAGTCGCAATAATTTCACAGTCCTTACTGGCTTCTTTTTACAGATGACCTCAAGTTCACGTAAACACGTACTTTTGCCTAGAAATTTCGATGAGCAGTCTCTGTAAACTTGCCAACTTGGACCTGTAATTTTAAAGAATATTTAAGAAAAGTGTATTTATTGCTAGTAAACAGTTTGAACATAATCATATACAAAGTCACTGACCTAGATACTAGAAACAGCAATGAGAAAATAACGGCAGAGTGCGTTTTTTTTAATAAGCCAATCTGCTTTATCGGATGATTGTGCTTATTTGAAGGTCTAAATTACGTTCAACCTATTTGTTTAAGCTCGATTAAGTCGATGCTGTAATGATATCGAAACAATTTCGAGAAATGTTTCGTGGATAGAACTCGGTATGTTTTGGAAAGATAATGGGAACTTTCCTTGTAAATGGATCGAAATCAGGATCTCCCAATTGAATGTTTGAAACCATATCCGTAACATGACATGGGTTTCATGTCCATGTCTACAAATGCTCTGTCATCCGTGTCACTTTTGCTGGACTAAACAGTCCACTTGAATGTATATCCAGCATTTGTCATGTCTATGGGCTACCACGTTCGAAAGGGCGATAAATATACTCAAAATGTCAATGTGCATTAATTTATATGACATAATATAATTCGAGTTATAGCCTCAACAATGTTTAATGTTCATCTAGATTCTAAATACACTGCAATGATATGTCTATACATAAGAACAATATTCTCTAAATGGGCACCCATGTGTTTCGTTCTGCCTACACCGCTAGAATATGCGATCAACATTACTGACATTGTAAAACAAATGACGGTCCAATAAAAAAAACACGAAATTGAAAGCAGCAATGTATACCCAAAGCAAAAAGAGAAAGAGATTTATGGGCACGTGTCTGTAATTGCCAAACTATATTTTTCCTTTGAAGACTAACATGGTAAGTGTATGATTGCATATTTAAACATTACTCGATCAGTATTACGTATGACAGTGTATAAAGATTGAACTCCTGAAGTAAAGTGGCGTGTTAAACACATGTTATTTGCGTCTTTATATTTCTTTCATTTAATGCGATAACCTGATAAAATATATATCGAAAAGTCTACTTTTGTCAACAAATAATAGCAGAAGCCCACATAAATGATGGTAAATAGTTGCCATACCAACTATGTTTTCAGTGTCGTGTATGCGGTCCTGTATCACGTTCTTGATCGAAACGAGATCGCATGAGAATATGCGAGATACCACGTTCACAAGAAGATTCACTGGCGTCAACGTTCTGCAAAAGAAATGTGGTTCTTTATGGTTAGATAGCAGTAAATAGTCGGCAATCCACTCGAAAGTATGCTCTATATCAAATAGTTCTTCTGTTTAAAAAGGTATTTCACTTGACGGACACTGGTTTGAATTTTATTTCCTGAAAACGTTGTGATGTATCGTGACAACCGAATCATATGAAATTTGAAGATTCAGCAATTTATAGACAGCTTGATTTTTTTTTATCGAAATCGCAAATGCATCGTTTGTTTTTAACGGATTACTGCAGCCAAGTGAGATGCATTTGCTTAGAAGTAATATAACATATATATATTTTTTTTTAATTTTGAAACTAGAGAGAAGCATCTTTCTTAAAAGACCAGACTCGCAGCATCTGAATTAAGAAATAAGACGAACGACGCTATTTTACAATGGGGCCCCATTTGATTTACTGGTTTCTTTCAGATTTGGAAGGTTTTTTATTTTTGAAACATGTTGATTTTTCTTATTACTGCAGTGATATTTTATATAATTCCCACATAAATGTTGCATCATTGGTCCCGGTTTGTATATTAACAGTTAAAATGAGAAACATAAAGAGATAAATAAACAGGTAAACATAACAACGCAAGGATTGTTCGGCGTCCGCGTTTTTTTTCCTCTGCTTGTCAACGATTTTAATTCGAGCCATGAGATTTGACTATGGCAACTTTATTCCGGCAGGGATATAATATGAGGTATGCTCGGAACCAGTTATAACTCTGTATGGAGGTTACCTATTCTCTAGTCTCGAAATTAATTCCAGGTTACATGACATGTACAAGAAATAGTCCAGTTTAAAACAGGCACTGATTCCGTTTTGATCGCAGTTTTAATTAATAGACACGCGCCTGTGTCATCAAATGTTGCTACAAATTATTGCAACACTTAGCTAGTGACAGATACGTGTTGTTATTTTTTTTAATTCATAAAACCAAATAAAACCATTTAAAACGGGAAGGATTTCTACGGCGTAAAGTAAAATTCCATGAACAAAAAATTATTATATTAAAGCGAGATTGTAAAGAAATATATTTTAGCCAGAGTGTGACGAAACATATTTAGTCAGAGTGTGATGAAATATATTTCATCTCGAGTGTGAAGAAATATATCAATTAAGTCAGAGAATGAAGAAATATATTGCAGCTTTATTGTAAAGAAATATATTTTAGCTCGAGTGAGTCGTTGCTACTCAAGTAGAAACAGTTAAACAAAGCAAAGGAACCATATTTTTCACAAATCATATTTTTCAAATCTGTGAAAAATAGGATCTCATTATTCACACGCGTGAAATTGAGAGCTTATTCTTTACACATGACAGTCTTATTCTTGACTTTTTGCGTGACGTTTGTGCTTGCATCCAGTTTTTTATATGCAATTCAATCCTATTCTTTTGTGATCCTCACGCATACACCGTTTTGGGCCAATAGCATTCTTCACACTCAAAAATGTGACAAATGCGTTTCTTTAAATGTGTGTGAAAAATAGGACTTGTGAAAAATATGATCCTACAAAGCTCTACTACCGGTACATCAACTGTCCGTTTGCCCTGTTGTCACAATATTGTATAAAAAGTAACGACTTTACATTTGTACATTTGAACTAATTCGCAATATTCAATCTAATAATCTAGACTAGTTGTTGGCGTTATAGAGCTTCATTTAGCAAACAAATATCACGATGTTTCTTCGAATTATCCTCCAGACAAATGGCTATCAATGGCGCTATATGTATATTTTGTACTTTTCGTCAAAAACAGAATTGTGTCATCCATACATATTCATTCTTTGAATGTTGAACATATACATTTGTGGCGCGTCGTGGGAAAACCGGACTTAATGCATGTGCGTAAAGTGTCATCCCGGATTAGCACAGGCTAATCCGGGACGACACTTTCCGCCTAAAATGGATTTATGGTTAGAATACACTTCATTGAAACATAAAATACCATAAAAGCGGAAAGTGCCGTCCCGGATTAGCCTGTGCGGACTGCAAAGGCTAATCCGGGACGACACTTTACGCACGTGCATTAAGACCGGTTTACCCACGACGCGCTTCATTTGTATTTTAGACCACGAACAACTACTGCGGTTAACAAAGGTGTTCCACGTACTAAGCGATGGAGGAAACAAAATAAAGATACACAATACAAAAACTGTCGTGACGTTCTCCACAAGGAATAAAACGTTTGATGCCACATTGCGTACGAGAATAGCACTAAAAGTCCATGACTAATGAAATAGCATTGAAAGCTATAGAGCCATAACCTCTTGTTCATAAAACACGTGGAGCCCCACTTTCAGGTTCAAAGTAAAATTTGGCCAGTTCTAAAAAAATATGGATCGATTGAAACTGTTTGTCTAATACATATATTAAACACATAATTATGAATGCCTGTCTGCACGCATTTTTTGTCCGATATTAAACGTTTAATCAAAGCCCAACAGTAATTTATTTTCTTTTGGCTAGACATAGGTTTATTCCAATATAATATATTTTTGATATTCCACTTATTTGAGCTAAGAGATCAGGATCAGCTAAGTCTGATCTTAATCCTACAGCTGATCCTTTGTGAACACGGGACCAGGTGTGGTATTCATAACGTTGCTGTTTTTCTGTTGATCATTCACCTAACGTATACCGATTAAATGCAATAACATTTAAACGAAACTGCGACAGGCTTAAAGAATTTTATGAATTTAAGACGTTTAATTTTTTACGCAAGTAATGAGCGGTATTAATATCGGTCCTGGTTAATGTTTCGTGACATCCAGTTTAAGAACACATTAAAAGCGTGACCAAATCAAATATAGTTGTAGGCACCATATAAATATTTTGCCAGGAAAATATTAAACTTTACGTTACATGAATCATTCTATTTTTCTACCAGATATAAATCGTCTAAAAGTGTCAGAATGTCCTAGGTTGAATTTTGTTATGCGTAATGCTAATTACAGACGTTTAAGTAGTTCACAAAACAAGATTTACATTTGAAGAAACACAAAATCATTGCTGGCATCATGCTACAACAACACAGAGGGTGTTTTCAATACTAATGCGACTTAATAAGTAAGGCACATTAAATTGCATGACCTGTTCGAAGTACAAGTGCCTTGTAAAGAAACATTTGTATTATTGATTCTTACATAAATTACGATACCATCTAACAAAAGGCAACACACAAAACATTCCTCACAAAAAATAAACCTGGTTTTGTAAATATCAGATTAAATAAAAACTAACGTATACAATTACCTTGATACGTTATAGATAATTGGCTCTGTGATGTTTTCCATAGGATTCGGGCGGTACACATTCAGTTCCGCAGTGGTAACTTTCCTGAGGACGAAACAAATAATAAAAATAATAAAAAAACTTCATTGCACACATGTTAAAAACACTATCTTAATTCAATATACATAAGTAGTTTTATTAATTTGTGCCACTGCAGACACACCATTTCATAATGCTTATCACTTTTGCAACGTTTTCTGAAAATCCTTCTATGCCGGACAAAATTATGCTCCGCATAAAGTCAGTGTCTTAAATCGTATATTTGACATTTGACCTTTAAGTATGACATTGACCTTGGACCTAGGGACCTGGATCTTTCACGCGACACACCGTCTCATAATGCTTATCATACTGCAAAGTTATTTAAAAATCCTTCAATGCTGGACACAATTATGCTCCTTACAGTGTCCATGCCTTTAATTCTTATCTTTGACCTTTGACCTTTAAGTTTGACCCTGACCTTGGACCAATGAGTCTGATTCCTGCGCGCGACACACCGTCTCATCATGCTTATCACTTCTGCCAAGTTATTTCAAAATCCTTCCATGCTGGACAAAATACTGTTCATGCCGAACATACGTACGTACATACGTATATACGTACACGCGGACAGGGCCAACACTAACTGCCCCTCAATCGTTGATGGAGGGGACATAAAAAGGAGAAAGAACACATGTGTTGCGATATTGCTTTCAAAAACAAATAAACTCATCTGGTTAAATAAATATATATATCTATTTCATGTTAAGATACAAATTACAGACTATTGACCGAGCCAACCTTCACATAAAGGGCATTTTTAAGTGACGCAAACATTTTACACCAATAATTGGCGGAACCCACGCTAGTGCTGAACCGGAAACCGTTTCAAGAAATCTTATATAGTGGTATGTCTGAACTGTGCAATTCAATTAACTGCAACTACGAATTTGGATTCTCAGTATATCGGTAGTTGGCTTTTCACTTATAATGTGCAGCATCGGCAAAGTGTATATAAGAAATTTCAATGCCTTTTGGTAAATGGTGTCCTTTCGGTACTTAGACGCTTATAAAGCAATACTGGAGTAAATAACGCTGCAAATGTCAGAAATTAAACCCCTTAAATTACGCCTACAATGCAGTGAATGCGACACTAGAGTGGTGGGAATAAAGCTGGCTGCACTTGAAAAATTCGTATTAACTAAAACTCAAATGCTTGTACAACAAATGTCAGGATACTATGTTATTCGGATGAGAAGCAAAGATAAGTATCACTTCGATAATCACGTCATATTTTCCATCGGATACGAACTAAATAATACTTGAAACAGAAAAAACCCGACCGACAATCGCCCTCAACGCTGCTGCATCGCTGATTGCTGGAAGTGACGTAGTCCCAGAGCGCGAATCTCCACAGCGGCTCGTAGAAGTAAAACGTGTCCGGTCCGAAGCCCAGGAAGCGCCCGGTAAACCTTGATCCGCTGTTCATGTAGGCGCTCAGTATCACATCGTGCATCTCGTGGGCGCCCGTACCTCTGAATGCTGAGTTAATAAGTAGATAAAGAGGTATATACCTATTTCCACGTTTAAGCCCTACGATACATACATGCATTTAGATCGGTTTTGAAGGTTTTAATTTGTATAAATATATGCGGAAACAATTGCTATGTAATTATTAACGTGTACGTATAGATTTGATACAATGCCATTAATATCCATTATAGTCAAATTCACGCGATTACAATATTTGAACGTTTTAAAAATCGTCATATAAAATAACACGTCAATACTTCATAGTCTACACGCACATACGCAGAAATGCGCTTACGAACTGCCTGTGTTTTAGTGTATGGTATCAATTTTAACCATTCTACGCTACTCACGTTGTCGAACGATTGGTTCGTCCACAGACTCGCCCGGTGAGTGCACATCTGTCGATGTAATTGAAACTACAAGAGAAAGTTTTTAAGGAACTTGTTCGCATATAGTTGTGTGCTTTTTGAAACATGCAATAAAACATCATAAAAGCACAAAATGAATCACTTGGATGCCACAGTGGGGAACCACCGAGGCACGTGATTTTATTTGCATACTTCACACGGAAAACTGCATCTGATTGTGCTCGGTAAAGTCTATTAGTTTTAATTGCAGTTACCTAAGACAGTATGTAGCCTAACATATATGCGCACAGTCCTGTCATACTGTGCGCACGGAGTTGCACACAACTTTGTTTGAATGTATTCCCGCGAAACTTACCTCTAAAAGCTTCAACATCGTAAACACATTCGAGGGTTCAGCTAAGGATATGGGTAAAACGCCAAAAAGCTTGTGTTTAATACCATCCTTTTATACAAAATATACACGTTCTGTGAAATAAAATTACAAACATTTATTATTAACTTTCGACTATCTTTGGTAAACATAACTTTAATTAGGTGGTCATTTTAAACGCTCGTTGACTATTGGGAACTCGGTTGATGACGTATGTGAGCAGCAGTTCACAATGAATTACTAAACAAGCACACTAAATAGTGCTGAATGTGAACTGATTGTCAATGTTTTTCTATTTAAAGTGTACGGATAGTATATATTATCTGACTTACATGTCCACCATCGAATGGTTGCTATGACAACCAACACTGCAGCACCAACCAGGCCCCGCCTCCGTAGTCGACCTTGATTCCCCAGAACATTGAAAACTGTCGATAAAACGTCAAATTTAAGAATTACTTTACAAGATATAATACATGTATTGAAATAACTGAAGCATGAGTTGTAACGATCAGGGCCCATATTTATTAACCCATTCTTAGACTTAAGAATAAAGAACATACTTAGACTCAATAAAAAAATACTTCTGCGTTTGAATATATTCTGGGTACTAATGTTGCTTATCTCATTAACAAATCGTTCTAAATAAAGAATGATGTAATTAGAGATGGTGAATACCGAATTAGATTCAACATTAAAGCGATCTATGAACATTGCAGTTTTACGAATATTCTTTATTCTTAGTCTTAAGTCTAAGAATCGGTTGGTGATTACGGGGCCTGGGATCGTATTCCAGAAACGTCCTTAAGTCAAATCTTATCCTTAACTTTTAAATCAGCATTTTTCTTACGCATTTTCTTCAATGTATTATTGAAATTCTGCTTATATACTGTGCGCTAAATATCAACTTATTATTAACTATTATATTCTAAACTGTAATTGGATTCACTTATTTATATGTTGTTTTAAAAATATTACCTTACAAAAATCTGAAGTTAAGTGAAAATATTTTAAGGTATACTTAAGAATTTCTGGAATATGACCCCAGATATTTGCTTATTTTAAATCCGATTGTATCACATTAAATGATTGTGAAATAATAATTATATGTTCAACAACTAATGTAACAATGGATTGTAATGTTCCAATGCAAAGAACAATAACACAATTAACAATTGCTAAAACGTTTATTGAATTATCATTACGCCTATAAAAAATAATATATCAGTAGTCATTTCCAATGCATTCGATGTTTTATTTCCAATATGTAACGTTTATGAACACAAACACTCCACCATGCGCACATGTATTCATTGGTTCCTAACCGTATCAAAAGCTGAAACATTAGTTTAAATATTTATTTAAAAATAAATAGTGCTTAATTCAATACACTGAAATTGACCACATCCTTTTATATATGAAAATAAATTATAATCAAAAATAATGCAATACCGCCTGGCGCCGTTCCAAAGTTATAACCAAGAATCATCCAAATGGCTAAATAGTATTATATAATTAACCTCCTTATAACCGCTATGTAAAGCCATGACCGGGTCGCTCTCTGACTCTTGATTGTTATACAGAAACCATTGAATTAAATATTAACTTCACACAACCATCATGATGGTCGAGACAACGTTAAAATCAGTGATCTAATTTGTATACGATAATTTACGGTGATCTTTATCTGCTGCTTCATTGCCATGGGGCGATTATCTTTTATTAAATCTTGATACAATCATGAACATCAAAATTTAATATAGAAGCATCTAATAAATATGTACCCTTATGTATAATGATTAGATCTACCTAACTGTAAACGCACAACTTTATATTGAAACCGGGCGACTCCCACACCTGAAGGTCGACGAGAGACTTTGTTTGTTGTGCAATCAACCGAACAAAATCGAATCAAGTTGTGTTGTTTCGTTAAAATGTCGTTTGATCTTGTCAAGAGATCAAGTTAACATGTTAGTGCAGCGTGTGATTTTGTCAGTGTAGTGTGCTATTATGTCATGTTTAAAAGTTGTAAATATATGCTGTTGATTTGTCCAGACAGCGTTTCATTTTGTCCAAATACCGTGCAATCATGTCAAACCCACATGCTGTTTTGTCAATGATAAGTTTTATTTTTTTTTGTGACACTGTCTTATCATGTCTAAAGTAAATTCATTTTGTTCAAATGACAAGTTGTTGTTGTTAAGCTAAAAGTAGCGTGCACTCACTACAATGGCGGAAAGCAAATACCGACTAGATTAGACATAAAAGCATGCGTGAAGGACATTGACGTCGATAAGTTAATTTGAGCTGAAGACATAATGACACGTCTTTTTGACAGATTAACATATTCTTATGACAATTTCACCTGATCATAGCACATGATGAAACACTATTTTAACATAATAAAACGTCTTTTTGACATAATAATATATTCTTCTGGCAAGTTCACCTGACAATAGCACATGATGGAACACTGTTTTAACATAATGACGCGTCTTTTCGACATAATAACATGTTCCCTTGACAAGTTCACCTACTCATAGCACATGATGAAACAATATTTTAACATAATAACATGTTAGTTCGAAAAATTCACCTGATCCTAGCACATGATGAAACACTATTTTAACATAATGACACGTCTTTTTGACATAATAAAATATTTTTTGACACATGCACCTGATCATATCACATGATGAAACACTATTTTAACATAAAGACAGGTCTTTTTGACATAGTAACATATTCTTTTGACAATTTCACCTGATCATAGAACATGATAAAACAATATTTTAACATAATGACATGACTTTTTGACATAATAACACATTACATACACATACGTTCACCTGATCTAGCACATGATGAATTAATATTTTAAAATAATAACATGTATTTTTGCCACAATAAGAAAATCCTGAACAAGACAACACGAATTATGACGACATAAGACAGTCATGGCGTTTCAGAACCATTTCTTATGTGAATGTTTCTGCAATGTGAATTTAAGACTTCCTTTTTACAATCAAACGATAATACCAGACGTGATTTACATGGACAATAGTGACAGGCTTAAACGCCTGTTGACTAACCATAATACCAGACGTGATTTACATGGACAATAGTGACAGGCTTAAACGCCTGATGACTAACCATAATACCAGACGTGATTTACATGGACAATAGTGACAGGCTTAAACGCCTGATGACTAACCATAATACCAGACGTGATTTACATGGACAATAGTGACAGGCTTAAACGCCTGATGACTAACCATAATACCAGACGTGATTTACATGGACAATAGTGACAGGCTTCAACGCCTGATGACTAACCATAATACCAGACGCGATTTACATGGACAATAGTGACAGGCTTACAATCAAACCATAATACCAGACGTGATTTACATGGACAATAGTGACAGGCTTAAACGCCTGATGACAGATAAAATATTGATTTATAAATTTGCTTTGTTTATTAAGAACTGTTTCTTTAAATGAGAAAGCATACTGTGTGTGACTTGATTATGCTCATTCTGCAACATATTGTACACTATTGACATCAATATCGTAACTTAGAACTCCAATCAAGTGAATGCTGTTATATTACAAGTATGTGTCATAATTTATTCCATGGAACGTATAAGACTAATACACTTATTTATGTCTGATACGCCAACACACCCAATTATGAACAAACCGATCAAAATCTTAAACTTAATAAATAATGTATTGAATTTTAAGTCAGTGTATGATACATTCATAACGAACATGTCTGTAGATGAAAAACTAGAATCAATGTAGCACATATGGACTTAAACTGAAATATTTCTAACACTATTTGAAATGTGTGGACTCGTGTCCTTTAAAACACAGGCATTGGGCGCGTGGTCAAGTTACTACCCCCACCCCCACTTCTACCCCTCGTTGCTACCCCCGACCCCCCCCCCCCCTGTGAGAAAAAGTCAGATAGAGTCTAAATGAGTGATTTTCAATCACTCTGAAAAAAAATTGATATTATATCAGAAAAAAATATATCCGAAAAAAAAGAGTGATTGAACATGTTACTTTATGACATGTTGATGATATCTGATTCTTGTATCACTCATTTATTTGACTTTTTCTCACGGGGGTGGCAGTGAGGGGTAGAAGTGTGGTAGTAACTTGGCCACGCGCTCAACGCATGTGTTTTAATACGTTTATAAAATTACGTAGCACTTATATATAGCATTATAGCATATATTAACTTCTTTCTAATTTGATCAGAAAATAAATGCTAAATTGACGTGTAATGCAAATATTTTCGTTAACATTTAGTTAGAATTGTGTATGGTGTGTCTTTACTCCACCTTAACACAGCTTTTAAGTGTTAGCGTGTGAAAAAAAGAGATCATGTTACATTTGAATATAAATTTGTTTTTTACATGACGCTTGACAGATGTTTTCGGATTTATCACACTATCGCATTCACTAGAGATCTGTGAAATCCATTTCTACTTTTGTCATTGGCCCGATATCAGCAAGATGTACATGACGCAAAATGTGAAACGTATAAATAGTAAATATACTACTACAATATAAACATTAGGCACACATGTTTACTAGATATCTATGAAATCCATGTTTACTTTAAACTGTAAATCGATTCATTAAAGCTTTTGGTCCAATATCAATAAG
This sequence comes from Congeria kusceri, assembly GCA_027627225.1. Taxonomy (NCBI): domain Eukaryota; kingdom Metazoa; phylum Mollusca; class Bivalvia; order Myida; family Dreissenidae; genus Congeria; species Congeria kusceri. The sequence continues at coordinate 51,023,513 of CM051025.1, read as the reverse complement.
ATGTACATAGCGCGAAATGTGAAACGTATAAACACTTAAACAGTAAATACTACTACAATATAAATATTAAGTACACCTAAAGCCCGGAGACTAGGTAACATAGTAGCTAGCAATGACTTACCTTGGCGAAGGTTTATATCCATGTTCACACGAAAACCAGACCAAACGGCCCATATCACGCAGTTAGCCTGGTTTCCGGATCACTGAACATCATGTACACACGTTCGGCACGTTTAAATCAATCTCGATGATTTCAAATAAATTTACCTCTTGTGAAAATCAAATGACACGGAAATCAACCAAGAAAAGTGTAGGTCTCATAACTCTTTCCTTTTCACCTTGCTATATGGACATACGACCTTCATCCACGATATGCTAATTTTGTAGTAGCGCATAAAGCCTTTCGAGCATGTTAAGTTTATAGCACAGCTATGTATGTATTAATCTGTGTTTTATAGCATCTTATTCTAGTCACCACAACTGATACAGTGTTTTATACTTAATGCAGAGTTTTATACTGAACGCAATGTTGTATACCTGTATTAAGCGTGCACATGTGGCACACAATAGCATTATTTTTTTATTGAAAGAAATGGAAATATGTTAAACAGTTGTAAATGATGTTTTTAGAAATGCTGCTTGTTTTAATATTAGAGATAACACAAACACTCAATTTGATATGACGATACCCATGAATCTACACTGTGAATTCAATGATTAAACGTCCGAGGCTCGAAGCGGGGACCTTCCAATTACAAGGCTTATCGGTGATTGAATAATCACTGGCGATCTCATAATTTTAATACCTCATACAAATGTTTAGAAATTTGCATGTTAACATCTGTTCAACTCATCTCTGTCACTAATTACACAACCACTGCGTAAAACCACTGTAAGATCTTTGGAGAAGTGAACTAAAGTTTTATAATTAAATGTAAATACTGGTAAACACCGACAATGATCTGTGGTTGGACGTTTGTAAATTGCGATTGTGCCTAGAGATACAGGCATGTTTAACATAACGCGAATTGTGCAAAATGTAATTAAACTGTGTGTTGAGCATTAACATTGCGATATTGTTCATTGACCTGAGCAAGTTAGCGCTAATTGCACTTCTTGATAACTAACTGTTGTTGCCCAGCTAAAATTTGTAAATACATTGTATTATAAAAAAAACAAAACTTTATTACCCCGACAATAAGACTGTAATGAAATGTATAATGTTTTAACTACAATGTTATCAAATTGGAAAATTAAAGACTTGTAGATGGATTTAGTTGACAGACTCAAAGGTCTTAGTTGACTACGCGCAACTAAATGATCTCTGGTAAGTGGTGACGGGTGTGTGTGGTGAATTTTTATCGCGATTGCACTGGAATTCTCTCCGGTATGGCCATCGACCCCAGAAGACTTGTTAGTTTGCTAACGTCGGATAGTTCAAGATACAGGAGACGCTCCATTCCAGAGGATATTCTGGGTCTTTTAGAGCCCGGTGTGAAGCATCTAGCACACTGCACCTCGGATTAACGTCTTATGCAAAAGACAAGTTAGTAGGTAAGGGTGAAGCAGGAACTCGAACCTGCGACCCCTGGGATGTGAAGCAGGGGATGGGTGAAGGGTCTGATCCCGTGTCAAGTTCCAACGAGCCGGTGGCTCAGATGAACACAATCGTAGAAATCAACCAAGTTTAACCAGTACAAACAAGTTATCCCTACTATAAACATTGACATAAGGCAAATGTTGTGAATCCCTGCATTATTGATATTCTACCGAGACGTTGTGTTGGCTTTGAAGAAGATAATTTATATGAAAGTAATGTAATTCAATTAATGAAGGTGTATTTAATCCTTCATTTTATTTTTTGCAAATAAATAATGCCACGTAGAGAGCATTTCAATATTTTTAATCATGCATGTCGAAGTCAATAAAAGCTTAATATCATTAATGTTTGCCTACTAAATGTTTGCGACACCAGTAAAGAATGAATCCTTTTAAAAAGTTCTGGATCCAGATTACAACCGAATCTTATCATTTCTTTATTGGCCCATTTCCAACTAAAACAGAAAATTTCATGCAAATATGTTTATAACGTTTTCGGTAAAGTTGCCAGCCAGCAAAAACATTGTTAGCAAACATGAGTTCGCGTACTCGTGAAATAAAATTATCGTAAAATAGAAGTAATCATATATAGGCCATGGCCTACACTGCATTTAAAATATGAGACATGAAATACGAAAAGAATTTATTTATGTTTATTATTATTATTATTATTATTTAAATGCTCAAAGAGCTAAATAAGAGTCACCGAGCTTAGATTTGTGTTTACACTATCATGCAAAGTATAACAGTATGTAACCTTTCTCTTGCGAGTCGAAAGTTTGCGGTTCTCACGTCTAAATATTATATTGCTGCACACAACCGGAAGTAACTGTTTTTGACAAGTCATCTCTAGTTGATGCTCGTGTTGAATTTTTTATTACATGGCAGCAAATGGCATAGGAATCATGCGCCCAAGCGGAAAATCACCACCTTTCCTGGCCATCGGACTCGTTGTAACCATAATAATTCTAGGTTTCAACTACTGGTCGCTGCGTGCAAGAAATGGCGAACAAGCAAATGAAATTTCTCTCATGGAGAGCGAATTAAGACTTGTCAATGCTAAGAAAGTATCAGCAGAAAAACGAAGTGATGCCATTTCTGATAAAGTAAAAGAATTGGAAGAAGAAATAAGAAGGCAAAAAGAGGCGTTAGCATCAGGGAAATCTGAACGCTCAAATTTGGAATATGAAAAGAATAAATTGGAACAGGAAATCAAAGATATGAAGTCTCAGTTGGTAAATACCTTTAAAATTCCACGATACTTAATTTTCCATAATGGCTTGTCATCCGTCATGAACAAACATTAAAAAAAGCAGACTTCTCGAAAACTCAAAAGTCTGACAACCTTGCCAGACCGAAATGAAATTTACCGGACCGAAAAATCTTTCATGTATGTATGCCGTGTCACCCTAATTTCGTGGGTCTTATTTACAATTGTGGTGCATGCGCGTTAATACATTAAGTCATCTCACCTCTGAGTTGGATAAAACAAAATTTGCAATGTGCTCTTTGCAAACAAAGTAATTAAAATACCGATTGTTGTTGCTATTTCATGTATATGTTATGTTACTGTACCTGACCTTACTGATCTGTATCATCTGGAAGCTTCTCATAATTTCGTGGGTTCTGATTGGCTGGCCTACTTTGGTTGGAAAAGAGTGTTTACAGCATCAATTTAGTTTCACTTTGTTTGTGCTGGAGCCTGTGCTGATCAAAGAACGAAAATCTTAATGAAAACAAGTGTTTTTGAAAATTTTATCATTATAAATACGCAGTCCTTATCATATGTTTTAAAAGGTAACAATATAGGCCTGACGAAATCTACACACTTGTTCAATTTTCGTTGTGCAGGTTTAGTAGGCTTCATGAATCTATAAATATTTCTATTGTGTTAGTTATTGTTTGTAAATATTAAATAAATGATAAAATTGCACGTTCACGAATCGTGGGTAGGAATGGTAACTTCAAGTTAAAAGTTTGAAAATGTCAGTCAAATTTAAGAAAGGGGGATTGTTTATGTATTTTTTTTTACCAAAAATAGCAAAATACCAGTGAGAAATAAACACAAGGGAGATAATCATACATGCAATTATTCTTCGAAAACTGTTCTAAATATACGATTTTTTAGAACGAAATTTCATGAAATTAATTCCAAAATAGTTGTACGGTAGTGAATAATTTATGTATTTAATGTCCTTAATTGGTGATTTAGATGACCAAGTCACTTACTGGTTGACATTTAATGGGATTTCCTTTTCAGATACTGCAAAATATACAATTCACTTAACAGTTATAGTAATTCGGACAATGTTTTCGGATGCACGAGCGAAAATTCTATTAGTTTTAAACGGCCACGAAATTATGGTAACCCACGAAATTATGGTAATTAGGCATATAGTCTATAATATGCATGTATACACTAGTGTATTTTCATGATCTTGAAACATAATTTGCTTGCCTTTTTCATTGTAGTGTTTTATCCAGGCCTAATCAGCGCGGCGCCGCGCCACACCCCTTTATTGATCCGCCACCCTGCCCTTTACAAAGGCAATTAGCGCCGCGTGCCCTCTTATCTATAGACTGTATTGCCCTTTGTGATGGCATGTTATGGTAAATAATTATGTGACCAACTGATAAGATTAGCTGTAACGTAATTCAGATAAGATTAGCTGTAGGGTAATTCAGATAAGATTAGCTGTAGGGTAATTCAGTTCACGAGTTTATGTCCAGATACAATAAAACTTGCTGATTTTGTTACAAAAATGAGCGTAAATTGTCTGCTTTTAACAGCCTCGTTTGAATATGCAATTTATAACATGTTTTTGTTTTGTCCATTTTATTATAAACATTATAACAAAGGGCAGAATTCATAGAAATGTAGACTCAATGTGGTCTTTAATCTCTATATATAAACAAAATGTGTATACGATATTTCTTCCAACCATAAATAAAAATCCCTGAAAAAAAAAAAATTTGCAAACTGGCTATTGTTTCGAACATACATATACGGATACATCATTTCAATTTGAATTTTACTGTTTGTTTTCCAAATTTCCAATCTTGACTTAAGCTTTTCACCATTAATAAAAATATTAGTATCTATGTCATCATCAACAGCAACAACAGTATTTTACCATTAATAAACATGACTTGCCCATAAATAGTTTTAGTTTGTCAGTTGTCAATAAGTGTTCATGTATGATTGCCCAATTTTCACATTGAATAATAAATACATAAATTGTATGATCTTGTAATAATATAAATTAGTAATAAGAAGAAGTAAGAATAATGGAAAATTAAAATGTGTTCATAATTGGGCTCAAATAATCATCAAAGGTAAAATTAATATAAAGTATTATAATTGGTTTGAAATATTACTTTTCAAGCGCCATGCCCCTCTGCCTTCTAGATTAAACACTACATTGTTGTTACAGGCCTTTTTCTATAAGACTTGGGCCAGAATTAACATTAACTTTGTTTGCCATAGCCTACCTACCAGACGAAAAGGTCCCAACTCAAAAGTTTTTTTCATTGTTCAATCCTATTATTCTATTTTTTGTTTGGGTTAAATAAAAAGCTCACTCTTCTTTCATTTCGGTTGTTTTCCATTGGGTTAATAAATTAACTGTATCAGCTAAACCCTTGGTTATGATTGGCCATATCAAAATGCAATTCTAATCATGTTTTATCAAACTTGTGAAAACTGTTAGCAGTCATAGTCTAATTAAAGATGATTGCTAGCAAACTCGAGTATATCAGCAGACACTTGATTATATTATTAATAGCAATGTCTGTGTTATATGTTATATTTTGACGCACTAAATGGATCATTAATAAATTTACTCTTTTTTTCCAAAAAATTAAAAAATCCCACCTGCCCAGGGCTTTCCTTTGACCCGAGCTCCCGGGTTTTGACGCGTGGAAATTTCAAAAACTGCTTGTTTGACTCGTGAGGTCATTACTTCATGCGTCACCATTGACAACGGGCAATTTCCGGGCTTGTGTCATACAGTATAACTCGGCTGGCTGATTATCCCAATCAGTCAAACAGCAATGTTAAAATTGATAAAACACTCGGCGATTATTGGTTGTAGGCTGAGTCAACTTTAAATAGACGCTGTCCATCAGCGATCAAGTTCTGTGTACCTCCGCCCATTAGGCGGAGTTTTGTTGCTCAGAAAAATCTATATTGACCAACTACTATGTGCAATTATATACGCTTCCAATGACGTGAACAATCAACCTATCTGCGTAATACACATGTATCCACACTTTAGTTAATGTACATGAGTTCGTCAGAGTATGTTTAATCCCGACCATTAAACGTTTAAAACACAATTTACTCACCGCTTCCGTTGTTGATAATATCCACATTTAGTTTAGTTCCTAAATATAAAGGCATTGTTTTAAATTACTTTCCTTTATATCTCGGGTAAAATTGTTAATATATTTCCAAAATTTGAAATCAGATTTCAGCGAAAAATCTGACTTACGTTACATTTCTTATATCCGAAATATCTTACATCCAATTTTAGTGTTCGAGTGTCATAAATACATTTTTTTGTGTATTTCATGTAAATCCTTTGTTTTCTAGAGAAGTGTGTGAAAGTTATGCTGACACAAACGACGTCACGTTCCACACATGGAAAGCGTTCGTGTATCGACCAAATATATATACATGTCATCTGGGAATAAAAACTTTGATGCAAGAACTTTGAAATCTTTTCTTTTTTTATAAAACGTTTGTAGTTCAAAAACATAGCGATCTTCAGCATTTGAATAATTATTTTATTGCAGTTTATTTATATACTTTGTAACAGTAAAACAATATTTGCAGACTGTAACTACGTATATTTTTTTAGGAAGGAAAGCCTGTTTTATTGTTGTACATTATATGCGATTTCGTGAAAAAAATGTCAGTGGTATTTTTATGATGTAAAGAATATTCTAAAATCGTCTGAATAATTATAATAATAATAAATGATAATAATAGATTTTATAATAATAATAATAGATATAATAATAATAATAGTATAAAAAATATAACAATAATAATAAGAAGAAAATAAAATTAAAGAAATTGAAGAGAAAATAATAAGTTAATAAAACAATAATAAATAATAAATTAAAATAATATTAAATTTTAAAATAAAAATAATTAATTAAAACAAATAATAATAAAAAGATAGAAAACAAATGGAAACTACCCAGAAAGCATCTTCTCTTGAAGGTTTATATCTGACTCTTGGGGAACTTGATTTTGACTCTTGAAAATTTGACCCCAAGAGTCATTTTGAGTCTTGAAATCCAAAGTACAAGGAAAGCCCTGTAGGAAGTACATGTACCCGTTACCAGCAACCTTGGGTAGGCAATTGCAAACAAACAATTTTTTAAGGTTGGCCTTACTGGTCAGAATAGCTGACCCATTCCCAATGAAAAATATGGGGGGGGGGGTTCTCCCAATTGAAAAAATAAATTCCCCTCAGCCACAGAATATGGCTTGGCACTGTCATTAAGAAATATTTTAAGCTAAAAACATTAAAAAATTTAACGGCATCTAGATATATACTGCTCAGGGCTTGCCTCTGACCCAAGCTCCCAGGTTTTGAAATTGGAAATTTCAAAATACGCTTGTTTGACTTGCGAGGTTATTACGTCATGCGTCACCTTTGACTCGGGGCCATTTCCGGACTTGAGTCATACAGTACAACTTGGCTGGCTGGTTATCCCAATCAGTCAAACAGCTATGTTAAAGTTGATAAAACACTCGGGGATTATTGGTTGGAGACGGAGTCAATCTTTAAATTGATGCTGTCCATCAGCCGTCAAGTTACCGTCATTAAGCTGAGTTTTGTCGCTCAGAAAATTAAAACTCATAGTTCTATACGCTTCTCATGACATGAACCATCGACCTATCCACATTTAGTTAAGTTCCTGAATATAAAGGCATTGTTTTAAATTACTTTCCTTTATATTTCGGGTAAAATTATTAAAATATTTCCAAACTTTGGAATGCGATTTCAGCAAAAATTCTGACTTTTACGTAACATTTCTTATATCCGAAATATCCATCATCCAATTTAAGTGTTCGAGTGTCATAAACACATTGTTTTAATAGTCTGTGTATTTCATGTAAATACTTTGTTTTGTAGAAAAGCACTCAAAAGTTATGCTGACACAAATGAAGTCACGTTCCACGCATGGAACGTGTGTTTGTATCAACCATGTGCTTTACAAAATATATACATGTCATCTGGGAACAAAAACTTGTAGTGCTAAAACTTTGCGATCTTTAGCATTTGAATAATTATTATATTGCAATTTATTAATATATTTTGTAACAGTAAAACAATATTTTCGGACCAAAACTACATATATTTTTTCAAGGAAGGAAAGCCTATGTTTTATTGTTTTACATGATATGCGATTTTGTAAAAAAAAATCAGTGGTATCTTTAGTATATAAAGAATATGCTACAATCGTCTTAATAATTATAATAATAATAATCATCGTAATTAATAATAACAATAATATTAGTAATGAATTATACTAATAATAGATATAATAATAATTACAATAATAATAATTATAATATAGCAATAATAATAATAAGAAAATACAATTAAATAAATCTAAAAAAAAGTTAATAAAAATAATAATTTATAAAATAATATTATTTAAATTATAAAGTAAAAATAATAAATTAATATAAATAATAATAAAAAGAAGGAAAACGAATGGATACTACCCAAAAAGCATTGACTCTTGAAGGTTTATATCTGACTCTTGGGGAATTTGATTTTGACTTGTGAGAATTTGATCCCAAGAGTCATTGACTCTTGAAATTTAAAGTCTTAAGGAAACCCCTGTTGCTATTTTATCAACAATTTAATGGAAATTTATACTGACAACATTATTTATTTGCACATTCTTTTCCTAATATGGCAAATTTTACGCTAAGAAATTCCCAATTTCAAACCAGGTTCTTTTTCCTAAAAAGGTCAGAAAGAGGCTGGAGTTAACATCCATAACATAAAATATAAAATATATGTTATTAATACATTAATCAACTACAATATGACAATGCAAATCGAAAATGAAACACCTATCCGAATTTTACTGTGCACGAGACATTCACACATACTCTATTTACGTTTAGTATGCACATGTTGTTCATGTAAAACCGGTGGTTTGCTAAAAAAAGCCCGCAAATATTATGCTGACAATCACAACGTCATCCGCATGGAAAGCATGGACGTATTGACGATGATATAAAAATTTTGAACTGTGAAGTCTTTACTTTTGTATAAAAGTTTTGTAGCACAAAACAATTAGGTGTCTATAAAATGGCAAAGGATGTGCAAATTATATATGGCATATTTTTACTCGGCCTAGTCTCTAGATCTTTTGTAGACCCCAATTATTTTCTTTTAAAACGCGAAAGCAGTAACGCGGTATTGATAATTTTGTTGTCGTATATGTTTTTCACGACCCGCAGTTGTTTGGGCTGCTAATTAAAGCGATATTAGTGAAAGGACATTGCAGAATGTAAGCTGGTGATGTCAAACTCTTTCACTTCGATGTTGCAGGGGTTGTATTATTGTTTGTCGAATATCATTAGTTTAAATAAAAAAGTAGCAATGAAGGCCCGAAAATCTGAAACAAACGGGATTTATTTACGGCCTTTGGGGTAATACGATAATCATTAAAGAATGATCCACTTGTCCCAAAATGTGGATCACTATATAGCAGAGCTGTATTCAGTTGCTCCTATGTAAGGTATTTTTTATCCAGTTACATATAGGAATAAGTCTTGAAAAAGCTGTCGGACGGTTGGACTGATTCTTGGTAAATGAATATCGGACCCACTCAAAATTGGCCAGTCATGTCCTTTGGACCGAAAGTTTTCGGGAAGTCTGAAAAAGTAGTCAGCTTGTAGAACATCACAGTAATACATTTATGATTGCAAAACAAGCATGATAAAAATTTCATTTTAACAGGCCAATCTCTACAGAGCCATAACTATTTCACTCATCTTTGATTGAATGTGATTATGTGTGAACACAGGACACTGACAAATAATCACTTGGCTACCATTGTTAGAACTGCTCGAATTGTGAATAATAAATATCTTGAAGGTGTAGTAGGCACATTTTTAGCACAAGTTACTCATTGCGGCATTGGCAACGAGTACATCACGTACACTTCCCATCTGACATAAACAGTTTTATCTGTGTGCAATATAAAGATAGAGGCTACATGTTTGTTCCAAACTTGAGCAAATTTTCACAGATTGCATGACCATTAAGTCTCTGACAATTTAATTAGCCCAAAATATAAGGAGTAATTGCCGCTATTTCATGAAAAAAAAATGCATGCCAAAGAATACTTGATACATGTTAAGTCAGAGTTCTTGCCCCTGAATTTTTCAGTTAGGTCATTAAGTTCTTACGCATTGTCCAGTAAGCAGGTTGGGCCATCAGGTCCCTCTTGTTTTCTCTTGTGTATATGAAAACTTTGGAGGTTCTTCAGATGTTTATGAATACATGCCAGAATATTGTAGCACCCAGGATCCCATTTCAACTTCCTGATTCCACTCTATGAATATTCACATTCAACTTATCTTTTTCCCTATATATTATTGGCGCAACACATTGCATAATGCGATATTCCCAAATCATGCCCACAAATTGTAACATTTAATGTGACTTACTTCAACTATCTAACATTTAATATATTTTTAGGCAACTGCAAACAGCCAGAAAGAGACCTGTGAAAAAACTTTACAGACAAAACAAAGTGAGTAGCTCTCCAACATTTGTTTTGGAAGTAAACATTGTCTTCCATGAAGTTTTTAGTTGGTATAGTTCTTTAAAAAATACAACTGTACACATTTGTTGTTATTGAACATGCTGGTAGTATGTGGAAAGGAAAAAGAACACGATTAATTTTGTTAATCACTGTCTAAAGTAACTAATTATTAAATGCATAGTTATGCAAATAATAAGATGTGGTTGGATATGATTTTATGCCCCCACAAATTGGGAGGCATTAAAAAAGTATTGCTCTTGTCCAACTGTACATACGTACGTATATGGAACAGTATTATTTTAGAAATTAGTTCTGCTTCTTGACATTCTTGCTGTTCTTCCTTCTCTTCCAAATGTTTCTTTTCTTCATTCTCTTCCAAATGTTCCTTTTCTTGACAGTCTTCTACTTCTTCCTTCTCTTCCAAACGTTCCTTTTCTTGACATTCTTGCTATTCTTCCTTCTCTTCCAACTGACGTTTTATTGCTGCATACTACATTATTGCATCCTTATAAATTATAAAGCATCTTTAAACAGTCTTTAAATACAACAAACAAAAAATGTACAATATATAAACATTGCATGTATGTAACGAATACAGAATGTCATAATGACCAATGCTATATTATTACATCAGGTGGCGCTTCTCTCTAAAGTTCGGAAGTTTCTGTACGGTCCAACTAAATACGGAATATGAATTCATATTCACGAATATGACCGAAAACATAGACTACATGGATACAGAATAACTTTTTTTCCTTACTTGCCGCCTGGGCCCCTTACTTTTGAAATCTAGGGGCCCAGCTGAAAAAATGTGGTAGCCCAACATTTAATTATCCGTTAAAAAAATAATACTCTGCAGCTCCATTATATCGCAATTTGCGTAGTCCGTGGATCACGATCGCGATATAGACCGATCGTGATATATTACTTGCGAGATGTCAGGCTATTCATATATCATTCTATAATTTATAGACAATTTTTGCGACCCCAAAAAGCAAACGTCATTTACTCACCCTTTTCATATTTGTTAACATCCACAATGAGTTAAATCCACACATAAAAATAGTTAAACTAAATATAAAAACATTATCCAGTTGTGTGTAATTAATATCAAACTACGGTATGACAAGGTGTATAATAAAATCGAAATACGAAACATCTATTCGAATTTAACTGTTCGCAAGACATGCACACAAATTCCATTTGCATTTAGTATGCATATGTATTTCATGTTAAACCCGTGTTTTTGCTAGAAAAGCACGCAAAAATCATGCTGATATTCACAACGTCACATCATCTGCATGGAAAGCGTGGGAGTACTGACCGCGAGATAATTACTTCGTAGCGCAAAGAACTGTGAAATCTTTACATGTACTTATGTATAAAGATTTCGTAGTGCAAACAAAGTGAGGTATCTGTAACGCGAACGATGTGCAGTTGCACCTATATCGCATATTGTTGCTTAGTTGTGTTGACACCATTAACAGTTTCTCTAAACAGCAATAGGAGAACTTTACATCGTATTGATAACGTTATTGTCGTTTAAATAGGTCAAACTGTTTACACCCTCCGCGTGGACGGCGTGTAGCACGTTTTTCACGACCCTTAGCTTAAAAATAATTTGAGTGCTTATTACAGCATTCAAAGGTGGCACGTGCGATATAAGCTGATCAACCTAGTACACTTTGATGTTGAGCGAGTAAAGTCATTGTTTGTCGACAACACAGGTGTCAATAACAGTAGCGATATTAACGCGAGAAACCTGTCCAAACTGGATTAGTATTATGAAAGTCGGGGATTTTTTTGCCGATACAGCAGTTTTCGATCGCCAGCTGGGCGAATCACTTGAAAATTTCAGAAGCCCAGCGATTTTTTTAGTCGCATTGGGCGACTGGGCACCCGTTATGAGCCTATAGGTCAAGTGTGGGAACTCTAGTTTTAAATTTGTCAAAATTATGGGCCTTTTTACACTTAGAAATTTTACATATAAGCTACATGGACAGGTTAAAGTTTTTCGATAAGCTGGTTTCTCAGGAATGGCATAATGGATTTCATTCAAACTTAGACCACATATTCCCTATATTAAAATGAACTCATGGGCCAATTTTGATAACTTAAGTTTGAAATTTGTCAAAATTATGGGCCTTTTTACACTTAGAAATTTTATATATAAGCTACATGTATATGGACAGGTTACAGCTTTTCAGTAAGTTTCTCAACTTTTTGTTTCCACTCCCTAACTCCAGAATGGATTAAGCTATTCAGGGATTATCCTAGAGGGCGACATGGACGAAATCGTCGCCGTATGGTGTCTGACTTCGCCCTGTGATCTTTTCAAAGCGAAATCAAAATCGCAGAAAATTTTCAATACTAATGCTTATTCTTCTAATCTTATGCCCACTACTGCCATGGTTTATCTGATTGTGGAGATAACGATACTACAATCATCCATAATCGATCTGTAGACAGCGTGAGAAAGTTTGTTACAAATCACTGACCTGGCATTGTGTTAATCAATCAACCAATCTGCTAAGGTTATTCCAATTGCGGTTCCCGACTTCGCTTACTTGCTTTCAAAGTAAATCTGTTATTAGCAAAGGCTGTCGGGAACCAAGAAAGCGAGTGCACACTGGGCGATATGATCAACCGGTTTACACTAGAATTTACAGTCATTCAGAGTTATTACCATTTACGTACTGAAAGGGAACTTATATTCAGGCTTTGAATATTTGCTGTTTGCTTAATTGCGATGTTTGACCTTAGAACTGACAATTAATTTAAAATTAAAACAAAATGATACACTGATCAATTATTCTCCATTTCCGCACTTAACAAAATCATAACAAACACCGCGTGTGAATAGTAACAGATAATCCAATTCCCATTTTGTAGTAAATGACGTCATCCAAACAAAAGCATTGAACAACACGCAACATTATTACAACGTTATTTCATTCTCCTGTGGTTTCTTTGTTCTGACGCCGACTAACGGCGGGAAAATTATGTTGCACGATTTCCACGTGTAGCTTGCTGACAACCAAGTGGTGTACAATACCGGTACTTGTCTACCTGAGCGATGTATAACATTAGCAACCCCAAGTGATTTAAAAAAAATAGTTTTTCAGTATAATTATTACATACAATTATTCTTTAAATATTCTCTTCTTTAAAGCTTTTTAAATTTTTAAGATATCTTTATTAATAAAAAAGTTATGGAGAAAAGAAGAATGCACAATTTGTGAATTTCCTGGAATTTTCTCTATACAACTGATAAGAAATATCAGGCAGTCGCGGACCCGAAAGTGAAACACAATTAAGATCTTTTCTTCATAACTTTTTCATTTTTAAAGATATTTTAATAAAAATTGACATGCCAATAGAGTTTTTTCTGTAGATTCCATTTTTGATGTTTATTTTCATGTATTTTCAATACTTCTTTATGAAAATAAGAATACAACAAGAACAGTACATTAGAATTTATTTGACAAATTCATTTGTCGCATAACAAAACTTCATCTTCAACAATACCAGCAATATATTATAATAATTATACTGTATATAATATTATATATGAGTTTTGTGCTGTTGTATGCTGTCTAAATTGAAAATTGTAGTTCATAACAATAATATTGCAACTAAATTTTTAGACATTCAAAAGATGAAACAGTTAACAGCTAATTGTTTTTTTGTTGCACATGCTTGTGTAATTCCTGCTTTGCCTGCATTACAATTTTTTTCATCATCATGAAAAATGTCAAAATGTACATAAAAATTATAATTTATACATTAAGTGTTCTTTTTGGTATCCAAATGATGACACATTTCACAGGCCTAGTGTATATACACATTATTTACAGTCAACATTAAGTTGGCATTATTTAAAGAAACTGGAAATCTGTTGTTGACAATGGCATTTTCATCCAGGCCAATGGCATGGCAGAATGGTCCAAGCGTTGCCATTCTGCACCTGAAACACAAGAAAATTTATGAAACAATCGCCAATATTTCTTTTGCCAAATATTGCATTTCTAAATATTTGATTATTTTAAATAAAAATGACATGGTTTAATTTATATAAAACACACTCTTGATTTTTTAATATATGGGTATTAAATAATTTATATAAGTAATTTTCCATGAGTCGGACTAATATTATTTCATATTGGCAAATAATTAATAACAGTCTGTCAGACAGAAAGACGAAAGTGTGTATCTTTTTTTTTCAAGCAAAATTTTACAAAGAATATTCAACTTCTGTTTATTCAATTACTAAACTTTTCATTGTTCATTGTTAAGCCTTCAGCAACAACATACAAAAAATGTCTTCAAAAGTATTACATTTATCATTATGTTTTGTGTTTAATTTTATAAAATTAAACAAAAAAATTCTACATAAACATACAAAATGCCTGTTTTATTCATGGGTTAAATTCACAATATCTGATGAATATTTCCTTCAGACAAGCTTCTATTATAAAGTTTCTTAATGATCAATGATAATATTAGATAATTTTATTATGAAGCACACAAACAAAGTCCGTCAATATTTTACCTTATTTTACGTTAATTTGGTACGAAACATTTTGAGAACGATTTCGTCTCCGCAAGTTTTATTCACAAACTTAACACTATGAATAGAACAGTCGTTGATATAAATTATTAATATCTTGGTTCAAAAAGAGTTTCTTTATTCATACCAGTCAGAAAATATAGTTAATTCAACGCAATAAATGCAAATGATCGTTTTAAGACCACAAAACTAAATGACGTTGTTTTGCGAATTGGAACGAATCACCGAATTTATATCACGATCAAAATTTAAGAAATGTATACGTTATTTTACAATAAAATAAATAAAATATGATAGTATATATACATACCAATCGATTCATGCAGTTGATCCGTAGTTTCTGTGAGAAATATGCAAAAACGAAGCGTTAAACGCTTCAAGTACAAAGTAAATTTGACACGTCCGCCATCTTGGAAATTACTAGCGTTTACAACTGAGAGTGACCTATTTTAAATCAAAATGCGCGGTAGTAATTTTTTGTTCCGAAAAACGATTTTGGTATCAAAAGAAACATGAATGATTATATTTTTTGACAATATGTGCACAATTTCAAAACATTTGTTAACGAAAGCGTGAGTTTAACTTGAATTTTTTATGAAACTATATTTCAGCGTAGGGATATCCGATTTACGTCATTCAAAAACGGAGTTGAAGGTCAACCAATCAACGTTCTTGTTACATAAAATCATGAATATTTATTAGCAATATCCACTTCGCATTTGTTTGCAAATAAAGTACATGTTGGATTACACTGACTCGGCACCTGCATTATCGGCAGATACCAAAAGCTGATGGTAATCAAGCAATTATCACTTTCCTACGAAGTAGCAATTAATATGTCATAAATGTAATTTATATCAGATGAAAGAGGATTTTATACTGATTCAACTGGTTTTTACTGCATTGCAATATCTTCATAAATAAAGAAGTTATGACACGAAAAATACAATGACTATTAGAAATCCCGATAATTCCAGCTGATAAGCTATTGATTAATCGATAGATTGGGGTTGCTAATAACATGTAGCGTTATTAGGAGAAATATCCAGGGCGTTAATAATTTACATTGTAACATTTACTCTTTATATCATGACATTATTTTAAAGGAAACCAATGACTGCCTTATGAAGTGTAAGTATCAATTGTCATAAACATAAACATGAGTGCTTGTTTTTTGAAAATACTGTTTCTAATGCCAATAAAACTTATTAAGCTATTGTGTATTTATCTTTCATTACTACAGGTTGTAGTCTTTATAATTAATTAATTATACATAATTCAAATGATTGATTGGCTAAATAGCTGCTGTACACACCAGTGTCAGTTATCGATAAACTTCTCCCTGAATTCGGCAAAAGGAGAAGTCACTTCTCCCTAAAATTTTGGGCTAGGATGATCCCTGGCTATTGTAATGAAACTGCAAACATAGATACCCAGGGTTTCCCGCAGGATTTTTGAAGGCATGTCGGCATCCCCTCCCTCCCAGCCCCCCCCCCCCCCCCAGGAAAAGAAATCGGCTGCATCGCCCGACCTCAGCCCCTTGAAATTGGCTGCAACGCTTGAATCCACCGCCCAAAAATCGTCCGCATGGCGCAAGGATGATCCCTGGCTATTGTAATGAAACTGCAAACATAGATACCCAGGGTTTCCCGCAGGATTTTTGAAGGCATGTCGGCATCCCCTCCCTCCCAGCCCCCCCCCAGGAAAAGAAATCGGCTGCATCGCCCGACCTCAGCCCCTTGAAATTGGCTGCAACGCTTGAATCCACTGCCCAAAAATCGTCCGCATGGCGCAACCCCAGCTTTCGAAATCAATTGCAACATTTTTCTACAAAAGCGCGAAAGTTATGTTGCCATGCACAAGGTCACGGATGCCTCATGAAAAACGTGCGTTTACTGGCCACGTGCTTATTGCAGTGTTTATGAGAACATAATTAAGTTTGACGATGTTAACTTGTGTTTTAAAATGAGGCTCTTTATTACATTATTCGTTTGCATGGCGCAACCCCAGCTTTCGAAATCGATTGCGACGTTTTTCTACAAAAGCGCGAAAGTTATGTTGCCATGCACAAGGTCACGGATGCCTCATGAGAAACGTGCATTTACTGGCCACGTGCTTATTGCAGTGTTTATGAGAACATAATTAAGTTTGTGTTTTAAAATGAGGCTCTTTATTACATTATACGGTGGCATATTTTTGATTGTCAATTTGTAAAATGGATAAGAAAATTACAGGGATAAAATAAAACGTTAAATATAATAATCAAAGGTTTTAAAACGCCTGTTCACTTTTCCCGGCAGTGCTAGTATTTGTTGTAAGTAAGGTATAAACTTTTAGTTGTAAATAAGGTATAAACTCCGCCCTAAAAGTCGCCATATTTAATTGGCTAATGAGATCATTGTGGGCGGGACTACACAGTTCAGTCACTTGTCAATCACACTGTTGGAAGTGAGACTTTATCAATCAATACAGCGTTTGTTTATGGCCCTGTGGTTAACGATCGGTGTAATCGATAAAGGGATTAAGGGTTGTGGCTTTGAAAATTTAAGGCATGTCAGACTTATTTAAGTATATCGGAAAATTACTAATTGCTTTGAAGGCATGTCGGGCCCGACAAGCGAAACAGGCCTGCGGGAAAGCCTGATTCCTTATAGCGAGACCTGGCAAGGGATTGCATATCGGGTTGGTGGGGTCAAGGTCACTGTTATTGAAAATAGAAAAACGGTTTCCACTCAATTACTTGAGAATAAATTGAGATATTTGTAATAGAATTTAATACATAGATACCTTATATCAAGACCTCACATGGGATTGCATATGGGGTGGGTGTGGTCAAGGTCACTGTTACTATAAATAGAAAAACGGTTTCCACTCAATGACTTGAAAACGCATTGAGATATTTTAATGAAACTTAAAAACATACATATCTTATATCGAGACCTCTCTTGGGATTGCATATAGGGTCATGGTCAAGGTCACTGTTACTAAAATAGAAAAATGGTTTCTGCTCAATAACTTGAGAATGCATTGAGATATTTTAATGAAACTTTATACATAGATACCTTTTTCAAGACCTCGCTTAGGATTGCGTATGGGGTGGGTGGGGTCAAAGTCAAGGTCACTGTTATTAACAAAAGAAAAACGGTTTCTGATCAATAACTTGATAATTCATTGAGATATTTTAATGAAACTTAATACATAGATGCCTTATATCGAGACCTCGCTTGGGATTGCATATGGGGTGGGTGGGGTCAAGGTCACTTTTACTAAAAAATTTATTGATGTGCTGACTTTAATGCATTTCGTTAGAGAAGTTTGGTTTTCATGGAATTTCCATATTTCTTGTTTTAGAACAAAAATGCCAGTAACTCTGACAAGCACAAGAAAAGTGGAGCGCGCTGTCCTCTGACAGCTCTTGTTATTGTTCGTTTTATACTTAATTGATGCTTAAATTGAAATACAACCTCAAATATAATTATAAATGTATTAATATTGTCAATATTTTCTGGTAAGAAATTGTACTTTTTAATATTTTATTTTTGGTCCCAAACTCAACAATCAACCTTAAATGAATCAAAATTCTTTATAAATATAGTCATAAAATGTACAAAACAACGAAATAAAAGCAAATATTGGCAAAATATTGCCTAAATAAATAAATAATTTCAATAATGGTATTTATTTATATTTGTTGTACGAATAAACAATAATGACAATGATGCACGGGTTACATTATACGTTTAATTGCAAATGAGTGTGTATGGCTAATATTGCGAAAATGACGTTGATTCTTTTGTGATCACCCGTTGTCCGTCGTCCGTGTGTCTGTGCGTGCGTCCGTTGTCAACTTTTCATTCAAGCAACATCTCCTCCTAAACCACTTGGCAGATTTTCACCAAACACAGGTATGATCATTGGGTGACCCTCTTTCAAAGTTGCTCAAATCGTTAATGTCTGCTGCATATATAGGTCACCAGAGCTAAAAAAAGATTTAAAAAGTGTAAACTTGAAAAATCTTCTGAAACCGCAGGGCCCAGAGGTTTCATATTTGATAAGTAACATCCTATAGTGGTCTTCTACAAAGATTGTTCAAATTATGTCCCTAGGGTCGAAACGGGCCACACCCTAAGGGTCACATGGTTTATATAGAATATGTAGCAACATGACTTAAAAAATCTTTACCTGAAACTGCAAGGCCCAGAGGTTTGTGCAAGATTGTTCAAATAATGCCCCTGCGATAAAAATAAGCCACGCCTTGGGGATGCTAATTCCAATTGGGTTACAAGGTCTCAGGTGAGCACCTAGGGCCTTCAGGGCCCTCTTGTTATTAAATATTGACCAAACTTACACAGTTTGTGTATGACAATAAAATTCCTAGTTGGGATTCAATGGTTATGGGGCAAATTGCACCAGGAACACTAGAGTTATTGCCCCTTATTCATTTGAAAAAAAAATGCGAAAATGCCTTTTTTCTAAAGAACAGATTTCATTTTCATCCAAACTTCTACAGTCCATGTAAGGCCATAAGATCTCAGCAGAAGCCAAAACTGGGCTCGGCCGTGCCACAAACACTAGTGTTATTGCCCCTTGTTTTGAAAAAAATTTGCAAAAATGGACCTTATGCCGGGATGCAGACTTTATTTTTCATTCAATCTTAACCAAATGTCCACAGTTTGTGTATGACCATATCGTCTGAGTAAAATCCAAACATTGGCCAGATTGGACCACAATTCCAGAGTTATAGCCCTGTCTTTGTTCAAGAAAATGCCAAAATTTTACTGTATGCATGACGGAGATTTGACTTTTCATCCAGTGTTGACAACAAGATGGTGAACAGGCATGCACTGATACCATTTTGTTCATCGAAAATTAGTGACTTTATTGACATTGGTTACAAATCAGATACCATCACAGAGTTTTGCATTTACATGTCAGAGCCAATTTAAGATTTGCTTTTTTGGTTTTAAAACTGATAAAATTTGATTTCCAACAATTGCAAACCTTGCATGCAGTTTTTTGTACATGCAGCAATGATGACATCAGAGCCTGCATAAACATCGTTTGATATCATTGGACAGAAAATTGTCAAAGAAAATGCATAACTTGACCTTATAGCACGTGTCATAGGGGCATCCATGTCTGCGACATATCTAGTTATTATGTTATGCAGAACCATAATTCCCGTCATGTTTTGTTACAGATGAACTTCAAAATGAGCAGAAAAAGAATAAAACTTGTTCAGAAAGGTAAATATCATATCAGGTTGTCGGTATCTGTATATTATATGAGGGTGTATTGTGGGAAAATAGGGCTAAATGCATGTGCGTAAAGTGTAGTCACTTTCCGCCTACAATGGTTTATGTTTAGAAGAGACCACATCAAAACAGAACATTCCATAAAAGCAGAAAGCGTAGTCCTGGATTAGTCTGTGCGGACTTCACAGGCTAATCTGGGACGATGCTTTAGGCACATGCATTAAGCCCGGGTCTCCCTCAACACGCCTCATATAATATGATAACTTAACCTGATAACTTAATGATAACTTAACCATGCCATAGTAAAATAACATTCATTACTAACACAAGAGAGTATAATGCAATGATAAAATTCTTGCATTTTAAACCAGTTCACAGCAAGAAATGGGTTATGCTTTTACAGCTTTTGCACATTTATTGTCTTTTGTATTGATATAAATTTTAAAAAATCAATTGTATGGGATTGTCTGTATGTATAATTTCAAATAAGATGTTAACCACCGACAGATGCTATATCTTCTTTGATCCTCAGTGATTGCAAGCAGTTTGTGACTGCAGCCCGCGACAAGGTTCTAAAGGAGGTGTACCAGGCAGCTGGTGGTCAACCGTTGGTCAGCATGCTCGATAAAAACATGGACCTTGGCGAGATGCGTGAGTCTGTGGTGAGCATGAAGGCAGTCATGTAAGTACATTTTGGAATATGTTTATTAACGAGTCTCATGGATATTGGTTTACAGCAAATAGTTGACATGATGATAATGCTTATTAGTAGTAGAAATAGTACGAATATTACTATTATTGATATTATTAATATGACAGTGATTACTTTCAAAATGGTGTCTATGGTTTATGCCGTTTTTTGACCATTGGGTATTTAAATTGAATTTTGTTACTCCTCAAATATTAAATTAATTGCTTAAAAGAGGTTTCAGAATTGTGTATTTACGCAAATATGCGCATTATCTGTAGCTCTGGTACAGCATTTAATAATATGGCAGCAAAACATTTTAAAAAGTCATCATGTTTATTGTTGCTTTAAAGTAAATCTTGAGAATACTGGTAGTTATTTCAAGAAAAATTGCACTATAATTTACCCAACTGTCTACTTAATACTAATTTCCTAATTTTAACTGTTACATTAAACAGGGAACAACATGGCAACGTGGTTCTCCCTAATGACAAGCCGAATCTTCTGAATGTTGGTAATCAGCCTGCAGGTAACCAACAACAGCCTGCTGGTAAGTGTTAAATGATATGAGGCGTGTCATGGGAAAATGGGGCTTAATGCATGTGCGTACCAACAACAGCCTGCTGGTAAGTGTTAAATGATATGAGGCGTGTCATGGGAAAATTGGGCTTAATGCATGTGCGTACCAACAACAGCCTGCTGGTAAGTGTTAAATGATATGAGGCGTGTCATGGGAAAATGGGGCTTAATGCATGTGCGTACCAACAACAGCCTGCTGGTAAGTGTTAAATGATATGAGGCGTGTCATGGGAAAATTGGGCTTAATGCATGTGCGTACCAACAACAGCCTTCTGGTAAGTGTTAAATGATATGAGGCGTGTCATGGGAAAATGGGGCTTAATGCATGTGCGTACCAACAACATCCTGCTGGTAAGTGTTAAATGATACGAGGCGTGTCGTGGGAAAATTGGGCTTAATGCATGTGCGTGCCAACAACAGCCTGCTGGTAAGTGTTAAATGATATGAGGCGTGTCATGGTAAAATGGGGCTTAATGCATGCGCGTACCAACAACAGCCTGCTGGTAAGTGTTAAATGATATGAGGCGTGTCATGGGAAAATGGGGCTTACTGCATGTGCGTACCAACAACAGCCTGCTGGTAAGTATTAATGATTTGAGGCGTGTCATGGTAAAATGGGGCTTAATGCATGTGCGTACCAACAACAGCCTGCTGGTAAGTGTTAAATGATATGAGGCGTGTCATGGGAAAATGGGGCTTAATGCATGTGCGTACCAACAACAGCCTGCTGGTAAGTGTTAAATGATATGAGGCGTGTCATGGGAAAATTGGGCTTAATGCATGTGCGTACCAACAACAGCCTGCTGGTAAGTGTTAAATGATATGAGGCGTGTCATGGGAAAATGGGGCTTAATGCATGTGCGTACCAACAACATCCTGCTGGTAAGTGTTAAATGATACGAGGCGTGTCGTGGGAAAATTGGGCTTAATGCATGTGCGTGCCAACAACAGCCTGCTGGTAAGTGTTAAATGATATGAGGCGTGTCGTGGGAAAATGGGGCTTAATGCATGCGCGTACCAACAACAGCCTGCTGGTAAGTGTTAAATGATATGAGGCGTGTCATGGGAAAATGGGGCTTACTGCATGTGCGTACCAACAACAGCCTGCTGGTAAGTATTAATGATTTGAGGCGTGTCATGGTAAAATGGGGCTTAATGCATGTGCGTACCAACAACAGCCTGCTGGTAAGTGTTAAATGATATGAGGCGTGTCATGGGAAAATGGGGCTTAATGCATGTGCGTAAAGTGTTGTCCCGGGTTAGCCTGTGCTATCTGCATTTAGCCTAATTTTCCCACGACAAGCCTCATATAATTATTCCCCCATCAAAGATGCCGGGGCATATTGGTTTCCTAATGTTGGTCCGACGGTCTTTCGGTAGACCACTTTTGTTTCCGCTCCCAAACTCAAACAGTTTTCATCCGATCTTTACCAAACTTAATGAAAATGTTTGACCAAACTGGGGGTAGTGTTTTATTTCGATAGTTGTTTACACTGTTTTTCAACCCTGCTAGTATCACTGTTTCTGGCACTTTGAGTTGAGTTGGCCTGTTGCACACACATAATGACAATGGATATGTTTTTCCATATAAATAGTGTACATGTATTTGAATATTGTATGGTAATTGTATTTTTTCCTGTAGATCCATTAAATACCTATAAGCATGTATTATATCATGTGATTTGATTTATCTAGTTGTGTAATTTATGGTCATAATTGTTAATAATGATGGTTGCTGTCTGGCTGTTTTAGGCAGATTAGAAACTTTAGTTTGGCAGAAATATTATTTTTGTTATATAATAACTACAAGTGTTATTTTCTATTAGTGCAAGACAATTCTAACACCATTCACAAACAATGTCTGTTTGTATTATCCATGGCATGTTAATGTAACTTACTGTGCAGTGGACAAAACAGCCATAGGAATTTTGATTCATTGTCCAGATGTTGCATGGCATGGTGAAGGCAATATACATGTATCTTTATCAGGGTTTCCCACAGGCTTGTTTCGCTCGTCGGGCCTGAGACACATTCAATGCAGTTAGTCATTTGCCGACATACTTAAATAACGCAGAAATGCCTTAATTTTCAAAGTGACCACCCTTAATCTCTTTATCTAATTACCCTGATCTTTAATCGAAGGACCAGAAACGAACGCCATATTGTTCGATAAGTTCTCACTTCCAACAATGTGATTGACAAGCGAATGAACAGTGTAGTCCTGCCCAGTACGATCCGGAATGCCGACGTGCCGTCAAGAAATCCTGCAGGAAACCCTGTTAATGTAACCTTTAGTATAAGAATAAATATGATGACACACAGAACTCTTTTCAATGCAAAAAGTATTTCCAAGTTATAAATTGAATGAAATGGCATGTTTGATAATCATTGCCACATTTCCAACTTTGGTTTCACATAGTAAAATCAGTAGGTCATCCAAGAATGAAATAACATTTTGTGGGGACACACCAATTTCCGATGTAACAGGTATTCTAAATTTCCTATAACTCTCGGTAATATTTTAGGAATATGATAAGCCAGCCAGATGGAGATTAAAATTTTTCTAGTTCTTAGTAATAAATGTTGTGAATGGACAGTCCCACAATTTTTTACCAGGAGAACCAGTAAAAACTTCAGCCCCAGGTGTCGCCGTTATTAATTCTGAAAACGCTAAGCAAGGAGGCCCCCAGGTCCCTAGTGCCAATGACCAACAGGTTAACCTTAAGGAAGGAGGCCCAAGCAAGCTGGATGCTGGAAAACCTGAAGAGAAAGGTATAACTGAAGTAGAATACCAATGCAAATTTAAAACTTTGATCCTGTAGTATGAAGTTTACTATTGGACCTTAATCATCATCATTTGCCGTGAATGCTTTTGTTTTGGGAGACGGCCAAAATCCCCTGGATCACAATCCCCACAATTGAAAAATGACAGAAAGTTTCAGAATCCCCTTGTTATGTCTTGAAGAATTATTGAGGGGATTTTTATAACCCCAGCTTAGTAAAGTTGTTCCTGTAACACTTATTTTTCTATCGATTGGAATTTTCACATATGCACTGAACAGCACTTCTAACCAGCCATTTACATAAATCTCAATAAAATGGCTATTTGTCAGACGAATTTGATCAAATTTTGACAGCAATTAAAGTGAAGACAGAGACATTCACTCGTACATTTTTAATGCCTTCCTTGCTAAATTTGATATTACAATAAACGCAATAAAGCTATAACCCTAAAATATAAAAGTCGCAAAATACACTGAACAGCACTTCCAACACAACACTTACAAATGTCATAATAAAAAGCGCATTTTTCTGGGAAATTCAATCAAATTTAGACAATCAATAATGTACTGGCCTTTGTATTTTTATGTAAAATTTCAATTTAAAAATTGCTCATTTTGATAGATAAGTTACCGTCCTACCATAATAATCCTACAAAATAAAATCTGCCAAAATACTAATATTAACAACTGGAACGTTCCAGGGAACTAGGCACAGGTCTGGTTTTATCATTTTGCATGAGGAAAGGTAGGTGAGAGTAAAATACAGATTTGTTGTTTTAATGTATCATTTAAAACGAAATCATTTAATGAAAAAATAAACTTGATTAAGCATCTGTGGGACAAAATAAACCGACATATTAGACGGCAACATAAAGCCGCTCAAATTATCACAAATTTTTCAATAAAAATGTACGAGTGAATGTCTCCGTCATTGATTTAATTTCTGTCAAAATTTGATCAAATTTCTCTCACAAATGGCCATTTTATTGCGATTTATGTTAGTGGCGGCTTAGAAGTGCTGTTCAGTGTATGGTACACTCTTTTGTTTCATATCTTTGTGCAAGCTGAATGGTTTTATTTCTGTAGCCCACTGGCTGACAATGCCTGACAGTCAATCAATCATATATAGGATATTCTATTCTAGAAACTGGTATTAGAAAATATAATTACATTTATATGTGTTTTTTTTCTAACACTTATATAAATGTGTTTTATTGCTGCACAGCTGTGGAATATGGTGCATGTTTAAACTGACTTCATTTGAAATTTAAGAAATAATTTTCGATTTATCGGCCAATAAACAAAGATTTGGAGTTCTGATGTGTAAGAATTAAACCACGAAGGCGTTGGCCCGAGTTGTTTAATAGCCATGCATCAGAAGGACAAAGAGTTGTTTATTGGCCGATAAACAATGATAATGCAAACATTATTTTGATTCTTACATGATTTGACATATATTTTGCGATTGTAATTGGAACTACTTTTTACTATGCTCCGCTCAGAATCGAAACTTCTTTTTGCGTTGTTTATTGGGTAGTTTAACAATAATTTTGTTCGTCTATAGAAAAATTAGCGAGTGTCATGTTAGAATATAAGTTGCGTGTCAATAATTATCATCGGCAACAGAAGTCAACTGGCTTTCAGCATTGCAGCATCTGGTGTATGTGTGGGTTTTTTTGCATGCAAAGTTTAACTGCCTGTAGATGATTTTGTGGCATGTTGCAAGCTGCTTTTAGAAATGACATTTTGTCACTGTAGCATTAGCCCATTAATACAAATTGCGTGCTTAGTTGAATTCATTTGCATTATTTTTACTAAAGAACAAGAAGCCTTTCTTTCTTTCTTTCAAGGTTTTTGCTAAGAAATAACAAATACATGTGAAACAAGCCCCCCCTCCTCCCCCCCCCCCACAAAAAACAAAACAAAAACAGGCAATCTTGGCTACTGGAAGACACCAGAGAGAGTCTTTTAATAATAACATGTTGTTTCATTTAGATGTTCAAACTACTGCCGCCAATCCCACAACCATGCTGCCAGAGGTCACACCCACTTATAAGCAGAGTAAGGATTAGCACCCTAACCCCTTGTGTATAAATAACTCATCAGTGCATGTCGATTCTACAACATAAGCCCCGTAGACAATATCTCCTTTCTGAAAAATTTGCTAAGGCGGACATTAGCCCCTTCCAAGTAGGACATTAGCCCCTTTCAATTTTTGCACATGTGGACATTAGCGAATATGTCAGTATATGGAGCCATATTAAGACTATGCACTTTTTTAGGAAGGGGATAATGTCCGAGGGGCTAATGCCCGTTTACCGTGCATATCATAATCCAAAGTACATGACCTCAGTACAGTAGCAATGTGGTAGAAGAGCTTCTACCGGGTCTATTCATTGTGCTAGATTTTGTAATTTTTGTATATGTTTCATTAGATTTCTTGGTATAGCTCGGACAAATTGACTTGACACTTATGACCTCTGTTATAATAATTTCACGCTTGAGTTATCTACTATATTTATACTTGGTTTTGTTTGTGCATGTGTTTCACATGTTTATTTATACAATAGCCGTATTGTCTTTGAAATATTCTTACAGTGATTTTAAACACAATTCCATTTTGGAAACTAATATTTTCATTGTAAGGCCAGTCCTTTTTTATTTTCTGGTTTACAAAAATACTTGGGGAACATGTCCACTGGCAGGTTGAAAAAAAAAAAAGTGTTCAAATCTTAACACAACGAACGATTTCCCATTAGCAATTTATAATTAATAACAATATCAACATTAAAACACACTATTATGTGAAGTTAGAATAAGACGTCAAACATGGTATAAACTGTTTTATTACACCAATGTTTTATATGCAGTTTAACCATTTGTATTTATGAATTTTACAAAGTAAATAAGTGTAATAGATGCATATATTTTAACAGCATCATTAAAATTGATTTTACCACAAAGTTGTATACTTTACAAAATGTAAAGTGAGATGCCTTTTTAAAAGAAGACGAGTTAACCTGTGCAGGACTGGAATCCACAACTGCCCGAACACAGACCTTGCAAAACGAGCTTAATCTAACCACACAACGCAAATTTTGAAAATAATTGCTGTGACGTCTCGAAAAACATATTAAATTTAACTATATCAATAGAAAAGTCCAAATAATATGACGTTAATTGTCTGGATTCTTATTAAGACTTAATTCTTATTAAAAATGAGAAACCAGTTTTAACATATATTTTTTAAAAATATTCAACTCTGTGTAAATGCTA
This sequence comes from Congeria kusceri, assembly GCA_027627225.1. NCBI lineage: Eukaryota > Metazoa > Mollusca > Bivalvia > Myida > Dreissenidae > Congeria > Congeria kusceri. The sequence goes on along the minus strand of CM051025.1, from coordinate 50,995,952 downwards.
AATCTTCATGTATATATGAAATTTATCAGATATAAACTGAACTGCTAGTGTGTGTTAAATTATTGCATTACAATTGTGACAGAAACAAAATACATGGCAAATAAGAAATTCTCATTGTGTCGCGAAAATATATATCGTCAACAAAATGCAACCATGACTTTCTCTTTTAAGTGTATACGAGACAAAGCTGTCTGTCCCCACATCCTAGTTTCGATGTGCCCGCAAGAAGATCTTGTTACTAATGATATTATTTGTTACAAATGCCACCTGAAAATATACATCCAGTGCCTTCCACAGGATTTTTTTTGGCGTCCCCGTCCCGAGAGGGGTGGGTTAGGGAGGGGTATCCCCTCCGTACGTCAAATTTTTTGCGGCATGTGTCAAATGACGTTATCTGGTGCGTTTTAGCTATTAAATTTAAGGCTAAGATGTTTTCAATTTTTTGTACAAGTTTAAACGAAATGAAATAAACGAAACATCACCGTTTGAACGGCATACCTCTAGCCTTTTATAAGCAAAAGCATCATTGTTGTTGCGAAACTGAAAGTAATGATTTTTTCCGGATCACATCACATTCGCACAGTGACGTCAGTCCAAACCCACTATTCTCGTCGTTCTCGAATCTTTAGGTTACACTCGATCTACTGATGGAGCCTTTTTTATTCGATTAATTAATATGGGCATGTATTTAGTGTTTTAACACTGTTTTAATCGTTACAGCTGTTGAATATAGTACTGACTGGATAATTAGTGAATTGTAAAGATCTTGATTAAAATATATTTATATTATATACATGCTTTGTTCTTGCAAAAACGGCTGGAAATTTTCCTCGTGCACATCGTGCCTGCGCGTCAAATGTTAAAGACAAATGTCACTCTATTGTTAAAAGCAATGTTGATTTTCTCATGTTTCATTCTTTCCATGAATAACTGTACTTCTAACGGTAATATTAACTGTCATCAAATGGACAAGTCATTTTAAGGGCCGTCTGTGAAACATGTTGAACATTATTAGAAGTTTACAATATATAATAAATTCAACAATTTACGAACTAAAAATCACTTGCTAATTTTTTGTCCACCAATAAGTAAATTTGCACGGAAAAACCACGCCAATTTGTTTATAATTTACCTATTTTTTCTCCATTTGCTGTACCAATCTTTTTGTTCAATTTTGGATACTAGTACAGATTTATGAGACGACCCTCAAACTTGAAACACTTCACTGACCACAATAACGGGATATCTCCCTGCAAAAATCATGCATGGGATTAATATTCCTTTGACGGGAAACTAGGACACCCAATGTCTTTAAAGACCTGTATTTAGTAAAGCGCATGATCGGTACACGCACGCTTTCCATGCGTGGAACGTGACGTCGTGTTTCAGCAGACATTTCGCACTCTTTTGTAGAAAACACGGGTTTTACATGGCATACATGTACATAAACAATGGCGGACGCCTTGTTTAAAAAAATTGTCCGTGAAATTCCGGAACAATTTGTTGATCTCGATCGGCAATCATCGTGTGATACCGTCAAAAACAAAAAGCTGTTTCATGGAAGTAAACAGACTTACCGAGCAAATTATTATATTCGTACTCAAAATATTTAGAAAATTTGAACGTTTTGTCCCCCATCGGTAAAAAAAAAATCGTAATTATAATTTTTTTTTTTTTTCACTTTTGGAAAATTTATGTTCGCCGGTTTTGTAAACCGTAAAATCAAAAAGTCCTGGCCTAATGGAACTGTATGGTAATCTCTTCATGCATAAAGGTCAGTGTCAGGTGAATTTTCTGGGCTGTAGAAAGTTTTAAATGCTTGCAACTTAGCCTTTAAATGACATTAAAGGGACTATGTCAACAAAAAAGTGATCTCTTTTAGCAATTTTAATGTAATCATATTGAAGAATTTAGCTATACAAAAGCGTATACAATAAATAATGTATGAACAATTTAATACAAAAGTTGTCCGGACAGTTCGTAGACCGGTGTTGTAAAATGAAATAATATAATCTTAAAACAATTTCTCTTTGTGCACACGCTCAAACGTATATTACTAACTATATTGTGCATTTTCATCATATTCTACCGTTACATTCCCCTCGTTTTGGCAACACAACAACTGAAGTACGGAGCACTTCAAATTGTTCTGAAATTTATCAGTAGTAAATCAATTTTTTAACTTTTCATAATTTTTTATTACAATACATACTTGTTTGTGATTAACATTACATTTCAGGGATGTGATTTGACTTCCTTTCAGCTGATTTCCTCCTCGTGAATGCTAGATTTTGTGTAAAAATAGTGCTTATATTTACTGGATCGGATTTGCTGAATCCTTCAAGCTGGTTCAGGGTAATTGTCTCTCCTTTAGGGGCAAGGGTAGGGTACATGTAGTTTCCTCCACAGAAAGCTTTCTGATAAATCACACCCAATGAAACCCATCCAGCTCCCAACTCCCAGATCCAAAGATATAAGTATTAATGAATGGCCTTCATGTGTCCTGTATTTAATCACTTTGAACGATATGTGTTTCTTTGACAGGTAATAGGACCTATTCACAGATTGGCAAACTGACAATTTTCAATTTTTTTGTCACATTCCAGTGTCAGATGCTGTTTTTGGTTAGTCCAGATAATTCAGTTTTTGCAGTTAAAATATTAAATGACTTTTAACAAATAATGCGTTGTACAAAATATGCACATATTAAAGTAATGACAACGATTTCCATGATGATATGAGGCACGTCTTGGGAAAACCGGTCTTAATGCATGCGCGTAAAGTGTTGTCCCGGATTAGCATGTGCAGTCCGCACAGGCTAATCCAGGATGGCACTTTCCGCTTTAATGGTATTTTCTGTTTCAAGGAAGTCTCTTCTAACCATAAATCCACTTTAGGCGGAAAGTGCCGTCCTGGATCAGCCTGTGCGGACTGCACAGGCTGATCCGGGATGACACTTTACGCACATGCATTAAGACCGGTTCTCCCACGACGCGCCTCATATATACAAAACGTGAACTTTATACAGGTGTGACGTCATCGTGAAATATTACTGTAAGTCCCTTTAACTGCTTGCTACAGAAAATTCACAGCCACAGATAGATGAGGACATGGTAGATGTTGAGGAAAACGATGATCCAAATGTCAAGGAAGGAGACTTGGATCGTAATTTACACAATGACAACGAGTATGATGATGAAGACGATGACGTTGCCAACAAAGAAGACATAAAATACAACCTGAGAGATCAGGTGGGTCAACCAGATGTGTTATAACGATGATGATATAATTTAATTGTTACATCTTTTATTACAGTACTTGAACCAGTGGGTGCAGACCGTAAGGTAATGTTATGGACTATATGGCTTAGCTTGCATGGAAGTAACGTACCGTATCTTCCCTAATAAGCGCCCCTGGGGGGCTTTACATTTTTCCAAAGGGGGGCATTAAATATGAGTTTTGGGTGTTCTGTCATATGTATCAGTGTGTGAAAAACATTATTATGTCAGTATGTAGCTCACTGTGGAAACATTTCTTTCAAAGATTTACAAAAACAGGTGTCCTGCATGCATTTTCATTGAGAATTTAAAGCAAAGTGATTTCATTAATTAGGCATAAAGGTTCGGGTTTTATTAAGAATTGGGGGGGAGGGTTTGGTGTTTTTAGGGAATATACGGTAAGGGGTAAAGACATTATAATCTGAAAGCTTGGATTCTGAATCTACACCGCAATGGCAGTGTTCAGGTTGCGCTTGTCTTTAAATCATCTGACTGTTTTATTTAGAAAACGAACAAACTATGGCTTCAATATTCAGATTGATAGTTCACTTTCTTTATCCAATGGTCCTACGTTAACCTATAAGTGCCAGTGTTTTTTTAAGGGCAAATTTTGGGCCGACGTTCGGCCCCATTCCCATGTTAAAAAAGATATATATTTTTTCCTTGTATTTACCTTAAATTTGCCCTCAGAATGTAAGCTTTTATTTTGAAAAAAACTGACCAAAATCGGACAAAAATTTATAAGATAGAGGCATTTTCGTAAACAATCCCATCAAACCAAGTTCTGCATAATCTAAGTTATCATTTGTAGCAAAGCAATTGATTAATGTTTTATAACAAAATAGAATATAAACATGTACTACTGCTTTTATAAAAAAAAGAAATTCCCCTTTTGTCATAAAATTCTCCATCTGAAGGACCCCGCCACCTTTCCCTCAAAGGTAAAAAAAAAACACTGAGCGCTGAATATTATATTCATATTATGCAGTGGAAATGCTTTTAGTTATGATTTATTTTTAATCCCTTTTTCTGTTTTGTGTTTGAATCAAACTGAATTTTTCAAGAATTCTACAATAGGACAAATCTTGTGTTCACTTCGGGTGTTTGGCTGGCTATATATAAACACACTTTAACATAACATACGATAATAGCTTGGCATTTATGTGCATAAACTGTTATAACTATTACTTAACTAAATAGATAACTGTGTATTATCTGACACAGGACCATTGTCCCGGACATATTATGCTTATTTCACTGTTTAAAATTAGTTAAAAAATGTTATGATATTAACAACACTGTGATAACAAGACCTGTATTATAATCTTAATTTGGTCAAGGAAGATATCTCTTCCAAATGGAGAAAAATTAACACAATTTATGTTGACCCTTAATACATGCATGGATTTGCAATAGGCGAGTTTCACATTCCCATTTTTAGCAATTATCACAACACAATAATTTATTGGCGAATCGAAAACGAGGCCTGCGATGTATTGATATTGGTTAATACTGGTTGCAAAGCGGTCATTTATAGTTTATTACTTTTAAAATGTGATAAATATTCACTTTGTTTACTTCTTAATAGAAATGGCATGGTACATAATATAATTATGATATATGATAACACACCGTAGTACCGGCTCCTTATCAGCGAATGCACCACTTTCCAGCGAAGACGAAAAAGGAGAGACGGTGGGCTTGTATATATTGGTTTTTATACGTTTTTGCTTTGATTTTCTAAATTTGATTTATGTTGGTATATTTTATATATTTATTTATATATAAGCAGCAATACAAAACATTATTTTAAAGGAATAATTCATGGATACCGATACTCGATATGTATGTTTGAAAGCCGTCCGTTATGGATTTGATAATGCCAATAGATGTGTCTGTTATACGAAATATCATATGCCTACACTTGACTGCATGTAGAGGCGCACGTACGGACGAAAACACATGCCTCTGGGGCGGAATATGATAAACAATATATGTGTGATGTGTCTAAATGAATACTTAATGATAAATTTGTGACAAATGCTTAAATTTTTAACTACATGAAATTTCACTGATCACTGGTGCGGGTAAAAACATGAAATCACTGATAATTCGTGCCATTTTTTGTACACCCATCACTACAGGACGTTATATCTCTAATATAAAACAATGAACAATTCTGAAAACTGGTGTGGTTACTAGTGGAACAATGCGCAAAAAGTCTGCCGATTTAGATTTTTGCAAAATAAGCTATTTGCGGCGATAAAACTATATAAACTTGACAAAATACATCGAAAACACATAATGTTCGATTTTAACTCGCCTTTTCTTGGAAAATATAAGGTTCTGTGACTTTATATTTTCTGTGATGACTCTTTATTGTTTCTGACATCTTTATATAATATAATTTTTTGGAACATCAAAGCACAAACGTATAAAAACCAATATATACTAACCCACCGTCTCTCCGTTTTCGTCGTCGCTGGAAAGTGGTGCATTCGCTGATAAGGAGCCGGTACTACGGTGTGGATAAGAGATTGTTAGTTTAATTTGTGTATTGTCGCTAAAAATGCAATTTAGACTTAGGTACTTTCTTCGAGACTGACCGACTTCGTATTGTTCAAAGTTGGTCTTGTCAATTATAAGATCATAATCTTGTATAAACACATGACCATTATTATATAACTAGAATATGTTTATCTAGGTCCTAATTTTAAATAACGTGGCACAATAATTACGTAATTAAGTGCATACCAATTAGTGAAGTAATACACGGGTCATTGTCTCGGCTGCTGTGCCACTCACTCCAAGAATCTACTTGATAACAAGTGAAATAACTTTAAGACAAAAATTTAATTGTATTGGCAATTATCCTGATCATGTGCTTGAACTCATGATATTTTATAAATGGAATGTCCATGTGTTTGTACACAAAGTTTGAAGGCATGTAACGATAATTAACACTTCTTTTTAACGTTTTGATACTAAATAATGATGTTTTATTTCTCAATCATATTTTTTGTTTGTTTTGGTTCTCTATCATTGGAGAGTACAAAGAAAAACATCTTTGATCAATTCTGGTTAACGCAGTAGAATTCTTAAGTAATTTCCCACAAATTAACAAAAAAGAATACTCCGGGATATCACTTTCTTGCTCATACTGCATGATAATAATAATAATAATAATAATAATAATGTTATTTGTAACCGTCAAGCTGTTATTTAATTACCACAGCCGATACTGAATCCAGAATAAACAAACTGCTTCTGTCAATTAAATATTAATTATGAAATAATTGACGGGAAACTGTTGGTTATGGCGGTAATAACCAACGGTATGGAGTTTCGATGCATAGGACTTAAACCACGAGGCCGGTAGCCAGAGTGGTTTGATAACAAGCATTGGAACGACAAACCGTTGGTTATTAATGCAATAACAAACTGTTACCCGTCAATTATTTTGATTCTAACACGATCTTATATAAAAGTCGTATTTTTAAAGGTTATGAATGAGAACTATATTTATCTATATCCCATTTTCCGGGAAGAGCATTCACACGTGCGTTTCTGTGACGTCAATAAATCATAACAATTCAAAATGACGTGAGTTATATTGATAAACATTGAGCGAATGACGTCATACTTATCGATATAATACAGTGAAAATATCATGCCAAAAAGCGCAAATTTAAAACATATTAACAAAACGTAAACGTTTTTGTGAAGTTAAGTATAAAATATGTAGTACAAATGTGGTTTAATTGCGCTACATAATGCAAAAATGATTTGTTACAATATGCTATCACGCGTTTAAGCACGTGCATTTTACGGAACAATTTCTTCGAATTTCCGGAACTATTTTCAAAACATTAGGCTCCGCCCATTATTTGTTGCAGAATAACCCCCAGTTATTTTCTTTCTTTATCTATGCATCACTAGCAGCATGCCGTGGTAGAATTAATAATAATAAATTATGTAAACTGCAATAAATTCAGCAATTATAGACTTGTTTCAATCATTGAAAATTCAGATCTGAATATGAGCAGATGTAACATACTTATGATGTCAAACATAGTTTCATTAGCTGATTTGGCTATGTTGTGATTGTTACATTATTTGCATTATAATTTAAGTATTTGAAATATATCCACGTAAACATCATTTAGTGAATAAAACAGAGACAAGTTTAATGAAAAAAGCACACAACATTTTATAGGTTTATTCGACATTTTCTCCACTGAACATATTTTTCCTTTATGTACAATTACAGCCAATACATTGTCAGCCAAGTTCTCGATTCGCTTTATCAATGGAGACAACTCCTTGAGTACTCGTTAACGGGAATGTGAAAAGGGTCTATTCTATGCCAGAAAAATGCAGTTGCCAATCTCATTAACTTATAATGAATGTGGTATTTCAGACACTTCTACTGTGCATTTGCTAAGTAGCTAACATTTTGCTAAATAGCTAACATTTTGCTAACATAAGAAATTGCAAGATACAGCATCAAATGCTGCTACCGTCTCCATCATCAGGTGGGGGCCATATTCATGAAGATGGTAGAAACATATATATATAATAATGCACATTCTATAGCAACAATAACCAAAATATCGAACATTTAACATCAATAACAAATATTGGCATTTGTACCAGGAAAATACAGTATTTACTATTTACATAAATTTAGCTTTCTAGGTATATGTTACCAGAAATAAGTCAACATTTAGCTTTCTAGGTATATGTTACCAGAAATAAGTCAACATTTAGCTTTCTAGGTATATGTTACCAGAAATAAGTCAACATTTAGCTTTCTAGGTATATGTTACCAGAAATAAGTCAACATTTAGCTTTCTAGGTATATGTTACCAGAAATAAGTCAACATTTAGCTTTCTAGGTATATGTTACCAGAAATAAGTCAACATTTAGCTTGATTTTAAGATAGATTGAAATTCCAGCTGTTACAGTAATGGATGGTAAAAGCAATTATTGATGGAAAACATTTTCCATGTTTCTTATAATGGAATTTCACATTAAAATGATATGAGGCAAGTCGTGCGAAAACCTGGCTTAATGCAGTACGTCAAGTGTTGTCCCAGATCAGCCTGTGCAGTCCACAAAGTCAGATCCGGATGACACTTTCCACTTTTATGGTATTTTCTGTTGCAAGGAAGTCTTTTCAAAACAAAAATCTACTGTAGGCGGAAACTGCCGTCCTGGATTAGCCTGTGTGGACTGCAGTAAGCCTGGTGCAATAATTTTTGTTGTAAATGTCTTCTACTGTGTTTTGTAAGTCAGATGTTTGTCCACTGTAAAAATGTGTAAAGATAATATTTATGTGTTATAATGCAAGAAAGTATGTTCTTGAGGAAGGTTTGTGGTACTTTATACAGATATTTCATTGACATTTGGGAACAGTCAAATTGTTTTCCTGAAGTAGAGGGGGGCAAATTTTTAACTGTTGCCCGAACAGAGGCCGTTAGGCCGAGGGCAACAGTTAAAAATGTTGCCCCCGATACTGAAGGAAACAATTTGACTGTTCCCAAATGACAATGAAATATCTGTTTTATTACCTACTTCTAACACTAAATAAAAACAACATTTAATTGTTTTATTTTCACATTGCAAATATCTTACCACTTCTTTTCACGGGGTTTAGTAATTGTTCAATTGAGTAAATGATCCTTCGTTTACAGTAATATGTATACACTCTTGCTACCGTAATTACTCTATTTGTTGGGACACCCTTGAAATACGATAAAATAATTATTTTTCCTGACTCTTAATTTTGAGACACTTTGAAAAATAGAATTTTTCCTGTTTCTAAATTTTGGGACAATATTTTCTAAATTGGCCATTTAGTGTCAATTTCCGTTCAGTCGGCAATTAAAATTGACATCTAACTATTATTTACCGGCACCGATTAATTTCAATGTATTAGCAAACTGTCAAAGTTAAGAATGCGCATGTGGATATTCCATAATATCGATATACATATCTCATGACAGCTGACCTCATCAATGTGGCCCCTTGTCATCGCGTCACAAATTAGGCCGAAAATAAAATATTGTTTGTTTCTCCTCCCGCGACCCATGCTTATAAAGGGTGGGTCGGTAGGTCGGAAAAATATTTTAGTTTTATACACAATAAGTCATTTTCATTGATGTTTTTCTTATGTTCAAAATGTTACGTTATAGTATAAATTCTTAATATATTCGTTGAGGTAGATTAATAACGTTCTGCTTATTTACGTAATACTATGTTCTAATTACCTTACAATAATTTATCAAAATTGAACAAACAATAACATATGTTAAAAACAAGAGCGTTAATAATAAAAACCTGTTAAAACTAAGGAGTAATAGCGTGACGTTGCAATTTGCTAGGCATCCAAAACAGAACGCTGTTAGCAACAGCCATAGCAACGGTGACTGTCAAACTGCGGCTAGCAGTTTATAGCTGAAAAGTGTGTTACACGCTTAGCACGTGGATAATGTTTAAAAGCATCAATCAGTAATACTTTATTTGAACAATGCAAATGCTAGATCATAAATGAATTAGCATTCTATGGAAATTAAACAAATAGGACTTTGTTCGTAAAAAAAAGAAGCAACAGAACATTTTTGATAAATTAAAATAAAAAGAAAGGGCGCTGAAGTTTATTTACTTTCATTTTTGACAAGGACTTTAGTTCCGCTAACTTTCATTCAAATTAAAATTAGAATGAGGGCGTGATAAACTTTCTAACGACGACGCTCATTTGCATGTTGGAAATTTTATGCATTCTCATTGGCTGACTGTTTGGCTCTTGTTAAGCAGACTCCTGCGTCAAGATTTTATCGATAATGGACACTTGGTGCATAAAGGCGAGTTTGTTAATTGCCGGTGGGTGTTCTTTGTCTTAAAAAAAACATGCATATGCGAGCAGAAATGGTTGCGCCCTAGAATCTGACACTGAATGTTATGGCGTCCTTTTTGTAAAAGCATGCGTCAAATTACAGAGAACTGTCCGTTTAAAGTCATTTTATAAGCGACTTTTGAAAGTAAGATTTGTACACGCTATTGGATTCTTTTTAAGGATTCACACCCCGCATTTTCACACACAAATAAAATAAAATATTGTTTTCTTTGGTCTATAAAATTGATTTGGTCGCTGCGATTTTGCTGGGTCGGTCGCGGGACGGGAAACAAACAATATTTTATTTTAGGCCTTACTACCTGGGGTTATATATCCACTGTGATTTGCTTGTTTTATAGTGATTAATATACACATCCATTACGCAATGGACATTACAAATAATGAGTTTGGACCTAAAGTGACCATTCTAAATATTGGGACACATTAAGGGGAAATAATTTTTGTTGCTTCCAAAAGTTGGGACAACAAAAAAATATTACTTTTAAGTGTCCCAACATATAGAGTTATTAGGGTATTTTATAATACAATTTATCAATCATTCGGACCCAATAATTATGTTTATAGAGTCAAACTTAGGATGAGTTAAAGTCATTTTGATTTCCCGCGACGTTGAGATAACTTAGTTTAGCTGTATATTAATAGAACATCAACTTCAATAAAGTAAATGAAAAACAGTGTTACATGTAAGTGTGTGTACTGTTATATGCCATTTAACAGTGGAATCTGTTAGCATCTTCATATTGAAACATTCGTGTGTTTACCAGGAAAAGAAAGGTAATATTGATGATGAACATGGCTACATTTTGTATGAGGAGGCGCAAGATGTCTATGATGATGATTATGATGATGAAGATGTAATGTTCTTGTGTATTAAAGTGGCGTATCGACGATATTTCACAAAAATATAGACAGATTAAAAATTTTCATTTTTCTCGATTACCAACAATATATTGATGGAATTATTAATATAAACAAAATATTTTTTTGATACTCAGTTCCAGTAGGATTTTAACTCATGCCTTCAAAATCAGGCACTTCAATAAAAACTTTCCTGTGCAATGCAGTATTTTGTCAGTAGCGAGCATGAGTGGAACATATCTGCTGCACTAATAATAATCATTTCCTTCACCCGCGAAAATGGTCATTGATGCCCACTTTTTAATAAAATAATATGTTTGTGAACTGTTTATAGAAAGCAATCTTATTTAACAATGCTTCAAAATTAATTCTCCGTAAGTATATTTTATTTTTGCAAATTGCTGACCTACTGTCGATACGCCCCTTTAATCAAGTTTATTTGGGTTTTGTCATATTTCTGAATATTAGGGTAAACTGGTATAAAAAAAAATTTAAGCTGATTGTAAGAACAAGAACAGTCAAAACACAATAGTTCAAGTTAGCTCAAGTTAGCTCAAGAGATTTCTGAGACAAGTATTTATTTGTAATTAGCTAATTTCATAACATTTCATCTCGATGAATCTTTAGTAATCTTATACTTCTGCTGATTTGTGGCGTGTAAGTAAAATTGTGCACCTATATTCTTTTTCATTTGACTGTACATGTGTTTATCAATAATTTCTCCAACTGCATCATTTTAAGTAGATTGTACTTAGCAATTTAACTTGTTAACAACTATGTTTGTCCATGGTACAAACAAACAGACATGGTATTTGTACCTTTTTGCCCTAAGGACTGACTGCAGAACACTGACACAAAGGTGTGAAAAGTATCATTTAAAATGAACATATAGGCTAAGTTTGGTAACTCTAGTTTTAATTTTGTCAAAATTATGGGCCTTTTTACACTTACACATTTTACATTAACGCTGTTTAGATAGGTTAAAATTTTTCGGTAAGCTAGTTTCTCAGGAATGGCTTGAGAGATTTCATTCAAACTTAAACCACTTATTCCCTATATTAAAATGAACCCATAGGCCCATTTTGGTAATTGGCTAGTTTACACTTAAAGTTAACATTTTATGCGGATGCCAACTTTAGATTTACACTCTCTAACTCAAGAATAAATCTTCATACATAGATACCCTACAGCAATACTTCAGTGGGGATTGCATTTCGGGTGGGTAGGCTCAAGGTCAGTCACTGTCACTAAAAATAGAAAAAACAGTTTCTACTCAATTACTTGAGAACAAATTGAAATATTTTAATGAAACTCCGTTTATCCGTAGTGTTTTATCCAGGCAATTTTTGCGTGGCGCCATGCCCATTTTTTCAAGCGCCACTTTGCCCTTTTCAAAGGCAAAAGCCGCCACTCGCCCTAATCGATAACAATCTTAATTGCCTCTTGACCACTTTTATAGGCCCTATGTCTGCGAAAAGGGCACCCACCGTTTTCAGTTATTATTGCTCTGACTGCTCGATTTATTCACACATGCATTTGTAATCGATTTGATTAAATCAATTACTGTGCTCGATTTATTACCGACACACGTTTCAACGCGATTTGATTCAAGCGATTACTGTACTAATGATTGTCAGCTTGATTCTAGAACCTGATTCTTAAACCGACCAAAGTGGTGACATTAAGGTCTAATTGATAATGTGTATACCATTAACTTAATGATACATAACGTAAACTCTTAGGTTGGACAAATGCCCATCTCACTATCCGTGTTCGTTACGGATTGATTTTTTGAATGAATACGATTCATTATTTCAACTGACAACTACTTTCAGCACTGCGAAAATGTAAAATTGCAAATAATTACCTTAAGTTGCTTAACTTCGGGTCTAATACTGGTCACCGGTAGTCGGTTTCTCTGTCTAGAGACTTGACGTGTGAAAGGGGACCCAGTTGTTTAGTGGTATGCGTGTCAAATATGACTTACCTGTCAACACCTTTTGGGCCCCAAATGTCAAAAAAAACAAACTAGCCCCTACAAAATATTCCCGGACGTGTCATTTAAGATGGCCTCACACAGAAGTTTTCATTACAGATTATATTTTATTTTCAAACTTTCCCAATCAAAGCCTTACATACGTAGAGCAGTTCTTGTTTTTGTACTTGTGTGTTAATCGTCGGACAATGATTGGTGAAAAAGTTTTTTAGATTAACTTGTTGCTTATATTTGTGAAGACGGAAAGTGCCGTAATGCAAACGGAGGTTGGAACAAATTCGAAAGGAGAGTGTAAAAGTGTCAAAAAATACCTTTAGTTTATTAAAATTTGTGCTAAGGACAGACGGAACTGAAAGGTAATTATATATTTGCTACGAATCTTTTGGTTTGTAAAGTATCGATCTATATTTACTTAGAATATAATCATGTGATCCATAGAGTTTGCTTCCCAAATTTCTCGTACGTTACGGACAATCAAGTTTATATTAAAACACTCCGCGTACTACTTACGTTATGTAAAGAGAATTACATAAAACAAACGCGTTCGGCATTTTTCTCATTAGTTTAATCCGTGTGAATACATGTATTGTGTGCTAACATGCTTTTATGTTGTTGTTTTTTTTTATATAAAATGTGTATATATAAATATGATACCCATAGACAACACACTGACACACATGTGCCCTTTTAAAAGAACACAATGCCCTTCTTGAATATATTGCGCTATGCCCCTCTGCCTTCCTGGATAGAACACTAGATACTGTATAGCGAAACATTGCATGAGATTGCATATGGGGTGGGTGGATTCAAAGTCGAGGTCACTGTTTCAAAAATTAGAAAAATTGCTTCCACTCAGTAACTCGAGAACAAAATTAACTTTGTTTTATATGCCCCTACTATCCAAACAGTTTGTTTTAGACATATGCCAGTAACTCTGACATGTACAAGAAAAGTCGAGCACACTGTCCTCTGACAGCTCTTGTTAGCTCGACTATTCGAAGAACATGTAAGCTTTCCTACTCAACCCGGCGTCCAAGACTGGGGTCGGCGTCCACGACTGGTTAAAGTTTATATTCAAAAGTCTTGTAATTTCAAAACTACCTAAGTTATTCACTTGAAACTTGGTTTGTACCTTTGTCATCGACTCCAGTATCAGGTGCAATATTCCGTATAGCTCAGTTTTGTATTTTTACAGAGTTATGCCCCTTTTTAATCCCCCGCCGTGAAGCGGGAGGGGGGTTATTGGAATGCCCTTCGTCCGTCCGTCCGTCTGTCCGTACACACGAATGGATACTTAGGTGACAAAATAGTCACATAAGTATCCCTTTGTAAGTAAAAACTTCCTTAGGTGGCTAAATTAGTCCCTTAGGGGGCTAAAATGGCATTAGGGTTAGTCATGAAATAGTCACATAAGTATTCATTTGTTAGAACGTCCGTCTGTCCGACCGTTCGTCTGTCCGTCCGTAACATTTTTGTGTCCGCTCCATATCTCCTATACCCTTTGAAGGATTTTCATGAAACTTGGCTCAAATGTTTAGGTCATTGAGACGATGTGCAGAAGGCATGAGTCAGTCGTGCCGGCTCAAGGTCAAGGTCACACTTAAAGGTCAAATATTTTTTCCTCCATTTTGTGTCCGCTCCATATCTCCTATACCCTTCGAAGGATTTTCATGAAACTTGGCTCACATGTTAAGGTCATTGAGACAATGTGCAGAAGGCACGAGTTAGTCACGCCGGCTCGAGGTCAAGGTCACACTTAAAGGTAAAATATTTTTTCCTCCATTTTGTGTCCGTTCCATATCTCCTATACCCTTTGAAGGATTTTCATGAAACTTGGCTCAAATGTTAAGGTCATTAAGACAGTGTGCAGAAGGCACGAGTTAGTCACGCTGGGTCAAGGTCACACTTGAAGGTCAAATATTCAAGCCTAGATTTTGTGTCTGCTCCATATCTCCGATACCTTTGAAGGACTTTCATGAAACTTGGCTCAAATGTTTAGGTCATTGAGACAATGTGCAGAAGGCATGTGTCAGTCACGCCGGCTAAAGGTCAAGGTCACACTTGAAGGTCAAATATTCGAGTCTCCATTTTGTGTCCACTCCATATCTCCTATGCCTTTTGAAGGATTTTCATGAAACTTGGCTCAAATGTTTAGGTCATTGACACGATGTGCAGAAAGCATGGGCCTTTCACACCAGCTCAAGGTCAAGGTCACACTTGAAGGTTAAATTTTTTAGCCTCCATTTTTGTGTCCGTTTTTCGTGTCGTCTCCATATCTCCTATACCCTTTGAAAGATTTTCATGAAACTTGGCTCAAATGTTTTGCTCATTGAGACCATGTGCAGCAGGCATTAGCCAGTCATGCCAACAGGTCAAGGTCGCACTTGAAAGTTGAATATTTGAGCCTGTATTTTCATGTCTGTTCTATATCTCCTATGCCCTTTGAATGATTTTCATGAAACTTGCCTCAAATGTTTATCACATTGAGGCAATGTGCAGAAGTCATGGAGCAGTCTTGCCACCTCAAGGTCAAGGTCACGCTTAAAGGTCAAATGTTTGAGCCTCCATTTTCGTTTCAGCTCCATATCTCCTATGCCCTTAAAGGAATTTTCATGAAACTGATGTCAGTGTGATACTTCAAAGTTACCTTTAAAATCTAATGAAGAATCACGGCAGGGGATATAGCTGTCCTTTAGATTGCCTTGTTCACTTAGATTTTTGGGTTAAAGTTTATATTCAAAAGTCTTGTAACTTCAAAACTTCATAGGTTATTCATTGAAACTTGGGAATATATATTGCCATCAACTCCAGCATCAGTGCAACATTCCCATAAATCTGTGTTGTATTTTTGCATAGTAATGTCCCTTTTGACATAGATTTTCAGATTTAAATGTTTATTCAAAAGTTTTATAACTTCAAAACTTGATTGGTCATTCACTTGAAACCTCATTCAAAATAGTTATGCCCCTTCCACTTTCCAAAATATATACCAACTGAAATACTTTGAATAGTCGAGCGCGCTTTTCTCTGACAGCTCTTGTTCATTTAGGTGCACTTTTCTTAGAATGTAATGGAACAACAGCCTTATACTTATTAATGATTTTATTTAAATTTCAAGCTATTGTCATCGAAGTGATCATAGGATGTTAATCAGACGAGCAGTAGCATCTGAAGGTGGTGATCTTTTAAATTCATTTTCAAGGCTATTTTCCCTCTTATGGATGTTATTTTATCTCTTAACCTATTGTTATATGTCAAAGCACTACAACTGCAAACCTCCCTATCTGTGTCAATACTGTATGTGGCGGTGTTAGTCACCTTTAGTGATAGCTCTAGTTTAAGACAGACAAAAAAAAGTAATTATGCTGTAGAAATCAGATACTGAAAAACGGTCTCATTGAAAATAAAAATAAAATGAATCTCAAGGAACTGGTATCTTAATATGTAAGTTATATGAGTCTTTTATTGAAGAGGATTTAATTCCAGAGCAATGCTGTTTTCACTGAAAACTAATGGAACTGTCACATCCATTGGGCTTCTTTTCATTTTGATTGAATGGCCATTATGTGGGACTTAGAAAATGCTGCTCACGAAATTCAATTTAAATACTGCACTGGAGTGACAAATCAGCCAATAAACATCGCTGAACTTTACTTATTTGTACAAAATCAAACCTTGTTATTTTGAAGTCATCGCAACTGATAAAAATACTTCAAAATAGCTGTACATGTAATTTGAATTAAACTTAAACATTTTGAAGTTTTTTTCTATGAAACAGTCATTGAATAAGAATTTAAAAATCAAACCTTGTTATTTTGAAGTCATCGGAACTGATACAAATACTTCAAAATAGCTGTAATTTGAATTAA
Organism: Congeria kusceri; assembly: GCA_027627225.1. NCBI lineage: Eukaryota > Metazoa > Mollusca > Bivalvia > Myida > Dreissenidae > Congeria > Congeria kusceri. Next base: position 50,979,031 of record CM051025.1, on the reverse strand, counting down.
ACTTCAACATTTTGATGTTTTTTTCTATGAAACAGTCATTAAATAAGAATTTAAAAGTGTAGCTATTGGCTTTGTGGTAATTGGCAGAGTAAGTTCTGTCATGTCTTATATTATTATCCTTTTATGTTCTTACATTTTCATGGATTCTTTCAGAACAAGGATATACAGAAAGATGATGATGCTGTCGATGATATGGCTCAAGGCAATTAAACTTGAAAATATTGCTGAAGATTGGGAGCAGCGAATATTTGAACGGCTGGATGGAAAATCTTAGAAGATTGGATTTAACCAACCGCAAGCTCCCATAATGTTACACTTATCAAAAAGTTGTGCAGCCGAAAATTTCCAAAAAAATCATTTAGCTGAAAACTTCCAAGAAAATAATTACTTGTATGTGATTTCGGTTTGGAATCATCATTAGATATACCAGATTGCCCCTAATTCAAATGTAATAAAGTTGGTGTTGTTATGCAGGGTGTTATAAGATGTATGTTAAATTAAAATAACCAATAAACATTTCAGTGTAGCTCTTGAGAAATAAAGACTTAACATACAAGTACATCTTACACTGCCCTTGTACACTTTGTACATGGGTGTAAATATTGGTTCTGTTATGTTTTACAATCAATGTTAAATATCTGTTCTGTTATGTTATACAATCAATGTTTGCTTATATAACCAGAAGCTAATAATGAGTTAACTGTCAATAATTGTTTCATGTGGTTCGAAATAAATTATTGTGTGTCGTAGGAAACCCAGGCTTAATGCAAGTGCATAAATTGTCGTCCCTGACTGCACAGGATAATCCAGGATGGCACTTTATGCACATGCATTAAGCCAGGTTTTCCCAGGACACGTCTCAATTGTTTTTTTACTAAAAAGTTTATTAATTTTGCCCACTGTTTTAACAACAATTGTACTTTTGGGTTGTTACTTTTTTTTGCAATAAAATGTGGGATTGAATATTATTGGTGTATTACAGTTGTTTATGCCATTTATGCACTTTGATGACTATTGATATTTACTCCTATATAGTTATGAGTACATTAGGTCATTTGTACTTGCACCATGTAAGCACCAATTATTTTATCATACACACTAATATTGTAATAAAAAAAAATGCAAATGTTACTAATAGCAGTACAAACTCGAACATTGATGTACAGTGGAAAATGTTGTTTTACTGTTTCAACATTATTTTTTTCCAAGTATGACTTGGAATTATTGCCAAAATATTTGTGGTCATCATTAAAAACCATTAATATGAAAATTGTACTTTAACTTGCTGTGCTATGTGTCACTCATTTTTGTAAAACCTCAACTAAACTGGAATATTTTCACTTGTTTTTCTCAGAGATATGAAATTGTTGGTTGCTGTTTATGTTAATGGTTAACCTATGTACCGGTATTACTGTCATATACATGTATATGTGAACTATACTGGCAACTAACCGCAGCTTTTGTGATGGTAACTTGAACATTGACCACCATTCATGTTAATGGTAAGGTTTTGCGAGGTCTTCCAGCAACGCAGTTCGGTCAGTACATGAAAAGTATGGGTTAAATCTTCTTCGAAAACTCTTATTTGAAAAATATTCTTGGAATGTATTTCGCTCTTGTAACATTTTGAATGTGTTTTTTGAATGAGTGCGTATTTCATTATCCAACTCTACTTCACTGTACAGAGCTATATTTTATGTTATTACGGTTGCTTTGAAGCTTTTACATATGTCATATATAAGTTAATGTTGCCCGTAATTTAAGAGAAGAAATCAACCTTATGGCTATCAGTGTAATTTTCAAGATTGTAAGATACTGTTAATGGAGATATAATTTCTGTAAATTCACAATTTTGGTAATTACTTCTTAATTGAGATTGGTTACTAAGAGGCAAATTTATTGAAGCTGTACTAGATTTTTGATGCACACATCAGATTATATACTACATTGCTTTTAAAGACGATTTCTGTAGTTTTTTCTGCGCATCTTTTCACGCATCAGTGGAGTTGATTTAGATCTTCATAATGGGAAGTGTTTTGACAGATAATAATATTTATTGAATATTGTGTACACTGTAATTACAAACTAGAATCAAATATATTCATAATAATTGCCATGATCATAGTAGGAGTTTCTTGTGACTCGATTTTATTTGCGAAAGTTTGATAATACACTGAAAACAAAGTGTAGGAAGACGCTGACTGAACATTGGACTCGCATATAGCTGTGCACATGCTTGCGATTATTGTGAAAGTGTTTTGGTTGTAATAAACATTTTGTACATAGTCATAATCTACTGCTGTTACTAAAATAATTTTATATAATATATATCTATTTACTTTTATAAGTGTATTGTTATATTGTTTTTTCTATAGTCAAAAACCAAACGTTTATATTATTACAAAATGTAGATTTTTTTTTGTTAAAAAAAGGATGAAAAAGCATTGTTTTTGCAAAAATAATAAATATTTTTTCACTAGGTAATGGATTGCTTTCTTACAATTACCCATGTCAACCAATAGGATGTAATTATTTTTTACCAATCAATGGCCAATACTTTTTCTTTGCTAAAACAAAAACAGAATAAATTTCCTGAAACGCATTCACGGATAGGTCATTTACATGCATTTTCCAAAAAATATAATGCCGTGACCCCCATTTTGTATGGTTTCATTGTATTAGGCATTGAACGATCTGCAAAATATGTAAAAATGAAAAAAATTCACGGAAGGGAAAAAACTGTAGAAATCGTCTTTAATATAAAAAAGTGTTAGATTTTTTATTTATTAAACTGATACCATTCAGTGGACAAAATAATATTTATCTGATTTTGGCAGCCTAGTAATGGAGGTAAAATTGTCAACTTAAATACCGATATTAAACTTCCAATGGTTGATTAACGTTTATGGGCTTCCTGGGGTGTGCCAAATCTCATATTGCCTTACTTGTCAGTTGTTGACAATTGACGTTTGCTGCTTGTCAGTTCAGTAATTATATAGTAAATAAGTAGTATTTTATTTGTCTGTGGATGCTTGGTGACTTTGGCAATATGGGCAGTTGATTTCGCCATATACGGCTTTAATCTTATAAACATTTCCCATACTGTGGTTTTATGTTTTTTTATACTGAGTAAGAGTTACCTTCATATTGTGTATAATGGTAATTGTAAAGATAAAATATGTTTGTGACAAACATTCCATGAGAGGCAACTGGCATAGATGGGTAACTATGTTGTATTGATTTGTGGTTCTTAAGAATAATTAATTTGCTTATATACCGGGTAATGGTTTTAATTGTACGTGTATGATTGTTTTAGCGTGGAGCGGTGGAAGGGGTTCAAAAAGATCTCTGTAACTGCATTTAGTTCAACTAAAAGTATATGCTTAACGAAAAGGTACAGTGTAGATATACTGTAACCCTGTTGTTTGTCACCTGTGACTTTACTAAGTGTATTGTGTCAACTTATGTCAACCAGTGGCCTATACAAACACCCTGCCAGTGGTATTATCATGGAAGTACCAGTTCTCGAACCTCTAAGGATGTACCCTGTTGTACCCTGGCCTGTGGACTTTGTTGCAAAAGCATTTTTGAAAACATTATAGATCAATATTTCTAACTCTGATACACATGTTTATACATTAATAGTGACACAGATTATGTCTATTTTAGAAAATTTACACTGTATTATGTTGCCACCCTGCTATTTAAACTGTCATGGCGGCCTAAACGTTGCTTACCAATTCTCGAACCCACAGCTATAAATAACGAACACATGGTGTATCACATGATTATCACGTGTCTTTCCAATGCAGCCGATGCATAAAAGGTCATACAGTTTTCAATAAAATTGTTTAACAAAACAAAATTATAATAGTAAATACATGTTTTTGATGCATATTTCCGATAAATTTGCTACGATTGTACAGATTGTTTAACATAGCACCGGTACACATAATCTGATGACGTCATACGCACTTTACTTACATGTAAACAGCGCACGAACGAAAGGTTCGAAAATAGGTGAGGTTCGAGAATAGGTACCTACACGATAAATTTATTTTTATTTTATGGAAGTCAAATTAAATAATTTCAAATATAATTATATATAAAGTAAAAATGAATGTAAATGTATTCAGGTAAGTTCAATAACAAATAGTAATCGAACAGCATCAATAACATTAAATGTGTTTTGTATAAGTTTAACGGTACACTTACATACTGGCAATGGTGGTCTATATTGGCAGGTTTGGGTAGGCAAATAAAGATAAGCAGGTAAACTTTATCAAGTAACTAGGGAGTCATGACTGAATATACTTGTAAACTAACATCACATACTTGTGTGTAATTATAGTTAATAATATGTGTATAAATTAGTTATAGAACAAAGCGTTTGTTATTTGCACTGAACAAAAAGTCATGTGATATTTCTAGGAAATGCATCATTGGCTCCACACTAAACGTCGCTAACTCATATGTACAATTTATGAAATTAGCATAGTTTATCACGAAGCCATTGATATGCTCAGTTTGAGATGTTGAAATCTAATTCCGTAACTTCATCCTTGTGTCATATGTCTTAGAAATCATTTTGGTAATGAATGCAAATGTTTTTGTTAGACAAGCATTGTTTATGGTTTCTTGTATAGATGTGTTTCACTTTTAATCGACTTCCTTCCAAGTAATCAGGATTGATGAACATATAATTTCATTCATTTTGTTTAATGTCATCATCAGTTTCTATGGTACATGTTATTGATTATTGTTAAGAAGTAGAAAAGATCTTCAGCCAATTATATTTGCCATAATCAGTTTTTTAAGCTATTTGTTGCTTCTGGTAATAATGATATATTAAAGGGACCTGTTCAGATTGACGAATTGACATTTTTTAAACGTTTTGGCACCGATTCCAAAAATAAAATAACAGTGGATACAAGGAATCTAAATAACACTAAGGACATTGAAATATACTGTAAATACCGTTTTGTTTATGAGTAATCATCAGTTGAAATTGATAAAATTATAAAGCGTTAGTAACACTAAACGATGGAATACTTTGGAGTGTTTCTGTTGTTTTCGTTATAATTGTTGACAACACGTGGATCACTTACATAAAGTAAATAATGCCAGGTTAAATATACAAGTCTGAATGGCCGAGTGGCTAAAGCGATAGCCTTTTAATATGGAGGTCTTGGGTTCGAACCCTGGTAGGACCAATTTTTTTCTTTCCTTTTTTTTTTTCTAAATACTTTTCTAGATAGTATACTTGAGCTTTTTAGTGCCGATGATTAAATCTGTCAAGTTAAGATATTTCATTGCATACTTTAAAAAAATGCTAAAATCTGTGAACAAGTCCCTTTAATACGGAACTAGTTAGATCTTTGTTCAAGGACATTCACATTGATTAATGCAGGAATAGTATGATAATATTTCACGGCTGGCCACATTGATTAATGCAGAATGATTAATGCAGAAATAGCATGATAATATTTCAAGGCTGGCCACATTAATTAATGCAGGAATAGTATGATAATATTTCAAGGCTGGCGACATTAATTAATGCTGGAATAGTATAGAAATTTTTAAAGGCTGGCTACATTGATTTTTGCAGGAATAGTATGACAATTTTTAAAGGCTGGCCACATTGAATATTGCAGGAATAGTATGACAATGTTTAAAGGCTGGCCACATTGAATATTGCAGGAATAGTATGACAATTTGTAAAGGCTGGCCACATTGAATATTGCAGGAATAGTATGACAATGTTTAAAGGCTGGCCACATTGAATATTGCTGTTATAGTATGACGATCTTGAATGCTTACCACATTCATTAAAGCAGGAATAGTATAATAACTTTTAAACGCTAGCCTTTTTGATTAAAGTCAGGAATAATTAGATAAATTTTTAAGGCTGGTCACATTGATTAATGCAGCAATAATATGTCATTGATAATTTTAGTTCAACTAAAAGTGTATTGACTGGCCACATAAATGCAGCAATAGTTATTCACCACATTCTCATGGTGGAATAGTTAAGCATTTCACATATATTGGGCTTCTGGTAGACTATTTTAAACATAATTGCATGTACTATGATAACATGGAAACATAACACTATAGTTACAATGTTTTGTTAATGGCTTGAGTTAAGATGTTTTGTTGTTTTTTCGAATGTTTTGTAGTTGTATGGTTTGTAAGATGATTTTTAATTGTTTATCTGCTGATAATGGAATTCTTGCATTTATTAATGTAAACAATCTAATATTAATAGAAGGGCCAGCTGTTTATTTATTAACAACATAGCGGTTACATAACATATAATTATGTATTACTGTTGAACTTAATTTGTTAAATGGAAAATACATTAATTTTTCAGTAGACAGTAATTCTATAATCTGTTTGTTATAAAAAAAATTGTTGTTTTTTATTTAAGTCTGTGGAATTGGTATACTGGTACTGTTAAAAGTATAATTATCAGCACATTAAAGTGTCAAAAGATGTCTCAATCCTCTCACATGTTTAATACTGATGTTTTTGCAATTATAATATAGAATAACTGTGTATTATATTATTATAATATATATCACTGTATTTATTACTTGTATAAATGTGTAAAAGTCTTGTTAAGTATGCTAACGTACTAATTTTATGTATGATAAAAAATGAAAACAGTTTTGCAGTACTAATTACTAAACACTTAAAAAAAATTAGAAGCTAAGTAAAACTAAAGAACATTTTGGGGGGAATTTCATGGCTTCATGAATTTCAATAGCTTTTTTTTGGTACATACATGTAGTTTCTGGGAAAAGACGATGTATTCTTATCAAGTGAGCTGAGGTAATAAGACTGTTAAACTGATTGTTACATGTACTTGACAGGATGATTTTATGGGTTTAAAATATACAAAAACTACATTAAAAATGTGTTGTGAAATACTAGTATGTGTATTCTCGTGTTTTGACATTTTGCTCTCTGGGATTGTAATTTAAGGCTTATTTGAATACTGTTCATTGAGATTTATTCATTGTATGTACGATGCAACGTACCGGTATGTGTGTTTTGAGTTCTATATTCTAAAAGATATTCACATTTCACATTGCTTACGCATAGCTTATTAGATCAGTCGCGGGAGAATACATTCTCACTTGTTAGTTCACCTAAGCACGAAGTGCTCTGTGAGCTATTGGTATAGGGACCTCTCTGGCATCGTCCATATGCCATCAACAATTTGGACCGTTATTGCGATAAAAACTACATTTTTTTTATTTAATATTGACCTAACTTGCACAGTTTGTGTATGACCATAAAATCTCTGATGGGTTTGTTATTGGGTCAGATCACACCAGTAACACCAGAGTTATTTGCCCCTTTTTCATGCAAAAAAAGTGCAAATATGCCCTTTTCCAACGTATAGACTTTATTTTGCATCCAATCTTAACCAAACTTTCACAGTTTGTGTATTACCATCAGATCTCAGCAGAGGCCAAAACTGGGCCAGATTGTGTTTCAAACACCAGAGTTATTGCCCTTTTTTTATTAAAAAAATATGCAAAACTTGACATTCAACATAGAGACTTCATTTTTCATCCAATCTTCACCAATCTTGCACAGTTTGTTTATTATCATGAGATTACAGTTGAAGTTTAATATAAGCAAGATCGAAACACCAGAGTTATTGCCCTTTGTTTGTGAAAAAATATGAAAAAATGGACATTATTCAGGATAGAGACTTAATTTCTCATCCAATCTTCTCCAATCTTGCACAGTTTGTATATGACCATAAGATTGCAGGTGAAGTCGAATATAAGCAAGATTGGACCAGAAACACCAGAGTTATTGCCCTTTATGAAAACAATAAGCAAAAATGGACATTATTCAGGATAGATACTTCATTTTTCATCCAATGTTCACCAATTCTGTGCGGTTTGTCTATGAACGGAAGACTACAGGTGAAGTCGAATATAAGCATGATCGGGCCAGAAAAACCAGAGTTATTGCCCCTTGTGTTTGGAAAAAAACATCAACAAGTTATCAATGATTGGCTTGCACAGACGATTCTGATTCAATGTTGAGCAAACTTACCGGTACATTGTTTGCGCATGACCATTTGAATTGATTGAAAAAATTTGATTTCCAGCAGTTGCAAGACTTGCATGCAGTCATTTGTACATGCAACATTGATGTCTTCAGAGCCTGCATTAACATTATTTATCATCATTAGACAGAAAATTATCAAAGAAAAAGCAAGACTTAACCTTATAGCACAGCCATCGAAATGATCGCATTGCAACTAGTTCTCCAAAACTTTATGCGATTAAGACATCAAAATCTACTGTTTCTGCATTTTCCAGAATTGTCAATGACGAAATAAAAAAGGGTCAATAAGAATATTGAGAAGAATTATTTGAGAACCATTAGCAAAAAAACTCACATCCACTACCCAACTCATAATTTAGTTGGCCCATTGCACTAAGCGATGTTTTAAATCAATATTGATCCTATCCCCCTCTGTGTATTGTTCAGATACCTAAATTGTCAAACCTGTCACAACAGCATGGTCTTCATCTGTACCAGTTCTCAGGTGAACGCTTTGGGAAATCATGGCCCTCTCCTCGTTTTTATACTTTGGGGTACTTCGCCTAGAATTAAAATGTGGGAAATAAAATATTTTGAAAATTTGAAATTCTTTGTCTTCTGCTTTACAACAGAACTCTGGTATATGGACACCCAGTACAGTACGTAAGTGCATCAGATTTTGTGATACAAACAACAAAAGAATAAGTGGGTCTGGTATTTCCCGGTATTTTATATAAGCAGTGAATCAAAACTGTGTTTCCTAGGTGAAAAGCCTGAGTAAAGGTATTTAACCACACAAGGTCCGAGGTCAATACAGCTTCTAAGTAAAACCTTTTGTAAAAGCCCTTAAATCTGTGATGGTTTAATTTTAAGTTATTTTGTAATTAACAGTTTTATTCTGGTAACAATTCAACAGTTGTTCTCATTTTACCATATTTCTTTTACAAAATACTTTAACATATAAAATTTTATAGATAACAAGTGCTGTCACTATCTGGTGACTTATGCCCCTAAATGCACTTGTCTGTAAGTGCGACCTTTGACACCAAAATGAATCTTTGTACATAAAAGTGGATGAATAGTTTAAAAAAGGGGCATAAATCTGTCAAAATACAAAACAGAGTTATGGGGGTTGCTTCCCTGGTGGAGACATTGATAGTAAAGAAGTATTTAAAGTTTCAAGTAATTACCTTTGACAGTATTGAAGATACTGGACTTAATGAAAAACTTCAACCAAAATGTCTAAGCTAAAAAAGGGGCATACATCTGTCAAAATACAAAACAGAGTTATGGGGGTTGCTTTCCCTGGTGGAGATATTGATACATTAATAATAAAGAAGTATTTCAAGTAAATACCTTTTGATAGTATTCAAGATATTTGACATGATAAAAAACTTGAACCGTGGCCAGACGGACAAACAGACACACTCAACTTAATGTTCCCTTAAGTACAAGTTTTCTTAAGGAGCTTTAAGGACTTTGTCCATGGCCTTTCTGACAGCTACATTACGTTTCCAAATTATAAGAAAATTACAAAATATATGTTGATAGTTTGAAGTAATATAATGTTTCTGTGTATAAAAAGTCAGAACAATACATAATTATTCTGTTGGCGCAAGCCAACAGGATTTAGTAGGTGTATTTAAAAATCGGTCTTGAGGGAACTACTTCTTCACTTCACAGCCTATGTGTCAGTAAATCGATAAATTACTGCTAGCTGAGCATGGAGGCTTCCTGTTATCGATGCTACTTTCTATGAATAGATGAAAAGAAATAGAACCCGCTTAAAACACTAATAAACAATAATAATAATCCATTTAGTCCACATCTACAAGTGAATTCATGTTATGTCTGTTCACATAAGTATGATAGATGTTTGTGCTGTTGACTGGTTAACTGCGTATTATATCATATTGCGTAAGTTTAACAATTGTGTATTGAGTCAGTACTTCTAGCGGAGCGATCGTAAACACTCGATTGACGATTGCTATTGTTTTTATGCCCCCGAACGAGGGCATATAGTAGTCGCACCGTCCGTCTGTGGGTGGGTGCGTGTGTGGGTGGGTCCGTCCGTCCGTCGGTCCAGACTTCATTTCCACTTTGTGACCAGAGAATGTGTCGCATACACCTCTCATGATGGTCGGTCAAAGGTCAAGGTCACAATTCAAGGTCAAAGGTCAATTATTTTTGTTTCCACTTCATAACTTCTCAATGTCTGGATGGATTTAAATGTTATTTCAGATTATTATTCCCCATGACTAGACGATTTGTTGCGTACAACTCCCATGCTCATCGGTCAAAGGTCACAATTCAAGGTCAAAGGTGACAATTCAAGGTCAAAGGTCATGAATTTTCGTTTCCGCTCTATAACTTCCTAACGCCGGGATTGATTTTAATATAACTTTAGATAATTATTCCACATGACCAGACGATGTGTCGCATGCAACTCCCATACTCGTTGGTCAAAGGTCAAGGTCACAATTAAAGGTCAAAGGCCATGAATTTTTGTTTCCGCTCTGTAACTTTTTAATGCCTGGATGGATTTTAATATAACTTCATATTATTATTCCACATGACCAGACAATGTGTCGCTTGCAACTCCCATACTCGTGTCTCGTACAACTCCCATGCTCATCGGTCAAAGTTCAAGGTTACAATTTAAGGTCAAAGTTCATGAATTGTTGTTTCCGCACTGTAACATCTTAATTCCTGGAAGGATAACTTCAGATTATTATTCCCCGTGACCAGACAATGTGTCGCATACAACTCCCATGCTCGTCTGTCAAAGATCAAGGTCATAATTCAAGGTTAAAGGTCAAGGATTTCTGTTTCTCCACCATTACTTCTAAACGTTTGGAAGGATTTTATTATTACTTCAGATTATTATTTCCCATGGACAGGCGATGCGTCGTGTACAACTCCCATGGTCCTCAGTCAAAGGTCAAGGTCACAATTCAAGGTCAAATGTCAAGCAATTTTCTTTCTACTCTATAACTTCCGAAAGCCTTGAAGGATTTTAATATTACTTAAGATTATTTTTTCCTATGACCAGATGATATGTCACATACCACTAACATGCTCCTCGGTCAAGGTCTGTGGGTCCAATGTTACACTTAAAAGGTCAAATATTAGAATGAATTTTTTGTAGGAAGCATCATTTTTGCCAACATGTAAGGAATGTAATACCTTGTTGAGAATGACGATCATTATGAGGCAGTGTGTCACAACAACAAACAGGTGTGTTGCTGAAATCTCAAGATATTTGTCCAGGGCATGATATTGTACTCCCACATTATTTTGCCTTCCTCTGAAAAGCATATGCTTCGGGGGCATATGTCACATCCTGTTACGTATGCATAAGAACTATGGAAAAGCTTTGTATTTCTAAAGAGTTTTGAATGTATTTTACTAATTAAACTTATTTTAATTTAAATTGGTATTTACCAAATATAGCGCTTGTGATAAAAAGCACTGAATATTGATTCAAACTTATACAGTTCATCGAATATGGTACTTTTACCATTCTAGATTGACTTGTACACATATAACTCTGTTTGCTTTCTAAACAGTTTGCACAAAAATATTCGACCTAGTGACCTAGTTTTTGACCCCATATGACCCAGATTTGAACTCAGCCAAGATATCATTGGGACAAATGTTCTGACCAAGTTTCATGATGATTGGGCAAAAAATGTGACTTCGAGAGTGTTAACAAGCTTTTTCTTCAATTTGACCTAGTGACCTTGTTTTTGACCCCACATGACCCAGATTCAAACTTGGCCGAGATATCATTGGGACAAATATTCTGACCAAGTTTCATGAAGATTGGGCAAAAAATGTGACTTCTAGTGTTAACAAGCTTTTTCTTCAATTTGACCTAGTGACCTAGTTTTTCAACCCACATGACCCAGATTTGAACTCGACCGAGATATCATTAAGACAAATGTTCTGACCAAGTTTCATGAAGATTGGGCAAAAAATGTGACTTCTAGAATGTTAACAAGCTTTTTCTTCAATTTGACCTAGTGACCTAGTTTTTGACCCAACATGACCCAGATTCGAACTCGGTCGAGATATCACTGAGACAAATGTTCTGACCAAGTTTCATGAAGATTGGGCAACAAATGTGACTTCTAGTGTTAACAAGCTTTTTCTTCAATTTGACCTAGTGACCTAGTTTTTGACCCAACATGACCCAGATTCGAATTCGGTCGAGATATCACTGCGACAAATGTTCTGACCAAGTTTCATGAAGATTGGGCAACAAATATGACTTCTAGAGTGTTCACAAGCTTTTCCAATAGCCATATAAAGAAAACTGCCTCTAACCCGTGGCGGCCATGTTTTTCACCGGACCAGAACCATTTTTGAACTCGGCCGAGATATCATCAGAAAAAAGGTTCTGAGCAAGTTTCATGTTGATTGGGCAAACAATGTGACTTCTAGAGTGTTCACAAGCTTTTTCTTCAATTTGACCTAGTGAAGCTTTGTCTATAGCCATATAAGGAAAACTGCCCCGCCCACTGGCGGCCATGTTTTTCAATGGAGCAGAACCATTTTCGAACTTGGCCCAGATATCATAAGAACAAAGGTTCTGAGTAGGGATGGGACCGAATACTGAAATCAATATTCGAATATTCGTTTTAGGTATTCGAATATATTCGAATATTCGTTTTGTAAATACTACTATATACGGCACTCTGTCCGAATAAATACGTATCCGAAATATTGTACTACGTGTACGTAGTTGTTTTACCTTGTTTCAGTGGTAAATGAGCGATATAACTTAGTGAGTGTTTGGAAAATATAAAGAAATTTAAAATTTGTTAAATGTATTGTAAATTTGTTAATTAAATTTCTCATTACACAGATTACACGTTGCCTGGGTTTTGTCTAATGACCGCGTCAAGTACTTCCAAGCACATGATGGTGGCATTGTTTATTAATCAAGACTCTTGTATGATATACGGTGTTAATATAATGGAGAATGATGTACAAGTGTTGTATATTAAGATTGACCAGATCATGCTAATTTTGTTAAAGAAATTGATTGGCTGATAATGGATTCATTTTGATTGGTTTACTTAGAGAGTAATTGTAATTTACTGTAAACAAGTTAACCGTACAGATGTCACTTAAGGACAATAAACAACAATGTATGCCTTGTGCAAACTGTGAAACCGTTATCACAACATGGCCCAGTTTTGTTATTTGTGGATACAATGCGTCATATTCACGCCTCCTACAAACCGTTAATGCGCGGCAAGACGTGGCCCCCCTGCCAATTATCAATTGTCGTTAATTGGACACGTTTGGCATGTGTTGTACAAATGTTACACTGCCCCCGCCCACCTGCTAGGCAGGAAATACGACTGGAATTCATGTTAACTTTGCAATCAAACTGGAAAAAAAACAAGATTTTTGAAAAGAAATTTTGTTCTTTAAAAAAATTTGAAAATCGAGAATTTGTAGTCGTTTTTTTATATTCGAATAATTTCCGATATTTGAATATTTGAGTATTCGGTCCCATTCCTAGTTCTGAGCAAGTTTTATGTTGATTGGGCAAAAATTGTGACTTCTAGAGTGTTCACAAGCTTTTTCTATAGCCATATAAGGAAAACTGCCCCGCCCCCTGGCAGCCATGTTTTTCAACGGATCGGAACCATTTTCAAACTCAGCCAAGATATCATTAGAACAAAAGTTTCATGTTGATTGGGCATACAATGTGACTTCTAGAGTGTTCACAAGCTTTTTCTTCAATTTGACCTAGTTTTTGACCCCACATGACCCAGTTTCGAACTCAGCCGAGATATCATTGGGACAAATGTTCTGACCAAGTTTCATGAAGATTGGCTTATAAATGTGGCCTCTAGAGTGTTCACAAGGTAAATGTTGATGACGAACGACTTACGACGAACAAAAGGTGATCACAAAAGCTCACCATGAGCACGTTGTGCTCAGGTGAGCTAAAAAAAAATAATGATGAGAATGTCGTAGATAAATAGCATTGAATTTGACACGCGCTTTATTATTAGTTTTAATTTGCCAGAAAACAGTGGCCTGGATCTCCATCTTCAATTTGGTCAAATACCAGCTGATATCAATTTATTTTAAGTAGAGTGTATAGTTATGAGTTTCGAGATTTCTTTTGTGAAAATGATATAACAGACAGGTGACTTACTTCAATAAATGTTTATAATAATAAAAGTACTCTCATATTTCATTTGCTCTTAGTTTCTTTTCTCGCCAACAGTCTTTCTACGCTGTCAGCGTTTTGATTTTTATATAGTGACCACAAAACGGCATTTACTATATACAAAATATAAACAAACATAAAAAAAGGCAGATTTAATGTTTGTAAACATTTCACATTATATACATGACCGGCGTATTATAAATACTTCACACTGTTTCTATTATATCTAAGTTAATTCTTTGAATCAATATGACTCTGTATAATAGTTGATTTTGTAGGGATGTGCATCTTTCAAGTAACCACAGTATACCTCTATACCACATAATATCTGACCCCAAGGATGTTTGCAGAAACAGTTTATTATTACTGCAAGACTGCCATAAGCCATTTGATGAGGACAGTACCTGTAAACATTTTAAGAACAAGAAGATAACTGCTGTTTTAATGTAAAAATTTATTTTTATCAAATAAATAAAGAATTGAAAAGATTAAGACGTTGAGATATTTATTAACAACAAAATCGGCAAACAAGATCCGTTATAAAACTAATCACAGAAAAAACAGGTGAAGAAATTGGTAACACATTAAGTATAAAACTGCAACTTTAAAACATCTTCTGTTCTTCATTATGGTACATAATTGGTTGAACAATATCAAAAGACATTAGTTTTCTTATTCAATAGTATTTAAATTCCAGTTTTCAATACACATTGGTCCTGTACCAGCAAAAAATTACACCAATAAATATAAATTATCATTTCATCCCTCGATATCTAAGTGTTTTCATCAACCTGCATAACTGGATCATTGTTATCGACACCAACAGGTATCCCCAGTCTATTGACCTCCGACTTTGACCTCCAGACCTTGATGGTCTTGTCGTCGCTAATGGTAACCAGGTACTGCTGATTGACCGGATTGAAGGCTACAGCATTGACCACGCCGGATTCGTGCTCGTACCTGCCCAGAAGGGTCCAGTAATGTCGGTCCCAGATGTAGCCCTTGGCGTCCTCACTGCCGCTGAAGTGGAGTTTATGTATCTCAATCAAATTTCTAACTTAAAATCACTTTATTTGTGATAAAAGTTAATAATTAAATAGAGGTAAGTAGTATGTTACAAACAATGTCTAGAAGAAAACAAATATTTAGAATATTGTTTGAAATGTTGCTCTGCTGATAACACATTGTCTCATAAATGAACTGTAAAAAAACAGGAATCCTGATACATGTACTCCAATATTGTTTTATGTATTGGCTGCTATGTTCATCAATTGTGTCAAATATATAGAAAGTTCTTTCCCAATCAGAAAGCAATTGCAATTTATTATAAATGTAGCATTTTTGACATATGAATAAAATAATATTGAAATTTTTAATTTCATTGAATAAGAATTCCTTGATTGGTGCTAGTGAACTATATTCTTTATTGGCCAGTTTAAACAAGGAGTGTGATACATGTACATTTCACACACTATGAAGAGTTCTGTATTTATCTCTACAGCTTCTCATCATACCCAGCAAAAAATCAATGCAAAAATGATGTATATATAGGATCTGACATGAGTTGTCATTTCATACCATATTTTATTAAACGAGTTCAGGAATTGTTAGTAAGCGAGCCCTTGGCGAGCTTACTTATGAATTTCCTGGACGAGTTTAATAAAATATGGTATGAAATGACAATGAGTGTCAGATTTTTTTTATCACTTGCTTTTAAACAAAAATCTTGAAACCCTTCTAATTTTACAAAAATCAGTTGGTAAATCCTCAAAGTTGTGTACCGACGTGATGTCATTGTCTATTCACCAAAATAACGTCAAGCGATTGGTCATTCAAAGAATATGTAGCCAATGAAAACGCTCAAAATTTTATCTTACACATGTGTAAGATAAAAATATTCGTAATGGCTGTATTACATGGAAAACAAGGTATAGCATGTGATAAAAATGCTGTTTCCATATCTGTTCTATATATTAATTTATCTTAAAGGGTGCACCTACCAGTATTTCGGTGTATGTATATACAGGGTATATAGTACCTGGCAACATAGTCATTGCACACATCCAGGAACACAAAGCAGCACATGTTGGAAGGTGAAAACCCCTTGTGACCTTTATACTGAATGCCCAAGTCGGTCAAGGTCACCAGGTCAATGACCCTGACCTCAATATCGTGCGAAAGTTCAGGGGTGGCCCAGGGATCTGTGCGATCAATTTCTCCAATCCAGGGACGACAGTTTATGTACAGGTACCTGTAAAGGAAAGACAACATTAATTTACGTTAAAACATATAGAATTGATATACTTAACCAAGGCATCTTAAAACTTAACGCATATTGTATTCAACGTGAAAATAAATCGCTAGGGAAAATACAGTAATTTATGTAAAAACATGTACAATAGATATACTTAACCAAAGCATCTGAAAACTTTATGCATGTTGTATTCAACATTAAAAAATAATTCGCTGGGGAAGATCCTTTAAAGGTATGATTTACATGAAGAAACTGTAACCAACATTCAACTTTACTGGTAGTTTCAAGGCATTATTTATGACCAAATTGACAAAACTTTGGGCTAACTGTGACAATCTCAAATTTTTATGCCCCAGTAAACTCCCTGTGTTATGTTAAAATCCATTCGAGCTGTTTGTATACTGACCTTTGATCAGGCGTGAGACACAGGCCAGTCACATGACCAGACAGGTCCATCAGCTGATCTGGGGAGTCTGGTTTCGGCGGCTGCTGTACCAGATGAACATCATTGTTGCTGTAATTTACCACCATGTTGTAGCCCAATTCTGGGACTTCCTGGTCTCGACTGTAACAGTTACTTCGGACATTTAATGAACCTGTCTGCCCAAACACAGTCTGGTTGCAAGTGGGAATGTTCTTGAACCCGATCTGGTGCAGAGCCACAGCAAATTCACCCGTGACGTATATCAGGTTTTTCATTTTTTCTTGGGGCCAGTGGTTGCAGTTGAGACAGGCAGATGAAGAGTGAGCTGAAACACTGCTATCGGTCATAAGATTTCTGAATGGCCAATCGTCTGGAGATGGACTCTCAACATCCATTTGGGCAGCATCACTCTGACTATCGTGATTTTGCGCCTTTATATCACATGTGTCACAGATCACTTTAGAAACTTCAACACTGGTATTTTCCAAACCGCAATTTCTACACACACGTTTGGGTTGTACAATATCATCATCCAAGAGTTGTTCCCCTTGTTCATATTCTCTCTTGTATCTGGTGTATAAGGATTTGCTTCTTTCACTTAGAGTTGGTGATTTTAATTGCCCTTTGGCATCAATTAATTCCTTTGCGGTACTCTGGTCCACCATTACACTACTGATCTCACTCTCTTTTGGACTGGTTTGGCTAGGTTTAGTCACCTGCGATAAAACACTGGACACAGTCAAGAACTTGATCAGACTGGCAGTCTCGCTAGTGAAGGTAAAAAGTGGGCGCCCGGGCGTATCCTCCACCTGCGGGACCTTGTCAGATATCGGGTAACAGCTTAGGCATACCTAAAATGGTCATTGGCTTCCAATCTTACAAACAAGACAATCAGCCCGGATACTTTGATACAAAACAGTACATACATTACAGTATACACACACATAGACTGATCAAACTTTACAGCTATTGCAGGAAATAGCCACGATGCTTTGAGGCATTTTTTAAAGATGCTTAACTGCATTTTTTCTATAACTGTATCTAAATGTAATTTCTAGAACACATTCTACCAGTAGTCATGTGTCTTTAATGTGCACAACCTTTCTTCACAGAGAACAGACAATGTTTCATAAAACTTTTAAACTACACTGAAACTTATTTTATACTTAAAATGTTCAAGTTTGGCCTAAAAGATTATTACCAGAAAGTAAAACAAGAGCTGTCTCAGGACAGTGTGCTCGACTATTCAACCGCTTTGTCAGAGCTATGGGCCTTTATCACTACAAAAAAGGGGCATAATTATGCTAAAAATCTGGTCACAGTTATGTGCCTTAGCCAGTGATCTTACATAATGACCCTGAAGACATGTGTGAAGTTTCAATTGAATATCTGTAGCAGTTACAGAGATATGTACTTTTTTCAAAGTGTAAAAAAGTACAAAAAGGGGCACAATTCTCCTAAATTACAGGACAGAGTTATGGGCCTTAGTCAGTGACCTTATACAACGACCCTGAAGACATGTGTGAAGTTTCAGTTGAATATCTTAGTAGTTACCGTTATATCGAGTTGTTCCACAAAAGTACAAAAGGGGCATAATTCTGCTAAATTGCAGTTCAGAGTTATGGGTCTTGGTCAGTGACCTTACATAATAACCCAAAGACATGTGTGAAGTTTCACTTGAATATCTGTAGTATTTACAGAGAGACTTTCTTGTTGGACTCAAACCTTAACCAGAGCATTACGGCGGCAGCGACACAGACGAATGGGTGAGAAGTATAGCTCAAACTATTCAGTGAATAGTCAAGCTAAAAATATCCAGCAAAACGCCAAACCTTATGAGCTTCGATCTGAACCGTGGTTGCAAATCTGTCAAGGCTTATCTCAAGAGTTCCCCCAAGGAAGGTCTGGTCGTCGAGCCATGCCCCAAACATCTGTGATGGGTCCATAGTTACCACACGCAGTATCTGGAAATCTGATGATGAAATATTACTTAATGAAAAAAAGCAGAACAGATTAACAAGTGATATGAGATTTACCAGTAGCACTCAAAATAATTGTAATTTCAATTCATAGCAGAATTCTATTTATTGTATTACAAGTTCATAGTGAAGGTAAAACAAGAACTGGGTATAGATAAAGACCAGCACTTGCCAATTAATGTGATTACAGTATTCCACAAATGTAAACAGCTAAAAGAATGGCATGAGACAAAGTTATTGACTGAAATCAGGACATATACTGCTATTTTATTATCGTATCAACATTAATACTGACAAAATGCAATTTATTTGTACATTCTTTTCCCAATTTGGAAAATTTTACATTTCAACCAGGTACTTTTTCCCAAACAAAAAGGTCTGAAAAAGGCCTGGGAATCAGATTTAAGCATGTAGTTATGTACCATGAACAAGGGACAAAATGGCCATATATCCGCGTCGGTCCATGATACTGGAAGACTTGACACTGGACACTAGCACCATGGTGTCAGACTCATTGAAAGAAGAGAACTGGGTGAAATCCCACTTCAGTAACTGTCGGAAATCTTTGCTGTACTTCAGCCTGGTTGGGTACCCAACTTCCCAAATCTGAAGAAATGGTTGTAATAGGTAGATCAAAATATCTGTTGACAAGAGAATACTTTACACTTTCAACAAATTCTAAACTGGCACATGTAGTTGCATTTAATATACATATTACCATTCAAAATCACGATAAAAATATTAAATGAATGTATAATAGCCAAATATATATAAACTTATATAAAAGAAAATATAGTCAAAATTATACAAACATAGATAGTAAAACAACAAACTATATTGATTTTAAAATTTCATACAAAATGTAAAACTCAACACAGTGGTTTCCCTTCCTTTGCTGCATTAAGGTAGCACTTTACAGTTTAAGCCATAAATTCGAATTGGCAGGGGAGAAAATTATAATAAATAGGGATACAGTGAAACTGGGCAGCATTTTGAGTGTTTTAGAAGTATCAGATTTAAAGGCTGGAGTTTTGAATTGCATGCTTAGTGAATTCGAAAATATGCCCTATGTAAAGCCAGTGTTTGTGTTGAGCCACCTTGCACATAAAATGCGTACATGTGGATTCCTAGCTCTGAACACCATGTTGGCAGGATATTTAAAAGGGCGTACATACATTGGAATTTATTGGACAATCTGAATGGTTGACCCCCAGTTTGCTCAGTTGCAAGCAAGTATCTGGTAAGTTACGCAGACAGGCATGCAGTGTTGAGGTGCTCGCATTTGCAGGAAAGTTGCAAATTGATGTTGAAAATCACTGAAATGGTCGTGAAAACTGGTGACATTTGAACCCCAAAATTGGCTAATAATGCATGTTAAAATTATAGTGGAACTAAGTGCATAATTATTGTCCCTACATTTTTGTGAGGCCACAGCCACAACAATATTGAAATGATGTTTGATTTGTTTTCAGGTGTTGAAATTATCAGTGTGTGCAAGACCGCTCGAACCCAGACCCCATCAGGCCGAGTCCGATGCCCGAGAAACTGTATAAAGCCCCCTAATGTTTATTTTTCATAGGCAGGGGGATCATTCTGAGAAAATTGGCGAAATGTAAATAACTTTAAAATGTAAGGTCACTTTTTTAACCTTGACTCTTGATATTTTGTATGCAATCAATGTAAGTTGTTTTCACTAAATCAAATTTACAGACTGCACAGGCTGATCCGGGACAACACTTTACGCACATGAATTAAGCCTGGTTTCCCACAACACGCCTCATTTGATTATTACTATATTTTCATTGTGTACTCAACATTTCATATTCATTTCTTCTATATTCAAACTACCAAAGTTTGTGTACATCATGCAATTTTTCCAGCATAATTTACAAACTATACAAGTAGGCCAGGATGGCCCAAAGCACTCACCTGAGAACTTGCACAGATGAAGACCATACTGTTGTGACAGGTTTGCAAATTAAGGTTTCTGAACAATACACGTTTCGTCAAAGGGGGATAAGATCTGTTTAAAACATCGGTTAGTGCAATCAGCTAACTAAAGTACGAGTTGGGCAGTGGATGTGCTGTGTTTTTGCTAATGGTTCTCAAATCATTTTTCTCGATTGTCTAACCTGAACCTTTTTCATTCAGTCAGTGACAATTCTGGAAATTGCAGAAACAGTAGATTTTGATGTCTTATGAAGATAATTTTGGAGAACTAGTTGCAATGCAATAATTGCTATGGCTGTGCTGTAAGGTCAAGTTTTGCTTTTTCTTTGATCATTTTCTGTCCAATGATGATAAATGATATTAATGCAGGCTCTGAAGCCATCAATGCTGCATGTACAAATAACTTCATGTAAGGTTTGCAATTGTTGGAAATCAAATTTTATCAATCAATGTTAATGGTCATACGCAAACTGTGTAAGTTTGGTCAACATTTAATAAACAAGAGCTGTCAGAGGACAGCGCGCTCGACTATTCGAAGTATTTCAGATGGAACATATTTTGGATTGTGAAAGGGGCATAAATTTGTTAAAAATACAATATTTTTAAGTGAAGCCTTTTATAAATTATATTTTTTTGGAACACAAACTTTAACCACAAAGTCTGTGTAAAAGGTGGGCCAACTCTGTCAAAATACAAAACAGAGTTATGGGTAATGTTGCCCCTGATACTGGAGTTGATGACAAAGGTTTGTTCCAAGTTTCAAGTGAATAACTTATGTAGTTTTGAAGTAACAAAACTTTTGTATATAAACTAACCAGAAAATCTAAGTGAAAAAGGGGCATAACTCTGTCAAAATACAAAACATAGTTATGGGTAATGTTGCCCCTGATACTAGAGTTGATGACAAAGGTTAGTTCCAAGTTTCAAGTGAATAACTTATGTAGTTTTGAAGTTACCAAACTTTTGAATATAAACTTTAAACAGAAAATCTAAGTGAAAAGGGGGCATACCTTTGTCAAAATACAAAACATAGTTAGGGGTAATGTTGCCCCTGGTACTAGAGTTGATGATAAAGGTATATTCTAAGTTTCAAGTGAATAGCTTTTGTAGTATTGATTTTACAAAACTTTTGAATATTAACTTTAACCAGAAAATCTGTGTGAAAAAGGGACATAACTCTGTCAAATACAAAACAGAGTTATGGGGAATGTTGCCCTTGATACTGGAGTTGATGACAAAGGTTAGTTCCAAGTTTCAAGTGAATAACTTATGTAGTTTTGAAGTTACAACACTTTTGAATATACACTTTTAACAGAAAATCTATTTGAAAAAGGGACATAACTCTATCAAAATACAAAAAAAAGTTATGGGGAATGTTGACCTTGATACTGGAGTTGATGACAAAGGTATATTCTAAGTTTCAAGTGAATAGCTTTTGTAGTATTGATTTTACAAAACTTTTGAATATTAACTTTAACCAGAAAATCTGTGTGAAAAAGGGACATAACTCTGTCAAATACAAAACAGAGTTATGGGGAATGTTGCCCTTGATACTGGAGTTGATGACAAAGGTTAGTTCCAAGTTTCAAGTGAATAACTTATGTAGTTTTGAAGTTACAACACTTTTGAATATACACTTTTAACAGAAAATCTATTTGAAAAAGGGACATAACTCTATCAAAATACAAAAAAAAGTTATGGGGAATGTTGACCTTGATACTGGAGTTGATGACAAAGGTATATTCTAAGTTTCAAGTGAATAGCTTTTGTAGTATTGATTTTACAAAACTTTTGAATATTAACTTTAACCAGAAAATCTGTGTGAAAAAGGGACATAACTCTGTCAAATACAAAACAGAGTTATGGGGAATGTTGCCCTTGATACTGGAGTTGACAAAGGTTAGTTCCAAGTTTCAAGTGAATAACTTATGTAGTTTTGAAGTAACAACACTTTTGAATATAAACTTTAACCAGAAAATCTAAGTGAAAAAGGGGCATAACTCTGTCAAAATACAAAACAGAGTTATGGGGAATGTTGCCCCTGACACTGGAGTTGATAATAAAGGTGTATTCCAAGTTTCAAGTGAATAACTTACGTAGTTTAACAGTTACCAAACTTTTGCATATAAACTTTAAACAGAAAATCTAAGTGAAAAGGGGGCATAACTCTGTCAAAATACAAAACAGAGTTATGGGTAATGTTGCCCCTGGTACTAGAGTTGATGATAAAGGTTCGATCCAAGTTTTAAGTGAATAACTTATGTAGTTTTGAAGTTACAAAACTTTTGCATATAAACTTTAGACAGAAAATCTATGTGAAAAAGGGACATAACTCTATCAAAATACAAAATAGAGTTATGGGGAATGTTCATCCTGATACTGGAGTTGATGACAAAGGTATATTCCAAGTTACAAGTGAATAGCTTTTGTAGTATTGAAGTTACAAAACTTTTAAATATTAACTTGAACCAGAAAATCTAAGTGAAAAAGGGGCATAAATCTGTCAAAATACAAAACAGAGTTATGGGGAATGTTGCCCCTGACACTGGAGTTGATGACAAAGGTTAGTTCCAAGTTTCAAGTGAATAATTTATGTAGTTTGGAAGTTACAAAACTTTTGAATATAAACTTTAACCAGAAAATCTATGTGAAAAAGGGGCATAACTCTGTCATAATACAAAACAGAGTTATACGGAATGTTGCCCTTGATACTGGAGTTGATGACAAAGGTTAGTTACAAGTTTCAAGTGAATAACTTATGTAGTTTTGAAGTAACAACACTTTTGAATATAAACTTTAACCAGAAAATCTAAGTGAACAAGGGGCATAACTCTGTCAAAATACAAAACAGAGTTATGGGGAATGTTGCCCATGACACTGGAGTCGATGACAAAGGTGTATTCCAAGTTTTAAGTGAATAACTTATGTAGTTTTGAAGTTACAAGACTTTTGAATAAAAACTTTAACCAAATTCAGATGTGGACGCATACGCCGACGCCGGGGCTAGCATGAAAGCTCATCTATTCTTTGAATAGTCGAGCTAAAAATCATGTGTGCAAGCCAATCATTGATAACTTGTTGATGTTTTTTTCCACACACAAGCGGCAATAACACCGATGTTTCTGGCCCGATCGTGCCTATATTCGACTTCACCTGCAATCTTACGTTCATAGACAAACTGTGCACGATGGTGAAGGTTGGATAAAAAAGAAGTCTCTATCCTGAATAATGCCCATTTTTGTATATTTTTTTCACAAACAAAGGGCAATAAATCTGGTATTTCTGGTCCGATCTTATTTATATTCGACTTCAACTATAATCTTATGGTAATAGACAAACTGTGCAAGATTGGTGAAGATTGGATGAAAAATAAAGTCTCTATCCTGAATAATGTCCATTTTTGTATAATTTTTCATAAACAAAGGGCAATAACTCCTGTGTTTGAAATACAATCTGGCGCATTTTTGCTGTCTGCTGAGATCTGATGGTCATACACAAACTGTAAAAGTTTGGTTAAGATTGGATGGAAAATAAAGTCTATATATGTTGGAAAAAGGCATTTTGCACTTTTCTGCATGAAAAAGGGGCAATAACTCTAGTGTTACTGGTGAGATCTGGCCCAATAACAATCCTGTCCGAGATTTTATGGTCATACACAAACTGTGCAAGTTTGGTTAAGATTGGATAAAAAATGAAGTCTCTATCGTGAAAACAAAACAAATTGTTGACGGCACAAGGACAACATATGATGGACGACGCGGACAGGTGTCCTATACTAATAGCTCACCATGCTAAGATGAGCTAATAAATACCTTCAATGTAGCATCCTTAGAAGTCGTTCCAAACACACTTCCATCATGTGAGAAGCAGACATGCAGCACTTCATCCGTGTGATTAGTGAGAGTCTCAGTCAGAACCAGTGGGGTCTCACATCTGATCCTCTGGACTTCCTCACGCCATGAGGACTTTCCAGGCGCCAGTGGGCGAGGATCAACGTTGAGAATAGAGCAGAAAAGTCTTCTCCATAGTGTTTCATCTAGGGCAATCCTTTGCCATGTCTACAATTTAATTTAAATCGAAAACTGAGAATTTTAACATGTTAAATTTCTGGAGGTAAATTACCATTGGAATGTTTAAAAGAGGAATTATCAATTCTATGTTGGGCTGTAGGGCAATCCTTTGCTATGTCTACAATGTAATTTATAAAATCTAAAATTGAGAATCTTAACATGTAAACATTCAGATTTTATTAACTTATTTTAATTTTTTGAAAGAGGATTTACAAAACAATATCATGAACACTTTAGCTGCTTGATTTGAAGACTGGTTAGTACATGCATGAAAATGCAATGGTGTTTATACCTGTCAATTGTACCGTAAGGATATATTAATGTAAGGATATTTTAATGTAAGGATATATGAAAATATGATTTGGCATAGAATATGATTTTGCCCAGAAAAGTATGTTCTGTAACACAAACACATCCTGCTCTGATGCGGTGCGCTGGAAGTAGTTGTCGTCTCATTGGCAAAGTGTATTTCACCAGATATGTTATTGTTATAGTTAATTTATTGGACTAATATAAACTTTAAACTACATATGATGAATTGCATTTATGTGTACATAGATAACAAATTAATATCCAAAATCATACAAATGTGTCCAAAAAATAATTTAAGTTACAAAAAAATATGTATCAGGCAACATCGTTATACAATAAATTAAGCCGCCAATCACCTGGCAGACGCATCCAACTTTTCCTAGGTGCTGTACGTCAAGGAAGGAAAAGATGTACAGGAGGATGGAGTCTGGAATATCTTGCCAACAACTATTGAAACTGCCATTGTCAAATTCCTCAGCACCATCAACATTAATTGGGGATCTGAAATTATTAAGAATTTTAGTGTAACTTTTGAACAAAAAGGCTGCATGGTTAAAATAGCTGAAAATGCAATCCTGGATTAGCCCGTGAAGACTGCACAGGCTAATAAAGGACGACACTTTACGCACATGCATTAAGCACGGTTTTCCCACGACACACCTTATATTTAAATTCTCTGCAAATTGACTCACACCAGCTGGATTACTTCTGTTGTTAGACAGGCACACTAAAGATGCCAGTTTGGCCTTTAAGAACAGACTAGCATTGATGTATAGGTAAATTGAGCAGGTTAAAGCAGCGCCTCTCTATATATAATTTCTTTGTAAATTGACCCATAACAGCTGGATTACTTCTGTTGTTCGGTAAGCACAGTACAGATAGATGCCAGTCCAGTATTCAAAGGGACCTGTTCACAGATTGGCAAACAGGACAAATTTCAAAATTGTTGTCATAAATTCCAAAAAGAAAAATATACATCATCATGGAAGTACCAGTTATTAAACCTCTAAGGATATACCCTGGCCTGTGAACTTTGTTGCAAAAGAATACTTCAAAACAACATTATAGATCAATATTTCAATATCTGATACACAATTTTAAACAATATTACTGACACAGATTCTGTCTATTTTAGAAAATTTACACCATATTATGTTGTCACCCTGTTATGTAAACTGTCATGGCAGCCTAGAAATAACTGACCTATTCTCGAACCCAGAGCTATAAATAACAAACTCATGGTGTATCACCTGATAATACCGTGTCTTTCTGATGCAGCCGATTGGGAAGCTCAACGGGGTGTTTTTCTTTCAGAAATATACTTTTAGTTTAAGAAATAAGTACATTTATTTAAAATGCACAAAAAGTCAAAGTTTTTAATAAAAAATTTTAACACAACAAAATTATAATAGTAAATACATGTTTTTGATGCATATTTCTGATAATTTTGCGACTCTTGTACAGAATGTATATCAAAGCACCGGTACACATAATCTGAAGACGTCATACACACTTTGCTTACATGTAAATATCACATGAACGAAAGGTTAGAAAATAGGAACGGTTCGAGAATGGGTACTTACATGATATATGCTCTGTTCTTTTCTCTTAATGACACTAGGAAAATGTACTTGAAATAGGTTTGACTATACTCATTTTTAAAACATATTAAATACAATACAAATCTGTAAACTATAACTTTATAAACAAATGACAACACTCAGAACAGCTCAACCATAACGATCTCCAATAAGAAACACACGTCTTTCGATACCGTTTCTTGTCTTTGTTTGGGTTATGACGTCGTCTAAGGCTGGTGCACACGCTATTGTTCTCTACAAACTTATAGAGCAATCTATTATAATCTCAATTTTAGTGAAATAATTTTCAGTTTACGTTCAAAAAATTCGAGTGAGTATCGATGGAAAAGGGGGTACTAGCACTGCTGTTATACACAAGACCAGGAGTATGAATGTAGCGCATTAAGAGTAATTATTTTGCAAATTTAGCAAGATTTTGTGGCTTTATTTACTGAAAGACGATGTCTGCAAAAAAAGTTTATATTTCTTGATTGTCAGGTTAAAAAACATGCTGTTATTCTAGAGCATCTTGTGAAAACAACGGTATTTAAGATAGAACGGTATCTAAAGAATAAGGGATATATAAGCGAAATAACACTTCTGACAAAGAAGTTAAATGTGGTCTAGACATAACAGTCATTGTCAGGCGTGTAAAATCTGACTTGTAATCTGCTATGCTATAAGAATTACATCATTCTCTAGGACTGAAGTGTAGTGTAGATATAAATATACAATAAAATTAACAGAAACTTTAACAAGGAATTTGAAATCATCAAATGATGATCTATGTGAAGACAATTTCTAAAAGCAAAATTGCTCCAGATAATGCAATAATTTAAAATGGATCACTGCATATTTGTGTCTTACTTTCTCTCTTGAAAACACACAAGTGGCATTTTTGTTGCAGAAATGTATTACATTTTGTCTTATCAATATTATTCACACCTTACAGAAAAATGCGATTTTACAAACAATTTATTTTCAGTGACCGTTTAAAGAATAATCGATTATTTTTAATGTATTTCCGTACGTTCTTTAACTTCTTTAAGTGGTTCCCTGAATTTTATACACAACAAATAAAAAAAAACTTGCAAAATGAGCACACATATCTAGCTAAAATTGACTTATACACATTATAGATGAAAATTAGCAATGCGATGAAACAAGCATGCTCTGACGTAATGCACCTTCCGTTTTTTTCCATAATGATAACCAGTGATTAACCAACCACAGTTTACATATTGAAGTCTTAAATCAGCATTTACGTTTGTAGTGAAATTAATGTCATAAAGTAAGTGTATCTTGTTAAAAGAACATTGATTTTGTCTAAAAACCTTTCGTTAAGATTGAAAAAATACTCGTACTGGGGGATTTGTTTTATCACTGTGTTTGCTACTTTCATTTTCAGCATTTTATTTTTTAGGGGTTTTTATTGTGGCTTAAGTACGTTAACTAGGTTACAAAAGACAATGATGGTATGTATTGAAATTAAAAATTCTACAGTCATTTTTCAGTGCACACATTCATCTTTAATGCAAAATTTGATTCTTGAATTGGTTGATTCCATACAGAATCAAGATTCATGGTAGCGCATGTAAAAACCTGATTAACCTGAATTACTGTTTGGCGAATATTTGCCAGACAGTAGTATTGTCCGAACGTTTTTAAATATTCATGTATCGTAACCGTTGTTCATATTATTTTTCATAATTATACAAATAAACGTTTGTATTTTCAAGTATGCGTCAAGTATGTTACGTTGTTCTTCGAAAAAAGTGAGTGTATTTTTTGTTTAAAAAACATAAATGGTTACCTTGATTGTCTGAAACACATGCAACTGTCATCTGCGGAACTAAAATGACATGTGCATGTGCAATAAAATTACAATTTGTGGCCAAACAGTGTTTGTGATAGTTTTTGCTGTCTGCTTATTATAGCAGACGAAGTCTGGCAGAACATTATTTAACCCGCTATGATGTTAAGAACATGCGCAGTAGCTACAGAGATACTTAATGTTTAGTAAACTCTTTAAAACTTCATGCTTCAGTATTTGTTTCAACGCCTTACTTACATTCTCAGTTTATTATTAAATCATTTGATGAAGTGGTATTATTCTGATATAAATTATCATCTGATAACTAATGTGTATTCTAATATAGATTAAATTAAGTTTAACTGTTATAAAGCATTTCTTTGTATATTTCACTGTAAAAAAAAAACCTTCGGGAAAATATTACTGTTAACGTACCCCTCTTTTGTTGCGCATGGGCACAATTGACACTTATTTTGTTTAATACGCAGTAATGGACCCAGGATGTTGTACGCAAATTTTCATTGTTGAGTTTGTTCATGAATTAAAACTGTCCCAAAATAAGTGTATATTTTGTCCAACAAATACTCGCTAACCGGTGGATTCATTTTATGCAGGCAATATTTTTCAATAAAAAATGCTAGTATGTCGTTAAACAAATAAATTAATCTTTTATTATAAGCACTACATGTATTTTCAGGGAAAATATATTCAGTTATTTTTATTTTTTAACAACAGTACTAGTTTTCGTTCAATATCGTGAAATTTAAAGTGACATTAAAATATGTTGTCCAAACTGTTCTAGATGTTTCAATATTGACATTCATTTACAAAGTAAGGCCAAAAAAAATATTAGTTATGCCTTTTTCATGCCAACCTTTGTTTTGGCAGATTGGCATTTCATAAAAGATAACCGTTGCTGATAATTGAAGAAACACACTAAAACAAATCCATTTTCTTAAAAGTAGTTGTCAAAAAATGCATAAACATCATAAGATTTACCAATAGATAATCCACACAAACATAAGTCTTGTACAAAAAAAAAAAAAATCCTTCATTTTTTGGCCATGCCACAAGAAGCACAATTATTGTTTTTAACTCACCTGAGCACAAAGTGCTCATGGTAAGCTTTTGTGATTGCCCGTTGTCCGTCGTGCGTGTGTGCGTGGCTGTGTGCGTGCGTCGTCAACTTTTCATTCAAACAATGTCTCCTCCTAAACACTTGGCAGATTTTCACCAAACTTCACAGGAATGATCCTTGGGTGGACCTCTTTCAAAGTTGTTCAAATCTTTCCGGTCCGCTGAATATGTAGGTGACCAGAGCTAAAAATAGATTTAAAAAAAGTAATCTTTAAAAATCTTCTTCTATGAAACCGCAAGGCTCAGACCTTTCATATTTGATATGTGACATCCTCTAGAGGTCCTCTACAAAGATTGTTGTAATTATGCCCCTGGGGTCAAAACGGGCTATGCCCCGGGGGTCACATGGTTTATATAGAATATATAGCAGAATCACTTTAAAAATCTTGTCTGAAGCCACAAGGCCCAGAGGTTTCATATTTGGTATGTAATATCCTATAGTGGTCCTCTACAAAGATTGTTCAAATTATGCCCCTGGGGTCAAAACTGGCCACGCCCCGGGGGTGTCATGGTTTATATAGAATATATAGCAAAATGACTTCTCCTCTGAAACCGCAAGCCCAGAGGTTTCATATTTGGTATGTAACATCCTTTAGTGGTCCTTTACAAAGTTTGTTCACATTATGGCCCTGGAGTCAAAACGGGCCATGCCCTGGGGGTCACATGGTTTATATAAAATATATAGCAAAATTACTTTAAAACTCTTCTCCTCTGAAACCACAAGGCTCAGAGGTTTCATATTTGGTATGTAACATCCTATGGTGGTCCTCTACAAAGTTTGTTCAAATTATGCCCCTGGGGTCAAAACTGGCCACGCCCAGGGGGTCACATGGTTTATATAAACTTACAGCAAATAGCAAAACGTCTTAAAATCTTCTTCTCTGAAACTGCAAGGCCCAGAGGTTTCGTATTTTGTATTTAACATCCTATAGTGGTACTCTACAAAGATTGTTCAAATTATGCCCCTTAGGGTCAAAACAGACCACACCCGATTGGTCACATGGTTAATATAGACTTAAATAGAAAAATGACTTTAACATTCTTCTCCTCTGAAACCGCAAGGCCCAGAGGTTTCATATTTGGCATGTAACATGGTATAGTGGTCCTTTACAAAGAGTGTTCAAATTATGCCCCTGGGGTCAAAACTGGCCACGACTTGGGCGTCTCATGGTTTATATAGACTTAAATAGCAAAATTACTTTAAAAATCTTCTCCTCTGAAACGGCAAGGCCCACAGCTTTCCTATATTTGTTACATAACATTGCATAGTGGTCCTCTCCAAAGATTGTTCAAATTATACCCCTGGGGTCAAATCTGGCCACCCCCCGAGGGGTCACATGGTTTATATAGACCTAAATGGCAAAATGAGTTCAAAAATCTTACCTGAAACCGCAACGCCCAGAGGTTTGTTTAAGGTTGTTTAACCTGGGATAAAAATAAGCCATGCCTCTGGGATGCAAATTCCAATTGGGTTACAAGGTCTCAGGTGGGCGTCCTCTTGCTTTAGGTGTAATATTTTACGATTTGAAAAATTATTGATGGATATTTTGTTTGTATTTAAGATGTATTAAAACAAGTTTCAACTGTTTGGTCAAGTAAAATCCATTGTGTGTCTAAGATGAACCCCTGCGACTAGAGCATACATTTATATAACCCCCAGAAGAGTACTCATTTTTTTACCCTTTCTACTAAGATGACAGATGTTCAGGTGAAGATTGAGCTAGGGCATAAAGCGGTCCCCCGCACTAAACCCACCAAGGAAGGCTTCACTCATGACTGGCAGGTCTATGTGCGTGGACCAGAACAGTACAACATCTCAAACTTCGTTGAAAAAGTTGTTTTCAACCTTCATCCGTCCTTTGAAAATCCAAAAAGGGGTAAATTGATGTTGTTTATTATTCACTTTAGTTTGTTTTATTATTATCTGTCTGAAATTATTAAATTTGGATACATGTCTGAAATAAATCAAACTTCTAACTAGCTGTGATTTATTTCAGACATGTATCCAAATTTATAACTAGCTGTGATTTATTTCAGACATGTATCCAAATTTATTAATTTCAGACATAATTTGAAACAACATAAATTTCTACAAAAATTATATAACTAAGTTATATAATTTTTGTAGAAATTTATGTTGTTTCAAATTACAGAACATTTATACTTTATAGACTTTATCGCGATGATCTTTGTATTACGGTAGAAAGGACACGTTGTTTCGAATCAACTTTTTTTTTTTAAATATTTAATTTTATGAATTATGCAATTATTTAAAATTGTCAAAGTTTTGTTGTTGCTTGTTTAGCTCACCTGAGCACGAAGTTCAATGATACTTAATGGAAAGTTAAATAGCCAGGATTAAGTGACCGTATTACAATGATGTTCCACCACTTTTGTTTATTTAACAGTTTTCAGTAATGGTATGTTTGAATCATGCTCAAATGCAGTTTTGACAGCATATTTTGTCTGTCATTTCTAGTTGTTTTTAGCTCATCTGATCTCGAAGTGCTCGGTGAGCTATTGGTATAGGGGACCTCTCCGGCATCGTCCATCGTCCTTATGCCGTCAGCAATTGCACCGTTACCACGATAAAGCCTACATTTTTTATTCAGTCTTGACCTAACTTGCACAGTTTGTGTATGACCATAAATTCTCGGATGGGATTGTTATTGGGTCAGATCACACCAGTAACACCAGAGTTCTTGCCCCTTTTTCATTCAAAAAATTGCAAAAATGCCCTTTTCCAACGTATATCTTAATCAAACTTTCACAGTTTGTGTTTGACCATCAGATCTCAGCAGATGCCAAAAATGGGCCAAATCGTGTTTCAAATACCAGAGTTATTGCCCTTTGTTTATTAAAAAAATATACAAAAATGGACATTATTCAGGATAGAGACTTCATTTTTCATCCAATCTTCACCAATCTTGCACAGTTTGTCTATTACCATGAGATTACAGTTGAGGTCGAATATAAGCAAGATCAGACCAGAAACACCAGAGTTATTGCCCTTTGTTTGTGAAACAACAATATGCAAACAAGGACATTATTCAGGATAGAGACTTCATTTTTCATCCAATCTTCACCAATCTTGCACAGTTTGTCTATGACCATAAGATTAAAGGTGAAGTTGAATATAAGCAAGATCGACCAGAAACACCAGAGTTATTGCCCGTTGTTTGTGAAAAAAATATGCAAAAATGGACATTATTCAGGATAGAGACTTCATTTTTCATCCAATCTTCACCAATTGTGTACAGTTTGTCTATCAACGTAAGACTACAGGTGAAGTCGAATAAAAGCATGATTGGGCAGAAAACACCAGAGTTATTGCCCCTTGTGTTTGGAAAAAAACATCAACAAGTTATCAATGATTGGCTTGTACACACGATTTTAGCTCGACTATTCGAAGAATAGATGAGCCTTCATACTACCCCCGGCGTCGGCGTACGCGTCCACGTCTGAATTGGTTCAAGTTTTTATTGAAAAGTCTTGTAACTTCAAAAATACATAAGTTATTCACTTGAAACTTGGAATATACCTTTGTCATCAACTCCAGTGTCAGGGGCAACATTCCCCATAACTCTGTTTTGTATTTTGACAAAGTTATGCCCCTTTTTCACTTAGATTTTCTGGTTAAAGTTTATATTCAAATGTTTTGTAACTTTAAAACTACATAAGTTATTCATTGGAAACTTGTAACTAACCTTTGTCATCAACTCCAGTATCAAGGGCAACATTTCGTATAACTCTGTTTTGTATTTTGACAGAGTTATGCCCCCTTTTCACATAGATTTTCCGGTTAAAGTTTATATTCAAAAGTTTTGTAACTTCAAAACTACTAGTTATTCACTTGAAACTTGGAACTGACCTTTGTCATTAACTCCAGTGTCAGGGGCAACATTCCCCATAACTCTGTTTTGTATTTTGACAGATTTATGCCCCTTTTTCACTTAGAATTTCTAGTTCAAGTTTATATTCAAACGTTTTGTAACTTCATAACTACATAAGTTATTCACTTGAAACTTGGAACTAACCTTTGTCATCAACTTCAATATCAAGGGCAACATTCCCCATAACTCTGTTTTGTATTTTGACAGAGTTATGCCCCTTTTTCACATAGATTTTCTGGTTAAAGTTAATTTTCAAAAGTTGTGTAACTTCAATACTACAAAAGCTATTCACTTGAAACTTGGAATATACCTTTGTCATCAACTCCAGTATCGGGGTGAACATTCCCCATAACTATATTTTGTATTTTGATAGAGTTATGTCCTTTTTTCTTTCAGATTTTCTGTTTAAAGTTTATATTCAAAAGTTGTGTTACTTCAAAACTACATAAGTTATTCACTTGAAACTTGGATCGATCCTTTATCATCAACTCTAGTACTAGGGGCAACAATCCCCATAACTCTGTTTTGTATTTTGACAGAGTTATGCCCCTTTTTCACTTAGATTTTCTGTTTAAAGTTTACATTCAAAAGTTTGGTTACTTCAAAACTACATAAGTTATTCACTTGAAACTTGGAACTAACCTTTGTCATCAACTCTAGTATCAGGGGCAACATTACCCATAACTATGTTTCGTATTTTGACAGAGTTATGCCCCTTTTTCACTTAGATTTTCTGGTTAAAGTTTATATTCAAAAGTTTTGTCACTTCAAAACTATAGAGTTATTCACTTAAAACTTGGAACTAACCTTGGTCATCAACTCCAGTATCAAGGGCAACATTCCCCATAACTGTGTTTTGTATTTGACAGAGTTATGCCCCTTTTTCACATAGATTTTCTGGTTAAAGTTAATATTCAAAAGTTCTTTAACTTCAATACTACAAAAGCTATTCACTTGAAACTTGGAATATACCTTTGTCATCAACTCCAGTATCAGGGTGAACATTCCCCATAACTCTGTTCTGTATTTTGATAGAGTTATGTTCATTTTTCACAGAGATTTTCTGGTTAAAGTTTATATTCAAAAGTTGTGTTACTTCAAAACTACATAAGTTATTCACTTGAAACTTGGAACTAACCTTTGTCATCAACTCTAGTATCAGGGGCAACATTACTCTTAATTCTGTTTTGTATTTTGACAGAGTTAGCCCACTTTTTACACAAATTTTGTGGTTAAAGTTTTTTTTCCAAAAATTTATAAACTACACAAGACTTCCCTTAAAAATATTGTATTTTAACAAATTTAAACCCCTTTCACAATCCAAAATTTGTACCAACTGAAATACTTCAAATAGTCGAGCGCACTGTCCTCTGACAGCTCTTGTTGATTCTATGTTGACCAAACTTACACAGTTTGCACATGACCATAAAAATTGATTGATAAAATTTGATTTCCAACAGTTGCAAGACTTGCATGCAGTTATTTGTACATGCAATATTGATGTCTTTAGAGCCTGCATTAACATCCTTTAGCATCATTGGACAGAACATTATCCAAAAAAACACAAAAAACTACCTTATAGCACAGCCATCGCAATTATTGTATTGCAACTAGTTCTCCAAAACTGTTTGCGAAAAAGACATCAAAATCTACTGTTTCTGCATTTTCCAAAACTGTCAATGACTTAATAAAAAAGGGTCAGGTAGGAATATCGAGAACAATGATTTGAGAACCATTAGCAAAAAACCGCACATCCACTACCCAACTCGTACTTTAGTTAGCCCATTGCACTAACCGATGTTTTAAATCAAAATTTAACCTATTCCCCTCTGCGTTTTGTTGAGATACCTTAATTTTCAAACCTGTCGCAACAGTACGGTCTTCATCTGGACCAGTTCTCAGGTGAGCGCTTTGGGCCATCATGGCCATCTTGTCATCCATGAGTTTTACTGATATCCTTGTTTATTCAGTCTTGGCCTAACTTGCAGTTTGTGTATGACCATACAATATCAGCTGGTATCGATAATGAGCCAAATCAGACCAGGAACCCTTGAGTTCTTACCCCTTTTTAAGGGAAAAATGAAAAAATTGCCTTTTTGAAGTTTTTCCAATATATAGAGACTTCATTTTTTATCCAAACTTTACCAAACTTTCACAGTTTGTGTGTAACCATAAGATCTCATTAAAAGCCAACAATGGGCCAGGGCAAGATTGGGTCACAAAAACCAGAGTTATGGCTCCTTGTTTATTGAAAAGAAATGCAAAAATTGCCTTTTACCTGCATGTAAATTTCATTTTTCATCCAATCTTGATGAAACTTCCACATGTTTTAAATGACCATAAGATCGCAGCAGAAGCAACAAATCGGGTAGATCAGGCCACAAACACTGGAGTTATTGCCTCTAAATTGTGGAAATAAATGCAAATATGGATTTTATAATGCAATACAGAGACCTCATTTTTCACTCAGTCTGGACCAAAGTTGCACAATTCGTCTAAACGAATTTGAATATATGAAGGGTTGATGGCAATACACTGCACTCTTTGGAACAAGCTGGCAAACATGATATGGCCTTTGCACGCTCATCGCCATTATCTTTCGGAACTTCAGCATTAACACCGAAATTGCTTGCCAAAAGTTGGTTACCAGCGTAAAGTAAATATACCCAGGTCTCTACTTGTTTAAGACCATGAGTTCTTTTGCAACTGCAAGCCAAGTAGCTCAAGAAATATGACAGTTAATCAGCTAGACATGATTTAAGGATATTATGGCTGAAATGTTAAGCCTGTCACAACAGAAAGGTCTTCTTCATCTTTGCCAGTAATCAGGTGAGCCCTTTGGCCATCATAGCCCTCTTGTTTTGCATATATATATATATAATATAATTTTCAGTTTGCAAGGAACCACCATACCAAGTGGAGGAAAGTGGATATGCTGGTTTTGAGCTGCCTATTGACATATGCTTCAAAAGTAAAGCTGAGCCACGGAATGTCCGCATTCTATACAATTTGTTTTTGAACACACACGATCCAGTGAATAATTCCCGGTGTGAGAAACTCACGTTCCAGAATCCAACAGAAGAATTTAAAAAGAAATTGCTGAAGGGAGGAGGGGTATGTTTAATAAATGATTAAATGTGTCATGGGAAAATCAGGCTTAATGCATGTAGGTAAAGTGTTGTCTCTGATTAGGCTGATCCAGGACGCCACTTTCGGCTTTTATGGTATTTTCTGTCTCGAGGTAGTCTCTTCTAACATAAATGCACTGGAAAGTGCCATCCGGAATGACACTTGACGCACATGCATTAAGCTTCCCATGACACGCCTCAAATGTTATAATTTATAAGAACCAAGACTCAGTCTCCATTATAGAATTCCTCGTTTCTGTACAGACAAAGTGTTATAAATACTTAATACCGGGCACATTTAGTTGGAATATTGTTTGTGAACACTTCCTTGACCATTTAACACAAGATGATTTATACAGCAGCATCATGCTGATTTATGCTGTTACAGCTTGATAAGTGGTTTACATGTTGACATATTGTTACACGAATACTTTTATGTTTGCTACAGTGGCAGATGATGCCCCAAGAGGATAAACAGTTTGAAAATCTATTTGGAACACCTATCAAAACCACTGAGTCACCGAAGAAGGCTAAACAGTCATCATCTTCTGTGGTTTGTACATAAATATACATTGATGGTGTTATTTGATAATAAATAATCTCTAAAAATGACTTGTGACAATCTTGTGACAATGTGTAGAAGCCTGGAACTTTTACATGTAGATCTAGATTTATTATTCTCCATCTTATATGGTCCCGCTATTATCAGCACGACAAATATGGACATGTTAAGCACCTAAGGATGAAAAAAAGTCATTCTTAGGTGTAAAAAAAAAATGTTTGTTTCAGGTAACCCGACCTACCCTAAAAAAATGCCCGGACCCCAGAACATTTTATTGGGTTTGTCAGATTGATTTTTGTTTTGTTTACATTTTTCAATAATTAAATGTGTTTTGGATAAATAAGTGTTTATTTTTGATAGTATCCACTTATAAACAATGTTTAAGGATATTACTGATATGTTTTAAATATTGATTCAGTTTAAGAATCTTCAAGTTGACCATTTACCAAAAATAAAAATAAAAATTAAAAAAATCCCGCCCCACCTACCCTAATTTTTTTGGGCATGTTACCTGAAACAAACATTTTTTTTTTTTACGCCTTATTGTCATTTAATTATCTATTTCTGTAAGATAATATAAACAAATTAAGCAACACATTTAAATATACATGGACTGGTATATAAATTCAACTTATAAATAATTGAAAGTTAAGAATTTACCCTTTATAAACAAAGTATTGTGCTAATTTTGCCTAATTATTATTTTCTATTTTTGAAGCAATTCCTGTAATTCATGTTTGTATGTACCTGTACCTGTATGTTGTACAACCGTTGGTAGTTCTGGACTAATAAGAATTGCGTTTTTATTAGCTAGACTTTTAGAAGAAAAAAGTCGAGCTATTGTCGTTGCCCTGCCGTCTGCATCTGTGTTTAGTTAAGTTTTTTTGTTATTTTTCTCCATTTCTCAGAAACTATCAAAGGTATCCATTTGAAACTTACAATACTTGTTCACTATCAAAAGGGTACTCCTTTACAATAAGGCAGGTAACCCTGTGATATGTATTTGCAGAGTTATCTGCTCTTATTTGGACTTACAACTTAGCATATTTTGACAATTTTTTTGGTAAATATATAATTTCTCATTAAGTATCATAGACATTAAATTTAAACTCAAGGTATTTGTTTATAGTGCAGACACCATTCTGCAGACAAGAGAAGGTAACTCTTTCAAAGATTTTGCATGAGTAATTGCCCTTTTTTCCACTTACAAATTTCGCTTTAAAAATATCTGTAAGAGGTATTGACTTGAAACTCAAAGTACTTTATCACAGTGATGAACTTATTCTGCAGACAAGAGGAGGTAACTATATCAGCGATTTTGGTGGAGTTCTTGCCTTTTTTTCAACTTAGATGTTTTTTCTTTCGGTCGAATTTCTCAATATCTATAACAGGTTTTGACTTTAACTTCAAAATACTTCATGACAGTGATAAAATTACTCTATAGACAAAAGCCTAGAGTACTTTCAAATATGAGAAAGTCGAGCGTGCAGCACCCGTAGCCGGTGCTGTTGTTATATAACATTTTAATTGTTTTGTATCTTTAGGAAAAACCGTCTCGTCTCAGTTTAGATGACAGTAATAGCAGATCTAGTCATGGCAAATCAAAAGACAGAGAAAGTTCCGGCAGTAAGACAACTATTTCTGGTAAAGATATAGACAGCCATAGCAAAGAAAGATCTTCAAAAGACAGGCACTCTTCCAAAGAATCTTCGTCATCCAGAAAACACATCGATTCTCCAATACCACAGTCATCCAGTTCCTCATCATCTAGTAAAAGACATTCTCTTTCACCTGGGAGACATGAGCAGAGCAAAAAACTAAAGCGAAGTTCCTCCTCTTCTTCATTTACAGACAAACAAAAAAGCAAAGAAAGAGAAAAAGAAAGGGAATTAGAAAAAGGAAGGGAAAAAGAACGAGAAAAGGAGAGGGAAAGAGAAAGGGAAAAGGAAAAAGAAATTGAACGAGCAAAAGAAAGGGAAAGAGAAAAAGAAATTGAACGAGCGAAAGAAAGGGAAAGGGAAAAAGAAATTGAACGAGCAAAAGAAAGGGAAAGGGAAAAAGAAATTGAACAAGCAAAAGAAAGGGAAAGGGAAAAAGAAATTGAACGAGCGAAAGAAAGGGAAAGGGAAAAAGAGATTGAACGAGCAAAAGAAAAAGAAAGGGAGAGAGAAAAGGAAAGAAAAAAAGAAAAAGAAAGAATTCAGAAAGAAAGGAAAGAAAGGGAAAATGCAAAAATGGACAAGAATATTAAAAAAAGTGAAAAATACAAAACAGGTGAAATTGAAGAAAGGAAGGAAATTTCCCCAGTTGCAAATATTAAGAAAGAAAAAGACAAATCTCCAGAAGATACCAAACGCAAGTCTGACAAAGTAAAGCGAGCAAGTGATGAAAGTAGGAAAAGCATAAGTCCAAAAGATAACACATCCAAAGATGAACAAAAGGTAAAAAGAAAAAGTTCAGATTCTTACAGGGTGAAAGAAACTGTAAAAGTCAAAACAGAAAAGCAATCTGATTCTACCAGTACAAAAAAATCTGAACACAAGAGTCCTGAGAAAAAACATTCAAAAATGTCAGAGCAAAGTCATAAGGTGGTTGCGCAAAAGCATAAACAGCTTTCGAAAATAACGTCGAGAGAATTGATAGATGATCTGTCTCTGTCCGATGATTCCGACTCATCAGAGGTTAGTTCATCGTCCTCATCAACAGCTACCACAGTTGGCCGGTCGAGAAGTGGGTCCCCTGCAATGTCGGACAGTGAAAGTGAGTCGGAGACAAAAGGCAGTCCTAGCCCTGCCCCAAGTTCAAACGTGAGCCCGGTTTCTTCGCCACTAACAGAAACACCATTAGGTAAATATTTCAATTATTTTCATCTGCTTATTAAAAAGCAAAACCACAGTATGTTTTATGTAACTGTAGATGGATCATTTTAAGTTTAACTGTTTATTTAATGTACATTATCAGTATTTTGTTATGCTAGACATAAAGATTTATTATTGTTTATATTGATTTATATTTGATGATTCTTTCAAACAAATTTATATTAATTACTACATGTAAGAACAGTAAGAAGGGCTCACTGTGCCATTTTACTCCATTACTGTAATCATTGGCCATTTTACTCCATTACTGTAATCATTGGCCATTTTACTCCATTACTGTAATCATTGGCCATTTTACTCAATTACTGTAATCATTGGCCATTTTACTCAATTACTGTAATCATTGGCCATTTTACTCCATTGCTGTAATCATTGGCCATTTTACTCCATTACTGTAATCATTGGCCATTTTACTCAATTACTGTAATCATTGGCCATTTTACTCAATTACTGTAATCATTGGCCATTTTACTCCATTACTGTAATCATTGGCCATTTTACTCCATTACTGTAATCATTGGCCATTTTACTCAATTACTGTAATCATTGGCCATTTTACTCAATTACTGTAATCATTGGCCATTTTACTCCATTACTGTAATCATTGGCCATTTTACTCCATTACTGTAATCATTGGCCATTTTACTCAATTACTGTAATCATTGGCCATTTTACTCAATTACTGTAATCATTGGCCATTTTACTCAATTACTGTAATCATTGGCTACACATTGGAATATTTGGCTATGCAAGTTCTGTTTGGCTCCAACTGTTTCTAAATACAGCTATAGAAAATACCCACCATAGCCATGTTCTCTTAGAGACTATGAAGTAAAAAAAAAAGTAAGTAAACATGTAGCTGTAGTTAGTCGTGCAGTGTAAGTTTTGTCAGTCTCAATAAAACATGCGTGTGTGTGTTTTTAAGGCAAGTTGATAGCAAACTTGCCGTCAGAAGAGTCGGATGAGGAGATCCAGGAGCGTGACAGCAAACTGTTCACTAAACACACTGCGTCTCGCCCCTCCCCTCGGGCAAACACACCAAGAAAGAAGTCTTCTGGTGACGGAAGACCCCAGAGTCAGCCGAGGAAGACC
This sequence comes from Congeria kusceri, assembly GCA_027627225.1. Lineage (NCBI taxonomy): Eukaryota > Metazoa > Mollusca > Bivalvia > Myida > Dreissenidae > Congeria > Congeria kusceri. The sequence goes on along the minus strand of CM051025.1, from coordinate 50,937,689 downwards.
AGCATGGACACTTCAGTATCGGAGCAGAACTTGCCGTTTAATAAGTATGTGAAGAGGTCAAGTGAGAGGGATTTACAAAACTCTGACAGAAGTGGTGAACATTTGAAGCATAGTGACAGTTCAGGTTTTGATATGGAAAACGTGAAAAAGAGACGAAATGATTCATCAATAAAAAATGGCTACGAAGCCCCTATTAATTCAATGGAATCTCCGAATGGTGAAGATCTCACTGAACTGGTCGCCTTGCAGAAGAAATTGATGAAGATAACAGACCCACATGTATTAATGAAGGTTGTTCTATTAATAAAAAAGGTTGGCAAGTTTAAAATTGTAGATTCGTCCTTTGACTTTGATCTGTGTGCATTAGATAGTCCAACTGTACAGAAAATACAAGCTTACCTGAGTCAGTGTTAGTAGTATACACATTGTGTTGTTATTGGATATCAAACTGTTGTTGGTGATTTAATGATCAACCTTTGTCCAATGACCATTATCAACAGTTGCTTCAAATGAGATATATGTGTTTATCAGCAATACTTGCCACTTTTTCAATAAAAGGGTACAAAAATATAAGAAATCTGTTGCCTATTCAGGCTGTCCAGCCATCTTCCTTAAAAAAGTAGGGCAAAAGTAGGGTCACAATTTTCAGAAAAGTAGGGCAAAAGTAGGGATCTTGAATGCAAAAAGAAGGGAAAGTAGGGATATTACTTACCTTTGAAAGGAAGATAACAGGAAGGCCATGATGGCCCAAAGTGCTCACCTGAGAACTGGTACAGATGAAGACTATACTGTTGTGACAGGTTTGAAAATTAAGGTAACTGAACAATACGCAGAGAGGGATAGGATCAATTTTGATTTAAAACATCGGTTAGTGCAATGGGCATACTAAAGTACGAGTTGGGTAGTGGATGTGCAGTTTTGTTGCTAATGGTTCTTCAATCATATTTCTCGATATTCTTACCTGACCTTTTTTCATTAAGTCATTGACAATTTTGGAAAATGCAGAAACAATAGATTTTGATGTCTTTTTCGCAAACAGTTGCAATGCGATAATTGCGATGGCTGTGCTATAGGGTAAAGTTTTGTTTTTTCTTGACAATTGTCTGTCCAATGATGCTAAAGGGTGTTAATGCAGGCTGTGAAGACATCACTGTTGCATGTGCAAATAACTGCATGCAAGTCTTGCAACTATTGGAAATAAATTTTATCAATCAATTTTTATGGTCATGCGCAAACTGGTGTTTCTGGCCCGATCATGCTTTTATTCAACTTCACCTGTAGTCTTACGTTCATAGACAAACTGTACACGACTGGTGAAGATTAGATGAAAAATGAAGTCTCTATCCTGAATAATGTCCATTTTTGCCAAAAAAATTCACAAACAAAGGGCAGTAACTCTGGTGTTTCTGGTCCGATCTTGCTTTTGTGAGACTTCACCTTATGGTCATATACAAACTGTGCAAGACGGGTGAAGATTGGATAAAAAATGAAGTCTCAATGTTGCATAATGGCCATTTTTGCATATTTTTTTCACAAACAAAAGGCAATAACTCTGGTGTTTCTGGTCCGATCTTGCTTATATTCAATTTCAACTGTAATCTCATGGTAATAGACAAACTTTGCAAGATTGGTGAAGATCGGATGACAAATCAAGTCTCTATCCTGAATAATGTCCATTTTTGTATATTTTTTAAATAAACAAATGGCAATAACTCTGGTGTCTGAAACACGATCTGGCCCATTTTTTTGCGTCTGCTGAGTCATACACAAACTGTGAAAGTTTGGTTAAGATTGGATGGAAAATAAAGTCTATATGTTGGAAAAGGGCATTTATGCACTTTTGGCAGAAAAAGAGGCAATAACTCTGGTGTTACTGGTGTGATCTGACCCAATAATCTCATCCGAGATTTTATGGTCATACACAAACTGTGCAAGTTAGGTCAAGATTGAATAAAAAATGTAGTCATCATCGCGATAACCGTCCAAATTGTTGACGGCATACGGACGCGGCCGGAAAGGTCCCCTATACCAATAGCTCACCCGAGCACTTTGTGCTCAGGTGAGCTAAAAAAAAGTAAGCCCTGTATTACTCAGTATATGATACATCCGTGCTTCATAGAAAGCTGCTCTTGTGTTTGCCAGAACCATAAGGCCTCTTGTTCAGGGTTGCCACTGAGTTGAGAAGATAAAATTCCCGGACTTTTCCTTGACTAAACCATACTTTTCACTTACCAATACGACCATATTTTTTCGGCCTCGTCATCCCCGACAACCCTCTTATCTACACTTTTATATTTTTTTTTGTTTCAGATATATCAAACTTTCATTAACAAATACCAATAATATATGAGAGAAAATTTTATAATGATGATATTAGTCAGTGATGATAATTGACTAGACTGGACTTGGCTATATACAAACATATATTCCCATATTTAACTCTGCTGTCTGTTTGACACCTAGGGTTAATATCATTTACAAAGGCAGAAAGAATGTTCTTCTCTGTTTTCACCATTGATACTAGTGGAAAGTTATCTCTGTGCTTCTGTCTTTTTGGCATGGCTTCTAAGAGCCCGCTTCCCGGTAAGCAACATCCCTCCATCACACTCAAGAAAAGATGGGTTTTTTTACATCTGTCGAATCCTTTCCTCCCCAGTCAGTCAACATCATTAAACATTGTTTGTTTACTAAAGTTTGAAACAAAAATTTACTCCGGAATATAGATCTTTTTCTTATTTCTCTATTAGTAAGAGAAACCTGAATATACCTGCAGAAGCATGCTTATTTTAATTATAAAATATAAAAGCATTTCATCGTCTGTTTGATAAATTATTGACTTAATAACACACTGTAGAGTAAGCATGTGCAGTGATTTCAGTAGATTTTGAAAACCAAAAGTCAAATAACTACTTGAAGTGTTGAGGGGTCAAAATGAAGATATCAATTTAAAATATTGAAATCACAAGGATTTTGTTACTGCATATTTGTTGTGTTCATATAAAAATGATCTACGAATGGTAGTTTGTGTTAATAAAGATTAAGAACTTTTCACAAAACACCATTAGTATGATAAAATTATTGTTTTCTAGTGCTTTTGAAGTTGGCAAATGGAGAACAACTGCATCAAAATGATGCAGAGCAGATTATTTGAGTCAAAAATGAGTAAATTGCATGTTTCTGCATCTGTAATTTTTATGCACTGCCTCTGAAACAAATCAACACAGTTTAAAATATAGAGTACGGCATGAAAGCACTGCAGTTGCATCCCAGACTCCTCTACAAAGCAAGAAAAGTACAGTATGAGTCTGTGAATTATGTTTACACACAATCACACCAAAATATTTTGGAAATACTAATAAATACAGCTTGAACACTGCCATAGCCACTGAACATTTTACTGGCCATTTAAAAAAAAAAATCCCTGACTTTTCAAGTTAAGCGGCAACCCTGTTGTAACTTGGTCAGGTTATCTCCAACACACAACAGCTGCATGCATGAAGCACTCCAGTGTGGTCACTGTCACACACAATGGTCTGAAATATTTTCAAGATAGGTAAATTCCACATAAAGACAGTTACAAACTCAAATATTCACAATAATTAATAATTGAAAAGGATAAAAGAATAAAATTAACGTGATTTTACCAAAAAAACAAAAACATTTTGGCAAATAAAAAGTAGGGATAATAGGGCATTTTGAAGAAAAAGTTGGGAGAAGGTAAAAAAGTAGGAAAAGTAGGGCCCGCTGGACAGCCTGCCTATTTACAAAATAATGCGAAAGAAATGTCATTTGTGATATTTTATAATCGCTTAAAATATAATATTGCCAAAATTGTTCTTTATTGACATTCTGTTTAAGTCTGAAATAAATTATGTATTGATATATTTAAAGGGACCTGTTCACAGATTGACAATTTTCTAACTTTTTGTCAAGGATTCCAAAATAAAAAAACAGTGTATACACGGGAGCAAAATAACACTATGGAAATAGAAACATACTATAAATACTGTTTCATTTATGAGTAATTATCAGTTGAAATTGATAAAATTATGAAGTGTTTTTAAGGATGGAATAATTTGGAGTGTTTCTGTTGGTTTTGTTAAAATTGTTGACAACACGTGTATCACTTATATAAAGTAAACAATTCAGAGATAAATATATAAATCCGAATGGCCGACTGATGAAGTTGATAGCCTTTTTATCCGGAGATTCCAGGTTCGAACCCCGGTAGGAGTAACTTTTTTTTTAAATCATGTTCTTGTTAGAATACTTGAGCTCCGATGCTTAAATCTGTCAAGTTAAGACATTTAATGGCATTCTTTAAAAAAAAATCAAAAATCTGTTTGAACAAGTCCCTTTAAAGTCAAGATCTGTGGTGATGATGCAGTTGTATTTATTGTGTGAAAACTCACAAATATTAATGTAAAGATCATGCTTTTGTGTGGTCATATTTTAAAAAATTTATATCATAATAATTCCCCAATTAAATTAAGGTTTTATACAAACCAAATTCTCAAGACTACACTTTATAAAACCATTGTAGTTACTAGTAAACATGACAAAACTCATTCAAAATCTTTTATGTCTGCAACAAAGAATGTTGATAACACACACCATTTTTGTGCTCTGAATGAGAGATACACTTTTTCATAGAAAACCAGTATGTTCCATTATTTTAAAACCAGCCTTACTGATTTCCTTTTTATTGCATTTTTTTTTTTAATGTAAAGATACCAGTCACAATGTACATGATATTGTTATTCATAGTCTTATATACATGTACAAAGACCTGGGTTTACATTCTGATTGTCTTACAAATTCTCTACAGCAGTGTTGTTCTTTTATAAGTTAATGCATAAAGTGCTTGCTTTGTATACTACATTGTGTATAATATTCCTGTCTCTTTATTTGCAACTCTATCAGAATAAACATTAAACTTCGATGGTATTGTTTAATTTTCTATAATTAGCTGAAAGTTCCAAAAATACCCCACTGTGGGCATCTAGACTTCCACGATTTGTAAAATGCGCGTGTGGTGCAAATGTCCAAGGTGTGATGAAAATTGTTTGAAACTTACGGATTTGCCATTTTACCAGTAATAAACTATTTTTAACAGACTGGCTTGATTAGAAAGTTAACGTAAAATATATACAATGGCACTAAATTAAGAGGTGGTAATTTATGACAAACCCTGGACATTTTAGTGAAACCAAATACAGATTGTTCCAGAAGGATGTAAATGCTGGTATAATACATTTATGACTTTCATACTGCAAGCAGGATTTTCTTCTATATTACACAAAGGGCCTTATGACGTTAAACATTAATTTTTGGTTCAAAAGGATGGACATGCGTGTCAAAAACACTGGTTAATCGGTGAGTCAGTAATTAACAGTACATCAGGTTTTCCAATGACCACACATTTTCAGTTTGTTTTTTATCCTAAGCGTATCGGTGTGTATATTGAACTTTTCTTATGAATCAAGTCTAAAGTGTATACCGCAGCACACTCAAATGACGAAATGACTTGAAAAGCTAAATTACAAGTATTTGGTACCTAAATAAAACCAGATGAGCATGTAGTAAGTTGTATATTTATAAGAGGCATGTCATGGGAAACCCGGGCTTAATGTATCTGCGTAGTGTCATCCTGGATTAGCTTGTGCAGTTTGTACAGGCTAATCCCATGGGTTTATCTTAAGAAGAGACTTCCTTGAACAGAAAATGCCATAAAAATGGAAAGTGTTGAATGGAAAGTGTGGTCCTTGTTCATCTTTGCTTCTTCTTAAAGGCCAGTTTAATCCTTTATTTGACCCCCCCCCCCAAAAAAAATCTGGGGTATTCTACCCCTGTGTATTAGCACCCTATCAGCTGATATCAATACACTGCTGCTGAGGAAACAGTGCACATAGCCATTGCTCAGTCAGCTGAGAGGAAAGATTGCAGATAATGATAAGAGATGTTATGGTTGACCAATACAGGGTGGAATACCCCACGGAGACCCCTGAAATTCCTTAAACTAGGCCTTTAACATTTATTCCAGTGTATATCCAAATGTATGATTATCTGAGCGTAATATAGCTTGTAATATTTGCAGCACTATTTTTGTTGTAAGATTGTTTATACAATGTACTATATTTAAAGATCAAATGTTAAGGTTAAAGATAAAAATAAATCACCAATAAATCATAAGGACTATTTGTGGCGCGTTGTGAGAAAACCGGTCTTAATGCATGTGCGTAAAGTGTCGTCCCGGATTAGCCTATGCAGTCCGCACAGGCTTATCCAGGACGGCACTTTCCGCTTTTAAGATATTTTCTGTTTCAAGGAAGTCTCTTCTAAACATAAATACACTGTAGGCGGAAAGTGCCGTCCCGGATTAGCCTGTGCGGACTGCACAGGCTAATCAGGGACGACACTTTACGCACATGCATTCATTAAGTCCAGTTTTCCCACGACGCGCCTCATTTATGTGAAAGTGGCATATCATCAGTATTTTGCATACAAACAGATGCACATTTAAAGAACATAATTTTATATTTTTATGAGAAGCAACAATGTATTGATGGCATTGATAAGAAACAATAATATACAAAGACAAAAATTGTTTTGTTGATACACGGTACCACTAGGATTCAAACCTGTGCATACAATATTGCGTACTTCAATGAAAACTTCCACACACTAACATTAAACAATGGTGCACATGCCAGTAATGGTACATCATATACATTTCATTCATATCAATTCGACTTGTAATTTTCCCACGCCTGCAAATGTTTCATCAATGACCACTGTTTATATAATACTAGATGCCTGTCGAGCCCGTTGTCCGGAAAGCTACTTATATTGTAATTATTTCAAAATCACATAATCTAACAAGCAGATCTCCTTTGACCTCTTAGTGTGACCTTGACCTTTGAGCTAGGAATGCAGGTCTGGCGTGTGACACGCTGTCTCCACATGGTGAACATTTGTGGCAAGTTACTTTGAAATTCTTTGATGAATATTGAATTAACAGTCTGAACAAGCTGTATTATGCCCATATTTGACCTCTAAGTGTGACCTTAACCTTTAAGCTATGGACACAGGGTGTGTGCACGACACACTGTCTTCACATGGTGAACAGTTGTTATTTTAAAATTCCCTGATGAATGATCAAGTTACAGTATTATGCTCATATTTGACCTCTAAGTGTGACCTTGACCTTTGAGCTAGGGACACACTCAGGTCTTGCGCGCAACACGTCGTCTCTACTTGGTAAACATTTGTGGCAAGTTATTTTAAAATTCCCTGATGAATGATGACACATGCACGAACGCACATACACTTTACTGCCATTGTGACAACTAATTAGAGTTGACTGCATGTTGGCTCGACGAAAATAATATATGCTTGTCAAATATTTACAGAAATAAGACCCTTCTACACGACAATGATTCAGTATTTATTGTCTGTAAATGAAAGTTATTTTTGCAAATGATATTGTCTACCATCGATATGTCACTTTTATCAACCACATTTCACCATCAGCGTTAAAATTATGTTCGTGTTTTCTGACTGAAGAAAGGGTTGTTTTCCCGAAATGTCCTAAAACAGCCCAGGATTGTAACATAGCTGCTCACTTTAGTGTCCTTTTCCTTACAGGCCCTAAAAACTGTCTGGGACTATACCATAGCCACTGAAGGTAGAAGGTAGAATACTGTTATAAAAAGCAGACACATTGGAGAAAATAACATACATGTAGCAACAAAGGTGGCTGTTACTTTTTATTTGCACAAAAGCCTGGTATTTTAGTTAGTGATAGTTACTAAGTCATGTATAAAATATAAGAATGTACTCTGTAACAAAAGCAGTCGAACAGACCAATGCAAATGAGATAACCTTGTGTATTTGTTGCTTGCTGATGTAAATATCAGATCTACATGTTTTAAAATGGCATATTTACATAAAACCAATGAATGACAATTTTTTTAGTTAAAATGATGGTTCATAAAAAGATTGCATGGAAGCAGCATTATATTTGCAATAATGACGAAAAAAAAATCAATTTAAATATGCTTCATACAAGTATTAACAAACTTGTTAATTATACATTTTAACACTTCTTAATTGCAAATTTTTTACAACATTTCGTGAACACTTTGATAATAGTTCAACATACAAAATTATCATTCACACTAATATACAAATATCATATCACATATTTTAAAATACATACAGAAGATCATAATGCAACATACTGTTTATAGTTTTAAACCATATAACAGCTATATCGTCTTGCACAATATTCTGCAAGGAGGTCTGACTGATTCACAGTGAAACACACTTATCATTTCTATTTACAACTCACTTTTTGGTGATACTTTTGTATCCGCTGTTTCTTGTGGAACATTTTGCACAGGCATTTCCACATTTTTACTTTCAGCTTCCTGTGCTGATGTTTCATTGCTGATTTCTGTCTTTTCTTCATTTCCATTGGTTGAACCACTTTTGTGTTCAGACTCATGATTGGTTGGGCCAGGTTTCTGCTCTTCCAACTGCTCTTTTCTCTGCCCCAAATTCAAATTTTTCAAAGGCCCTGACGGCTCAGCAGCAGAAACAGCAGGATTTATAGCCCCTGATGTTTGTGGATGAATGGTTTCTTCATAACGCTTATTGAAGAACTTGAATATTGAATCCATACTTTTATAGCTGGTTTCATCATGGTTATCGGTGCCTGTGATACAAAACATAAATGTTTCAATAGCAGTTTTTAACACTGACAACATAATCATACAATAATTCATTAACAAGTTGATTGAACTCCCAAGTTATGTTCAGAACCAGTATGACAAAGCCCAGAATTTACAACTGATGTGTTTAAATAGTCTCACTTTTCTGTGCATAGAATTTCGTTGAGTAGTTTATGTTTACCAACTGGTGAATATATTGAACATGCCCACATCCATACCCAAATACATACATACCCTGTTATATGTACATAAATGAGGTATAATAATGAAAATTATTAGCAAGTACATATGACAAGTACATATAACAAGTACATATAACAAGCAACACATTAATCATCAACACGCCACAATCAGAAAACTTTGTAAGATAAATAAATGGATCATGATGGTCTCAACTGTACTCTTACATGCATGTACCTATTGACAAAGCCAACAAATAATTATAAAACAAACAAATAATAATATAGCAACAGTCATATACCCGCAGACACTGCTGGAACCTCATCATTATCCGTCTGCAGCGGGGCATCCAGTGGGTCAAAGGCCGACGCCCAGTTGATAACACACTGAAAACATGGATGGCAGTGTAAACTGACTGTGCACGTATATCAGTTCCTGTACTGATGTGAGAACTCTTGCTTTACCATTTCACATACACTGACATTCATTTTCATGGACTGCTCTTTTACTCATAATTATAAACTATACCACATGTATATTAACATTACACGTGATAAGTGCCCATAAACTGACATTTATGACTTACATATGTTCATACAGAAGTTAAGTTGTGTCAAAACAGGGTATGTTAAATAGGAAAGCATCAACGTACAAAGTATCCAGAATTGCCTCCTAATAAGTTAACAGATATAGAGGCTATTTCTTGGTTTCTGCGCCACTTGTGAAAATGTATTTTTTATATGACCACGAGTGAATTAAAAGTGAATACTCTACTGAAACCAACAAATTTTCTTTTTGCTTAAAAATGTGTTATTTTGGTATTTTTCTGACTTCCCAGTGAAATTATTCCATGCCAAGCGCCCCAAATTTGTTTATCGTCTGGTTATGTATTATTAAGCACAGCAAATAGTTTATATTTGTAATAACAGAAACGTGTGAAACAGTTATTGTTTTATGCAACATACAACAACAATTGCGTTCAATCAAACAACCAGCACCCTACAGCTAGAAAAGGGGAGGTAATAACAGTAAAACATATCATGGGGCTCCCTATGGGGAAAAAGTGAAAGAGTACATTTACTCGTACCAATTTTATTTCACTGATAATTCCCTATAAACCACCGGAAAGCATAAAATAAACAAATACTTTTACTACAGCCCCAGACTTAGCAGGTGTGGATACAGGATGTGGAGTTAGCGAGGCAGAAAACTTCAGTAATTACCAACCTATACATGTAGTTCTGTATAAATAATGTATTTTGCAAAACAATAATAGTTTAATTGTGCAATATCATAGCTAAGTTCCCCCCCACACACACACACACACGCTTCTAAATTTGCCAATGCCTACCTTTTTATAGAATTTCACTAAGTCTTCATCTGCCTTCTGTTCCCTAAGGGTGTGGACAGAGTCGGTCAGAGCGACAGCAAAGACTCGTTCTTCAAACTCTCTAAGCCTTTTCTTTGCCTACAACATAAGAGAAAATGTTCATTCTGAGACTAAAATAAATTTATAAAAGTGTTTCAACTTGCACTTGTTAATGTATAGTCATTAATCACTGCTTTTTATACATATTATTAAGTTGGTCCTAAGATATATACATTCCTAGCCTATTTTGTTAAATTTGCAGAAACATCTGGAATTTAAAAAATAAGAATAATATATTTCATCAAAAAATATTATTTCTTTAAAAACAACAAATCAATCTGAAAATATATGCAGTATTATAAAAATATGCAATTTAAGAAAGCCCTCAATATTGTATTCAATTCATAGTTTGGGTATCAAAATAATGTACCAGTTCAAGAGTCGACACTCCCCCGTAACTATGGGCAACAATTGCAATGTGTTTGGCCTTCGCCTTATGTACCAGCTCCACCCACATTGAATCCACGTGCTCCTCGGGTGTGGAATGACCCTGCAAAGATATTCAATTACAATTCTTGTCACAAAACAATTAGCTAAAGAACATTGATAATATGCAGGGCCTATATTCACCAACCTCCAAGAAAAATTTAGATTTCATTAAAACAGAAAATCCTGTGATTCTGTGGCTGGTTCATTTCCAGCTTTTTTATATCTTAAATGGTTTTATTATGGTAAAGGATTATAGTAAGCTGCTTCTTATTTTACCATATTTCAAATCTAAAATAGTGATTTTCACATGGACTTTTTTTTCACTTAAAGATGACTTGATATTTTTTACCTTAGGAACTTTTTGGGTATGGTCTCAAGTAAATAGACAAAATATTACTCTCAATGTTACACAATGATGTATGCATTATTATGCATTTTGCACATAACAGCAAAGCAGCATATAATTAATGTGTCTATTGAAAGCCAAAATGGCTTATCATCCTTTATTGCAAATATTGTGATAAGCCCTTTGGCTTTCAGTGGACAATTTAACACTGAAGCACTATATAAAGCACAACACAGTGCAGAAAAAAACTGCTTATCGAAAATATTTTTTCAAATAAGCTGAACCATTTTAAGGTCACATGATTTTGTTTCTTTCAGTAGTTTGTTTAGAATCATGAAAGTATATAGTTTAATAAGTTCACAATGTAAGTAAATGGTACTTTTTTCTAAATATAGATACATCTATATTTGCAATTTACATAGATATTGTAATAAAACAAACAACTGATTATTTACCTTGATAGGTATGAGTTTGTGTTTGACTGGTTCTTCGAAATTCAGGTTAGGGTTGGCCACAATCACCGCGTACCCGTTTTCTCGGGCCCACTTGATGTAGGGGAACTGGGTCCCACTGTCCAGGCAATCATTGATAATCAATCTGAAGAACACACACTGTACCTGCACATGTTATGCCTAGACAACATACCAGTGAACGAATTTATTACCATTTAAAACAATATGGTGGCAATCCTTTATCTACTACCGGTAGGTATTACACAATTACTACTGGCATTATGGTAATTACACAGAATCTGATTTAAATGAAGTGTTATAAACTCTTGCCAAAGTATGAATACAACATTTAAAGGGGCATATTGACAGAAGTGCCCATAAATAAAGACACATATTTAAACATGACATAATCCAATTTGTCTCAAATATATTTCTCTAGTAGCAATCATATATTGATGCAATCGTTAAGAAAAAAATATATACAAAGCCAAAAAAAAAATTTGGTATACACAGTTCCCGCTGCATTTGAAAATCCGGATTGCTTCAAGCTTTAACTTTTTTTTTCTTCAAAATACACAAAACAAAATATGCTGGGGGACTATAGGAACCATGTACAATAAAAGCAGCCTTTTTTGCTTCCACTTGATCACTTAGTTAAAACTTTTGAGGCGTGTCGAGGGAAAACCGCAGGTGCGTAGTGTCGTCCCAGATTAGCCTGTGCAGTCCACACAGGTTAATCCAGGACGGCACTTTCTGCATACAGTGGATTTATGTTTAAAACAGACTTCCTTGAAACAGAAAATCCCATACAAGAGGGCCAAGACAGCCCTAGGTTGCTAACAATAGTGTAAGGGCCAAGACGGCCCTAGGTTGCTAACAATAGTGTAAAGCATCATAAAGGCTTTAAACAAAAAGATTGTTTAAGATTTTAATATAGCCATATAAGAAAAACTGTCCCGCCCTCTGACGGCCATTATTTTTAACGAATCAAAATGATTTCCAGGAATTTGGTAGACAGTCATCCAAGGAACATGTAAAATTATTTTGAAATCCAGCCAGTGGTTTCAAACTATAAGATTTTAAAAGTTTTCAATATAGCCATATAAGGAAAACTGCCCCGCCCCTTGGTGGCCATGGTTTTTAACAAGTCAAAATGATTTCAAGGAATTTGGTAGAGGGTCACCCAAGGATTATTTCTGTTAAATTTTATTTTGAAATCTATTTTGAATTATTTTGAGCCAAACAAACGAGTTTGTTTACTACCATAGGCGGAAATTCGTCTGCCTCAGATTCAAATCTCCAAATGAAGTGTATTCAGATTGCCTAAACCCTGTACGATTAAATAAATATGAATTGACCAACACCAAATATTTATTTACATATTTCATTAAAATTATTTTATAACAACATTTTATACAAATATGGATTAAACAAATTCAAATATTTTCATGTATAACAGCAATAAGACGTATAAATTAGCACAATCATGTAAAACAAAACATAAGCACTTTCAGTATGTAGCAAAATCACATGTATGAAATATAAATTAGCACACTTATATATATTTACATCTGTACTGTATATACAACTGTAACTTTATTAATTTGTTAATATTTTTAAGAATGAAATAATGTCTGTCTGTGTGGCGTTGGAGAATTGACGTAGTGAAACAATTGCATCTAGGTAATTTTGTAGATGTTGAGTGTCCTCTGACTCTTCTATGAATTTTCTGACTGTGTTGATTGCTGCCATCGCTGACTTCGCTGACGTCTTTGGCCCTGGGACAGGCGTTGTGTTTTCTTCTTCTGACGACGATGTTGTTGTGTCTGCTCCTCGTTTCGATGTCGCGAGGGTCTTGTAGAATGCTGTTGTCGGATACGTCTTCTGTTGCTTGCAGATCATTGTCGATACCAATGTAGTCGTCCATGGTCGCTGTGGAGCCGAATATTGATGCCAGTCTTGCTAGTGGGACGTCATCATCTTGGTCTTCATGGTCTTCATCATGTTCTTCTTGTCGTTCTTCTGTATCGTCTTCTTTCCTGAATCCAGCGTGCTTGAAGCAGTTCTGTATCGTGGTGGCTGTCACTGATTCCCAGGCTCTCTTGAAGCAGTTCTGTATCGTGGTGGCTGTCACTGATTTCAAGGCTCTCTTGAAGCAGTTCTGTATCGTGGTGGCTGCCACTGATTTCCAGGCTCTCTTGAAGCAGTTCTGTATCGTGGTGGCTGTCACTGATTCCCACGCTCTCTTGAAGCAGTTCTGTATTGTGGTGGCTGTCACTGATTCCCAGGCTCTCTTGAAGCAGTTCTGTATCGTGGTGGCTGTCACTGATTCCCGGGCTCTCTTGAAGCAGTTCTGTATCGTGGTGGCTGTCACTGATTCCCAGGCTCTCTTGAAGCAGTTCTGTATCGTGGTGGCTGTCACTGATTCCCAGGCTCTCTTGAAGCAGTTCTGTATCGTGGTGGCTGTCACTGATTCCCAGGCTCTCTTGAAGCAGTTCTGTATAGTGGTGGCTGTCACTGATTCCCAGGCTCTCTTGAAGCAGTTCTGTATCGTGGTGTCTGTCACTGATTCCCAGGCTCTCTTGAAGCAGTTCTGTATCATGGTGGCTGTCACTGATTCCCGGGCTCTCTTGAAGCAGTTCTGTATCGTGTTGGCTGTCACTGATTCCCAGGCTCTCTTGAAGCAGTTCTGTATCGTGGTGGCTGTCACTGATTCCCAGGCTCTCTTCATCATCCGCAGGCCTTGTAGTATGTCCACATTCAGTTCTTCTCCGCTGTCTGCTGCTCTTATTTTGTGTGTTAGAATTTGTTTTTTGTTGTGTACATTTAGATTTTTAATAACATCTTGATCCATGGGCTGTGTTATGCTGGTTGTATATTTACCATGTCGATAGTGTGTTCAGAGGAATCCCAAACTCTTGGGCAAAATTTCCATTTTTGTTTTTACCACTCTCGACTGCCTTAATGGCTTCGTATTTTTCAGGGTAACTTTTTACAATTAATTTTCGTTTCATCCCCTTACTTCCTATGGCTGACCCCTTCGGTGTTGCTGATCTAGATATCCACCCTCGGGAGTTTGAGCCAAACGACAGAAATTTATATGAGGCGCGTTGTTGAAAAACCGGTCTTAATGCATGTGCGTAAAGTGTCGTCCCGGATTAGCCTGTGCAGTCCGCACAGGCTAATCCGGGATGGCACTTTCCGCTTTTTTGGTATTTTCTGTTTCAAGGAAGTCTCTTCTAAACATAAATCCACTGTAGGTGGAAAGTGCCGTCCTGGATTAGCACAGGCTAATCCGGGACGACACTTTACGCACATGCATTAAGTCCGGTTTTCCCACATGCCCCTCATATGAATATATAGCAATACAAAATCGGTCCCGCAGAGAAACTTCGAGCCAGCGAGAAATTCGAGGCAAGCGAGTTTGAGCCATCGGGAGTCGACTGTATAAGATTTTAAGTTTTCAATACACCGGTACCGCCCCCTGGTGGCCATGTTTTTAAACAAATCAAAATGATTTCAAGGAATTTGGTAGAGGGTCACCCAAGGAACATTCCTGTGAAATTATTTTAAAATCCAGCCAGTGGTTTCAACTATAAGATTTTAAAAGTTTTCAATATAGCCACATAAGGAAAACTGCCTCGCCCCCTGGTGGCCATGTTTTTTATGGAATTTGGTTGAGGGTCACCCAAGGAGCATTTCTGTGAAATTATTTTGAAATCCAGCTTTTTCAATATAGGCATACAAGGAAAACTGGCAGCCATGTTTTTCAACAAATCAAAATGATTTCAAGGAATTTGGTAGAGGGTCACCCAAGGAACAATTCTGTGAAATTATTTTGAAATCCAGCCAGTGGTTTCAAACTAATAGATTTTTAAAGTTTTCAATATAATTATATAAGGAAAAATGCCCCCCCACCCCTGGTGGTCATGTTTTTTAACGAATCAAAATAATTTCAAGGAATTTGGTAGAGGGCGACCCAAGGAACATTTCTGTGAAATTATTTTGAAATCCAGCCAGTGGTTTTAGACAAGAAGATTTTTTAAGTTTTCAGTATAGACCTATAAGGAAAACTGCCCCACCCCCTGGCGGCCATGTTTTTGAACGAATCAAAATTACCGGTATTGGAAGAAATTTGGTAGAGGGTCACCCAAGGAGCATTGCTGTTAAATTATTTACAAATCCAGCCAGTGGTTTCAGACTAGAAATTTTTTAAAGTTTTCAATATAGCCATTTAAGAAAAACTGCCCCGCCCCCTGGCAGCCTTGTTTTTTAACAAATCAAAATGATTTGAACGAATTTGGTAGAGGGTCACCCAAGCATTTCTGTGAAAACTATTATAATCCAGCCAGTGGTTTCTGACGATGATTTTTTAAGTTTTCCAGTTTTTAAGCTTTTAGTTGCCATGGCAACCAGAGTTTTCAATATATTTTAATAAATTGAAGGAATTTGGTAAAGGACCAGGAACATTCCTGCCAAGTTTGGTTAAAATCCACCAAGTAGTTTCAGAGAAGAAGTTGTTTGAAGTAAAATGTTGACGCCGGATGCCGGACGCCGGACACATCTGACCACAATAGCTCACCCTTGAGCACTTCGTGCTCAGGTGAGCTAAAAAGCAGAAAGTGCGTCCTTTCCTTGGTTACTTGGTGTCTTTGAGACAGATCACATGAATGTTCCACGGGCAGGGATGAAATTCAAGATCTCCGAATCTCTCGACGGCAAGGTGAAGACCAAAGCCATTACACCACTATTACCTGTAAATGTCCTTGACTCTCCTTACAACCCCTTACCTACGCGACCACTGGCCGGCTCGTACCACTCCGTTGCCATGGATAAGGATCAGCAGCTTGTCTGGGTTGTGATAAAGGTCACCGCTAACAAACACGAAAGACCGGGGCTGATGATGCTCTGCTTGTGCCTGCGTTGAACGCATTCATTGTTGCTGTTTTTATTGTATGTGCATTATTTTTAGTACATATTTAGAAATTTGGTCAGAAAACATGTATTCAAATGTAAGGTTAATAAATCTGTTTTAAAATCCTTGACAATTTTGGTTTGGGCAAGAAAACGTACCTCAAATCAAAGAATATTTATGACACAAAGAAACAATAGGGAGAATTCGATTTTAAATCAATGGATAAAAGGAGAATGTTCTAATAAAGGACTATAATACAATTCAATTCTACCAAATGTTTTAAAACTAGGTCTCATTCATAATAAAATTGTGTCAAAATAATTTGACATTTAGGTCAAGTACATATTTAAATTGGGTCACATACATTTGAAAAATAGGCTTAGCTATTTTCAAGGTTAAAAACATGAAAAGGCTGGCTGACAACCATCAGTTAGAAAAACATTACTTGTGCAAACCCTGGACAAAGTACTGGTTCATCAAATTGGTACAGTGATAAAAGGGTATGACCTTTTTGCACACTGATAAAGTAATAAACAGAATTTATGAGGCCTGTCGTGGGAAACCCGGGCTTAATGCACATGTGTAAAGTGTCGTCCCGGATTAGCCTGTGCAGTCCCCACAGGCTAATGCAGGACGACACTTTCCGCTTTTATGGTATTTTCTGTTTCAATTAAATCTCGTCTAAACATAAATCCACAGTACTATGTAGGCAGAAAGTGTCGTCCCAGATTAGCCTGTGCAGACTGCACAGGCTAATCCGGGACGACACTTAACGCACATGCATTAAGCCCCGTTTTCCCACCGCATGCCTCATAAAATGATGTACTTACAGGAAGGTAGGTTCTTTGCAACTTGTAGTCCTTTTCCAGCATTTCATAAACTTTCTTGGTGATAACCTAAATAACAAACAGAAATCTGAAATATAATTTTGTCCCACACTAGTAAGCAGTCTATTGATCAAGATCAGACTTCACATCCATTCAACCTGATCAGGATCTGAAGTGAATGATACTCAAACTGAGGGATTTTTACATACATGTATACATGCCATACCAATAACAGAATGACATCTTGTTAGAGTTTAGAAATTGTCAAATCCCATATATTCACCGGCAAGCTGTGAAACATATTTTTGTGTTTTAAGACAGCAAAAAAAATTACATTGTATAGAAATGATGTTATACATGATGAAAGGGATCATTCAAATGGGTGTTAATTAATACAAACCAAAAGAAAAAATGTACACATTTGCCTATGTTGAAAGATGCATAGGTTTTCACTAATTTGACTGCATAGGATAATTGTCATATTAAAACATAAGGGGTATTTCGTAGCAAAACTGGGTTGAATGTATGTGCATGAAGTGTCAACCCAGATTAACCTGTGCAATCTGAAAAGGCTAATCGGGGATGACACTTTCCGACTACAGTGGATTTATAGTTAGAAGAGACTTCCCTGACACAGAAAATACCATAAAAGCGGAAATTTTCATCCTGGATTAGCCTGTGCGGACTGCACTGGCCGATCCAGGACGACACTTTACGCAGATGCATTAAGCCCAGGTTTCCCACAACACGCCTCATATTTTTGTGCTTGTTTTGTTGCTGTTACTTATCTTATAATTTGCAATGGCTAAATACAGTAGGGCTCACATGAACAAACATATTTTGAATGTTGCTAATTTTGGGTGTTCAAGTCTGAGAGACGAGTACACCAGAACTCCGCATCACTTGTCATCAGCTATCAGATGTTTTCAGATTATCTGGAGCGATGCCGCATGATTTTGTGGTTGGGAATCAGCTACCTATCCATGTAGATACGTAGAGTAATTACTTGCATCAAACATTCTGACTCCGCACTTTCAGCAAGTAAAATATTTGTTTCACTGGGGCTATAAGGTTAAAGTGTTTAATTTTGAATAAAACTTATAACAAAATAGCATTTGGATGATTGATTTAAACATGTCCTCACCTCTCCAAGAGCATTGTAATGTTTCTGGTTGAAAGAGCCATCTCCTTTTTTTACTTCGAAGTTGAAAGGTTCATCTTTTTCAATTGAACGCATTTGCCCAGCTGAATAAACGAGTCAACAACAAACAAAGTAACTTAAAAGCATGTTTTGAAGACATATAATCCCTTATACTGATATCCCAAATGTCCCCACTGTCCCATAATAGTAAACACACTATGCAATTGGTATGAAGAAAAAGTTACTTTTATGTGACAAAGACTGATTTCAATAAGAAAAAAAGTATTTTTTTCTCATTTTTACTTTGTTTACAGTTTATACTTACTCATATAGATGTGAAACGATAAACATGTATACCAGGTCTCATTTTTTGCCTTCATTTTAATTTGATCCTGCAGTTGCAATACAACAAATAACTAGTTAGTAAATGGTATGGCTCAATGAAATCCAGATTCCTGCGTCCTAAACCTGCGTCACACATCATGAGAACAGTTTGACAGTAATAACCATAGCAGGTACCTTTGTTAAAGTGATAGCCAAACTCTTCAAGAGTGTCAGAAAATTGAGGTTCTGAAAAGAAAATCAGTAATCAAGGCATGAAAAACACAGATACATCAACCATAACAAGAATCATGAGGCACAACACTTCGAGTCAATAGTGACTGACTTACTTGTTAGTATTGTTCATTCATGAAAGAAGGGGCCAATTAAAAGCAACTTGTAAGGTAAGGTTTTGAAAAAAGTTCCAATTTCAAATCAAGTTTTTATTGGGGAAGACACCTATATGCATATAACACTTCAATAGAATAAGATAAATGTTGATTTGAACATTCTTTGAATGACATCAATCCATCTCAACATAATGTTTTTGTACAGTTTAGAAGTGAAAATATAAATAATGTGAGTTTCGTTTTTGTTTTGGATATATTAAACAAGAGGGCCATAATGCCCCAAAGTGCTCACCTGAGAACTGGTACTGATGAAGACCATACTGTTGTGACATGTTTGAAAATTAAGGGGAATCGGATCAATTTGATTTAAAACTTCGGTTAGTGCAATGAGCTAACTAAAGTACGAGTTGGGTAGTGGATGAGTGGTGTTTTTGCTAATGGTTCTCAAATCATTTTTCTCGATATTTTTACCTGTCCCTTTTTCATTAAGTCAGTGACAATTCTGGACAATGCAGAAACTGTACATTTTGATGTCTTTTTCGCAGACAGTTTTGGAGAAATAGTTGCAATGCAAAAATTGCGATGGCTGTGCTATAAGGTCAAGTTTTAGCTTTTGATTTGATAATTTTCTGTCAAATGATGATAAATGATGTTAATGCAGGCTCTGAAGACATCAATGTTGCATGTACAAATAACTGCATGCAAGTCTTGCAACTGTTGGAAATCAAATTGTATCAATCAGTTTTTATGGTCATAAGCAAACTGTGTAAGTTTGGTCAACATTGAATTAAAATTTTGTGTTCAAGCCTATCATTGATAACTTGTTGATGTTTTTTTCCAAATACAGGTGGCAATAACTAGGGTTTCTGGCCTGATCATGCTTGTATTTGACTTGGGCAATAACTAGGGTTTCTGGCCTGATCATGCTTATATTTGACTTCACCTGTAGTCTTACATTCATAGACAAACTGTGCACGATTGGTAAAGACTGGATGAAAACTGAAGTCTGTATCCTGAATAATGTCCATTTTTGTATATTTTTTTCACAAACAAAGAGCAATAAATTTGGTGTTTCTGGTCCGATTTTGCTTAGATTCGACTTTTAGTCTTATGGTCATTGACAAAAACTGTGCAAGATTGGTGAAGATTGGCTGAAAAATGAAATCTCTATCCTGAATACCGGTAATGTCCATTGTTTCATATTTTTTTCACAAACAAAGGGCATTAACTCCGGTATTTCTGGTCCGATCTTGTTTTTATTCAACTTCAACTGTAAGCTAATGGTAATAGACAAACTGTGCATGACTGGTGGAGATTGGATGAAAAATGAAGTCTCTATCCTGAATAATGTCCATTTTTGTATATTTTATTAATAAACAAAGGGCAATAATTCTGGTGTTTAAAACATGATCTGGCCCATTTTTTGTCATACACAAACTGTTAAAGTTTGTTTTAGACTGGATGGAAAATAAAGTCTATATGTTGGAAAAAGGCATTTTTGCACTTTTTTTGCATGAAAAAGGGGCAATAACTCTAGTGTTACTGGTGTGATCTGACCCAATAACAATCCCATCCGAGATTTTATGGTCACACACAAACTGTGCAAGTTTGGTTAAGATTGATAAAAAGTGAAATCTCCAGCATGAGAACGAACCAAATTGTTGACGGCACACGGATGATGGCCGATGGACGACATAGGAGAGGTCCCCTATACCAATAGCTCACCGAGCACTTCGTGCTCAGGTGAACTAATGAAGAAAAAACAAGAAGACAAAAACAGAAGACATGAACTACCACTTACCTTCAGCACCCCACATGTTCTGAAAATAGTACAAACAGTTTCCCAGTTAATACAAATATTAACAAGCATTATACATTCTCTAACATTCAAAACATAATTGTTGTTACAAAATACAGGTATTAACAATAAAATTAACAAAACAATTAAATGTTAATTTATATGTAATTTAAACAATGTCCATTTGAACTAAAAATACTAAAACATCTCAATAATAATATATTTTAATCAATGTTGATGACTTTTTGTTCACAATGTTAACTTTGCGTTTCATATTATCACTGTTAATTGGAACTCTGTCAACAATAACAATGTTAAATTAAAGTGTTTTTATTAATGCTACCAATGTTCATTTTAATGTGTACAAAGGGAGTAATATTTAAAATATATTAATACTGATTAATACTTTCTTAGTATCCTGAATATAATTAAGGAACTGTAAGTTTATTCCAATTGTGCTAATAAGCATAAATTTAAATTAAAAGGAAGACTCAACAGATAAGCCAGGAAAAGCATAAATTAGAAGAAAGAAAAGCAGTTGATCCAGAATTGCATCACAATACCAGTAGTTAGGCCAGAGTTTTTCATTATTAGTTTCTCAGACATTTTTAGAACAAGAGGGCCATGATGGCCCTAGGTCGCTCACCTGATATCTATGTATGAAGTTTCATTAAATATCTCAATAAGTTCTCAAGTTATTGAGCGAAAACTGTTTTTCTTTTTTTAGTAACAGTGACCTTGACCTTGACCCCACCCACCACATACGTAAAGCAAGGTCTCGATATAAGGTATCTAGGTATGAAGTTTCATTAAAATATCTCAATGCGTTCTTAAGTTATTGAGCGTAAACCGTTTTTCTCCTTTTAATAACAGTGACCTTAACCCCACCCACCCCATAAGCAAACCCAAGTGAGGTCTCGATAAAAGATATGTGTATTAAGTTTCATTAAAATATCACAATGCTTTCTCAAGTTATTCAGCGGAAACCATTTTCTATTTTCAGTAACTGTGACCGTGACCCCACCTGACCCATATGCAATCCCAAGCAATGTCTCGATGTAAGGTACTTATGTATTAAGTTTCAATAAAATAGCTCAATGCATTCTCAAGACAGCGGAAACCATTTTTCTATTTTTAATAACGGTGACCTTGACCGTGACCCCCCCAAACCATATGCAATCCCAATCGAGGTCTCAATACGATGTATTTATGTATTAAGTTTCATTCAAATATCTCAATGCGTTCTCAAGTTATTGAGCGGAAACCGTTTTTCCATGTTTAGTAGGGATGTCAACGGCTACCAAAATTGGTATCCGGTTATTTGTATGTAATATCTGGATACTATCCGGATAACTGTATAGATCGGCATCGGTGGCCGGAATCTGGCACATGTTAAAGTTGCAAAATTAAGTTCACATCTATTGAAAAAAAGTACATGTAACAAACTACGTCGATTTCTGTTAGTAAATTGTGCGTTTTGTTTGTTTTGTGTTCCGTGCAATGTTGTTATGCCCTTAAAGTACCCCAATTAAACATATGATTTGCGTAAAGGTACATGTAAGTAGCTGTTAAGGCTGACTGGTGTATGGCAAACCTGTAAATTGCGATGTTTGAGTAAAACACGCAATGTGCTAATCATATACACAAAAACAAGGATGGGTCAATGTTACTTTTTTTTTTTAAATTGACATTGTTAACTGGTAGAGAACCATCTCTTATCAAGATCATGTGATCGACACTCAAGGTCGCGCTTTTTGATTTCATTGTGCAAAACCACAAACCATGTTATTGCAAACGGCCGATTAGCAGGAGATAAACACGGGAATTACATATTCAGTTCATCATGAGGACTCAGCGTCACCGACTATCTGTTATTACAACAAGTCACTTTTGATTTGAATTTCATTAATGAATTTGAAATTCAAGACTGGACAGAATTTTCTGATCACGCAGCCATATATTTTAGTTTTCTTATAAAAGATAACACCAAAGACAAGCAGTATAGTCATACTGATTCTAAAACTACCGAAACAAAAATTATATTTAATGAAAGTAAAATCAGTGAATTTAATACATTGATTAATGAAAATAGTCATAATTTAAACACAATGTTTGATGAAAATATAAGCATCAATAAGAAAATTGGTATTATGACCCAATACCTACAAGAAACCAGCACATGTATATTTGGAAAAGTAATACGAACCAAACAACCTAGCAACCAGAAACAAAAAGCAGAATGGTTTGATACAGATTGTAAAAATGCAAAAGCCAATTTCAGCCATGCTAAAAATACTTTCAATAAATATAAAACAGATGAAAACAGAAAGAATTTTATTAAACACAGAACAAAATACAATGACATTCGCCAAAAGGCAAAATGTCGCCACAAAATTAAGGAAGGAACACGGTTAAGTAGTATTGCTAAAACACAACCCCGCCAGTTTTGGAAAAAAACTTGAAAAATGCTATAAGAAAAATAACAGCAAACCAGACAATATCAATATTAAAGACATGTATGAACACTTTAATAATCTGTATAGTGGCGATATGCGTGATGTATCCACAGACAATATTGACAATACGTATGAAAATGCAAACGCTTTTGAAACAAATGACACCCTCGATTCCCCAATTACAGAATTTGAAATTCAAAAAGCAATGTCCACACAGCAAAACGGGAAATCAAGCGGGCCAGATAATATATCTGCTGAACTTATTAAAAGCGGTGATCCCAATGAAGCAAAAAACTATCGAGGAATAACACTCAATAATATAATATCAAATATGAATTACGTGAATCAAGCAGGGCTAAAACGTACATATTGATATCAGATTTTAAATTTCAACCCTATTTAAATGATGTAAATATTTCCAAGTATAGAATGGCCCTCTCCAGATTAAGAGTATCTGCACATAGACTTAAAGTTGAATCTGGTAGATGGACTAAACCGACAGCTATACCTTATGAAGAAAGAAAATGTTACTTATGCAATGTTCTTGAAGAT
The DNA here is from genome assembly GCA_027627225.1 of Congeria kusceri. Classification (NCBI taxonomy): domain Eukaryota; kingdom Metazoa; phylum Mollusca; class Bivalvia; order Myida; family Dreissenidae; genus Congeria; species Congeria kusceri. The sequence continues at coordinate 50,913,758 of CM051025.1, read as the reverse complement.
GAATACCATTTTATCCTTGAATGTACATTGTATCATGATGTTAGAAAGATTTACATAAGCCCATTTTATTATCTTAGACCAAATATGATCAAATTTATAGAATTACTGACCTCTCAAAATAGCAGTGTTATTAAAAAATTGGCAATGTTTATTTATAAAGCTTTGCAAATTATAAATTCTTTCTATACGTATTATGACTAATGTATGATGTTGATTATACATATATATACCACCTCTCGCTTATTATCTATTGTTGAATAATTTCGATATTTGTTTGATAAATGTTTATATATGTAAACATTGACATTCAGTATGGATGTTATTGGTGACCTTTGACTTTGTTTTTATGATTATACCTTCATTTGTATACTCATGGGCATATTGCCCACTGTATTACTCAATAAACTGTAAACTGTAAAATATTTATTCACAAGTATTATTAAACAGAATAACTAAATGGTGCGAAATGAATAAATCAATATCAAAATTCCAATACGGTTATCAAAAAGGAAAAGGTACCGTCGATTGCATTTTCATACTGAACAGTTTAATAAATAAAGTATTAAATTCGGGACAAAAATTATACTGTATCTTTATTGATTATGCTAAATGCTATGATATCATAAATCGAGCACTACTATGGCAAAAACTGTTATCACAAAAAATAAGCTCAAAGATGGTTTCAGCAATACGAGCGATGTACACTTCAGTTAAAGCTGCTGTTAAAATTAAATCTTAAACATCCGATTTCATAGCATCACACACGGGAGTAAAACAGGGGGACCCGTGTTCTAGCATTCTGTTTTTAATGTTCGTCAACGATGTTATACAAAATATAGACTCGAATATTGAAGGTATTATAACGATTAACGACATAAAGTTTTTCCTGTTATCATATGCTGATGATCAAGTATTATTTTCGACATCACCAACATCTTTACAATCAATGTTAAACGACATCGAAAATTACTGCATAACGTCCTATCTTAAGATAAATACAAGTAAAACAAAAGTGTTGATATTTGAAAAAAATTGTCAAAATACGAATTACAATTTTTACCTTTATGGGGAGTTATTAGAAATAGTGACTTCTTTCAAATATTTAGGAATAGCACTATTTAAAAATGGAAATTGGTATTGGAAATTGGTATTGGAAATTGGTATAAAACTGCCCAGTCACTTGGAAACAGAGCCTTACATAGACTTTTCACTGTTATAAATCAATATGAATTTCAAACACAGAAACAATTAAACCTATTTGAGAAACTAGTCGCCCCAGTCCTACATTACTCAGCAGAAGTTTGGGGATTTACAAAAGGCAAGAAATTGGAAATAATACACACAAAATTACTCAGAAAAATATTAAAAGTTAATAAATCCACAAATTTAGCAGGCTTATACGGAAAATTGGGTAGATACCCGCTGCATTTAATACGCAAATTACACATCATACGTTACTGGTTCAAAATATTAGCGTCTCCTAAAGACAGTCTTATAAAAGCAATATATTCACTTCAGTTCAATGATGCGCAACAAAACATTACTTACAATCACCGGAATTGGGCATCGCAAATTAAAACCATGCTTGATGAGCATGGATTAAGCAATATATGGACGGATCAGACAATGTTTACACAACAAACGGATCAATCCTACATTTACAATATTATAAAACAGTGTTTGTTTTATAATTTCCAAAAAAGTTGGTATAGTGAAATAAATAATTCACATAGACTCACAACATATTGTCGATTTAAACATATATTTAAAATAGAACCCGATCTTGATATTGTTAAAAATAAAAAATATAAAACATCACTCACAAGGTTTCGATTATCATAACATAAATTAGAAATAGAAAGAGGACGCTATAATAACATCCCACGCGAAGATAGAAAATGCAAGTTTTGTAATCTTAATGTAATTGAAAATGAGTATCATTTCTTACTTGTTTGTCCTATATATAGAGAAGTTAGAAACAAACACTTTAAACAATATTTTAAAAGATGGCCAACATTAAATAGGTTTGATATTTTGATGCAAACATTGAATAAAAAAGATACTATAAACCTTGCAAAATATATTTACAACGCTAATCAGATACGGAATAATTTAGATAATCAATAATAAATTATAGCCAATTTAACAAGTACATATCTATGTATTTATTTTTGTTAACTTCTATCATTGTATTTATGTATTTAAACTTTACACACTAGGTAATTGTATCTTGTGGCAGAAAAGCATTTTTATCATGCTTATATGCTAATAAATGTTGTTGTTGTTGTTGTTGTTATCAAGAGGGACGCACCTAATTGGCATAATCGATTGTGACATCTTTTTTAATAGACCTGTCAAAGTTAGTGAGGTGTGAAGCACCACCTGTTGTTTTATGATAATCGTATTCCGACCGAGGGGTGTGTTTATGACACGTCCGCAGTACAAGGTGGAGACATCTAGAGGCCTATAGCTGTGTTGTGTTAATAATATACATGCAAGAAGGGCGTTTGTATGCCTTAAAAGAAACGAGGAAAATCGCATTTTCAATTTTTATACGAATATTCGTTTACTAACTTGGTAACCGGATATTAACCGGATAACCGGTTATCCGGATATTCGTTGACATCCCTAATTTTAGTAACAGTGACCTTGACCCCTCCCAGCCCATATGCAATCCCATGTGAGGTGTCGATGTAAGGCATCTATGTATTAAGATTCATTAAAATATCTCAAAGCCTTCTACAGTTATTGAGCGGAAACCGTTTTTCTATTTTTAGTAACAGTGACCTTGACCCCACCCATCCCATATGCAATCCCAATGGAGATCTCGATATAATGTTTTAACCAAATATGAAACCTCTGGGCCTTGTGGTTTCAGAGAATAATTTTTAAATCGTTTTGCCATTTACGTCTATATAAACCATGTGAGCCCCGGGGTGTGGCCAGTCTTGACCCCATGGGCATCATTTTGAACAATCTTTGTAGAGGACTACTATATAATGTTACATACCAAATATGAAACCTTTGGGCCTTGCAGTTTAGGGTGAAGATTTTAAAAGTCATTTTGCTATTCAAGTCTATATAAACCATGATGTGACCCCCGGGGTGTGGCCAGTTTTGACCCCAGGGCATCATTTGAACTATCTTTGTAGAGGAACACTATATAATGTTACATACCAAATATAAAACCTCTGGGCCTTGCGGTTTCAGAGGAGAAGATTTTTAAAGTCATTTTGCTATTCAAGTCTATATAAACCATGTGACCCCGGGGTGTGGCCAGTTTTGACCCTATAGGCATCATTTGAACAATCTTTGTAGAGGACCACTATACAATGTTACATACCAAATATGAAACCTCTAGGCCTTGCGGTTTCAGAGAAGCAGATTTTGAAAGTCATTTTGCTATTTTAGTCTATATAAACCATGTGAGCCCCAGGGTGAAGCCAGTTTTGACCCAAGGGGCATCATTTGAACAATCTTTGTAGAGGACCACTAAACAATGTTACATACCAAATATGAAACCTCTGGGCCTTGCGGTTTCAGAGGAGAAGATTTTTAAAGTCATTTTGCTATTCAAGTCTATATAAACCATGTGACCCCCGGGTTGTGGCCAGTTTTCACCCCAGCGTCATCATTTGAACAATCTTTGTTGAGGACCACTATACAATGTTACATACTAAATATGAAACCTCTGGGCCTTGCGATTTCAGAGGAGAAGATTTTTAAAGTCATTTTGCTATTCAAGTCTATATAAACCATGTGACCCCCGGGGTGTGGCCAGTTTTGACCCCAGCGGCATCATTTAAACAATCCTTGTAGAGGACCAATATACAATGTTACATACCAAATATGAATCCTCTAGGCCTAGCGGTTTCAGAGAAGAAGATATTTTGCTATAGAAGTCTATATAAACCATGTAACCCCCGGGTCGTGGCCAGTTTTAACCCCAGGGGCATTATTTGAATAATCTTTGTAGAGGATCACTAGAGGGTGTCACATATCAAATATGAAAGCTCCAAGCCTTGTGGTTTCAGAGAAGAAGATTTTTAAAGTTGTCTGTTTTTTAATCTTTTTTTTTTCAAAATCTATTTTTAGCTCTGGTGACCTACATATGCAGCGGACCGGAACGATTTGAACAATTTTGAAAGAGGGTTAACAAAGGATCATTCCTGTAAAGTTTGGTGAAAATCTGCCCAATGGTTTAGGAGGAAATGTTCTATGAATGAAAATGTTGACACACAACGGACGACGCACGACGGACAAAAGGCGATCCTAAAAGCTCACCATGAGCACGTTGTGCTCAGGTGAGCTAAAAACTGTCGAGTTGGAGGCGGACATAAAATAAACAAATATATTAAAATTATATTATAAACATTTTTGTTTGCCAGTAACATGACAATAACAATAATAATCAATGGAACGTTTGTTATATAAACATGGATATCAAGTAAACATGCTTTGATTTACATTGAATTAAATATATATTTCACTTCGTTTTCACATTATAACTGGGAGTTTTTAATATACATAAAAAATACGGCATCAGTGAAAAGAATTATAAGATTTTTATCATTCTTTTTGGTTTATCAGTTTTACAATATTAAATCAAATTGATTACAATCTTTTTTTTTAAATCTGGTTGGCTGATCCAAGAAACATCAACAAACTCTGGCCTTACATCACAGACACTGTGTATAGCTGAGGTTACTGGCATAAGTATGTGCACTTAGTACGGGGTAAACCGCTTAGATCGGCTAAGCTTGCCCAGGAAAAGTGTGAGGAGGTTAACTGACCGCTGCGATATGACTGAAACACTGTTAAAAACGGTGAAAAATTGAAACAAACGAACAAACAAACAAGAGGGCCAAATGGCCCTTGGTCACTCACCTGAGTTTAATTAGTCTAACAATTTTCCATGTGTTAGATTTTTATACGGATATGGATATACTGATACCGACTGATGGAAATGCGGCCTTAATCATCATGGTTTGAAAAACTTAAGTGACAACAGACATTCAAAATCTGGGAAGTACATATTGAAATTTAAGCTTTTTCTTCAATTTGACCTAGTGACCTAGTTTTTGACCCCACATGACCCAGATTCGAACTCGGCCGAGATATCATTGAGACAAATGTTCTGACCAAGTTTCATGACAATTGGGCAAATAATGTAACTTCTAGAGTGTTAACAAGCTTTTTCTTCAATTTGACCAAGTGACCTAGTTTTTGAATCCACATGACCCAGATTCAAACTCTTCCGAGGTACCATTAAGACAAATGTTCTGACCAAGTTTCATGAAGATTGGGGAAAAAATGTGACTTCTCGAGTGTTAACAAGCTTTTTCTTCCATTTAACCTAGTGACCTAGTTTTTGACCCCATGACCGAGATTTGAACTCGGCCGAGATATCATTGGGACAAATGTTCTGACCAAGTTTCATGAAGATTGGAAAAAAAATTTGACTTCTAGAGTGTTCACAAGCTTTTCCCTATAGCCATAAAAGGAAAACTGCCCCCCCCTTGCGGCCATTTTTTCACCGGACCGGAACCATTTTTTAACTTGCCCGAGATATCATCAGAACAAAGGTTCTGAGCAAGTTTCATGTTGATTGGGCAAAAAACGTCACTTCTAGAGTGTTCACAAGCTTTTCCTATAGCCATATATGGAAAACTGCCCCGCCCCCTGGCGGCCATGTTTTTCAACGGAGCAGAACCATTTTCAAACTCGACCAAGATATCATAAGAAAAAAGGTTCTGAGCAAGTTTTATGTTGATTGGGCAAAAAATGTGACTTCTAGAGTGTTCACAAGCTTTTTCTTCAATTTGACGTAGTGAGCTAGTTTTTGACCCCACATGACCCAGTTTCAATCTCGGCCGAGGTATCATTGGGACAAATGTTCTGACCAAGTTTCATGAAGATTGGCCAATAAATGTGGCCTCTAGAGTGTTCACAAGGTAAATGTTGACAATGCACGACGGACAAAAGGCCATCACAAAAGCTGACCATGAGCATGTTGTGCTCGGGTGAGCTAAAAACATAGTATCAGCTGAGTATCTGGACTATGAAATGCAATACTGTGATTTTCTTAGACAATTTTGTGCAACTATTAAGCATATAGTAAGAAACAAAAGCACAAACATATGCCCGTATTAATTATTTACCTTCATCTTTTGGAGACTCTGGCCCATTTTTAATGTCTAAAGGTGATAAAATACATTACTGAGTTTTAGAATATGAAAAATCAAAATAACAGTACTCATAATATCAAAAGTTACAAATCTAAATTATTGGCACAGCTCAGTGACATGTTCATTTATATGTAATTTCTTCATTTGAAATACCAGGCTTAATGCACATTTGTGTTAATTGTGATCCTGGAACAGAAAATACCATAAAAGCGGAAGGTGTCGTCCCAGATCAGCCTGTGCGGACTGCATTTGACACACATGCATAAAGCCCAGTTTTCCCACAATTTGTTCTTCAAGTTCATGCTTATTTCAAAAGTTTTACCCTAATTACATAGAGCATGCCAGCCAAAATATAGCTGCATAGTAAAGGAGCTGTATAATATTACCATGCATACTTTCTGCAGTGCAATGTAAATACAGTAAAACCTGTGAAAACTGAAAAGCTTAGGGACTGGGTTTTGTTTTACCCAAGTTTTCTAAAATAAATGTCAACAAATGCCATTTACTAAAGTTTTACACATTAATACACAAAATCATGTTTATGTACTTCAATAAGTATCGTTTAATATTATTACATGAATAATCTCATTGAAACCAAAAAATACAGTAAGTTAAATACATGTACAACAATCTTTTCAGAATTGGTATGCAAATTGTTGGTCTTCTGAAGATGGTTTTGCTAATGCATTTATTATTTTTATTCATTAATGAAACTGTATGTTAATTTAAATATCAATGTGCTTTTACAAGTTGGTATCTTCTAATGCCAAGGCCAGCTGCTTGCTTAATACCCTCTGTTATTACTATATATTTAGACAAGGATTCAGTATTCAGAGGGTTCACTGTATAACAAAACACTAAATAGCACTTGGTGTGGTCTTTCATGCTCACAAAACAGTACTGCTAACCATTTATCAAAATTAACTTCCGCTGGTTTTTTTCGTAAATAAACATGGAGAATAATAAACAAGCAGTCTGCAGTTTGATAATCTAACATATATATGAGGTGCGTCTTGGGAAAACTGGGCTTAATGCATGTGCGTAGTGTCGTACTGGATTAGCCTGTGCTGTCTGCTTTCCGTTTTTATGGTATTTTCTGTTTCAAGGAAGTCTCTTCTAAAAATAGATCCAATGCAGGCGGAAAGTGCCATCCCGGATCAGCCTGTGTAAACTGCACAGGCTAATCCGGTACAACACTTTATGCACATGCATTAAGCCCCGGTTTCCAACGATGCACCTCATATAGACATTTCGCATTGGCTGATATGCATATAAAACAAGATGAAGCATGTAGAACTTATTCACAAAATGTATATAGTTATAATCTTGTGGTGAGATTTTGTAATACTAGTTTAATGCAAACTAAATTTACATTGGAATAACATAGAGAAACATTGACAGCATTTTTATCAATGTTTTAGGTATATAGGAGAGCTTTTTTCAAACAAGGTTATGGTTCTTTCAACTGATATTGTTTTTTATAAATTAATTTCCTTTTATATTAATTGCCACACAAAAAAAAGAATATGTTTTTAACTTTAGTGCATTCTTACTTATTTACAAATCAAATTATCCGAGTTGACAGTACTGGGTAAGAACATGGTCAGCGTTACATTTTTCATGTAGTTAAAATATATAGGAATTTGCAGAGACGTACAAACATGTATGTTTGGAATTGGGTTTTTCCACAAGTAAATTATAAAAAATATTCTGGTAATAGAAGTACACTGAAATTTTACTGCATTAACAACAATAACGTTAAACCTGAAATGCAACAGCAACACTGATCAACTGAAGTATGAATATTGTCCGGAAACAGATACTGTTAATTAGTGCAAAACTGGCTCGCAGTTGACAGCAAACAACCATGGGAAAGTCATTACGGTTTTCCACAACAAGCGCTAGGAGTGATCAAGACCAAGGCTACATTACACCATTGAATTTAATATGTTTAACTAATAACAAAGTAGCTCTGTGTGTTTGGAAAATATACAAATATCTATCGATCTAAATAGTTCGTTGTAAGATAAACCAGTTATAATATTTTCAGAATATTAAATATCAACATAAAAGTATGTTGTGTTGGTTTATAACTTTATTATGAACTATTAAGTGAAAATATTTCAGTAACAGTCAGAATATGTAATTCTGCATGAGAACAGGTGATTCGTCTGTAATAATTATTCATAGGAGTCAACTGAGTCCCCGTCGGAAAGTAATCCCCATTAGAAAACAATGTACTTGTTGTTGTTTTTGTTAATGAAAAAGTTTCAATTAATTGTGTTTTTAATATTATGCTGGTTTAATTATTTCACGTACTAGTTTATTGAAATAATTACTAATGTTTCAAAATATATATAACAGCTAGAATGTTTTTATTTACTTAATCGTGACCTTTTCATTACGAAATACCACCTCGTGACCTTTTCTGAACGAATGGACGCAATTAATATACCGGTAAGCAGTATTATTTACTAGTTTATGGGGTCTTCCCGCTTATGTAAGGACCAAGGCGCGGCCCCTCACTCCTTTCTACTTACTTTTTCGACACGACGAAATGTGTAGCGAATTTTGAAACAGATACAATTTCAATGATTTCTAATGTGACCATGCAAAAACAGACAACCCAGAGCTCATATTTCCGGTAGGGTGACCACTAACCTTACCAGACTCGTGTATGCAACGGGATGGGAATCAAATCCGAATGTGAAGACACAAGCGGTTTAAAACGGGGCGGAAGCAGCGTAACCCCTCACAACTTGTTTAACATTTGTTAAATTCGATTTTTTAAACTGGCCTGAAAATAACACATTATAACCTAATTAGACATACGCTTTTTCGAAGAATGCTATAAATCAGGTACATTTCTTAACATGTTATGTTGCACAGAAGCCTATTACAAGTTAGAATCTCTGCAAAAGCTAAAAACTATTATATCGCACAATTTCACTGTAATTGTTTTGCAAAGTATATAATTTGTACATTTATATGTTGACAGTTATTGAATTGTCCGCCCCCTCTAACTCCAAATTCTGTGTCAGCACCTAAAAGCGAGTATCAACTATAGTATATCATTCTTCATATATAATTATTACAACTTGAGTATATTCTCAATATATATATTCCTTTATAGTTATAATTAAGATAGCGATGAAAACATAGTAATACTGTTGGTATTTACAAATGCACATGTTTTGTTTACAAGAGCGATAAACACAGTTGCGGATCCAGATGAACATAGTACAAAAGGAATGGTTACAAAGATGAAGTAAGCTATGTTTGCAATGTGTGGCGGTACCCAAACTACAAAAATATGTAGTCCACAATAATAAATAACACGACCAAACTATAGTTGCCACCATTTATTCGCGTCATTAAGTTTTAAAACAAAGAATGTCAACGGTTTATGTGATACTTTTCTTGTACGGATATTGCGCAACTGGTATTTGAGTTATTTCGTATATATTATGGGCCTGTATATGCATGTGGACTCGGGCATCTAAGTGATCGTTTTATTTAATTAACGTTGTTAAAACAACATTTTCTAGATTTAACAGTTTCCTTATATGTGTGCTACACGATAATACTACTTTCATTCATTTGTTGCGTGATATTGAGCACTTAAAATTATTATTATTATTATTATTATTATTATATAATATTTCAAGTATTTTCCACTAAAACGTTTATATATTTTTGCAAGTACGAGCAGCACCCACACTTCCGGTAGGGGCGCTATGCAAGGCAGAGGGCGGCACGTGCGTTAAGCCGGGAACCTGCACGGGGTGGGTGGAGAACCTTGACACGAGCTGCAAAACTGACGTCTGCTGCAAGGTGGCGCCATCTACAGTCAACCCGGAACCTGCAGCACCTAGTGAGTAACCTCCAATATCGATGTAGATTGTTTGACGCTTTTGACTTGTATGACCGTTATTACCATTACTTTTAATAGGTTTCTTTGACAATCCGCATAAAATATTCGTTGACGATTGATTGTATACTTGAAACTGTTTCCTTTACAGCGGTCCGTTCGGAATCATTTTGATAATGAATCGGTTTTCTTATATAGGGTTTGGTTTGAATCGGCTCCACCGTATCTAGACGGTTGTATAGACCTAACACGTAACACACAAATGACAATGTTCGTGTATTTTTCATTCGCGCACGATAATCTTTGACTTTTGATAGTACAGATAAAGTTCTGTATTCTGTAGATAGGCATTTCTCAAATTTTGCCAAAAACAGACATGCACGCGTTCTCAAAGTATTATTGTTGCTTTGGTTTGTTTGTTTATTGGTTTATCTTTTAGTAACTTCTTGAACGTTGCGCAAAAAGTGTTATGGACGGAAATTGCATTAATATTTCGTTGAAAGTTGGAAATGGGCAAATGAAGACAACATTAGATTTTGGTGGTGATCCGAATCACCGTACGTTTGGATCTGTGATTTTTTTTTTAAGTTTCTTTATATTGGGAGATAATGCAAGGAATGTAACCTATTACAGGAAAACTCATTTGTAAGGAACGATTGCATATCTTGGCAGCAATTAGGAAATTGAGCTATACACGATTCCAGACAACGGCACGTGCGGCCTGATGACGCGGGTGGAGCGCCCCCTACCGGTGCAGAGGATTGTGGGCGGGTACGATGCCGTGGAGGGGGAATGGCCGTGGCAGGTGGCCTTCCTAGACCAGCACGGCGACCTGTTCTGCGGGGGCGTCCTCGTCACGGAGCAGTTCGTCATCACTGCGGCTCACTGCTTCTTCACGTAGGTTTCTTAACATGAAAAGTTATAGAGTCTTATCAAAGACTATAGAAAGTAAAAACAACAACACATCACGTCTCTTTGTTAAGTTTAAAACTATTTACTTGAGCTCTATTGTGTCGAAAGCCATAGGCTTATTGATACATTTTCGGGTCCGTGTCCTTTGAAGAACCAGTATTAAGTGTCTAATGAGAAAGATACTTCGAACGCTACCCGAGTAGGGATCGAACTTACGATCTCCCGATCGCAAGGCGGACGCGATTTCCATTAAAACACTGCGACCCTGTTCCTGGCCATAACAACATCGCGTATATTGGTTTGTGTTTCATATTTTGTTCTGTTTCGTTATTTTAAATTTATAGCAACAGGCTGCAACTTCGTCCCGACGAATCAAACCCGACATAAATCAAAACGCTGACTGCGTAGATAGACCGTTGGCGAGAAAAGAAACTAAAAGCAAAATGAATTATGAGAAGATTTTTTATCATATTATATGAACATTTATGGGCGTAGGTAACCTGTCTGCTATATCATTTCGACAAAACAAAACTCGAAACTCTTAACTATACACTCTACTTAAAATAAATTGGTATACGGTAAGCTGGTATTTGACCTAATTGAAGATGGAGATCCAGGCCACTGTCTTTTGCAAATTAAAACTTATATAGCGCACTTCTAATTCAATGCTATTTATCTACGACATTTTCATCATTATTTTTTGTAATTCGTGTGAGGCAAATATTTGGTGTGCAAACTATTCAAAAAGCAAACAGTTGTATGCATACAAGTCCGTCTACAACGGGTAAAAATAGTCGATGAACCGTAAAAGTTCGAATCAATGTTCAGTGCTTTTTATCACAAGCGCTATGCTTGGAAAATACCAATTTAAGTAAAACTAACATGAAATTAGTAAAATACATTCAAAATTCTCTTTAGAAGTACAATGTTTTTCCAAAATTCTTATGCATACGTCAAAAACACTATCAATCGCCAGTTGAATGTTACGATTGCTCCGCTATATGTGATTCAATACACTATTGTTAAACTTACGCAATTTGATGTAATACGCAGTTAACAAGTAAACAGCACAAACAGATACGCTATCATACCTATGTGAATACACAAAACATGAATTCACTTGTAGATGTGAACTAAATGGATTATAATTATTGTTGTTTAGTCTTTTAAGTCGGATCTATTTCTTGTCATCTATTTATAGAAAGTAGCATCGATAACAGGAAGCCTTACTGCTCAGCGAGCGAAGCGCAGTAATTTATCAGTTTACTGACTCGTAGCCTGCAGAGTAAAGAAGTAGTTCCCTCAAGACCGATTTCTGAATACAACTATTATATCCTGTTGGCTTGCGCCAACCATATAAACATATCAAATGTATGTTCCAAGATCTGCAAAATCACGCGTCACTTATTAGGTTAAACCGTAAGGCCAGAGTTTTTTAATTTCTTGGTTCTCGGACATTTTGGGAAAAGTGTCCGGTTGGAGGAGGGAACAAAATAAAAATAAAAATAAAAACAACAACACAGAATTGAGTAAATTAATGACTAGAATTTCACAAAGGGACAGTGATATTAAAATCTTAAGGCTTTATTACTTTAAAAAATAATATTACACAACATTAACTTAATCACTACATGATAACCATGACATTAATATTGTTTTGCATTCCGTGATACAGGTTGAAACCCTTTCACAATGTCATTTTTACGATATCGGTTACATTCTAATTTTTTATTTTTTTTTGCTTTTTGGAAAAAATCGGGTCGGCGGATCCGAGAACCAAGAAATCAAAAACTCTCGCCTAACTCACAGCTGAATAATACTGAATAAGTATTTATTCCGAAGATCAACTGTATAAGTGTCAAGTGTGGTCTTCATTTTCAGGCAATCTGAGGCGGACACTTTGATAGTACTGGGAGAACACCATCTCGCCCATAACACGGGCAACGAGGTTCGAAGGACCGCCAAAGCTATCGTCAAGGTACTTGAACATTCGGGTATTTCATTTGTAGTCTTTCTGGTGAGGAGGGGTTAAACTTATGGCGTTGTTAGTGCATTAGCTCTTTTCTATAATGTCGATAATATACACCAGATAGTCTACTCCACTACATCATTCTATAATTGAAGTATTTGTCAGTAAATTGTCAGTTGAGGCGTCATCTGTTGTACGATTTTCAGTATCTATGTACATTTTATTGTAAAAACCAAATTCTTTGAGATTATACCATGTTCATGAGTTGGAAAAACATTATAGTAACATTATAGCTAATGTATATGGTTGTTTTTGCTTTATCTTTTCTTCACTGAATAAAGCCAGAAACAACTTGAACGTTATTCCCATCCCCCCGAAAACGGCATGGATTTTTAGCTTAACCAAATACATCCCATGTAGTTGGATAATAATAATTGTATTGACAATTCATAATAAATAAATGTTTGGCACTTTGAATTTGCAATCTTCGATAAAGAAGTGATAATGCTGCGTTCCCCATTGCCAGCATGCCGACTACAATCCCGTCACGTATGAAAACGACATCGCTTTCGTGCAGCTGGACTCGCCCGTCGACGTCACCGGACATTACGTCAGAACCGCTTGCTTCGGGTCACGTGACATCACATGGACCTCCGCAGACCCCTGCTTTGCGTCAGGGTGGGGATACACGCAAGGTAATTAGACGCATCGCGTTATTTTCTATAACTGAAACGCATGGATAAAAGACATGCATTACTCACACGTATGAACGATTGCAGTTGTTGTAATAGTCGGTGATTGATCACAAAAGATCTGCCAGAGATTACGCATTCAAAAGTCGTCAAAATGTTGACAGTGCGGCTGGTCGTTTATTGAATGATAAACCGAACTGTGTGTGTATTGCAGATTATATCACGGACAGTCGGCATCTGCAGCACGTGCCGGTGCAGCTGGTGGATACGTCAACGTGTGCAGGCGCCTGGGCGTCATTAGCCACCGTCAGTAATGTCAACAACATGTGCGCCGGAAACGGTACAACAGGGGTGTGCCAGGTATGGCAAGCACGTGTCATTTTAATATTATTATCCGTTCTAACAATAGACCTGCCGCTCACATTTAAACAACCGTTTAGCTATTTTTAAGGGCTAATTTTCATCCAACGTCCGAGCGTCACATGTGCTTCACAAACTTTGCTGCACAAAACGCGCTCTTTTGTGAAAACGACTCCAAATGCAATGATAAGAAACAATATGAAAGGGACCTGTTCACAGCCATTTAGCAATCTCAGACATGCCTTTTGTGGTTATTTCCTGTACCCCATGTGCGTCTGGAACATATTGGTGTATTTCATTGGAGTATGACTTAAAAGGTGAACTTTTGGGGGGTGTTTACTTTGGTATGTGGCATTTGTCGAAATATGACTGCCGAAACCCTGTTTTCTATCGGTATCTGCATTCAGACGAGATGCAGTCTTAGAGGTAACATGACATATTTGTTTTATTGCAAGTTTTGGAAGAGGAAATATTCATCTTTAAATTTATACCATGTTTGCACAATCTGAATAAAGGAAAGGCTAGAAAAATGCTTGGAAAGTTCGCCGTTTTATAATGGGACCCTATGGAAATTGGAAAAACTGGTACGTAACCTTTAAGAAAACCAGGGTACGACCCTTTAGGATCCGCTTTTAAATCAATTAACCATGTAACTGTGTTATTTTATTGATATTATTTCTTTTCACGGGAACAAAATGTGATTAATATCATAACTGACATGTTTTTACGATTTATAAAGAGAAACCTGTTTGTTCGAGTAAAAATATGAAACAAGTACGGAAGCTCGTCTTTTGCATCTCACAGCACATCATGTTATAAGCAAAAAAAAAATACGTTTTATACATTATTGATGTTCATTGCATTAAAATAAGTCTAAATGAACTGGTAATTTGACTAATTATATGATTTTGGTACCAATTTTAGCTCCCGCTCCCCATACAATCCAAGTACTGAAAACGCAAGCCCGATGGCTTATCAAGTGTTATACTCAAATGCATTTTTGAAGCATTTCTACTAAGCGAATCGACCAGAAATTGTGCATGTGTGCCACAAGTAGGTTAATAATGCTGTAGACGAGTTTGTTTCATGATAGCAAAATCCTGAGTTTTCTTTTCGGGTAAAAAAAATGAACAAAAAAGTACGGAAACTCGCCTTTTGCGTCTCACAGCACATCAAATCATGTTATAAGCAAAAAAAAATGTACGTTTTATACATTATTGATGTCAATTGCATTAAAATAAATCTAACTGAACTGGTAACTTGACTGGTTTATATGATTTAGGTACGGATTTTAGCTCCCGCTCCCCATACAATCCAAGTACTGAAAAAACAAGCCAGATGGCTTATCATGTGTTATACTCAAATGCGTTTTTGAAGCATTTTGGTTTATCATGAGTTATACTCAAATGCGTTTTTGAAGCATTTCTACTAAGCGGATCGACCTGAAATTGTGCATGCCATGATGTGTGGTACAACTAGGTTAATAATGGTGTAGACGAGGTTTTTTTCATGATAGCAAAATTCTGAGTTTTCTTTTAATATACTGTTAATACCGTTTCGTTAATGAGTAGATCTAGTCGTCAGTTGAAACTGACTGAAACTGATAAAATTATAAAGCGTTTGTAACGTTAAACGATGGAATTAATTGGAATGTTTTTGTTGGTTTCGTTAAAATTGTTGACAATACATGGATCACTTAACGGAGGTTTATATATAGAAATCGGAATGGCCAAGTGGTTAAGGCGTTAGTTTTTTAATCAGAGGGTCTGAGGTTCCAATCCCGGTGGGAACAACTATTTTCTTTTTTGTCCTTTACGTGAACTATTATATTTGAGCTCCTTAGTTCCGGACTTGTCTTCTCTTACAGCAGATATAGACATGGAGTTGTCTTCTCTTACAGCAGAATAAAACAATTGACTGTATTCCAACACTATTAGCAACCTATTCTTTGTAGATATATGTTTTCCATTGTCTTTATGTTGTTGATGTTCTTCAGGGCGATTCCGGTGGCCCACTGGTGTGTTACCGTAATGGTCAGTATCACGTGGTCGGAGTGACGTCTTTCGGCTACTACACATGCACGACGCCAGGATTCCCGGATGTGTTCATGCGTATCTCTGCTTACCTCGACTGGATGATTTCCTACATGCTTCTACTGACTACCGTTGCCTAAGACTTACCTGTTCAATGCAAACCCGTTCCAAAAGCCAACAATACTAAAAAAATTGTTATAATTTTGTAAGTGAATGTGGAATAAAGCATACGTATATATATATATATAATTTATAAATGAATTACTACCGTAGGTAAAAATAAATAGTACACACATAGATGTGTATTGCACCTATCAATGTTTCCCCCAAGGGTGGGGGGGGGAGCGGCGGGCATATAGGGGACTTTAGACTGAAAGCGATTCCCGACAGGCGGGAATTTGACATTCCGAATGATTCCGGGTCCCGGGGTAATAGACTTTTAGATTCTGGTAATACAGGCCCCGGCCCATTTGATAGATATATAGCATCACCCACTGAGGGGATTTAGACAAATATGCTTGACTCCAGGGTGGGGAATTAGACCCCCCAATTTTTTTTGTCTAATTCCCCTGGGTCAGCCCGCCGCTAAGGTGGATTAAGAGGGGCGAAAGCGGCGTGCGCCCCCCCCCCCCTCCCGTCCTCGATAAATTGTCTTAAGATTCGATGTTGTGAACCTCACAATAACCCTTCTAGCTCTTACATAAAAAGGATGATAATTACCGGTATTATCGTCACCGTATATATCCGCTTTCCTATCATGTTATGTTGCATAGAAGTCTAGTACACGTCTAGTATATATTCCAAAGCTAAGCAATAATATCGTGCAAAGAAATGGTCATTGTTTCGCAATATATATAATTTGTACATGTTTAGGTGTTCCGATATGCGCCTATCAATATATTCCACCAGTCCCCGCGGGGGAGGGGGGGGGGCGGAGTGCATATACGGGACTTTAGGCTGCGAGCGATTCCTGACAGGCGGGAATTTGACACATCGAATGATTACGGGTCCCGGAAAGTAGACTCTGGTCGGTATTTAGATCCCGGGCCATTTGTTACACCAAGTACACCAAGTATCCCCCTGTGGAAATTTAGACAAAATATGCTCTAGGGTGGGGACTTAGACTCACAAAATTAAGATTAGTAAAATTCCCCTGGGTCAGCCCACCGCTCCCCCCTGGGAAAAATAGAGATTATTGTGCAATTATAACGTACCCCGATACGTATTTTTATGGAATGTCACTGGATTTGCTATCAAAGAACATAACTATTGCAATCAATATCTGGTAAAATATGTTTTATGTCACTGAAAAACGAAACCCTACTGTTAATCTTAAAGCCGAAGAGACATCCATAATCAATAGGAATATACACCCATATAGACGCGTAAATGGCGATTATATTGCCACAATCTCGTACACTCTAAATAAATAATCAACATAAACTGTTAACATACGGCATCTTCACGGATAACTACGATATTTACTAGCATGGACTGACTTTTGTAACATCGGTGTCTATATGCTGAGATAGCTAGCGATATTGTTTTAAAGGTATGTAGATTTTTTTTCATTTGAGTAATCAGTCGATTATTTCTTGTAAGATGGGCATTTTCTTTCTTTCCCGATATAGAGAACGCTTTTTGGTTACACTGTCAGTTACTTTTAATTTACTGTAATAAAACATGCATGCTACGCCGAAAACTACTTTGCCCCGTGACTGTGTTTTATAAGAGCAGAACAGAACATGTGTTTAATATATTACTTGCACACTGTACATAGTCAAGTATACAATAAAACATGCATACTAGTAAGTTAAAGACACGTTATACAATATAAGTATGAAAAATATACAACATATATGTTATGAACATTAAATAACTTTATTAGGTCAGTAGGATACCTTTCGAAATATATAACATACAATTAACTATATAATTATAGTCCATATCCTAAAAACGTACATACTGATATGTAATTAAGTGCTGTAAGTAATGTTCGGATGATTTATATACAATTGTAACATAAAAACATCAGAGTAATTGTATAATACAATTATACTAGTACAAGCTTTATAGCCCCTTATTCAATATACCTGTAGATTTGTTACTGCGTAAAGAAAGACAATAAATGCAATAATGTGCATGTATCGAAGAAAATAATGATATATACATGTGTTTCAATACAAACACATTTATACAAAATGCAATTTATTCAACAACGTTTTCGTTCACATATAATATATATAGTAGATGTTCTTTTCAATTCCAGTCCAAAATTGATACTAAAACTAAACTTCAGTGTCTATAAACGGGCTAATGTAGATGTTTTGCATACATATTGTACAGGGTGATAAATAAGCAGGATTCAACTAATATTGTGTTGGATAACGATGTTAGACGTTGACAAGAAGTTTATACAAAACAGTTTCTAAATTTCAACAGATTAACAAGAGTATAATCACATTAGAGATATCAATGCAATTAAGTGTTTTAGATGTATCAAAGTGCGCTGCAAACAAACACTAATGCATATTAATCCTGCAAACTTGTCAGTGTTATTATGTACTTATCGATAACAGACTTGATCAATCGATCAAACCGATAAAAGCTTTCTGTCTAGCATAACAAATAGCGAAAGTTTGCAATAGGCAATTTAAATCGGAGTAACAAGCAATAAAAGTACTATTTCGCAGACAGTCGGCGTATTTACACTTTCATTTAGCCAACCTATCTTTATAGAAAGTTTATAGGATTTATTTTTCGATACCTACGTTCATTGCTAAGTGCGCAACAATTGAAATCAATATAATCATAGTGTTCGTTACATATATAGACACTACGGATTAAGCCAACACCTTTAATCTTTAAAGGTAAGTATCTATTAAATTTCTATCAAAATATCGTTTGTAATATAAATTTTAATATAATACGTTTTACACCGTCCTTTCTGCAGTCTTTTGTGCTTCTGTTTATGTAAAATTATCACAAAATACTCGCCATTATTTATGTTGCTTATTGGTTTATCAATAGATTGGCAAGATTGACAGTGATATCTCTAATAAACCAACCACTCCATGAAGATCGATTATTTAATGGTTTTTTACCGAATTATGTCCGTCGTGAATCTCTTTTCGAAAACGGCTCAATCAAAACTTTCTTTTAACTTGTACTGTGATTGATCTACAATGTCCCAGCGCACTAAATTCTTACTCAGCTCACGCTGCTGTTATATGGATGTATTTAAAGGGACTTAATCACAGATTTTCGTGTTTTCTTTTAAATGTCATTAAATGTCTTCACTGCAAAAGCTTTTAAAAAGCACCTGAACTGTAAAAAAAACTTTGTATAGAGAAACAAATATCAAAATAAAAATAATTGATTGTGTAGGGTCTCGAACTATATATGACCTTCGTATTTTTGAAAAATGCCATTTAATGTCTTAATAAATTGCAAAGGCATAAGCATGTGCACTAACCAAAACACAATATTACATATCTAGACAAATTTCAAAGCAAAAGCAATTGCCTCGAGTCTGGGGATCGAACCAATGACCTCAGGGGTAGAAAGTCTGTAACGCTAACCTCTCGGCCGGCAGAACTTACGTGCATTGTGGTGTAATTTTTACGCTCTGCAACATGCGCAAGTAATGTACATATTTCGGCAATTACCGACAAAAAGCGTCGTTACAAACGCGTAATTAATTTTATCAATTAGTAATTTTCTTTCTTGATAAATAAAGTACTTAACGTTTTGGAATATATGACCTTGTTTGAAATTGTCGATTTGCCAATCTGTGAGTAGAACCCTTTAATGGAGATTTTCTAAAACCATTTTACTGACGTAGCCATGTGTTTCCACCAGGAAAACGTACGTTTCCAGGGTTTCTAGTCGGAATGACTCGCATTAAGTACCTGAAAACGGAAGAGGCGGCGGCGAAGGCGGTGAACCACATCCTGGTAAGGGAGCAGCCCTTGGTAGGGGTCAAATGCCTAGGGAGCTGCGTAGGGGAGAAAGGTAGGAAGGACGTGTATTATATGTGAATGAAATACATGTAGTATATTTATATGGAACGTTGAATAATAAGTAGGTCTCTAAATAAAATTAAAACATGTAGTACACATTTTAGGTATCTACTACTGTATTTATTTAGTAGGTACCTACGAAATATGTGTTTTAGTCCGGACCGTACTCTTAAGTTGTATACTAGGGGTATCTATAGTGTAAATATTCATAAACGTTTGTATGTCACCAACACCGACTGTTGTGGGTCAGTTTCTTTGATTTGTTAGCCTGGGGTAAGTGTGTTTTGTGAAGCACTGAACTTGTAAAATCCAATCACTTTAGTCTACAGTACGTACATCTAAAAATAAATGGTATGGAATGTACTCTAGTATAATGGCGGAATATGTCGTCCAATATACACAACAACCTACACTAGGGACCGAGTGACTAAAGATCTACATTCAGGGAAATGTAGTCAATGCAGTGAACTAGTGTTACAAAACAGTCCGTAAGTGAGTTCTGAATTTGCAGATTTCCTCGGATATATATTCTAACCACATTCGGGTATTGCTTTTAAACGTGTTTTTTTTTAAGTATCATCATTCAGAAGTTCAAAATGCAAAATCGATAATTTGACTGATTCCGAACAGCGTGCGTGTTGTGCTTTAAACAAAAATGTTAAATGTAATATGCAAGCATGTGTGCAAATAACGTAGGTTCCGTGTTCAGAGATTGAATGGCTCTGTATAAGGAATATTTCGTATCGCGTACCATAGATTGTTTGATAATATACGCCTATATGCACTTTGTGTCAACATTAGGAGCAAACAGAAATATTGATAAAAACAAGCTTGAAATGATATGTCATTATGTACAAATACACGTATAGAACTTATTGTCGGTGAAATATCAATGCTCTAGTATTAAGTGACGATCTATTTACAATAGCTGTTTTAGAAATCCAACGACGGTCAAATAATTGTATTGAATAACTGCATAGTCTTGAATTGAATAACCCGCGTATTTTTGTCACAGCCGGACACCAAATATACGGTTAGAACATATACCACTTTTATGGAAAAAATCCGTTACCAACAAAATGGTTAGGGTGTCGAATGTCGTTGTTCCGAGGGCCCCATTGCCCTATATTTTCGATACAGAAGTAGATCTACATGTATATGTAAGAAATATGTTAACGCTATTTCATAACTAAAGCAATATTTCTAATTTTACAGCGTTACCATCGTTCCGTATTACGAACGAACCTGAAGATGCATGGTTGCTTCATTAATTATATATTTTTTTTACGTGTGTTACATAAACGTATTGTCCCCGGGACGTCTAAGGAGCGGTCGAACTCGTATGGCATTGAAGGAAAAACAACACGTGGGTTAGGATCGAAAAAGGGCATTTATTTAAAATGCCATAAAATAGCCAATACATTGTATATACATGAAAATTTGTAATATACAATGAAAACACAAGTTTTTCCATAAATGACATAATGGGCGGACAAAAACCGCCAATACACCGTATATGCATAACAATTTGTAATAAGCAATGAAAACATAAGTGAGGCCATAAATGACCTAAATTGACAAAATGGGCTGACACAATCGCCGTATATATAAAATATATTATACCATGAAATATCAATATTCAAAAATAGCATAAATTAATTGGCGTATATTCGCCGTGGCAAAAAAGAACGATGAATGGAAATAAAGAGGTGGAGGTGTGGGTGGTGGTGGTTTTTAGAATTGCAAAATGGTGAGGCATCCGCCTGCACCAAATATATTGTAAACAATGAGTTCTACGTATTCTGAGTGGCTGACTAACGTCACGTGATAAAACACTTGTATACGATTGGATATTGACTACTGAGCTAAGGTTAACTTGCACAAAAAAATTAACGTGAACAATGACATAAAAAATGTTATGTGTTCATAAAATATTATAAACTTTTATACAACTATCGACACCGTGACTCATCTTCGGTTGAGCGGTGTGGTAAAACCCATCTCTATAGTAGAATGTAACCGCCAATCAAACTCATATGACAGTGACGTGCGGGGATCGAACTTGGGTCACCTAAGCGAAAAGCGAGTGTGTCAACCAATGCGCTAGCCGGACCACTTGTAACGTGTGCTACGGTGCATAAGCGTGTATTGAATTTAATCGAGTGCAGCGGGATTCTCTCCCTTATGGTCATCGCCCACGAATAATTGGGTTGCGGTGAATATAATTACAAGATACACTGTACACCCGTTCCAGAGGCGACCCAGGAGTTTTAGTTTTAGTCAAGTGCATAGTACAATTTCGATAGACAAGTCAATAGGTTATGTTGTAGCGGGGACTCGAACTGCGGCCTGTGGGATGTGAAGCCACTGTGTTACGACATGACCATGGATGCACTACTAAGAAACGTGCACAAAGCGAGTATGTATGCATTTGCTATCTCCAGGAGGCCGGATCACACTAGTGGTGGTGGGGTGCTGGGAGGGCAATGTCTACATCTTCGACACCCAGAAGTGTCCCAACATCATGTACTCGGGGCAGCTACTCAGGCTTCTACAGTCCGCAGAAGTGTTAAAGGTAAATCGGTCAATAGTTTAACCCTCCTTTATTGAGCTTACTGAACATTCTATTGCGTTAATAGTACTCATGAGAATGTATTCTATTGCAATTTCTGTAAGTGAATATTCTACGAGAGGTGGACAGTTTAAGATTATGATCGTAATTATATTTAAACAATACTCTGAAATGCTTTGATCGTCTTCAGTCTCTCCAATTGTGCATTGTCTCTTATGACGCACCGAAGGTGAATTATGGAATTTCAGAACTAAGCGGGCAAGTTGTTAAGTGAAAATACATTATACAACATAGCTAGAACGTCCATTGAGATATCAGAAAAATGCATTGTCATACAAAATAATGCACCAGGCCATTTGCTTGAAAGTATAATGTGCGTCCCATATATATACACATCATTTTCCTACAACTTATATAGAGAACGACGTTCAAAGACCCAATTAATCTACAGTTGAACGTGAGTATCTAGGCCCCTTTCAATGTGAAAATCGGAAGAAAAGTTATTTCCTTATTATGTTCCCAACGAATTGCAGGTGTTGGCTAATTGTGACCCGGACTGTACCACCCTTTCACAGCAGTTTGGAGTATGCATCCAGCATTTCTACGACGCACAGGTAACCAGTCTTAATGCTCGAGTACATCGTATTAATGGGACATATCGACACACGAGAAAACATGATAATTTCTTTACATATTACAAGTTTATTCGAGTAACAATAACATATTGATGGAAAAAATATACATGTATTTATACAAAATTTATACAAAATACATATACAAAGTTCATGTAGTTTCAAGTAATTCCCAGCAAATGAAGTGAGTTTTTAGCAAACGTTCATGTCGACCAGTCGTCAAAATGCTCCTTTAATTCGACATGTAAGCTGAAATTCGAAACGAGAATATAAGTTTTATAGTAATCAATGCTTTATGTGTGCGATGCATGTACACTAATGGTAGTGCTAGAAGAAAGATATTTAACACAGTAGTGTACTCCAATATTATCGCAAATCCAATATCCAATATATAACTAAATTTACGAGTACGATTTTGAAAATAGAGTTTGTATCACAACTAGGTAAGTAATTAGTCCATGATGAATTTATGATGGACGCAAACCGATTTCTCTTAGAGAAATATAGATTATATAAATTATATGACTGATCGTGACGTTATTTTTGTTGGTGTGTGCAGATCGCACATTCAATCATTATGGAGAGGAGCGGACTTCCGGCGCGCCGGCTGACACTGGAGCAGCTGTGTGATACGTACAAGCAGCCGATTCCAGCATCTTCTGCAAACCTACAGGTAACACCATCATTGTCAGTTGTCACCATCGTCAGCATCATCGCCAGCAACTTCATCATCAACAGCAGCAGCAGCAAAAACAACATTATCAGCATCATTATCAGCATCATCATCATCATCATCATCATCATCATCATCATCATCGCGATCCCCTTCCTATCTCCTTACCTGCTTCTTCATGCTAATTTTACTAAATGCACGGATTCAACTCTGGACGTAAACGCTGTCGGCATCGTTATACATATTATACATAACAATATTGTAATATTTCATTTTCTTCCTTTTAATACAACTGTGTGTAACCGTATGCCATGTTTCAGCGCCTTCTGCATGAGGACATGAACTTCTGGGCGCGGCGCCCGCTGTCACGTGACATGTTGGAGCTGTCCGCCGCCTACGTCCGGCCACTGGTTCCCGGCATATTCGTGGCTACAGACAGGTGAATGCTTGGCGCAAAATCAAGATTGCAACGGGATTCGCCCCCCTTAGATCACTTCCCATCCCCTTTCCCCCCTATTGCTTGAAATTGTTAGTTAGGTTTAAGGGAAATAGTGAATTGTACTGCACACGGTTCGTCCCATCGGCGAAAATCGAGTCTTTTCAGTGTCCGCTATAAAGCACCTTGATTTAACCCTTTATGTGCCATGGACGATTAAGCGCGTAAGTGGGGCTCGAACCTGCAACTACTGGGGTCCGAAGCGAGTTTGTTACCACCAGTTCTCGATATGATAATAAATCTATAACTGTGACAATATATTTGGAACATTTATAATCACGTCTGAATAAATCATTAAATTGCCTTTATCGAAGATATATTTATTATTTAAATACATTATAAAGAAAAAGTGTCAATTACTTATAAACCAGTTCCCACTGAGATACAATGTGCGTATCTGCATTTGAATTAATCAGGATGCAGCTCAGTAATGAGGTCTGGTGCCACGAATACTTGCAATAAAGAAAACCAAACTGGGTGACAATTAATTAGATATGGTATCCAAAGCCTACCTTAAGAACACTTTAATGCACGATAGAAGGGTTTTTATAACCCCATTACACAGAAGGAGCGAAACATTAGATGTTTCAAGCATGGCATTGATGTATTCGCGCAATAATATTATGCATTATCAAACTTAAGAGTATAAAAAGTAGTCCTTCGAGAAATACCAATGGAAATCCGGATTTCCACGACATTGTTTTATTTCCCATGTGTACGCGTAGAATGTCGTTGAATTTCAGATAGCATTTGACATACTTCTATGGATATTATACAGTTCTAATTTAGGCGAATCTACGTCATAAAAAGGTACAAAAATCGCGTTTTATCTGGTGTATACCGGTATTCCAGGCACTAATAACGAAAATGTATTTGTAATTGTTTGTACATTGTATATGTATTATTTTGTATATAATAGCCATTGTGCATCCGTTAAAAGTGGCGTATAATCGAAACGTCGTGCAAAACGGAATTGTTTATAAATGCTTTTCTCTTTATCTTACTATCACTTACCCGGCGCGGTAAAACGGTAAAACTGGAAATATGTGCTACTTTTTACTCTCTCGCTTCGCTCGCTCAATTTAGTAAGATACACATTAAATTCGGTAAAATATACCCCACCTAGC
The DNA here is from genome assembly GCA_027627225.1 of Congeria kusceri. Lineage (NCBI taxonomy): Eukaryota > Metazoa > Mollusca > Bivalvia > Myida > Dreissenidae > Congeria > Congeria kusceri. The sequence goes on along the minus strand of CM051025.1, from coordinate 50,888,211 downwards.
CCGACCCCTATGATTTCTTACGTACCCCGTAGTACCGGCTCAAAAGTTCATCGAAACCGATAAACTTTAGACAATGTGTATATATACCTTATTTGTAAATGATTTTTTTTTTTCTTTTTTAAATTCATATAATAATAGAGATGTCAGATGCAATACACCGTTGGCACAGGAAACCACATAATGAATATTTATAATTTTCGAATAAATACGATTCAAAGACTACTTTCGAGTTGAAACAGTTTTGTCTCAATAAATAGTTTAGTTCCCAAAAATCTAAACCAACAAATTTCTTGTCGGCTCAAATTCCTGGCGATTTCATATTTTTGTCCGGCACCATAAGTAAGCGAAATTAACACAACGTCGGCTTCACTTGCCTTATTATTTCACAACGCAATCATACGAGTACCTTCCTTTCACAATACTTCGTGTAAAAAAAACATGCTCGTCTGTCTGTTCGTTAGTTCGGTTCGATAAAAAAAAACATACAGTACATAACACATTTCAAGAAAATTGATGATGGCTGTGAACATGTTAGTTTTTTAAATGACATTCAATTCGAAAAGAGATAAATGAGGAGGTCAATGAATAATACAAGTACATGTAATTCTCGATGCATTTGTGTTTGAGTTTAATCAGCTACGGATTTTACTTGTTTAAAGACGTTCCTGATATACGGTATATAACATTAAATGTCAAGTACGTATTTTGTGGAAAGGCACATTAAACAGTGACAGTTTATTGCCAAAACAAGTTCATGACATACAGATGAATTAACATGTCTTTATAACATTGAATGTCAAATACGTATTTTGTGGAAAGGCACATCAAACAAGGGCAATTTACTGCCAAAACAGGTTCATAACATACAGATGAACCAACATGCTTTTATTCAGTGAAACAAAGTGCATTTGATGATGATGATGATGATTATGATGATCATGATGATGGTGATGATGATGAGAAAAATGTATCATATATCGTTGATAGGGATCTGTAGCTGATCAGACCAACAGACAACATAAAGGGATTATAAATGCACGATCAAACGTTTACGACCCCCCCCCCCCCGTCCCCAAACCCGAAATCCTGGTGACTATAATCGAGAAACATTACGTGCTCGTAACATTTCCAGGTTTAAAAAAATGCTGTGGGCTTTAGTTTGCTTCAACAAGACGAAATGTGTTTTTCGTAAACTTGAAATTCAATTAAAACGTCCCGAAAGTCGTTTCGAATTTCGACACCCCGTGGAATCATTGCGACCATAACGCGACCATAACGCGAGCGTAATGTGTAGAAAATGTCGCAATGCTGCTTCCGTTGTGGTGTCAATATCAAGAAATGAACTTGAATTTAACAAGTTGTCGACCTATAAACATCATTCTTCAAAGAATTTCCATCAACTGCTACACACAAATCGGCACCTTTGGTAAGGTATTAGGTTAAATGTTCAGTTTTGAAAATGTTATGGTTGCGAGGCACGCGTTGTGGTGTCAATGCATAGTTGTGGTACTGATGTCAAATTAAAAGCTAAGAAGAAAATTTTGATAAAACCAAAGTTTAACCACAACATGTTCATTATCTATCCAAATTGTACCTCGTTGTGTTTTTGAAATGGCATTCAACGAAATATATCGTTTATAATAACATTTTAAAGTAAGAAAATGAATTTAGTCTGTCTTGAATTTCAACATGGTGTTACAGTATACAGGGGGTATACTGCTTTGCAAATGTTTGTCCGGTAGTATGTTTGTATGCGGTAGTTCGATAGACCGATTTTTTCCGGATTTAAAATAGCTCCAATAACGTTTCTCCGTGTAATGACTCAGAAATCCTTGTGCATGCATGAATAATTTGTTTTGTTTGAATACATTCATTCTGTTCATAAAATTTACAGCAGCGGGCAAGTCATAATGACTAAGAACGCCTACCCTGCTACGCGCCCGTGTGTCACAAAGTGAGCAGCTGTACAGCCCAAGTGTGAACCTCGGGTCTTGAGAAGAAAACAATCAATATGAGTTCAGTATGGCCACAAAAACGAGCACGGATTAGCTAAAGATGAAATGTACCAATAGAATACATATCTTAATCGACAATGTAATTGTGAACACTAGTGTACGTAGTTATCAGTGCAATGTCTGTAGCTATGCACTTGTTGAGAAATTGTTAGACACCAAACTCACATCATACTGGTGAAACTGCTTTATATGACATGATCTTGATGTAGTTCATAAATCATTCATACAATCGATGCTGATGTTTCTGATACTAACACTGATTTTAGCGAGTTTGAAACAACGTTACAATATAACCAGTAACAATTGAAAACATGTATGTATAAATAAAAATGTAATTATTGACGTCAGTGTAAAGAACAAACTTGATTAGGGCTTTCTTTTAAGGTGATAAAACACAGGTTAATTAAAACAAGAGATCTGTGATATTGGGGCAATGAAATTGTCTACGTATTTTCCACTGTTGCGTTATATCAATTAAAGCTGAATGACTTTAAACAGAAGTTACATGTGAATCGTTTGTTTGAGACTGCCGTCATCTCCAGAACTTGACATTAAACCAAAAAATAACAACAACAATATAATGGTTTTAGACACAAAATCTATTGCTATAAATCCTACAGAGTAACTTTGCATCAGCACCACAACCATGCATTGACATCACAACATGTGCCTCACGACCATAATATGTTGAAAAACGAACATTTAACTCAATTCCATATCTAAGTTGCCAATTTGCGTGAAGCAGATGATGGTATTTTTTAGCAACAATGATGTTTATAGGTCGAAAACTTGTTCAAATGTACCAAACATCTTTGAAATTTGCAAGTTTTTCTTGTCAACATTGAAACAGTCAATGTTTCGAAAGTTCTACAGGATACAATATCGCAATTTTCCCTAAGTATTTGTAACTAGAATAAACCATATACACATCTGTGTCAAATAGCATTCTCTGATTTTTTTAATTATCGCTCACAAGTTTCTAATAAACAAAAATACAGAGTCGTACTCACCGCTAACGTCCATTTCTTGATATTGACACCACAACGGCAGCTGCATTGCGACATTTTCTACACATAACGCTCGCTATATGGTTGCTATGATTCCTCGGGGTGTTCGACGAATAGCGAGCGCAATGAACTGCCATAGTTAACAAACACAAGTGAATGGGAATATGCGTCATTGCTGTAGAAAGCATTGCTTCATATACATTTTGATTGTAACATGTATACACTACTAGTCATGATAGTATTTAAATTAAAATGCATTTGGCATTTCGGGTCTCCGATTATTTGTCGGAAACAACTGTTATTTTGTAAACGGTGTTTGTCAGGTCGAACAAAGCAGCGTGGTTATAAGTTATTTTTTTCCGTTAATGAATGTCATCCATCGCTAGTGTTGTTTTATAAAAAATATATATTAATTAGTTCTAGTGTGACATGCACCAAGTCTATGTTTAGAGTACATTGTATTTTAATATCATTTCTGTGAAATTGGAAGTCTGAATGCACGGCCTGTTATTATGTGATCATTTATCCACAAGCGATACTTCGTACATTGAAACATATGATGGATGTTTTTCTTAAATACCGGGTAGTACGTATATTTAATTTGTGCATATGACGCTAACCTCAAAACTAAAATCGTGACACGGTGCGTTTTAGAATTATTTCAATTTTTAATTACAACCAATTTGCCTTACCTTCATTGTCATATTGCTGGGCCGGCAAGCTCAGTTGGTAGAGCGCTTGACTGTCGATATGGGCTTCGTGAGTTCGAGCCCCAACCCGGCCACATATATCTTGTGTGGGGATTGGTCATGAAAAACAACCTCTGCGGCCAGTCTCCCCCTACCACTGATTCAAGTAGGGCAGTTGTCAGTTACTTGCATACGTATGCGTATTTGATAATAGTAAACTGCTTAGATCGTCTAAGCTTGCCCAGGAAAAGTGTGAATAGTTAAACTGACAGCCGTTATATGACGAAAAAGCCATACAAACAGACAAACAATTATTGTGATGTTGTTCAAATGCTTGTTTTGGTAAACATGCTTGCTACAGTTAACAGGTATGTGAATTTCCACAGATAAATTATGGGACAATCGTGTTTCATTTTGAAGTGCAAACCTAATTTAAACGGTATTTGAGATCGGGGTGGCATATGGATATAGTGTCCGCCTAGTGATCGGGAGGTCCCGGGTTCGATCCCCACCCGTGGGGCGTTCTCGAGATCTCCCCTAAAGACACCAAGTACTGGTTCTACCCAGGAAACGGACTCGAGAGTGTCTCAATAAGCCTTATGCTTTCGATGCAATCGAGCTAAAATAAATAGGTATAAACTAAACTAATTTAAACGTTAATTTTTAGAAGTCACGTCATGGCAGAATTAACTCAGCGTTCCAAATGTCGTAAAAAATCACACGCAGAGATTGCTATTGTCGTAAAATACTGGAGTTTGAATAATAGTTCTTTAGGATAGTTTAGTCCCTAATTGTTACTTGGCTTCCGCATCCCAATCTGTTCACTCGTTAACTCCTATCTGGAACGGTATTAGGTCGACTCACATGTGTCATTAGGAGGTGGCTATAATGACAAAGAATTAAAGTACATCACCTTCCAGGCTGTTGAACCCGCCTAAATATTTTTTCCGCCGGATATTTGTTCAACGAGTATTGTTCTGTGCCAAGAACAGCGCAATTTCGGAATAATGTATCGTGACTATAGTAAAACCAGACATATCCTAGAAACGGATGGCCACGCTGTATCTGCAGGAAAAATGGAACAATGAACATACGCATAACAAAATTGTGTCTCTAAATTAGTAGCATAATAGCCCAAATATAGGGTCCTTTGTGGCCCGTGAAATCAGACCAAAGTTATCCTACACAACTTATACTATATATTCAGTATGCTCTATATTCTGTCTATCAGCTTTTTAGACCAGTAAAGTAAAACAATGTAAGCATCTGACTAAATGTTCAGACGTAACATATGGTATGTTGGACAAACAATTGACCTTTCGACGAGATTTGATTGACATCGCGTTTAGCCATTTAGAAAGCCAGGGCGTAATTATTTGACGGACATGTCTTGTAAAAATAAAACAAAACAAAAAAACATTCGTATACTGTGAACGGTGTTTGTCGGAGATTCTGATATGATACTCGCTGATTTTTCTATAAACAAAGAACAAAATTATCGTTGTTAAACTACCTAAATATACAACGCAAACAGTAGTCCCGATTCTGAGCGCACCACAGTACATGGTAGTTCTCATTACAATTGCAACAATATTTGTTAGATAATGTTAGAATCGAAAAAATTTCGCATTATCGTCGTTTATCGGTCAATAAACAACTCTTTGTCGTTCTGATGCGTGGCTATTAAACCACTCGGGCTAAATTATTTCTTGGTTGACCAACTATTCTACAAGAGTATGCGGGGTTATAAATCCCGTAGCTTATTGTCATTTGTTGCGAAAAGCAGCATTAAAATCTGTCTTAGAATGCCGTTCTCTGTTCTAGATCCCTGCCGACGGACAGTAACCAGTGGTTTACGCATCAGTGCGAGGAGAACCGCCGTCGTCGGCTGCCTCTGTACGCGCCGCCGGTAAACATTCATCAGGCCATTAAGCATTGCTGCACGTGCAGGAGTTGTGACAGCACACGTGCACAGTTGACGTCACAGTATAATAGTAGTCCGGATGTATGAGTTCTAGTTCTAGTAATAATTCAACTCGCGTAGAATTCAAAGTAGCTTTATTAAACAGTGTCGGTAACAGTTTTCATGAACAAGTGATGTTTACGGGAGCTTGACGTGAAATGGTTGAACGTTCACAGAAAACACTGGTAATTAAAAAAGCATTTGTCTAACGTTGAGCACGATTACATTGTACCGGTAATGTTAAATTTGTTGTGAGGGTATTGTTTATTGATGTTCTTGTCATTTGTTTATGATATTGCCAGAAAGATGCGGCGTCCAAGGACAAAACAACCAAGAAATGTTACTGACTATATGCCTTTTCTATATTTAACACCGTTTTATATACATGTATTATTCCTGTATAAGATTCTGATGGCGGCAGGCATAGCACCTTCCATCTGAAGACTTGCACATCTGTAGTTCCATGTTCTTGTTATATTTCTGAAATAAAACAACGACAACTGAATGTGCTGTGACAGTATTCTACAAAATATATCTCTTCAGCAAGCTGGTCCCATCAGACATTATTGACAACATCACTGACATCTCCAATGAATTCTTCAATAACGGTCGTGATACGCAAGATTCATATATAAGGATTTCCTAGAGTTTGTATGCCACGATTGCTTCTTAATGTTACTAGTATTTCATGCAAACTCATAATATACACTGTTTTTCTTTAATTGATATACTAATCCGCAAGAGACTGTGCTCGGAAAACAAATCGTAACTCATCTAATATCAAATTGTGAAACAGTCCTTTGATATTTGAAAATATTACTATTATTCTAATAGCGTTTAAAATGTCATTAACTTTCAGTGATAGAATTTCGCATGTAGTATTCGACATAGCAAAACTTGTTTGTAATTTCCCATTGAAACATTATTACGTCCTCTACTATACGCGGACATTTATTTAACGTTCGTACTTGAAACGTAACACGTAAACCAATACATGCAATAATCAAATTACTGACCGCATCGAATTGGTCTGGAAAGGCATAGATAGATAAACCTAGATGCCGCATCGCCTGTTACCCGTATGCAAGTGAAATGCGTCGGCGCGTCCGCCATATTGCTGCGGTCGTCGATTGTAAACATTGCTATGATTTCTTTGCAAGGTTATCCATAATTAGGCTTTTAATTTGATAATCTGAGGAAAAATCTTTAAATTAATATTGTTTTATTTTTGGTCTTGGGAATATTCCCTCCAATTATATACAATAACTATATTCGTTCGTGGAATATAATTGTAATTATGAATATAAACGGATTTCGGATGAACACCACTCAGTCTGAATGCTGATTCGATTTCGGATAAAAAAAATTCTTCCAATGACAAAGTTGACGTAGCTGACAAATGAATTGCAAAAATTGATGGCAACAGTTAATAAAACTCAGCTTGAAATGTACTAGCCGTATAGATGGATTGAGTATGCCAATACATTTATCCTAGAAGGTGTGTGTATTACTCTCATGCATCATCGTGGATAATGGTGTTGTGCAGTGCTTAAATAACAACAATCTTCATTTATGCTCAAAAATCTGGATTGATACTGACATTAGACTGCAGAGGCACCATTAGCAAAATGTTGGAAAATGGGAGCCTGGAAAGACAGGTAAATAAGCAATGCAAATTCAATTTTAGTCAAGACACATTTTGTTCCTTGTATTTGTTTAAAATGACTGCAGTCTGTTAGAATCTAATTGCCCTGCAATTTCCATTTTCAAAAACTTATGTTATCATTTTCAAACACAAGTCATTCATGTTCACTTTGAATTAACTTTCTTTACATTTTATTTTTTATGCTGACTGTTGTAATTTTTCATAAAAATCCACTTGCCAGAATGGAAATTTGCCATTTTTTTCACTGGTCAAGAGCAAATTTAGATGACCAGCTACCAGCAAAATATTACTTTTTGATGCCTAACTACAGTAATGTTATGAGACTCTGTTTCAGTGAGAAAAACTAATGTTAGTATTTTAATTGTATAAATGGATTAAATAATCAATTCGATCAACATGTCTGATATGTTAATTTCAAGAGAACTTAATGATTTATGTTAATAAGAAATATAACACTGTTATGTACTTGTTTATTTATTAAATATTACATTTTTTCTTATTTAAAGGGAAATAGTGTTGACATAATTTAGAAATATGTAAGATCATTTGTCAAGTCCTATTTAAATAGTTGTTTTTCTTCTTTTAGATTTAACAGCTAATGATTTTTCAGAAAATATCTATTTTCCTTCTTCAGATGAAACAGCCAAACATTTTTAAGAATAAGCTATGTTAACATTACTGGCAATCCTTGTAAGGTTGCAAAAGTGCAAATTAAAGCCTTCTATCTCTCTTTGACCACATATGTTGGCAAACCTAGTGGTAAACAACCTGGTAATATACAATAAAGAAAACTACATTTATATAATTATTGTTGCTATATGTTTATTTCATTTTATATAATATAGTTGTGTTTGCAATAATACTGTACACACCACACATTGTTTAAACTTTTCTTGTTTGCAATATGCATGCACAGTTGGAACTATGTGACAAAGGCTACAAACACTACTGTAGTCTACATACATTATTCTGAAATTATACTGAATTGGCATACAATTCTGAATGCAAATATGATATACCTTGTAATATAGGGTTTTACATTGTTCTAGCCTTTTAAAGGTTTGCCACTGGAGGTCTTCAAAGCATTTATCTATTTATTAATGGGTAACCAGGTTACTAAGGAATGATGGTTTCACTGTATTATAATGTGGCCTCCATTTTTCCATTCTGGCCATATTGTACATGTATACACAGGTTGTTGCTTAGAAATACAAATTGGTAGCCACATGTTTTTTATTGTGCCTGTCAGTTTGAAATAAAAATTGTGAATTATTTTCCTTGAGTTGCAGAGGTGTAATCATGTGTATTGGATATGGTGTCTGCCTTTTGATTGAGCAATTCTGAGTATGATCCATATTAATGGAGCATTTGAAAGGTCTTTCTCAAAAAGACACCCAGTACTGATTCTACTCCGAAAACAGATTAATTATTAATTCATTGTCAAAATATCTCAATAATAGTCAGGCTTTCTACACAGTAAAACTAAAATAAATAGTTTTAAACTAAATATGATTTTTAACTTCCCTCATTTTTCCTGCATGGATTTTTTTTTTACACATTTTCTCATAAGAAAATAGCAACCATAAACAAACATCTGGTAATGTTATCCATTATTTATTCAACAATATTAAAAAACAGCCCACACAATACACCCAATGTGGTAACTTTTTTCAAAAAAAAAAAAAGAACTATTTGCTTAAATATTCATTTGTTTTCATATTTTTCCCTTTCTTTGAAGATTACAAAAGGGTGTGATTTTGGAAATACTTCAGTGAAGGAAATTGATTTTGCTAGAATATATAAAAAGTTGTCATTTCAAATTGTTTATGTTTGCATTTAAGGCTGTGGAAATCTGCAACCGAAGCTTACAATCCTCACTGTTTAAATTTAAAGTGCAACCACTTAACAAATCACTGTAACAAACATTATACTACAGAGTCTGAGGCTTGCAGAACTTTAATGATATTTTATATTCTCAGAAATGTCATGAAATTCATATTTAGTGGCAGTATTTATATAATTCAATTCAAGTTCATGTATGTTGTTGCTGCACTGGATTGAAGAAATGCATGCCATCTTTTTCAAAGCATATTCATGGGTCCCTCTGAAAAAAAAAAAACATACATTATTTCTGGCATATTTGTATATTTCTAGTGCATGAATTATGATCTATTATATTATTATTATTATTATTATACAGCTTTAATAGATAATATTTTATATTACAATGATGTGTTTATCAAATAATTAAAACATGATTTAAATGAAATGTTTTTAAATAAAAAGCAAAAAATAAGAATAAAAATAAAATAATGAAAACAAACAATAAATTATTTGTAATAATACAATATAATAATAATAAATACTTATTTGCAAAAGTACAATGTAATAATAATAAGAATAATAATAAAAGATCTAATAATAATAATAATTATTATATTATTAATTTATTATTATTATTATTATTATCTAATAATAATAATAATAATAAAAGATATAATAATAATTATTATATTATTAATTTATTATTATAATAATTATTATGTCATTGTAAAAATATTATATTATATTATTGCCATATCCATTTTTGTATTTAAATGATTTTTAAATAATAAGTCTTTGCTTTATTAACACTTACGGCAAATATTAAACTAATTATCATTATCATTTATAAGCAGTATAAACGTTACAATACAATTTTTATTGACAATTACCTTTGAGAAATAATTCCTCTACGCCTGTATGCATTGACAATCTCTGCAGCAAAAAGAAGCAAATGTGTTAAGAAAAAGAAAAAAAAATCCATTCCAGTATAGGTCTAAGTGTTTGTTTACAACCGACGACCTTTCCAATATGGCGGACGCGCTGACGCATCCTATCGGATGTGACGCGGCATCTAGTTTTCTATATCTATGTGGAAAGATCGTATCGTTAATACTAAACACTGTACGTGACGGTCCCAGTTGGAGATTGCTAACAGTGTGTAGACCGAATATATTGAATACATAATGAAATAATTGCTAGCATTTGTGGTGCGTTACGGCGGACATCGCGAGTAAATGTATCAATACTGCAGTAATCTTATTTATAGCGTCAATTTCCACTACTATAAACTACTATTAATAGAATCGTCAGATTCATGGTTTCCTTGCACGGCCTACGATCAAATTGGGTCATCAGTACATGTTTTGACTTCGAAACATCAAGCTATGACCAAAACTCAGCGTAAGTTGGCTTTGTAAATACATGTATTTAAGTTTAAAACTATTTATTTTAGTAAGACTGTGTCACTCGAGTCCGTTTCCTGTGTAGAACCAGCATTTGGGGTCTGTTAAGAAAGATCGTATCCATTACATAACAATACATGTATTTGAGAACCTTGTAACTACCCAAACTTATTTAAAAAAAAAACAAAAAAAAAAAACACCCAAAACGTCTCGTTAATACAATGTTTAGTTAATAATGTATAATACGCTAGTTCCGATTCGTGTCCTTATACTCGAGCTCTCAATCTGATATAGTTCACCATTAGCATGCGTTATTTCCTATACTTTAAATTGGAAATGCCACTCTACATGGTAATACCGGCGTAAAACGACACAAAATGGAGTTTATATTACAAGTATGAACAATAAAATTACGCCTCTTGTCGGTGAATGATAAGGGCTACAAGAGATAATTCCACTACATATACGTTTTTTCCCCAATATTAAACCGGAATTACTCTTTCTAACACGTAAAACGATACCAAAATAGTTTATAGTTCATGTATGAGCAATAAAATAATGCGCCCTGGCGGTGTTGAATATACTGGCTGTTTGATATACATGTAATTTCGCAGTTATTAAGCAGTGCTCTATGACCTTGTTTTATTCTTCAAGACAACGAATGTACGAGTACATGTACGTGCCTACTACCTCATAGTTACATACTAGGACAGAAACAGCTTTTTGTTTCAACTTAGTTTATGATTATATTAAAGGGAGTAATTAACTAAAACGTTGTTTCGTTTATCAATCGTTTTAAGTCAATTATTTGTTCTCCCATTAAGGGAACCTGTTCACAGATCGAAAAATTGACAATTTTCATACTTCTAAAATTGTCACATATTAAAAAATAAAAGAAAAGTGCGTATTTATAAAGGAGCGAAATAACGCTATTGATATAGAAATGTACTGTAAATACCACTTCGTTAATAAACAATTATCAGTTGAAATTGATAAAATTATAAAGTGTTTGTAACGCTAAACGATGGAATAATTGGGAGTGTTTCTGTTGTTTTCATTTATATTGTTGAAAACACGCGAATCACTTACATGAAGTAAACAATACACGTTCAAGTATACAAGTCGGAATGGCCGACTGGTTACCCAGTTACATTTTTGATGCGGAGGTCTGAGGTTCTTTTTTCTGTTTTCTGTTTTTCTTGTTATATTTCTTGAGCTCTTTAGTGCAGATGCTTTAATTTGTCAAGTTAAGCCGTTTACTGGCATATTTAAAAAATACAAAAATCTGTGAAAAAGTCTCTTCAATATGCACGTAATTTTTTGTGTAAAAAAAAAGCACCAAATGACGTCACAACCGTTTCGCACATGCGTACTCGACTACAACACAAAAATTACCAAATTTAAACTATTTACAATATTGCGTTATATTTTTTAGGCAAACAAAACGCTTTTTATCGCAAACTTGCATTAAGTCTTCATAATACATGGTTTCATTTAATAAATCACAGTATATAAAATTCCTTTTAATGAGACTATCGAGAACTAATTAGCTACATATATGTGTACTCGTATATTAACGTTGTCACAGCGTTCTTATAATGAGCTGTAGGATTTCCAAGTTCTGGAAGAATGGTACTGGAAATAATGAGTTCCTGTTTTATGTGACTTAAAAAAACATGCTAAAGTAGTTTCCAATAATTCAAACAGCAGACAATTCGTGAGGTTCATAGGTTCAAAGCCACGGTCATTAGACCTGGTTGAGCACGTTCATTCTCATTTTACTACATTGAAATGTATTTTCTTTATATTTTATATACATCACAATGCAGTAGATTTTGTTAGTTTCTCATTGTTTCATGTTCATTACTTGATTGATCTTCGGCTGGACACCAAACTATGTCCGCAGCTAGGAGCTGATGCAAAATTTGTGTTTGCCACTGGGCATTTTGGAAATTTCATGTTCGGTGTTCTAGGCTTCTAGAACCTCATTGCCGTGTACAAAATGACCAGGGACAAACACACTTACCTTGTCGTCAATAAATAGATATATTTAAATGGACATTTTGTGTGCAGAGATATTCTGGAGTCGCTCTTGATCGTTGGCTGCGAAAAAACATTTACAGATAAAACTATAAACCTACAATTATAAAAATAAAAAATAAAAATTCGTCAAACAACATCACGTTTATAAAACCTTTTTCTTATCAGCCCATGGTAAAGAAGCTCGTGTGTTTCCGGTAACAGTGCAGTTCGTCCGGTGTGTTGAGGACGCCGTCTTTGTCCAAGTCGCAAATCCCCCTCAGCGCATGCGCGGCGTCCAGGAATCCCCGCCGCTCAAGTCTGGGTTACAAAACATCTACCGTAACTTATCATTGAAACGATGCGACTTAAATGCGTTTAGAACGTTAGCAGAAAAACTAATGGTGCATTCTTATAAAAATAAAGTAATAACATTTAATCGTGGAGTAGCAGTTGTGGCCATTGTAAGGTCTTACGTCGCTAGTTGATTTCCAAAAAGGAATACGACGTTTGCGAACGGATTTCGGTTACATGTGCTTGCCGGTGTCGGTTTTTCTGTTTTTAGTTACCAACCTAACGCAAAAAGTTGTGGAATGTTTAATGAACATTTATGGGGAAATTGGAAATAAGCCAATAAACACATGCTAAAATTTGGGTGAAAATCCGGATCACCATCTGGATCCAGGAATTTCATAAGGATTCCCTATAATTCTGGCAAATTGTCACATTATGCCGCATCTCCTATTTCTTGTTGTTGCACAACACACGAGGGGGGAATAGCTGCCTTTGTGGAGGCCTCTACGGTGGCGTAGATGTGACATGAGCATGTTTTTATTTATGTCGTTCCCACGACATATTAAGTCGTGGGAACGTGATCTTGTCTCGTGGGAACGACATATTAAGTCGTGGGAACGAGATTATTAACTCATGGTAACGACATTTTAAGTCGTGAGAACGAGATCTTTTCTCGTGGGAACGACATAAAAAAAACTCGTGGGAACGACATATTAAGTTGTGGGAACGAGATAATTAACTCGTGGTAACTACATAATTAACCAATCAGAATACACGTTGTTTAAAAGCATGTTTCAAAATGGTTGATACAAGAGACGCTTACATAAATATCGTATTTCTACGGTGGCATAGATGTGAGATGTGCATGTTTTTATTTATGTCGTGGGAGTCGTGCGAACGAGATCTTATCTCGTGGAAACGAGATCTTATCTCGTGGGAACGGAATAATTATTTCGTTCCCACGACATATTAAGTCGTGGGAAGGAGATCTTATCTCGTGGGAACGAGATCTTATCTCGAGGGAACGAGATCTTATCTCGTGGGAACGACATAATTATGTCGTGGGAACGAGATATTTTTGTCGAGGGAACGACTTAACGATCCAATCAAATTCCATGTCTCGCAGAAGGAAAACTATTTCTTTATATCTTAATCCTACGATGGCATAGATGTGATATGTGCATGTTTTTATTTATGTCGTTCCCACGACATATTAAGTCGTGAGAACGAGATCTTATCTCGTGGGAACGAGATCTTATATCGTGGGAACGACATATTAAGTCGTGGGAACGAGATAATTAACTCGTGGTAACGACATATTAAGTCGTGGGAACGACGATCTTTTCTCGTGGAAACGACATAAATAACTCGTGGGAACGACATATTAAGTCGTGCGAACGAGATGATTAACTCGTGGTTACGACATAATTAACCAATCAGAATACACCTTGTTTAAAAGCATGTTTCAAAATGGCTGATACAAGAGACGCTTACATAGATATCGTATTTCAATGCTGGAATAAGATATAAAGACATTGCTTTTCTTCTGCGAGAGCAAGATGGAATTTGATTGGTTCATTAAGTCGTTCTCTCGACAAAAATATCTCGTTCCCACGACATAATTATGTCGTTCCCACGAGATAAGATCTCGTTCCTACGAGATAAGATCTCGTTCCCACGACATAATTATGTCGTTCCCACGAGATAAGATCTCGTTCACACGAGATAAGATCTCGTTCCCACGACTTAATATGTCGTGGGAGCGACATAATTATAAGATCTCGTGGAACGACCTGTATATAAATATTAAATTAAAATGATATAGTTTAAACATGTTTATTTTCGAGAACGCACATATAAATTTAAATGCAAGGCTGTTCTGCTACTGCAGTTTATTTAAAACATCGCAAAATCTGTTGCGCTTGTTTTATGGCGGATATATCATAGAATATCGTAGCTTTCTTATAATGGTATTAAGTATCTGACACAATATTGCATGAGCTTGAAAACCATCATTTACAAAAAAAAGATGTTATGTTTAAATTACTTATTTAGTACCGGCATTGTACAAGCAGTATTGTCAATTTGTCATACAATATATACATTGTATTAACATGACGCTCGTATAATTCATACATGTACTCTAGTACTATAACTCCATACACACTGTTGTACCTTATAAAATTTGGTGTTGTCATAATTACAAAGTAATGTCACCGTTCACCGGTCGTAAAATTAAAAAAAACAACATCAACACCAGTAATAACAACAACGAACAAAACTGACCGTTTTTCATTTGTCGAAAAAATATCCGTAGTAACTGTCATTCCTACAACAACCAACACCAGAAGCACTTGTACGACACGCGACATGTTACACTGAAGATCCTTGCCCGAATGAGACACTTTCTGGGTCGTACCGAAGTCAAGCAGCGATATTGGAAGTGATCAAGGGAGCGACATCACACAAGTGTAGCGGGCGTAATTGTGTGCTGGTGAAAAGTCATCAAATCCCAAAGCGCACTCAGGGTATGGGTCTTTCATGAAAAGTACGTCTGGATATAATATAGAATTGAACTTTGCTAGAACCTTTTGCTAAACAATATAACTAAGCAAAATATGTACATGTATTGGGTATGTATTCATTTTTGAAATGGCACGGGGTTAGAGCCTTTCATACCCAGAGTCAGTAATGAATGAAAACAAATTACAAATGACTTTTTACCTCCAAGTCAATATCATAGTACTGTTATAATGGTTGATGTTACTCAATGTAAAGCATGGTAAATTCTGTTTCGGGCATGTCTCTTTGGCAACAACTAGTTTCTGATACTCGTATACACTTATACGGGGGGGGGGGGTGAACGTTACAGTTTTTCATCTGCAGTGCTTTAAGCGACAAAGTGGTATCTGCAGTGAAAATATAGCGGATTGAAAGTTATTTGGGTTAGCTAGTTACGGAATTTATGAAGTATAAGTCAATTTAACGTATAATTGTAATTATCTAAATACTTTCATCAGGTGCGGAAATGTATTACCTTTACTCGGTTTAAGTTTAGCTTCGTAGATGTATATTTGAGTTTGCTTGCTACCGTAAATTCCGTAACTAGCTAACCCAAATAACTTTTAATCCGCCATTTTTTTCAAAGCAGATACCACTTTGTCGCTTAAAGCACTGCAAATGCACCTCAACGTTCTCCCCCCCCCCCCGCACCTTTTATATAACTGATAACCTGCATGTATCAATAACCTACTTTACGTATGACAGTACATTAACTGTATATTGTAAAGTGTAAAAAAACGGGACACTTATTTATATGAATGTTTTACTGTTTGCTAAAACAAACAATTTACAATAACATGCAATATTGCACACAACCAAATCTATAACAAAGTTCATTATTTGCAAAGACCTGTAAATGTATTGTAAAAGATTTTTATTTTAATGTATCCAGAAACAGTTATAAAATTCACTAACAATGCAAAACAGAATTTGTAACGAAAAAAGCTGAAAATTATCAGCAAAGGAATAGATACAAAAACACGACTACAAAATGCAAATACATGATGCGCAGTAGTATGTTATAACTTATAAGTGAATAATGTTCACATACGAGTATATCCGAATTGACACCACTTATCGCTAAGTACGTGTGTACCTTCGTGTGCGTGCACGTGTAATATTCCATTCCCACTCCAGAGGAAATGTGCTTTAATTAAAAAAGTCCCAGTTGTCATGACTACGAGGATGATGTTCATCGCTATGAACCCGATGTCCGGAGGATGTCAACGGGTCAATTAATTGGAGGTCTAAGACTTGGCCTGCTTTCCCACACAGTGGAAATTTGAGCACTCGGCTAATTAATTACATTAAAAATCGTCACACATATTTACTTGGCAGTCACGGTGAGACCCGTTTGATTCAGTTTCTGTGGTAATTAAAATGATTATTAGAAGAATGTGTGTGTAATAACCATACGTCAGAGGTTTGCTCACAAAGGATTAAATAATACATCCAGCATATGAATTTTGCAGTTCGCTTATATGAACCTTTAATTAGATTACCGGTGTACATTTGGATATAAATATTTACATGTAGTACTTTGTAGTACATGTAGTTCAGTTCAGTTTAAACTCATTTTAGCTCGATTGTATCCAAAGCCAGAGGTTTTTTGAAGCATTTTTCAGTCTGTTTCCTGGGTAAAATCAGCACTATGAGAAAGATCATTCAAATGCTCCATGATCACAAGGCGGACAACACATCTTTTGCATCTCTTACAGAAATACATGTACTAATTAACATTGATATTAAATCATCACAATTATGTACTCTTTCTAGCGGCTCCTAAATGTAAACGTAAACGTTATTATTAAGTTAAATTTAGAGTGGAGCTTAAATTTAAACTTAATAGCAATATCACTCTTAATAGCACATTTACATTTATCTGATTTCTACATTTCCCTCTCATACTTGAGGTTTATCTATAACCGTCTCCAACATGCTGCCCGAGTTGTAGATACCAGTGGTTGCTACCAGGAAGCGAAAACCTGAAAAACAGAGAAAATGATGTCCTTTTATTACTGCTATTAGATCCCAGATGTTATACACAAAAATTACGGTTATATTAGCAAGAACTTCGAAAAGATCAATTCTTCCTTTCACCTTGTTGTTGTTCAATGTCGTGACAACTGAATGTATTTTAACAATTTATTCAGAAATTTTATGGAGATAAGTATGTGTCTCATTTGTTACACAGTAACTATAAATTTCGCAACAAATCATTTGCAACTCCAAACTTGTAAATGCTGCGTTTTCTTTTTTTTTATTTTGGCAACATTATTTAAGATAATTTTAAATACGGATGCTTTCACATAATTCAATAGGTATGGACATTAAACAGACAATTTTAGACAACCAAAATGTTATAATACTATTGTATCTTTAGTACATGTATTGGGCAGTTGCCATATTGACTGAACTACATTTCACATATTTTATATAAAAACCTGTCCTATGGCAACTACATGTACTATAGCACTCTAACAATGATAATCTATAATATCTTAATTAAAAAGCCATATACGTCGAGCTATATTTCACACATTTTATTTAAGAGCCTGTCCTATTAAAAGTACTATAGTACTGTACCAACCTATTACAACTGCAGTAAAAAGCCTTATGAATTGAACTACATTTTACATGTTATGTGTTAAGTTTTCAGTATTTATAAGCTTTTCGGATTACTGTAACATGAGGAACACACCTTTCAGTTTCCCTAGTAATCTCAAGGCTGCTATCTCTGAGTATGTACATCCCCCTATGAAGTACACAAGTGCGACTTTGGCTGCCCGGCCTGGTTGGTTGCTCATTGCTCGACCACCTTTCAATGTTACGAGTACCAGATAGTAACGAGTGCATATCTTCTTAATATGTTCATTGATAAACAAATATTTTGTAATATACACTCAAAAAAAGTTATAACACACCAAATGGAAATACACTAAAACCCCGCTTGGTCATTGACACTTTACATCAATTAACAAAATAAGCCTTGGAGATAATTAAACATATTGCTTTGCAGTATAAAAGGGGTGTGTGAAAAACAATGTGACATTATGTTGTTTTTTTTGATAAGGGACTAGCACATCGACTGTGTAACATATTAAGTTAATTAACACTATCTGACAGATATGGGTAACACTGCTGAATACTGAACTAGAAAGTCTATAAACGGTCTTATAATTAATGATTTTTTCATTCAACTTCCGACTTCATGTAAAGTTTACATCCATAACTATAAGTTACAAAATCTATATGCAATTTCACATTATATAGAAACAAACTAAACATTCGTCATGTACAGAGTATTTATTATTTCAAGAAAACTTAAAATAACACAGACAAATGCATGTACAGACTCGGTGATTTGCCTCACCTCGATAATACGACCACCCCACTATTAAGACCACTTTTATTAAGACCCGCAAGTGGTCGTATTAGCGGGGTTTTACTGTAAATGGAAATTGTTGTATTTTCTTTATTTATAATAATTACAGCTTGAGATGTCAGCTATGATTATTTGAGTTATATAATAATAATACATGCATGTGTTCATACCAAAATATTGTGAAAAATATGAAAGAATTTCCTGGTTACCATCGCAGAGCTGAAATTCTCATAAATAGAGAAAATACAACAATTTCCATTTGGTGTGTTAAAACTTTTGTCGAGTGTACATGTAAATGTTTATGTACAGTATTAAAGTTAAAGAAAAGTATCTTATAACAATATATTTACAAAGAACACTTTTCTTCAGTGACATGTTGAAAATTGTGTTCTATATGGTTGGTGGGTTAGTTTGTTGGTTCTAAAAGTAATCTGAATTAGTATAATTTAGTTGAAAACAAAAATCTGTTCTTCAAAACCATGTAATTTATAGAAAGCACTTTAATATTTAACCAATAGTTTTCATTTGAACATAAATTTGATATACATGTATTCAATCTTACCTATGTACAGTGTGACTTACCTTTCCCTGGGGTGGGGAGGCGTACGTCTGTGTGAACTCCCCCTGGGAGGAGCTTGGTCACATCTTCCAGGCCAAAAAATCCCTCCCTGTCTAAGCACTGAAAGAAAAAGCCATTCCATGTCACGTGATTTTTAAGCATGTGTTAAGGAAGTCAAAAGCCATTGCATATATCGCGGTATATAAATGCGTTCTCAGTGATTTTTTTCCTTATTTAACAGTGTCTGGTAAAAGGATCGATTTCCAATGCCTATATGGTTTATTTTTCCCAACCGGAATGAAAACATTCCCAAATCTAAAGTGAAGAAATCCTAAATACAATGGAATTGTAAATCTAAGTTGTAAAGCATTAAGTTATGTGTATGGTTGTGGATACACCCCATTAAAATGCAAAGTTCAACATATATAACACAAGTTTAAGTGTGTTTATCCATTATAATACAAAGTTCAACCTATATAACACAAGTTGAAGTATTCAGTTATTAAATTACTTCCTTAAATTCCCCATTTGATGGGTACCAAAGCCATTCACAAAGCAGCAAAAAAATGGCTGTGTTCTCTTCAGAGCACCCGATTCAGTAACATTAGTTATCACACTAAAGACACTTTTATCTCCTAGGTAAGAGATTGCAGTCAACATTACAGGATTAACATGACAACAAACTACCAGCAAATCAACCATGGGTGGTCGTCTATTTTGACACCTATCATGCATGTATGTACCAAAGAAGCTTATGCGACACATAATAATATGGAGCTAATGATGATGCAATACTGTGTTTAATACGCTAATTAATAAAAATCAAATACTCATACATTAAAATCTGGTAAAGTATTTGAATCACTTAATAATATTCCAATAAAGTGAATAGCTTTCATTTTTTTAATATGCAAATATTGATCATTCTTTGCCATTCCGTGTAAAAACAGTTACATGTACTATACCTGATCCACCAGTTTGCAGGACAATGGTGTATACGCTCCACTGAACACATAGGACATATCACAGGGGGTTCGAAGATCAACATCAGCTGTAGGAATCTATTTAAGATAGAAGTATAATAGAAATTGTATGCAACATCACGGTGTCTGTCTGAAATTTGAGGTGGTTTGTTGATAAGCACCATAAACGGGAATGACACTATTTGTTACATGTGCAAAAATGTGTACATTACATAGTATCAATAAAACAAATGTTCATAGCATTGCAACTTTCAGGTAGCAGCTGCAGTTGTATCTGTAGTATTTTGCATTTTAAAACCTGCTGATTATAGTATAGGCATGACAATGAACTACATGTTTGTGACATATACATTGTAAATGCATGTATCAACAACGGTCAACCCTCACAGAATTGAGTCACTTCCTCAAGGTTGTGTACGAGCTGGTTCGGGTAAGGGCCAAAACTCCAGCTGTGAAAACTAGTACTAGTAGTCTAGTTTGTATCGGAGAAATATTGTTATTATACAGCACTACCAGCACATTTATGGAACTTATTATACAGCACTACCAGCACATTTATGGAACTTATTATACAGCACTACCAGCACATTTATGGAACTTATTATACAGCACTACCAGCACATTTATGGAACTTATTATACAGCACTACCAGCACATTTATGGAACTTATTATACAGCACTACCAGCACATTTATGGAACTTATTATACAGCACTACCAGCACATTTATGGAACTTATTATACATAAAAATTACAACAGATCTTACAAGATACATTCTCTTTCTTTGTGTTTTATATGAGCTGCTTTGGGTCAGAGTCGCAACTCCTGCTGCTGTAACTACTGGTAATCTAATTATATCTGTTTAAGTTTAAACGTTGCTATTACATTGTACTACATTTATTGAACATATTATCCATAAACATGTCAACAAATCTTACAATATTCAGTCTCTTTCTTTGGCTTGTGTAAAAGTGGGTTTGGCTATGGGCAACAACTCTAGCTATGACTACTGGTAGTCTAATTTTTATCTGTTACGCATTGCTATTACATTGAACTATATTAATAAAACATATTATCCATGAACATGTCACCAATCTTACAAGATTCAGTCTCTTCCTTAGAGTTTTGTAGGAGCTGGTTCGGGCAAGGGCCGCAACTCCTGCTGTGACTTTAGACTGGGTTGTCGTCGCCTGCTCCTTGAGAAGCCCTACCTTCTTCAGGTTATGGAATGTCACCATCTGCTCAAAGCCGTGGCTCTGTGAACACATCCATGTAATTTGTCACTTAAATACAATTATTTACACTTTAGTGAATTATTTTATATATATGTACAAGCACTACCATTGTGGCTACACCTTCAATTTCATGTGTGTATGCATGTTGATAATAAATGTTATATTTAGTGCCATGTTACTAAGCTCTGATTTGAATTCAATATGTAAAACATATTACAAGTACTTCTTTTGCTTTATTTCCATAAAACAATTAGAAACAACATGGAAATGACAATCTGAAATTACATGAAACCCGTGTCACTTGGTATATCAGTCTCAAGCAACATATACAAAATCATCCTCAAGCCTGGTGACAACAGATTGACTGTTCCCAAATCACCTTTAAAGTGACTGTATAACATATGAGGCATGTCGTGGGACAACCGGGCAGTCTGCACAGGCTGATTCGGAATGACACTTTCCGCTTTTATGGTATTTTCTGTTTCAGGGAAGTCTCTTCTAAACATAAATCCACTGTAGGCAGAAAGTACCATCCTGGATTAGCATGTGAGGACTGCACGGGCTAATCCGGAATGACACTTTACGCACATGCGTTCAGCCCGATTTTTCCACGACAAGCTTAATATGGCTTACTTGCAGGAACTGAGTCTTCAGGGACCTGTACTCTCGAGGCGGGATGCCATCATTGGTCAGCGAGAGCAGGCATAGGAGACGCAGGTTAGACATCAGCGAGTTCTGGAAGACAGATATCATGGTGTTGAAGACAATAGTAAAACATCAACAATATGACGTGTAAGGGCCCATATTCACCAACCCATTCTTATGCACCTATCAATATTTATCCCCGGGGGGGGAGCGGCGGGCAGACCTAGAGGAATTTGACAAATGTTATTTTGGGGGGTCTAATTCCCCACCCTAGAGCCAAGCATATTTGTCTACATTCCCTCAGTGGGAGATGCTATATATCTATCAAATGGCCCGAAGGCGTATATAATACCGGGATCTAAAATCCGACCAGAGTCTATTTCTCCGGGACCCAGAATAATTTGGAGTGTCAAATTCCTGCCTGTCGGGAATGGCTTGCAGTCTAAAGTCCCGTATATGCCCGCCACTCCCCCCCTGGGGGAAAACATTGAAAGGTGCATTAGACTTAAGGATACAGAACACTCAGACTCAAGAAGAAAAATACTTCAGCGTTTGCAAATATCCTTCCCACCAATGTCGCTTATGTCATTAACAAATCGTTTTAAATAAAGAATGAGTTGGTGAAGATTACAATTAACAGCATTCTTTGTCCAGATTCAAGAATATTCCTTATTCTTATGTCCTAAGTCTAAGAATAGGTTACTTAACACAGGCTAAGATCTCAAAAAGACACTAATGAGCTGCAAAAACACTGTGGAAATTAACTTCTGTGAGTCCTAGAACGAAAATCAACACATTTTTTTAACATTCATCAACTGGCTTCGTGCAATTCAAACAACTTAAAAGCTCCGGAACACAAACACATGTTTGCATGCCTACCTGTTTTTTTATACTTTCGTCAATGTAGTTTACATGCTTCCATGCCTACCTGTTTGTTAATACTTTCTTCAATGTAGTTCACATTCTCCCTCTGCGAGGAACCCTCCAGAAGACCTGTTTGAAATAAGATGTGTCACAGACATCGATGCCCCCACGCCAAATGTTGGACACAGACAAAAGGCGTGTTGCCAACACTACTTTTTGCCTCCACAAATTTATTTTCATATATTCCATAGTGGAAAAAATGATCAGGTTGGTCAAAGCAAAATTTCTTCCTTTACGATCATGATATACATTATGGTTCTTCAGCTATGAAAGTTTGAGTGAAATATGCCAAGCAGTTAAAGAGGAATTGCGTCCACAAAATTTCGAGAAGTATATATTTTGTAGTGGAAAAAAAATGACAAAGGGCCATAATTCGCCTAAAAATGGTCACAGCCAGAGTACCTTCCTTTACCATCACAATATACATTCAGGCTCTTCAGCTGTGAAAGTTTGAGTAAAATCCGCCAAGAAATTAGAGGAGTTGAGTCCACACAATTTTGGGACATATAGAAGGACAAGTGCAATGCATAATGCCTCCCACTTTTTGGGGCATAAAAACAATGAAAGGTCCCAGAATATCGAGTAGTAACGATAATCTGTTTTGAATATTTTAATCTTACTCTGAACATTTTATGCTTTCCAGTAAGTACCGGTACATCAATAGTCCGAATGACAAACTACTGTTTTTGGTTCAATATAGCCAAAACAAAGTTGCTGACAATAATAAACTTGATTTCTTATGATATCTTGTACATGTCAAACTAACTTGTGTACCAATAGTTTTAGTCTTCTTTTTATTCATCAATCCACTTACTATGTTCTGTTTGAATATACTCTTGGAAATCGCCTTTGTTTTTCTTGGAAATTATCTGCTCACAAGCACCAATATCTGAAATTTATTTACCAATATGTTATGGTAATTTACTATTCCGCAAAAAGGGACAAGTGTCATCGCTTTAGTTACACTAAAAATCATGCAAAACAACATATTTTGCAGGTGGCAGAGATTGAGAGATCAAGTCACAGGCGATGCTAATGAAAAGTAAAAGATATTAAATCCAGTTTTGTACTGTACAAATTACCAGAATTGCCCAAAGTAGTATTTTTCATTTTTATGTTTATTTTAAAAATAAGATTTTGCAAAAAGTTGAACTTTAATTTGCCTTTTTATTCAAACAGAGTTTACCATGTAAAAAAACAAGAGCTGTCGCAGGAAGGCGCGCTCGACTATTCATACCTGTTTGTCAGAGTAATGGGTTATGGGTCAGTGACCTTATTAATGACCCCGAAGACATGCGTGAAGTTTCAATTAAACATCTGTAGTAGTGACAGAGGTATGCACGCAAACCTTAACCAGAGCATTATGCAGACGACAATGCAGACAAAGGGGTGAGTAGAAAAGCTCACGCTATTCGGTGAATAGTCGAGCTTAAATTCAAATTGTGTTTTATTATAAACCAATAAAAAAACATTCCATACCTGTCGGTTTATGAACTTGATAGAAGAATTGTTTTAATTAAAATCAATTATTATGAGTAAGCCAACATTTTGACTGCAATACATATGAGGCGTGTTGTGGGAAACCGGGCTTTATGCATGTGCGTAAAGTGCAGTCCGCACAGGCTAATCCAGGACGACACTTTCTGCTTTTACCATATTTTCTGTTTCAAGGAAGTCTCTTCTAAACATAAATCCACTGTAGGCAGAAATTGACATCCCGGATCAGCCAGACTGCACAGGCTGATCCGGAATGACACTTTACGAACGTGCATTAAGCCCGGTTTTCCCACAACATGCCTCATTTCATAACTTACGGTATGAAAGAATAGCTTTCATATGATTGAGCTCGCGCAAATCCTTAGCAACAAAATCTTTCATATCGCTGACTGACTTCAAGTCCTTTCTTTTCTAAAACAAAAACATCAACAGAGCAATAACCAAACACATACACAATGTATGAACATCTACACATACTGCAAATGGAATAAGATGATTTGTTACTTTTTTCTAGTAAATTCTTAAAGATCACATGCCTGTTTAATGAAATAGAATAATACAGGTATATACAAAATGTTAACTCAAAAATACTATTTATTATGTTAATATATATATCCGACCACATTTGTTGACCGTTTTTTGTTTAGGCACGAAAACAGTCCTCCAAGAACAGATTTTGCTGACATAAATTTGTTTATGAAAAAAAAAAATCAATAATTCTGAAACAAAAACCCCATCAGTGAGGTTTTACCTTTATCATGTATTTTCATGAAGGAAAATGTTACTTCTTGGTGCTCAGTCTACAACTTAGCTACATGCAATGCAAAAGAATATGAAATGCAAGTGAATACTAATTTTGCTGTTGTTTTTTTGTTTATGTTGCATTTCAGTTAAATGAAAGCAATTGTGCTATTTCAAGGACATGATTCATATTCAAACAACAAGGATGGTATAAAATCACATAATAATCGTACTTCTGAAATTGCCTGCAGATTTTGAGCTTTGGACCTCAGGTTATCAAACACATTGGTGAAGTGACGATTGCGAATGTCTTCATACATCTGCAAAAAAATTAATGAACATGTATTGCTGCACTGTTCATGTAAATGCATTTATTTTTCAACATTTGAATTAAATATGCACTTGTTACCTTTTTTCTCAAATGGGTAACTTTTCAGTTACGGTAGTGATGATAAATAAATTAAACACAAGTGTTTTTATTCATAGTTCTAATTAAATAATCATAATTTTGCATCAGTGAATATGTGCATACATAGCTTTCATGTCACATAATGTGTTTTTTTCTAAAACTTATAAGCATAAATATTGAATACTCAGAAGTCAAGTGTCTCAAAAAGCTAACCAGTTATTGACACAGTTGGTGTATAATAAACAGGTTTTAACTTAAGTTTCTTATTTTCAGTGGGGGTGGCAGGGGTTTCAAAAACACATTAATGGAAAAAAGCTCCCTATCCCCCACAAAGGATTCACCAAAGGAAGAATGACAGTCCTGTATAACATTCATTAGATAATGCTTCCACATCCATGCCACTCACGGTATCCTGGCTTGTCAGCATGACCTTGACCGGGTTGTCTTTCTGCGTCACCTCAGTGCCGAACTCCACGCAGGCGCAGTGAATCCCAAACATGTCGTCAAGTAGACCCTCATATGTCACCTGTGTGCACAGCGGTGTTACCAGATCCACTTCTGTAGGGGAAACAAAATAACGTATGACACAGTTCATATACAGTGTACAGTGCAGTTCACGGGAAACAACATATGAGGCGTGTCATGGGAAAACCAGGTTTAATGCATGTGCGTAAAGAGTTGTCCCGTGGATTTATGTTTAGAAGAGACTTCCTTGAAACAGAAAATACCATAAAAGCGGAAGTGCCGTCTCGGATAATCCGGGACGACACTTTACACACATGCAGTAAGACCGGTTTTCCCACGACGAACCTCATATTTTGCTATCAAGTTAAAGGCCAGTTTATGTGGAGTAGACCTTCGTTCCGGGAAAAATATTGCAGAGTAATTACTCCACGTCACTCAGCATCAGCTATCAGTTGTACACTGACTCAGTGACTCAGCATAATTTTATGATGGGCATAAGTTACTGATACGGGTAACTCTGCAAAGATACGTCGAATAATTACGCTTATCAATAATTCTGACTCCGCGGCGGATAGTAAAATATTTTGAGCTATACTATATGTGTACACAGTTGCACAACAGATAATTTAATGTAAGGCATATTTCAATTAGTCTTTCATATAATTCTCAGCAAACATACAAATGCAAATTCAATGTTAAAGTATATAATGCAGTTCACACGACAAGCTATATTTTAGGACAAGTATACACATGCAAATTAAATGTTTTGACAAAATTCTTTTTTTATAAAATTCAATAAAGCTATAGTTGTGGAAAGGACAGAACAAAATCTCGCTTCTATACAATGACTACACATCGCAAATTTAAGAACATAAGATATAAGGATTCATACAAAGTCTTTCAACAATTCTGCAATTTGTTCATGCTTGCGTTTTGCGCGTTTAATGATACCATAACGGTATTTCCAGTGTGATACTCTTGCATTGATGTAACTAGATTCCAGTTATGAAAACTAATATATTTATTGTAACGGATTGGTAATATATTCATGCATAAAGGTCAGTGTCAGGTTAATGTGTCCAAGCTAAACACATAAACAAATGGATATTTCAGTTACTAATGTATATGTGGCGCATCGTGAGAAAACTGGTCTCAATGCATGTGCGTAAAGTGCCGTCCCGGATCAGCCTGTGCAGTCCGCACAGGCTGATCCAGAACGGCACTTTCTGCCTAAAGTGGATTTATGGTTAGAACAGACTTCCTTGAAACAGAAAATACCATAAAAGCGGAGTGTCACCCCGGATTAGCCTGTGCGGACTGCACAGGCTAATCCGGGAAGACACTTTACGCACATGCATTAAGACTGGTCTCTCACGATGCACCACATATAGTCTTTCAACAATTCTACCCTCAAAAAATCACAGTATAAAGAAAAGGACATAATGCATATCAAAAATAACTGAAGGTTAAGTAAAAGCTCAACATCATCCTAATGAAAAACAACAATGCTACACTGTCTGTACATATGCAATCTAACCTCTGTCTATGAGGAACATGTGGCCTATTTCTGATCGAGGATAGTCTGGTGTTATCAGTTTTTCTCCACCACTCATCTGTCTCAGCAACTCGTAGCACATCTAAAATAGAAAGATTTTTATACAGTTTATTTACATACAGTACGGGTCACACAAAACAAGAATATCTCTTCATTCGCATAGTTTGGGCGATCAAGTCAGAGGCCAGAAATGTCGCTGAGTAATTACTGCGGAGTAATTACTACCGTATATCCGGTAACTTTCGCGTCACACAAATTTCATTTTCACGTCTTTATTTTTCGCGATTGTGTGCTTTAAAATATGCAGTTTTGCAGTTGTGTGCCTCTGATATGGACTTATTTTATACATTACTGCGTATGTATTATGATACATTTATAATATTTATAATTTCCACAAATTCAACAAATTTTAGCAATGACACATTGACATAACCACTTTCCAAGAAACAACTACAATGAAGGACAAAGAACTTCAAGGTTTGTATGTGTGTGAATTTATTTCAATTTGATCACAACAATAGACACATAATTATGAACATGCTAACACTATGACAAACAATCATGAACTATTATTTGCACAATTAGACTGGATTAACGGAACAACCCTGAACCCGGTCTAACCATATTTGTAATAGATTTAAATCGATTATAGTGACATAACAATCAAACAGACAACTGAGAATTGTCGCAGTGACAATTTGACAGCTTGGATAATAGAATGTTGCTCATTATTTGCATGTATAATTTTCGCGTTTCCATTGTGAACGCAAATGTAGCGAAAATTGTATGACCGCGAACATTTCCGGATATACGGTGTGTGTCACTAGGCATAAGCTATCAGTTCTACACATATGCGGACTGACTGGCATGATTTTGTGGCAGGCACCAGTTATCACTGCGTAACTCCATGTAGTATATGACAAGTAAATACTATCAACTATTCTGAGTAAATTATTTATTTCACTTGAATTGCAGTGTAATAGGGGACATTAATGTTATACACTTCACTGGCTTGAACAGTTAAAAGATACATACACACACTGAAGATGCAAACATGGTCAAACAAATGATATGCTAAACAGGTGCTTGTTATTATGTTTTATTATTTATTATATATGGGCAATATTGAATATCAACTCATTCATGCCAATAAGAAATCAAAAGCAAACAAAGAAACTTTTCCAGTACAATTTACTGACATGTAAGATGCACACTTCTACCAACAAAAGTACAGAAATTTAAAATGTGTATAAATTAGGTTCACTCTGAACTGACAACTGAATGGCATTTCCTTTGGATTCCAATAGCTGTAAAAAAAAAAAGTTCTGTTACTCAAAATGATTTTATTTTGCAAAACCAGGGGTGTGTAAATCCTATGCCCGACTTGTCCGACGCAGGTAATTTTACTGTCGGACAAGTGATTTTTTCCTTTCTACTTGTCCATGGACAAGTATAATTTTCAGGTGTAAAATTGATGTTTAAGTTGGAAGCTAATTATCGTATTATTATATCCTTAAACATTTGAATGACAAATTGTGTTTTATTTATAATTTATCGTATTATTATATCCTTGAACATTTGAATTACAAATTGTGTTTTATTTATAATTTAATGAAATAAATATCTCAGGAAGGCCTGAATAAAAACTTTGTTTTTGTTTAAACAAGTTACTGTTGTTTGCGGACAAGTAGATTTTTGCAATAAACTTGTCCATGGACAAGTTAACAATTTTGATATTTCCACACCCCTGGCAAAACTATTTTTAAATGGTTTCCTTTGATTTTGGGGCTATAGGATAGTGCTGAAAGCACAGCTGTGCTTACCCTGCCAGCCCTTCCAATGCAGTACACGTTTGGGATTTCTCCAAAAATGGTCTGCAGGGTGGAAATACCTCGACTCACTGTGTGCAATCCTGTCATATCATTATCCTGAAATTTACCAAGAAAAACATAACTTAAACACTGGCACCCCTTGTATGTTATGTAGATATACACCTTTGTTAAAGGAACTTACGTATTTTCGTAATTTTAAAATGTCACAAAGCTAAAGCCAACCACTCGGCCTTCCAGACTTGCTTTTTAACTGTAATAATAATCGAAACTAAATCCTATTTAAATAATTCTAACAATCACCATGTAAAAGGCTTTAAAGAAGTCTGCATTCTCCATGGAGATGATATCGGTATCCAAGGGCAACAGGTCAAGGTGAAGTTCATCAAGGTCACACAGACCAAACACGCCCTCTTGTTCTAGAAGGCTTTCACAAAGAAATAACTGGAAAACAAAATACACAATGTTAAGACATTGATGCATTTAAAATCTTTTATCTGTAAAAATTATATTACTTTTACATAATTAATTAACAATATCATTTTTACAGATACTTATAACATTTTGTATTAACATCAGTTTATATCAAATGAAAAAAAAATAAAAATAATTAAAACGTGTGCATGACCAATTTTAAAAACAATGTTGTGGAGAGATTATCAGAACAAACCTTTCTTGGAACCATTACAATTTTGTATTTTCTATTCTCGTTCCTCGCTCGCTCATTTGTAATCTGGTCTGCTACGATTTTAATAATATTCACTTTCGGCCTTACAATGTAAATTCGTCTACAAAAACAATGACAATAATCATATGAAAATAAAGAAACACAAATAAAAAAAAAAAAAAAAAAAAATACACAATGCACACTACATAATTGGAATACATACTAGATAATGCAATAATGTATTTATGTAAAAGATGAATGTATTAATCATTCGATGTATCTTTGTAAACGACACTTACACTGGTATACTAGGAACTTACGTTACCTGTCACATCCATTCAGACTCTTATGCCTATCTGCTCGTTCCAACTTGAAGATTTTGTCCACTCCATTTTCCTAACAAAAAGATATACATCTATATATATTACAGTAAAATTCCCTTGTGCTTGTATTTAACAATTACAGAGAAATTCTAAATTGAAAATTCATACTGTTCACAAAAACTTCCGGGGATGAAACTACCTATCGGATCCCCTAACAAATTCTTTATTTCTAAACAGATCCAGCAAATTTAAGAACTATTTGCTCATAAATTTTGGCATTCAACGGGATGAAATATGTTAAAAGGAGGGAGAACTCTGAATGCCTGAAGAAAGGGCTAGTTCAAACCTTCAGGAATGATGCCCCTCCTGTCAGCCTGTCCAGAGGCCGCATCAACTCTGGGTCGAGTACCAGATCTTTCCTGCTCCCAAACTGCAACATGCAAGTAAGATTTTGCATAAGACTGGAAAAGAAAACTGTTACTTGTTGTGGAAAAGTATATGTAAGTCGGCTTTTATACATATTTATGCTTTATATGCACTTTGTTATGTTTTAAATAGGTTAACATTTAACATTCTAAACGTGGATGGGGTATGGGAATTAATCATTTAATGATCGGAGAACTACGCTATAAAGGCAACAGATCATATTTTGGCATTAGATTTAATACCTTTCTTTCAAATAGGTTATGAAATAATAAAGAGAACGCCAGTATATTTATTTTTATGCACGTTATGTTTATCCATAACAGTCCTTAAATGTGTCATCAGTGTTTGCGAATAGAAAACGTACAGGCAATATTTAGAAGTTTTAATGTATATACAGAATTGCATACAGTAGCCAGTTCAGTATGTTTATACATAATATTATTGTGTGTTTGTATTAAAGTATACCTTTGCAATAATAATAAATAATACTAATACTTTAATTAACTTCATTTGTTTCAAGTAACTATCACAGAATCTGGAACGTCTCACCCTGATTCTCCAGGGAATTATTCACCTGATTGTATTATTCCTTCTTGAATTAGCATATTGTGACACACAACACCACTAATGTTTTGTTTTTTTATTTGTTTTGAATTTTTCGCCGTATTCAACAGTATTTCAGTCATATAACGGCGGTCAGTTAACCTACTCACTCTTTTCCTGGGTAAGCTGGCTTACCAGTACTGAGTGCACATACTTATGCCAGTAACTGACAACTGCCCTACTTGAATCAGAGGTAGGGGGAACACCACTAATGTAATGACATTTATAAAAAGTATATAAATATTATGTTATGTGTGTTCAAGTTAAGTAATATTATTAATTGTCAAAATTCAAGTGAATATATTTAAAATAATTTTAATGAATTGTTGTTATCATAACAGATGGTTGTTGATGGATTGTCATAAGTATTTAGTAATCACACATCTGTGCTCATACAAAGTTCCAAGTCGAAACATCCTCGGGCAAAACATCATTGTTGCAAAACATTCCGGAACCCGCAGACAGTGGAAAAGTGATCCATTGGTGACCTGAATAATTTTCTTTGTCGATTCGGTCTGCCGGGCTTTCACCCTTGACTGCTTTGTGATTTTGTGTAAAACCACTGCGGGAATTAGCTATATATATTTTATATAAAAAAAATTCATTGGAACCAGCATTAACTGTCACCGTCCAAGTTCCTGTTCAAAATGGGTACACTGGAAATGTCAGCCCAACTCAATAGCTGGTGATGAACTTGCTTGGTTTTTTACTGAACTGTACTAAAACCTGTGAAAAAGTGACTTACTACTGGTTCTACACAGGAATATACTAATTAAAACAATCCATGCTTTGTGCATTACTAATGTATTTTGTGTGATACTTTTTTCAGTATAATTGAATACTTTATGTAATTTTGTTTATTTTTGTGCTGTGGATGTAATTTTGAAAAGCTTTGTATTTATAGCTTATGATTAAAAGAGAATACCCCGGTGACATGGACTTTTTTTATTGTTGTGTTGTTGATAAAGTGAAGATAATTAAGCTGCATATATTCCTTATGATGGTACTAGTAGGACACAGGTCTATTATGTGGAACTGCAGGACACATCCTGTATTTACTGCAGCCAAATCTACAATTACAGACTTTACGGCGGTCAGGTAACCTACTCACTTTACCTTAGCCGATCTAAGCGGTTGACCAGTACCTAATCTACATACTTTAATGAAAGTAACTACTTTCCTTCTTGAAGCAGAGGTAGTGAGAGAATGGCCGTAGAAATTATTTTATTACCAATTCCACACAAGTTATGTGGCCAGGCAGGGCTCGAACTCGCGAACACCCGGATTGACAGTTCAGCTCTCTACCAACTAAGCTAGCTAGGCCCGGTTTGTATTCAGGTTGCAATTGTCAAAAGAAAAAAAATCATAAATATGATATATACATTAAATTAATAATCTGTGAGAAACCCCACTCATCAAATCAAATAAAACTAATTTTCTGGGTCCATGAAAATGTACTCAATGTTGGGCTATTTTCTACACATTTAATACAAAGTGAATGTGTAAAAAATTGACCTGTTAAATGTTTTAAAAATAGGTAGGTGGACTTTTTTAAAGTAGCATGTCAAAAGAGTTTGTATGGTTTACTTCTAACCTTTCTTTCTTTCTTTTCTTTCTTCCGTTCATGTACAAGATCCCGCTCTGGGGCATAGTCGTACAGTGGTGTATGATACAAGGTAGATGTGATAGGCGCGCATATGTACAGGCTCAGCAGAAGGTTAAAAACAGTCTTCCTCGTTCTACTATGCGGTTGCCAGCGCCCCCTTGAAACCCTCCAGGGTGTTGGCTGTGACGGCATGCTCAGAGAGTCCGTTCCATAGTATGATGCCCGAAGGGAAGAAGGAGTGCCGGTACACATCTACTCTGCAGGATAGTTGTAAATATCTGCAAGAGTGACCTCGTGTTCTTGTTGTGATAGGCCGGAAGAGTGTCAGTGGTTTCGGTATATCAATCAGGTTGTACACAATCCTGTACATCATCACAAACTTTGCTTCAGTCCGACGCTGTCGCAGCGTCCGCCAGCCAAGGTCTTGTATCATCTGGCTAGTACTGCTTGTCGTCCTGTAGTCGCCAGTGACAAATCTTGCTGCACGGCGCTGTACAGCCTCGATCTGGTTGATGCCGGTGGTGGTGTAAGGGTCCCATGCTGTACTTGCATACTCAAGGATGGGCCTTGTGAGCGTCTTGTAGCATTGGGCCTTTACATCCTGTGGGCAGCAGGCAAGGTTTCGTCTGAGAAAGGCAAGGGAGTTATTCGCTTTCTTGGCAGTGGCCGCGACGTGGGCGTTCCAGGAAAGATCTTCTGCGATGGTGACGCCTAAATACTTGCCATCATGCACGAAGGAGAGTTCCTGACCGCGAATAGAGTATGAGGCCTTGACAGGATTCGGCTTTCTCGTGATTCGGATCACCTCACATTTGTTGGGGTTAAAGGACATCATCCAGTCCTTTTCCCATTTCTGGAGTTTGTCCAGGTCGTCCTGCAAGGCTTTGGAGTCTGTAGCGGAGCGTATCTTCTTGTACAGGAGACTGTCGTCAGCGAAGAGTCTACAAGTGGACGAGACTTTCGAGGGCATGTCGTTGATGTACACGAGGAACAAAAGGGGTCCCAGGACAGAGCCTTGAGGTACACCGGATGTGACAGGGGACGCAGCTGAGGTTTCTCCTTCAACAACAACCTGTTGGCTCCGCTTGGACAGGAAGCTCCTTATCCATTGGAGGATGTTGCCGCGGATCCCATAGTGGTGTAATTTGGCAGCTAAGCGCTCATGCGGAACAACATCGAACGCTTTACTGAAGTCGAGCAAAATAGCATCAATCTGCTCTCCTTCATTAAGTGCATATGAGAGGTCCTGGAGCGTGAGAATCAGTTGGCTTTCGGTGGACCGCTTTTTCCTGAATCCATGTTGCTCATCAGCCAATAGGTTGTGCTGATTTAGATGACCCATGATCTGGCTATGGACAATGTGCTCTAGGAGCTTACAGCAAACAGACGTCAGGGAGATGGGCCTGTAGTTCGCTGGGTTGCTGCGGTCGCCCTTCTTGAAAATTGGGCAAACTGTGGCTTGTCTCCAGTCAGACGGAACTTTTCCTTGTTGCAGAGAGGCTTCAAACACCAAGGTGAGTGCTGGTGCCAATTCGTCTGAGTAGTCCTTCAGATACCTAGTTGGTATGTTGTCAGGGCCTGCGGCTTTGTGCGTGTTCAGGTCTGACAGCAATTTTCGTACGCCCTTGATGTCCACGCTGAATGTGTGCATGTCTGAGCTGGGATCCCCCTCCATTGGTGGGATGAATGACTTATCTTCATTGGTGAACACTCCAGTGAACTGGTTGTTCAAGATGGTGGCCTTCGTTTTGGGGTCGTTGTAGGCGACGCCTTGAGATTTTAGGGGTGAGATCCCGCTGCTGTCACAACGCTTTCCTTTAACATACGAGTAGAGCTTCTTTGGGTTGCGGGTCGAGACAATGTCTCGGACAAAGCCATGGTAAGCGTTTCTACACGTAGTACGTGTCTCCTTCTGTAGGTTCTTATACCGCTCCATATCTTCGTCTGAGCCTGAGAGTCTCGCTTTCTTGAAAGCTCTCTGTTTGCGCCTAGAGAGTTGCTTAACCTTTCTTGTGGCCCATGGCTGGTTAAAGCGCGTTGATGACATCTTAGATGGGACATGCTTTTCCACTGCCAGGGTGATAAAGTCCCTGAGGGAATTCCAGAGGAGATTGACGTCGATTTTCGTGCTGTAGCGAGATGTGAAGTCGGAGACAAAGTCCAGGGTAGCGGAGCGTAGCTTGTCTGTTTCCGCTTTCTTCCACAATAGGATCTGTCTGCGCACTAGTTTGGTTCTACTTGCTCTCGACTGTGTTTGTATAAATACTATTTCATGATCACTGACTCCTGGGATCAGCTTGCACCTGTCAATAAGAGTAGGGCGATTTGTGATAAACAAATCAAGTGTGTTTGTGCCTCGGGTGGGTAGGTTGACAATTTGCTCTGAGCCTGTGTCAAAGATGGTATCTAGTAAGATTTGATTGATACTTGATGAATAGTTACTGCCTGGAATAGTGGATGTTGACCAGTCAATATCTGGAAGGTTAAGGTCTCCAGCGATCCAGATGGTTGAGTCTGGATAGGATGTATGTAGAGATTTGATGTTGGAGCACATCTCTTCCATGTATGGGAGGTCTGTGCTGGGTGGTCGGTAAGCAGCTCCAATAATGAGGGTTGTCTTACCGTCGCACACAATTGATGCAGCTGTAAACTCTACAGCTGTGTTCAGGTCAAGGGCTGTACCAGTAAAACAGTCCTTTGTGAGAATGATGACACCCCCATGTCTGTCCTGGACACGGTCTCTTCTGGCGACTGTGTGATATCCTGCTGGTAGGATCTCCCGCTCATAGATGCCCGGATACAACCAGGTTTCGCTGCCAATAATAATATCTGGGTTAGATTCCTGTAAAAGCAACCAAAAAGAGGTTCTCTTTGCTCTCAGGCTCTGAAAGTTTACAACCAGTATGCGAAACGATGAGTGTTGTTGGAGTGAAATTTTGGGTTCGCCCTTATGGATCGGTGAAGAGGTATGTTGGGGGCACCCGACAGAGCTAAGGCTACTAGAGGCAGTACAATCTGGGGTGTCCGGGGCATCCGACAGAATACTGTAGGTATTGGCGGTTTCGATAGAGGTATTTAGTGACTCTGCCGATGCCATACTAAACAGTGTCGTGGAAAAGTTTGGCAAGCCACATGTGCAACAGATCCAACTAGTATTTGAGCTGATTGCATTGAAGACTTGTAGTGGCATAGCCATACATTTTACATGGAACCAGGTATCACATGAGTCGCAAGCAATGGCAGCTTGACCATGTCTGCATTCTTTCTCGCACACACCGCAAGGAAACTTTGGCACTCTAGGGCCTGGGTTGGGGTGACAGTCTCCAGAGATCAATATCTGTTTGAAACTTGGGTTCCATGAGGTGACTGTGGGACAATAGTTAGTTACTGGCAGGAAACCATACCCAGTGAAAGCCAGGATAAAGAGCCGGATAGTTGCCATGGTGTAAGACCTCTATAGGTCTGTTTTGGGGTACGTTATTGTCATATCCGAAATCGGTGTTCGTCCGAATTTATGACCGTAGGGTTGGTGTGGTGTTTCTTGTTCATTGTTGCCTATTTTGACACACTACTCGTGTGACCATTAATAATGTTATACAGCCAGGTCTAAATTATGTGTGTGATTGTTAAAATCGTAAATTAAAGCAATACGTCTTCATATCAAGTTAATTAATTGTTTATTTTGAGTTTTAATAGCAGTTTATGTAAAACTGCATCAGCAGCTGATCAATGTTTACTTTACAGCGAGAAAACAGAACCCCCCTGACCTCAAAATCTCGCGTTATCTCGCCAGTCTCGTTACGCGTGATTTGACAATGAAGAAATCGTGAATACACATATTAAATATAATGCATAAATATATATGAATAAAAATGAAATTGTATTATTAATAATTAGTTGCAACATTACAACTTCCAGCTATATGACCCTCCGGGTCGCTGGGACATTAATGTACACATTTGCTCAAAGTATTCAGGAAGAACTATATTAATAATAAGCTTCCTGTAAAGTCCGAAAAAAATTCTACCCGAAAATAGATCTACCAGAGAAAACAAGTGCATATAGGTTTCATTTGTTTTCCCATACAATAAAAATATTGTCTGACGAAAAGAGCTATAAATTTACATACGGTCGTCAATATACGATGCAATTCATGTTTAGTCCTATCTTTAACATCACGAATATTTGGAAATTTCTCTCCACTGGCTTCTGCCATCTTTGCCTAATCTGATGATAATCGATTAATGTGATGTGGTGGTTGGGGGTAAGGGTTAGAAACTAGTAAATCAATACTCCAGTGGATCCAGATATATAGCAAAATATGCTGTTGTAAATTGTTTGTTAAACGTTTTATTTTCTTAATTTAAGATGTTTCAATGTCCGGTCTGTTAAAAAAAAAAACAAGAGGGCCACGATGGCCCTATGTCGCTCACCTGAGTTTAATGTATACTAAGGGATTATATCAAGATAGCCAAATGGAACTAAACCACTTAAACCACTTACACCACTTACCTGAGTATAAAGATCTGGGCCTTGCAGTTTCAGGAGAAGATTTTTATAGTCTATATAAACCATGTGACACACAGGGCATGGCCACTTTCTACCACAGGGGCATAATTTGAACAATGTTTGTTGAGGACCACTTTACAATGTTTCATGCCAATTATAAAACCTCTGGTCCTTGCGGGTTCAGAGGAGAAGATTTAAAAAACCCACTTTCCATACAGTCTACAGAAACCATGTGACCCCGGGTAGAGGCTTCTTTTTACATCACGGGCATAATTTGAACAATCTTTGTATAAAACCACTATACGATGTTGTATACAATATATGAAACCTCTGGGCCTTGCGGTTTCAGAGGAGAAGATTTCTAAAGTCCACTTGCCATATAAGTCTATATAAACCATGTCACCCCCAGGGTGTGGCCACTTTTTACGCCAGGCGCATAATTTGAACAATCTTTTGTAGAAGACCACAATACAATGTTACATACCAAATACGAAACCTCTCCATAGGCATTGCGATTTCACAGGAGATTTTTAAGGGAGGTATAAAACGCAGCTTTTAGCGCAGCCTGCACTATGCAGGCTGCATTATAGGGGTAGAAAACGCAGCTGTGCAGCCAATATAGATATCGTTGAAAAACGCAGCCAATATAGAGATAGTAGGAAAACGCAGCCCATACAGGAAATGCACAGACGCAAAGCATAGTCTATAACCAATTATTTATTATTAATTATTTGTAGCATTATTTTTTTCAATAATTAGGTAAGTAGCCTTCAATATTCTAACAATTGCGAAAAAATATATAATTAATTAACAGTTAAAAGAACTATTATTGTGTCTACCGGTAAATGGTAAATTGCGTTACTATGTCTAAGTTATGGTTGCATTATTTTGCCTTAAGTTAATATACATCATCATCATATTTTTGCTATGTTATACAATGATTTATTCATTTCGTAATTGTAATATAATTTGGAGGGTAAAGTAATAAAAAAAACAATTCGTTTATTAATTATTAATTAAGCTAATTTGTGCCAGTTACATAGATTGAACATAACTTTTGATAGATTTATTATTTCGTATTTTATATCAGTATATTGTTAAGTGTTAGTTTGAAATTATTACAGAGTATTGCTGTTATTCATATTAATAGTCTTTATATATTTAATTATTGAATAACGTGTTAAATATAACGTCTAGATGTGACCTGATATAATTGCATATTAAGTTGTTTGTATAATTTATGCTGGTATTTCAACCGGTCCTCAAGGCCTGTAGTCATTTGTATTTACAACTGTTAGGAATATGTATATAATCATTGGTGATGGTTGAAACTAGTTCCACTGAAATCTGTGTTGTTTTTTTTAAATATTTTCATCACACTATTCGGTCGCGATCGGTACTTTAACGAAAACGTAAATCATGTGTTACAATGTTTCTTATTGAAGCGAGTGGTTTTTTTTTTCATTTCCAGAATTGACTAGCCTTAATGTTTACGCACTGTCATTTGCTATTTAAGTCTATATAAACCATATGACCCCGGGACGTGACCAGTTTTGACCCCAGT
The DNA here is from genome assembly GCA_027627225.1 of Congeria kusceri. Classification (NCBI taxonomy): domain Eukaryota; kingdom Metazoa; phylum Mollusca; class Bivalvia; order Myida; family Dreissenidae; genus Congeria; species Congeria kusceri. The sequence continues at coordinate 50,848,844 of CM051025.1, read as the reverse complement.
GGCATAATTTCAACAATCTTTGTAGAGGACCACTGTTAAAAACCAAATATAAAGCCTCTTGGCCTTGCGGTTTTAGAGGAGAAGATTTTTAATGTAATTATGCTATTTAAGTCTATATAAAACATGTCACAATTTGAACATTCTTTGTAGAGCACCACGATACAATGTTACATACCAGATACGAAACCTCTGGGCCTTGCGGTTGCAGAGGAGAAGATTTTTAAAGTCAGTTTACTATTTAAGTCTATATAAACCCTGTGACCCCCAGGGTGTGGCCTGTTTTGACCCTAGGGTAATAATTTGAACAAACTTTGTAGAGCACTACTATAGGATGTTACATACCAAATGAGAAACCTCTGGGCCTTGTGGTTTCAGAGGAGAAGATTTTAGAAGTGATTTTGCGATTTAAGTATATTTTATCCAGGTTACCCCTAGGCGTGGCCACTTTTAACCCCAGGGGCATAAATTGAACAATCTTTGTAGAGGACCACTATAGCATGTTACATACCAAATACGAACCTCTGGACCATTCAGTTTCAGAGGAGAAGATTTTTAAAGTCCTTTTGCTATATATACTATATAAACCATGTGACCCCCGGGGCGTGGCACGTTTTTGACCCCAGGGGCATAATTTGAACAATCTTTGTAGAGGGCCACTATAGGATGCTACATACCAAATACAAAACCCCTGGGTCTTGCGGTTTTAGAGGAGAAGATTTTAAAGTCATTTTGCTATTTATTCTATATAAACCATGTGAACAATCTTTGTAGAGGACCACTAGAGGATGTCACATATACAATATGAAAGCTCTGAGCCTTGCGGTTTCATAGGAGAAGATTTTTAAAGTTTTCATTTTTTAAATCTATTTTAGCTATGATGACCTACATGTATATGCAGCGGACCGGAAAGATTGGAACAACTTTGAAAGAGGTCCACCCAATGATCATTCATGTGAAGTTTGGTGAAAATCTGCGAAGCGGTTGAGCAGGAGATGTTGTTTGAATGAAAAGTTGACGACGCACGCACGCACGACGGACAACGGGCGATCACAGAAGCTCACCATGAGCACTTTGTGCTCAGGTGAGCTAAAAATAATAATAACTATATGTTATATGTTACTTGTAAGGAAATGCATTTTACTTTCAGATTGTAGTCACGCAGAATGCATTCGCGAATGTTACAGGGTAACATGTAAAGCAGAGTCCGTAATTATGCGAACTATTCCATTTTTGCAAAAAGAAACAAATACACTCTTAAAATTAGGCCAGTTTCGAGTAGAGATACTATCTTATTTGCAGGTACACATCTAACGTTAGCACAAATTAATGTTGTGTAACTTTTTTTCCCAGTCTACTGTATTGATATAATACATTGTGCATATAGAGGCCTCATTAAATACAACTACTGGTAGAACCGGCACAACACAGTTACTTAATTCTAGTTCAACATAAATGAATTATCAATAACGGTAAACCCTTGTATTTACTACGAACTTAAACTAGCAATGGCTATATATCATATGAACATGTATACTGTATTACCGTATACATTTATACCGATCTAAATGATCAAGCTTGCAAATACGAGAATACAGCAACAATTGTTTTCCTGTACGCTTTTCATATGCTTGTGGTTCGTTTTCATCAGATTGAGATAATATGTTATATTTTAGTTGTGCGTATTGCATATATTAAGCTAATTGAAGCAAAGAGGTATACATCGATCTTAATTAAACATGTTAAATGTCATTCATGGCGGATTGTAATGTGTACAATAAAAATTGTTCAGTCTTCGTATTATGTTAACGTTGTGTTGATCTGAACGAAAAATGTTTAAAAGTATGTGTCAGTATCTTTTCAGTTGAGGCGTGTCGTGGGAAAACCGGGTTTAAAGCATGTGCGTAAAGTGTCGTCGCGGATTGGCCTGTGCAGTCTGCACAGGCTAATTCAGGACGGCACTTTCCGCTTTTATGGTATTTTTTGTTTCAAGGAAGTCTCTTCTAAACATAAATCCATTGTAGGCTGAAAGTGTCATCCTGGATTAGCCTGTGCGCACATGCACTAAGCCCGGTTGTGTTTGTGATCAACAATGAAATTCAACTACAAATGAAATTCCACTACAAGCATACGCATACAATTCTTCATATTCTTAATTTAAGATGTTAAAAAGGCTTAAAATTTAGCGTCAATTTGTTTTTCTGCAATTATACATATTAATCTGAATACACGACCAATAAATACTCATGATACACATAATGTCAGTCACTGAGTCAAACAATGAATAGAACTTGAACGGCTAATGTGATCATTCTTTAAAGAACTCTCTGATTAATAAAAAGAGCTAATAACATAGTATTCAGCTGCACATCCCTTTATATTGAATACAGACTGTTCGACCAAGTGAGATGCCCTGTACGTAAAGAGAACATTGCGAAGTTAAATAAAGAGTTTTATGTATTAAGGTTTCTGAGAACCTGTGAGAATGGCACGTGCAAATTCAATTGGTGGCATGCATTTTCGTAGATCTATTATTATGTAAAACAATACTATACGACGGTGACTCTATCGATGATTGCGAATAATGATGCGCAGTGTCGAGTGCATCATTACGATCGAGTGTGTGCGCGGTTTTTTGTGTGGGAGTGTTTTATTTACATAGTGAACAATACATGTTTTGGGCGAAAAGAAAATTTTAATATAACTGTGCATGATATATACATAATGTATACTGACAGGGGCGAGTCCAGGATTTCGGGTGGAGGCGGGGGGGGGGGGGGGGGGGGGGGCGCGTAAACTTTTGATCGTGCAGTTATGACCCCTTTATGTTGTCTGCCTGTCTGCAGTGATCAGCTACAGATCCGTATCAAAGATATATACTAATTTTGTGCAAATCATCATCATCATCATCATCATTATCATCGTCGTCGTCGTCGTTGTTGTTGTCGTCGTCGTCGTCAAATGCACTTTGTTTTACAGAATATATCGATACTTCACCGTATTGTGTTCGAAAGACATGTTAATTAATGTGTATGTCATGTACCTATGTTGGCAATAATTAAATTGTCGTTGTTTTATGTGCCTGTCCACTAAATACGTATTTGACATTCAATGTTATATGTCAGGAACATCTTTAAACATGTAAAATCCGTAGCTGACTACATTCAAACACACACGCCTCAAGAATTTTTTGTATTACTCATTTACCGAAGAGTAACGGTCTCTTTTTGAAGTGAATGTCATTAAATAATTCACACGTTCACAGTCATGCGCATAACTGTTGTCTTCAAATGTGCTTTGACTGAGTTTTTTTTATCGAAACGAACTAACGGACAGACAGAAGAACATGTTTTACACGTAATAATATGTGTCAATTTTGCTGACAAATGGTGCCGGGAAAAATATGAAATCGCCAGGATTTGGAGCCAACGTTGCGGGCACCCCTCTACTTTATCACGTTAATTATTTGTTATGAATACATAAAAAAAACAACAGGAAATTCGGTGTGATTGCTAAGGGGACATTGAACAAAAAGTTTGTCGATTTAGATTTTTGGGAAATGAAACTATGTATTGAGACAAAATTTTTAAACTCGAAAGTAGTCATTGATTTGACTTGAATTTCGGCATCATATTTATTCGAAAAGTATAAATTTCTTTTATGCGGTATCCTGTGCCTTTGGTGTATTGCATCTGACATCCTTGTTTTATATATGAATTGATAAAATAAAACAATATCATCCACAAATAAAGGTGTATATACCCATTGTCTAGAGCGAAAAAAAGGCATACTTTATCCAGTTTTGACCGTTTTATATATGCCATTTATGTATAGTCCGTGAGTTTTAGGGGGGCGCGCGCCGGGCTAGACCCACTAGTGTACTCATATTATATAATTTATAGAAGATACAATGTGTTTATATAGGTAACAGAAATGTAAAATCCTTGTTATAGTTTAAGTACGGGTTTTACTTTACAAGCAATATTTACAGAAATACTTCAAGCGAGTTTGTGAAAGGACATTATCTAGCAATGAATCCCATAACGATAGCTTCATCAGTTTTTACCATACTGTAAGCAGGTGCTTGAAGTGACATCTATCGGATATGGTTTGTGTAATTTCATTGGTTAATAATTTGACATGGACCCCAATAGTGGCAAAATCATAACAAGTCAGTCAAAATGGCGAACCCAAGAAAATTTAGCGAGAAAATAGCCCTACATAATCAAAAACAAGCAGAAGAAACTGCTGCATTTGAAGCCATTCTCAGAGATGTCAGCGCAGCTACAAGAGTGCGTTCACACCCAGTCCCTTCTAATAACCGAATCGCAAAATGTTTTGAAACGACAAATCTGGTTTACTGTCACCTAATTGATTTAAAATCGTGTATTTACAAACACGACATAGATTAAATTTGCCATATTTCCGCATCATTTTGCAGTTGTGTTGATTGTACCCACGTTCCATATCGTTTGTAGGGCCATTCCAAACAACAGACTAACCAGCAGCTTCATATTCAGCAGAATATCATCCAGCAATACAGAGGGGGATCTCTACCAAATGTTAATCAAATGAGCAATGCAAATTCAGGGATTGATTTCCAGGTAACCATGGTATTATGTTTCAACTGAAGGCCATATCAGGATATACCTTAGTGTACATCTGGAATTTTAATATTTAATTGAATGCAACATTATAGATGTCCGTTGTTTCTAATGACCATTTATGTTGGTCCAAGTCTGTTCACCCTAAAACATGTTTGTCATATGTGCTGTTTACCCCATGACATTATTGCAATGTCAGTAACTTTATTTTCATTTTAAGGTAAAAATATGAGTTGATGCATTAAACACATCAATATAAATAATGTGTAATGCTTAATATCAGGCCAAATTGGCCAAAAACATGTCCTTTCACTGACAGCACAAACAAGTATGATGTCAGTCTTAGATATCCATGCTTTTAAATGCAGCGTTTTTTCCCGTAAAGGTGAATGTTAGCTGGCTCTTCAGAAAGGGAATATTGCGTTGTTTTTGTTGAACCCGCTTGCAGTGAGCTCGACTTAGTAGTCACAATGGGGTGGTGTATTATGCATGAGTGCGTTCATAAGTGTGTCCGTCCAATCTTGTTCGGACTGTTAATCCATAATTCATCGGGGAATTTTAAAATAAAATGCCACAAATGTTCACCATGTGGAACTGGCACGTTGCACACAATACCTGTGTCCCTAGCTCAAAGGTCAGGGTCACACTTAGAGGTTAAAGGTAAAATATGGGCATCACTTAGAGGTTAAAGGTCAAATATGGGCATAATACAGATGGTACAGGCTGTTAATTCATCATTCATGAGGTAATTTTTAAATATTTTGCCACAAATGTTAACCATGTGGAGACGGCTTGTCGCAACCATGACCTGTGTGCCTAGCTCAAAGGTCAAGGTCAAACTTAGACGTCTGATCTCAAATATGAGCATAATACAGCTTGTCAGGACTGTTAATTTATCATTCATCAGGGAATTTTAAAATAATTTTCCGCAAATGTTCACCTTGTGGAGATGGTGTGTCGCACGCAAGACGTGTGTTCTTAGCTCATAGGTAAATTCACACGTCGAGGTCAAATATTAAAATATGGGAATGATACAGCTTGTCCGGTCCAGATGTTCTTCATTTGTGAGTGGAGGTAGACATATTCTTGCACAAATGTTCACCATTTTCTTGACAACAGGCTCGACATGTTGCCAACAGGCTGCTAGTTTACTAAAAGGAGAACATTTTACAACACATAATTTAAGTTAGATTCAGTACCAGACTCTACTTCACCCTTTACTGGCTTATCACAGCTGTCACCCGAATTAATGAAATTAAAAAGAAATCAAAATAAAGTACAAAAGTTAAAGCTTAAACAACTTTATTAATAGTTTTGGTTAAGATGCTTTTTTTAAGTTATATTTTTTTCCTACTTCTGGAGGGGATTTTTTTGCAAAAATAGAGGAAAAATATATACTTTTTCAGGAGCGGATGGGGAAAATTGGCCCCAAAATGATCATAAAAACATTGAAATGTCATTTGAAGTCCTTTGTATTAATAAATATCAGACTTACAAAAAGTATATATAATTTGATGTTAGATTTTCAAATTCTGCAATAGTGGTATAATTAAGATCATTATGCTCATTTACCTGATTTACCAGAGACATTTTGATATTGAAGAATATTTAAGTGTTTAAACTGCTCTTTATTAAGACTTAAATATGGGATAAATTTAGATGAGTATCTAAAGTTTTTGATTTTGTGTATCGTTACTAAAAGTTTTGGGAACTGCAGTGTTTTTGTAGAGCATTGAAAGTGGCTATTTTAAAACTGCTATGTCACAGTATCTATTCAAATGCAGAGTAAGTTACACAATACAGACATCTGCATTAACTTGAAATCTTCGTGTGTGTTATTGTTAATTGGTTCTGGCAGACATGAATGTCACAAATGAATGATAATGATTCTGCTGGTAGCATCCATGAGAGACAATATTTGTATCCTTTTCATCTTCAGTAATGGTTCATTTGAAATTGCCGTAGGTTCTACAGCACATGGAAGGGATGCGTGGAGGGAGTCAAGCGCGAGTGGACAGGATGCACCCCAGAGATAGAGGAAGACAGGGGGGACCACTGCGCACTAGACCTTTCAATATGGAGAAAACCAGGGTACTGCTTGATGAAAGCCATTTGTGTTTGGCTATCGGAACTTTTCTGTTGGAAGTGTTTTGCCTAAATTAGTAGTAGGACACTGTTGAATTGAGGTCATATCCCGAGTATTTATTGGACTTATTGTTATTGCAGAGCTCACCTTGGCTTATAAAGTTAAAATTTTACTAATGTTAGGTATTTTAGTTTTTACAGCGTTCTATGCAGAAATTGTTGGAGACGAAAAGCACTTTATCAGAATGTTCAAATTTGTAAATAAGAAAGTGAGTGCTTCAATGCGACAGTTCAGTCTTCGGATTTAAATCTGGATTCCTATATTCCAAACTCTAAATGCTACCGCTAAAATTTGTATCTGATTTTAGCAAAGGTATCTGTAAATGTATGGCAATAATTATTTAAATAATAATAAGCTATTAACATTTAACAATCACATAGTTGTTTTGTAAATACAATTATGGAGTTATGAACTTTAATAACATTATTAGTTGATCGTATGATGTTCATTACTGATTGCATAATGTTAACATGTTGTACATTGATGTTGCAGGCTGAATGTTCACCATATGGATCTGGAGCATATCTCTCCCCACCCCCTGATACCAGCTGGCGAAGGTACGGCTCCGTCTCTGAGCACCATTCATAGCAAAGCATCAATCAAATGTAATTTATTTCCAGTGAGGGAGAGTGGTCCATACATGGCAGCTGACTTCATATTTAGAATCACATTGCATGCAAGAGTATAAGCCTTCCCAAGCTGTTACTCAACTACCGACTATTTGGACCCAATATATATTTAGCAATTGTTTAAGCAAGGTTACTGGTATATTCCAATTTCGTAGTGTAATTGATAGAAGGTACACATTATTTCGTAAATAGCATTGGATTTTGCTTTAGGTGATCATTTGGTTTATATGACATGGATCAAATTTTACTTCGTTGATCTATATATTTCTACAATGTATATTGTATAATGTATTTCATTTCATTTTTTCATTGAAAACTACCTTTACTGATAAATGTGTCTAGAGTGACCACTCTCCTTCATGCTGTGGACACAATATTTTGTACACATGAACTTACAGCCCTTAACAGTCCCCTCTGAATATTTGTTATTATGTCAGGGCTTTCCTTAGACTTTGAATTTCAAGAGTCAATGACTCTTGGGGTCAAAATCAAATTTGCCAAGAGTCAGAGATAAACCCTCAAGAGTCGATGATTTGTAGGAAGTTTCCATTCGTTTTCCTTCTTTTTATTATTATTTGTATTAATGTATTAATTATATTATAATTTAATAATGTTATTTAAATTTATTATTATTTTTTATTGACTTACTATTTTCTTTTTAATTTATTTAATTTTAGTTTCTTCTTATTATAATATTATTATTATTCTTAGATCCAGTATTATTATAATTAGATCTATTATTATTATTGGATCTATTATTATTATTACTAGATCTATTATTATTATTATTATTTATTATTATTATTATAATTATTAAGACGATTTTAGCATATTCTTTACATACTAAAAATACCAATGATTTTTTTTATATAGAAATCGCATATCATGTACACCAATAAAACGTAGGCTTTACTTCCCCAAAAATATGCATAGTTACGGTCCGCAAATATTGTTTCGCTGTGAAAAAGTTTAATTAAGACACTGCAATAAAATAATTATTCAAATTCTAGAGATCGCAAAGTTTTTGCAGTACGAAAGTTTTATACAAAAAGAAAAGATTTCAAAGTTCTTGCACTATGAATTTTTTATTCCTCGATGACGTATATATTTGGTAAAGCACATGGTCGATACATGCACGCTTTCCATGCGTGGAACGTGACGTCGTTAGTGTCAGCATAACTTTCGCGCCCTTTTCTAGAAAACAAAGGGTTTACATGAAATTCACGTACTATTAAAAAATGTGTTTATGACACTCGAACACTAAAATTGGATGGTGGATATTTCGGATATAAGAAATTTTACATACGAGTCAGAAATTTTGGAAATATATTAATAATTTTTTCCGAATTGTAAAGGAAAGTAATTGAAAACAATGCCTTTATATTTAAGAATGTGGATATTATCAACAACGGTAGCGGTGAGTAAATTGTGTTTTAAACGTTAAATGGTGGGGAATAAACATACTCTAACGGACTCGTGTACATTACCTTAAGTGTGGATACATGTATATTATGCCAATATGTCGATTGTTCATGTCATTGGAAGTGTATATAACTGCGTTTTAATTGGTAAATATAGATTTGTCTGAGCTACAAAACTCCGCCTAATGGGCGGAGCTACACGATAACTTGACCGCTGATTGACAGCGTCTTTTTAAGGATTGACTCCGCCTCCAACCAATAATCGCCGAGTGTTTTATCATGGCTGTTCGACTGATTGGGATAATCAGCCAGCCGAATTATACTATATGACGCAAGTCCGGAAATTGCCCCGGGTCAGAAGTGACGCATGAAGTAATTACCTCGCGAGTCAAACAAGCGTATTTAGAAATTTCCACGCGTCAAAACCCGGGAGCTCGGGTCAAAGGAAAGCCCTGTTATGTGATTGTGTTGTTAACATTCTTTTGTTAATTTAGCTTTTACCTTTTTTGGGAGAACTTTAGCTATGCTTCTTAAAATTAATTATTTCATATTGTCATGATCTGCATTACACAACTGAATTGCAATCTGAACTGATGGACCAAATGAAGGTTTTTTAGTAAAGTTTCTCTTATATCAGATAAATCCTGTCAATTATGGTTATTTTTGGGGGCTAATGAAAATACACTGTAGCTAAACATAATTATGCCCCCCCCCCCCCCCATCGAAGAAGTGGGGGTATATTACTTTGCACCTGTCGGTCGGATGGTCGGTCGGTCTGTCCGTATACCATTTCTTTTCCGCATGATATCTAGAGAACGCTTTGACCTACCATCTTTTAAGTTCGTATGCTGGTTACTTGGGAGGAAAGGAAGACGCCTATTGATTTTGAGGTCCTAGGTCATAGGGGCTTGCAACATGAAATTCGTTTCCGCACGATATCTAGAGAACTCTGACCTACGATCATTTAAGTTGGTATGCTGGTTACTTGTGAGGAAAGGAAGACGCCTATCAATTTTGAGGTCAACAGGTCAAAGGTCAAGGTGACAGAGGCTTGTAACATGAAAACTGTTTCCTCTGTAGACCATTTCGTTTCCACATGATATGTAGAATACGCTTTGACCTATGATCATCCAAGCTGGTATGCTGGTTACTCTGGAGGAAAGGAAGACGACTATCAATTTTGAGGTCAACAGATCAAACGTCAAGGTCACAGGGTCTTGTAACATGAAAACTGTTTTCTCCGTAGACCATTTTGTTTCCGCAGGATATCTAGAGATGTTTTGGCCTATTTGATGTTTAAATCAAACAGAAAACAGGTACCCTTATATAATAGACTGTAAAAATAAATCCATTATTATACTCTATCTTTCCTTCAGCTTTATATTGACTTTCTAAAGCGTCAACTTTAATTTCCTCCCCATGTGTTAATGTGCACAAACAATATTTTAAAAATCTCTTAACAAGTGGCACATATTGACGACTGCTGCAGGTGTGGGGGTGGGGGGGGGGGCATACATGTTTTACAAACATCTCTTGTTTTTCTTTAGCCAAATATTCAAATTACTAGTACGGGTAGTAGCCAATGTCTAATTTGGAGAATGGACAAAAATATTCAGTGTTTTTTACGGCCAATTTTGGGCTGAAATTCGGCCCCATTCCCATGCTTAAAAAGTATATATATTTCCTCTGTATTTACCTTAAAATTATCCTCAGCATGTATGCTTTATTTTATTTTTTTAAGACCAAAATCTGACAAAAATTGACTAATATAGAGAATTTTAGTAAACAGTCTGTGCAATTTTTCATCAAAGCAAGTTGGTGCATAATATAAGTTATCATTTGTTGCAAAACAATTCATAAAGTTATGTTTTGTAACAAAGTAGAATATAAACATGTAATAATGCTTTTCGAAAAAAAATCTCCTTTTGCCATAAAATTTCCCATCTGAAGGGCCCCACCACATTTACCCCAAAGATGTAAAAAGCACTGATATTCCATTCCAAACCAAATATTATATACTGTGTTTCTTATTACATGGGTTTCGCATTTTCGGGTATTGCTGTATTATTACAAAGTAAAGTATCATCAAATAACAGTGTTAATGCTGAACATGACATGGAATTCACCAGTATTATAGCACTATATACTGATAACCAATATTTCTTTTCACTAATCTTTATTGTTTAAGAATTATGCTTTATGTACATGGATAGTTGCTTTGTATTTTTCAGACCCATTTTTGTGTAGCCCATGAATTTCTTTTAGTTTATGTGGTATTTCATTGTTTTGCAGACCATAATTTCAGCTCTACTTTCCCATTCAGTACTGTCCTTTCTTTGTTAATTTTGTAGAAAGTTTTTGTTTTTACATGACTAATATTTGCAAAACAATGTGACAAAGGTGTTATTAAAGCAGTTGCTGGCACACAATATCCTTGAGATTCAGAGAAAACAACTACCGTAATTACCAGAAGTATTGGGACACTTAAAAATAAATGTTTTATTGTCCCAATATTTAGGGACATAAAAAATAATTCTCGAAATTGTGTCCCAACATTTCGGGCAATATATGATACAATCTATTCTGCATATATATATGTCTTGAACCAATTATTAAATATTTAATTATTAATTATTAGAAGAAATATTTTACGTGACAGATGTTTATAAGATCAATTATAAGATCACTTATTTCTAACTTGGTACTTAATGGTAATTAATTGAGAAGCTTAATTGAGAAGACCATTCTCCAGTAGCTTACACAGTTTGCACCACGTTTCAACTACATGCAAACATCCCCCAGATGGTGTACATGTATAGATAAGCAAGCGCAATATACCGTGTCACAAGTCGCTATGCAACCAGCGTTCTGGCAGGGTTTGTATATACAGTAACAACAGAAGGTGTTACTTTAGTGTCCCAATATTAGGGACACGAAATAATTCAACTTTCAAATGTGTCCTAATATTAAGGTGCGCGAAAAATAAATATTTTTCCCAAAATTAGGGGTGTCCCAATATTTAGGGTGTCCCAATACTTAGGCGGAAAAAAAAAAAAAGATTGTATCAGCTAACCCGACATACCCTAAAAAAAGTCCTCCAACCCTAGAACATTTTATTGGGTTTGTCAGACTGATTTTTGGTTTATTTACCTTTTCAATAATGGATGTTTTTGGATAAATAAGTGTTTTGTTTGATAGTATCCACTTATAGACAATGTTTAAGGATATTACTGATACGTTTTGAATATTTATTCAGTTTTAGAATCTTCATGTTGACCATTTACCACCAAAAAATTAAAAAAATAAATCCCGACCTACCTACCCTAATTTTTTTGGGCATGTTACCTGAAACAAACATATTTTTTTTTTACGCCTTAGGGTAAATACAGTATATTTTTTTCTACTAAAAACAAGACTTGTTTAGGCTCAAAATCAAAAGACACCCATACAACTTTAACTTATTTGTATCTTATACTGTTGTATGGTGGTATATAAACACAGTCTACCTACCAATCTTTTGTATATATTAAGTTTTCCAAAAGTGAATCTATATGTGCATCAATTAATTTTTTAATAAATATTACTTGGAAATAACTCTCAAACAGCCTGGCTCATGTGAAACCTGTAAGATATTCACTATTTGTGGCGCGTCGTGAGAAAACCGGACTTAATGCATGTGCGTAAAGTGTCGTCCTGGATTAGCCTGTGCAGTCTGCGCAGGCTAATTCGGGACGGCTTGTTCCGCCTATAGTGTATTTATGTTTAGAAGATACTTCCTTGAACCAGAAAATACCATAAAAGCGGAAAGTGCCTGGACAGGACGTAAAAGCAGAAACGGGCTGCACAGGCTAATCCAAGACGACATTTTACGCACATGCATTAAGTCCGGTTTTCCCACGACGCGCCTCAATTATATGATGTTTAAAAATTGTCAGAATCTTCTTAAATATGTGTATAAACTTCATGACACATTCCTTACAGCAGTGATGCCACCAGAAATACAACATGCATACATGGCACGTTCTTTTGAAATGAATAACTGTTAAGCTAGTACACGTACGTTTTGTAAAGAACAAGTTACCTATTTCCTAAGGGGATAGGGCTATCATTTTTGGCGTCCAGTTTTGAATACATTGCGACGAACGATGGTTTCGTGTGAGCTGTCCTAAACTACTATTAAAGGTGTCGGGAATTAATAATCTTCTCACTATAATACAGGCCAGTGCCCATTCCTCGGTTTTACCGACACCTAAATGGTGTGAACCATTTGTCACGGTGAGTGAGATCTTAACACCAAACCATCCTAACCTCCATTTCTTCACATTATATATGTTCATCCAGCATTTCAGAGATCAGTATCCTTATTGGGTGCCTGGCTGACGGCCATTTTCAAACATGATGTTAAAAATCAAGATTTGACTGAACTAGCCAGTTATTTAATTTTGATCATTTTACTGCCGAATTTGTTTTATTATTGAAAAAGACTTCAGTTCTTAGACATGTCACACTAAATAATGCTCAGAGACTAAGAAAATGTTAATGTTCATGTGTATCAAAAAGCAAATGAGGCGCGTTGTGGAAAAAACGGACTTAATGCATGTGCGTAAAGTGTCATCCCGGATTAGCCTGTGCAGTCCGCACGGGCTAATCCAGGACGGCACTTTTCGCCTACAGTGGATTTATGTTTAGAAGAGACATCCTTGAAACAGAAAATACCATTTAAGCGGAAAGTGCCATCCCGGATTAGCCTGTGCGTACTGCACAGGCTAATCGGGGACGACACTTTACGCGCATGCATTGGGTGCGGTTTTCCCACGACGCGCCTCATATAAAGTGTAATGCGAAAGTTGCCATCATGCTGAAAGTGACGGAAAGCCTGTCACCAGGAGTTAGTTTTCAGGCTATGAGACATATCGTCATTTATATGCATGTTGTTTGGATTTCTTCTATGGCACATGCATCATACTGCTTCTGGATTTGATGGCTGGATTAAAGATGTACAGCTGGATTCATATGTTACTATGTCTATACAGAGTGTTTGTTCTGGAGACTGGGCTTTTACTTACCTTTGTGAATTGATAGTCCCTGTGATCAGTGACCTCTTGTGACTCCTATGTTCAGTGTTTGAAATTGAAATAGTTATGTCTTGTTTCAGTTCATCTCTTCATATACGAATAAATTGTTTTCAATCTGAATTTCTCTTTTGCACTTACGGGTAACTATTATTCCTGATAATTTGATTATCATAAAGTTCGAAACCTTAGTTATGTTGAACAATGACACCTTTAGTTATTATTTTTAAATGTTAAATATGTGTAGGTGCATGCATAACCTGTATAATGATCCAAGATGTGCACAGGTGTCTGTATATACATGTATGTATACAGTATGTGTGTGTGGGGAAAGATCTAGATAAGGGTGCTATTGTTAAATGTATTTAGTTCCATCTGATCTAGTGTTTGGGAAAACATGCAGTGTAACATCTAAAGAATAGATACAAAGTTGCTTCGGGCAGTGGTCTGAAAAAGGTAAGGTATGGTTGGGATAGAGCTTTTAAAGACACATTTCGGTAAAAAAATCATCGAAAATGATGTAAAATCTAACAAATAAAGTCGCTAAAAACTTCAGGGTTGGGGTGTGTGTGTGGGTGGTGGTGGGGGGGGGGGTTTCGAGGTGGGGCCGGGTTGCCCAAAACACAGATTTTTTTCTAGCCTTATCATTTAAAACTAACAAGTTATGGCTCACATGGGTATTCAGTTAAAGGTTTGTAACCAAGTGGATCCAAAGCTATATTATTTGTTGGCAGTCTCATCTCATCTTAGACGACTATTTCTAGATCTTTCCCTACAGAATATATCAAACAGTACACCGTTGTGGGGCCAGGTTCAAATTCCCGTCAATGTATTCAAGCCCACTGCCCTATGTATTGTTTGTTTGCATTTCTTCAAAGGATGATATTAATATATGGCATGTCGTGGGAACTCCAGGCCTAATGCATGTGCCTAAAGTGTCGTCCCAGATTAGCCAGTGCAGTCCGCACATGCTAATCTGGGACGACACTTTCCGCTTTTATGGTATTTTCTGTTTTAAGGAAGTCTCTTCTAAACCTAAATCCACTGTAGGTGGAAAGTGTCGTCCCGGATTAGCCTGTGCGTACTGCAAATGATAATCTGGCACGACACTTCACGCACATGCATTAAGCCCAGTTTTCCCACGACATGCCTCATATAAATTCAAAACATTATACATCGCTTAGCAAATTTGGCTGTGTTTGTGTTTCTGTTAATTTTAACTATAAGATACCAAGTCTAATTTATATAGTAATATTTCTACATGTATATGACTTATATTACCAAATATTTGAATTTTGTTTCATGGATGTATCGGATCTGCTAGCCATAGAAGTCATATTAAATGTTGGCTCTCTTGCTTTTTCGCAATTTCCCTTTCAATATTTTTGACAGTTTACTAAAGCAGACATCATTTAATTACTCATCATTATTCTTGCTGAAACTAACACACAGTTTACTAAGACTTGCATGAAGTACAGGGCTCAGTGGAGTGGGAAAGTAGATGGTGTAAGTTGGTAGGAAGATATTTGATGTCAATTTTCCTTTTAAGTTTGTACCATACAGCTTATTCAATACTGTTTTTTATGGTTTCATTATAAGTTTTATTTCAGCTAGCTAGTCCATTATTGTCCCACTCATATTTTATAAACGACAAAAGTCTGAATTTTTTTTAGATCACTTCATCAAATATTACCAGTTTAATTGCATATTGTGAAAAATACTGGGTTGTGTTGTATTTTTTGCAGTAAATTGAAGGATTTTAAAAATTTCAAACATGTTCCTCTGGCCAAAATCACATTCAGAAGATCTCTGTTTATTTCAAAGGTCAAGGTCTCGAGGGTAAAATGTAAACTTTTAGCCTAAATGAATGTGTCCATAGTTAATCTTATTGTGATGGTACTGGTAGTAATTTACATGTTAGTGGTACTTATATGTTTGGTTTAACCAGTATGATAATATCAAAGGTCATTCGCATTTGATAAGGTCAACGAAAGACTATTCTGGAATATTACATAAATTCAGTAGACATTTAATGGCAGTTAACATTTTAGCGATGTTTAGTTCATTAGTTTGCATATTGGGTTAGTCACCGACTGCATGTTGTGTGCTGGAAAACTCTGAATATAACTGAGGCATGTGGTGGGAAAACTGGACTTAATGCATGTGCGTAAAGTGTCGTCCCGGATTAGCCTGTGCAGTACGCACAGGCTAATCCAGGATGGCACTTTCCATTTTTATGCTGTTTTCTTTTTCAGGGAAGTCTATTCAAAACATAGATCCACTTTAGGCAGAAAGTGCTGTCCTGGATTAGCCTGTGCTGACAGCTAATCCGGGACAATACTTTACTCACATGTGTTAAGCCCGGTTTTCCCACGATGTGCCTCATCTTATCATTTGATGCCAGTCTTCTTGCTTCAAGCTCGTGTTTTAAACAGATTTCCATCACATTTCTTGGTTCAGTTAAACTTCAACGTTCGTTTATTTATGTGTCAATTAAATACATAACAACTTCTGAAAATTTACCCTTTCTACCAAATCTACAATCGGTTATAATGCATTTCTGAAAACTGTTCTGGAGACCTTGTTTTCTTCTTCTTGAAATAATGAATGCCAATCTAGATCCTTGTAAAGGCCAGTATTACAGTATTGGTTAGTTGTCTTGGAATATATCCATCTAACAGTTCCTAAGAAACTTAGGTTCATCATTAAGCAACTAAATAATAAAACGCCATGCTGAGTAGTGCTGTCATATTTCTTAGTTAGTCTGAAAACAAAATGCTGTAAAAAGTTTAGGCGATTAAAAATCCTTATACTGTTCACGTGTAAGTTTACTATGTATGCATTGTAGTATGTAGATAACAATGAATATCCATCATGATTCCATTTAATTTTATTTACCTGCTATGTCTTCTAAATGCTAGCTATTTCAATGTCATCAGCATGTTCAATATTAGTCTTGTTATTCTACCACCTCACTAATGCCATGCCCGTATCTGCTTTCAGAACCAACTCCGACTCGGCAATTCACTCCAGCTCCATGGGAGGGCCCCTGGGTGTCGACCCCAGCCCCAATACCCCACCCATGCACAGGAGAAGTAAGCCTTTAAACCTTGAAACTTCAGAGGCCGTTGCTTAAAAAAAACAACCTATTATTCTAACGGCGGGAATTCAGGGCTCCCCCTAGCTTAAAATTTACTATACTGCATTGAAATGGTACTCATCTGAGGCAATTCATATGGTTTTATGTAGAAATAGTTGTAGCCAAATGAACATTTCTTCACCCAAATGTTGAAATTTATAGCCATCAGCTAATTTGGCGATTGGCAGAGTAAATGCTGCCTGCTAAGTTTTCAAAGCAAATGAGATTGATAATACAGAAATATTTTTAAAATAAAATGTTTTAGAAAGACTAACTATTTATGTTCCTTTGGCATAAAGAGCTTGGTCCATATTTTAACAGCTGTAAGCTTTATTGGCAGTTTATGTTTTGAGCAACTCAGCCTTGGAAGAAAAAGGATACATTTTCAGGTTTACATTATTTGAAAGGATTGTAGATAATGTTGAACAATTCAACTTTGGTGGTGTAGGTGGCGGCGTCCCCTTTAGTTTACAAGTGCAGAAAATAAAGAAGCTCTTGTGCAATCATTATGAAACTTCAGGCAAGTGTTAGTATGCATAAAAGGAAGGTCAGGTTCGGTTTTTGGCATATTTTCTCTTATTGTACTTGAGTTATGCAATGTCAGGTGACACATCCGAATCTCTGAGTTCCTGTATAGGCATAGAAACTGCTTGTTAAATTAATTTCAAGTGGTCTCGTTGACAACTCCTAATTAAACTGCATCTCATGTTATATCAGTTCATGAGGTGGTTGGAGAGAATTCAGGGCTGACTGCTGGCCAATACCCTTGGGATCCAAAGAAGGTGAGAATACTGTTTCTTTATACAGTTTCCTTTGCCCCATCAGAAAACCTATTGGAGGAAATACTGGTTTTATTTGTGTGTTTTTTTTTGTGGCAATGTTGCTTTAGAAAATTGTGTTTCAGTTCTAGTTATATGCTATGTTTGACTAACCAGAAAATATTTTTAATATTAGTAAGTTTATATGTAATAAATAACAGAAATTGAAATAAAAAATGGAAAAAAGTTTGTTTTGTTCAAGAGAGTAGATATCACTTACGACATGGTTTCAATAAAAATATGAAATTATGGAATGCCATTATTTTAAAACTTGTTCTACCAACAAACTAGTATATAAGATGCTGCTATTGGAAGTATTTCTTGTTTGACCATAGTCCTGATTGAATTTAAATTTTAGATGGATGATGATTTTGTTCACCAAAATTACCAGGTTAGTTGAACACACTTTCCGAGTTAGCCCTTGTGACTTTATCATTACTATACTCAACTTGTGTTAGTCTTTTTCTCACTGTTGATTTGATAGCAAACAATTTTAGGAATGCAGTTTGATCTTACTCCTTCCAGTCAAACAAGTTCTTTTAAAATGTGTTTCATACCCATAACCACCCAGTCATAATGAAGGTAACAGTTACTATTTTCATGAATTGGATGGTTCTCGACACTCGTTTTTTATTAGAACCACTTCATGACCTTATTTTATTTTATTTGTAATTCACTGTTTGAAACAGTAAAAGTTATCACTCCGGTATGTGCATAAAAAGCATAACATGGAAAGAAAATTTGTAGGTTTCTGTTGAATATCGACATTTGATTAACTAGTGATCATAGAAATAGATATTTTTCACTCATGGCTGCACCACTTGTGAAAATATAAAATGTCTATGTTCACATGTGAATTAAAACCAAAATCAACAAATATCCTCTATTTCTTCATTCAAGAACAATTCCTTTATCTGTTAATATTGGTATACTCATCATCACATGTAATATTGGTATACTCGTCATCACATGTAATATTGGTATACTCATCATCACACGTAATATTGGTATACTCATCATCACACGTAATATTGGTATACTCGTCATCACATGTAATATTGGTATACTCATCATCACATGTAATATTGGTATACTCGTCATCACGTAATATTGGTATACTCGTCATCACATGTAATATTGGTATACTCGTCATCACATGTAATATTGGTATACTCATCATCACATGTAATATTGGTATACTCGTCATCACGTAATATTGGTATACTCGTCATCACATGTAATATTGGTATACTCATCATCACATGTAATATTGGTATACTCATCATCACATGTAATATTGGTATACTCATCATCACATGTAATATTGGTATACTCGTCATCACATGTAATATTGGTATACTCGTCATCACATGTAATATTGGTATACTCGTCATCACATGTAATATTGGTATACTCATCATCACATGTAATATTGGTATACTCGTCATCACATGTAATATTGGTATACTCGTCATCACATGTAATATTGGTATACTCATCATCACATGTAATATTGGTATACTCATCATCACATGTAATATTGGTATACTCATCATCACATGTAATATTGGTATACTCATCATCACATGTAATATTGGTATACTCGTCATCACATGTAATATTGGTATACTCGTCATAACATGTAATATTGGTATACTCATCATCACATGTAATATTGGTATACTCATCATCACATGTAATATTGGTATACTCATCATCACACGTAATATTGGTATACTCGTCATCACATGTAATATTGGTATACTCATCATCACATGTAGAACAATAAAGGTTCATAATATTTTATAACTTTATTTCTTTATGTTGTATTTGTACTTCTTTAAAATATACAACACTCCATTTGCATTTATGTAGTTGCAGTTGTGTAGACTAGAATAAGTATTTAAATTTACATATTTATAATATATTAAATTTCCTCACTTTTATATTTATAAAAAAATATCAGAAACATTGTAGAATTACAAATGTATAAGCAGTCATCAAAAATGGAAGTTTGGCGAAGAAAGCCATAATTCTTGTAACATTTCTTGAGAGCAAGAAAGTGAAAAAGCCTGATTTAATATTTACCAGGGAAGGGCTAACATGCTTGTGCAAATTTTGTTAACTGTAGATGTGGCATTTATACATTCCATAATTATTTAAGTAACATGCACACTCTTATACTTTGTTTTCAGCTACAGCAAAGACCGAAGTCCTGTGAAGTGCCAAATATAAAGTGAGTTGAGTCTGAAGTATCAAATGTGTTAATTATTGGTTAAGGGCACTGTCTTTGCTTGGAATTAACAATATTTCATAAATTAACAATTTTAATTGTACTCAGCATCGACCCCGCAGCTGAGCATTAAAAATATTCAAGCCTATCTTTAATATTGCTGTATCTACCCCTCAGCGGAGCATTGAAAATATTCAAGCCTATCTCTATTATTGCTGTATCTACCCCTCAGAGGAGCATTCAAAATATTCAAGCCTATTTCTATTATTGCTCTATCTACCCCTCAGCTGAGCATTGAAAATATTCAAGCCTATCTCTATTATTGCTGTATATACCCCTCAGCGGAGCATTAAAAATATTCAAGCCTTAACAATATTTCATAAATTAACAATTTTAATTGTACTCAGCATCTACCCCGCAGCTGAGCATTAAAAATATTCAAGCCTATCTTTAATATTGCTGTATCTACCCCTCAGCGGAGCATTGAAAATATTCAAGCCTATCTCTATTATTGCTGTATCTACCCCTCAGCGGAGCATTAAAAATATTCAAGCCTATCTCTATTATTGCTGTATCTACCCCTCAGCAGAGCATTGAAAATATTCAAGCCTATCTCTATTATTGCTGTATCTACCCCTCAGCGGAGCATTGAAAATATTCAAGCCTATCTCTATTATTGCTGTATCTACCCCTCAGCAGAGCATTGAAAATATTCAAGCCTATCTCTAATATTGCAGTATCTACCCCTCAGCAGAGCATTGAAAATATTCAAGCCTATCTCTATTATTGCAGTATCTACCCCTCAGCGGAGCATTAAAAATATTCAAGCCTATCTCTATTATTGCTGTATCTACCCCTCAGCAGAGCATTGAAAATATTCAAGCCTATCTCTATTATTGCTGTATCTACCCCTCAGCGGAGCATTGAAAATATTCAAGCCTATCTCTATATTGCTGTATCTACCCCTCAGCAGAGCATTGAAAATATTCAAGCCTATCTCTATTATTGCAGTATCTACCCATCAGCGGAGCATTGAAAATATTCAAGCCTATCTCTATTATTGCTGTATCTACCCGTCAGCGGAGCATTGAAAATATTAAAGCCTATCTCTATTATTGCAGTATCTACCCCTCAGCGGAGCATTGAAAATATTCAAGCCTATCTTTAATATTGCTGTATCTACCCCTCAGCGGAGCATTACAAATATTCAAGCCTATCTTTAATATTGCTCTATCTACCCCTCAGCGGAGCATTAAAAATATTCAAGCCTATCTCTATTATTGCTGTATCTACCCCTCAGCAGAGCATTGAAAATATTCAAGCCTGTCGCTAATATTGCAGTATCTACCCCTCAGAGGAGCATTGAAAATATTCAAGCCTATCTCTATTATTGCTGTATCTACCCCTCAGTGGAGCATAAAAAATATTCAAGCCTATCTCAATTATTGCAGCATCTACCCCTCAGCGGAGCATTAAACATATTCAAGCCTATCTTTATTATTGCAGCATCTACCCCTCAGCGGAGCAAGAGCTTCAGGTTCACATCCCCATCAGTAGCAACACTGGCTCCTTGCCTGATCTGACCAACATACAGTTCCCATCACCTCTTCAGACACCCATTGACTTGGAAGAACAGGTTCGATCACACTGCCTCTTTCTAACTAGTCCTCACCAACCTATTCTTAGGCTTAAGAACAGACTTTGAGTCAAAAAATTATATTTTTGTGCGTTTGCAAATATGCCATGTATCAATTGATGTTTATGTCATTGATAATTCATTCTTAATAAGACAGCTAATAAAAGTAGCATTGGTGAATGTCATGTAAAATTCAAATTAATGGCAGCCTCGTAAGAACAGAACAGTTTCATGAATATTCTTTTGTCATAAGTCTAAGAATGGCTAGGTGAATATGGGCCCTACGTTGGTGTTCACATGGGCCCTACATTGGTGTTCACAAAGCTGTGAATGGCTAGGTGAATATGGGCCCTACGTTGGTGTTCACAAAGCTGCTGAGTACAAACTTAAGTGAATTTAAAAAAAAAAAAATGAAGTTCCTTGAATGTATGTCTGTTTCATACATTGTGCAATCTGCATTAAGAGGTTTTATTCAGGTAAATTATAAAGAGTTCATTCTTATTTTAGCTTTATTGTTATCTGAATTATTAAATTTTACATGTAAAAATTGATCAGAAATTTTCATATAAGTGTAACTTAAGATTTTCCTTATTTTATATTAAAGGTGTACAGGGTAGGGTATGTTGATGTCAATAATGTATTAGCTCATTGACAACACCAGACAACGTCCACATGTTAACAGCTACAATAGTTTTTTAAGGTGTTTCTATTGAGATGATTTCAGCAGATGCAAATAGCATCTCCAGCTAGGATAGTTTCTAACTTGTTCACTTGAATTGATTTCAGCAGATGCAAATAGCATCATCAGCTTTGATAGTTTCTAAGGTGTTAACTTGTGATCTGATTCCAGCAGGCGAACTACGCGAATAGCATCGGCAATCTCTCGCCCACCAGCGCCCACCACATGACGATGGGGCCGCCCACTCATCACAACGGATCCCCCTCCCAGTCCCCAGGCTCTCAGCGGCGGAGGATGAACCCCAGTGGGCCCAGCCCCCTCGTACTGCAGCAGAACGGGAACCAACCAATGAGGGTTCCACTCTCTCCCCCAGTACGTAGAGCTGTGTGTCCTGTCACTCTTCTTGTTGTAGAATATGAACAAAAAAAGTATTATACTCTGCACTCTGTAAAGTAATTGTGTTACATGTGAAACTTTCTGCTGGCTTTGTACTTCTATGGGTGGCGAAATCTCGTATTGGCTTTCTTGTCCGTTTTTGACAGATGATGTTTTCTGCAGTAATTCTATAGTAAATTCTGGCAATACTTGTCCGTAATGCTCTGGAACAAGCTGGGCAAGTTGGACAGTTGATTTCGCCATCCCTGACTTCTGTTTCTTTTCTTGATTACGAATGCCAATGTATAGGTTTACATTCTGCAGTCTGTTTAATACATGCACTAGAAGTGAAACTTCTTGTTGCTGCTTTGTAGTGCTGTGTCTTTTCTTGATTAGAATGCCCAGAGTAAAGGTTTACACCCTGCACTCTGTTTTAATTCTTTTATGATATGACGGTCATATCAGTATCCTTGCGTATATACATGTAATTTCATGTAATTCCAATCTGTTCTCTTCTGTGCAGGTAATGAGCCCCACAAATAAGGAAGTAAGGCGACCCAATTGATGTTGTCATTTTATAGTATCGTGGTTATGCTCGTTATTGTTTGGTTGCAGAAGATCTCCCATAACACCCTGGTGACTGTAGTAGTTGAATGAAAATTAGTTTCCTGTTAAGGTTGAATACTTCTGTTTGAGTTCTTGAACGATAGTTAGTCCTTAGGGATCTGGGACCATATTTCAGAAACATCTTAGGTTTATCTTAAAATATTTTCACGTAAGTTCCAATTTTTGTAAGTAAATATTTTTAAAACTACACATGTACATATAAATTACTAAGCAGAATTTCACGTACACATGGAATGAAATGCTGAAGAATAATGGTGATTTTAAGGCTAAGGATAAGATTTTACTTTAGTTGTTTCTGAAATATTACCCCTAGGCAGGTATTCAGAAAGCTTCTAAGGGAATTTTTAAGTTAAGTTTTACTTATGTGGTTGAAATTTTTAAATCACATTTTTGTGTGAAATCCAATGATTTCTGTTTACAAAGGTATAAAATATGAAAATTATTAGCTATATTTACTAGTTTGAAATATTTTAATATAAAATGACCTAGGCATAAAACAGCGACAGATACGGATCCTGATAAATAAAATGGGGGAATATTTATCGTAACAGGGTGTTGATCACTGTTTAATGTCGATTTTTTGTTCACTTTTGAAGAACACATTTCCATTAAAGAAATATGAGCAGGGTAAAACTTAAATATGCATTAAAAATGATGTGTCGAGCAGCTATTGAAAGACCTTATTAGGACCATAGAATATATCAAATATGTGACAGTCTTTTACATTTTTATATTTCCTGGATTTGGTTACTAGTAGTTAGTTTACCAGGTCAGTGTTCTTCCTTATGCATTCTTCCATGGCTTGGGTTTTAAATTTAAATCCATTTGAGTTACAGTGTATCCGAGCATTCAGTTATTCTTGTTTTGTGAATTACGGGGGTAGCAACAGAAAGAGAAAACTATCCTGATTTGATGCTAATAATTATAAAGTGAAAACAGAAATAAATGTCCATTTTAACTGTTTTGCCTTCGCAGCATGTGCAACTCAATTGTTAGACATAGAAAAGATTGTCTTACTTATTATTTAACTTATGTTTTTGTGAATGACAACGGTGCAGTAGAGCTTGGATTGTTTTAATTAGGGCCCCGCAATTTTTTTGCAGGTGCCAAATAGTAATCACCCTGTCTGTCCGTCTGTCTGTCTGTCCGTCCGTCCGTCTGTCCGTCCGTCTGTCCATCCGTCCACATTTTTCATGTTTTTCTTTCATAACTTCAAAACTGTTTCAGCTATTAATTTGAAACTTCATGCGTGGATAGATCTCATTAAGGAGAAATGCAGTGCACAAGAACCGTTACTCTGCACTTCATAATTCTGGAGTTATTGCCCTTTGTTAATTTTTCATTTTCAGGCGGAGTGAACTTTGGTTTCAGCTCTCTAACTTGAGAACGAATTGAAATATTTGAATGAAACTTAATGCATAGATACCTTATATAGAGACCTGGCTTGGGATTACAAAGGGGGTGGATGGGGTCACTGTCAACGTCACCGTTACAAAAAATAGAAAAACTGTTTCCGCTCAGTTACTTGAGAACGAATTGAGCTATTGTAATTCAACTTCATAATAAGATACCTTTTATCAAGACATCGCTTGGGATTGCATAGGGGGTGGGTGGGATCAAGGTCAAGGTCACTGTTACTAAAAATAGAAAAACAGTTGCTCACCTTCAAACATGCTATCATTCTGGGCCCACTGCCACTCCTGTGACAAAGCTCTAGTTATGAATTGTTTAGTTTACACATCAGTAAGTGTACCAATCTAAAACAAACTACTAAGATTGGCTGCAATCTGCCAATCTAAGTGAACAACTGTGTTAACTGCTTTTATGATTTACATTGAAGTAGTCATATTTTTGCACTGAGCCAACAAGTCTTCTTGTGTACATACAGTTTATGAATTGGAATTCATCATAAATTTATCAACAAGTACCAATGACCAAGATGTGACCACCCCTGCTTTTATTAGATTTGCCTACATGTCATTTAAAATGCATAAGCCACATAACTTTATACAGTGTCTCACTAGTACCTTTATAATCTAAAAGAGCATTCTGACTTGTAGAATTTCATAGATTATGCTTTGATAACATCATTCAGTATTTGGTTACATTATGGCATCAATTTTATTTAGTTATGTTCTGTTTACATGATCCTTATTTATTTGCTTTGAATTTTAAGCGTGGAAGACGACCTGTATATGTAAGTGACTGGAAACCTTTGCTTGGGATTGGGTTACGTGCTTAGTTGGGGCTACTGATATGCATGGCAGGCTGGGTTTCAATGTTTGTATTGTCATAGTAGATTTGTGACTGAGGAATGAGTTGTCGATTGGAGAGAGTACTGTATGGCAGCATGTATGTAAATGAGTATTATTGCATTGAAATGGCTAAAATATTGGAAAAATAAACAATTAAAAAGTTGTTTAATATATAAAGCTGAGATTTGTATTTATAAGTAGCCAGATAGCAGAGATACATACTTAAAATTGTTACATGTGTCTGTTGCCATCTAAACACGAAATTTGTAAATTTCAAGTTCATGCACATGTTAAATGGCCCCATTAATCTTGTTCAAAACTAATTTTAGAGCGGAACTTTGTGTCTGTAATCAGCAAGTCCAAAGCCTATCCGTTGCTGTCTGTGTTAAGTTCACATTTTGAGTTCCATGATAAACATGATGCTACATGTAGCATATACTATGATTGTATTCCACCATGTGCTGTGTCAGTTATTGTGGTAACGATGTGCTTGTTATCCATATATGTTATTGTTCACTTTACCCCATTTCTCACTAATCCCAAATGCAGCACAGATCGTATTGGTTGTGGTAGTAATTTGTTATGTGGTTTTCCAGGTTCCGATATTTGTTAGTATTTTATTGTTTTGGTATTTACCTATAGTATACATGGACATTATTGTTTTAAGCTAATGCTTGTATCTCTCAGTAGGGAATCATTTTTGACAAAGTTAATGTAAACATTTCCTGAAATATACCGTAGATATACGGTATACTCCCTAATAAACGCCCCCCGGGGGCTTTACATTTGTCCAAAGGGTGCGTTTAATATGATTCCAGTTCATGGTGTTCTTTCACACACATGTCTGTACGACTTGTGAGGACATGAGCTAGAGTTTCTGACGACATTTTACGAGAAACA
The DNA here is from genome assembly GCA_027627225.1 of Congeria kusceri. Lineage (NCBI taxonomy): Eukaryota > Metazoa > Mollusca > Bivalvia > Myida > Dreissenidae > Congeria > Congeria kusceri. The sequence goes on along the minus strand of CM051025.1, from coordinate 50,822,313 downwards.
GAAGGGCAGATGTCGTAGGCAAGTCTCCCAAACTCGCAGCAAACTTGTGATATGTCGCATAATATACGGCAAAACACTACGACACAGGAAGACATGTCTACGGAATGTGTTCGAGTGCGCGAGATTCCATCGACATGTCTTCGACACATGTACGAGAATAAAAAGTCGCTGAGAAGCGGCGAGAATTTTAAACGATTTAAAATTCTCGCCGCTACTTGGCGAGTACAGGCGACATACAAAGAGATAAGCAGACATCAGTGCGACAAAGGACGACATGTGTACAAGATCTACACGACACTAGACTAGTTGTGCCGAGTTACAACTCGCCAGAACTCGTAGCTCAAATTGAAGGCATTAATTAGACATGGAGGTTTGGTCGATATTAAAAATTGTGGTGGGGGCGTTAATTAGGGTTGGGGCTTTTATTAGGGAATATACGGGTACAAATGGGTATATTCATGTTTAACGGATCATGTATTCTTTAGATGATTGATACTGGGATTTAATGTTGAAACATTTTTAGGTACAATACTTCTTTATTGAGAGATTCAATAACAATACAACATATCTTGTACAGTCTTGCAATGCTAGGACTTAAAATGGAATAATAATTGTAATTGCATATCAAATCAGTTAAGCTTCCATGAGGAGGAAAGTTTATTTGTATCAAGTCGTATGCTTTGCAAGGCTTGTCAGGTATTGTTGCTGGCGGTGACATAAGTTTGATGTTGTGGTTGCTCATTCATATTGTTTCGTTGATTGCCCGTGTAGGTACAGAACCATGATCTCAGCTCTTTACACATGGACCTGCGCACTCAGCCACAGTATATGTTGTATATGCGTCAACAGCAGCAGCAACAGCAGCAGGGGGCTGGTGGGTCCCAGCTCTCCCCCACCCACGCAACCCAGGTGCCCATGTTGGGCGGGCTTATGGGGCACAATGAGTGCCCAAGGGTACCCCCGCCTCACATGGGGCCTGTGCCCAAAGTGTGTGTCACCTCTCACGAAAATGATTCTCCTGAGGTAAACACATAATTCCGATTTTCAAGGATTTTACTTCTGAGTTTAACGAGTTTATTAATTTCAGTGACTTAGTTAAGCTGATATTAAATTATTAAATCATACATACAACATGTGATTCATGATTTCAATCCATACTTTAGAAGTATATTCATGAAAGTTATGCCATTTATAATTAAATTATATATATGAAGAAGTAAATGTCGCTATTCGTCTGTTTCCTTAATTCTTGAATACTTGCAGAAAAAAACAACAGCACTCCCATTCAACTTGTTATTAGAATATATTTGTGGTGTGTCATGGGAAAACGGGGCTTAATGCACGTGTGTGAAGTGTCATCCCGGATTAGCCTGTGCAGTCTACTTAGGCTAATCTGGGATGACACTGCGCCTACAGTGGATTTATGTTTTAAAGAGACTTCCTTGATTTAAAGAGACTTCCTTGAAACAGAAAATACCATAAAAGAGGAAAGTGTCATCCTGAATTAGCCTGTGCGAACTGCATAGGCTAATCTGGGACCACACTACGCACATGCATTAAGCCCAGTTTTCCCACGACATACCTCATTTAAATTTCAATTGCAAACTGGAGACTTATCAGTTGTGTGCTTCTATGGATGTACCTGCATGTACTGTGCATGAATTTTTGGTGTTGTTTTAGTGTAGTTTATCTATTATGTGGCACAAGTAGATTGTTACTTATGCAATTAATTTGGAAATAGTGTTCAAAATAAGGAATCTGTCATTAGGCAAAGATTTCATGAATCAGTATCATGTCTACATGTGAAACCTACTTTACTAATTAAACTTTTATAATAATTTGGCAAATTGTTTCACTTTGCCAGTGTTGTATATTTTGGCAGAAGAATTGGATTACAAATAATAATTTGGCAAATTGTTTCAGTTTGCCAGTGTTGTATATTTTGGCAGAAGAATTGGATTACAAATAAAAATGTGTTGTGGCACAGCAAATTAATGTCAGCACAGAACAATAGTTTATTTCTAAAATGTTGTGTTTTTAGTTCGCCTGAGCACACCGTGCTCATGGTGAGCTTTTATGATCGTTGTGTTTTTAGTTCGCCTGAGCACACCGTGCTCATGGTGAGCTTTTATGATCGCCTTTCTGTCGTGCATTGTCAACATTTACCTTGTGAACACTCTAGAGGCAACATTTATTGGCCAATCTTCATGAACATTTGTCCCAATGATATCTCGGCCAAGTTCGAATCTGGGTCATGTGGGGTGAAAAACTAGGTCACTAGGTCAAATGGAAGAAAAGCTTCAATTTCAATTTGCACTTCCCAAATTTTGAATGTCTGTTTTTTTTTCACTTAAGTTTTTCAAACCATGATTATTAAGGTCGCATTTCCATCAGTATATCCATATCCGTATAAAAATCTAACACATGGAAAATTGTTCGACTAATGAAACTCAGGTGAGCGACCCAGGGCCATTTGGCCCTCTTGTTATACCCCCACAAATGAAGTTTGGGGGGGGGGGTAAATAGGAGTTAGCTTGTTGGTCCTTCTGTCAGTCTGTTGGTTTTTGGTTTCCGGATGATAACTCAAGAAAGGCTTGTCATATTTAAATAATTTTTGGTACACGTGTAACATCCTAGAATACAGGTCAAGTTCGATGTTGGTTACAAACCACTAAATTTTGACAGATTTATGGTCCCTTTTCGACTTAAAATTCCCTAAAAACATGGTTTCCGGATGATGACTCAAGAAAGGCTTGCGATATTTCAAATAATTTTTGGTACACATGCGTAACATCATGGAATACAGGTCATGTTATATGTTGATTACAAACCACTAAATTTTGACAGAGTTATGACCCCTTTTCGACTTTAAATTCCCTAAAAACATGATTTCGGGATGATTACTCTAGAATGGCTTGACATTTTCATATAATTTATGGTATTCATGTGTAGCATCATACAATATGGGTTAAGTTTGACTTCAGTTACAAACTACTAAATTTTGACAAGAGTTTTGGCTCTTTATTTGACTTGAATCGCCTTAAACCATGGTTTCCTGACAATAACTCAAAAATGGCTTGACATATTTAAATAATTATTGCTACACATGTGTAACATAGAATACAGGTTGAGTTCGACTTTGGTTACAAACCACTAAATTTTGACACAGTTATGGCCCCTTTTTGACTTAAATTCCGAAAAACATGGACAATAACTCATGAAAGGCTTCACATATTTAAATTATTTTTGGTACATAGGTGTAACATCATAAAATACAGATCAAGTTCAACTTTGGTTACAAACCACTGAATGTTGACAGAGTTACGGCTCCTATTAAAATTAAATTTTTCCCAATACACTGTTGACTATTCACAAATTAAAGCATTCTCTCTGTCCATTTCTTTTGAATGGATGCCATAGTTTTGTGACAAGGCCATATTGTGGGGGTATATCCGTCACTCATGTGACAATTCTAGTTGTCACTTTGATGCATTGGATTTCATAACATTGATTTTTGATTGAGAATTTTTTATTTTTTTTAATAAAAAAAAAAAAAGTTTTCAGTTGGTGTCAATTGTTCAGAACGACTATTCACTGACACAATGATTTTCTTGTTAAAAATTATCTGAGAAAAGCTTCTCTACTTGTTCTTAAAAAACTAAAAAGTTTTCAGAAAAAAGATAGTGACAACATTTAAACTGAAATGGCTCTAACAAAAAGTACAGCAATGTAGTCTGCAAATATGATAAAATGACCCATGTCTATGTCATATGGGTGTGTCTGCATTTACAAAAATAAAAAATTATATTTGGCCATTCAGTCATATGAATTTTGCTATGTAGTATTGAACACTACATTGTTTTACCACACATCTATATTTAAAAAAGGAAAACATCATATTTTACCATGAACATAGCTATATTATATTGAACAAAACTTTGTTACTGCAAAACCATTAGTAATCGTGGGGCACTAATTTTTGTGGATTTCGAGGATGGAAAGATCCACGAATTTAAGTTTTCAACAAATAATTATTCGGCTAGCTACTTTTTTCTGCCGAATGTGCCCTCTAAGATGTAGTTTTCTAGTATGTATACTTACATGAAGACAATGTAAAAATAATGTTTATAGTAGTTAAATGAAGTATAAGAGTTTGTTTATGATAAATACATTACCTGACACATGATGTGCATTTATATCATAAATGAATCAGTTTAATAACCAGTTTATTTTTTGTGTGACAAGTAGCCCCTGTCTCATCTGCATACGCTCCAAACGAGGCTCCGGTGTAATATACTGTGTACCTTATTGACACTTGACATATCCGATTTATCTGCCTATGCAGTAACGCTGTATATGCATTGTCATCTTCTTTCCGATAGACTAGTAAAGATCTATGTGCATAGTAAACACCCTCCATGCAAAAAGCGTGGACCACGTTTTACGACTTCAGTTTTTGGCAGACGACAGCCCATTGTTTAATTCACACATTTGTAGTCGGACCCTACCTCCCACAGTGATGTGCCGTATTTATTTCATAACAAGGGTATATTGCTTAATTGACAGGTCAATAAAAGGGCCGACTTACAGCGGAAACGCTCCGTTTATGACCGTAAGGTGTTAAAACAGAAAACAGCGATATGATTGACACATTTCTAGATTTTTTTTTAATTAATAAAATTGAAAATCCACACATTTAAGTGCCCACAGAATTGCCATTTTTCAACAAACCACGAAATTTCATGCGGACAAATCTAAATGGTTTTGCAGTATCTCATAAATCAATTTCAAAAAAAGGGAAACCATCATACTTTACCATGACCATCCAGCCACATGAATATTGCCTCATTATATTTAAGACTACATTTTTGTACTATTTATAAAAATTGCTACATCGTAATGAACACTACATTGTTTCTACGCTTACAGGTGAACATGTCTCAGTACAGGAACAACATATCTGATGGGCCATGTCAGTCACCCACGTCGCCCCATTCCCAGCCCTCCTACTCACCCTCCCAGTCCCCGGGGCTCCCCCCGGGCTCCTGGCATAACTCAGTCTTCGACGACACCTACCATCTCCAACAGCAACAGACAAATGCTCTTCAACAACAGTTTGAACATTTTAACATGGTGAGTCTGCGTCCATGAGTTTATTTATTCAATTTTATTTTACCCAATTTGTTTTAACGAGATATGGTCAAGTCTGTGGTGTAATACATACCCGTTACCTATTCATAATGCTCTTCAGCAACAGTTTGAACATTTTAACATGGTGAGTTTGAGTCCACGAGTTTACTTATTCATATTTTATTTATTCAATTTGTTTTTACAAGATATTGTCAAATCCATGATGTAATTTATATTCATAATGCTCTCAACAACAGTTTGGACATTTTAAAATGGTGAGTTTGAGTCCATAATTTAAATGATACATAATTGATGTTCTGAATTAACTAAGTATACCATCAGGATTGAACATGATACATAATTGATGTTCTGAATTAACTAAGTATACCATCAGGATTGAACATGATACATAATTGATGTTCTGAATTAACTAAGTATACCATCAGGATTGAACATGATACATAATTGATGTTCTGAATTAACTAAGTATACCATCAGGATTGAACATGATACATAATTGATGTTCTGAATTAACTAAGTATACCATCAGGATTGAACTGCAGATATTGAACATTCCTTGTAAACTGGAGCAAAAAAGTGTATTATGTTAGAAATGTCTGATTGCATCTGACTGACAAGTGCTTGCTGAACAGGATATGTACCAGTCAGTTATATATGCCCTAGTAAAAAAGAACACACACAAAGAAATCAAGATAAGAACTGTTTCATATCTTTGATTTTGTTGCAGTGTATAAGTTCTGCATAAATCTTTATTTGACAGCAGCATCAGCCCATCAGTACCAGTAGCAGCATAGTGCAGGGGTCAAGTGGGGGTATGATAGTGTCAAGTGCACCTTCCTCACTGGCCTACTCTCAGGCCAACAGCGGAGATTTGCCAGACTACAGCCAAGCCAGTCTCCAGTACTACCTGGAGAACAACATTAGTCTGGCCCATGTGAACAATACCATCACAAGCTCAACTGCCGGAAATAAAATACCTGATATTGTGCTGACAGGTTGGCATAGTGAGTTGTCCAAACAGAAGAGTATACTGATGACTAGCATGTTTCATTAGTTTAGTTGGGAAAACTGAGCTTAATGCATGTGCGTAAAGTGTCGTCCTCCATCAGCCTGTGCAGTCCGCACATGGTATTTTCTGTTTCAAAGATAAATCCTCTGTAGGCGGAAAGTGCAGTCCAGTATCAGCCTGTGCGGACTGCACAGGCTGATCAGTAATGACTCTTCATGCACTTGCATTAAGCCCGGTTTTCCCATGACATGCCTCAAATATATTTATTGTATTATATTTGGCTGCCTTATTCGTTGTATCTCGTCATTTCGTAGTATCGCGATTCGCAGTATCGCATTTCGATTGTATATTGCACACTGTAGTAGAAACTAGTGTTATAAATGAAATACAGGCACGGAACAAAAACAGATGTTTCCTAGTGTGCTCTAGGGCTAAGCAGCAGTAAACAATATTGCATTGTAGTTGTGTGTGTGTAAAATTATGTAATATGATTGATCATCAAAAGAATTGCCACAGGTAAATTTTTACCGTATTTCAACGAATTCAGAGATAATATTAATTGCAAGGTTTTATGATCGAGAACAATATAAAACGTATTGCTTATAAAGAAGTTCTCTCATATTGGTCTTACTCCAGGTATGGGCGAGGGTTCTTTCGATACTGACCTTTTCGGGAGTGTGTCTGATGAGGCACTCAAAGACGGACTGGTTCCCCTGGATCTCGACGGACTCCAGATGCTGACGGATCCCAGCATGATAGCCGACCCTGACACTGAAAACTCTTTCAAGCTGGATCATTTGTAGGGTGAGTCTGCCCCAAGCACACGGATCACTTCCCGGACAGAATTTTCGTTGGACTGTTGCCACGGGGTTGTGGACTTAGCAAGGGCTTGGAACACGACATGAAATGTCACTGAGTGACTTATGTTGGGATGTTTCATATAAATCTTAGTCAACCTTTTGCTCCTCAAAATTTGAACATTTATGTGTGAACTCGCATACATATTGGAAATGGCAGCCTACTGCTTTGATTCATTGAAACTTTTAAAATGGGGTGTGAACAGTTAATCGCTTGTGTGAATCAATAGCCTAAAATGTCATAGTATTGAAAGTTTAATGTTTTCTTGTCAAGATTGCTCAAAGAAGGAGAGAATTACATAGATACATAGATATTCTACAAAGTTTAATTACTGAACAATACAATGCCTAATTTGTGTGTGTCTGAAATGGCTCGGAGGGTTTTGAATATTGGAAAGAAGTATGTTTCTTTGAATTTCCAGGAGTCAAATTAGGATCAATGTAATAGTGACAGGACTGAATGCACACCAGAACAGTAAAGCTTTCTTAACAGATTTGACCAAATCAACTAGAATAGTTGACAAAAGTCTGACTGTTGACATTTTCTGGTTTTCAGAAAGCATTTGTGGTGGAACTGTTGATTGCAGATAGTGGGATAAAATGTTTGGATCCTTCATTTTGAATGTGAAAGCCTGTTTCAATCAGCATGAATTGTTTCCAATGCATATCATAGAATGTGAAAAAAAGGTACAAAATTGAATGAAATCCGAAAAAATACTTGACTTTTGTGAATCCAAAAGCTTACTTGGAAATAAAGTAATTTTTTCAATTTAAGAAAACATTTATTGCACTGTCTGAATGGTTTAGACAGATATGACATATGATGAACGTGTAAAAGAACACCGGTGTCTTGTTTTGCAAAAGAAGTTACGGTCATGAAGTTCTTCTCAGTGCAAGAGCGTGAACAGGGTGAAGAGGCATGGATAGAAGCGTGTGGTAGATAATTACTGAATAAATTAATCCAAAGAGTTTCTCCTGAGTTTGCTTTACATACTATACCGGTAGCTACAGGCGGAGACACACTTGTATAGTGTGTCGAGGGAATGACAGACGATACATACATGGGCTATGTATTCAAAACTTTTGTGTTCATGCATCATCAGTGTGTATTTTGTTGTTGTTTTTCTTCTGTTTAAACCCATTCACAGTTGTGTCATGCTAGAGCCGCATAATAAACTGCCAGAGTTGTCATTGCTGTCGTCATCATCAGAGTCATCAATCACACTGATTGGATGCTTCCAATAAAAGCCATTATTCTCCATCATTCGTACATCTTTTCTGAGGCGTATTCATTATTTACAATCTTTGTTCAGGTACATGTATCTTTCGTAAATTGATAGTTGCTCCTTGGAAACTGCTTAACGCATTATTATGAAAAGATAACCATAATATGTCATTTTGCAAATTGTATACCTTAATAAGGAAAGTGTTTGTAATATAACCAATGTACATAATATAACAATATGTAAGAAGATGCTTTTTAATGCTGTGGGTTATCACTCTTGAGCATCTTAATAAGTTTTTAACTTGTGCTTCTGAAGAGTTAATGTTTTTCTTGTATTAATTGAAACTTTCTATACATGAAGTGCTATTTAAATGATTTTAAAAATTATGTTTATAATTAAATATAGTTAAGAGTTAAATATTTAAGAATATTGTTTACGACATTTATTGTTTACTGGTTTAAACTATTTATTTGCATAACTGTACAATTTTGTTGCATATTATATGTGGCATTTTATCTTAAAAAATCTTGACAGTTGTTAATTTGAAGTTTATAGTACAATTTGTTAAACTGTTTTAAATGGATATGAAAATAAGTTTTAAATTGCTTCACTAATTTCTTCGAAAAGTTGAGCTAAAATTGAACATATTTAGACTAAATAATTTCGTTTTTAGCTCACCTTTTAGAAGAAAAGGAAAGCTATTCTACTCGCGTCAGCATTGGCGTCGGCATCCGAGCTAGGTTAAAGTTTTTCGGTAAGCTAGTTTCTCAGGAATGGTTTGAGGGATTTCATCCAAACTATTCACCACATTAAAATAAACCCCTAGGCCAAGTTTGGTAACTATAGTTTGAAATTTGTCTAAATTAAGGGCCTTTCTACACATAGAAATTTTATATATAAGCTATATGGACAGGTTTAAGTTTTTCTGTAAGCTGGTTTCTCAGGAATGGCTTGATGGAATTCCTTCAAACTTAGAACACTTAATCCCTACATTAAAATGAACTCATATGCCAATTTTGATAACTCTAGTTAGAAATTTGTCAAAATTATGGGCCTTTTTACACTTAAATTTTTTTAAGTGGGTGGAATGACTGCATCAACTTTTGATTTCCACTCTCTAACTTGAGAATCAATCTTCAAACATAAATACCCTAAAGCAACACTTTTCTCGGTATTGCATTTGTGGTGGATTGGGTCGGGTCAAGGTCACTGCTACTAAAAATAGATAAAAAATCTGCTTTATAACTCGAGAACAAATAGGAAGATTTTAATAACATTCAATTTATAGCTCCTGTGTAACGAGACATTGCATGAGATTGCATATGGGGTTATTTGGGTCAAGGTCAAGGTCACTGTTTTGAAAGTTAGAAAAATGCTTCCACTCAGTAACTCGAGAAAGAAATTAGTTTTGTTTTATTGGCCTCTACTATACAGTTTGTTTAAGTAAAAATGCCAGTGACAAGGACAAGAAAAGTCGAGCGCGCTGTCCTCGCAACTCTTGTATTACCCTAGCCAGTAACATCTTAATTATTGGCATATTTTATTCACCGAGAACTGTACAAATGCTACTTTAAATCTATTTCTATGAAACATACTAGTAAGCTACATCCATTTGTACAAGGTATATAAGTTTGTATTGATAACTTTGCTCTTAATGTGTGATAGATAATTTCATTACAATTGTTGGAAGTCTGTTATAAAATCTGTATTATTTCTTTGGAAGATCGGGTAAAATATTAATATAAACAATACCTTTATACCTTTGTTTAATGGAATGGAAAAAGATAACCAACATTTAAGTCTAAGACTAAAATTTTGTACTAATTCCAGAGGTGTAGAAATCAGTCAGGAACTGGTAAAATCACCCATAAACTGAAGTGTCTTCACTAGACTAGATGTATTGTTTACTGAATCTTAAGTTTATCTTTTGGGTTGTCTTCCACTGCCTACTTTTCAGTTTTACCTGCAACTTAAAAGTGTTAGCTACACCATTCGTATTTACAGAAGTGCAAGTGCTAATTAGAGCCTATTTAATGTTTTTGGTTGTTTCACATAACAGGCTCGCTGTGTCAAGAAACATTAAAACCATCAATATTTGTCATTGGAAGTTGTCACATCTTCAGATCATGTTTCAGAGGTGCGGATAACAATGACTTGTTTAGCACATAACTGGAATACTAGTTTAGCGATAAGAAATACAATTGAGGGGCGTCGTGGAAAAACCGGTCCTAATGCATGTGGGTAAAGTGTCGTCCCGGATTAGCCTGTGCAGTCCGCTTTTATGGTATTTTCTGTTTCAAGAAAGTCTCTTCAGTACATAAATTCACTGTAGGCAGAAAGTGCTATCCTGGATTAGCCTGTGCGGACTGCACAGGCTAATCCGGGACGACACTTTACGCACATGCATTAAGACCAGTTTTCCACGACGCCCTTAAATTAATAGCCAACATTTTGAAATTTGCCAAAGTTACTATCATTTTTAAATGATTTTCCCCAAAAATTTGATTTGGCTCTCGATAACGCTAACATTTAATATTGTATTCATTTTGCAGTTTGATATCTGATAATCATTTGTGGTGCATCGTGAGAAAACTGGTCATAATGCATGTGCATAAAGTGTCATCCCGGATTAGCCTGTGCAGTCCGCACAGGCTAATCCGGGACGGCACTTTTTGCTTTTATGGTATTTTCTGTTTCAAGGCAGTCTCTTCTAAACATAAATCCACTGTAGGCGGAAAGTGCCGTCCCGGATTAGCCTGTGCGGACTGCACAGGCTAATCCGGGACGACACTTTACGCACATGCATTATGACCGGTTTTCCCACGACGCGACTCATTTGTACTCTCTTCCCAGTGAACGAGTCGTCCAATCATGACCTTGCTTAGCTCTTGCTATAGGAAGAATATCTAGTCATCATTGTCAGTCGTCATCATTGTGTTTTTGTACGTCTCCAAAGCCTATAGGGCTTGTATCTGGGTACTTACACTTAATCTGTTATCAGAACAATTGTATTCTGTTATTTTTGTTGTTGTTGTTTTTGAAACTGTGTATCAATTTTAATTTTTTGCACTGTTTTCTGATTAGTTTTCAAGTAGAATCGGAGTTTTTAATCTTGAATACCGTTTAAGAACATGTATAACGCGCAGATATTCTCCCTCATTTTTCGATGTCAACAATTTGGTGCGCGCTATACATGGTAACAACGATTTTGGCCAGATGACGATTGCCATGTTAGACATACCTTAAACATTATTTTTGGTTATTTTCAGGCATGTATCCGGTATCCGAAGACATTGTTTTTGTTTTAATAAAGTAAGCCATTTTGTAAACATTAAAAACCATCGCCATACTATATTGCATTTGCAACATACAGTTTGGGGCCATTGTCGGTATGTCAAAAACGTGCGTGTCGACGTGTGTGAAAACGCTTTAACAGTTGTATTTTTTATTAATTTGTGAATAAACTTACCATAATCTGTAGTCGTGTTTTCACGCTCAGAAATAGGTGTCGAGTATGCCGAGTAGATAATGAATGTGAAAATATGTTAATAACGATGCATGTTGTGTATAAATATTGAACATTTGCCCATGATCATTATAAACTACGGCAAGGAAGAAGAAGAATTTGAGGGATTTGACTCATCTGACATAGATAGAAGACTGATATAAATGTACCAGATCACTAGCAAAGAAATGGCCATTATCAAGGCTACCCATTTGTTATGAAAGAAATGTCTCAAAAAATGTAAAAAAAAAACAGTGTAATTTAACCATCGCTCTACGTCACGAAGGCGATTTCTGCTCCATGTTGGTTAGCGGTGACTATTTATTGAAACCTATGAAAAACTTTAACTTTTTTTCCAGAGTTTTCACTGAAAAAAATGGGTGCGGGTTATACATGGCCGCGCGTTATACATGGTCTTTTACGGTACGCTTTGGTCTAAGTGAATGTGAAAACAAAAAGGTAACAGTATTAAATAAAAAACAATTAGAAAAAAAATATCTTAAATATGAATTTTAATGAGGATGTGGTCATCTGAATGCATGAAAACTGACAGAATACCATCAAAATGCATTGCAGTTGATCTCCTTTTTAGATGTAGTTATCTTTTTCAAAACCATGTTTGTCTAGTTTTGTATCATTAATGTTCACAGCATGTGTAACTTATTTTTAACTACAATTTTATGAATATGAATGGCACGTCTTTATTTACAGCAGTAAAATACTGGAGCAGTATACTACTGCTGTAGAGCTATACATTGTTTGTTATATTTTTGTTTTTGTTTTGTTTGTCACATTTTATATATTGCCTTTATGTTAATTTTAAACTTTATGGACACGTTTTATAAGCTGTTTTTTTTAAAGATTTTATAAAACATGAATTTCTACACATATATTGTATTGAATGTTACTTCATTGTGCCGGTATATTGTATTAAGTCATTTTGCCATTCCATTTTGTTGTGCAAAACTTTCAAGCATAGAAGAGCATATGATGGCTGTATGCATGCAGTGGTATATGTGATGTGTTAACAGGCTTAACTTGTCATGGGCACATTATTACATTTGAATGCATTTATTTGTTGTAACATGACTATGTTAGGAATGGTGGTACATCCAGTCAGTTATACTATCCTATTAATTTATTTAAAATAATTATTGTGTACATTTTTATTTATAAACTTTTGAAAAGGCCAAAAATACATACAATTTTATGGCCCAAAAACTATCACGTGTGTTTCTTTCGAAAAAAAAAATTGCTATGAAATAAATTTTAGTACTTAATCACCTATGAAAGGTGATAATTTTCTTTAGCCAAATTAATCTTACTCGGATTGAAATTGTGCTCCTTGTGGGTAATTTTTAGGATTTCATTTAGACAACTTTGTACCAAAACAGTTTTCTTCACCCAGTCATCTGTAAGTTTGTATCCATAATCGATTCTTGTGAATGCAGTGTGAACCATTCACAAACAAAATTTGTTTAGACGTGATTGTTTAAATTTGGGAGGTCAATAAGTACCAAAACTGTGGTTCGAATATTCCTGTTTGGGATGTCGATTAGTACCAAATTGTGGTTCGGATATTCATGTCAAGAAACTTTAATTGTTGGTTTACAACACTGAACTAGTCTTCGAGACTACTGGTCATTTTTATGAAACGTATTTTTGCTATTTCATTGTTTTGTTTCTGAATTGTATTACTATCCAAATCATTTTCGTTAGTAATAACCAAAAAAAATTCATCATTAAAAAATGCTGGTACATGTATGCCTCCTATACTGCCACAAAATCCGGGGCGACACTTCCTGCTTTTATGGTATTTTCTGTTTCACGGAAGTCTCTTCTAAACATAAATCCACTGTAGGAGGAAAGTGTCATCCCGGACTGCACAGGCTGATCCGGGACGACACTTTACGCATGTGCATTAAGCCTGGTTTTCCCACAACGTGCTTCATATTTAGATTGTAAGCTTTCATTGACATCCCATTCCATTCGATAGTATCCTTCCATTGGCAGCTATTGCATGAATATGATTACAGAATAAGTTAATGTGCTTCATTTGCATTTTTCTATTTATTAACAGAAGATATGCTATGTTATTGACCAGGATGAAAGAATGTTTCCTTCCCAATTTTTATGATGAATTTTTTCCTTCTCATTAATTTATGTAATGAATTTCAAACTCATAAGTGTTTAATAGTTTGTTTACTATTGTTTAAGTATATGGCATTCAAAACACACTGCACACATAGGGAAACACCGTGCAAAATTGTACGCATGTAGAAATCTCTGGCATTGCAAGTTTGTGACCAAGGATTTGGCTGCCCATGCCAGATTAACTAGTTCAGAATTTTCTGATAGGTTAGTTATTTAAAGAGTGCAGTAAATAAGTTTAGTACATGTATATTACATGTATTTGGCTAAATATAATTTTCATATTTTTGTATAACATATTTTTGCTTGTTAGCAAATTTGCTTGTTTAACTTATCTGGCATATTATTGATAAAATAATTTCAAGCAAAACATAATTATATATTAAATAGTTTTACCTACCTGTAAGAATTAGAACTAAGCGTTTTTTGGTTTTTTTTGGTATTACATGATATAAGAAATTTCTGGCCAAGTATTTTAATATAACTGTGAATCTTTTTATAATGTACTGAAAACATGTGAACATTGTATTTCTGTGATCATTCTATCATTCATTTATTGAAAAAAATTTTTTGCTTATTTTTATATTATCAAGACAAAACATTCAGTAAATGTTTAATATGATATTGAAAATATATCATACAAATACTTATTGCAGAATATAGAAATATTGATAAAAATAATTTAAATTATTATTCTTGAAAAAAAAAAGGGATGTGTTACATGTATATAAACATTCAAATATTCGCTCATTACCCAGTGCTTTTGTCATTTTTTGTTGTTATATGTATGTACATTATTTTCATACAGCTTTATACAAAGGTATTGGTGTGTATTTGTATTGTAGTTGTTATGAGCAACTCCTGGCTAGCAATGTGGCTGGAGGCAAAATATACCTTGAACTATATAATAGAACATTGTCTAAGAAGTTGAATGAATTTTTTGAAGCTGGTGAAACCAGAATTTATCTTCACATTTAAATAGCCAATGGCTGTTTTGTCTACTGGTAAAGCTAACATAGAATAGTGATTAGGCTCTTACAGGGACTATGTCATCGAAAAGGGACCCAAGGGGGCAATTTCTTAAAAAAAACCTGACATTTAGATATTAATACTGGCATATAATAACATATAAAAAAGGGTATATATAATGGGAAAAGAGTTTACACATTCTGAGATAAAAATCTATTTATAATTTGGGTTGTGTTTGTTTGGCCCTATTCCTGTTTACATTTTGACGTCAGAATTGTGAGCATTTTGTATAACCATAGTTAACACCTGACTCCTTACCATGCACGATAGCGCAGTTGGTTAAAGCGCTGTCTACTGTCATTTCTTCGTATGGCTCCTAAGCCATGAGTTAGATACCCACTTGGGGTTTTAATTTTTTCAGACTTTTTTGTTAATTTGTTTTTATCAAATATCTTATTGTGTATTATATTTTTTTTATGGATTTAATGCACATGTCTTAGTAAAGCATATTTCTATAAAATAATATAATTTATTTTGCACAGGTCTAATTTTCACGAATTTGAGGGTCCAAACTGAGCGCAAATTTATAACACATCGTAAATGTTCAATTTGCATTACTATTTAAAATGTAAACAGGTGTATGAAAAACGTACACATTTAAGACCGTGCAAATAAGCTGTTTTTCAAGATTGAGTGAAGTTAAGACAACGGCATAAAATAATTTTACAGTATATCTTGTAATGATTCAAATTTCATGTTCACCATCATGAATGCTTGGTGATATTCCCTTTACATGAACAGTAATTAAATGGTCTGTTTCGACTGGTGAATCCCACTATTTAGTCGTGGTTTCATAATTAGGGCTCATTTTTACACAAATCTGCTGTACACAAGGGCCCGTATTCACAAAGCTCCTTAGGGAAAACTTAAGTAAATTCCTTAAATTCATAAAATTCCTTAAGTCTCTGGCTGTTTCATGTATAGGTCTTTTAACATTAAAATGTTGGAAACTTGTAAATATTGCTTTTATGTTTATTATTGCAGCCTTCTTTGTACAGAAATCATTGGACTTCACATAGAAAACTTGATCTGAAATTCTCACTTAAGTACAACTTAAGTTAAGATTTCCCTTAGGAGCTTTGTGAATACCGGCCATGGTCATTTTTGTGTAATGACATTCTACAACCCATCTGATTTTTGCTGACAATTTCATTGTAAAATCATTTGTTCTGTTGTTGCACCTTTCGTTTAGGGAGTGTTATTTCGCATCACATTACTTCTTCTATTTATTTATACCAAAAATATATGTGAGGCGTATCGTGGGAAAATCAGTCTGAATGCATGTGCGTAAATTGTCATCCCGGATTAGCCTGTCCAGTCCGCACATGCTAATTCAGGACGACACTTTCCGCCTACAGTGGTTTTATGTTAAGAAGAGACCTCCTTGAAACAGAAAATACCGTAAAAGCTGAAAGTGTCGTCCTGGATTAGCCTGTGTGGACTGCACAGACTGATCCAGGACGACACTTAACGCAGATGCATTAACCTGGGTTTCCCACGACACTCCTCATTTGGTTAAAAGAAAATATATAGTTGGTGGTATATATCGGTAATGCAATAATTATCAGCTATTTTTTGCTAATATTATTGTAAAATATCGGTGTCTGCTGAACATTATTGTATATGCTATTGTCAGTCGAAATTCGGTGTTATTCTGTCATTACATCCTGTATCAGTAAATGTTTAATGTTTTTGCCTCAGTCATGTCATTGAAAATACGTAATAGTCCTAGTGTGTTTTTTATTCATACTTGATATTGTGCCAATGTGCATTTATAAAACTACAACAAACTGTCAATGTCGGTTTCCCATATGCGTGAGTGTGTATGACTGATAGACATATATACGTATATTATTGTACTGTTTTACACATTGTTGATTGCCATTTTAATATGATTGTTCCTGTTATTGAATGACGCTGGTGTTTTTCTTAAATTTCGTAACATCTTTCATGTTTTCATTATTGTACATCCGCATGTAGATCTATTTCTTAATAAACAATTTTAAATGTGTGTGGTTTTTGTTCAGCTGTTCTTCGACGTTGCACATACATGTGTTCTATTACGAGAGGTGCACATAGTACCTTGTGTGTGTATTTCGACGCCGAACCTGCATTATGTGAGGACCTGGGGTGTGTCCCAGCTCCCCTGCAATTTACTTTTGGAGACGCATCGAAAGCTGGAACAAATTTTGAATCGTAGCTGTTATTTCCAGCTATTTATTGTTACTGAAAGATCTTTAATTTTGGTGTGGTCTTGTGCTGTGGGGGGAAACCGGTGTGCCCGGAGGAAAACCTACCTGTCCGGTATGGTGTCGACTAATCAAGCTCACATGAGTCGGGTGGGGAACGAACCCGGACAGCCTAGGTGAGAAGTGAGTGTGCCAACCACTGCGCTAGCCGGACAGCCCACATAGCACCTTACTGTTACAAGTAACAACCAAACACCTGATCTATATGTTACGGTTTGGTGTCAAATCGCTATTGACCGATCGCTATTAGAATCTTAACCAAGCCTATTCAGTTCGATCTCCGACAAATACAGTTTGCATATATATTTACAGTGGTGAAAATGCTGCCCCGAAAAAACGGATACACGGATATCTTAAATGATCAGACATTTACTCACAGTCCATCAATTCTTGTTCATCGGTATTTGGTGAGACTGTCATTGCTTACTTGATCCACGACCAGCGTATAGTTTTCCATACTTAAAAAAAATATCAGCTACCGGACATTAATTGGCATGCGACCTGTGTGGTCTCATTGGTTTGAATGCAGTCTTTATATGTGACCTCATTTCCCCAGATTTTCAAACATCTGATCTAAAATAATGCATTGTAAAATAGAATATCGCAAAACACCTCCAACTTTGCGGAATGCTTCTCCTCTGGTTTTCCCGTGGATCAACAGCCGACTTATCGTCAATACAGTACAATTCCAGACAATGGCAGCCGGAAACGCGTAAACAGACGCATTGTTCAAAGCAGACAACATGTCAACGAACTCATTTCTTCTTTAAAGCCTCAATATGTGAAAAAAACTGAACCAATGGTAATGGGCGTTTATAATTTTTGATATATAATACACAATACACGATTTACAAGAACAATAGAATGGACTCTGCCTGGAAAAACCTTTTCACGTTGTAAAAATGAAATCGATTGACAAGAATGGTAGGTTATTAATAAATAATCTATTTAATGATTGTAATGTGTAACCGACGCAGACGACGTTCTTGAAAACATATTGTAAAATAACTCCATTGTAATAAAAACGAGATATTATTACCTATTATCGATAGGCGTCTGTTATAATGTATTACCAGCGGGGGTCGTGGTAATTAATTATTTAAAGGCCTATTTCACGTCTACATGATCACATGGATGTCTGATCATTTCATAACTTAGACGGATGTAGGGGGTCAAAGTGCTCACGGCACGGAGCGATGAAGCAGCGGAAGAGACGCCCGCCGGATTGGAAGCTACGTTGTGGGTCTTTTGTCGTCCTTATAGTTTTAAGCGGAGGTAAATATTTTTTCTTTTCTTTTTGTATTTTCGTGTCTTGTAAGACCTGTGATAATACCATACATGTATGTTGTAATACACTGGTTCTTAGCGGATAATTGTCTAGGTTTTGTTCATTCCTATATTGTTATATGTAATTGTATATACAATTGTATATTTATATGCGTGCAAATACTATAACTATACGAACACTGTATGTGAAACATTGTCCACTTGGGCTGTTGAACTTCTGGAAATTATGTGAAATAAACCAATATATTTTTGCAACTGAGATGCAAAAAGAAAATAAATAGGACGCATGCGCATTTGTTCAAAATTGGACCTTGGTCACAACTTTATTGCTTCCACTCAGATTATTAAGGTGACGACATAGTAAACATATGTATTTATATATTAGAAAACGAAATTGCATGTTTACCGTCTGTTCTTCGGTTGATAGCCATTGAGTAGCCACACTGTGAGTGTGGTAGCTCTATTCTAATTATAACATGATACTCGCTAATTTTTCTATAGACAAAGAACAAAATTATCGTTGTTAAACTACCCAATAAACAACGCCAAAAGAAGTTCCGATTCTCAGCGGAGCATGGTACAAATAGTTCGAATTACAATTGCAAAAATACATTTCAAATCATGTTAGAATCGACAATTTTCGCATTGTCGTTGTTTATCGACCAATAAACAACTCTTTGTCTTTCTGATGCATGGCTATTAAACAACTCGGGCTAACGCCCTCGTGGTTTAATTCCTACGCATCAGAACTCCAAATCGATGTTTGGCCGATAAACAACGATAAATCGAAATTTAAATCACTTTCTCATTCAGGCATGATAATGGAGATTTGAAAAACAGCTGAACCCGCCCACCCATTTTTAAATCTTGATGTGTTTTTTTTACACAGATCTGACCAAGTTCAACAACTTTTTAGATGAAAAATGTTAAGCTTATAACGAGGAAATCGGCTGAAAAAAGGAAGACTCACCCCCGCTTGATTGTATTTTCACAGGTGTTCTGCAATGGATGGCATTTAACGCACAGTTCACCGTCGATCGTGTAACGGAGTTCTGGGGAAACGGGCGAATTCTCAACGGTAGTACACTCCAGTAGCTTGTCATAAAAATCCTACACATACTGAATAATATATAACATGTCGAGTTGTAATTTCATACCATAATTTATTAAACGAGTTCAGGAACTGTGTTAGTAAGCGAGCCTTTCACTAACGAATTTCCTGGACGAGTTTAATAAAATATGGTATGAAATGACAACGAGTGTCAGATCTTTTTTATCACATGCTTTTAAACAAAATAAAACCCTTCTAATTTTACCAAAATAAGTTTGTAAATTCTCAAAGTTGTGTACTGACGTGACGTCATTTCGTGTTGTCGACGTAATTTCAGCAAAATAACGTCATGCGATTGGTCAGTCAAAGAAAATGTTGCCAATGAAAACGCTCAAAATGTTATCTTAGTATGTGCACGATAAAAATATTCGTACACGGGAAACAAGGCATAGCATGTGATAAATGCATATATTCCCAGAATATTAAAGCTGCAATTAGATCGTCCTTACTTCAGGCTTTAAAATTATGCACATGTGAGAGGCGTTATATTTGCACATTAATTTGACTAAAATGCACGATCTTCCTAACGCGAAGCGTATCTTAGGATGTGATTTATATCAGATTGTTTAATACATGTTTTGAGAGGCTTAAATTTTATAATTATACGTAGGGCCTACATGATTTTTACTTTTCTTTCAGTCAACCTGACGTCACGAGTTCCATATGACGTCATATTAAGCGCGTACATGAACAGCGGCTCAACGTTCACTGGCCGAATGCTGGGTCATAGACGTGACGCCTTTTACGTGTACGAGCCACTGTGGAGAATGACGTTGTGGGGTTACTATAGAGACAATACAGTGTGTAGCACGCGTCAAAAGTCGTGTTCGTAAGTTCATTTTTATTTGAAAGTGTTATAAGCAAAACGTTCTTTACATTGTAGATACTCCTCCGGCTAAATCTCATTAAAATCAAATCCTAACGTTCGCTCCGTTAGTTGTTGCTGTATAGCAGCGTCAGACTGGAGATGATTTTAATGAGATTGTCCTCCGGCTTTAAGTCTGTTAAACTCTTAGTCTTTTATTACATCTACATACTAACAATTTGTTGGTTGACTGCGCAGAGTGACATTGTCCTACGATACCTGAAGGAGAGACAGATTTATGCAGAGCAAAGTTATCAAACCGCCATTTTGCTCCACCCACTGCTCCATCTGAGCAGCACCGCGTACCGTCTGTCATATACAGATTCTTACATGACACGTGCAAAATTTCCGTTGTTAAATTGCCGTTAAATGCAGAATATTTTGTCTGGCCATGTTAGAATTAAAATAAATTTCGCTTTATCGTTGTTTATCTGTAAATAAACAACGTTTTTTTCGTTCTTATGCGCGTATATAAAACCACTTGGGCTAATACCTTTGTGGTTTAATTCATACGCATCAGAACCAAAAATCGGTGTTCATTTACAGATAAACATCTCAAACTCCAAATATATTTCTTAATTCTACCCTATATATATTAGTAAAGCGCACATATTTCCGATTTCAGATTGACAACAGCGGTCATCGAAAACAGTATAAAATCCGTGCCTGGTCGCCCAACGGAGAGCAACATACTGTCTCCTGATGATATCCGGTAAACAATCTAACAATATTTCGGTGCTGAGAAATTTGCTACAATTGTGTATAAAATTGACACATTTTTATCAAAAATATGTCAATTAGTTAGTTATATTTTAATGCGATTGGATATGAAAGTATTATTTGAGATTGGATATAAAAGTATTATTCGGGCAGAAGCGGTTACTTTAATATTACACGTATCTTCATATAATCGGACGATATTATTTTTCATAGAGAAAACGATTCCCCAATTTTGGTGCCCATCAGGGTGTTAGACCACGTGATCAATTGTCGTCTGCGAATGGTTCGTACCATTTTAGAACCAGGCGTGACGGAAGGACTGAAATTCTCAGGTGAGATTTCACGGTTGTCCATTCACAATAATCGGCCAGTTTGGTTTACTTTTGTCCATTCATAACATATCAATTGCGTTAAGTGTCGTCTCGGATTAGGCTAATCCAGGACGGCACTTACCGCTTTAATGGTATTTTCTGTTTCAAGGCAGTCTTCTCGAAACATAAATCACAGTAGGCGGAAAGTGCCGTCCTGGATTAGCCTGTGAGGACTGCACAGGCTGATCGTGGACGTCACTTTACGCACATGCATTGAGCCCGGTTTTGTCCATTCGTATCAACTACGTTAAGTGTCGTCCCGGAAATCACTTGAAAGCTCCCCGAGTATAGATCGAACTCGCAATACTGACTTGGCGTACACAATCCATTAAACAGCTACGATCTACAATAAAACCTTTACTTGGAGTCTTCGTACATGTTTTATTATTTCAAAACTTTATATTTGTTAGTATTAATGCTCGAATACTGTGAATATTATTCATGCCTACCGCTTATATGCAGGTTGGAGCTGGAACGACTACTGGTACTGCAATCAGCGACATCAGCCCTGGGACACGTGCCTCCACGTGCTGGAGGACACGTGTCGACAGGCGCGTCGCGTGGTCGCGAAGGTTCTTCGACTCAACGTCGGCGCGTATAGGTCGCTGCTCTTCCGAAATAGTAACTTAAAAGTTGTACACCTGTTCCGGGATCCAAGAGCGGTGGTGAATTCCCGGTTGAATTCACGCGGATATCAGTTGCAGAAGACCATGGCCAATGTGAAAATGAACGCTGAAGCACTCTGTGATAAAATGTGGTCGGATTTAAACGAAGGCAGACGATTAATTCAAGAGTTTCCGGACCGTTTTAAGTTCGTTCATTATGAAAAGTTGGCGTCAAAGGACGAGACAGTCATCGAGTTACACGACTTTCTCGGTTTGCGTCTCACGCAGGCGAACTTGAATATAATAAGAAGGGATCAAACCAACGTGGGCACGGCTTTTGACTTCAGAAAGTGGAACTCGAGGCGACAGGACAACGCTTTTTGGTGGAGACATTCGTTGCCATGGGAACTTACCAAGGTTGTGGATGACTCATGCGCAGACATACTCAAGGAACTTGGATATCCTGTTTTCGACAGTTTAGAACAAATACAAAACGTGAACGCAACCGATATTTTATCCGGTCTCAAGTTTTAACAACAAACTATAGTTCAATGCTCAAAATAGACATAATAAAGCAGTTAATATATGGATAGATACACAGTAAATTAATATTATTTACATTCGTGTTTAGTGAACAGATACACCAGTAACCACGGGTTTGGTTAAGATCAAATAAATTCGTTCGTTTCAACCCAGTATCACTATATTTATAATCGTACGGTAAATATCTAGGAAACATCAAGGTTGGAATAGCATACTGGGCCCGTTTCCTGTTGCACCTATTAATGTTTTCCCCCGGGGTGGGGGGGGGGGGAGGGGGGGCGGCGGGCATGTACGGGATTTTAGACTGAAAGCGACTCCCTACAAGCGGGAATTTTTGACATTCCGAATGATTTCGGGTCCCGGGGTAATAGACTTTGGTCGGATTTTATAAGCCAGTTATATAGGCCATTTGATACATATACAGCATCTCCCCCTGAGGGGATGTAGACAAATATGCTTAGCTCTATGGTGGGGAATTAGACCCCCAAAAATATAATTTGTCAAATTACCCTGAGTCAGCCCGCCGCTACCCTCCTGGGGGGAAATATTGATAGGCGCATTTCTGTCCTTAATAATAACACACTATGTAGAGCTTACACATAAGGACTCCTTATATGTAAGCTCTCCATAGTGTGTTCTGATTGTTGCACGGAGTTAATCAGAAATGTACAAATGTACACAGAATGAAAACAGTGTAAATGACGATGTTTTAATTAAAACATATTCCACTTTTTTCATATACGGTTAGTTAACATATTCTGCATTCAGTCTGTACTGGAATTTGTTGGAGTCATACAGTCGAATGTGCACGCCGAAATAAGCCAAATGTACAACCGGCTACATACAAGCGCTAGTACACAACATTTCTAGTACAAAAATAATGTGACTGATCAAGCCTGTTGATGTATGCACTTTTGTCCGGTCATCAAGAAGGTTCCTTCATACCGATGAAACATTTGTAAAACCAAAACTTGTATCTTACAAGAAATATAGTGAGTGTCAAATTACACTTTTCTGTTACAGCTCAAACACGCCTCAAACACAAACCTATTACAGTACACAGCGATATGCAATGTCATACACAGTCATGTAAATTCCTATGTACATTTATTTACATGTAATGCAACTACAGGTCCTCTCCTTTAAGTACGTTGCTGTCATTTGTATATAATTATCAAGAAATGAAAAGCAAATCAAAATAAAACTAAACAGACCTACACGTATTTTATTTTTCATAACTTTCACATGTGAATTTTGGTAAAAATACACAGAATTGTTTATTGTATGACAAAATTACTCATATTGGCTTTTGATACACCTTTAAGAGAATCACAATAATACAGCTCATGACTTTCAACCCTCCTTGACCTTATGACCTTGGAAGTTTCCATCCAGACTTTGACCTTGACCTTGGAAGTTTCCATCCAGACTTTGACCTTATGACCTTGGAAGTTTCCATCCAGACTTTGACCTTGACCTCTGGAGAGCACTCCTCGACAGCCGCATTTTCTTGGCACTGCTGGGTTGAATGAGTGAATCATTAGTCACAAGAGGACGCTGACTGCGGGCTTTTTGAGATTTGGGTTGTGTTTTTTTATTCTTACTTGGGTCTTCTTCTGCACCTTGAGACTGACTTTTGTCATCACTTATCAATGCATTTAATGGTGGGACTGGCTGCTCAATATCATATTGTAAAACTCCTTCATTTTCTTCACCTCTCAAGGTGGATGCAGAAGTCCCATTCCGTTTCCTTGATCTGTCTTTTTTAGATGGCGTTTCATTTTTTGAATCTTCTTTCTTCTTAACAATGCTTTTTCGTGTCTTCAATTTAGGTTTTTCAGTAGCATCCGAGGAACTTTCAACTGCTTTCAATACTTCCTGACGCTGGAGTCTTGTGATTTTTCTGTTAGAAATATTCTGGACCTCAGTCTTGACTTTCACTTGTTCTTTCGCTCTCTTACGTTTTGGTCTCTTGCTGTGTGATTTAGCATCATCATCTGAGATTACCAGTACTTCATCTCCATCTGCTTTGTCAACCTTGTTTGGTGCTGCTTTTTCTTCTTCCAGGTTTTCCTGACAACAAACACTGTGTGAGATTAAAGGCATTCTAGTATAAACTGTATAGGAGATGAGACAAAAATCTAGCTTTGTTCACTTTAGTGTGACTATCAATGTAAACTTCATGACCAGATTTTTAGCATACCATAGAAATATTTTGACAAAACTTGTATCAAAATATTTGGTGAAACTTGTAATATAAAAACATCATAAATTCTTCAGAGCTAGCAAGTTTCACATGGAAACCTGAATTTGCTCTTTATTCCCCAACTTCCCTTTATTTAAGGTTAAACACTGAACTACTATCCTTAATGATTAACCAATTAGCATTTATTAACATATAAACCGATTAATTGAAACAAATATTAGAAAGCGAAAGTAAATACCACATGTTCCGCATCTTGCCCTTTCTTTTTCTTTGAAACTTTCCTTGCTCTGACCTGCCCACCTGAAAAGGAAGATACATATGATGCTTCATGCATGTGCATTAAGCCCGGTTTTCCCCTGACAGGCCTCATATAATGTTTACTAGAACAAAGTGTTAATATGACTTCAGTTATGCAGGTTAATTCGCCACAGACATACGACCCCTCAAAAGGACATAGAGAACATCTAACTAGAGTTAGCTGAAAAAATCTACATAATTAATAAACATGCACACTAAACTGACCTGTAGATCTATTACAAAATAAAAACTCAATATCCACTAAGAAACATTACAACTTAATATGTGTCTTTTGGACTCCGGTCTTTCAAGTTTTACTGTAAACCAGGTGGATTGTATGGGTGAACGACAGTACCATAATATTTCAAGTTTAATTGTATTTTCCTACTACAAATTGCAGATGACCTTAATTTTGTTTATTTAAAACATAAACACGATAAATTTTATTTCAAAAATGCATTACCAGTACATTAACAAAGCATGTCAATTATTTATCAACACATTACAAATCCATTCCGGTTGTCAGTCCAAAATCTGCACTTCAGTAGCTCATGCGACTCCCTTATCAACTCCCTTGGCAACGTCAAAATTTTCCCTGCTATTTTCTTTGATCTTTCCAACATAGTCAGTGTTAGTCGGCAATACTAGTCTATCTTAATGACGTTAGCCAGGTCAATAGAGCGTTATCAAATTAACAATTTGAAAGAAATGTCATGAGTGTCTATGAAATACGCAGTGTGTGTTAAATATCGGCAATTGATACAGAATGCGCTATGGGCTTATTGCTTGGAATAAAACTACTTTGACACATTAATATGAAGAAAAATGCAAACTGTAATGCATATAATGGATTTTTTTGTGGTTATAGTAAATATTATCTTTGATTTTAATATCATGCACTGCACATATTCTTCAATAGTTGTTGATGAAAACAAAATGGGTGGGGAAAGGACAAATTTCGGATTTTGTACACGTATAAGTCGCATCGTTGTATAAGTCGCAGGCACAAACATTTTGACAAAAAGTTGCGTCTTATACACCGGAAAATACGGTAGGTACATCTCTGAAGTCTGAAGTAGCCGACATACCTTTTGGAGCCATGGGTCCCAGGGGTCCAGAATACCAGATGGTCCTCTTGTTGTGGTCCACAGTGTTCTTCATTCCCTCCTTGTAGTAACACTGCAGCCAGCTGTTGAAGGCATTGGTGGCATCATCGCGGTCAGAGCCGTCATACCAGGACCCTTCTGTATTAACATCAGACGTTACAAGTAGTAAATTTTAAACATAAAACATATGTGACACTTTGTATTCTTTTTATTAGTTTTTTTTTAAATACTTTTAATTAGTCCACTCTCACATCCACAAGTGTCGACTTCAAAAGTACATTCTCACATCCACAAGTATTTGTAAGTAACCAATTGAGAATGCTCGGAATTTGTTTTTGAAAATAGGTTTTATGTCTGCTTACTTATATGATTGCCAATAATAATATAATAGATGGCTGAATGACTTATAGAAGTTAAAGTTTATAGATCAAGACTACATTAAACGCACATTTTAGCTCGACTATTCGAATAATAGGTGAGCTTTTCTACTACCCCCGGCGTCGGCGTCGCCGTCGCAACTTGGTTTAAGTTTTTATTCAAAAGTCTTGTAACTTCATATTTACACAAGTTATTCACCTGAAACTTAGAATATACCTTTGTCATCAACTCCAGGATCAGGGGCAACACTCCGCATAACTCTGTTTTGAATTGTGACAGAGTTATGCCCCATTTTACATAGATTTTCTGGTTAAAGTTTATGTTCAAAAGTTTTGTAACTGCAGAAATACATAAGTTAGTCACTTGAAACCTGGAATATACCTTTGTCGTTAACTCCAGTATCAGTGGCAACCTCCCTATAACTCTGTTTTGCATTTTGACAGTACATTAATTAATTAGTACAGTTATCTAAAATTTCACTATTGGAGCTTTTTATTTTGATTCTTTTTTTCCAAAAAAAAGCTGCAATAGTGATATACACATAACAAGAGGGCCCACCTATGATGCTCACCTGATACCTTGTAACCCAGTTGGAATTTGCATCCCCACGGCGTGGCTTATTTTTATCACAGGGGCATAATCTGAACAATCTTGAACAAACTTCTGGGCCTTGCGGTTTCAGGTTAAGATTTTTTTTGCTATTTAAGTCTGTATAAACCGTGTGACCCCTCGGGTGTGGCCAGATTTGACCACTGGGGCATAATTTGAACGATCTTTGGAGAGGACCACTGTGCAATGCAACGTACCAAATAAACGAAAGCTGTGGGCCTTGCCGTTTCAGAGGAAAAGATTTTTAAAGTCATTTTGCTATTTAAGTCTATATAAACCATGTGACCCCCGGGGCGGGGCCAGTTTTGAACCCAGGGGCATAATTTGAACAAACAAAAGGGCCTCTATATGATGTTACATACCATATAAGAAACCTCTGGGCCATGCGGTTTCTGAGGAGAAGATTTTTAAAGCCATTTTGATATTTAAGTCTATATAAATAATTTGACCCCCGGGGCGGGGCCAGTTTTGACCTCAGGGGCATAATTTGAACAAACTTTGAAAAGGGCCTCGATACGATGTTACATATCAAATAAGAAACCTCTGGGCATGTGGTTTCTGAGGAAAAGATTTTTAAAGCCATTTTGATATTTAAGTCTATATCAATCATTTGACCCCCGGGGCGTGGCCAGTTTTGACCCCAGGGGCATAAATTGAACAAAATTTGTAGACGACCACTACAGGATGTTACATACCAAACATGAAATCTCTGGGCCTTGTGGTTTCAGAAGAGAAGATTTTTCTTAGTCATTTTGCTATATATTCTATATAAACCATGTGAACCCCGGGGCGTGGCCCGTTTTGACCCCAGGGGCATAAATAGACGAGTTTCACATTCCCATTTTTTGCCATTATCACAACACAATTATTTATCTGCGAATAGAAAACGAGGCTCGCGATGTATTGATAGTGGTTAATACTGGCGCAGTGCCTAAATCCGCCAGTTGCCTAAATCCGCCTACCCATCCGAATACGCGTTTTTTTACCGGCGATTGCTATTTTGTTGATCTCAGTCAATCAGATACTTTCCCTTAACAATGCTGACGAGTTTTTATCTTGATTTGTGCAAAATGAGTATTTAATCCAATTATTTTGTACACAGCCCCTAAATGCAAACAAACTGCAGGCGGGGAATCTATTTCATACTGCGCATGCGCAGTTTTGAGGCCCAGCAATGTGTCCATGATAACATTAAATTATCGCGTTTTAATATTATGTCCATGTGAGCATGTGCAGTATAAAACTAACCATTATTCATTGGCATTACATACAATAAATTGCGGAAAAATTGCATATTAAGAGCGCAAATGTCTCGCTACTCAAAACCCTCATTATTTGTCCCACATGCACGCAGGGCCTCAGTTTCAGAGCTATTTTTACAAAAACAAACGAGTATTGGGAAGAAATTGAAACATTGTATTAACAACAGACAGAAAGCTGCTTAAAATAGAAAATTAAATAAGAACAATAGTCAAATGCGGAATAAGCACATCACGGTTCCTGATCTACGATTGTCACCGTGTTGTTTTTTTAAAGACTAGAAAATGAACCTTAAATAAACAAAAGTGGGATTTTTGTCAATAGGAGGCAATACAAGTTGCTTTGAAAACAGAATTTATAAAACCTAATTTTCGAGCAGTATCAACATTTTAAAGGGGGGGTGGCGGATGTAGGCACTCCCGCGCTCATTTTTTTACACTGTTTAGGCCTTCAATCTCGATAAATATTTTTCATTTGCCAAGTATTTGAAATGTAACAAAAACACGTCAGCAAATGCAAATTAATCCTAACTTGATTGATGTACATTTTTATGTCAACCGATAAACAACTACTTAAAATATTGTAAAAATACCCCCCCCCCCCAAATGTGGCGGATTTAGGCACTGCGCCAGTACTGGTTGAATAGCGGTTATTTACAGTTCATTAGTTTTAAAATGTTATAAATATTCACCTAGTTTACTTCTTAATAAACAGAAATGTCATGGTAAATAATATAAGTGCATACCAATGACTGATGAAATACACGGGTCATTGTCTCGACAGCTATGCCACTGACTTCATGAATCTACTAGATAACAAGTGAAATAACTATCATTAAAAAACTAAACAACTGTATTTTACACAAAAGGTATAATTGTATTGGCAATTATCCCGATCGTTTGCTTGAACTCGTGATAGTTTATGTACATGTGTTCGTACACAAACTTTGAAGACATATAACGATACTTAACACTGCTTTGTAACGTTTTGTTATTAAATAATGATGTTTTATTTCTAAGTCATATGTTTTGTTTGTTTTGGTTCTCTATTTTATTAGAGAGTACAAAGTAAATACGTCTTTGATCAATTCTGGTTAACTCGGTAGAATTCTCAAGTTGTTTCACTCATATGGACAAAAAAGCATACTCCGAGATATCATTTTCGTAGTGCATAATAATAATAATAGTAATAATAATGTTATTTGTAAGTGTCAAGCTGTTATATAATTACCCCAGTCGACACTGGATTCGGAATAAACAAAATGCTTCTGTTACTTAAATATTAATTAATTGATTATGTAAATTGCAATAAATTCAGCAATTATAGACTTATTTCAATCATTAAAATTCAGATCTGAATATGAAATAAAATAATCATGATGTCAAACGTAGTTTCGTTAGCAGATTTGGCTATGTTGTGATTGTTACATTATTTGCATTATAATTTAAGTATTTGAAACATATCCACGTATACATTATTTTGCGAATAAAACAGAGACAAGTTTAAGAAAAAAAACAACAATAATATTTTTTAAGTTTATTCCACAATTTCTCCACTGAACATTATTTTCCTTTAGATTAGATACCAGTAAATCATTGTGTATCCCTCCTGTGGTATCATGTTATACGCAAATATTACACGTTTTATACCTTATTACTGTCCATTGCAATAAAATAAGACTAAATGAACTAGTATCTTGATTGGTTTATGTGATTTAGGTGCAAATTTTAGTTCACGCTCGCCTTACAATCCAAGTACTGAAGTGCAAGCCAGATGGCTTATCATGTGTCATACTCAAATGCGTTTTGGGGGCATTTCTACTTAGCGGATCGACCTGAAAATGTGCATGTGTGGTACAAGGCGTTAATAATGATGTAGACGAGTTTTTTTCATGATAGTAAAATGTTAAGGTTAGATTCCAGTAAATCATTGTGTATCCCTCCGTGGTCCAATCAAAAGTAGTGCCTATTACTAAATAGTTCCTCTTCTCTTCTGGCATAAAAGCCATTTAGGAATCTCAGACATGCCTTGTGTGGTTATTTCTAATATCATATGCGTGTCTGCAACATTTTGGTGCATTTCATTGGTGGCTAACTTGAAAGGTGAACTTTTGGGGTGTGTTTACTGTGGTATGGGGCTTTTGTCGAAATATGACTACTGAAACCTTGTTTTCTACCGGTGCCTGCATTCAAGTGAGATGCATTTTCTTAGAAGTAACATGACAAATCTTTTTTATTGAAAAGTTTGGAAGAGGACAGATTGATCTTTAAATTGATACCAGGCTTGCAAAATCTAAAATAAAGGAAATGCTAGAAAAATGCTTGGATAGTTTGACGTTTTATAATGGGACCCTATGGGAATTGGAATTACTGGTATCTAACCTTTACGGATAATTACAGGAAATACATAGTCAGCCTCGTTCTCGATTCGCTTTATCAAGGGAGACGACTCCTACAGTACTCGATAACGGGAATGTGAAAAGGGTCTATTAAAGAAACTTATTAAGGACCACTAAAGGATGTTCAATACCAAATATGAAACTTCTGGGCCTTGCAGTTTCAGAGAAGATGATTAAAGCCATTTTGCTATATATTCTATATAAACCATGTGACCCCAGGGGCGTGGCCAGTTCTGACCCGAGGGGCATAATTTGAACAATCTTGGTAGATCACCACATAGGATGTTACATACCAAATATGAAACCTCAGGGCCTTGTGCTTTCAGAGGAGATTTTAAAGTCATTTTGCTATATATTCTAAATAAACCATGTGACCCCAGGGTCGTGGCCCGTTTTGACCCCTTGGGCATAATTAGAATTTTTTTTGTAGAGGAACACTATAGGACGTTAGATACCAAATACAAAACCTCTGGGCCCTGAGGTTTCAGAGAAGAAGAGTTTTCAAGTTTACACTTTTTAAATCTATTTTTAGCTCTGGTGATCTACATATGCAAGAAACCGCAACGATTTGAACAACTTTACTTTGAAAGAGGGTCACCCAATGACAATTCCTGTGAAGTTTGGTGAAAGTGGCTTAGGAGGAGATTTTGTTTGAATGAAAAGTTGACGACGGATGCACAGACGCACAGACGACGGACAACGGGCAATCACAAAAGCTCACCATGAGCACTTTGTGCTTAGGTGTTCTAAAAAGTGACAAATTTCAAAGAAGCATCATAGTAATTCTAATTTGCACTAGGATGAACTAATGAAAAGTAATTTTTATGTAGGCACATTTCAAGTTTAAATGAACGTTAATTTATTAACATTCATACCCAATTGTACAACTTCGTGTTGCAAAACAGAGCATAGCTGTAAAAGATCAGGCTGCTCTGATTTTACTGCATTATCTTCAGGCAAACTTTCCAGCACATTCCTCGCACATGCAAATGGTGGAACCTTCGCCCTGAAAAAAATCTCCCCAATAAAACTTTCAATTAACTCATGCCAAGTGGTTATGTACTTGTTTCTGTATGACTACATCCTCTTAAGGAAAAAGCTAGATTAAAAGGTATCTGTGTATTAGTACAGTAGAACTACACACAAAAAGCCATGACATTAGCTGTATTTAAAGGAACAGTCCATTGGTTCAGTTTTTGCACAATGTTGATAGTCTTAACATTTAAATACCAAGGACTAAAGTCCTTTGGCTTTTGGACATGATACCATGACCTGTAGGTGCTTAATGCATGATACTGCAGAACTAAACCTGCATATAGTCCAATAACTGCATTATAAATTACTTACATTTCGTAATATTTCTGGTTTAATACTCTTTTTGGATACCTAATAAAGTGGCAACTTTAACAATATTGTCACTTAACAAGCCACTAGCAGAAATCATCATACAGTTAAATAAAGTAAACATAACAATTTGACAAACAGACCTGTGCAAAACCTCCGCTCTAAGGTAGTTTCCAATACCATTGAAGAATTTCTGGTTGAGTAATGCCTCACAGATGGGTTTGTTAAAAGCACTGTTTGACAAATTGCTGAGCACATGTTTCCTGAAAAAATCTTAATTTTGATATAGTTACGAGGGTTTACGGTCATTCATAACATAGCCACTCTGAACCATTCATTTTCGGTTATTTCGTAACATCGGTAGGTCAATTCGTAACCACTTAAAAATCAGTTGTCAGTATCAATATAATCTTGAACAAGAGATGTTTGTAAAACATGTATGCCCGCCCCCCAACTTGCAGCCAAGTTGTGAATATGTGCAATTGTTAAGAATTTTTTTAAATATGCAATCCCAAGCGAGGTCTCGATATATGGTATCTATGTATGAAGTTTCATTAAAATATCTCGATGCGTTCTCAAGTTATTAAGCGGAAACCGTTTTGCTATTTTTAGCAATGGTGACCTTGACCCCATTCACCCCATTTGCAATCCCAAGCGAGGTCTCGATATGAGGTATATATGTGTGAAGTTTCATTAAAATATCTCGATGTGTTCTTAAGTTATTGTGCTGAAACCGTTTTTACTATTTTAAGTAACGATGACCTTGACCTTGAACCCACCCACCCCATATGCAATCCCAAGCGAGGTCTCAATGTAAGGTATCTATGGATGAAGTTTCATTAAAATATCTCGATGCGTTCTCAAGTTATTAAGCGCAAACCGTTTTTCTATTTTTAGCAATGGTGACCTTGATCGTTGAGCTGTTGACCTCAAAATGTATAGGATTCTTCCTTTTCTCCCAAGTAACCAGCGTACCAATTTTCATGATCGTAGGTCAAAGCATTCTCAAAATATCGTTCAGAAACGAAATGGTCTTCGGACAGACCGACCGACCGACGGACAGGTGCAAAGCAAGATACCCCCACTTCTTGGAAGGGGGGCATAATTATAAGTGCCAAAATAATTAAAAAGATCTATATGGTGAGCGAATAGATTTGGTAATTACTTAATAAATAAACACATAAATTATGATGCTTGTTATTTGGAAAACTTGTGTCAGCTAAATGGATAACGTTAATAATTCATTATTTTTATTAAATCACCATTTCTAAGCTTGTAAACGTATAAAAAAATGTGTCGTTTTATCTGGCTTCAATGAATATTCTGAAATAAATAATTAAAGGAGTTTGGTGTTCGAACTGATATATTCGCTGTGTATTAAACACATGTTTTAAAATGCAAATCCTTTTTAGCTTTAATGGAAAGCCTTAGCACAACCAGATTTGTTTTTAAATATAGTTTGTTTAATTTGATATTGATTGCAACTGTCAGGTGTATACTTAAATTTACTTTAATTTTTGTAGTTTATACTTAAAGTCTATAACTTTACTAATTTTTAATAGTTTATTTTTACATGTATAATATCCAGAAGGCCAAAATGTAATGTCTTTTTTACATTGTCAATAAAAACATAAAAAAGATAGACTTTTGTTTTTAATTTTGCCTAAACAATGTAGAATACCATTTGAATTTAAATTAATGGAATGCAAAAACACTTGCAGTACAAAAAATATCTGTGGGACTGCTTTAT
Source organism: Congeria kusceri (assembly GCA_027627225.1). Lineage (NCBI taxonomy): Eukaryota > Metazoa > Mollusca > Bivalvia > Myida > Dreissenidae > Congeria > Congeria kusceri. The sequence goes on along the minus strand of CM051025.1, from coordinate 50,788,286 downwards.
CTTTAAAAAAAATAACACTGGACTTGTCAGACTGATAAAGTGACTGAGTAATTGTTTGGACAATACAAAAAATTAAATGTGTGAAACCTGTTACCTTTAAAACAACACATGTTCACACCATTAGATGACTGCTAGACAGGCTCCTTTGTAACTAAATTGACACATACACAGGTTATTTAAAGTTGATAAACAGATGCCATGGCAATGTGGAAAAAATTACACAGTTCGTGAAACTATCGAAATACATTTAACAAGTTTGCTTAAAAGTGCCTGAAACAAATAAAAAAACAACATTTATATGATGTGTGTTTTATCCAATTTATTTCTGTTTTGATATCATTTTATGTAATTTAATTTGCCATTAACCGCTTATTCTTTAACAGCACAGCAAAATATTCCCCTTTTGCATACTCTATTTTTATAGTATTGATTCCAATTTTTCATTTTGTCTTTTGAGTTAAAATAATATATTCCGTTGATAAACACAAAAACTTCAAGATACCGTAAATTTGCGCGTATAGGACGCCCCCGCGTATAAGACGCACCTAAAAATTCAGGTCGTAGTTTGAGGAAAGAAAATCTGCGATTAAAAGCTTCTAAATGCTTCGTAACACATCAAAATCTTAAATTTTGCGTCCATTGTTTATCAACACCGAAAATATTTTTGTCGTAAAAATTGCTTTCTACAAACGTGGATACATTACACTAAAAGTATTTTCGCTGTATTGAGAGGTGTTGAGAAGTCTCAGTGTCAACACCTTTAATTACACCATAAGCGCTAATTGTTTGTTTGACAAACACAGAGAGTTCTGCAAGTATCATCAATGACACCATGGTTAAATATTGTTTGCAGAGTAATACAAAAGGTGGGAAGTAGTTTGTCAAGTGGTGTTTACACTACGGTTCGTTTGACCCTGGTTCAATTTCTTATGCATTCTGTATTATTGCACATATATTTTGATTTCGTAAAATTAAGAACTAAAATATAAAACACACAAAATTAGAGCTATATATATATATTTTTTTAAATCCCAATATAAAACATCGCGAAACGTATCGGGTACGAATATTTGCTTATCCATGTATGAGCGTCTTAGTGACGTCGATCGAGCATCTATTGAAAATGGCCGCCAAAATACTACGGATGATATTTATAATAGTTATAATAGAAACACTAGGAGTTTTTGCTTATATCCGCGTATAAAACGCACCAAAAAAATGATACAATTTTCGGATGAAAACAAGTGCGGCTTATACGCGAGAATTTACAGTATTTTATTACCCAAGAATAACAACATTTTAACTTTAATGTTTCCTGACATCTGCATGAGCATACAAAAATCACATTTAAAATTTGGCATATAACCAAACAATTTAAATGTAACGTTTGTGCAATTTTACTAGTACCTGCGCATTATATTATACATATTTTTCTGAATACATTATCAGTAAGACACACACAAACAAAGTGGTTACCAATTGACGGACATGGTTACAAAATGCCCGATCGATGTGTACGAAATAACCGAAAATGAATGGTTACGAAATGGCTATGTTACGAAATAACCGGCACCCGTTACAAGCGTCAACTACAAGCAAATATATGTACTGAATATAATTGGATAGCAACAACATTTCATAACGTTACAATCAATCATTACCCCGGTATACCTGAAATCATTATACTCTAACAGTGTACATGGACCTCTTTCTGTGAAACTAAAATCAGCACCTGGCACCCACTTTCCAAACCTTCTATAATCAACAAAGCTCAGCGCCTTTTTGGGACCATCGTCGCATGTAAAAAAACTCAAATGCGAGTGTTTTTCCAAGCCATTTGCATCTAGCCAGTCAAAATTTCCAGTTAGTCCAAATGTGATCAATATGTCAAGACTCTGCGGTAAGCATTTGCCAGCCTTATCATTTACGTGCTCCAGCAATGTTATCTTCAATTCTTTACCACGTGAAAATGCTGCAATTGTGTAAGTTTTAAATGGAGTGATGACTTCTGGACATTTACTTTTATCGGACTTCAAGATCGATCCAAAAATTCGACCTTTGCAGACGTTATTTATAAACAGACTGGACAAATAAATTTCTGGTCCCTCTGGCATCTTTAAACTAGCCTAAATCTTCACATTCACGATTTATAATTCACATATCAAATATTCCGCGAAAACTGATGCTAACAAAACATACGAGCGTTTATTGACACGGATTGCGCTTTCACCAATTCCCGTATACTTATGAACCAACTAATTTGGTCGTACCGTGTTTATCTGTATTCTCGCGGTAGTTAACATTTAAACAAATAATTTGAGCACCAGCAACTAACCAAACACTTCCTTTCAATATTATCCAATTAATTGAACATTTTCACGAAAATTAACAACTGAACTTTTTTAGAAAACACAGTATTCGTTCTTAAATTATTGTCTTTTTCAATGCACCATGCGGCCATCTTGCAAAAATTACGTCATCGGTAATCTCGCGGTAAAACGTTTGTTTTGAAATAAGTTTGCTGTTAGTCTATAAACAAACACAAATTACCTAATTTTTTTTAGATTGTTACCTTTTATAAATATTACGATGTTTGGGGGGAGTTTTCCTACACATTAACCTATGCAGACTAAAAGTGTATACATTGACCGTCTAATGTCTACTGATGGCTGCAAGATGATACGAAAGTTATTAAGATTTATGATTTAAAGTCATATAACTTGATTGTTTCCAAAAAAATCATTTGTAACTTATTATTTTCTTTAAGAAAACCAAAAATAGGTTTGATTTTGACAACAAAGCATGACAAAAAAAGATAAACAATTACCGCGGAAATAGAGATACAGCTAGAATACAGACGACGACTATCTGTAAAATTGCCGCGTTTGCACTATTATCATGATAGACAGTACGCACTATACAAGCATTTGGTGTTAACTGTGAAAATTATTAACATTAACTTTTTATGTACAATTTACTGAATTTACTTCAAATGCTGGTATAATTATGAAATTAAGGCCATTCATTTTTTTGCCTATTTAATCCTTATTATAATTGCAGGGCATTAAATAAAAACAAACTAAAATCTCCAAAGGGACATACAGGGGTTAATTTAGTAGTGAAATTCAATAAATCTTCAAATAGTAAACTTGAATCATTTTTTTAAAATAAATTGTACAAGGTCCCAACATAAGTCTATGTTTTCAATTACCATATTTACATTCACATGCATACAAAAACAAGAAATGGCATATTGGTTATTCAGCTGTTTAATTCAATCATTCACAATTATCTGTAACTATACTTAAGCTGGTTATTATATTTGATACCTGAAATCTGAATACTCCAACAATGGACATGGACCTCTCTCTTTAAAGCTAAAGTCGGCTCCAGGCACCCACTTGCCAAACCTCATGTAATCAATGAAGCTCAGCGCCTTCCGATGCAGATCATCACATGTGATAAAACTTAAATGGGAATGCTTTTCCAACTTATCCGCGTCAATCCAATCAAATTTTCCAGCAAGCCCGAAAGTGAACAAGATATCAAGTGTCCCTGGTGGTGACTTCAATAAAGTTTCACTCGAATATTCCTGCAATGTTATCTTTAGTTCTTTGCCCCTTGAACAAGCTGACATTGTGAACGTTGCAAACGGAGTTGTAACAACTGGATTTTTACTTATGTCCGACTTAACGATCGGTCCGAAAATTCGGCCGTTACATACTGTATTTATGAACTCGGTGGATAAATGGATTTCTGGACCCTCGGGCATTTTCAATCAAAGAAACAACTGCTTTTCTTCCGTAGCTTTAACGCTGTGTCAAAAATTCCGCGAAATTTTGTTTACGTAACTAAACCGACCGATCGTTTTAGGACACTGATTTTTGTTTTGTCTATTTCCCGTACACTTTCGTACCTAGCTGTATAAATTGTCTCAAGTTAAACTAAGCACAAATTGCACGGTTAACGATTGGTATAGGGTACCTCACACTTGAATGCTCTCATGCGTGGTCTGTTGGCCGTCTGCTGTCAACGATCTTGACAGTGCATGAGACTTCATTTTCAACTAAATATACCAATGTTTACTAGAATTGTGTATGTATATATAATAAGATTGTGAATGGCCATCTCATAATTATATTAGTATTTCATGTTAACGTTTTAGGATCGTATTTATTTCTTGCCACCTTACATTTTAGTTTAATTTTCTAGTTGTTCAATATTAGTTTTACCCACAGGCCTAGTTGTGTTGACAAGATTAGTGTAATGTGGTTAAAATCACAAGTACTAATAATTGTTATATATGTGGGTCTGCTGATGAGTGTTATATAAGTGATATGTAGGTCTTAATGTTGTCATTAGCTGTTTTCCGTTGAACGACGAACTTTTAATGGAAAGCTGAATTACCGTGAAGTTACTTAATTATACCAACACCGTATTTACAAAGGAAACGTTTTGCAGTCACCAGTTATATTCAATGGCTCCAAAATTGATCATCTTTTTAAATGCACACCTCTACACCAAATTATTACCGGTAGTCATTTTGGTTTATGCCCAGTTGAGCTATTGGCTACCAAAATTCATTCTGTTACATTATTATATTAACTTAATAACAAACATTAACATATATCTGAAATTCAATTAATACAACACTACAATATGTTAGTGCTGTAAAATGAAACCCGCCTCAGTTTTGTTGCACTGAACATTGCTGTTGCGCGATGCAGCTACATTTAGCAACATGCTCTGTACATGTTTAAATACAACCGAAAGCCGTAACTCATAACAGGAACCAACTGACATGAGATCAAAACTTCACAAAGGGTCAGAGAAATGTTAGACTCTAAAATTACAACAGCACGTTTACCCGAGTATCAATATTTCGTAGTGGCATATACTGATTCAATCTAAGTGAGTCATTTCTAATGTCAGCTAGTGTACGAATGTAGCCACACATTATTCCGTCATAAATTACAAGAAATGTGTTCGCACCCGGACAAGGCTTATATATTAGCAGTTATGAGATACTGTTACATCGTTATGTTATAGTCTTTAAATTTTGGAATAAACGCGCGTAACAAGGAACGACCAATAAAAATCCGGCCTTTTATGTACAGTGTCCTTTGAGTAACGCGATATTCCAACACTCGAATCGTTACTGAATTTATAACTGGTAATAAAAAAACTGCTTATGAATAAAAATAACCGACTTTTATTACTTTCTTCTACATTTTATATTTCCATTATTATATATAGTTTGAGCAAGTGTGTTGTTCAAGTCACCTTGCAGCTGTATCTCTTAGGCTGGAGCACACGTTGAGTGCTGTATACTAGTTAAAGGCTTAGTTTATAGGCTTAGTTTAATCCTCTCTTTTTTTACCCCCCACCCCCAACCTACTGCTAAGATCAATACACTGCTGCAATTGAAACAGTGCACTTAGCCATTGCTTAGTCAGTTCACAGAAAACAAGAAATGTCTTAAAAAAATACAATCGGCGTTGAAATTAATATTGAGATGTCATTTAAAAATTACCTAAACAGACGGGGAAGATGATCGGTTACGTGACTTCTCAGACCCCAGATTGTTTGGTCCCCACCAATATTAGGGCACTTATTTGACCCCAGATTTTTCGGACGATATAAGAAAACTTCTCAGACCCAAAAGTTAATTTGAGATAAATTTATTAATTTAAAAATTAAATAAAATTATCATTAATATCTATGCTGTGAATACAGCTCCATGTTTCCACCATGTTTATATGAATAACCAAAATAATTTAGGTTAACATAATTGTTAAAATTATTATGTATCAGACGAGTCTGTATAGTTATTTATAGTACCGGTAATATGCCATTCATGTTAGTTATCTAATATAATAACGGTCTGAAGTCAAATAAGTATTTATACTGTGTATCCCAATAAAAAGCAATAGTCAGGGAACATTAAGCGATTTTTGAAATGTTAAGACTGTATTTTTGATAACGCAACCATAAAAATTCATTAGACTATGACGATTTTAAATTATATCTGTAGAAATATGATACATCAGGGGTTCATGTATAAAATTAGTATTGCAAATTGTGTATTCATGCTACGCGAATAAAGTTCGACGTATTCCGAATCTTCTTTCATAACATTTTATCTATTGAAAATGTAGCATCTTTTTATAGATTAAATAACATCTACTGGAGAAGTTGATAGAAAGATGCAATTATAAATAATCGTTAATAAATTGTAACTACAATTTTAATTCAAATTAACAGTAACTTTATAAATAAATTCCCCATTTATTGAAATTTTTAGGTTTATGATTCTCTGAACGCTATTATTTATGCATGTACGAGTATATTAACACAGCTATACAACGGTTGCCGGCTACGCGCGCTATTTTTAGAATGACACTAATGTTTCTGGAATGTAATGAACTCGTTAGAATCAATAGGCTACATGGAACGGCAACACTGTAAATTAGAATGGGAACATTGAACAATTGCTATTTATAGAACATCCGCTTATATAAATGTAGGCTAAACAAAATAGTTATTTCGTTACGTGAATGAATATAGCGTTCTGTTTATGGCATACAATGAGAAAATACGTTCATAATTAGCCTCAATTCTAAAGTATATATTGAAGATATGTTTATAACTTCATTTTAACCGCTTATGTAAATAATTACGTAAATTTTTAATCCCCCAAAGTATGCAACAGTTATTGGTGTACGTTAAACCATTGTTTGAAGTTTGCATTCCCTAGAATTAGAACATTTGCCCAATTCTATTGGCATTCAATTTTCCCGCTGCATAATTATCGCAAGAAAATCTGGGTCAAAAGTGATCTTAGACAGCTACGCCGAAAAATACACATAATGAGATCTTACAGCGGACCAATAGACAGAGTAGAATACCCCCCACCGAGAGGCCAGACATTCCTTAAACTAGGCCTTAAAGGAATGACTGGCGTCGCTGTGTGTATTGGTCCACCATAACATCTCTTATCATTATCTGCAATTTTTTTCTCTCAGCTGACTGAGCAATTGCTACGTGCACTGTATCCTCTGCAACAGTGTATTGATATCAGCTGATAAGGGTTGGTACACTGTGTCCACGCTGTGACCGTGGCAGAGTGCCAATACACAGGCCCCTTAAAACCATAACAATACGAACTATATGTATAATAAACAAATAAATTTAAAAAATGATTTAATTGTGTATACAATGTCAAAATAATAGAGATATAGCTTTGAATTAGTTAAAATAACTCGTTTTATTCGTTTAAGAAATATAAACACACGTAAATAGGCTACCTCATATTTGTTTGTATACATTTTGCATATAATGAAAACAGTTTTGTTTAACTATATTTCATTTATACATTGGGATAATTTTGACTGTTTTTTCCCAATCGTAGTCGTTTAATTGTGATACGATTATTGAGTAATTTTATGAAGACTTTGAAGGAAAATATTACGGTTCAACATAGTCAGATTTGCGAAAAGACCGAATTCTGCGGTCACTGGTTATGCCATTTATTGTTTGGTTCTGGATTATTACTAAATTATTTTGGAAAATGGATTAAAGAAACAAAAGTGTGCCTCCACCGGGACCCAAACCTACGACCTTTGGATCGAAAGTCTGTCCTGCTAACCACTTTGCCGTATGTACGGAATTCCGCCATCGACTTTGAATGTGTTGATCTTTCACGCGATACTTAATGGTACATTAGTGAAAACGATAAATCACGAAACTTCGATAACGAAAACGCAACAACACGATGACAATAACGCGATTCTACGATCACGAACACTCGATAATACGATAGCACGACGATTGTAATGCTATACACTTTCGTGTTTTCGCCATCGAACTGTCGCGTTTTCACCATCGCAATTTCGTGATACCACGTTTTCGTTATCGTAGTATCGTCATTTCGCATTTTTATTATCGTACTATCGCGTTTTCATCATCGCTATAAATGATGAATATTAGCGACACGTTATTTCCAATATAGTGTAGTGCAATGAGTGTTATTTTCGCTTCTTTATAATTATATGCTAATTTTTTGGAATCTGCGACAATAAACTCGTTTCACATTCCCGTTGTAGAGTACTGTAGGAATTGTCTCCCTTGATAAAGTGATTCGATAACGAGGCTGACGATGTATTGGCTGCAAGTGTCCATAAAGGAAAATAATGTTCAGTGGAGAAAATGTCGAACAAACTTAATTATGTTGTGTTTTTATTTGCATTAAACTTGTCTCTGTTTTATTCACTGAATTATGTATATGTGGATATATTTCAATTACCTAAATTGTAATGCAAATAATGTAACAATCACAACATAGCCAAATCTGCTAACGAAACCATGTTTGACATCATGATTATGTTACTTCATATTCAGATCGATCTGAATTTTTAATGATTGAAATAAGTCTATAATTGCCGAATTTATTGCAGTTTACATATAACAGAAGCAGTTCGTTTATTCCGGATTCTGTGTCGGCTGGGGGTAATTATATAACAGCTTGACAGTTACAAATAACAACAATAATAATAATAATAATAATAATAATAATAATAATATTATTATTATTATTATTATCATGCAGTATGAGCAAGAAAGTGATATCCCGGAGTATGCTTCATTTGAGCGAAACAACTTAAGAATTCTACCGAGTAAACCAGAATTTATCACAGACATTCTTTCTTTGTACTCTCAAATGATAGACAACAAAAACAAACAACAAATATGACTCAGAAATAACAACATAACTATTCAATATCAAAACGTTAAAAAACAGTGTTCATTATCGTTATATGTCTTCAAACTTTGTGTATATTCCATTTATAAACTATCATGAGTTCAAGCAAATGATCAGGATAATTGCCAATAAAATTAAAATTTTGTCTTAAACAAAGTTATTTGTTTTATTTTAAATGATATTTATTTCACTCGTTATCAAGTGCATTCTTGGAGTCAGTGGCACAGCTACCGAGACAATGACCCGTGTATTACTTCACTAATTGGTATGCACTTTGATTACGTGCCACATGTTATTTTAAAATTAGAACCTAGATATACACTCTCTAGTTACATAATAATGGTCATGTGTTTATACAAGATTATGATCTTATACTTGATAAGACCAACTTTGAACAATACGAAGTCTGTCAGTCTCAGAGAAGTACCTAAGTCTAAATTGCATTGTTTTCCATTTTAGCGACGATATACTTCTTAAACTGACACTCTCTTATCATATATCATTATTATATTGTGTACCATGCCATTTCTGTTTATTAAGCAGTAAACTAAGTGAATATTTATAAAATTTTGAAAGTAATAAACTGTAAATGACCGGGACCCGGGAAATATACTTAGGTCAGATTTTAGATCCTCCCATTTGATTCACCAAACATCTCCCACTGTGGGGATGTAGACAAAAATGCTTGGCTCTAGGGTGGGAAATAAGACCCCCCCCAAAAAAAAAAACAAAAAAAAAAACACAACAACAATTAGTCAAATTCCCTGGTCAGCCCGCCGCTCCCCCCACGTCGGGAAAATATTAATAGGTGCATTATCACGACCGACACAAGTACGCGTCGTCTTATACGTATACCATCAATGATCTTAATAATCATTGTTACATAAACGTCTGGTAATTTGAGGAAAAGCGTTAATCCAGAATACATGTGTATATACATTCATTCAGGGCTTGGCACACTCAGATCACATCGGCCACTTCCGACCAGCGGAAAGTAAGTAGTAGTTTATCTCGCTTAATTACCCGGGATAGTCCCAGTGGTTACGATTGCGCCCGACCTTTAGCAAGCCTCTCTGTGACGTCATTTACAGGAAAGTCAGACACAAATAGACGTTATCCCACTCTAGGTTACTAAGTGCACTGAAACCTGTTGATTGGTATAACATTTTAATCACCAGTTTAAAGACGCATATTCACGGATTGTCAATTTTCTTTTCTTTGCAACACATTTAGAAAAGGCGAGATGATTATATTATATTTTACATTGCGAGATTAAGCATTTAAATTGATATAGTAAATATTGGAAATACACGTATTTCATCTATTGTCATTAATGAATGCTCATCAATTGAAATCGACACAATTATAAATCGTTTGTAATACAAACATGATTATGAGACATTTCTCAGGAAGCCAAATATCTGTGAGCATATCCGTTAAATCACACATGGGCCGTAGAATGGAAATACATTTCGATATGCCGATACAGATACAAATGTTATTGTTGAACAGTATTAAACGACAGCGACTGGTTACATTTCGGTATACCGGTGCAAATGCTATTGCTGAACAGTGTTGGACGATGGCGACTGGTTACATTTCCATATACCGGTACAGATGCTATTGCTGAACAGTATTGGACGATGGCGACTGGTTACATTTTAATATACCGGTACAGATGCTATTTTTGAACAGTATTGGATGATAGCGACTGGTTACATTTCCATATACCGGTACAGATGCTATTGCTGAACAGTGTTGGACGATAGCGACTGGTTACATTTTAATATACCGGTAATATACCGGTACAGATGCTATTTTTGAACAGTATTGGATGATAGCGACTGGTTACATTTCCATATACCGGTACAGATGCTATTGCTGAACAGTGTTGGACGATGGCGACTGGTCACATTTGCATATACCGGTACAGATGCAATTCCTGAACAGTGTTGGACGATGGCGACTGGTTACATTTCCATATACCGGTACAGATGCTATTGCTGAACAGTGTTGGACGATGGCGACTGGTTACATTTCCATATACCGGTACAGATGCTATTGCTGAACAGTGTTGGACGATGGCGACTGGTTACATTTCCATATACCGGTACAGATGCTATTGCTGAACAGTGTTGGACGATGGCGACTGGTTACATTTCCATATACCGGACAGATGCTGTCGCTGAATATTATTGGACGATGGTGACTAGTGACGCAGTCAAGATATAGAAATAAAAACATATTGCTTGGAAAATCCTATATGTGATGATGCTTTATGACCACAAAACAGAATTGATCCATGGTTGTTATTGGTTATGACGATGTTGCAAAGCAACCGCAACAACAACAACAACCACGCCGGTATTAGCATTAGTATCATCAGCATTAACCAAACCACAACTCGTTATAACATTGACAGTCGGATCAAACCTGCGTTATGAATATAACGTGATAACTTCCATACAATAACCATTATTCCTGTGCGGGCAAAATCCACTTACAGCATTAAGTGATTCTTATGCACTACACAATTTACACTTGTTGGTCATATAATTCGAGTATGCACCTTACATCGCAATTATATCTACTCGTAATGGTAATTGAGCTAGATTGGATAAACGTATTCGCAATTACGTATTCGCTGTGTTTCCGAACAACTTTAATTTTACTGCACTATTGTTTCCATATAACATGTATACATTTTTTACTTAATTATTTATTTAGCGAATAGTTAAAAATAGTATATACAAAGGCGAAAGGGTTTGCTTATGTACATTTTTGTCGTAAACAAATCGCGAGTTTATATAGTTGTATATATTTTTAAGTTCAAAATTAATACAACTATTTTTCCTGATCATCTAATAACGATCAACTCAGGCATCCCTTATATGATAAACACTGAATTGTTCGGGTCTATGTGTACACGAAATTTAGCGATTTTCGCATGTTAAGTTAGAGAATCAATGGGAGACTACATTTAACCGTTTACCAAGCGGAATGGGTATTGTCCCTCCTGACGCGTGAAAATCCGGTTATTTAAGACTTCCTCAATCGGCGCTCTATAAAAGCGTTCGATTGAAAGTGCGCCTCACTTGTTGCTCCAGCGTTTTTCTTCTGTGGTATTGGACTTCAGGAACTATGACTTTATACAAATTCCGCACGGCCACCAGGTGTAAAAGGATGATGATATGGATTCTTCAGCTTTGCAGTATTCAACATGCGATCATAGGTAGGACAATTTTCAATCATTTAAACCTAATTTCTATGTCAAATGTTTCTAACTTTTAATATTTTACGCACAGCTCAATTTCAGCAAACTGTTTTCTTTTTAAAGAAAACAGTGTGTTTGCAAATAAGCGCAATGTTGACAATTTTTGAAAGCGTTTTGTTCACAAAGATCGAATCACAGTTATCCGCTTGTATTGTTTGTGATATTCATTATACACTGACTGTCGTAAAGCAGTTATGTTCTTTTGTTTTACAAGTGCAATAACAATTGTTCATTAAACACTTGGAGTAAGCCTATACGTATATACGAGATTAATATGTATACACTTGCGGGTATAAGCATACACGAGATGGCATAGCGTTTTTCTTTGCATTTCTATAAACGTGGTTTAAAGTACATATTGTTTCACTGTATTATATTCATTGAACATTTATTCACAATACATGTTCAATGCCACATTGAGCCAAGAAACTTATAATACGTAATTCATATAGAAAACTATCTAACCGGGTCAAAACAGAGCTGCTACACTAGTATCACACTAGTATCTCGCCATTATCATCATAACAAAAGTAGGCAAAAATTTATTATCAATGGTTTTAATTTGACGGTTATCGCCGATTGCGCCATTGTGTGACACCGCCAATTCAAAACACTTTAAAAACGCCAGCATTTGGCACCGCAGAAATTTTGCGCTATACAGTAAGTAAATACTAATACTATTTGAAATCGCCCACACCAATGCTGTTGACCAGGAAGTAAATACGGAGGATGGGCAATTGTAATCTTTGAATGGGAGAAACAGAAATTAGAACATTCTTAGTAATTGCCACTAATTTTTAAATGATTGAAGTAATTTTTAATTGTGGTATAAGAAAAGATATAGAATAAAACTAAAGCGCAAAGAACTGTTGAACTTAACTTTTAAAGGGACTAGGCCATTGAATAATTGGTTTCCTATTGAACCATAAATGATATTAAATGATAGAAATGCGCTTTACTTAGACATACGCATTAAATAAAGAATAACTAATATAATACATATTGCTATATTTGATAAAACAAATCAGCAAGAATTTGATATAGAAATGTAAAGACATTTGTATAATGCTTATACTTCACTGTTTAAGAAATTTGAAACTTCTGTAGAATGTTTTTTATATTAGTACATTGCTATTAATTGATTACTGTGTTTCAGATGTACTATTCAATCTATATTATGAAACATCGTATGCGTAAAGCACGGTTATTGCTTTGAAATGCAACTTTAAGTCCTGATTATTGAAACAAAATAATGTTCCGCAGTCCGCACGGCACTTTCCGCTTTTATGGTATTTCTGTTTCAAGGAAGTCTCTTCTAAACATAAATCCACATAAATCCACTGTAGGCGCAAAGTGCCGTCCTGGATCAGCCTGTGCGGACTGCACAGGCTGATCCGGGACGACACTTGACGCGCATGCATTAAGTCCACTCGTCCCCCGAACGAACATTCCCGGCTGATCTCATACGGAAATATTCTCATATGAGGCATATCACCCCGCAAGGCCTTAATGCCGATGTTTTATTCATTAAAATAAAAGCTATATTAAAAACAGAAGAACGGTGGTCAACATTTACCTGCGACACGTCACTAACCCAACACCCGTTCCTTCCTGGTTCATAAATATTTATATACATATTTTAATGATAGGTAAACCCCCCGTCCGGATGCCATTGATGATTAAGACATACATAATTATCAAACCACAACTCGTTATAACATTGACAGTCGGATCAAACCTGCGTTATGAATATAACGTGATAACTTCCATACAATAACCATTATTCCTGTGCGGGAAAAATCCACTTACAGCATTAAGTGATTCTTATGCACTATACAATTTACACTTGTTGGCCATATAATTCGAGTATGCACCTTACATCGCAATTATATCTACTCGTAATGGTAATTGAGCTAGATTGGATAAACGTATTCGCAATTACGTATTCGCTGTGTTTCCGAACAACTTTTATTTTACTGCACTATTGTTTCCATATAACATGTATACATTTTTTACTTAATTATTTATTTAGCGAATAGTTAAAAATAGTATATACAAAGGCGAAAGGGTTTGCTTATGTACATTTTTGTCGTAAACAAATCGCGAGTTTATATAGTTGTATATATTTTTAAGTTCAAAATTAATACAACTATTTTTCCTGATCATCTAATAACGATCAACTCAGGCATCCCTTATATGATAAACACTGAATTGTTCGGGTCTATGTGTACACGAAATTTAGCGATTTTCGCATGTTAAGTTAGAGAATCAATGGGAGACTACATTTAACCGTTTACCAAGCGGAATGGGTATTGTCCCTCCTGACGCGTGAAAATCCGGTTATTTAAGACTTCCTCAATCGGCGCTCTATAAAAGCGTTCGATTGAAAGTGCGCCTCACTTGTTGCTCCAGCGTTTTTCTTCTGTGGTATTGGACTTCAGGAACTATGACTTTATACAAATTCCGCACGGCCACCAGGTGTAAAAGGATGATGATATGGATTCTTCAGCTTTGCAGTATTCAACATGCGATCATTGGTAGGACAATTTTCAATCATTTAAACCTAATTTCTATGTCAAATGTTTCTAACTTTTAATATTTTACGCACAGCTCAATTTCAGCAAACTGTTTTCTTTTTAAAGAAAACAGTGTGTTTGCAAATAAGCGCAATGTTGACAATTTTTGAAAGCGTTTTGTTCACAAAGATCGAATCACAGTTATCCGCTTGTATTGTTGGTGATATTCATTATACACTGACTGTCGTAAAGCAGTTATGTTCTTTTGTTTTACAAGTGCAATAACAATTGTTCATTAAACACTTGGAGTAAGCCTATAATTATATACGAGATTAATATGTATACACTTGCGGGTATACACGAGATGGCATAGCGTTTTTCTTTGCATTTCTATAAACGTGGTTTAAAGTACATATTGTTTCACTGTATTATATTCATTGAACATTTATTCACAATACATGTTCAATGCCACATTGAGCCAAGAAACTTATAATACGTAATTCATATAGAAAACTATCTAACCGGGTCAAAACAGAGCTGCTACACTAGTATCACACTAGTATCTCGCCATTATCATCATAACAAAAGTAGGCAAAAATTTATTATCAATGGTTTTAATTTGACGGTTATCGCCGATTGCGCCATTGTGTGACACCGCCAATTCAAAACACTTTAAAAACGCCAGCATTTGGCACCGCAGAAATTTTGCGCTATACAGTAAGTAAATACTAATACTATTTGAAATCGCCCACACCAATGCTGTTGACCAGGAAGTAAATACGGAGGATGGGCAATTGTAATCTTTGAATGGGAGAAACAGAAATTAGAACATTCTTAGTAATTGCCACTAATTTTTAAATGATTGAAGTAATTTTTAATTGTGGTATAAGAAAAGATATAGAATAAAACTAAAGCGCAAAGAACTGTTGAACTTAACTTTTAAAGGGACTAGGCCATTGAATAATTGGTTTCCTATTGAACCATAAATGATATTAAATGATAGAAATGCGCTTTACTTAGACATACGCATTAAATAAAGAATAACTAATATAATACATATTGCTATATTTGATAAAACAAATCAGCAAGAATTTGATATAGAAATGTAAAGACATTTGTATAATGCTTATACTTCACTGTTTAAGAAATTTGAAACTTCTGTAGAATGTTTTTTATATTAGTACATTGCTATTAATTGATTACTGTGTTTCAGATGTACTATTCAATCTATATTATGAAACATCGTATGCGTAAAGCACGGTTATTGCTTTGAAATGCAACTTTAAGTCCTGATTATTGAAACAAAATAATGTTCCGCCGTCCGCACGGCACTTTCCGCTTTTATGGTATTTCTGTTTCAAGGAAGTCTCTTCTAAACATAAATCCACATAAATCCACTGTAGGCGGAAAGTGCCGTCCTGGATCAGCCTGTGCGGACTGCACAGGCTGATCCGGGACGACACGTGACGCGCATGCATTAAGCCCGGTTTTCCTACGACACGCTTCAAATGATTTCGTAAACTTTACCAATAACTTCACAAATTCGCTGAACAGTGACGTAGCGGTAGACTTGAGATTAAGTACTGTATACGAGTGGCTTCTGTTTCTACATTTTCTGTACTGAAATTCATACAGTGGAAGGATTTTTGAAAACAACCCACTCGGTATCTTAAATTTCTTACATGCTAGTACTGCGCGTTACTGCGCGTCTAGTTTGGCATGAAGAGTTTTGCAACATCTGGATATACCCTTCCACGTTTTGTTTGTATTTGGGCTCGCATCAAATACAGTATTTAATACCAGTAGTAAGAAATTTAATACATGTCAGTTTCATTTTAATGAATTATGCGACCTTGATAAAATCATCACGAATGTGGTTAGGTCTGTGTACGCATAAAATAACACCTTGGTTTATTATATCCATCCTGAAGTTATTTTAATTTTGTTGCTAGTTTAGCAACCCAATTGAAAAGATCTATCGATCTTTACGGTTTATCATAAAATAATTCATGTTTTATTAGAAATAAAAATCAGATTAAATCCATAAGTATCAGTACAATCGCAGAACTATGTGTAGATGTTCTTTTGATAAATAAAGAATGCCCATTGAACCTCTCTTCAAATTTCGTTATCAACATCAAATTATTGATAGTCACCTTTTCTTTTCCTTGCCTTTGCACCTTTAATACCACCAATGGGCACGTTAAAGCAACATTTACACACCACGAACGATTGCATCCCATGTGACGTCATATACATATCTTTGGCTTGCTCATCCAGTGATGAGAAACATGTTCTCGCATAAATTAACGGGCGTCACTTGCATATTATTTAGGTCTATATAAAAACAAGAAGCATATCAAAATATACAAGTTTGATACAATTTTAATAAAACATCGAATACATTTTTTTCAAAGAAAGTGCATAGTGCATACTGCATAGATAGTGAATCCTGCCTTTGCCTTTTCAAACTATACTGTATTCACATTGACTAGATCTAGGATTGTTGTTAAAAGGGCATATCGACGGTATTTCCAGAAATATAGATACATATTAAATAACAAGATATATCCCCATTTTCAACAATATATTTTTCATTCGCCATTAAATTTACATTAAATCTGATTTTACCGTCGCCAATTACCAGTAAAGATATTGTGTTTAACAAAAGAGCTTTGTAAACAGTGAAGTCTTTAGCATTTCACCTATGTACATGCCGTAAGAAAGCAATGATTTATACCGACTTTTTAAACTTTGTTAGCATAACACAGGATTGATAATTATTAATTTCCGTTTGTATTTAAATGTTTACCTTTTTTAGAAAGGTTATCAGGACTTCATAGATTTTATTTCATTCGCCATTAAATTTTATCTGAGCGGTCGCATTATTTTGCCTGTCCGCTTCCATTAAAACATATAGGCTGATCTGTTGGCTCACTTATCTGATTGTTATAAAAAACAGTAACGATTAAACACGAAAGGCCAATAATGCTTTTTCGATGGCGATAGGAATAAGCCAGATACGATTGCACTAGGATTGAGCTACGTTCTGAAAAAAAATCGTAGCGACACTACGATACGCCACAAAGGTTTTGAACATGTTAAAAAATACCGTAGCGCTTCCCGATCGATGAGGATCACCCAAGATTCTTCAAAGATTCACACAGATGCCCGCACGTATGTGCTCACGCTTTACCACGCTTCACCAAGATTTTGCGACAAGGTAGTGTTAAACGAACTGTGATTGCTACATAACGAATCTTCGCAAAAAGGTCAAATGCCTTATGCTCCTGTCATAGTGTAACTTTATTACGCGCCGTTTTAGTACGTATTTGACACTCACGTTCTGCCAAGTTGTCATCAATTTTTACTACGCTGCGCCTCGATGTAGTTAAAGCCTCGGTCACACTGTCACGATTTTGGCCACGATTGCCCACGATTGATTCAATCTTGGTGACGCCAATTATTGGCTGCTCGTAGGTTCATCGTGATAAAATCTTCCTTAATCGTACTAAAGTCTTAAGTTAAACGTTAACAATCGTCTCTAATCTTCTGTTACCGTAGCCTATACCTGATGCTAGCGTATCACATCGTAAGATATCTTTGTGAAACCGTGGTGAATCGGCCGCGGAAACCTACAAGTGTCGTTGATAATCCTAGCCTTGTCCTACAACAATCGTCAGCATACGTAAGAAGATGCAATCGGGACAATGTGCATCCCGACTCATCACGATTAACACGTCCACGATCAATCTCGGGCAATCGTAGCCAACATCGTGACTGTGTGACCGAGGCTTAAACCAAAATTGTGACAGTTTGACCGAAGCTTAAGGCTTCGGTAATACTGTAATGCTTTTGGATACGATTGCCCACACTTTACAAAATCTTGTGGCGTATCGTAGCACCGCCACGATTGTTCCAAAACGTAGGGCAATCCTAGTGCCATCGTATCTCAATCTGGCTCATTCTTACAACCATCATAGCCTTTCGTGTTTAATCGTAATTAATCGTGACTGATTTTATGACATATGTATCATAAGACTGTACTACGTTATGGTACGTTTTTGCTACGTATATGGTACGGATTTCTACGCTTGTCCTACGGTTCAGTTACGATTCCAGTAGGATCTTTAGCGACAACTATCATGACTACATGTACTCACGAATATACACGATGGACCACGACAACGCGACGATTGGGTCGCGTTGCCTGTACGGGTTTATCGGGATGTTACTACGTACTCACTACATTTGCCTACGTTGATGTCACGATTATGCACGCGGCATCGTGATGTCCTGATGATGGCCAAATCGCCCTGAAGCGTAGTAAAACTTGAAAATTATTGGCTGCTAGTAAGTTCATTGTGATGAATCTTCATTAATTTTACTACACTCGTAGGAAAAACATTAATAATCGTCTATAATCGTCTGTTTCCGTAGCGTATACCTGACGCTAGCGTATTACAACCGTAACAGATCGTATCATATCTTGGTGCAACCGTAGTGAATCGGCTGCGGTAACCTACAAGTGTCGTTGATATTCGCAATCTCCTAGACTCGTTGGTATACGTAGGTATACGTAGGACGATACAATCGGGAAACTGTGCATCCCGACTCATCACGATTAACACGATCGATCGTGGGCTATCGTATCCAAAATCATGACAGTGTGACCGCGGCTTACGAAGTTACTGTACTGTGCTATCACGACGCTACAATTACATTTGACATCGTACCACAAGTTTTCATTATGTAGCGTTGCGTGGAAGAACGCACTTCACAGCTAAGCGTAATATAACGAGAGTGATGCGTGGTGTATCGTAGCTTAAACGTAGTGAATAACGCAGCATAACGTAGAAATTGACAGGACTCTCGTTCTGTTCACGTTGTGCTACGTAAAGTCTACGTTGTTCTACGTTGTGTTACGCGTACCACTACGTATAAGTACGTTGTGGTTTAACGTAGCAGTATTTTGTTCAAATTCAGATTTGTAGATTACCCTGAACTATGTATGTTGAGGCGCGGTACGGCCACGGCCCTGAATTGAACTACGTAGCTGCCAAGTTGCGAAACGTAGCCAAGCGAGGCGACGAAAACGTGACTACATGACGGGGGTATTAGTTCCGACTGTTCAAGCAAACCTAAACAACAGATGACACTCTGTGTTACAGTTTCATTAATATAATTATATGGATTACCTTAGGTCTAATAAGCACGCACGTTTTAATTTGAATTATAGTCATCAATTTAAGCTAACTAAATTTAATGTCGATACGTACCAACCGTTGTCATTGTCTTTTATTTACGATATTTAGTTTCAGTTTGTAACATAATTTGTACCTATTAGGTTCAGAGTTTTGAAACTCAGTAATTGTTTATTGATCCAACGAATTGATTGTCCTTTGTTAATTAGATGATACATCGATCATTACCAACAGCAAGCTATTAATTGATATGACATAAATCCATAAATCATATGCAAATTATTCTGCAATTTTATCCAATTGTTGCATTTGGATATCACGGTTTAACCTGTTTTGCACAAAAAGCTCGCGGTAAAGCTTGCTATGTTTCGGCTGTCCGGCTAGCGCCGTAGTTGGCACGCTCGCTTCTCAACGCTGCGGCTGGGGATAAATTTCAGGTCCCGACGCATGTATGGTTGGTGGTCACCAAACCGGACAGGTGGGATTTTCGTTCGGTTTCCCCCACAACACAAGACCACACCAAACTTATAACTGGAAATTGCAGCTACGATTCAAAATTCGTCACAACGTTCGATGAGTCTCTGTAATTAGGTAGGGTCCTCACATAATGCAGCTTCTGCACGGAGGGGTCTCTTAAACCTCGAAATGCATACGAGGCGCGTCGTTGGAAAACCGTGATTAATGCATGTGCGTAAAGTGTCGTCCCGGATTAGACTGTGCAGTCCGCTAATCCAGGACGGCACTTTCCGCCTACAACGGAGTTACGTTTAGAAGAGACTTCATTGAAACAGAGAATTCCATGAAAGCGGTAAATGTCGTTCTAGATTAGCCAGTGCGGACTGCACAGGCTGATCCGGGACGAGACTTTACGCACATGCATTAAGCTCGGTTTTCCCACGACACGCCTCGTACATACTTGCAATGTTTATGTGATGTTCGGAGAATGGAAATTAATCCATGAACAATTGCTGATGAGGAGTTTAAACTGTTCGTGGCAAGGCCCTGGAAATGTGCATTCTCAGTTAGACAACAAATATCACTTTTATATATTGATTTTTTCTCACTTTTTTAAGTTGTCAGTCCTATTTACAAACCTTATCAAATGCATCAGTCAGTTGTATTGTCATGTTGCAAAATGTGTTAAGTTTGTTTGGTGCTCTCCTGAATCTTTCCTATTTATAATATAAACGGGTTTACCAGTTTTATCGTTAATCAAATTAATAATGGCATGAAGTTTATTTACCATATTAACATTACAAGTTTGTTTGGTTACACTTGTACGCAATCACGCTGTTCTAAAATGCAAACGTCGACTGATATCTAACTACGAAATGCTCCACATATGTTTGATAATACCTATCTCAAATATCTTCCCCTTGTTCTCCACGCTGTCGTAGGGCAAAGTGCACAATTTGAAGTCCACTTTTTTTTAATGCACATCATTATCGGATAGATTATGTTACGTGTACATAGCAAAGATCTCATTGCGTTGGTAGATAAATTGTTATTGATCGTTAATTCGTAATTATACCGTATTCCAGAGAGTTTTCTTTGTTTTTCGGTATTCATTAACTCTAACATCAGAACGGTGACTGGTGGACTGAGCGTAATATGCAAGTTTATCGTGCAATAAATAGCGTGTGGTGTATTGCAATTTATTTGTAATTTATACGCACTCTACTTATTGCACTGAACGATTGCACTGAGTGAACACATTGCGACAGAGGTAAATTTGGAAATGACACGCATGCCTAGCATGTTAGACATCACGTGACGTCTAGGAACTGCCCATTGGGATCAGCATCGTAGAACTCTGCGATGTGATCGGTAAATATGGTATAAAACACTTGTAGCACGCTTTGACCGCAATATGCTAATTATTTAATCTCGGCCTGCGGGCTCGTTAAATAACTAACATATTGCGGTCAAAGTAGGCTACAACTATTACTTATTCGCCCGCCTGCACAATCGCCAGGTTGCAATGACATATCGCTACCAAATTATTGCAATGTTTACCTTTGGCGGGTTGCGGTTGTTTACATATTGTGCATGCAAATTGCATATACATTGATATCGGACAATACAATGGTGATTGGGCGGTTGGGGGGTGTGGCGGTGGGGTGGGGTGGGGGTGTGGGGGTGTGTGTGGGGGGGGAAGAGACAGCACGCTGAATACCTTAAAAACGAACACATTGATAGCATTATTCACTCGCCAAGATGTATGATAGGACTATACGGGCAACACTTGTTTGACAGATAGCAATTGCGGGAATGAAATATAACATGATGTACAACTATGTATATAGACTGACGTGTTAGACGAGTGACGTCATCCTGTGTGTATAGACTGCCAATACCAGTACGTATAAATAAGACGAGCCTACCGTTGATTTAGGCTACAGAACACCAAACATAATGCAAAGGTGGATGTGCAATAGTTGTAGCAAACTTTGACCGAAATATGTTAGTTATTTAACGGGCCCGCAGGGCGAGAGTAAATAATTAACATATTGGGGTCAACGGATGCTACAAGTGTTTTATACCATATTTACCAATCACATCGCAATTATCTACAATGCCGATCCCAATGGGCAGTTCCTAGACGTCACGTGATGTCTGACATGCTTCCATATTTAGCGCTGTCGAATGTGGAAGCTTACCGTGCAATACGTACCGTGCGTATAAATTAAAACTACGTAACTTTCAATACAGTGCACACTACGTATTGCATGATAAGCTTGCATATTAGGCTCCGCCCACCAGTTTCTGTTCTGATATCACAGTTATTGAATACTGCAGAACAAAGAAACTATCTGAAATATGATATAATGATTTAATAGACACTTTGCTTCGTTTATTGTTTAAATTGATATGTCACAGTTTACAATGTGCACATATGCCTGGATGAGACTTGCATAAATAAATATGTATGCACGTAAATTAGCTGGGGATTGGATTGTCACGTGTATACATTTCACATATACTCGTGATATTATCTGATTAATGATGCACGCTATCTTATCGTACACATGTACTCCTAGTGTGCTGGTTAATTTAGTAATGAGTAAGCATACTCATCGTCCAAACATTATCCTTATTTATCAGGGTTTTGAATACAGGTCAATAGATTGACTGGTTTGTCTATTCGAGTAGTCGGTCAGTCTAGCAAGTAAATGAGTGACTGATCGATCAATCGACCAATTGACTGAATGTCTGCACCAGCAAGATTTGTCTTCTGAGAGCCGGTTAAATATAATTTTGTCATCATCTTTTAATCTGGATTTTTCATTAGCATATATTATTCCATAATGTATAGATGGATGCACTCAATTACATTTTAAATGACCTCCATAAAATTATATAAACATGCTTTGCACATTGTAAAGACAATGTCAATGTGTTTATTTCCTAAACAAACATATTGCATTAAAATATTACACTGAGAATATGTTCGACGTTGCTATGGTTCCATGAACAGTTCAAGTATTGGTAAAAATCCCGGAAGACGTGGGCTAGATAAGTGACGTGTTTGTCTAAACAATATACAACCTAGTTGAACCTGGTCGGGGGGTGGAGCTCTTGACATCTTCACAGGGAAGGGACATTCTAAACGAAACCCATTCCAATAATGACAATATTGTATCAAAGTGTAAGGACTTCATGCTGCTAATAAAAGTTCTTTCCTCCCGATGCAGCCGGAGTTTTCCACATTGTTTATATTTAGGTTCATGTACTTCCTACTACATATCATGCATTACAAAGCACGCACACACACCTGTGATTTTGAATCAAATGGTAACAACCATGTTTACTTATTATTTATTATGCCCATTGTATTATACCTTCACAGAATGACCATTACCGGTAACATAAATTTTAATGAAACTATTATCGATAACTTCATTATGGTATTGATATAGATAATACAGTTTATACTTCTAAATTAGTAAATGCATTCGTCAATACTGTACTGTTGTTTTTCGAAAATACAATCAAAACTGTATCACTGAAGTCCTTAAATTAATCAAGTCAAACAGTAAATACTAGATTTCCGATTTCAATGCTAGCATTAAGCATGAAACATTTGCGGAATTTCACCACGGACATACAAACAGATATTTGAAGCCTTGCAGATGGTACAAGTCCACTCGTCCCCCGAACGAACATTCCCGGCTGATCTCATACGGAAATATTCTCATATGAGGCATATCACCCCGCAAGGCCTTAATGCCGATGTTTTATTCATTAAAATAAAAGCTATATTAAAAACTGATGTAGTCGCACAGTTGCAGGGAATGATATCAACTTGTGGTGGCACTTGCAGGAATACTTCATGTGTTTGTTTATATCACCAACTCCATCACATAACTTAGTTTCTGTCATAAACGTAAACACAAATAAAGGTGTAAATCAACGAAATGTTTTCATTCCTCGTCAACCATTCGCTATTAGTTTCCGGGATTATTTCTAGCTGAAAGTAGAACAAGACATTTCAGTAGGTCTGATCCTGCTATGCTATCTTTTGAGAGTGTCATCGTCCTATTATCGCATGGCCACGTAGTATACTTTTATTTCATGATTGTCATCTGATAAAAAAAAACGATATTGACATCAAGTAAGTGTTTCGCTTGTCATAGTTTCCACATTGTCAAACACTGCAGTCAGTATTAATTACCGTAAACCTATGACTTACTACATGTCAGTCCAGGCCACGAATCTTTCATTAGCTAACATATTGAACTACTATCGTTTCACCAAAAATCATCGATCAACGTTATCTAAATTTCCGAAAATTGAAAAATATTTCAGAAGAACTTTGGTCAACATTTACCTGCGACACGTCACTAACCCAACACCCGTTCCTTCCTGGTTCATAAATATTTATATACATATTTTACTGATAGGTAAACCCCCCGTCCGGATGCCATTGATGATTAAGCGACACGATCAGACATACATAATTACGTTTTCCTGATTATTTGTATATTTATCAAACAAACACACAATTTATATCGACGCCTTATGGCTTATCGACTCCATATTGTATAGTATTATCAGCTCCTAGGAATACATACACTAAGCAAATGACCTTCTAGTTTTGCCAGTTATTATTAAAGCCCAATCGAAGCTTGGATGTGAGTGCTGAACACAAGCACTTCCGCGTGTTGTCTGTTTTGGTTAATACGTTCCCTCTTACGAATGTTTCAATGATTTCGTCATTTATGATTTTGTCAATAATATTTGATTATCCTTGATATAAAATTGCAGCTGATTGATATTAATGCCATCGATGTGCATACATTTTTTAAGAATACATTTTTTAAGAATTATTATTATTTATTTATTTTACTTTTTATACACATAAATGAAAAATGAATGCTTTTTTATTCCCTGTTTTGATATTTATAAATGATACTAGTTCAGGCTTTTTGACACACAAATCCAGTGTTTGTTTTCACCATTTACTATACTTATATGTTAGGTGTGCATGTTAACAAAAATTTCGTGTTAATATTGTGGTAGTGAATTTTGCATCTAGCTTATCGATAGGTTTCCATAATTCTCTGTAATTGTAGCATTCTAACACCAAAACGCCTTTCGTTTTTTTTCGCACTATGTTTAGGTGTTATTATAATGCTTAAAAAAAAAGACGGCACAATAAAACCTAAAACATCTTCATTGTAGAATTAAGATACATTAACACAATATTGTACATATAAAAAACTATGAGGTTGTTAAATGGGTTTTTGTGCAAAATCAAAAATAAATAACACTTAATTGGTTTTTAGGGTGAAAATAAAATCTTCTATAAAATAATCAATATATAATATCCTTGATACATAGAATTTACTAAATAGTTTTCTCTTATTATTTTAGACCACACTTTACAATTATAATAGCCAGTATTATTTACTCTATTGTGTTTTTTCTATGCAGTATAATTGTATATATATATACATATATATATATATATATATTATGCCTGTCTGTTTATTTTTTGTTTTTTGTTCTTTTTGCAATACTGTTGTAACCTTTGTAACTAGAATGTCTGTGAAATGCTTGTCAAAACACCTTTCGGGCTGTAAACCATTTACTATAAATTTTTGTCAATTTTTTTTACTAACTAGTCTCAGATTGATGAACAATATTTTGCAAGCAGATGTGTTGTATTTTAATGTCAATACAATATGACATCTATAAAGATTGCATCTCTTAACTGCCGAGGCCTATACTGTAAAAATAAGAGAACTGATGTTTTAAATTTTTTGAGAGAAACTGATTCTAATGTATTTTGTTTACAAGATGTACATTGGCCACAAAAACTGGAAAAGGAGGTGTATTCTTCTTGGGGGAGGGGCAATGCTATATAAGTTATGGGAAATCAAATGCGAGAGGATGTGCAATATTAGTAAAAAATAACATTGATGTAAAAGTTCATAACATTAAAAAGATATTATTGGTAACTTGTTGGCATTAGATATTACATATGCGGAAATGCACTTCTCATTAATTACCGTCTATGGCCCTAATTCAGATAATCCACAATTTTATAAGGATGTGTTTAATACTATTGATGATTTTAGAAATGAGGATTACGTAATTTGTGGTGATTTTAACCTTGTCCTTGATAACAAATTAGATTATAGTAATTATAAATCCAACAACTATAATATAAATGCAAGAAATATTATTCTAAGAGAAATTTAATTGATACTTTTAGGGCATTGCATGAAGATAAAATTAGATACACATGGAGGCGTACCAATCCTCTACAACAAGCAAGATTAGATTTCTTTTTGACTACCCAAAATATGGGTAACTTCTTAAAATCATCCAATATAAAACCTAGTATTAAATCAGATCACTCAATTTTAGATATTTCATTTGAATTCAACAAAATTGAGCACGCGAAAGGGTTGTGGAAATTTAATAATTCTCTTTTACACGACATTGAATACTTAAATTGTATAAATAATAAAATTGAAGAAATTAAATTACAATATTGCTTGCCAGTCTACAATTTAGAAAATATTCACAATATATGTAGCAGTGAGCTTTTGTTTACAATAAATGACCAACTCTTTTTAGAAACTTTATTAATGGAAATAAGAGGAAAAACTATTGCTTATGCAAGTTATAGAAACAAATTAAGTATTTCAAACGAGCAAAGATTATTAAAGGAAATCGAAGAAATTGAACAAAATCTAAACGAATCTAACAAAGAAACTCTTGTACAGTTAAATATAGAGCTTGATAATATTAGAAACACAAAACTAAAAGGTCACATCATAAGGTCGAAAGGCCAGTGGATAGAACAAGGAGAGAAAACAACCAGTTATTTTTGCTCTTTAGAAAAGCAACATTATACAAAAAAAATATACCATTTATTCAAAAAGACGATGGCACGGTTATTAACAATCAAAATGATATTTTAAAGGAAACGGCTGAATTCTATAAAAAAATTGTATAAAAAAGTTGAAGTCTCATCTGACTTCACACTTAATGACTTGCAAACCATTCATGTAAATAAATTAAATGTCTCCCAATCACTCGAAATTGAAGGATTATTAAAATTTGAAGAAATAACTAGAACTCTCAAAAATATGGAAAATGATAAAAGTCCCGGGTCAGATGGCTTCTCTACAAATTTCTTTAAAGTTTTCTGGAATAAAATTGGACATTTTGTTTTAAGAAGTATAAATTTTGCGTACATTAATAATAACTTTTCTATAACTCAAAAACAGGGTATTATTACATGTATTCCAAAAGAAAACAAGCCGAGACATTTCCTTAAAAACTGGAGACCTATCACACTGCTTAATACAGTCTATAAAATAGCATCTGGCTCAATAGCAAATAGAATAAAACCACACTTAACCAGTCTTATTTCAAGGGATCAAACGGGTTTTGTCTCAGGGCGGTTTATAGGAGAAAACACACGTCTGCTAAATGACATACTGAATTATACAGAACAAAACAAAATTCCTGGGTTAATTATGTTGATTGATTTCGAGAAGGCTTTCGATACTTTATCTTTTAACTGCATTGAACAAACACTTAATTTATTTAATTTCGGGCCAAGTTTTAAACGTTGGATTAACATTTTTCTCAAAAACACTCAAACATCAGTTCAGTTGAACGGCTTCTTATCTGACAGCTTCTCAATAGGCCGCGGTTGTAGACAGGGAGACCCCATTTTACCGTATATATTTATATTATGTGCAGAAGTATTAGCAATTAAGATTAAATGTTGTAAAAATATAAAGGGTATACAAATAAATGGCGTTGAATACAAGATTTCTCAATTTGCGGATGACACTTCTCTGTTACTAGATGGTTCAGAAAATTCTTTAAATTCGGCGCTTGAAATGCTCGACGACTTTGCATTGTTTTCAGGTCTTAAAGTGAATTTTGATAAAACTAACGTTATATGGATCGGATCTTTAAAATATAGTACTAGAGCTATTAAAACAAAATACAAACTTACATGGGGAACCACTAGATTTAAATTATTAGGAATCATGTTCGATGTTGACCTTAAAAGTATGATCGATTAAAATTTTTCTGATAAATTTATTAAAGCTAACAATATTATTAACCACTGGAAAAAGAGAAACCTTACACCAATTGGCAGAATAACTGTCATAAAATCACTTTTACTACCATTATTCACTCATTGTTTGTTTGCTTTACCTACACCAAAGACAGATATTCTTCATAAATTGAACAAATTATTGATGGATTTTGTTTGGGAAGATGCACCGTATAAAATAAGAAGTTCTACAATTACTCAAAGCTATGAGAAAGGTGGTTTGCAAATGATAGATATCTATGCATATTGTAAAAAAATCAAACTTTCTTGGATACGAAAATTGTATACATGTTGCGATAGTAATTGCGCAATACTTGTAAGATCTATGTTCGACATAGGCAAATTTTTTAATACCGGAAAACTATACATTTCCAATGTCAAGAAAAAAATAAACAATGATTTTTGGTTAGAGGTTTTTACAAACTATGAACAGTTGCTTGATGTGTTAAACATTTATCATATGGACGATATTCTAAATATGCCTCTATTTTATAACACAAATTTTAAAATTGGTAATGAACCTATTTTTCTCAAATCACTTTACGAGAAAGGAATACGATTTGTGAGAGATATACTTATTGATTCTAACACTTTCTTAACGAAAAAACAGATAGAAACTATTACGGGAACATGCATGAATTTTATGAATTACGAAGGTCTTATAAAATCAGTAAAAACGTTTATTAATAAAATGAATATACATTTTAACAAAAACGACCATCTCACGTTTGGTCCATCTCTATCGTGTTATGCGAAATATATTATTTGCTACGAAAGTAAAGATAGGTTTATTTATAATTGTTTTAATCAAAATGTTAAAACAACTTTATGCAAAACAAAATGGGACGTATTTACTCTCTCGGACGAAGACTGGAAATGTATTTTTAAAACACTATTTAACATAACAAGAGATAGTTACTTACAATGGTTTCAAGTTAGAATTATCTACACTATTTTAGGTACAAATTCCTTATTATACAAAATGAAAATAGTCAATAATAATCTATGTAGCTTCTGCCAACAAAGCGAAGAAACTGTTATGCATCTATTCTGGAACTGTGAAAAAACAAAAGATCTAATTAAAAAAGTAAACGAAATCCTTGCAAATAATAGAACTTTATTTAATACGACAGAAATAGACTGCCAAACTTTTGTATTAGGTGGTTCTTCAATTGCAACTAAGGATCTTACCCTTCTATGTCTAGAGATTAAGAGATATATTTTTACATGCAGAAGAAATAACATTACACCAAGTTTTAAAGGCCTCACTAATAGCTTAGATTTTTATTGTTCAATTAATACTAGCTATAAACTCTCGGAAATTGAAGCAAAAAGATGGTCACTAATAAGTAATTTTTGTGAACAAAGCCTATAGGGACTTGGTTAAAGAAATGTAGATAACTATAAAACAAATGTAACTTTAATTTGTTTTTATACCGTAAATCTGCGCATTGAAAAAAATAATTTAAAAATAATATGGGCATTCACAATTTCATGTTGTTTCTGAATCTAGACCAACATTCGTATAATATTTGTACGTTCTATATGTATATTTTATACGCTGCTTGCATATAATGTTTTTTACGCTGTATGACTTGCATATAATGTGCTTTGTACTCTGTATGACTTGCATATAATGTATATTTTACAAACTATGATGGAAATAAAGGTTACAAACCACAAAAAAAAAAAAAAAAAAATATTGTCTACATTAGTGCAACGGATATGTATTATTATGCCGCCTTTCGAAGAAGTGACGGTAAATTGCTTTGCACCTGTCCGTCGGTCGGTCGGTCGGATGGTCGGTCTGTCCGTAGAACATTTTGTTTCCGCACGATATCTAGAGAACGCTTTGACCTACGATCATTTAAGTTGGTATGCTGGTTTCTTGGGAGGAAAGGAAGACGCCTATTGATTTTAAGGTCAACAGGTCAAAGGTCAAGGTCACCGTTGCTAAAAATAGAAAAACGGTTTCCGCTCAATAACTTAAGAACGCATCGAGATATTTTAATTAAACTTCATATATAGATACCTTATATCAAGACCTCGCTTAAGATTGCATATCGGGTGGGTAGGGTCACCGTAACTAAAAAAAGAAAAACGGTTTCCGCTTAATAACTTGAGAAAGCATCGAGATATTTTAATTAAACTTCATATATAGATACCTTATATCAAGACCTCGCTTAAGATTGCATATCGGGTGGGTAGGGTCACCGTAACTAAAAAAAGAAAAACGGTTTCCGCTTAATAACTTGAGAAAGCATCGAGATATTTTAATGAAACTTCATACATAGATACCTTATATTGAGACCTCGCTTGGGATTGCATATGGGGTGGATGGGGTCAAGGTCAAGGTCGCCGTTACTAAAAATAGAAAAAAAAACGGTTCCGCTCAATAACTTGAAAACGCATCGAGCTATTTTAATGAAACTTCATACATAGATACCTTATATCAAGACTTCGCTTGGGATTCATATGGGGTGGGTGGGGACGAGGTCACTGTTACTAAAATAGAAAAAAGGTTTCCGCCTAATAACTTTAGAATCCATAAAGATATTGTAATGAAACTTCACACGTAGATACCATATATCGAAACCTCGCTTGGGATTGCATATGGGGTGGGTGGGGTCAAGATCAAGGTCACCATAACTAAAAATAGAAAAACGGTTTCTGCTCAATAACTTGAGAAGGCATCGAGATATTTTAATGAAACTTCATACATATATACTTAATATCGAAATGGTGCTTTAGATTGCATATACAGATCAAGGTCAAGGTTAATGTTACTAAAAATACAAAAACGGTTTCTGCTCAATAATTATGCCCCCATTCGAAGAAGTGGGGGTATATTGCTTTGCACCTGTCCGTCGGTCGGTCGGTCGGATGGTCGGTCGGATGGTCGGTCGGATGGTCGGTCGGTCTGTCCGTAGACCATTTCGTTTCCGCACGATATCTAGAGAACGCTTTGACCTACGATCATTTAAGTTGGTATGCTGGTTACTTGGGAGGAAAGGAAGACGCTTATTGATTTTGAGGTCAACAGGTCAAAGGTCAATGTCACAGGGCTTGTACCATGAAATTCGTTTCCGCACGATATCTAGAGAACTCTTTGACCTACGATCATTTAAGTTGGTATACTGATTACTTGGGAGGAAAGGAAGACGCCTATCAATTTTGAGGTCAACAGGTCAAGGGTCAAGGTGACAGAGGCTAGTAACATTGCAACTGTTTCCACTGTAGACCATTTCGTTTCCGCATGATACATACAATACGCTTTGACTTACTATCATCCAAGTTGGTATGCTGGTTACTCGGGAGGAAAGAAAGAGGCCTATCAATTTTGAGGTAAACAGGTCAAAGGTGAAGGACACAGGGGCTTGTAACATGAAAACTGTTTTCTCCGTAGACCATTTTGTTTCCGCAGGATATCTAGAGATGTTTTGGCCTATTTGGTGTTTAAATCAAACAGAAAACAGGTATACTTAATAGACTGTAAAAATAAATCCATAATTATACTTTATCTTTCTTTCAGCTTTAAATTTACTTTTTAAAGCATCTACTTTAATTTTCTCCCCATGTGTTAATGTGCACATACAATATTTAAAACATTTCTAAACAATTGCACGTATTCACGACTTGGCTGCAAGTCGGGGGACATACATGGTTTACAAACATCTCTTGTTCTAATATTAATTTATTCAATGGTAATTTGAAACAAAATGTTAGAAATTATTATTTTGACCCTTGGTTGAATATCAGGTTCCTTTTAAAATGATTCGTTTTAAATCTAATCTCTTTTTAATCTTATCTCTTTAACTAATAACCTGTCAAATTGTCTTAGTTTATGAGTGCACCCAAAATGTATATATTTATTGGGAAATGCTTTGCTTTTACGTTGACTTTCTAAATATCGCCTCATTCAATAGGTCTAAATCTTACAAGGAATACTCAATATAAACGCAAACCCCCATCATTAAACTGTACTCACAAGGTCAATGGACTGTCGATCGATCATCTGATTGGCTATGATTTTTGTTAAGTTCTTATAATTTGGATTTATAGTCCTATCTGTACAGTTTTCTGAGTTAATAGAGTGCTCGGTAGAAGGTCCCCATGGTATGTAGGCACTTAATTATCTCGATAATTTGTCAAAGCAGTGAATGGAAAAAAACGTCTCTTACATTTGCTGTATGAAGCTTAAATAAAAAGTGACAAACACATGGACATGTATTTTGATTCTAAGATAAAGACGCCCACGATATTGTTTTTAAATTCCTGTTTCAAATTGCTTTCCTGTCCGACGTCGCGTCTAGTTTACATAATTTTACTGTGTTTGTGTCGGAGGCATTTTAAGCGTGATATGTGATTTGATTTTTTTCGTCGTTTATCGTATTTGTTTGAAACTCATGAAATTCAGCAATAAGGCAGAACATAATTTATATCGCCCCTTGAGCCAGACGATGTTATCTGTATGATTTGCAATGAAAGCTGATGGTCCCTTTGATTTTTTCAAGGGCTGATCTGAAATTTCTCAATGCATTCAAAAGAAGCGACGTGTATTAGCTTTAAATGCTGTTGCGAATGGTAATACGTTTTGTTATTCGGCGTAGCTGTCTAAATTGTGCAGCGGGACAACTGAATGCCAATAGTATTTTGCAAGTTTTCTAATTTTAGTGAATGCAAACTTACAACAATGGTTTGATGTCTACCAATAACTGTATCATATTTTGGGGGATTAAAATTTACATAATTGTTGACATAAGCGGTTAAAATAAAGTTATAAACATATGTATATAACTTTATTTTAACCGCTTATGTCAACAATTATATTTGACATCTTTCTATAAGTATAATGCGGTGAAAGTAGTCTCGTAATACGTCGAAATGTAGTTAAAGTTACTTTTACTTCATTTTGCGTGGCATGAATACACTATTTGCAAAACTAATGATACGTATACTAATAGTATATAATTTAACATAACTATGTACACTCGTCTGATATATACTTTTCATTCATTCCCGCAATTATTTTCTGAAATGCTAATTTGTTAAATTTGCAGTACAAATTCATGTAACAATTATAGTAACGTAAATTACTAGCATTTAGGTTATCCATTTATCACCTGTGAAAACATGGAAGGTATGATCGGTTTATTCACCGTACACATATTTATAATGTTTGAGTTTATCTCAAATTAATTTTGGGTCCTATAAGTTTCCTTATGGTGTCCGAAAAATGTACAGTCCGATAAGCCTCATTAGTGGAATCCAAGAAAGCTGGGATCCGAGAAGTCACGTAACCGATCATCTTTTCCTTCTTGTATTATGTTTCGGGTAAAAAATGACATCTCAATATTAATTTCAACACCGATTGTCTTTTTGACAGACATTTCTTGTTCATATAAATATTTATATGATTGTCTATTTGATTAATGTTATACAATGAAGTCCTATCACTGCATTGCATGATACTGAATATGCGGTATAACGATCAGAATTGTTTCAATGTTTAATTTGGTTGCTCCTGTTTCAGGTGCACGGGGCGGGAATGAGGACTTTGAACTGCACCCACAAGACGGCTGGTTCAACAACCTTATACATCCGGACTGGGGCGCGATAGGTGAGTGCGAACCGAAAAGGGTGACCAACTTTGAACGAGTTGAGGGGCAGTTATCAAAACTGATTTAGGTTTATTTGTGTACTACTTTGCTACAAGTAAATCTAATCTAAAATGATCAATCGACTTAAGCTTAAAACGGAAGAAAAAATAATAAATGCCACGGACTTGCCCAGGCATACGCAAAGGCTAAACCGTGGCTAAAAAATCGAAAATTAAAACTTCCCAAAACATCTTGTTTAAAATAAAACCTCACGAGAGCATGGTCTTATTAAAACAAAATTCGCATGTAATGGGTAAAGGGTCGTGTATATTATGCAAATACTGCTCTAAAAATATGTCATACTTTTGAAATACAATTCAAACAAAACAAATCCCTGAACCACAAATCAATGCCTTAGGTTTTGTAGCGTATGTAATACTATAGAGTGTAAACAGACATATTTGCCACCACACTCCTATGCACTCTAAAGTGCATGTTCGCTATTCTAGAAACAAAACAAATTCAGTGCGTATCCCTGATTCAATCTCAACACGCCCCTGAAAGCAGTGTCCTCATTGAAACTTACATACATTGTCATAGACATTAACCAGATTTGCGACAATATTCGAGCCACAGTTATTTGAAAGATTTACATATTGATGGCTTCGTCTTAAACCGCAACTGTCACTCACATATAATAATCAAAATTGCTCATAGATTGAGGTTTGCACAATTGCTTTATTCTGCCGAATATTATCTTGAGGACATAGCACTGTGAGATCATATTTTTCACAAATCATATTTTTCACACGCCTGTGAAGAATAGGATCTCATTTGTCATATTTATAAGTGTAAATAATGTGATTGGCCAAAAAGGGGGTATGCGTACGGATCACATTTTTCACATATTTTATGAGGAAATTGTATCGCGACAAGCAATGAAATCATTATTTGGAGCATAAGTATACAGTAATCATCATCATCATCATCGTCATCATCATCATCATCATCATCATCATCATCATCATCATCATCATCATCATCATCATCGTCACCATCGTCACCATCGTCATCATCATCATCATCATCATCGTCATCATAATTATTTCCGTCATCACCATTATTATCATTATACTTAACGTCATCATCAGTATTGTCATCAATATGAGAAACTAAGCCCAATTTCACGGTGTATATGGTCACCGTATACTGATGTAATACAACTACGTTACTTTCATAATGAATGGATGAGCACCGCATACTTACGGACAAAAAAACATAGTGCAGTGCAAGAAAATGTTTATTTCTCCGGGTTTTCATCATTATATTACAATTATTTTAGTTCTACGGAACACAGTGGATATCGCTACTTATATTCTTACAACACATTTTCCTGAATTTCGTCCTACGTCATAGACGAAGTCAAAAAGTGTCTATGGCCTTTATTAATGAAGTGAATTTTCAGATATATGTTCAGATTTCTTTTCCATTTTGGCTATAATTCGTGTGATAGAAGCTCATTTAAGTTACTGTGATCTTATCACTGTGTTTTTGGTGAAAAAATACGTTTGGAACTAAAAACTTTATATTGAAACTTAAGGTTTATATGCGAATAATGCGTGTCATTCAGTACTTGTTTTTGACCGAGATCTACACCTTGTTAGCACTATTTTACTAAAATTGAACGTTCATATGTGGCTTAAATCGTATTTTGTTCCGTGCATCTTGTGGTTTATTATAGAGTATATGGATTGCTAAATATTTGATTTAATTACGCATATATCGTGTCTGTTTAACGATTTTTCCACGAAATATACTGTGCATTCCAATTTTATTTCAGCAATTTTATTTAAGCAGTATGCGGTGACCATTTGCACCGCGTATTTAGGAGCTACTTATGTGTGCATGCGCTTAATCGTTTGTCAATACGTTTGTACTGTCGAATTAGGAGATAGAAATGTATATGTACTCGCGTACGTTTATACGAACGTACATCTTTTTATTGGGATGTTAACCAATTAACCTATTTTTGAAAATTAAAACCAAAATTTCTATGCATATGTCCGCCCGAACTAGAATATGCGTAAACACGGACGATAAAATAATGATCTTATTAGAACCTCCGCACATGTTCGTAAGTATGTTTGGACAGTACAGTTGCGTAGCGTACCGTACCTCCCGTATCGTTTCGTACGGTACCATATCGTTCCTTACCGTATCGTACCGTACCGTACCTAACCGTACATCACCGTACCGTACCGCACCGCACCGCACCGTACCGTACCGTATTGTACCGTACCGTACATTTCCATACCATAGCATTACAAACCATACCGTACATGCCATGCCATGCCATGACATACCACGCCATACCATGTCATACCATACCAAGTCGTACCATACTTAACCGTCTGGTGCCGAGCCGTACCATATCGTCCCATACCATGCATAGTGTAACGTACCGTAAATCATCCCGTTTGTTTTTCGGGCACATACATTGTGAAAAATAGGATTATGATTTTAAAAAATCACTTTTTTTAAAATTTGAAGACTTTTTTCATTTGTGAATAATATGATTTGAGTGCATATCAAAAACTGGACTCGATCACACATTTCACAGAAAATGTGAAGAATGAGATTGCGATGTGTGAAGAATGAGATTCTATTTTGCACAGGCTAATTCGGGACGGCACTTTCCGCTTTTATGGTATTTTCTGTTTCAAGTAAGTATCTTCTAATCATAAATCCCCTGTAGGCGGAAAGTGTCGTCAAGGATTAAACTGTGCGGACTGCACTTGCATTAAGCCTGGTTTTCCCACGACACGCCTCATTTAGTTTATACACGCCAGTAGTAAAGCCGTATGCGGCGCATTGGTTTTCTTAATGACCGAGACGGCAGAGGATCGAGTGCCAGTGTCAGTGCCAATGTTTTCTTCTTCTTGATTTAATTTGTATTTAAAAATCAAAATGATTCGGATGTGTTTTGAAGTGTGTATCCAACCATTTCAAATCAGTATAATGTGTGCACACTTCTCTTTACAGAAGGCATTACATGCACCTAGGCTGAATGGGTAAGAAGTTTGTATCGCCACCTTAGCATTACAAGGGCCTATCTGCTTCTTTTACATATGTTAGATAGGCCCTTGTAATCCTGAGGTGGCGGTATATAATTACACAATTCAGACGAGGAAGACATTTAAACACTTAGGTAATTGATGCGTGGAAGTGTTTTTTGATACATTCATATTGAGGTCTGAAATGAGTCACTTCCAATTTGCTTCATCGAAGCAATAATGTTTCCATACATGGGAAAACCGATACCGCTTTTACACTACTCGTACATGAAGTACAGTGGGATCGCGATTATGCGGATAGCGATTATACGAAATAACGCGGGTGTACTACGAACAAGTGCGTCGGTCCCGTCGTTTTGCCTTCTTATTCAATGTAAAAACAGTCCGATTATACGAATCGCGCCTATACGGGAAATGCAATTATACAAACAATTATTAAAGTACGGTAACAATTAAATACGTGTGAAAAAGATGCGATTATACGAATTGCCGACTGGCGGTTGCTTTCACACCTCTTGTATATTAACGTAGCCTACGTCACATAATTGAGCTTTTTAATCTCAACACAAACACTCTTGTACTAGTTTTTGAACATTGTAATTTAATGCCAATATGTTCCCCACACCATTTGAGGACATCGCAAATATGTATATAATACTAATTGTGATTTTTCTTATGCATATGGTGCATGCAATATTAAACAAAACGGCACCTAAGCACGACTTTGTTGATACAGATCCAGTTTCAAAATTAAAACAAGTATTAGATATACATGTGTATGCTAAATTTAAATGCATGTTATCACTCTAAAATGTACGTGGTGTTCCTAAAGTGATATCATACACATCCATAATAAAAAAAATGCTTTTTGTTTATTTCGTAATTACGAACAGTATTTCGAACAAACGAAATATTATTTCGTAAAAACGCAAATAACATTTCGTTTAAACGTAATAGTATTTCGTAAAACGTAGTGTTTTTTTGTGTTAAAACGAAATGATATTGCGTCTTGTAAAAAATACAATAAATTAAATTAAATTAAATTACGATTTAACGAAGTAATGTTGCGTTTTTGCGAAATACATTTTGCTATTACGAAAGAAAAAGCATCCAAATGTGTTCTGTCACTTAAGGGGCACAGTGCAAATGCCCCAATCAAAAAGTATCGTTTGGTGTTGTTGTTTTATATTAAATATTTAAACGAGAAACCCACGCGATTTAACCTGGGCGGTGAAGTGGCTTCCAGATTTATACTTTTTATCTGCATTTCAATGAGTGTAACATCACATTTTAGACTATTCCAGGAACTGTTTTCAGGAATTAATTTGGACACAATAACTACAAGAATATATGAGGTGCGTCGTGGGAAAACCGGGCTTAATGCATGTTCGTAAAGTGCCGTCCCGGATCAGCCTGTGCAGTCAGCACTTTCCGCCTACAGTGGATTTATGTTTTGAAGAGACTTCCTTGAAACAGAAAATACCATAAAAGCGGAAAGTGCAGTCCTGGATTAGACTGTGCGGACTGCACAGGCTGATCCGGGACGACACTTTACGCACATGCATTATGGCCATTAATTTTATTGGTGCAATTTATTAATTAGATAATTAACAATCGCATGTATAAACTGGTAAACAATCTCAAGAATTGTCAGATGCACAGAAAACACTTTATGATACAAAATATGGAATACCGGTACATCCACACAATTATAATACCAGTCTATGAAATATTAACATAAGTTTGTAAGTTGGAAACCACTTTCTGAGGGTTTAATGAATGTTACAACTCGGGATGTTTCTTTCCGAACGAACGTTGAACTTAGCTGGATGATTCGGTGGGTATATTCATGTTTAATGACAATAGCAAAATGGGACATGAATTCTGTCTTCTTGAAATTCGATTTTAAGATTTGAGTTATAGGTGTTTTAGAATTATTAATATCATATGCGTGTTTTTTAAATCCTCGTTTAAAATTGCCAACAAAGATGTCTGTATATTGTTTATAACTCTTACCGTCTACTTTAATAAGTGGCCTCTACGAGAAACATAGAGGCGCCAATCTGTACCAGTCATTATCAGTGTCATTTATGACACATGGGCCGTTGATTGACACGGATTAGGGGCCAGCATGATGGATGGTCATTTAATTGACCACGCGGAACATCAACCGACTTTAAACAACAAAGGAGGCGCGATTTTTCAATTTCCAAGTAGGGGCGGCGGAATTTATACATGACGATCACTTGCCGAAATATTGGGGCAGCGGCCTCCGCCCCTACCGCCCCATTGCCGACGCCCTTGTGACCATCTAATCATGTCGTGACACATATTTAACGGTGCCTGTACCACGTGATCTATTTTGTTCTGTGTGGGTCATTCCACCGAAATAATCCCTCGCTTCAGGTAACATTATTTATAATTTCTTTATTAATTCTGAACCGATTTTCACGAAATAAAGACGAGTGCCCTGTCATAACAGAAATACACCATCCCATTCGAGTGGCATATTAATTTAGTATTTTGTTCAAAAACTGCAACCGCACATTTTTTTAAACATAACTGGAAATGCTATGTGTGGAATATATTTTTATTGATCGTCAATAAATTTCATAATATTGCTGCTTAAGATGCCAAACGTAGGGCGGATACTGTAATATTTTGTATGTATCAATGTGTAGTGGTCCTCTACAAAGATTGTTCAAATGATGCCCCTGGGGTCAAAGCTGGGCACAACCCGGGGGTCACATGGTTTATATAGACTTAAATAGCAGAATGACTTTAAAAATCTTCTCTGAAACCTCAAGGCCTAGAGGTTTCATATTTGGCATGTTACATTGTTGAGTAGTCTTCTACAAACATTGTTCAAATGATGCCCCTGGGGTCAGAACTGGCCACACCATGTGGCTCACATGGTTTATGTAGACTTAACTAGCAAAATGACTTTAAAAATCTTCTCCTCTGAAACTGCCCAGAGGTTTCGTATTTGGTATGTAACATTGTATATATAAGTTTTCGTGATAGGACCAATTTGGGCTTACTAGTTGGAAACCCATTTGGGCTTTATTGCTGGGACATATATGAACTTGCATGCCTGCGACCCAAGTGGGTTTAATATGGGCAACACGATGTCTATTGGTCCCACATGGGGCCGTGTGGAAGATCAGCCCAAATATAGCCCTAATCAGGCCCACGTCTGATAGCTTACCGGAACCCATATGGGCATACTTGCAAGGAACCCCTGTGGGCTTGCCTGATTGGTCCAATATGGGCCCGATATAGGCAGAAAAATATATGGGTTCCACATGGGGCCATATGGTATGTTTGCTCAGGTATTTCCCATATTGGGCCCATATAGGCCTACTTGCTGGGACCCATAGGGGGCTGCTTGTTGAAAACACACGTGAGCTTTCTCATGGGGACCCATATGGGCTTGCCCTTTGTGACCTATATGGGCCTACTTGTTGAGAACCCTTTTGGGCTCTCTTACTGGGACCCATGTGGGCTTTGTATCGGAGGCCCATATGAACTTGATTGTTTGGGACTTTCTGTTACTAAAAATAGATAACCGGTTTCCGCTCAATAACTTTAGAACGCATTGAGATATTTTAATGGAACTTAATACATAGATACCTTATATCGACACCTCGCATGGGATTGCATATGGGGTGGGAGGGTTCAAGGTCAAGGTCACTATTACTAAAAGTGCAAAAAACGGTTTCCGCTCAATATCTTGAGAACGCGTTGAGATATTTTAATGAAACTTAATACATAAATACCTTATATCGAGACATTGCTTGGTATTGCATATGAGGTGGGTGGGGTCAAGGTCACCGTTACTGAAAATAGAAAAGCGGTTTCCGCTCAATAACTTGAGAACACTTTGCGATATTTTAATGAAACTTAATACACATATCTTATATCGAAACCACACTTAGGTTTGCTTATGGGGTGGGTGGGGTCAAGGTCACTGTTATTAAAAGTTGAAAAACGGTTTACGCTCAATAACTTAAAGACGTTGGCAACAAAAAGAAAATAATTGTGTTAATTTCTCCTTTTGCTTCATTTTTGCTTTATTGTATATCGGTTAGATACCAGTAAATCATTGTGCATCCCTCCGTGGTCCATTCAAAAGTAGTGCCTATTGCTAAAGAGTTCCTCTTCTCTTCTGGCAACATTTTGGTGCATTTCATTGGAGGCTAACTTGAATTGTGAACTTTTGGGGTGTGTTTACTGTGGTATGGGGCTTTTGTCGAAATATGACTGCCGAAACCCTGTTTTCTACCGGTGCCTGCATTCAAGTGAGATGCATTTTCTTAGAAGTAACATGACATATCATTTTTATTGCAAAGTTTGGAACAGGACAGATTGGTCTTAAAATTGATACCAGGCTTGCACAATCTGAAATAAAGAAAATGCCAGAAAAATGCTTGGAAAGTTTGCCGTTTATAATGGGACCCTATGGGAATTGGATTTACTGGTTTCTAACCGTTAAGAAAACCAGGGACCGGCCCTTTAGGGTCCACTTATACATAAAATCACCATGTAACTGTGTTATTTCATTGCGTTTATTACTTTTCACGGAAATAAATATCAATAATATCGTAACTGACACGTTATCAACACTTTTTAAAGCGAAAGCTGTTTTTTTTCGGGTAAAAAAAAGAAAAAAAGTACGGACACTCGCCTTATGCAGCTCACAGCACATCGAATCATGATATACGCGAATATTACACGTTTTATACCTTATTACTGTCCATTGCATTAAAATAAGTCTAAATGAACTGGTATTTTGACTGGTTTATGTGATTTAGGTGCGAATTTTAGTTCACGCTCCCCATACAATCCAAGTACTGAAGCGCAAGCCAGATGGCTCATCATGTGTCATTCTCAAATGCGTTTTGGGGGCATTTCTACTTAGCGGATCGACCTGAAATTTCGCATTTGCGGTACAAGTAGGTTAATAATGATAGCAAAATGTTGAGTTTTCTTTAAGAAAACCAGGGATGGCCCTTTAGGGTCCACTTATACATAAAATTACCACGTAACTGTGTTATTTCATTGCGTTTATTACTTTTCACGCAAATAAATGTGTATACTATTGTAACTGACACGTTATCAACACTTTTTAAAGCGAAACCTGTTTTTTTTCGGTTAAAAAAAAATGGAAAAAAAGTACGGAAACTCGCCTTATGCAGATCACAGCACATCGAATCATGTTATACGCGAATATTACACGTTTTATACCTTATTACTGTCCATTGCATTAAAATAAGTCTAAATGAACTGGTATTTTGACTGGTTTATGTGATTTAGGTGCGAATTTTAGGTCACGCTCCCCATACAATCCAAGTACTGAAGCGCAAGCCAGATGGCTTATCATGTGTCATTCTCAAATGCTTTTTTGGACCATTTCTACTTAGCGGATCGACCTTAAATTTTGCATTTGTGGCACAAGTAGGTTAATAATGATGTAGAAGAGTATTTTTTTCATGATAGCAAAATGTTGAGTTTTCTTTAAGGTTAGATACCAGTAAATTATTGTGTATCCCTCCGTGGTCCATTCAAAAGTAGTGCCTATTGCTAAAGAGTTCCTCTTCTCTTCTGGCATAAAAGCCATTTAGGTATATCAGTCATGCCTTTTGTGATTATTTCTATTATCCTATGCGTGTCTGCAACATTTTGGTGCATTTCATTGGAGGCTAACTTGAATTGTGAACTTTTGAGGTGTGTTTACTGTGGTATGGGGCTTTTGTCGAAATATGACTGCCGAAACCCTGTTTTCTACCGGTGCCTGCATTCAAGTGAGATGCATTTTCTTAGAAGTAACATATTATTTTTATAACATGACATATCATTTTTATTGCAAATTTTGGAAGAGGACAGATTGATCTTTAAATTGATACCAGGCTTGCACAATCTGAAATAAACAAAATGCTAGAAAAATGCTTGGAAAGTTTGCCGTTTTATAATGGGACCCTATGGGAATTGGACTGACTGGTTTCTAACCTATAGGTTACAATATACTAATTTCATCTCTTATGTCCATTAATATATATTTTTAATAGTAAAAGTTCATAAAGCATATATAATAATCAAAAACACACTATGCAATGTATTTCCAAACAAATTTAGTTCAGAAATGATCCATTAAATATCTTCTTTCTATTGATACGTTGTTTATGTATGTTAAAACGAAATAGAAAAAGGCTACACTGGTGCCCTATATGAAATCCAATATTCCCCAAACAAGTTCGGTGACCCATTCTTTTTATTAATGTTTTGGTGTTAGCATACATTGGTGCATGTAATGTGGGCAATTTTAAGAAAATCTGTCATTTTTAACAAAATATGCACTTAATAAAATTGAAGTTTCAGAAAGCATTATTAGTTCCCATTCGAACCACGTAAATGTCCATTCAAATTCATTATTTAAGCAGTAAATGTAGGTAAAACGTTTTTATTATCAACATACACATGTATATTGCCAAACAAAGCATGTACAAACATATCAATTGAAAGAACCATAACCTTGTGTGAAAAATAACTATCCTATATACTTAAAACATTGATAAAAATCCGACAGGTACCGTATTCAAAACCCAATATTTCCGGAACAAGGCCGATGACCCCTATTTTTTAAGACTGTTTTAGTTTCAGTATACAATGACGCATGTATTTGGGATCTTTTAACAACATTTGTTGTTTGGAACAAAATATATTCGTATATTTGATAAATTATTGATGTATTCACTGGCAAATTTAATTCAAAATTCCTCGTTAAGCGTCCATTACGAGTCATTTGGTTAATGATAACTGTAGATAAAGCGCGTTTTATCATTAAACTGCACATGTATATTACCAAACGATACATGTAAGAAAAGATGCATAAAAAAATCTCCATCTTTGTTTGAATATAAACGCTTTATATTATTCAACATTCTAAGTAACACAAACTGAGAAAAGGCTTCTACAGGTACCGTATTCAAAATTCAATATTTCCGGAAAAAGGCCGGTGACCCCTATTTTTTAAG
This sequence comes from Congeria kusceri, assembly GCA_027627225.1. NCBI lineage: Eukaryota > Metazoa > Mollusca > Bivalvia > Myida > Dreissenidae > Congeria > Congeria kusceri. The sequence continues at coordinate 50,744,230 of CM051025.1, read as the reverse complement.
ACTGTTTTAGTTTTAGGATACAGTTATGCATGTTTGTGCCAAGTTTTAAGAAAATCTGTCTTTGGAAAAAAGTGAAGGAAATTGTTGCGATCGTCTTTAAGAACGCATTGAGATATTTTAATGAAACTCCATACGTGGGTACCTAATATCGAGAGCTTGCTATACGTATGTGGTGGGTGGGGTCAAGGTCAAGATCACTGTTACTAAAAATAGAAAAACAGTTTTCGCTTAATAACTTGAGAACGTATTGAGATATTTTAATGAAACTTCTTACATAGATATCAGGTGAGCGACCTAGGGCCATCGTGGCCCTCTTGTTTAAATTTATTGCTAATTTGTTTTTATCAAATATCTTATCGTCTATTATATTATTTTATAAATTATTAAATACAGATGTCTTAGTATAGTCCATTTCTATCATATAATATAGTTTATTGTGCAATAGGAAGGCATTTGTTTTGCTGACATAGTCCTTTAAGGTAGGCAATTTCTTAAATCAATATAAAACTCGCGAAGCGTTGCAACATTAATCCGTTGTAAACTTACGTATTCACTTTTCAGCCTATTTTGTAACGCCTTTCGGGAGGTAATGTCAATATGGGAATAGTATAAGTAATACTTATATATTCATCACCGATTGGTCATGAGTGTCGGTTCGCGAGATAAAATGAAAAAAAGGTATCATATATCAGGCCACGATTTATCGACAATGTATAAGCATGTTATAACAGGAAAGGCTTAAGCTCGCTGTGGTCTTAACTAATTGCAACCAATAAAACTAGTATTACATTTTGAATAAGCATTCTAATCACGATAAATAATGTATTGTGGTGTAACATTAATTTTAAAATAATAATTTTGATTGATGAAATAAGAACCGTGGGCCGGTTATCCTTATGAAAATGGAGGGGCTTCCGTCACGGGACCACATCGACCACAAACAGCAATGACTTCGCAACGACCGGTCATCTTCCGTAAATGTTCAAACAAAGAAGTTTTCATTCTCAAAATAATATGCTATTAATTGAGTTTGTTGTTTTTCTTTATATGTTCGCAGTTTCATAATTGCCTTTACTTTGCAACACAATGTCGTCTTTCTAGATGTTAAAAAATGAAGTTTTTTATCCCAAAATATTTTTTCTTTGTACTGTCTCAGTCCAATCTGCTTATTTCCACATGATACGCACTTACTATGTCTTGTATAAATAATATACATGACACATGAACTCCAAATACATGTACTATTTTCTTTGTTTTTCGCCCCAGTCCCATATCTGCTTCTACCCCACAGACTCGCACCTACTGCGGAAGAGCCCAGTGGCGTACAGTGACGGAGTGTACATGCCCTCGGGCCAGGACCGGCCCAACCCCTTCGAAATCAGCAGGGCGGGGCACCGTGGTCCCGGAGGGCTCGGCTCCGTCAGGAACAGGACGGCCTTTCTCGTCTTCTTTGGTGAGGATTAGAGTTCAGTCTTGGCGTGTTTAAAACATATATATTTAAGCTCGATAGTGTCAAAAGCCAGAAGCTTCTTGAGACATATTCGAGTCCGTTTCCTTAGTAGAACCAGAACTGGTGTTTTTTTAGAAAGACCCGGACCGGAGTACTAATTTTCGATAGCAAGTAATTCAAAAAGTGCACTGGAGCGCATGTCGACGGAAAACTTAGATAAATAAAATAAATTAAACTTTGATAAACACGTAAATGAGGCATGTCGTGGGAAAACCAGGCTTAATGCAAGTGCGTAAAGTGTCGTCCCGGATCAACCTGTGCAGTCCGCACCGACTGATCCGGGCCGGCACTTTCCGCCTACAGTGGATTTAAGTTTTAAGGCGAATTCTTTGAAACAGAAAATACGATAAAAGTGAAATGTGCCGTTCTGGATCAGCCTGTGCGGACTACACAGGCTGATTCGGAACGACACTTTACGCACTCGCATTAAGCCTGGTTTTCCCACGACACGCCTCAGATGTAATTTTCTTTCACTTGAAAACGCATTTCTAAAGCGACACAGATGTGGCATGGCCAATGAGTTTTTCATATTACATGATCGCGTAATAGATTTAACTTCCTGACCCATTAGTATTATGTGGAGCTGTGGTTGTTTTTTGCATGCTCATGCAAAAATTGAAGGGAAATGTGTAGATATCAGTTTTTATCTTTCAAGACCCATGTTTGGTATTTAATTCCCGTTTCACAGGTCAGCAAGTAGTCGAGGAGATTCTCGACGCGCAGACACCCGGGTGTCCGCGTGAGTTCTTCAACATCCCCGTGAAGAGCTCAGTGACGCCGCATTTTGACCCGGAAAATAAAGGCAACGTTGAGATGCCGGTTTTGCGCTCCCGCTATGACCAGCGCACGGGTCTCTCGCCAAACAATCCCAGACAGCAGGTAGCTGACGGTTTAGGTTTCAGTTATATTGATAACGAATTTTATTCAGTTGCGTCTCTATTAACTTCCTTTAATACATTCATCTACATGCAGAGATTTAACAGTTTTATTAAAGATATATTATTACCCGTATCATAGACAAAAATAACGACCACAGGGGCGGTAACGCTTTAATTGAAAATGACGTCACTTTTGCTTTATTTTAAACAGTTGAACGAAATCACGCCGTTCATCGACGGAACGCTGATGTACGGTCCCGGAAAGGCATGGACGGACGCCATCCGGGAGCTCAGCGAGAAGTACAAGGGGCGGCTGAAGGCGCTAGACCCCACAGTTCCGGTGAAAGACAGCTTTCCGGCGCTCAATACGATCCGTCTGCCGTTTGCTAACCCGCCTCCTCCCCGGGAGCACAATTTCAAACCAGTGAAACGTTTCTGGAGTGAGCATATAATGTAGCATGTGTTGTATCGCCCTGGGGCCGTATTGCAGAAAAATCCTAAGTTATATCTTACCCTTAACCTAAAAAGCAACATTTTATTTTAAGAGTTTATTTCGTTTTTACGGTGCATTGTGCTAAATGTTTATTAAGTATTAATTTGTGTATGTATAAATAGAAAAAATATTGTATATGTAGTTTTTTTAAATATAACATTTGAATTTTTTTACTTAAGTTAAAATATTTTAAGATTCACTTAAGATGTTTATGGAATATAGCCCCTGCACATAGTGTTGCGATGTTTGTGTATTCCTTTTTCATGTTGTCGTTATTATAATGAACTTTTTTTTATCTCCATAATTTTATTGTGAATCATTCTAAAAATAGCATAGTAGCAGACGCTGATACAGCTGCGTAGCCTCTAAAATGCGTAAGGTGGGTTTGTGTTATTTATGTTGTGCGCATAACCATTTTAATGCGGCTTTGTTTATTTTAAACCTTTAAAAAGTCGACCTGTCAAACAAAAGTATCAAGTGTTTTTTTAAAAATCTAATCCTTTCTTTGCTTATTTGTGATCAAATAACTGTTTACAATATTACAATATCATACTAAATCGTTAGTTTTTCAACTGGGACTTAACTTGGTCACATCACTGAACATTTATTTGTGGTAATATCTTAAAATCATTTGCCTCCTCCATAGATATAATATATATTATAACGGCGCCATTTGGTGTTGTGCATCAATGTTTTTCTTGTTTTCTTGTTATTATTTCAAGGCAATCTCGTGTCCTGACAATTGCAAGCCCCACCCCCCATCCCCCCATGTAGGACAACGTGCCTTCATTTCAATAACCCTTCAGTTCTGCACACAGTATGTTCCATGCATACAACAGATACTTGCAAACTGAATATAAATGCAGGTTGCTTCACATCTTGAGTAACAACTACCGCATACCTTTGCACATATCACCTAACTCCAATAAATTCCGGTTTGGACATAATAGGGTTTAATAAAGAGGAGACAACTGCTCTGCTTTTTACGTTTTAAAGGCACTTGATCAATTTTGAATTAACATCACACTAAGGCGTAACAAAATATATGTTTGTTTCAGGTTACCCGACCTACCCTAAAAAAATGCCCCGACCCTATAACATTTTATTGGGTTTGTCAGATTGATTTTTGGTTTATTTACCTTTTTCAATAATTAAATGTGTTTTTGGATAAAAGTGTTTTGTTTTGATAGTATCCACTTATAAACTATGTTTAAGGATATTACTGATATGTTTTGAATATTTATTCAGTTTTACAATCTTCAAGTTGAACATTTACCAAAAAAAAATAAAAAAAATAAATAAATCCCGACCTACCTACCCTATTTTTGGGGGGGCATGTTACCTGAAACAAACATTTTTTTTTACGCCTAATGTATTTCGAAAATAATGTAATTCTATTTGTGTTCACAATTGAAGTATATAGACAAAACAGTGTATCCAATGTCTTACCGTACTGTAAAACACTTTGTATACGTAGTATATATTTTTTGAACATGCATTATTTGTTGATATTTTATAAATGACATAGGCATAGAATTCAAACCACGATTTAGTGAAAAAATACCCGAATATATTGGTTATGCAGCGTCGGTGTGCGTGATAGACGACTTATTTAACTGTACATGGTATTAAAAACAAAACAATATTAAATAGAACCCAATTTATAAACCGTTAAATAAGGATACCCATTGTCCATCTAACACATTCCCAACACAACGCAGCCTCGGGTGCGGTGGGACTATTAAAGCCTTGACATCGGTCATCCTCACCGCTATTATTAACAACAAATGCTATGTTTGTGTTGAAATAAAACTGTTGCGTCATTGAATGCGATCTGCAGTCTGCTGAATAGTTGAGCTTCATGGTTCACTGCTACCACAATAACAGGTTTAACAAAACTTATGTATTACATATTGTGTGACAGACTTCGTTATTGCCATTTGGAAAAGTACTGTATCCGATGTTAGCGTCTCGCCGTTCATATTGCTCTTTTTGTATACACAGTACACGTGAGTTGTTCGGTTTTGTTAACAGCAGAGGCCCAGTTAAGGCCCGTAAACGCGTAAATTAAAAAATTGGAAGATACGCAGAGAAAATACAATTTTGGGTGTACATATACGACCAATTTTTTTATTTGGGTGTACATTAACGCACGATTGTTCATTTTCGAGTACATAATGTCACCTTTTAGTGACAGAAAAACAGTGGATGGAAGTTTTGGCAGTCATGCCTACCTGCATTTGATATGTTCAGTAGTTTGTAATAAATGTCTTAAGATGTTCAGAAGTTTTACTTGTAACATTTTAGTATTCAAAGTGTGTTGGTACATTATTAAGGATTATTATAATAATGCACTGTTTTTTTTTCCACATACTGTAATGTTTTGTTGGATGTAAATTAACTTCCTTTTATCAATTTGCCGTTATCAGTATACATCTCATTTTGATTTTTGTTGAAGTTGAACAGGTAAACCTACTTGCATAAGATAAATTTAACATCGGTATGCAACACTTCAACGCCGTAACATCAAATTGACAAATCATTGCACAGACTGTTTAAATTTGATGTTATGATCGAAAGATTTAGTATTACTCATACCTTGTGCATCGCCCCGTTTTAAACTTCAAACGCTCAATAAAGATGAAATACGAAAGAAAGCAAACAAAATGAAACCCTTGAACACAAGCTTAAACTTCGCTTAAAAAGAACAAATATTTTTTTCAATAAATAGTTTCAATATTTAATCTATCTTCAAGCCGCGCATTCAGAATAATCACATGCGAGCTTTGCGGCACAGTAATAATTAAATCATTTTCAAAACGTATGTATTTATTATAATAAAAGTAATTGGCTTTATTTGAAGTGTCTACATTCCACATATGTAATTTAGAAACAACATCATAAAATACAATTATAAATGGGGCGTGTCGTGGGAAATCCGGGCTTAATGCATGTGCGTAAAGTGTGGTCCCGGATAAGCCTGTGCAGTCCGCAAAGGCTAATCCAGGACGGCACTTTCCGCCTACATTGGATTTATGTTTAGAAGAGACTTCCATAAAACAGAAAATACCATAAACGCGGAACGTGTCGTCCCGGATTAGCCTGTGCGGACTGCACAGGCTAATCCGGGACGACACTTTACGCACATGCATTAAGCCCGGTTTTCCTACAACACTCCTCAGTTTTGCTTTTGCAGCACCATGCTCGGGCTGATTCATTACGTACTACATTTATCAGATTTATCATTGACACGAACTAGTATATGATTATATCTGTAACGGCATATCACATGTGGGTATTCGACGATGTTGCAGCACTGCAATGTCGTATTATTCACAAATCATATTTTTCACACACATATGATCGATCTCATTTGCCACATTTTTTAAGAGTTAAGTATGTGATTGTCAAAAAAAAAAACGGGGTTTGCAGAAGATCACAGAAGAATATGACCTCAATACATATCAAAAACTGTATGCGATCACAATGTTCTCAGAACATGTTACGAATAAGACTGTGATGTGTGAAGAATATGATAGAAATGTGCACACCTGTGATGAATGAGATCCTTTTTTCACAGATGTGTAAAATATGATTTGTGACTGAGAATATAGTGCTACACAGCACGTAAATGCTAATGAAGTGCGCCCTTGGCGATATTGCACGTAAATGCTAATGAAGTGCGCCCTTGGCGATATTGCACGTAAATGCTAATGAAGTGCGCCCTTGGCGATATTGCACGTAAATGCTAATGAAGTGCGCCCTTGGCGATATTGCATGCATGGGCACGCAATGGCTATTACTTATTACACTACAGCTCCAACAGAACAAATAATATACTCGCCATCGAGGAGTCATAATATTTAATGCGAGTAAGTACTTACTTAGAACTCGGCGTATCTATGGTGTTACGCAGAGTGGTAGCAGATGCCGCCACGAAATCACGCATGCAGAATGACTCCGCGTGAGAGAATCGCGAAATATAGTAATGTTTATTTGACGTGAGCTGTACGTAAAAGTTGATAAGCGTGCACGTAAAAACCGACTACGTGCCCTCGTAATTTACTACTGTTTGCACACGTAAAAGCTATCACGGGCTGGCGGAATACGAAGTTAATTGTCAAGTCACATTACAGTCAATCTCATTAAAATCATCTCCAGTCTGACGCTGCTATATTATCCGCTGACTGGATCTGATGACTTCGTATTAGGGGTCACGTTCAGATGACCTTTTCAGGAGCCAATCAAACTGTCGCCTTCAAAATGTTGTGGTATAACTTCATATATAAACCACACAAACTGTGCACGAAATTAACGTGAACTTTGGATGTTTACTCTCCTAAGGTACCACTATATCCATTGTTATCCCCGTGACAATTAACTGTCAATGATTTATTCCCGAGGATAGCTGGAAATGCATCACTTTAAAAAAACGTGGCTAAACTTTTCTGTGCAAGAAGCAATTGTATTGTTCAGAAGGTCATTTGAACGTGACCTGTAATACGATGTCTTCAGATCCTAACAATGGTAGGATTTGATTTGAATGAGATTGCATTGCAGTCACAATGATCGTGATTTCTTTTCTAACCAGTGATTGGCAACCCTCGTGGAAATGAAAACCCGTTCCTCCTGGCTTTCGGTATTCTGTGGTTCCGTTACCATAACTACCTGGCAGGCGAAATCTCAAAGCAACATCCTACGCTTAACGACGAGCAGGTGTTCAATTTGGCGCGGAAAAAGGTCATTGCGACTCACCAGGTAAAGAATACCATATAAGTATATTGAGTAGATATAACAATTAATACAGATATGTCCAAATGTGAAATCTTCCAACCCACACATGTATGTTTGACCCTAAATCTTACGTTGATTAATTATTCGAATGCTTGCAATTTATACGTACACGTTTAACTGTAACATATATAAACAACATAATTAAATATGTTGATGTTTTTTTTTAACTTTTATGATGACGTCACATTTTTCAGGATATAATATTGCCATAGATTTATATGATAAATATTTTGTTTTAATTTCTTGTAACATTTTCTTTGCCATCTCGGATAACGAAGTCCGGTAATCATCAGTACCTATCTGTGTTACCCAATGGAGTTGTCTTTCATAATAATGTGCAATCGAGAATTTATCACATGCTATACCTTGATTTCCGTGTAATACAGCCATTACGAATACTGTATTTTTATCTTACACATGTGTAAGATAACATTATGAGCGTTTTCATTGGCTACATATTCTTTGACTGACCAATCGCATGACGTTATTTTGGTAAAATGACGTCGTCAACATGAAATGACGTCATGTCAGTACACATTTTTTAGGATTTACCAACTTATTTTGGTTAAATTAGAAGGGTTTTTTTTGCGTTTGAACGCATATGATAAAACAGATGTGACACTCGATGGCATTTCATATCATATTTTATTAAACTAGTCCAAGAAATTTGTTAGTAAGCGAGCCTTTGGCGAGCTTACTAACTAAATTCCTGAACTCGTGTTATAAAATAAGGTATGAAATGACAACTCGTGTCGGATCCTATATTATATTATATATTACACGAATGTTGAATTTAAAACAAAGCAGCATTATTCCTCTATATAAACTTTGTGCCCTAAAAAGGTACCATTCCCAGTCCAATTTACCTACAAATTTTCCCAATTTGAAGATAAAAATTCCAAATATCTGGAAAAATAATTAATATGTATGACCCTTTAGGGTAAACTGATCGTGAGTCGGACAGTGTTCTCAGTTTCGAAGGATTTGAGCTATATTTAGAACTGAGAGCGGAGTTTCCCTGAACTGGTACCCAGCCTAGTAATCCAACAACGCAGTTTGACCGGTTTCGCGGGGAAACCAGCATAGATTATAGACTATGCATGGCTAAGTACAACTTACCCCAAATCGATTGTGAGTCGGACGATATTGATATTGAGTCGGACAGTGAGATAGATCAGTGTAAATGGCCATAAATTGGATGTTTTTATTATGTTTCATGCCAATTATGTAAACAGTTATGTGTTTTAATTATGTGTTTTAATAATTGATTTATATTTTAAGTAATTAGATCTACTTTGATCGTACACAGAACTAAAATACACATGTTGTGCTAGGAGGGCTATTTTTCGCTAAGTGAGCCTTTATTTAACCTTGCGATCATTAGCAACGGATATGAATTGTTCAACTATTGAAGGTTTGAAATATGAATATCGGATTTTTGTAAGCGAAAAACAAATGTAATAAAATTTGAAATTCAAATTACATTTACCTAATTACAACCCCAGAAGAATATATGGGACCCATATGGGTCCAGTATAGGTTCCCATGTGTGCCCTGCATGGGCAAGCCAAGCCATATGGGCCATTTGGGATTTTGCAAACTGTTTTATATGGGTCCCAGATGGGTTGCGATAAGTCACTATTCTGGTTCTCGTAATCACAATAGCTTAGAGGATCGCTTCGGAGTGAAATTACGAATTTGGAGCATAAAACTCTCAACACAGCATGTATATTCCGTTACCTACCGGGGTTACGGCATTAGCCATAAACTGCTAAACCACATTATAGCGCCGAAAACACCAACACGCATATAGCAGTTAATTATTTGAAGTTAAATTCTACATAGGCCGTCAGAAATTGAATATTTCTAGACACATTTCAATTTTGCTAGAAGGTAGCAGGGTCCTTGATCTGTATACAGTACGCCCGTTTCTTCCAAGGCGTCTTTGCGGCGAAGGTAACACCGACGCCGACACAGCCCTATGTCTTTGTAGTCCCTGACCGCAATACAACAGCATTTTGTGTTGTATGCTCAAGTTGACCCTAATCCATTTTCCATTTGTTTATCACTTGAATTGTATATTGCAAAACGGCAACATAGGCATATTATACTAATCACGTCCTTCATCCCATCGTAGTTTTAACTATATTACTGTCAACCAAGGAAGCATGCTGACTTAAATCCAGTATAACGTATGTATATTCTTTGTCGGATGTTCGTTAGCAATATTTTGAATGAATAATGTATATCGTTCACTACTTCAAATAATATTTACGCATTTGTTTATACCGGTATATGATAAACTAATTGACAATTTGCACGTTACCAAGACGCTAGAATTCGTGCAAACAACTGCCATACCTTTAACATTTCTATTATAAGCCAGCTATATAGAAATCATCACCTTTTTAAAGGTATAATGTAAAATATAGCCAGGTACTGAGTAAGGTTTTAAAATACATTAACGTAATTGGAGTCGTACTTGACATGTAGCTGTACTTTTAAGCCCTGGAAAAAGCATTGAGATAGTTTTAAAATATGGAAATTATGCATAATTATTGCTGGTTATTTAATTAAACAAGCATTTATAATGCGACTGGCAGTGTCCGACTCAAAATCAAATTTAATTTTTTTGCTGTCCGACTTTATATCTAATGCGGTGCATAGTTTAGGCGGATAATTTTTCAGAAATACTCAGTGAAACAACGATTAAACGCATACTTAACACACATATTTGTTATTAATCTGTAGAATAAAGGCAAACTTAAATAGTTTAGTAGAGCTTTATCAACAGTAGTCCATTCCAAAAGCAGACAACTCTTCCGTTTGTAGCGGTTTCGATTTAATATGAAGCGCCCTTGAAGCTATTTATAGCAACGGCAATTAGGAATACCCGAAAAGACGTCACAACAAATAAAACGATTGATCTGATTAGTTGAAAAGTTTATTCTGGTTAAATTACACTTGTTTTCATACGGAAGAGCATATTGTCGGAAAAAAGCGGTGTTAAAAATGTCCGACTCTTGATCGTGTCCGACGCAAGATCAGTTTTGCCCCATTTAACTTTCATTTCACATGATGTAAACACAAGTACAAGTGAAAGAATCAAGGAAAAAGTTGTTTTAGAGTTCATTTATTGTAACTTATTGTTTTCGAATTCTTTTTGGCAGTTTTTGCTCAAAGTGATAAAATTCCAAATTTGGTTGAAAATTATGATAATTTTCCCAATTTGGCTGGTATCGGTATCATTCCAAAAGTAGTAAGAAAAATGCTGCTAAGCATACAAATCACACTACACAACTAACATTTGATAGTTTATTATGTGTGTACTTTCAGAATGTCACGTTGTTTGATTTTCCAATTAGTTTACATGTAAAGAACACACAGTGTGTTTCATAACTAAAGGCAGTTTAATTCATATTTGACAAATTATGTTTGTTGGCTGCGGTTAGAATACCCATTTTAATTCACGAGCGATCATAGAAATTTATATTTGTAAAATATATATTTTCTATGATCACGAGTGAATCAAAAATCTATATTCTACCGAAACCTACAAATTTTATTTTTATGTTAAGCTTTTTACACCGGTTTGCTACATTTTATGGGCTATCTAAATGCGTTTTATTTGACACAAATCTCGAGAATTATAACGTCATGACATTACAGTTTTGAGCCCGGCATCGTCGACTGTCCGTTTCATTTACTGTGTTTGGAAACAGTGTGAAACAGTGAAAGAATGACAATTTTCACTGTTTTTAAACAGTGCATTACCACTGGAAAGTATAAAATAAAATGACGCATTTGGAAGGAACAGTTTATTAAATATTAACTCCAATAAACAACCCGAAAAAAAGTGTCGAAACTGTAAAATAAAGTTCACAGTGTAATTGCAGAATATGCTTTCATGTCAATTAAGAATGGAACTAATTTTCGCATTATCGTTGTTTATCGGCTACTAAACAACGATTAGTCGCTCTGATGCGTAAACGCCCTCCTGGTTTAACACCTACGCACCAGAACTCCAAATCGTTGTTTATTAGCCGATAAACAACTCTACATCCAAAATTATTTTGCTTAAGTGTTTTTCATAGCTTATGTATATACAAAGCAGGCGATAGGAAGACGGTTTTAATTTTCATCCAGAGTTTGGCCATTTGGACTTCTCGTATGGCTTTAAAAAAGCTTGGATTTATTGATTAAGATATAATGTTCAATTTATCATTGTTTATCGGCTAATGCGTAGGAATAAACCACGAGGGCGTTGGCCCGAGTTGTTTTTAAGCCACCCATCAGAAGAGTTGTTTATTGGCCGATAAACAATGATAATGCGAACATTATTTCGATTCGAACATGATTTGACATATATTTGTGCAATTGTAATTGGAACTACTTTATACTATGCTCCGATCAGAAGCAGAACTTCTTTTTGCGTTGTTTATGTTTAGTTTAAAAACGATCATTTTGTTCTTTGTCGATAGAACAATTAGCGTGAATCATGTTAGACTAAGTATTTCCCTTCAGAATATCGTGTTGTATGAGTGGCTACCGACATGGCTACACTTTAACTCGACGATGCAATCAACTGAGGAAATCCCAGCGTATAGTGAGTATATTAAACAGCAGCCTTGACCAAGTTCCGTTTTCACCAAAATATTGTTAGACTTCAAAATAAAGAATAGACTTAGACTAAAAAAAAACTTATGCATTCGCAAATAAGCTGGCTATCAATGTTGCTTTTGTCATTAGCAAACCATTCTAAATAAACAATGTTGTAATTAGACGGGCGAATAAAAGAAAGATTCCAATTAAAAGCGTTCTTACAACAGAGACATTTCAAGAAATTTCTTCATTCTTAGTCTTAAGTCTAAGGATGGGTTGGTGAATACTGGTCCAATAAACATTTCCAGTTTTACCACTTACATTTACACTTACGCATAAACTTAAGAAATAATTTTCGATTTATCGTTGTCTATCGGCCAATAAACAACGATTTAGAGTTCTGATGCGTTAGCCCGAGTTGTTTAATAGCCACGCATTAGAACGACACAGAGTTATTTATTGGCCGATAAACAACGATATTGCGAAAATTATTTCGATGCTAACATGATTTGACATATATTTTGCAATTGTAATTGGAACAACTTTTTACTATGCTCTGCTCAGAACTTCTTTTTGCGTTGCTTATTAGTAGTTTAACAACGATAATTTTGTTCATGGTCTATAGAAACATTAGCGTGTATCATGTCAGAATCCTCTTAAATTGTCAATGGATTCAATGGATTAATTTCCATTCACGGAGCATCACCAACACGTCACAAGCTTTATAATGTGCTCTTTTTATTTTAAACATATTTATTTAAGCTCGATTGCATCGAAAGCCTAAGGCTTGTAGAGACACTCTCGAGTCCGCTTCCTGGGTAGAACCAGTACTTGGTGTCTTTGGGGGAGATCTCGAGAACGTTTGGATTAAACGCTAGATTAATTTGCATATGATTGACATTTTTGGAAACGTCGATTAGATACATATCAAGAACATTTGACATGTTAGAAACAAACAAAGAATAAGAAATAATTATTATTCACATTACCAGTATATCATTGCAAAGGCCAAAACAAAACAAAACAAACGTACTAGTAGGGATTCAGAGTTAAGGTTTTTAACCACAAGATCTTGGTCTATTGCAGAGGGCTACAACCCAAATATACATCCGGGCATCGCCCAAGAGTTCCAGTCGGCAGCGTTTAGATTTGGCCACACCCTAGTCACCCCCGGGACCTGGGTTAGGTAAGCGCCAGTTAAATTGTACAAAGTTTGCTTTGTTGAAAATTTCAGTCACGTATTTATTCAAACCAATAATGAAATATGTTTATTGTTAAGGTTTTGCAAGTTGTTAAGTAATCTATATCAGCCGCAAATTGATTTTGTATGATTCTTGTATTAAAAAAATGAGGGAAACATTAAATTCTTTCGCGTTTAGATCATGGTAGTAAACAAACATTTTCTTAAACGACTCAGTTTTATTAATCGTATGCATCATTGATTGGTTGTGAAGTCAATGATAAAGACAAAGTATGAGAATTGTGGTTTCAACGTCAAATCCTTTTACTTACCTTTATTCCTTGGTTGAATAGTTTTGTGTTGATATCAGCTTCGCCGACTATCTTTGAACAATAAATTTTAGGAAAGCGAACGACGCTACCTGTACGTTTGAGAGGCTGAACCTTGAGATGGGTGGGGCCTCGGGTAAGGCGCATGCGCTGCGTCTCTGTAACACTTTCTGGAACCCACAGGTACGCCCACCTGTAACGGCTTTGTGCCTATACATTTTTATGCCCCCACAAAGTGGGAGGCATAAAGCATTGCAATTGTCCGTCCGTACGTCCGTCCGTACGTACGTACGTCCCGAAATTTTGTGGACTCAACTCCTCGAAAAGGAAGGCATTTTGGCAGAATTATGGCCCTTTGATATTTTTCCACTTTAATGCGTAGGTGTTCGTAAAGTAAGGAATTTCGGCCGCCACCAATTTTGGCAGAATTATGGCTCTTTGACATTTTTTCCACTATGTATACTTCAAGAAATTTTGTGGAATCAACTCTTCCATAACGGCTGGGCGGATTTCGCTCAGACTTTCACAGCTGAATAATCTTAATGTAAAGGCTTAATGTAAAGGGGTGGCGACACGCCCTTTGTCTGTATCCAAACATGCGTCGTGGGGGCATCCGTGTCTGTACGTGACACATCTAGTTCAATAAGTTATGTATTACATATTATATAAAGGTCGTAATGTGACATGTATATTATACTCACACAATTGTTGTTTATGCCACGACGAGCGGAGCATGCATTGGTTGTGTGTTTGAGCATCTAATTTGTAGCTATATTAAAAGACAGATATACCAACAATAAACTAGAAAGCGCTCGGAGGTAAGATATTTAGCCTACTTAACAACTGAATTTTCCAGTGAAAGGTAGCCTCTCTAGGCTATGTTTTCCAATAATTAAGAATTAAAAAAACAAAACAAGAAATGTCTTTAAAAAATAATATTGAGATGTCATTTTTTACCCGAAACAAGAGGGACTAGATGATCGGTTACGTGACTTCTCGGACCCCAGCTTTTTTGGTCCCTACTAAGGAGACTTCTCGGACTGTAGATTTTTTGGACACTTTAAGAACACTTATCTGACAAAAATTAATTTGAGATAAACTTATTAAAGACGTTCGCAACAATTTTTTCCATTTTTTTTCCAACGATAGATTTTCTTAAAAATCTGCACAAACATGTGTCAATGTATCCTAAAACTAAAACAGTCTTAAAAATTAGGGGACACCGGCCTTGTTCCGGAAATATTGGGGTTTAAATACAGTACTTGTCGAAGCCGTTTTTTCAGTTTGTGTGGCTAGCAATGTTAAATTATATAAAGCGTTCATATTCAAACATGCCGGAGAGTTTTAAATGCAACTTTTTTTAATGTTTCGTTTGGCAATATACGATTGCAGTTTAATGATAAAACGCGCTTTATCTATAGTTAGCATTTAAAAAATGACTTTTAATGGACGCTTAATGTGGTTAATTATGCATTTAATATGCCTTTGAAAACTTGAATAAATAATCAAATATACGAATATCTTTTGTTCCAAACGACAGATTTTGTTTTAAAATGTCATATACATGTGTCATTGTATACTGAAACTAAAACAGCGTTAAACAATAGGGGTCACCGGCCTTTTTCCGGAAATATTGGGTTTTGAATACGGTACCTGTCGAAGCCCCCTTTTTACCAGTTTGGATTTTTATCAATGTTTTAAGTATAAAGGAGAGCTTTTTCCAAACAAGGTTATGGTTTTTTCGACTGGTATGTTTTCACATGTCTTGTTTGGCAATATAAAAGTGTATTTTGGTAATGAAATACGCTTTACCTACAATTACTGTAAATATAATAAATTGACTGGACATTGAAGTAGGTCAAATGGGTGCTAATAATACCTTATGAAACGTCATTATTATGCATCAATATATTTTGTTCCAAACGACAGAATTTTTTAATTTTTCGCACATACATGCACCAATGTATGCTAACACCAAGACATTAATAAAAAGAATGGGTCGCCGAACTTGTTTGGGAAATATTGGACTTTAAATAGGGTACTTGTGTAGCCTTTTTATGTTTCGTGTTGACATAAACAACGCATCAATTGCCAAAATAGACTGGAGATATTTAATGGATCTTTTTGGAACTAATTTGTTTGGCAATACATTGTATACGTGTGTTTTTTATTATAATAATGCTTTATGAACTTTTAACCATTGACTAGAATTTAATGACTTACACAGTTTTATATTTATTGATTGAAATTAGTATAGTGTAACATATGTACAATAAAGAAATAATGAAGCAAAAGGAGAAATTAACCCAATTATTTTCTTTTTGTTGCGAACGTCTTTAATATGTGTACCGTGAATAAACCGATCATACTCTAATGTTTTCACCGGTGATAAACGAAATAGTGTTACATATAGACTTTAAAAGGGGCAGGGTGAGGTAAAAAGAAAGGACAGGGTGCAAAGAAAAAGGGGCAGGGCAATCACGTCGTGCGGCGCAAAATGACTAACCTAAATGCTAGTAATTTACGTTACGATAATTGTTACATGAATTTGTCAGGTAAATTAACAAATTAGCATTGTCAGAAAATAATTTCGGGAATGAATGAAAATTATTATATATCAGACGAGTGTACATAGTTATGTTATATAATATACTATACGTATCATTAGTTTTGCAAACAGTGTATTCATGCAAATGAAGTCAAAGTAACTTAAACAACATTTCAACGTATTACGAGACTTCTTTCACCACATTTTATTTATAGAAAGATGTTAAATATTTTTAGAGATTGAATAACATCTACTGGAGAAGTTGATAGAAAGGTGCAATTATAAATAATTCTTAATAAAACGCAACCGCAATTCAAATATAAATTAACCTGCACAATAAGTTTATAAATATAAATTCCCCATTTATTGAAATTTTCGGGTTTAGGATTCTCCAGACGCTCATTGATGAATGTATATTAGCAAAGCTTTACCGCGTTATATTTAGAATGACGCACCCTTTATATGTAGTGTGTTGAATACGCTAGAATAGACCATTTCATATTGATCTTCGCCGAATATCTACGTATGGCTCCGAAACGTTTCACAGCACCGATAATACTCAGATATCGGTCAACCAATGGAATCATTGTAATTGCTATTTATAGAGCTATGTAGGCTAAACGAAATAATTATTCCATTCTGTGAATGAATATTACGTTCAGTTCATGACATACAATGAGTAAAATTTTTCATAATTATGTTCAGTTCTAGATTGTATGTCGAAGATATGTTTATAACTTTATTTTAACTGCTTATGCAAACAATTATGTACATTTTAATCCCCAAACAATATGCAACAGTTATTGGTAGACATCAAACAATCGTTGTAAGTTTGCATTCCCTAAAATTTGCCCAATTCTATTGGCATTCAGTTTTCCCGCTGCATAAAATGATCGCAAGAAATCTAGGCCAAAAGTGATCTTAGACAGCTACGCTTAAAAATTCAGAATTTAAACGGTTTTTAATACACTAGTAGATGTAAAGTGACACACTGATATATGTTGGAGCACTATTTTTCTGCCAGGAATTTCTGGACGGCTCTAAGTCCTCGCTGGACAACCTCCTGTCAGGTCTCGCCGTAACACTGGCGGAGCGTGAGGACCATATTGTAGTGCCTGACCTCCGAGGTAACACTTCACACTTTACAAAGAATGGATTACACAGTGGAAGAATAAGGCTTTGGTTGACACACTTTTATATTAAAATTATATTTACATAAAGTTTATTTTTTATTTTTATGAACTGAACGTAAACTTATTTTAACAAATCGATTATAAAGTTTATAGGCGATTTCTGAGAAAATGGATATCGGTTATGCAGCTTTTGAATTGGACATACGACATGTACGTGACAATGTTCATCATTCGTTCCAATGTTAATATTTATTAAACAAAATGTTGTTTATCTTAAGGTTACATCGTATGACCTAAATGACGTTTTCTGCATCCTAACAGAGCACCTGTTTGGTCCACTAGAGTTTTCCCGCCGCGACCTCATCGCTATAAATATTCAGAGAGCACGTGACCATGGGCTTCCGGATTACAACAGCGTGCGCGAGGCGTATGGACTGAAAAGGAGGGCTTCCTGGGAGGAAATTAACACGTATAACATCTCAGAGAAAGATCCGCAATTCGCAGACGAGCATTTGTACCCAAATGGAATGTACATGAGCGGTGTACGTATACCTTTCGACATAACTTCTAACTAATTAAGAAACGTCACATTCGCGACAGTACATTGTATTTACATATAATGTACTCTGTAATGCGAAGCAAAAAAGATAGTGATATGAGATATCTTATTCCGGCACATTCTTCAGTACTTTGAATGTTATAATAAAAGGTAATAAAATCAGAACATAATTGATAGCTTATCGTTTTCTGAGGTTAGTGTAATATAAGGATCAACGTCGCGCGCCACGCTACACACACTAATACTGCGTATGTTGTATAATATATAATGTTTTATTATCTCTGCATACCCAATGTAAATCCAATATTATTTTCAGCCAATAGCAAACCTCAAGATGCTGTACGGGAACACATCTGCTCCCGACAATCTGGACTTGTTCAGTGGCGGCCTCCTGGAGACTACCCCCGACGGCCTCGGGGAGCTCTTTCGGACAATCGTGCGCGATCAGTTCATGCGCATCCGAGACGGCGATAGGTTCTGGTTTGAAAACGAGAAAAATGGGTAAGACGACCTAAATTTATGAGTTTATTGTGTTAAGTAAACAGCTTTGAAATGGACGTGTTCACGGATTTACGAATTGACAATTTTCAAACTTTGTTGTCACAGATTCCAAAAATAAAAGAATACTTATAAACAATAGAGCAAAATACCACTACTGACTTCTGTTGTTTTCGTTGCTATTGTTGAAAACACTTGAATCACACTTGAGGCCGAGAGGTTAGCGCGTTAGACATTTGATCCGGAGGCCTGAGGTTTGAATACTGGCGTGAGCAACATTTTTTTTTTCTTTTTGTATGCCTTTATTGTTATAGTACTTAAGCTCTTTTGTTCAGATGCTTTCATTTGTCATGTGAAGACGTTTACTGGCATATTTAAAAAGCGGACAAAAATCTGTGAACAATTCCCTTTAAAACGCACTTGTGTATTGGGTGACAAATATCTGTGATCAAGTTCCTTTAAAGCGCACTTGTGTATTGGGTGACAAATATCTGTGATCAAGTCCCTTTAAAGCGCACTTGTGTATTGGGTGACAAATATATGTGATCAAGTCCAATTAAAGCGCACTTGTTTATTGGGTGACAAAAATCTGTGAACAAGTCCCTTTACAGCGCACTTTGGGTGACAACAATCTGTGAACAAGTCCCTTTTAAGCGCACTTGTGTATTGGGTGACAAATATTTGTGAATAAGTCCCTTTCAAACGCACAAAAATATGTGAACAAGTCATTTAAAACGCACTTGTTTAATTGGGTGACCAATATCTGTGATCAAGTCCCTTTAAAGCCTACTTGTGTATTGGGTGACAAATATCTGTGATCAAGTCCCATTAAAGCGCATTTGTGTAGTGGGTGACAAAATATGTGATCAAGTCCCTTTTAAGCGCACTTGTGTATTGGGTGAAACAAATATGTGATCATGTCCCTTTAAAGCGCACTTGTGTATTGGGTGACACAAATCTGTGATCAAGTCCCTTTAACGCGCACTTGTGTATTGGGTGACACAAATCTGTGATCATGTCCCTTTAAAGCGCACTTGTGTATTGTGTGAAAAAAATCTGTGAACAAGTCCATTTAAAACGCACTTGTGTATCGGGTGACAAAAATCTGTGAACAAGTCCCCTTTAAACGCACTTGTGTATTGGGTGACACAAATATGTGAACAAGTCCCCTTTAAACGCACTTGTGTATTCGGTGACAAAAATCTGTGAACAAGTCCCCTTTAAACGCACTTGTGTATTGGGTGACACAAATATGTGAACAAGTCCCCTTTAAACGCACTTGTGTATTGGGTGACAAAAATCTGTGAACAAGTCCCCTTTAAACGCACTTGTGTATTGGGTGACAAAAATCTGTGAACAAGTCCCCTTTAAACGCACTTGTGTATTGGGTGACAAAAATCTGTGAACAAGTCCCCTTTAAACGCACTTGTGTATTGGGTGACAAAAATCTGTGAACAAGTCCCCTTTAAACGCACTTGTGTATTGGGTGACAAAAATCTGTGAACAAGTCCCCTTTAAACGCACTTGTGTATTGGGTGACAAAAATCTGTGAACAAGTCGCTTTTAATCACACTTATGTGTAGGGTGTTGCTTTCGAAAAACAGGACAAACATTGGATTGCTGAACTCATAATTTAAAAAGACAACCATTTTCGCGCTATAAGTAAATGCATATAGATCGTGCTAGGCAAGTAAAAAACATTGAAAACATAATTAATCATTATTCTATGTGTTTTACAGATTATTCACCAAAACCGAAATAGACGAAATACGGAATATATCGATACTTGACGTAGTTTTGGCTGTAACAAATATAGATCGTAACCATTTCAACAAAAACCCGTTCATTTTCCAGGCAGGTGCGTATGTAAAATGTTACTCTTCAAATCAAAATCCTTAATCCATTGTCATAAATGTCTCTATACGTTTCACTTTCTGTTTTTATATTATCTGTTTTGTGTAAGGGTGCCTTTTCTGAAGGAATTAACTCCCCATTAAAATGAAAAAATACTCGGTAAGAATACATATTGCTTTTGACCTATTATAATTCTTATTGTGTATTATTGGAAATTTCTTTCACCTCTTGTTTAGTACACATAATTCATAACATATGTCATTGTGCATAGAAATGCTCATCAGGTTTGTTGCCCATATTTACAGATTTATCAAAGTTTTCCTTGAAGAATAAGTATATTGGCTGTATACAGAATTCTGTGGAATCACTTGAAGTTGCGACGTACAAATTTCGCGCAAATGTGATCACGGACATATTCGCGCGGTCTTAAATTCGCGCAAACCCAATTTCGAAAAAGTAAATTGTGTTTTGCAACAAAATACGTATCGATTGATCGGTGTAACGCCCGACTGGGCAGAACGCTATTAGAAGATCCTATTACGACAGCTTGTTAATTGTAATAAACATGTGCCAAACAGTAGGCAATCCCCGATTCGTCACTGCTTTATGCTCTTCCACATAGGGGGCACACTCGACAATTCCGTGCAATCATCTCCTTCTAGGTGATCCGTGCCCCCAGCCCGATCAGCTAGTGGCTGACAGCAACATGTCCTACAACGGTACGACCGTGATCGAGCAATGCACGGCAGTGAAGCACTACGACTACTTCTCCGGAAGCGAGTATTCGTTTGCCCTGTCATTCCTCGCACTGGGCCTCTGTATCCCTGGTACGTCACTTCCGGTGTTCATACTTCCGGTAGGGTGAAATTTGTGCCTATTTGAAGCTCCATTGTGTCAAAAGCCTAGAGCTTATTGGGACACTTTCGAGTCCGCTTCGTGGATAGAACTAGTAAATGATGTCTCATAGAAAGATCGCTGGAATACTGTCTGAATAGGAGTTGACTTCACGATCTCCCAGGCGATAGCCAGACGAACACCATAAACGCACCTGTGGAGTTTGAATATAGAGAATATTAAGTTAGTGTCTAAGTGTACTTGAATTTATCCGACGAGTTAAAGAAAGGTTTACACGGCGAGGCTTGCCGAGCCGTGTAAGCCTTTCGGAGACGAGTCGGATAAATTCAAGTACACAAAGACACTAACCTAATATTCTATTTATCCTACCATATTTTTATTTATTTATTTTATGTTTAACAAACACACTATTAACGTTTAATTATTTGAAACAATACTAAAAAAACGCATTAAATTTACTGAATCTAACCTTGCGTAGTAATATGGAATATATATGGGATATATTCATGATGTTTCCGCCACTCGAAATAGTCCGAAACAATTTAATGCAAAACGCAGTGTAACAAGATAAAATATCGCCATATACTTCGTTTCAAATATGATCACCATGCCAAATGCTACACACTACAGTAGATAAAAGGTTTTATTCAAATGCAAGTCCGTGTTTCGACCAAACTGTTCAACAACAAAAGACCAAAATGGCTGGCAATTTTAACTTTGCAAAAGTGTATATGCAGGATTTATCTTCGTCGAGATGTTTATTATATACCATTTCTATTATCTTTCAAAATATACACACAACTCGTGTGACTCAATTATTCCAGAATGACACAGCATAAAATTAAAAATGAAATACACCTTACTCACCCGATTTTTTCATTGATAAAAACGTCGTGTAGTCCAGTTTTACAGAGGTTCTAGCTTCCATAGTGAGTTGTTAATCCGCACATGGCATGATCGATAAAGGTGCAAACATAATCCTTCTATTCCTTTTAAAACAGTTGGTGTAAGCGAGTAATTCTTTGTGGATAGACTTTCTTTGATCAACCAACAAAGAAACGGTTTATTCATCAAAGAAATAACCCTTTATGTAAATTTCCTTTCAAAAGTAAACTAATCGAAGACTGCATCCAAATTACTAGATCTAACACCTTATGATGGCAACTCCGTTCTCCACCCACAACAATCCAGCTCGGAATACAATCGACTTATAGAAAATTGAAATGGAATTAATCTCACCGGTTCCATTCGAGCCATATGTTCCATGGATACACTTTTTGATATAAATCTTATTATCATAATCCATCCAAAAAGCACAGAAACACTAAAGATTGTAATCTGATTGCTCTTTTTAAATTCCAACACTGTGTAAACTTAAAACTCAACTGAATGACGTAAAACATTTGATTTCGTCATTAGGCGCGCACGCGAATTTTGGCGAGTTATTTTAAACCGAAACTACCTGTATTGTATCGATAGCTAACTGTTATTGATTCTTTTTCCTCTACAAATGTGTTACTATTTAATTTATTGTAATGTAGTATTTATTGTAAGGTATATAATAAAATGTAATTACTGAATGTTTAGTGTCTTATTTCCACCAATAGATGAACTGTTAAATATCGCCCCATTTCGTAACCTTTAAAATTACTTGTTTATGACGTCACTCACATTCCTGGTAAAAGTAGTCCGTCAAAAGTATATTCATGAGGGTGTCAGATAAACCTTGCCTGTCGGATAAAGCAAAAGTTTATCTGACAGGTAGAGTTTCCTTCTATAAAATCATTTAGTGGTAGGATAAAAGTATATTGAAAGCCGCAAATAACTTGAATGATTAATTTTTATCAGCGATTAATGTACTTCTTAAACATGTATTAACTTTAATACAATTGCATGTCTGAATTGACGTCAAACACTTATCAATCAATTAAATCTTAAATGATCGAACTAATCTGCGGACGACTGTTCATTCTATAATTTCATGGATTCAATGAATTTGACGTTAAATAAAATGCCAACTTTTGAACATTTCGGATATAGTTGATATGTTCTGCGAATTGGACGGTGATTTCATTGTAATGAAATTGCACAAAATCTCGTACGAGTTCAATTTTTAGTACAAAATGACACTCAATTATTATAACCTAAGATACCGTAAATACCCAAAGTATTGGGACACCCTAAATATTGGGACACCCCTAATTTTTTGAAAAATAATTATTTTTCGCGACCCTTAATATTGGGACACATGGTCTTCTCAAATAAGCTACTAAATTAATAACCATTAAGTCCCCAGCAAGAAATAATTGATATAATTAATATCAGTCTATTAAACAAAATATTATTTATTTATAATTAAATATTTAATATAGTTTAGTAAGCGATTATTATCCCAACGAAATAGAAATAATTAATTCGTTCAAGACATAGATATAATGAAAATAGATTAATCATATATTGCCCTAAATGTTGGTACACAATTTCGATAATTATTTTTTTATGTCCCTTAATAATGCGACAATAGAAAACTATTATTTTTAAGTGTCCCAATATTTAGGGAAATTACGGTATTTAGGTGAAAGATGATTGATCAATGCATATATCAGGTACCTTAAATAAAACATTCTTTATTCATCATGGTCTTATTGTTCTTGGAAACGGTACTACATGTATTCCGTTTCAACAGGAACAGTCGCAATCATGATGTTAATGGCGAGACTTCAGCAGAAGCGAATGGCAGAGGAACGCCGAAAGCAGGCGCCTAAACAGATGAGCATGGAGCCCAACACTCACCTAGGTAACGGACCCAACCGTCTCCATGATTACTGACTTACCGCACTAAAACAGACCAAAAAAGCTAATCTGTATTGTTTGAATATTTATGCAAAAAATATTGATGACGCATGTATACAACTTTCTTTGGGCTAAACGAAAATCCAGTTTGTTGCTTCATCGGGCAAATCTAAGAATATTAAGCTTATATGTAAATCCTGCTTTAAATAACTCTGAAGTCCCGTTTTTGTTTCATCGGGCAGATCTAAGAATCTTAGATTTAAATCCTACTTTAAATAGTCAAAATGTTTGAGTTTGGAAGGTTCCTTCATCAACGATTTTAAAGCAACATTTACCCATTCACAAATTCTGCCATTATGAGTCCCGCATGAAAATAACGGCATGACTTTCAGCCTCTGAATGGATGGGTGAGAAGGAAGGTGAGAGAAACGTCAAGATCAAATTCGACGTGGAACGCAAGAAAATCCACGTCACTGAACGAGGAGGACGCCGTCCGTTGCGTATGATTGACTTACGTTACGTTAACAAGAAAATCCACTTCCGCGTGTGCGTGACGTCTAACCTCATCTCGGTGCGAGTGCCGGACGAGATTGATCTGGTAAGTAGTCTGGCCCCATAACTGTGGACATTCTTAAGCTTAATCTTAGTCTTAATGTTGTTAAATATTAAACCAATGGAAAGAAATGTGCAAATGTAACATGAATTCTCATTGGTCATTATTTTTAGTTGAGACTAAGTTGGAGATTGAGAACTTTGGTAGTCGTTGGCTCTGATGTACACCCAATGTACGCCCGAGCGTACGCATCTGTGGACACGCGGCGATAAATAATGACTGAAGAAATGAATCAAATAAGGTCTTACTAGAGTAATTGATAATAGTCATTAAAGATACTGTAAAATCATTTTATTTCGCGCATTCATGAATAAGAACGGCTAATGCTCGCGGTCATGAATTCGCGCATTTTTCACCTTATATCGTATAGCGATTTATAGTAGTGTTTGTTTGGGATATATTTATATTACAATATCTATATACCTGCAAATATAAGACATTTGACACGTAGCTGAAGTACTAACGCCATAGTAATCAACAGCTTCGATTCTGGCTTATTCTCAGGTGCTGCGCTTCGCTACCGATGATTTCTTCCGCGACTTCATTTCGAAGTTGGAGGACTTCCTGCGCACAGTGAAGGTGGAGAAAGACCGACAGGACTGGACGGAGGCCCTCATCATGAAGAACGCCACCACCAAGGCTATGCGCAAGAAAATCCTCGACAAGTTCATCCGGGTCGTCTGCCTGCAGGTATGTGCGCCCACATATGTCGTCTGCTGGTATGTTTAGATTACATCTATGGTTATATATGACTTTGGTTTGAATGTTAGATATACATATCGTCTGTTTGCATGTATAAAGGTATATGACGTATGACTGGTTGGTATTGACAGGTATGCCGTCTGTTTGCAGGTATGTATACACATGCAGCTATGGCGACTGTTTGCAGGCAGATACATACGGCATCTGTTTGCGACTATATGTTAGTCTATGACCTCGGATTACAAGTTAAAATATCTATCTCGTATGTTTACAAGTACAGAAATATATTACTTATGTTTACAGGTACATACGGAATATTATGCTAGTTAGTTATTCCAAGAGTATGTATTAGTCGAGTGGCTTGTGTGATGACGTATCACACGAGAGGCTCCGCAATAACGCAAGCCACGAGACTAATACATACTTCTCTTGGAACAATTGACTAGCGTAATATTCCTTTTATTATATACCACGATAAACTTCAAATGTGTATTTACATTCTTTTATTTGTTTAAAAACTACAATAATGACTAATCATTGTAGGTATATATTATATTTGTTTACATAACTCTGTGATGACGTCATTACAAAAGTAGTCCGACTAGTACGGTAATAGGGGATCGGTTAATAGCGAGTAGCGTAATATGGGATTTTGTTTTTGACGACACGTATTTTACCGATGATACAGCATGTATTTTGTTAATATTTTAAACAGGTATATAATAAAGTGATATATAACGTATGTTTGCTGGTACAAATATATGACGTATGTTTGCCGGTACGCATATGACGCATATTTGCAGGTATCGATATATGACGTATGTTTGCAGGTACAGAGATAAATGACGTATGTTTGCTAGTACAGATATATGACGCATATTTGCAGGTATAGATATATAACGTATGTTTGCAGGTACTGATATGTGACGTATATATGAAGGTACAGATATATGACGCATATTTCCAGGTACAGATATATGACGCATTTTGCAGGTACTGATACACATGTATATGACGTATATTTGCAGGTACATGTATAAGACTTATGTTTGCAGGTACAGATATACATGTTTATGTCGTATGTTTGCAGGTATAGATACACATGTATATGACGTATATTTGCAGGTACAGATACACGTGCATATGACGTATATTTGCAGGTACAGATATACATGTACATGTTTATGACGCGTGTTTGCAGGTATAGACGTACATAATGCATACATGTACGACGTACCATTGTTGGGATTGACAGACAGTTGTCTGTTAACAGTTTGCAGTTATATATACACATGCAGCTATGGCGACTGTATGCTGGCATAGATATATATATGACATCGGATTGCGGCTATATATAATCTATGACCTCGGATTGCAAGTTAACATGTTTTTGACGTTTGCTTGCAGGTATAGATATATATGTCGTATGCTTATATATAGGTATAGAGATATATGCCATATGGTTGCATGTATAAATATATATAACGTATGTTTACAGGTATGTGACGTAATAAAATAGATTATTGAATCTATCTATGCCTATACATAGGTTTGCTTAATATCAATATATTGACATATTAAATAGGTTGGAGACGTAAGCAATCCTCCGCCTTTAAATATATCAATATGTCCTATCGACACTGAGTATAAAATCATACAGCCTTGGTAGTGGTACGGTAAATCTCCCGGTACCATCTCTTGTTCACTTACTCCATCCTTGACCTACACGCCCGTGACTATGAACTGTCTTAAACTTTGACATAACCATTAACCAGTGGTTTCCACTGAATTGTTCTCGTTTGTGGGTTGGACCCTACAATTAACAAGCAGTTAAACGTTCGTCGTTAATTTGAAATTTCCACTGTCAAAATCCTGCATAAACCGATACGTTCGATTTTTACTGCTTTCGTGACCAGTGTAACATTATTTTGTCCGGAATACCACAACTTTGAGATTGGTGACCTAAAAGTGAGGTTCGAGAGTTGAGATCAATATCAGTTGGTACCTTCTAGTTGGTACCTTCTGGTTGTCAACTCTCGTGTTGAAAGTTCACTTGCAAGCCTTAAAACTACATAGCTTCTACACCCTGGTCTAGTTCATATGTACCCTTATTACACCCAAACCCACTAACACTCCTTTCACCGACTTTTAACCGAGGTAGATAGATACTTCCATTTTGTCCATTATGTCAGTTTAGCGTGCACTTTCTCCAGCAAACTTCAAAGCTACGATGGCTATATCGTAATTTACTTTTCATAGTTTTATAGCCATATCATATCAATTATGATTTATTATATACAAAATACTGACGTAAAAGACACTTTAACGAGGCTGTTAGTTAAAGCTTATTTGTAGTAAATAAAGAACAGTTCAATGTATTACATGTATATACAAACGGAATACGACAGAATTAGTGGTGGAAAAAGCAACTCAGTAATGTTAATAATGTTATACATGTACTAGTATTTTCTTTGAAAAATATTGGCTTAAAGCGCATATATTATGTTTTCTGCTGTAGAGTCGAAAACGCCAAAACCGATGATGACATCTCGGACAAATCTTTGAGAAATTAAAATGTTTTAATATGTTTTGAAAATTATGCCAAATACCATCAATATGCCCCATTTAACGTCGTAGTTAATGATGCCCACAGGCGTTCAAAACCGATAAGGTCATATCCAACAAACGTTTGCGAAAATAGGACATTATATTTTGTTTTAATATGTGTTTATAATTATGCGTAATACCATCGACATGCCCCTTTTAACGTACAAGTATATGGTGCCAACAGGCGTTCAAGACGGAGGAGGACATCTCGGACATCAGTAACATGGACGGCTGGACGGCCAACTCGATCTTCAAGATCCAGCTGACCCGGACGGAGTTCGCCGAGGCCTTGGGGCTCACACCCACCTCCACGTTTGTCCGCAACATGTTTCTCATGGTCGACAAGGACAAGAACGGGCTCGTCAGCTTCCACGAGTTCATGCAGATGTTCAACATACTGGCGAAAGGTACCAAACGATACTTAAGTATCCATAGATTTTTTGAATCTATATTAATATGGTCGCACAACAAATGCCTTCGTCAGCTTCCACGAGCAGATGTTCAATACTGGCGAAAGATACTTTCTTCTTACAAACATACTTGTAACAAGCTCAATGAAGTTCGTTCGTATAGATGTTCAACATTCTTTCTAAAAGCACTATCTCATAATTAAAATATGTGAACGAGTAAACAATCTGTATAACGTTCGTTCGTGCAGATGTTCAACATTCTTTCTAAAGGTGCTCTCACAGAACTTAAATCTGTGAACGAGTAAACACCCTATACAAAGTTTGTTCAAGCATGTTTAACATTCTTGCGAAAGCTGCCCATGATACTTTAGTATCCATTCATTTTTATTTTTTGACAATACGATCGCACAACAAACGCCTCGTCATACAGATATTCAACATTCTGGAAAAACATGCATACTAGTATTAAGCCGTGTTATTAAATTGCATTATAATTTAATTAAACATTAAAAAAAGTGATATTTCATAAAAACATGATGACAGCTATTACTAAGGCTACAGAACACTAATACGAGACTCAAATGATGCCAACCTGGCCAAGAACGACTGTTTTATTTATCCCATATTGGCGTGTTTCATATGTCATTTTAATTGCTGAGGCAAATCAAAACAACGCAATGTTAGTGAATTGTTGGTTAAATAGTAATAGACGTTTCCACATATGCGAATCATATGCAAATTTATCCCGTTTTTTTTCCAATCGATTTACTCAAATATCACTTGTTTAACTGTTAACCAATTTTGCACAAAAGATCACCTGGTATTGCTTGTGAAGTGTTTGTGGTTATCGATGAATGGAACTTTAACCTTTAACAATAGCTAGGGAGGAGTTTAACTTTTAGTGACACAAACCTTGAAAGGTTAATTATTCCCTGTGCATTTGTTTAATTTCTGTCAAAGTAAACATTTTCCGTTTGTTACAGTTTATACCTTTATTATAAAAATATTTTAATTTAAGTTAAACTTCATTTGTATAGTTGATGACTAAAATATAAGGCTATCTTTGTTTCTAGGTAACGCAGACGACAAGGCGGGGATGTTCTTTAATATGTATGACCTCAAGGGGCGTGGTCATCTGACTCCGGACCAGTTTTCAAAAATGATAAAGTAAGCATTCTTTAGGTTGCCGAACATAAAACACTAACATAGCTAATTGTCAGAACACCATTTTAAGCCATATGTCAAGTTTGTTCACAGTTAATAGTTAATTTGATTTAATAAAAACGCGTGTTTCTTAAACAAACTCTGAACCACATACAAGTATGTTCGAAGTTGGCCAATGTTTTATTATAGTTTTTTATGTTTGATACATGCCCATGAGGGTTCCTGTAGAATGCTTGAAGCAGTATGTAAACACAAAGTGTAACCTTGATGTTAATTTTGTTTGCTTAAAAAAAGTATTTGTGACCGAAGATCAGCGCTAAACTAAATCTCCAGCCAGAAGGTTGTGTGATCAAAACATATACTAGTACCGCATATTGTTGCCTAGACTTCTAGTGCCAAAACTATCCATCTATACTCAGCCCATTAAATAATAATTTATCTATTTCGTTTCTGGGTTAAATGTAAATGCCTGAAATTGTTTTGTTAGGTTACACATTAATACTGTAACCTTCGCGCTATCTGATCCCTCAGTTAGCTCGTTAGTTATTGACGGCGACTATTTTTCAAGGTCAATGCTTGACCTCTCAGACACCGGGCTGGACGACAGCGACTTCCGGGCCCTGGTGGACGCTTTGTACCAGAAGGCGGGGATTCAGCCTTCAATGGACATCAAGCTGGCAGACTTCAAGAAAATATTCGCATCCGGGGAATATGAGCACACTCTGGAGCAAGCAACCCTTCAACTCACCGGTACGTTGAGTCTCCATTTGTACTCTACTTTCCGCCAAAAGCGACATTGATCATTAGGATTCGATTTAACTGACAGCGTTGGACAACGTTCCAATCACAGCAATAGGACCAGGGGCCAAATTCCAGAAACATTTTTAGTAAAATCTTATCCTTAACTTGAAATCATTTTTATTTATTCCATGTGTTTATCACATTGTGCTCAGCTTTTCTTGAAAATCAAAATTATATTTTATTTTGTTTACGTAACTGTACGGGTATTCACACATGTATAATAGGTTTAAGAAAGATTACATTTTAAATATTGGTACTATTTTAATATAAAGTTAAGATGTTTCTGCAATTCGAACCCAGTATGCGCTTTCATAGATCGCTTAATTTTTTTTAACTTAATTTGCACTAAATTGATTAAATCAGATCACATTGTAAATTAAAGCGATTTACCTTCACACTGTATGTAAATTACGTAGCATTTCTTAACCTTTACGTTATAGAATGTATATTATAATGTTTTAAGAACACCATTTATCTGTTGTACAAATAAAAAAACGATAACAGTGTATTACTCGTGTACTTCCACCAATAACCACTAACAAAATATATCACGCATGAGTACATTTATTTCTATTCTATAAAATACAACACGTTTTATTACTCTTAAACAATTTACCATTGAGTATCTTAATTTTATTTATAGTAGTATAAAAAGTGTTGTCTTTGCTTTCAGGTGCAAAGACACAGTGTAAGTGATCGTGTTTTTTATTGACAAATTTTTTGATCAAGCTTATAACGTTTAATTTGTTTTATATCTGCAATCTATCGCAACAACACTTAGCTCACAATAATCAAACTTGGGTTTATATTTAGACAGTAGTAAAAATAATAGTATTAATATCAGTAAGTAACTAAAAGTATATATTTGGAGGGCTTTTGACTGATTATGATGTTGACTTGATGCCCTTTGTGACTTTTAAAAGTAATACAGTATATCTGTGGGTTCAAATTTTCGACATGAACTGTTATTTTACAACTGCATTTCAGGGCAAGGAAAGAGTCGGGGATTGGAAGAGTCGTTCAGTATTCGCAGGAGAACTTTTATTGAGTCATTTGGGTAACTGTCTGGAAATGTTCAGGCACTGATGCACCTATCAATATTTTCTCCTATGGGAGAGGAGCGGCGGGCTGAACAAGGGGAATTTGACTAATTTTATTTTTGGGGGTCTAATTCCCAACCTTAGAGCCAATCATTTGTGTCTAAATCCCTCAGTGGAAGATGCTATTGGTGTATCAAATGGCCTGTGGGCAAGTATTACAGGTATCTAAAATCCAACCAAAGTATATTTCTCCTGGATTCGAAATCATTCGGCGTGTCAAAGTCCCGCCTGTCGGGAAATCGCTTTCAGTCTAAAGTCCCGTATATGCCCGGCGCCCCCCCCCCCCCAGGGGAAAACATTGATAGGTGCATGACGCTCCGACGCGGAACGTTTTTTTGTGCGTTTCGCTGTGGTTGTCTTGGTAAAGGCAACCGTAGTAATCTTCATTAAAACCTAATGAATATTTTTGTAGTACTTTTTTGTTTCGTCTGTCGAGCAAATTACAGTAAAACAGGATTATATAAAAATTGTTCTGCAACGTGGGAAATGTAATAATTTGTTTGAAAGCCTTCATCGCTTGATTTCTCATGGCAATAACTGTTTCCCATTCTATCCTAGCGATCCCGGCGACGCGGCGGTCAACGGAGATGCCCCGACGCTTCAGCGCCGGAAGACGCACGTGAAAATTGAGGTCAGGGCCAGCCGACCCCCACCCACTGGCTTCTGGAAGCATTGGAATAGCTTCACGAAATACGTGGAGAATTACCGACGGCAGATCTTCTGGGTGTCCCTATATGTCTTGGTCTCCATCGGCATCTTTCTGGAACGGGCCTTTTGTAAGCGGGACAGGATTACCTTTATATGCTGACATTTTGTCATTATATACATATTTATACCATATTTCAGAGAGTTTTGTATGTTTTCACCTTTATATGCTGACATTTTGTAATTATATACATATTTTTACCATATTTCAGAGAGTTTTGTATGTTTTTACCTTTATATGCTGACATTTTGTCATTATATACATATTTATACCATATTTCAGAGAGTTTTGTATGTTTTTCGGTATTCAATAACTGTGATATCAAAACAAGGTAACTAGTAGGCGGATCCCAATATGCAAACTCATCGTGCAATAAGTACTGTGCGGTATATTGAAATTTAGTTGTAATGTATACGCATGCTACTTATTGCACGATAAGCTTGCATAATCAGATCGCATCACGTGACCTTGCGAAAGCGCTAAATTTGAAAACGACACAGATGTCAAGCATGTCAGACATCATGCACGTGACGTCTAGGAACTGCCCATTGGTATCGGCATTGTTGAAAGTTGCGATGTGATTGGTAAATATGGCATAAACCACTTGTAGAACTCGTTGACCGCAATATGTTAATTATTTAATCTCGCCCTGTGGGCTCGTTAAATAACTTACATATTTCGGTCAAAGTATGTTATGTAGGACCATATTTTTCACAAATCATATTTTTCACATCTGTGAAAAGTAGGATCTCATTCTTCACATGTGTGAAATTTGAGATCTTATTCTTCACACACCACAGTCTTATTCGTCACATTTTATGTGAAGTTTGTGATTGTATCCAGTGTTTGATATGCAAAGAAAGCACATTCTTCTGTAAACCTCACACATACTTCGTTTTAGGTCAATCACAGTCCTCACACTTAAAAATGTGACAAATGAGATCCTATTCTTCACAGGTGTGTGAAAAATATTATTTGTTAAAAATATGATCCTTGATATAGGACCATATTTTTTCACAAATCACTTAATGATATGCTACAGCTATCACGAACAACACAGGAGAGTACGAGTTTTTGAGTTGTGTATGAGTTCAGAGAAATATGTTGCTATTCGTCCACTTCGCGCAAAAAGTACTGTAACTAACAAAACTTCTATCAATTTTTACGGGAGAAACTTAAATTGATTTTCTAATGTTTATGTAAAATTTTGGTTTTACATAATATATCTATACTACATTATACTAAGCCCATTTTAGTGCAGTTGGTATTTATCTACTGTAAGCTCGTCTACAAAACATTATAAAATATTATATAATTTTTCAGCCACATTAGTTTTTGCGATAAAATTTTGTAGACGCAAAATATATTATTTTTTGCAAACGTCACGATTTCCAGGTGAAATGCAGTCGTTACATCCAATGTTATGAGAAATGGTATACATGATCCAAATTTGCAAACAAGTGAATTTCTTAAAATGTTAGTAACGTGACTTTTTGCTCCAAGGTGATGATTTGTGCTTTTTGCATGGTTATATACATGTACTATCTTTGGTAAGTAGCGTTGTTTTAAAAAAAAAAAGAGAACTTATACGTTCCATTCGCAATAAATGTCTAGATGTCTTTGTAATTTTTATACATGTATACATTTAGCTGAGAGGAAAACAAGTAACATTAAAAATGTCAGATCTCATTTAACGCATCTCTTATTAAAGAACTAAAGTATTGTATCTCTTTTATTGCAGACTACTCATTCGAACGCGAGCACTCGGGGCTGCGACGTCTGGCCGGCTATGGCGTCACGGTGACGCGAGGCGCCGCTAGCGGCATGATGTGGACGTTCTCGACCCTGCTGCTCACGATGAGCCGCAACACCATCACCTTCCTGCGAGAAACCTTCCTGCACAGGTTCATCCCGTTCGACAGCTTCCACGCCTTCCACAAGCTCGTCGCCTATATGGCACTCATCTTTACAGGTAATCTAGAATAGTCTAACTAGGCTAGAATCTACACTAGACTGGACTGGACTATACTGGTCTGAACAAAAAAGACCAGGCTAGACACACGACTAGACAAGACTAGACCAGACAAGAGTAGACTAGACTAGAACGAATGAATAAATGAGTGAATGAATGAATGAATGAATGAATGCATGAATGTATGAATGAATGAATGAATGAATGAATGGATGGATGGATGAATGAATGAAATACATTGAACGATATATACCTTAGCATATATGTTACCCGGTGTTTCCAGTGACGCACGTCATTGGTCACGCCATCAACCTGTATCATATCTCCACGTGGGCATCCGGGGATCTCAACTGCGTCTTCACGGAGTACTTCCGGGCGTGAGTATACTAACATTAGGAGTATAAGCACTAACATTCGGGTGTACCTTATTCCATTTTGACGTATTAAAACTGAAGTAAATTGATGCGAAATGTATATAGTTTGTTATGAATTGATTTGAAATGTACGTATATTTATGTTCTGCTGAAGGTGAACAAATTAAAATGGCATGGCAGAACCTAAATGCTCTTACCAAAGCTGATTCCTCAGATTAATGATATTGCCTTGTCACAGTATTACCTTATGGAAGTAATGGAAAGCTATAGTGCATGAAATGTAATATTCCAGAACGGACAAGTTAGCATCATTCCATTACTGGGCGTGGACGACAATTACAGGTACGTGTTTATTCATGGTCTGCAATTAAATATATTTACTTCAACAAAGCCAGCCAAGTAATCAGGCCTTTTTTTTATTGTGATTGTATTTAAATCAAGGGCATATTCTTTTTATATCAAACACAGTATTTATATTTTATTACGTGCAGGCGTTTTCAATCATTTTTCCTTGAAATATATATTTAAAGGATTGAATCAATCATTTTGCGAGAGACAAGGTTTGGTAATACAGCGTTATTAATTATATCTACCAGGTCTGACCGGAATAGCCCTGACGCTCATAGTAATCGTAATGTACGTGTTCGCCACGCCTTATGCGCGCCGGAACCTCTTCAAGGCCTTCTGGACAACGCAT
Organism: Congeria kusceri; assembly: GCA_027627225.1. NCBI lineage: Eukaryota > Metazoa > Mollusca > Bivalvia > Myida > Dreissenidae > Congeria > Congeria kusceri. The sequence continues at coordinate 50,709,058 of CM051025.1, read as the reverse complement.
GCGCTCTACATCGGCCTTTACGGGTTCATGTTGATGCACGGGTGGGGGCGCCTCGTGCAGGCGCCGTTGTTGCAGAACTTCCTGTACGGCCCGCTGTTCGTCTACGTCGCCGACAAACTGATCAGCATCAGCCGGAAGAAGGTGGAAATCGGAGTGCAGAAGGCAGAGCTGCTGCCGTCAGGTGAGCGATTATCTCCTTCGAAAATAAACTGTAAATGCATTTCATATCCGTTAAAATGAGCATTAATGTTATATGAGACCTGGTAAGAATCTGTAATGAACAGTGTCCAAACAAATGACTAGTATTATACCTAATATAAAACATGGTCGAATTTTACACGTCTTGCAAATATGTGACCATTAGAAAATTTAATCTATAGTGTGTGTTCAAATTGGATAAAAGATATGAACGTTGTGTAAATATATAATTTATTGAAAACACAGGAGACAGTAGTATTAGTCTTACCGCAAAGAAGGCAAGTCATTTAATGTGTCGTTTAACTGCAAGATACAGGCATGATACATCAAATAATTTCTACTTAAAAGAACATAAAAAATAAATCAATTTACGTTATTATATTCATTTTAATACTTGTACACTGCCTCACTTCAGACGTGCTGGGTTTGACATTCAAGCGACCATCCGACTTCGAGTACAAATCAGGCCAGTGGGTCCGCATAGCGTGTCTCGAGCTCGGTCAGAGCGAGTACCACCCGTTCACCCTCACGTCCGCTCCCCACGAGGAACACCTCAGCCTCCACATCCGGGCGGTGGGGCCGTGGACCATGAACATGCGCAGAACGTACGACACCAACAACAGGGATGAAACGCCTTTCCCAAAGGTATGCTTATTCTTGTGTCAGTTATTCATGTGAACATGTCGGTTTGCCTAGTTGCCAAATGTAAGACATCTTAATAATTCTAATATCAGCATCTTTTTGTCAATTTGTTTAGAGACATGGTGTTAGTTAGTCGTATATCATTACGTCAATTTGAATTATGTCTAAATATCAGAGTGTATTCGGTCCCAATATCAGGTAGTCTTATATCAGTTTGATTTATGTCCAAATGTCAGTATTTCTAACTTTCAAATGTCAGTTTGACTAATGTTTAATCGACAGTGGTTTAAGTCCCAATGCCAGTTTGACTGAAATGTACGTTTAGATGTCCATTGTAGTTTATTTTGAGAAGATTAATTAGTTGAATGAATGCATGCATGAATGAATTAATGAATAAATTAGTGACTGCATAAATGAATGAATAAATAAGTGACTGCGTAAATGAGTGAATGAATGAATGAATGAATGAATGAGTGACTGCATGAATAAATGAATGAATAAATGAATGAATGAATGAATGAGTAAATGATGAATTGATCATTGCAGCTGTACCTGGATGGACCGTTCGGGGAGGGTCACCAGGACTGGTACCGATACAAGGTGTCCGTGCTGGTAGGCGGGGGCATCGGGGTTACGCCCTTCGCCTCCATCCTCAAGGACATCGTGTTCAAGTCGCGGACCTCCGCGGTGCGCTTCCCGTGCGAGAAGGTCTACTTCCTGTGGGTGACGCGCACACAGAAGCAGTTCGAGTGGCTCACCGACATCATTCGCGAGGTGCGCTGGCGTCTGTTTTGATGGATTGTTATGAAAGTCCTAAATATCAAACTTGGTCTCAACTTAAAATATTGACCAATGAAAAAATCACACTTGAGCTTTGATTTTCATTGGCTTTTAAAACCACGATTAAGTTTAAGATTGTTCTTAGTGATGTGCTTTGATCTCATGATTCAAAGAAGACATTATTTATTTGTGTTGAAACAGCGCTTGAAGAAAGCTGTGTTGAATTACGTTTATGTCGCTTTTAAAACAATACAATGAATAGGTAGTGGTATTGATTGATTATGAATACTAATATTTCATATATGTATTCTTCAACGATATAAAGCAGTCATACGAATATATTTTTAAAACCTTTTGGCTAAGCACGTTATCATAATGTTTTCAAAACTCCCATTTCAAACTCTAGGTGGAGAACAACGACCCAAACAATCTCGTGAAGGTTCACATCTTTATCACCCAATTTCAACAGAAGTTCGATCTCCGCACTACCATGCTGGTGAGTGCGCATGCGCAAAGGGATGTTCATACTAAAGCGTCTAGAAGATTTGCATTTAAAGAACATTTTGAAATATCTGTGAAAATTAAGTTTATTTCAGTGCTGATTTAATTTAAACGTTTTTTTTATTGAAGTAAATACATAAATATGTTTCCGATATATAAATTGTTATATGTTTAGTTTGAACACTGAAAATACATTTTGGCAAATTCTTGACGCATTCCTTTACTTGTGATAAATGAATTAAATCCCAATCAATATGTCAATATTGGTCAAAACGTATATTATTTGTTCATCTTAAGCTAAAATACTAGTGTTTATTTGTTAGTGAAACTGTTTTGCAATTGTACTATGGTAACTCGTCTTTATTTTCAGTACATCTGCGAGCGCCATTTCCAGAAGGTCTGCGGGAAGAGTCTGTTCACCGGCCTGAAGGCCACCACGCACTTCGGAAGGCCGCAGTTCGAGCAGTTCTTTAAATCCCTACACTACGAGCACCCGAAGGTAACCTAGGCAACGGAGAACGTCGGAGTTGTCTCCCTTTTATTATAATATTTTTGCACACTAGAATCATGTTTAGCGGTACGTACCCCACGGTATATTTTCCTTCCTAACAAAATATTACCAATAGGAAGCATGTTTTAATATTTTCAACACGAGCCCCCGAAGAAAACTGAGGCACCAGTGACGTCATAGCTGCCTCGATTTTATTCTATAGTATTATGCAATCGCATTTTAGTGTTGCATTACGAACACCCAATGGAAATCAAGGCACTATTTGCGCCAAAGTTGATTGCCTTTAATTGCATGAGACTGTTTTTACGGTAGTGACTTTCATCCTTGTATTACAATCATTTTTTGTACTACAATCATTCAAAGAGAGGCACATCGGCAAGTTTTGTATGTACTTTCAGCCCTTTATGTAAACATTGTGTTCGTGACTACCGAAACGCACATACATTTTAGTATGTTCATGGCGGATATATATGGTGACGCTGTTTGTTTTATAGCAAATACGTGGTTTACGTTTGGTACAATACGTTTAAATCCATTGCAACTCGTGTAAGATGAATATAATTTCATTGAATCCTTAATGAAATGCATCACAAGGGTTATCAGAAAATTAACACATTCAAGTCACGAACTTTTTGTATGAACTAAAGATGATAATCAAGGAAAACTATTTGATAACTTTGACCCAGTTGAGGTAATTTGAATGCAATTTCCATTTGTGGAAACGTTCATTAACCGTGAACTCTCCATTACAGGTTCGACAAGTGGGCGTGTTCAGCTGCGGACCGCCCCCTATGACCCAGAATGTGGACCACGCATGCGCGGCAGTGAATAAATACACGGACTTCCCCAGCTATGTCCACCACTTTGAAAACTTTTAACGCATCGGAACTTTGTGAATAAAGTGAATATGATCGGAGATGTGGCATGTGTAGTGCTTTCAGCATGGATGTATTTTATACGAATCACATTTAGTCTTGCAAATACATATACTGATTTACAAGGGTGGCCGTCAACAGTATCAACAGTCTAGATGACAAAACGTTTCATATTATCCACATTATGATTTTTAGATGTGAAACGTATGAGGCGCGTCATTGGAAAACCGGACTTAATGCTTGTGCGTAAAGTGTCGTCCCGGATAAGCGTGTGCAGTCCGCACAGGCTAATCCGGGACGGCGCTTTCCGCTTTCTGGTATTTGCTATTTCAAGGAAGTCTCTTCTAAACATAAATCCATTGTAGTGCCGTCCTGGATTAGTCTGTGTGGACTGCTTTTATGAAAATAACCAGTCGATATGTCATTCTGCTGAGTATTGCTTTAACATGTACATGTATATGCATTAAATTACGTTACAGCTTTGTTGCCTTTGTTGATGTCTTTAGCTTTTGTAAGAAAATAAAACAACGAGAAATTGCACAGGGCAAACAGTATCGACCCAGTAACTCAGTTCTGTGGGCTTATCGGGTCACAGTGTTGGCCGACAGTGGGGGATTAAACTATGGCGTACAATTTGAGTCAAAAGTACATATGTGCATGGCAGCTAATATAGATGTACCTGTTGTTATAAATTTATGACTGGAGTCATACAGTTGTAACAGCAGTTACATTTACAGATATAACTGCTGTTACAATTTATTCCGAAAGTATGATAATATGACAGTTGTCATAAAATAATAATCGCAGTTACACTTTTTTTCTGATTCATTTATTTATAAAATATGTATCTTTAACTTATTTTTTTGACTTAAAAATTCATATTTAAATATATATTTATATAGCAATTTTGACAAAAAGGCATTGTACAAGACGTGTTTTAATTTGCCAAACAGGCTTAGAGCTTACATGTAACAGCGGTTATGATGTCATGACGATTGCCATATTTTATGATTGTTGGTATAAATTATTTCTGCAGTTATATTTGTAAATGAACTGCCGTTACAAATTTATAACTGCAGTCATGAAATTGTTACTGCGGTTACCATTTTATAACAACAGTTACATCTATATTTAGCTAGCAGGCGTATATGTACTTTTGACACAAATGGTACGCCATATTAAACGATGTGAATGCATAGATGCGTGGCAATTGGTTACCATAATTATAAGCACAACTGCATAGTAATAAAGGTGGCAGCAGACTAGTAAAAAAATCGCGGACTTTGTTGTTCTTCAAATTATGTATTTTTCATTTGTTGAGAATTATGGTTGATTTTTAAGCACAACAGTACAGGAAGAAATTGTTTTCACATTTCACTGAATCCGGTGTGAAAATAATGACACACACGGAATTCTTCCTTTAGATATGCGATGTACTAGATTTAGTACTACATAATGAGATCTCTGTAAAAACAAATCAACAAAACTGCTTAAAAGAGAAAACCCAAAGTGGGAATCGAACTCACGATTTAGGAGCCTTAAGAAGTATAAGAAGCAATATGAAGTAATAATAAAACATGACAATATTTAGACAGAACCGTTTTCATCTGCGTTTAATTTTAGATTTTTTTTTATTATACCATCCCAGGAAGATCGTTGTCGTAGGCATAGTCCATTTCTACAAAACGTTTTGAGATTTCATAAAAATTAATGATGTCGTTGTCTGGCTGCATATGATATCTTGAAACTCAGACAATGAAATCGTTAAGTTTGGCTTAAATATAATCCATTTATGTCACATAGATAGTTGGCAAATATATGCAAGGACATTTACTAAATGCATTTTTAACCGATGTATTTAAGAACAAATGGTGTTTTATTGATACATGATATAAGGATGATATATTTATGTTAATTCACATAATTACCTAACAAGGCTATAAACCTATTGCTATTAGTACTCCCCCCCCCCCAAAAAAATTAAAATAACTCTATATAAGTATGATATTTTTTATCAATTGTTAATCCACATAATTACATAATAACAAAGTTATAAACCTATTGTTTTATATCATTTATGTTTTACATAATTCTGCTAGATCTAATAATCATTCCAGCATTTCATATTCTAACATTCCTATAGCAGTGAAATACCTTCGTTTTATTCACTCCAGATAATGATCGTATGGCAATACATTTGCTACATTCATAATATGCAGCAGAGTGTTAAAGGGACTTGTCAGCAGATTTTGTGTTTTTCGAAATATGCTATTAGACGTCTTAATTCTACAAATTAGAGCATCTAAACTGAAGAACTTTCAGTACTGTTACAAGAAAAGCATGCAAAGGAAAAGAAAAAATATAAGTTGCTTTCACCGGGGTTCGAATCTTAGACCTCCGGATCAAAAGTCTAACACGCTAACCTCTCATACCGATGTATACACTAGTGTATATTTTAGTTTATGTAATAGATGTGAGTGTTTTCTTCTATATTAATGGAAAACTACACAAAAATCTCCAAAAAGATTATTCCATCGTTTCGTTGCAAATGCTTTATAATTTTATACATTTCAACTCTAATTACACTTACACAACTGAACAGAACAACATGTATTTACTAGGGATGTCGACGAATAATTGATTATTATGTATTCGATTATTCGAATACCTGTCCGAATATGCGAATACATTACAGTTATTCGAATATCAAAATAAAAAAAAATCTTTTGTTGACGACAGCTTGCTATTTTGACATACCTGGGGAGTTTGAATGTGCAACGTGTGAATCAAAGGGAGGGAGATTGACACTTATGATATGGATCCATATGTTCTTTATGGGACTATGTTTCCTAAATATGACTTCAAGAGTGCATTATGATATAAAAGTCGGATACTATGTACACTATATTTCTATGTCAGTAGTCTTATTTCGCTCCTTTATATACACTATTCTTTTATTTCTGGATTCTTCGACACACATTTCGAAAATTATCAACTCACCAATCTATGGACAGTTCATTTTAAATCACCGTGATTATTCATTATTATATGACCTATAAATAGATACTCTCCCATTGGTCCAGACAGCTATCGGCAAGCAAACGTAAATATCATATTCACTGGCCTAAACTGATGTTCACTGGGCTAAAAATAGATTTCGACTCATTCAATTACCTAAATTAGCATTTTCTGAAAATGAGCAAATGTCAATCTTGCTTCCCAGCACACACTTTAAAATGTATTAGATACCCATAAGGATACCCGAACCAATGGCGACGAATAAAACTTCCGTTGCTGTTTTGATTTCTGCACAGTTAATACAAACAAACAGGTATACTTTTCTGTATGACGGCAGATTATTTAAATATCATATTTTACACGAAGTTAATTAGATCGAATTGCTCTAAATGTTATACTGGTGCAGTGCCTAAATCCGCCACATTTGGGGGGTATTTTTATGATATTTTCAAAAGTTGTTTACCGATTGACATAAAAAGTCACGTAAATCAAGTTAGGTTTAATGTGCATGTACTGACATGTTTTGGTTACATTTCAAATACTTGGCAAATGAAAAATATTTATGCTTTATGCTCTTTATGCACATGCTCCCATAGACATAATATTAAAAAACGATAATTTAATTTTATCATAGCCACCATGCGGGGCCTCAAAATTGTGCATGCGCAGTATGAAATAGATTCCCCGCATGCAGTTTGTTTGCATTTAGGGGTTAGGTACAAAATAATTGGATAAAACATTAATTTATGCACAAATCAAGATGAAAACTATTCAGCGTTGTTAAGGGAAAGTATCTGATTGATCGAGATCAACAAATCACCGGTAAAAAACGCTTATTCAGGTTATTCGGATTTAGGCACTGGGCCAGTATTCCTGTTCAGTGACTAAAATTGTCAACACTAACAGACTATTTCACTTTCGTTTATGACTTAATTACTTGACCATAATGATAAGAATACTTCATTATTATGCATAGTTTTCGGGTAATGTGAAATATTGGAATAAATACATGAACTTCTTTCTTTGATCAGAACTGAAAGAATAAGAAACGTTTGTCAGTATGTGCTGACAAAATAAACCTTTTCTTGAATTAAAACAATCATGTAATAAAACAATTTTTGAGTAGGGAGCCAGTAAATATGATCTGATATTCACTGGTAGAATTTCATATTCACCTAGGCGCAGATCATATTCACTGGCTCCTTAGTCAATAATTGTATAATGTTACACGCGAATCACTGCATGCAGTCATTAATATGACAAGTACAGTGAAATGTAAAACCCATTCAGGATCGTAAATATTACAATGTGACTGCGTGCAAAATACATTAAATGTGGCACGTCGTGGGAAAACCGGACTTAATACATGTGCGTAAAATGTCGTCCCGGATTAGCCATTGCATTCTGCACAGGCTAATCCGGGGCGGCACTTTCCGCCTAAGGTGGATTTATGTTTAGAAGAGACATTCTTGAAACAGAAAATACCATAAAAGCGGAAATTGTCGTCCCGTATTAGCCTATGCAGACTGCACAGGCTAATCCGGGACGACACTTTACGCACATGCATTATGACCGGTTTTCTTACGACGAGCCACATTTTATTTGATCTTAATATTTGAATTCACACGTTAAGCTAAACTGGATTCACCGATACGCAGCTACGTACGTTGGATATAAGATTGGTATATAAAGGCCTGCTAAACGGGACACTGTCACATCCTGAAATGCTCGGTGTTGTGATCTTTGCCAGTGTGGCCTGTGCGGCCGTCAATGCCTTTGCCTCAGGGATGGTTTCTATGGAATGCATGCAGTGCATTTGCCTGGTGAGTACCGTTTTCTTGCGTATATTAAATAAATTATAAATTTGTGGAAAAATAAATACTATAAATTTAAATAGTGCAGTTACAAATACGGTAAATGCATTACAATCCATGCATGTCTTTGTTACAACATATAAGAGGTTACTCAAAGCAAATTGTGATTAAATCATGGAAGTACATGTACACAACGACTGCTTAACTTTGGTCACTCTTCTGGCAGCCTTGCCTTCAGTGATGCAATAGTATCGAATGTTGCAATGCAATAGTATCGAATGTTGCACAGCTCTAGGCAAAATTCCATTAACTCGTGATTATTTAATACCGCTATACAATATCAAAAGAATACATATTAACACAAACAGCAACAAATATAATGATTTTACGCATGATTTGTTAGCAAGAGACCGGCTGTATGGACCTTGACTGTGCGCCGGACATGGGCTCGGATTCATGCGGTTACTTTCAGATAAAAGAACCCTATTGGATAGACTGCGGTCGCCCTGGATCTGGTAAGCATTTCCACCGTTTTGTCAACAATCTGAATGCGGGAACGATAAATGTATTAAAATTCTATCGTCTAGTGAGACGCACTTATAACGTCTTTGTATCAACTTTTCAAACGTTTGGCCTTGTAACCACTTGCATATACTGCATAACATCAGCTCCCCAAACCGTGAATTATGTGACATTTCATAGGGTGGAAACAATGTGCCAGGGACCTCCAGTGCGCCTCCCAGTGCGTGCAGAGCTACATGCAGAGGTACGTCAGAGGCGAGCACTCGTGCGAGGTCTTCGCTCGTGTGCACAATGGCGGTCCTCAAGGACATCGCCGTACCAGCACAATCCAGTACTGGAAAAATCTCCTCAAAAAGCCTGGATGTGCCATGCTGGATAAACATTCAGAACTTTGATAAAAATCACTCTATTGCCTGGTTCTAATTAAATATTAAACGTTGCTCATGTCTTGTATGGAAATAAATACTTTCAATGTTAATGTACCTCATGGTACCGAGGTGGGTTTTTTTTCAAGTCCATTCAAATTTGATTTATTACGGAAGAAATGTTGTGACCATGCGTATGCACAGCACTATGAAAAGAAAACTTAAACATTGGATAGATATCATACATATTACACATTATGTTTATAAATGTTATATATATGATTTATATTAAACACCAAACCACAGATGGATATATTTACATCAGTTATCACATAATTATTATGAATCTTTTAACCGCCAACATTTGTACGGTAAAACAGCGTGAAATCTAAACGGAATTCCAAATCAAACAAGTGTTATAAACTGGTTCAGCAAATATCTACAAAAAAACAACATTTCTTTGCGTTGAGATTGTAATACCGGGGACAAATGTCCGTCATCACGACACAAGAGTCATTTTGATTTACATTTTACTTTCATCATACGATGGGAGTATTAATTATTGTATATGTCTAATAATTATTGTCCCTGGTATTTGCACCAAGTATTACTGTAAATCAGTGTTGTGTTGTGATGTGCAACAACATGCTCTCCTCTGGTTCAATATAACCCTAAACCGTAAATCACAACATGTTAAATCAACTAATTGATTACATACAATTTACATTTATGCCAGAGTGTGCGCATGTTACACAAATGGTGCCCGATGGCAATTTGAGTATTGTTTTGAACGACATGTATTTGCTTGTAATACCTATTAAACTAAATATAATGCAATTAATTGAGGCTCACTGTAAACTTGACTGGTCGCTATATTAAAATTTCTACTGATTGTTATTCGTGATAAATAGTATTTCTCTGGATATTTGCTCCTGTGACTACTCTAACATATTGAAGTGCCCAGCATTTTGGTGCTTTATAAGACTTATAATTTAATGTACTTACTTGTTGAATTCCATTTGTACATGCACAATATCTATTGTCCAATTGTGTCTATGCATGCGAGTGTCCACGAATCCGTTATTTTGTAGGTTTTTCGCAACTCCCATATGCATTTTTACCTGATGACCATTTGTTAGTAGTAATCATTCAGGCAAAATGCACTGCAAATTGATTTTCATTCTCCAATAATTTTATTGTGTCGTGTTGACATTGTTGTTTAACATTAATTAGCCTCCTTGAATGGCGCTTACTTTCTGCACTGGAGTTTCATCCCTGAATGCTTCGCACGGCGCTTGTTTTTCTGGTAAGATGGCGTTGCGGTTGAGCGGGAAAATCCCTGCTTTCTTAAATGTGGACAGTATGTTCAGGGGGCTGACAGACTTCAAGTAAGCTTTGCACGCAATGGTTGCTATCCCGTGTTTGGTCACCACCTTCGCCATGTTGGCCTGCATGTAGGTAGCACATTCGGAGTAGTAATAACGCTTGAACGGGACGAAAACCGCAACATCGAGCGGCTGAAGAATATGCGACGTATGGGCAGGAAGCACAAACAAATGGATGTTCCTGTCCTAGGCCCAACGAATCATCTCAGGCGACGTATGCGATGTGTGGCCGTCAAAAATAAGCAGCACGGGCTGGCTAATGTCGGAGCGGTTGACATACTTCAGGAAATGGGTCTCCATAAACTCCTTGAAGACGTCTGCGTTGGACCAACCAGTCTCCGACACCGTTGCCATAGATCCGGCTGTTGTACCTTTCATGAGGTCCTCGTTCAATCTTTTAACTTTGTAATGGTCATTTATGTAATTTATTTTAGAGCTGATGTGTGTTAAATTACTATAAATATTTTTTTTTTCATCAAGAAATTTCTGATTCAAAGACTACAACATCTAAATTTATGTTCTTGTTTAAATAATTAACTAACTATATTGCCATAATATTTTAGGCTAATGACGGGACATACGCAGTTATTTAGTGGCCAATGTGCAAATAAAGCTATTAAATTCAGAATGAATAAAAGAACTTTTAAAAACTGACTTAATGCGTTAATTACTCTACATTATATCTTTGTTTTAAAAGTCACCTTTAACTATGTTCACCTTTAAAGACAAAGAAAGGGGGCATGTGGTTCCCGGCAGCGTTGGCACACGCTATGATCGTGGTTGTTGCAGAGCGCGGGGACGTCACCGACTGTGGCTTCTCTTTTGTGGGGGCGATTATGTTCGGGGGGCGATGTTCAGGACTTATCCCGGTCTCGTCCATGTTGTAGATATGCTGAGGACGGTCATGCTATCCCAAGTCTGCAAGTGTCTTCTCAAGGTTGCTGTAGAAGTACTCTACAGACTCTGGGGTCGAGTTCCGGGCCCTGTTGCTATCTAAAGCTGACGGCTTTTTGGACACTACCATAGAACGCCACCTCTGCAAAAAGCCATACAGCCAGCAAATGCTTAAAGGCTTGTTTACTGGTCGTCTCCCAAAAATGAAGGCCATCTCACCGGCGTACATCTGTAGGGCTGCATTAGAAATGCCGTACCCCAACCTAGCCATCACCTCAGTGAACTCTACGAGCCCTAATTCTTCTTCTTCCGTGAAGATGGTTTCTCTACCAAAGTCATCAGGATCGATCTTGCCACTGATCCTGTCTCGGAGAGTCTGGTATGGAATACCGTACTCCAAAGCCGTCTTGCGTATGGATTTCTTGTTACATCGTACATCTGAGACAGCCTTCAACATAGTTTCTGCCGAATACTGTCTGTACCTGCAATGGTACTTTGATGAATTTGCCTAACAGAGAATTGGGGAAAATAATTAAATGACTGACGCAAATTGGATTTTAATTGGTAACGTCAATACTAACAAAACGGACATAAAATCCCGTATACGGGCCTCAAAGCAACTTAGCGCTTCCATAATAGTGAAGCGAAAAAGTCACGTGACACAACAGAAAAACATCCAAACGCTGACGAGAGAAGGAAATGTGAAAAGCAACCTCAAATAAGAATATTTTGACCAATATTTACAGGAAATCTAAGGCAATTTATGTTTCGGTAAATGTTTTTGGCATATTCGTAACGGTTTGTACCTGTTTTTGTCGCATATTCTTCTTCTAATGACAGAGAGATGAAGTATGTGCTACCTTGATAAGAATTCGGACACGCGCGGATTCGCGGATTAAGTGTTTATTACGTCATAAGCAAGTGGCCGAATAGACAGAGGTGGTCATAAGCAAGTGGCCGAATAGACAGAGGTGGCCGAATAGATAGGAAGGAAGGATACTCAAGTTGTAGGAATCTTCGGTACTATTTGGTTGGCCGATTTCTTAATATAATGATGTTGAATATAATTGCTAAGTATTTAAAGTCAAACATTGTACTGTACCCTATTTTTATCCGATTTTATTGTCAGAATATTCATTGTTGCAAACATGTGTTCCACCATTTGTGTCTTGAATTCTGGGACGTAGGTTACATCATACTATAAAGTTGCTGTCTCAGAGTATCGATATATCATTGTCAAATATGAAAAGATATTAGACAACCATGAATGTGGTATGTTTTATCATCACATGTGAATAATATATAATATTTTTCTAGATTTTTATTGAATTCCAATATGGCGACCGTTCCTGTCCGCTTCCTACTTGTATCCATAGAGCGCGTTCCATAGATGGGTTATTTTAGGGACTCAGCGTTCTTTTATTTGGTCATTGTTTGGGAGGTTTCGGGATGGGACAAAAACGGGTATATAGTGGGGAATTATGTGGGCGTTTGCCCTTTTGGGTTAATTTGGGGCTTTCGCCCACCCGTGGGTATAAAAGGAGCGGGTTTTCTTATGTAAATCACTCTGGTCGCACAACATCATTGGGAGAATCGTGTGTTGGTTCAAGTTTCGGAACTAGATATATTTTTAAAAGTAAATAAAGTTTATCTCTACTAATCATATTAAGTAAAAAAATTGTCTTGTATTTCGTCATTATAGTGAATTAAAATACGTAACTTTTGTATAAGAGACCAGAGTCATTGCACTTCAAACAATAGTGGATTGTTGCCTTAGTTGTAGTACAAACGACGTGGACACTCAAATTTAATAAATGAACTTATTGACGTTATATGGCAAGTTATGTTGTATTTTTAACGCTGTTGCAAGTCATTAATTTGACTGGTAATTAAAACGTAAAGCGTTGAACTTCTTGTCTTATCTTATATCGACGTTTAAGAGGAACAACAGAAGCCCCATATGCTGGGCCCAACAATATTCTTGATTTTATCCATCATACAGCATGTCCATCTATCCGTCCGTCTGTCCGTCCGTCCGTCTGGTACTTCTTTTCGTGCGAAATCTCATGCACTAATGACTCGAATTCAATCGAACTGTATTCAAGGATGCAGCATCCCTACCAAAGGACCTTGCCAGGTCGTTCCGGTCTGTGGATTTTTCAGAGAGTACCGTAAAAGCTCTATGTTTTCGGACACTTCAAAATAAGAAAAAAAATTTGGTCCGAAAATTTATAGACACTATTACAAAGTTGCAATTACGTTCGGATGTGTCCGGCGTGTAACGTTTTTTGCCGAATATACACGGATAGTATCGATTAATGATTGCGCTTGCTGGTTAAATACCACGCCGTATATTATTAGTATTTTATCCTACCACTAAATGATTTTATAGAAGAAAATCTAGGGTGTCAGATAAACTTAAGCTTTATCCGAAACCTAGCCTTTATCTAACACCTACATGACGGACTACTTTTTTGTACCTTTCATTTCCGGTTAAAGGTCAAATGAAGTTACGACTTGTTTACAATTTTACTCGATAATATTAATCAATACATTTAAGAAGCTTTTTATTTTATGAATAATAAAATTGAAAATTGTACATTTTGTTGTTATTCTATATAATTACACTCAATGTCAACAATAACAACATCGCATAAACAATAATAGACTAATAACAAAGCCTCGCCATGTAAACTTTTCTCCAACTCGCCGAATTAACTCCAGTACATTAAAACACTAACCTAATATTCTCTATAGTTATGGTACATGGCTCTTTACCCAATAACGCCAATGTAACGGTCCACCGCCTCCACTCATTCATCTGCCAGGTTTTATGACCTTCATCCGGTTGTAAAAACAACTGTGGGATGTGTCACCGGATTAACGCAAACAGGCTAGAAATCTTCTAAAATACCACTGTCATATAAAATGTCCGGACATATAGACTAATTAATTATGGGCTAAAACCAGGATGTCCGAATATATATATAGTGTCAAAAATAATTATTTTGGCTAAAAAAGAGTGTGTCCGAAAATGTATAGTGTCCGAAAACATAGAGCTTTACGGTAGTTACACTTTAAATTGGGTTTATAACTTGGCCATGGAAGTAGGGATTGTAACTTTGGCCATGGAAGTAGGTATTGTTACATTAAGAGACACACATGTTTGCCGCAGTGATAGGGTGTGTGATGCTCAAGGTTATGTTCACACCTAGATGTTAAAGGTAAAACTTGTCACTTTTCTTGTCCGCCCTTTTACTTGCCATAGATTTTCAACCTAATTAGCACAAATGTTAACCTCAACAAGACGGAGTAAAGCGCACATTAACCAGGTCCGTAGGTCAAACAACGTGTAAACATTACAACCGTATAGATCTAGAGGACTCAGTGACTTTCATTGAATATTCACGGTGATTTAACACTCCGCTACATAATTATAAATGTAGAAAAGAGATTGTCATATTGTCTGGCATGGGTACAATGATAATTAGAAGAAGCATGAAGAACATACATGAATAAAACCTGCCGTTCACTAACCCCCCGAAGGGTTTAAAAAAGCGGAAATCGAGAAATCGGGATGTTCGTCATGTATTCGCGATGTTCTGGAACCCTTCAGTGTCATTCCTTAACACTCCCGGAAACCTTTTTGGCACTTCGGGCCAAATCGGGAACGAACAAACTTAAACATCCAAGTTTTAAAATCTTCAACATCCAAATATGAAAAGTTTGAACGCCGAATGTTTTATTCCAACCGGCTTCGGGATCTTCGGCAAACCATTTGCAACAATTCGTGTAAATGTTTTCAGAATTTATTAATAACTTTTTTCATAATAAGTACATTTTCGAAGAGGAATAACAATTTCTATTTCAATTAATTCAAATCAGATTTGCACCTCACCAACAAGGAGATTGTGTCTGCTTTTTTGTTTTGCAATTTCCCGGAAATATTCACTTATTTTCTCTCAGATGTTTTGTACTTTTTTAACACTTTAATACATGTATCTTGGAATTTCCATTGACAAAAATCAAGAACTAACACTGAATTTCGTTATTTATTGATTTTATTGAACGAGCGCATAATGACCAAGGAATTTATTGGTTTATTGTTGAAATGTTTTAATAGTATTATACATCGTAACGAAAAGGCACTCCTTTAAAAGTCGTGCAGAAGATAAAACATGTACTTTATTTCAATGCCAAACATCACTATATACCTGGACATCAGTTTGAAATACTTAACGTTCTCTTTCTTTCCCGTTAGGACTCATATGTCTTCTTTCCAAGCGGAAAGTTAAGGTGGTATGATCCAAACACCTTCACTCGCTCATTCAGGATACCCTGCAGGTTTTCCGCGAGCACGAACCTCCCTTGCGGATGCTTGTCTCCGTCGCTGATCATCGCAAGGTTTCTCTGCGCAAGTCTTTTCAACGAGCCGATCGGTGCGTCCTTGTCCTTGTTTATTCCTTCGTTTTGTATCATTTCGTCTATTTTCTCGTCCAGTTTCCGAACAATGTCCTTAAGCATCGACTCGCCCTTTTTGATTCCTTTTTTGTACTTGTTAAATTCTACATGCATTTCATCTTTGCTACTTGACATTATTTCTTCGAGTTTGTTGGAAAGTTGTTTTAATTCTTCGTCCATCTTCCTTCGAGCATTTTCCATATTAGAATCAATTTTTTCCAACACTTCTACGCGCGCCGTTTTCTTCTTGTTTAAATCATGGCGAAGGCTTATCAGTTCAGCGGCGAGCTTACCATATTGTGACGTCATACTGTTAATGTCGATTACGTCACAGCTCTTATGTTGCCCGTCGATGAAGCACTGTGTACATACGATATCGGTGCAGTCACGACAGATGATATTGGCCAGCACTGCGGGATGTTTCGAGCATTGGAGTTTGGAAGCCATAACTGCAACGTCTAAAATAAAGTTTGCCGATGTAATAGTTGCACAAATAATCATATGTAGTTCTATATTTAGATCTATATTAGACTGGACAATAGCCTGAAGTTCATAACAAATATTGCCATAGCGTATTGAATAATGACTTATAGATCTAAAATATGTCTTTTTGCGAGTTTTCCCTGCAAATAAAAACACGTTTTTTTTTTATGTTAATACATCGTTGCATTTAATATAGCATTAATTATTACGTTTAAATTTGCTTGTTTATGTAATTTTATGAACAAACGTTACACTCTTTCACAATGATAAGGAAGCATAGGTATAGAATGGTAATTTAAATGCACCTACTTGTTAATTTACGTGTGGTATTTATTCTTTCTGAGTTCGGCAACCGTGTGACAGATAATGCATGAATCGTTTACAAATCTGTTAATCTTCAATTTCGTCCTAGTTTATAGAAGATAATCTAAATGTTTGCAAAGTGGTCCAGGGGTGTAGGCAGGGCATTTCGTTTAAAAGTCAGAAACGGTAAGCGACTGAGTATACGCACAATAAAAGCTTAAGGTGTACATCCTAAAAGCAACAGCAGTAACTATTTATATCGCTCTATATATAGTACATTTCAGATCAAGCAAAACGCTTTTCATCCACATTAAATGATGTACGTACAACGGTTATACCCACGTGCGAATATGAGTATGCATTAACATTACGCTCATGTGCGTCTTGCAAAATGATGACAGTGGTTATTAAATCGTCAAATTGCAGGTATAAATATCACATTTATAACCAATCGTTTTCACACAGTACTTATATTAATTTTACTCTTTTTCTTTCGGTAGATAGCCTATATATATGGTACATGGGCTAAAGGTAACATTTGTGAAGTAAGTATGAAAAAGTGACAGGGGTCGGGGTCTTCACTTGCGCTCAACTCGAGCTATTTACTTTGATAATGCGCAACGATTGGTGGTACAAATAAATTGAATGCATGTTAATTTTGCAACCCCTCTTATTGACGTTGTTGTTTTTGTGCAAAGACGGATAGTGCAAGAGAATGATTGCCTATATCTGGTATATACTTTGTTCTGTGATACATCACGTGTACCATACTGGCGCCTTACGTGTAATTCTAATACACTATTTACTTCGCATGTATAATGGTGCCTACATTCTTAAAATATTGGGTTGTATGGCTAGATTGTAAACATGATAAACGGAGCCAAAGTACACAAACCGCATAAAAGGCACAAGAGTCAGACTATATTATGTAAATTTATTTTCTGTGTTTTTTTATGTTTTCATATTTATTTATTATAAAATATAACATATGTTGACATATTTGTAAGACAAAAGCATGTAAGCATATAGACAGACAAAAAAAATATAATGACAATTCATGGCAACACAAGTTACATAATTATCAATACATTAATTATATTAATCAATACAGTGTGTATAAAAAATGTAATTTTAACTGTTACAAAATACATAATTATATTCATATGAAATTTTAAAAGTGGTAAATGGAGGATACTCCTTTTAAATGTTATTAAGAGTTATTCTTTTAAACAATTATTTATTTATTTAAGATTCATTTCTCAGTTTACCTTTCGCCTCAGGTTGAGCAATTGATTCTTATAATAAGAAACACATTAGTACATGCATATCTTGCAAAACGTTGGCTCAAAACTGCCATAAAGCATTCCTGACTGCCGCTACTGATTCTAGGAGGGTACCCCAAATCAGAACAAAATAATGTACTTTAAAACTGCCATAAGATGAATTTTCGAAAGTCACTGTTTTCTTGTTAAAGGGGCTGTTCAAACACAATTAGATATCAAGCCACTTAATGCATAAATATTGTTTTTATTTATTTATTTATTGTCATTTTTAAATAATAAACCGCAAGAAAATGTTGTTTTGGTAATTATGTGACATGCGTTTGTGTTAATTTAATAAATATAATTAATAAATAAAAACAAAAACAAACACGCATTATGATATTATACTGCATGCTTCCTGAATACATGCACCTGGTAACTTTCTTATGAACAATACTTGTTAAATGTTTCTAAAAATTAAAAAAGTTACATTGTCTCTATTCAATCAGTTTCGTTCGTAAACCACCTTTAATACACTAATGTTTGATTATTTTCAGAAGCAGCATACCTGTCTGCCAAAACATCAATATTTATAATATAAATACATGTTTTCTTAAAAATAATATTCAAAATTGGAGTGCATTGTTATACAAATTCTTCACTTCAAACGTTTTTTCTTGATATATATTATTAACATTTTAGCTTGTATCTCAATTGAGTTTCAATATCTCTTAAAAGTATTTTAAACATCCAAGACAAACAGACATAACCTAATAGTTCAACCATTAAATGCACTCAATGTGATGTGTAGGATCATATTTTTCACAAATAATATTTGTCACATGTTTAAGTGTGAGGAACGTGATTGGCCAAAAGACGGGGTGTGCGTGAGCATCACGGAAGAATATGATTTCCTTGCATATCAAAAACTGGATGCGATGATAAACTTCACAGGAAATGTGAAGAATAAGACTGTGACGTGTTAAGAATAATATCGCAATTTTCACAACTGTGATTAATCAGATCCCATTATTCAAAGATGTAAATAATATGATTTGTGAAAAATTTGGTCTTTCAGTCATGTGTCCCTTACGAAGCAAAACTATATTATTAAAATGGCCTCTTATTAAATGAATATTTAAAACATGTATTTGTACGGGGGGAAGGGGCGGTAAAATATTAAAATATTAACTAATATATGTATGTGTTGATTGCACTCTCATATACAGACTACAATGACAATATTTAATATACATGTATTAACATTGAGCATTCTACTAGTACACCTAAACATTTGACGTCAAGTATTTTGTGTAGACTTCGATTTCGTTTGCTGCTTCTGGGTAACGCTGAACATAATGTATAATATAAATGTTTAAATGCGTTCCCAATTGTTTTGGGATTATTGCATTTTCCTGTTTCAAACAGCATTCATCAATACGTTTGCGAAGGACATAGTTTCATGTGGCCCTCTCATTTTAAGCTATGTTTAATACAAATTCTCGGAATATATATAATACTGTAGTGTACTCACCAATAATACAACATGTAATACTTTGTTTCGAAATGTCGTTTGGGAAGTAAAACATGACAAAGGTATCAATATGGATCAACCAATTTTTTGTTCAAGTACTGTAGGTTAAGAAACTTTACAAATATTATCTTGAATGAAGAAGGCTAAGTCTTAAGCGAGACGATAACGGACGCTGACTTGTGCATTTTTGTTAGCTATACATTAAATCCTATAGTATGAATCTCATAAATTGGTATCTGCCATTTGTAGATTTGTCTTTGATATTAAAGTTATGTTGTTAAATCAAAATACCCCGAAACAGTGTCGGGGGTTGCATTTTATGTGTTAAACACATGAAATATATTTGACTATTTGTTAAAGAAAGAAGGACAGGTTTTTAAATAACAATTGAAATACGATATACTATACAATAGTTATTGCGTGTACCACTTTTGTCTGAAAATATATTTATAAAATAAATAAAAGGAAGTTGCAAATAAGTTTTTTGCTAACCACTGTTTATGCAAATTTGCATTTTATGACGTAAAGAAGAAGGGGAAGAAGCAAACAAGTTTTACAGCAAAATCCATGTATAAATATGATTACCCCGTTATCATATAATAAACAATATCAAAAGAAGCAAATTGTTGTCATAGCTAACCTATTTTTCAAGTGTTTACGTTTTCAAAGATTGACTTTGCTCTTCCATTTAAGTTTTAAGGGCACATCTTTATCTCAGTTTTCTTCGAGTGTTTAATGTTACGTTATCTCAATGGCAGTATGTCTGTCGAGAAAGGTCTAGCTAGATTAGGCCGTGTTTATAATCACCATCAAACGGGTAAGCTTTAATAAAGCCTGCATTCGAAAGCTAATCGACTACGGACAGCTTCTACTAGTATGTTAATTTTATTATGTATTTATTGTGTGGCATATGTAAGTATTATTTAATTATAATAAAATAACTACTTGTTTGTGTACATTAATTAATTTAAGTTTATTTTAAAACAGAACAATGTTTATCGTAATTGTTAAACATGAGCAATTTAATAAAAGCATTCCTTTTTAAATAAAGGACCACATGCAGCAAAAAGAGTTCTCTCCTGCTGATGAGGTTCGAGTTTCACATGGTTTATATAAATGTATTTTATTTAAATAATAACAAATTGATATAAATAATTTAAAATATAGAAGTTAATATTTATAGTTATTCAATTATTAGTATAGCCTAATAAAATGATGCGCTTATAGATTTGTAGAAAATAACTGTGTATTCTACATGCCATGATGGAAATTGATTGATTATTTCATGACTTCATTTAATGTTAGAAATTATTAACAAATTATGAATATGTTTCTAATTCATTTCCACCCCCATTTGCAAATTATATCATTGCCATGTATTTCAGTTGTTTGTATTATAAAAATCGAACTATCGTGTTGGTGACAGTTTTCAGTTGTAATGGCGTACAAGTTACGATCACGACCTTTCTGCGACTCCCATGCGTCATCGGTTGCCACGGCGATGTGCACAGATCACAGGGAGTTCATGTGCACCCGGTGCCTTGTGGAGGGAGGCCACAACAATTGCGAACATGTCATAGAAGTGCGTTCCAAATGCCCCATTCAGGAAGCATTGCTTATTGATCTACTTACGCTAAAGAAACACGCGGAGCACAAGCTGTCTACTAGGGAAAAGGTGGAAAGGGAGCTTGAAGACGAAAGGAACCATGTATCCCTTCAAATGGATCAGTACCTGGAAAGATTAAATCAAACACTACAAGCTATTGAAATCAAAACAGCAGAAAACATGGAGAAATACGTAAATGCAAGCAAGGACCTTCTTGAAACCGAAGTTAACACACTAGCGCATGTTCTTCAAAGCCTTGATGAAACTATCGCCAAACTGTTCGAGGCCGATGCTCAACAGATCAACGCGAATACAGGTGAAGAGAAACTCATCACGAATGCGGACTTCCAAGGGATGCTTATCAAAAGGCAGCAAGCACAGAAAATGACGGTGTACATGACTGACCCTAACCACGCTGTCCTGCAGTACGAACTGCTCCAGCCGCTGCAAGACATCGTGAATGGGCGACGAAAACTCTTCGGCAAGGTGTCCATTGAAGAAAAGTCATTGTTGAAATAATTGATTTCCAGTCGTTTTTAACTGTGTGTAACTGTGTATGCAATATGCATACCCGGTGATTTAAAAACTGTTTAACTACGTAAATTACGTACATCGTATATATGAATGTTTATGGATGCTTATAACAGGATAAGGCAGATATTAATATGTAAATCTAGTGTAAAGTATAATAGTACTATTTCAATATTTAAATGTATCAATTTTGTCTTTACTTGTTGTGCTCGTCTTTTTTCGGTGTTGTTGCTTTAATTAATAGATGTCAATGTATCGTATCCATTTAGACTACATGTATAAATAACACCTGTCGAAGTGAGCCTTTCAGAATAAAAGAATGAAAGTGGTTCGAAATACGGATCTGGACACAATAAACAATGCTATTTTATTACATAAACATTTTATCTAATAAACTGTTTTTAGATATATAATATTCACGCGAAAGCTCTGTTGTAAAACAAGATGTATTCAAAATATAAACTTTTGACTCGATTTTATTGAAATGTGTTTAGCCATTCAGAAAGCAGGGACTTGATTGTGTGCGTTTTATTGTCAATTGCTTGTCGGAGTTTGACCTAAGTAGGCGTGTTTATAAATCCCATAGCTCATATTGCCAGGATAAATCGTATGTCGCATGTCGAGGGAAAACCGGTCTTAATGCATGTGAGTAAAGTGTCGTCCCGGATTAGCATGTGCAATCCGCACAGGCTAATCCAGGACGGCATTTTCCGTTTTTATGGTATTGTCTGTTTCAAGGAAGTTCCTTCTAAACATAAATTTACTGTACGCAGACAGTGCCGTCCTGGATTAGCATGTGCGGACTGCATGTTTTACTATTGCATGTTTTATTACTGCATATTTAAAATAGGGGTTAATTATTTCATTATAGCTACTACATTGTATATATCTTTGTTTCAAAATACATGTAAACGCCTACTACCATTATTTTATTTATCTTATAATACAAGGTATACACGTCCGTTTAAATGCAAGTGAGAATCGTTGTAACATGGACACATTGATCTACGGATAAATCAGGATAAATGAAACAGATATTCAGCTGCTAGACGTTTTTAGCATGATTATAAACATATAAAACGACAATTCACCGATATATTTGCCGTGTAGATTTTACACCATGAGATGGTTAATGATCATAATTATACAGCGCACACATCCTCGGTAACCCAGGATTGATTCATTGCGTATACTACATTTTGTGATTATATAGTGTAACGGCATATCACACGTGGGTATTCGACGATGCAGCGCACATTGCACTACTTCAATGCAAAAATGTTATTGTTGGTGTTGCCAGCATGTAAATACATATAGCCCAAAAAGAAGTTGCTAAAACATGTTAGGCAACATTACCTTTTCCCCCTGACAATAAATATGTGTACGTGCCAAACTCTATCACTTATTCGGCCTTGAATGATAAATGTGTCCGTAAACTGTATAATATGAAATAAATTTCCCCTTAGCGCAGTCTTTTGTACATTCATAACTTAACTAGGTTTCGATTCTTAAAACTGGCCCCTGTTAGTTTGGTAAGTGGTCACCCTAGGCGGCTTTCTTTCAGGTAGTTCCTGGCAGCACATTGCGACATAGCCACAATATTTTTTTCTGGAAACTGCAGCTTAAATTCACGAATGGCACAATATTCGGAATTCAGATGATAATCCTCTCCAAAAAGGCTTATAGCCTAACACCGTCTGTATTCGCTTTGAAGTATTTATCAACAAGCTAAACTATTTTTTCAATGACTATTCAAGCTTTCTAAACAGTGCATTTTTCAATGACGATTCAAGCTTTCCAAACAGTGCATGCACAATCTCTTGACATAGTAGTATTAAGCAGCACCGTTTTGATCCAAGATCTTTCCCTACTTTATAGTGGCGTGTAGCCTAGATAAACATATCCATTGGAAAAACCGGTGTCAACATCTTTTGCACAATCGACATGTGAACGTTATTAATTGAATTTCTAGGTAAAACGGATGGTTTGTTAATTAAAATTTGCATTTACACTTTGTTTACTTTTTAATTCCTCTGAATTGACAGCATGATTTTGCTATTTGTTCCAATACATATTAAGTAAATGCTTTTTTTACTCTAAACGATACTAGTAATTGGAAAAAATAGATTTCGGACATTACCCATACGATGTCTTGAACTAACTTGAACCACATTATTAATGTGACGGATAATGTTCTGAACTGTTTAATTAGTTGTTTTTCTAAAGTTTAGTCAGGTTATATATCGGTAGAGATATGATTTGAAGGCAAAAATTGGTATTGAATGATATTCGTGAATGTTTTGATTGATTGAAGATGCTTTTAAATGATACATGTCTTGATGTTTTAGTTATTTAAGGCACATGGACTGGTAAGCTTCAATTATGAGGACAACAACAACAGCTAGCTTGTCTAAGCTGCAGTGTAACCCTGCCAATGTGCGGAACATATGCATCTTAGCACATGTTGATCATGGTATGTGCCGTTATATACT
Source organism: Congeria kusceri (assembly GCA_027627225.1). Classification (NCBI taxonomy): domain Eukaryota; kingdom Metazoa; phylum Mollusca; class Bivalvia; order Myida; family Dreissenidae; genus Congeria; species Congeria kusceri. The sequence goes on along the minus strand of CM051025.1, from coordinate 50,684,881 downwards.
ATAGAAAATTCCAATTTATTTCATAGTATGTGGTGAAATAGTGGAAATTATTCCTTTCGTAAAACTTAAATGAACACTTATATAAAAATAGGAATTTATTGATTTTACAAAATTGATTATGCTCAATTTTTGTTGCATATTTGAAATAATCAGGTTGGAAGATAACTTGTGATAAGAAAAACTATAAATCAACAAGGAAGATAAGAAAAACTAAAAATCAACCAGAACTCCAGATAAGACGCGTATCCGCATATTTACGCATTGAAAATAAAGAAAAACGCATTGAAAATCTGCCCAGTGTGTAACGTTACGCATTGCAAATCTCGGTACGTATTATTAATCGCTTAAACTGCGTAACCGGTTTTAGCAATTTTCCAGTTCAGCTTATAGTGTAAGTTAGCCTCTGAATCGATTAAAAGTGAATCAAGCGAATCTTTCTAGGTTAGATACCAGTAATTCCAATTCCCATAGGGTCCCATTATAAAAAGGCAAAATTTCCAAGCCTTTTTTCTAGCATTTCCTTTGATTCAGATTGTGCAAGCCTGATATCAGTTTAAAGATCAATCTGTCGTCGTCTAAAATTTGCATTAAAAAAGATATGTCATGTTACTTCTAAGAAAATGCATCTAACTTGAATGCAGGCACCGGTAGAAAACAGGGTTTTGGCAGTCCTATTTCGACAAAAGACCCACACCACAGTAAACACACCAAAAAAGTTCACCTTTCAAGTTAGCCTCCAATGAAATGCACCAAAATGTTGCAGACATGCACAGGATATTAGAAATAACCACAAAAGACATGTCTGAGATACCTAAATGGCTTTTATGCCAGAAGAGAAGAAGAACTCTTTAGAAATAGGCACTACTTTTGGACCACGGAGGGATACAAAATGATTTACTGGTATCTAACCTTCTACTCAAAATGGCTTCGCATTGTGTATGTGGGTCAAAAACGGAACGTTTTAAGCTCATTCAGCCAGTTCCAGTAGGCAATATCTTGAAAAATGTTAATCAGAATTAGTCTTATGATGCTTCTCCTATTTAAAAGGTGATAAGTGGCGAATTCATTGTCACAGCAGTTGAAAAATCGAACAAGAAACACAAGCATCACGTGAGTGCAAAATTGTCTGAAAAATTGCTGTAATCCTGAAAAGAAATTATCATGGGCTTATTGTCAAGCAGGAAGGACCAGAATCAGGTTACCTTGTAGGATTTGCACTGAAAAAAAAGTACAAACTATCTGGGCAAATGACTACTAATACCTTGCTAGTAAATGTTATGTTTTGATAGACCTACAGATAATTGTCTACATTCAATTAATTCCATTTGCCAATATTAATGTGTTCATATATAATAAGCACATAAAATACTCTGTTGATCTTGTATAAAAAAATGAAAATACCCTTTACATTTCTCAAATACCCTTTAAAGCTGACAGACTGGGGGTAAAATACCCTTAAACCAAAAAAACCAGGGGGTAAAATACTCTAGGCTAAAACCTTATCTGGAGCTCTGATCAACAAACTCTGGCCTAAGTGAATATTTTTCAGCCATAAAAATGGGCAAAAATATTAATACAGTACACAATGATGCTGCATATATGCAGACTTTGTTGAATTACAGTCAAACCGGCCACAAGGTAAACGGGCCACAAAAACGTCAAACCGGCCACACAGTCATTCGGAAAACAGTAAAACCAGTCTCATTTTTATTTTTCTATACTAATTTGCTGATAGTGTGAATAATAAACATTTATTGTATTACTCTATAAGCCCAAGGTGTGCTGTTTGATTTTATAATAAAAATAGGTTCCGGATCATAAAAAAACGACAATAAATGTATGTAAATATAATTTTATTTGTTTTCTATATCAACATTAGATATATATCAAATATATACCAAATACATACAACAGTGACATATAATTAGTATATTATAATCAAGTACATACCAAATACATACAACATTGACATATGTATCTTGTATTAAAAACGCATAATCATGTTCACAATATACACTTTAAAAACAACAACATTTCACTCTTTCAACGGCTGAATTCAGTGAATAATGATATATTATTTGGACTCACTTGTTTTTCTGGTAGCTGGCACATGAGTCGAGTTTTATCTACTGTGTCACTGGCTTGACAAAATTATATGTACTTTATTTGATGATATCTTCTGAAGAAGAGATACTTTCCAATGCAGTAAGCGAGTAATGAACATATAAAGGTTAGCTAAAATTCATAAGTTTAGGCTATATATCACACCTTTTCAAAGTGTGAAGACGTCTTTAACACATCGATGTGAAACAAAAACGTTATTTTTTATTAAGAAAAGGTGTTACTATATTAACAGATCTGTCTGCATTAGTCATTGAAATTAGAAAAATATGTCCTATCCTTTTTAGAAAAAATACATACAGAGGTAGTAGAAAAACATATTTGAATAATTTTTAATAAGACAATTACACATTTTTGTATATTAAATTTGATAACCTCGATCATAACCTATTTACATATTTGTTATCCATGTGTTAACTTTTACAACAGGCTAAAACACAATTGAATGCTTAAATATAATAAATTATGATCGTTATTGTTGTTGTTGTAGTTAAAAATATATGTTGTTGGTGTGTAAATAAATTAGTCAATAACTGAAAGGATCAATATCAATTAATACAGTATTTTAATAGTACATCAGGCTCCTCATCTACTGCTTTGGGACCGTTAAAACACCGCGTCAGTGTCCACTAGAGATAACGATCAGCGTATATCAGTACACCAGACATCAAGGTGTTATGGTGTCATAACATCGCCAGTTTTCTGATAATGGCAATCTTATGTGTAATTCAAATCTTGTTTAATTATTATGAATCTTATGTTTAATTATTATGTTAGTAAAATATATGTTTGCTTTACTAATCTATTTGAATAACTCATCGTGTCTTTTTGTTTTAAACGCCAAACACTCAAATGCCCAAAAGCAAATATTAATAGTAGTCATTTCAATTAAACGTTGGTTTTGTTATTTTTTATACTTACACCAATGGCTTATCAGGATATTAATTATTCATTAACTGTAATGCTGTTTACAAATGCACATACCACACAATTAAACTACGTATTGTTGTGTATTGTATATTGTATTGTAATTGATAGCCTCGTAAATGTTCACAATATGTATTTTGTCCATGTACTTATGTTGTCATGTTTTCACTTCAGCAGATGAAGGACAAACGATCATAACAAAGATCTTTATTTTTTTTATAGAAATCAATTACCTGTAAATATTTAAAATATGTTCTAATTACACCTTACTATGTACAAACCTTAATTTGCATTGTTATTGAATTTTGTGGCCAGTTTAACTTTTTTGAGGCCGGTTTAACTGTTTTTCTTGGAGAGTGAGGCCGGTTTGACTGTTTTGTGGTCGGTTTGACTTTTTTTAGGCAGGTTTAACTTGTGGCCGGTTTGACTTGTGGCCGGTTTGACTAGCATCCGTTTTTGTTGTTAGTATCAACTTTTTTTAGATTTTATAGTATTATTGTAAAATTGTATTGTAAAACAGTAGCATTCATTAAACTTTCCATTGTGATAACATTCATGTTAATTTGGTGATCTTTATCATTTCATGCTTTTTCATGGGTTACTGGAAATACCGAAATCTACATGAATCTACCAAGATCTTCATGAATCTATCTAAATTATACCAAAATCTTCAATAAAACTATGTATTTTTAGCTCGACGTTTCGAAGACTTTTCATTGTGATAACATTCATGTTAATTTGGTGATCTTATCATTTCATGCGTTTTCATGGGTTACTGGAAATACCGAAATCTACATGAATCTACCAAAATCTTCATGAATCTATCTAAATTATACCAAAATCTTCAATAAAACTATGTATTTTTAGCTCGACGTTTCGAAGAAAAGGCAAGCTATTCTACTCGCCCCGGCGTCAACGTTGGCGTTGGCGTCTGAGCTAGGTTAAAGTTTTTCGGTAAGCTAGTTTCTTAGGAATAGCTTGAGGGATTTCATTCAAACTTGAAACATTTATTCCCCACATTAAAATGAAACTACTCTAGTTTGAAATTTGTAAAAATTATGGGCCTTTTTACTCTTAGAAATTTTACATAAGCTATATGGACAGGTTAAAGTTTTTCGGTAAGCTGGTTTCTCAGGAATGGCTTTAGGGATTTCATTAAAACTTCGAACACTTATTCCTTATATTAAAATGAACTCATGGGCCAATTTGTAGAACTCTAGTTTGAAATTTGTCAAAATTATGGGCCTTTTTACACTTAGAAATTTTTCATATAAGCTATATGCACAGGTTAAAGTTTTTCGGTAAGCTAGTTTTTCAACTTTTCGCTTCCACTCTCTAACTCGAGAACAGATTAAGCTATTTTAATGAAACTGCAAACATAGATACGTTATAGCGAGACCTAGCTAGGGATTGCATATGGGGTGGGTGGGGTCAAGGTCACTGTTACTAAAAGTAGAAAAATGGTGTCCGCTCAATTACTTGAGAACAAACTGAGATATTTTAATAAAACTTAATTCATAGATACCTTATATCAAGACATCACATGGGATTGCATATGAGGTGGGTAAGGTCAACGTCACTGTTACTATAAATGGAAAAAACGGTCTCCGCTCAATAACTTGAGAACGCATCGAGATATTTTAATGAAACTTAATATATAGATACCTTATATTGAGACCTTGCTTGGAATTGCATATGGGGTGGGTGGGGTCAAGGAGTGAGTAACTAAAAATAGGAAAACGGTTTCTGCTCAATAACTTGAAAACGCATTGAGATATTTGAATAAACGTTTATTCATACATACCTTATATCGAGAACTTGCATCGGTTATGCATATGGGGTGGGTGGGGTCAAGGTCACTGTTACTAAAAATAGAAAAACGGTTTCTGCTCAATAACTTGAGAATGCATTGAGATATTTTGATGAAACTTTATACATAGATACCTTATATCAAGACCTCGCTTAGAATTGCATATGAAGCGGGTGGGGTCAAGGTATAGGACACTGTTACTAAAAGTAGAAAAACGTTTTCTGATAAATAACTTGAGAACGCATTGAGATATTTCAATTTAATACATAGATACCTTATATCAAGACCTGGCTTGGGCTCGCATATGGCGTGGGTGGGGTCAAGCTAACTTTTACAAAAAAATTTATTGATGTGCTGACTTTTATGCATTGTGTTGGAAAAATTTGGTTTTTGTGGAATTTGCTTATTTCTTGTTTTTGAAAAAAAAAGCCAGTAACTCTGACAAGCACAAGAAAAGTCAAGTGCGCTGTCCTCCAACAGCTCTTGTTTAGTTAAAATGATGTATTAAGGCATATTTCAAAGACATATAATAATTAGAACCACATATTTCATAATAAAGACAAGTACATGTATTTGGAGAAATAAGTAACAGGAAAAAGGCTATAACATACCATTGCTTTTTGAATGTTACGTATATATTATGCAATTAAAAAAGGTTTAAGCAGGTTAATTAGTTTATCACGTTTAATTAATTGGTTTTAATCAAATTGTTTTTCGTATTGTTTATTCTATACGACACGATGCGATATGCTTATTGCATTAACACATTATACAATGCTTATTCCAAACATAACAGATGTAAATGGAGAAAGTACAAAAACATTTCTTGGTGCATCAATTATCAAATCTTAACAGATCATTCTTCATTTAAAGAGTAAATAATTATATTTTAGTAAAATGACAATATAAAAAATCATCACACTTTACACAAGTATTTTTTACTTCATGTCATTCGGTACGCTTATTTTTCTGAAAATATATTTTGCCAGATCGTCTATTTCTTCTTTTTTGTTGAGATTGGGTGTTTAAAAGATTTTGGAACTTAATCATCAATGGCCAGTGACATTAGTATGGTTTTAGAGTATTTGTTCTCAGTTCCCTATCTTGAGGGTATGTTAATAAAAATGGTATTCGGATTCAATGATATCAATTGTACACGAGTCACATTTTCTGTCAGTAACAGTTGCATTTGTAGATCTGCTTTAATTTATGAGAAGCTTAATTTAGAAGATGACGCTCCAGTGGAGTTGACAGTTTGCACCATGTGTCAATTAATTCAGTCCCTGGTGGTGTTGCTGATGGTGTATAGATAAGCAATAGCAATATACCGTTTCACATGTCACTGAGCAACCTGTGCAGGTCTGGAAAGTCTCCACTGTAATAACATTGTAAAAGTTATATTATTAAGGGAAGAAAACAATTCAATCTTAAAATGTCACCCAAGATTAAGAGACTCAAACAATATTTTTTATCAAAAATAGGGTTGTCCCAATATTTACAAGTTACAGTATATATACTTGTTTGAAAAATGTATTATGTTATAATTTATATAAATATGTATTAAGTAAACACGCGGGACTTGGTGTTGTACATGTTATGTATATAACGTAATGGTACATGTATTTTTTTAAATTTCGTAATACACCCTAATATACTTAAACAAGAGATGTTGTAAAACATGTATGCCCCCCGACTTGCAGCCAAGTTGTGAATATGTGCAATTGTTAAGATTTTTTTTAATATGCAATCCCAAGCGAGGTCTTGGTATACGGTATCTATGTATGAAGTTTCATTAAAATATCTCGATGCGTTCTCAAGTTATTGAGCGGAAACCGTTTTTCTACTTTTAGTAATGGTGACCTTGACCCCACCCACCCCATATGAAATCCCAAGAGAGGTCTCAATATAAGGTATCTATGTATGAATTTTCATTAAAATATCTCGAGGTGTTCTCAAGTTACTGAGCGGAAACCGTTTTCCTATATTTAGCAACGGTGACCTTAACCCCACCCAACCCATATGCAATCCCAAGCGAGGTCTCGATTTAAGGTATCTATGTATGGAGTTTCATTAAATAATCTCAATGCTTGTCAAGTTATTGACGGAAAAGAGTTTTCTATTTTCAGTAACGGTGACCTTGACCTTGACACCACCCACAACATATGCAAACCCAAGAGAGGTCTTAATATAAGATATGTATGTATGAAGTTTTATTAAAATATCTCGATGCGTTGTCAAGTTATTGAGCAGAGACTGTTTTTATATTTTTAGTAACTGTGACCTTGACCCAACCCACCCCATATGCAATACCAAGCGAGGTCTCAATATAAGGTATCTTTGTATGAAGTTTCATTAAAATATCTCAATGCGTTCTCAAGTTATGGAGCAGAAACCTTTTTTCTATTTTTAGTTATGGTGACCTTGATCTTGACCCCACCCACCCCATATGCAATCCCAAGCCAGTTCTCGATATATGGTATCTATGTATGAAGTTTCATTAAAATATACCTTGACCCAACCCACCCCGTATGCAATCCCAAGCGTGGTCTCAATATAAGGTATCTTTGTATGAAGTTTCATTCAACAAAATTTATGCGTTCTCAAGTTATTGAGCGGAAACCATTTTTCTATTTTTAGTAACCTTGACCTTGACCCCACCTGCCCCATATGCTATTCCAAGCGAGGTCTCGATATAAGGTATCTATGTATAAAGTTTCATTAAAATATCTCAATGAGTTATTGAGCGGAAACCATCTATTTTTAGCAACTGTGACCTTGACCTTTGACCAGTTGACCTCAAAATGTATAGGCATCTTCCTTTCCTCCCAAGTAACCAGCATGCCAACTTTCATGATTGTAGGTCAAAGCATTCTCTAGATATCGTGCGGAAACGAAATGGTCTTCGGACAGACCGACCATCCGACCGACCGACATACCGACGGACATGTGCAAAGCAAGATACCCCCACTTCTTCGAAGGGGGGCATAATAATTACTGTTTTTGTTATGTATACATTTATTTGCTAAAGAATCTGCTTCATTATCATTTTTTGTCGTAACAAACAGTTTTGTTGAAATATGATCTAGGCATGAGGGTCTATGATGTTTGAAAATTTTAATTAGTATTTATAAATGTTTTAATGTTGTTGTTGTTGTTCACACAGTTAATCATTTAACTGTTACTTTTTTGTTTGATAAAAGACAACCCGAAAATAAAAAAACAACATTTTTATCTGAAATAAAAACACATTGTAATGACATAAACGGAACTTACTTTAACTTAAGTGTTCACTTCATATGACATGTTATTTTATATGCATAAACAAAGGTTTTTCTAATGATTTCTAGATGTAAAATAAATAATTTTACCTTAATTGCTATTCAAAATTATTTGCATCATTTGATGATAATGCTTTTTTTTGCTTTTTTTATTGATCGATTCATATGGCATGACAATTTGTAAGTTGTTTGCGCGTTTTTACATGATTGTGAACATGTGAATTGGTTGCTAATTCGTTACAAATATTATATATGATTTATTAGATGTTTGCAACTTCATTCAGTGTTATGAATAACAATTCATCGCTGGTTACATGCTTTTTATACTTTGTTATTGACATAAGTTTTATTATAGATTTCGGTATAATTTAGATCGATTCATGTAGATTCCGGTAGATTCACGTAGATTTGGGTATTTCCAGTAACCGCATTTTCATTGTTGAAATCAAAAGGTATTTATTATAATGTTTCAGGAAAGACAACTCTTGCAGATGCCCTGGTGGCAAGTAATGGCATCATCTCCCAGAGAATGGCAGGAAAGGTATAGCTTTAGCCATGCACATTTTGTAGCATATCCACTTAGTCAATCATAACTTATTGTAATATGTCAGTATGTGGCGCGTCGTGAGAAAACCAGTCTTAATGCATGTGCGTAAAGTGTCGTCCCGGATAAGCCTGTGCAGTCCGCACAGGCTTATCTAGGACGGCACTTTCCGCTTTTATGGTATTTTCTGTTTCAAGGAAGTCTCTTCTAAACATAAATGTTTACAATTCTGCACAGGCTAATCCGCGACGACACTACGCACATGCACTAAGTCTGGTTTTCCCACGACGTGCCTCATTTAAATTCAGTCTTGAAATATTGCACTTGCTCGAAGCTTGGGACAAATTCTAATTTAAAAGGACAAGTTAAACTTATCAGCTGTCAGCCTGAAGTGCAAGTACTAGAAGGTTTAAAATTACAAAATCAAGAAATGATCTAACAAAAATTCAACAGTGTTCAGAAATGTTGCCTTATTTAATCACCTTATTTTATTGCATATGACTTACATTAACATAATAACTGTCATTTATATTGATCAGATAATTTTCAGTATGTTTACTCTCTTCATAACACACAAGTTCAGTGAAGATTTGAGCAATATAAATTCATAGCCCAAAATTATTGTGAAGATTCTCTAATGTCATTGGCGGTCTTTATTGACTTTTATCCAGTATTATTTTCACTTGCATTTCAACTGTTCATTGCTTGATTGCTTAATTAATGTTTCAAATTTCTTCGATAGATGTGGTCACATATTTAATACAATTTTACTTTGTAAAACACTTAAAATGCCTTTTTAGCTCGACTTTTCGAAGAAAGGGCAAGCTATTCTACTGCCCCAGGCGTCAGCGTCGGAGCTAGGTTTAAGTTTTTCGGTAAGCTAGTTTCTCAGGAATGGGCTGAGGGGTTTCATTCTAACTTGAAACATGTATTCCTCACATTAAAATGATTCTATAGGCCAAAGTTGGAAACTCTATTTTGAAATTTGTCAAAATTGTGGGCCTTTTTACATTTAGAAATTTTACATAAGCTATATGGACAGGTTAAAGTTTTTGGAAGCTGATTTTTCAGGAATGGCTTAAGGGATTTCATTCAAACTTAGAACACATATTCATTATATTAAAATGAACTCATAGGCCAAATGTGATAACTCTAGTTTGAAATTTGTCAAAATTATGGGCTTTTTTACACTTAAAAATTTAAAATATAAGCTATATGGACAGGTTACAGTTTTTTGGTAAGCTAGTTTATCAACTTTTCGTTTCCACTTTCTAACTTGAAAATGGATTAAGCTATTGTAATGAAACTGCAAACATAGATTCGTTATAGCGAGACCTCGCTAGGGATTGCATATGGGGTGGGTGGGGTTAAGGTCACTGTTACTAAAAATAGAAAAATGGTTTCCAATCAATAACTTTAGAACAAATTGAGACATTTTAGTAAAACTTAATACATAGATACCTTATATTAAGGCCTCACATGGGATTGCATATGGGGTTCGAGGGGTCAAGGTCAAGGTTACTGTTGCTATAAATAGAAAAACGGTTTCCGCTAAAGGCATTTCCCCAGGATTTTGCTAAGGCACAGAGGAAAACAGCTGGGTTGGGAGTGGGGATGGGAGGGGGGGTACCCTCTTGCATGTTCGATTTTTTATTATTTTTTATGTGTACTAAATCAAACTCTTCAGTACTTCAGAGCTAACACAATCACAAAAATAATCAGCCTTTGAAAAGTTTCTTTCTCTCTTTTGTTTCCCAATGACATAACATAATCATAAAAGTCACACACTATAAAATTTATCAAAGAAACACAACAACACAAGTGGCAAAAGTATTATAACCTGGAAATAGATAATAACACTGTTTACCTAAATGTATACCTCTTTCAATGAAGTAATTGACATATTATCACAAAATTATCATAAATGACTTTAAACAAAGCTTTATTTTATACTTCATTTGATGTCTGAAATGTTCAGGTCTTCCACTATCCAACACTTATATCCAACACAAACATGTTATGTTAGTGCAAGCCCTGTACACGAATTTAGAAAGCTCTCCTTCATGGTTTCTGCTGGTGCCACATGTCCACCGACATGTTGATGAGGCATAGTGTTCATGTTGATTATCTGGTACTAAAATGTTCTTCTGAGAAGAGGTCCATGGGTGCAGGCTGCCAACAAAGCGTTAAGAACTTAGTTGGAGAGACATGATCTGTGTGTATTTTTCACCTTGTTCATGGTTAGAATCCCCTGTCACAATCTGCAAAAAAAAAATAAACATTGTTCGTGTGCTGCGCACATTTAATTAAACTGTACAAATGAAAGGTTTAAAGTAGATGACTAGACTTTAGGCTCTATGCTACATGTTTCTTTACATGCTGGTGAAACAGACTGCAGTGTCAGAGCCACAGACTCAATTGCTGCATCATTTTGTCTTACAAAAAAATTTGCGGTTCCTCCTAAGTTAGACTAGATATAGATCTATTTGGCCTTTCATTATAAAATTAGAAATATACACTTCGCCTGTAAACAAATTCTGTGTAGTAGATCTAAAGTGAAAATGTATGATATAAGACGGTCTTATGTACTAAGACTGATTGACTACATTTCTAACACATTGCATCAACATTACATCATGCTAATTTACTTACACAACAACATGCTGGTGGGGAACATTTTCTATGCATGTCAGTGGTCATCTCCAACAATTCTCTAAAGCACCTTGAATGGCTGAACATTCATTAATTGGTAATTCCAACTCAATTGCATACTGAACCTGAAAGTCATTAATCTGCTGCTGATTAATTAAAACAAACAGAAGCCGAAAATAACCACATGTTGTTTATCACCTATAACACTCTGACACTTAGGTCACAACACTGTGTAACTGGCTAGTTGGTTTGATAAGATCTAAAAATAGCACACTGTATACACCTCTCACTGTGCTGAGAACTACCTTGCTGAAATGTCGTCTGCTATGGAAGGGTATATCTGCCAGTACATGCATGCTTCTAAAGGACATTGCATATTGCTCAATTACAATTGCATGCTGCTAAATTACAATTGCATTTTGCTAAATGACAATTGCCTATTGCATTATGATATTCGTAATGGAACGGCATATCTATCCGCCGTTTAATGACATGGGCATGTTATTTACATGCATATGTGTTCTGGTACGTGATAACTGCATGCTTCTTAATGCCAAGTTCTTTCTGCTTGTAATTGACAAGTGCTTTCAGCCTTTTTGTTTGCTTACTGCAATGTTGAAATGTTTATTCATACTATTCCCTACTGCATTACTATGCGCATTTGACTTTGTTGTTGCTGATTGTCACAAGCGATTAACTTACTAGTGGATCTTTCTACCATGTGAACGCATTATAACATTCCAGGGAACCAATAAGAATTTGACTTTCTAGCGCAAATTACTATATACGGGAGACAACTTTCGACAGCAAATTCAGATGTTCCATAGTTTCGGGAGATATGCTGACTGCTTTTGCCGAAATAACATTTTTGGAGTCCGAGCTAGTTTTGTTGAACGTACATTTAATGTAAAAATGTAATCATTAAGAATATTTATTAAACAAAGAACAAACATGAAATGATAAACAAAATACGATATATCGACGAATAATAGCAATTTAATGTTTTTGTGGATCTCTATTATCAATTTCATGAATATTCTCAAGTAACCCAAGCAGCAAATAGATCATTTTGTTTGCATATGTATACATAGTCATGGACAGACGGGCTGACGTGTGTGCATGTGTGTGCGTGTGTGTGCGTGCATGTGTGTATTGAATGTGTGTATGTCGTAGTTTGTGAGGTCCCTCCGCGCCACTGCATTTCGTGGGGACCCAGGGTGTGTACCAGTACCCCTGCCTTATTTACTTTTAAACTCATTGAAAGTTGGGACGAAATTTGAATGATTGCTTTTACTCTTGTATTTTTTAAATTTTGGTGTGGGGTTGTGCTGTTTGGGGGGAGGGGGCGCTCATTACACAGTGGAGGGTGGAGTACAAGAGGAAACCCCAGCCATTCGGTATGTTGACCACCAACCATACTCACATGTGCGTAGTAGGGAGTGAACCCGGGACGCCTAAATTAAAGGCGAATCGACTAACCACTGAGCTAGCCGGACAGTGCTTCAAGCTATTCAGAAGTTGTAGAACAGACAAGATGTATGTCTGAAAGTCATCCGGACGGACAGATGGCCGGGTAAGCAGTTAATTAGTGAGCAAGCTGTCAGGACTGATACACTGAACACATAACTATCTTTTGTATATGAATTCCTTAAAAATGGTTAAAGCATATAGATCGGACATGCTTTGTGATGGACAGGCACCCAGACTTACGGACAGACAGACAAAGTATTGGCTCAACATCGCCATGCTTTTGCTCACTAAGACTAGCTTTCCTCTGCCATTTACTGATTCGCAGAGGCGGGACTAACAACGGGACCGTCTGTCGACCGAAATAGCCAGGAGCTTTACTAGTCAACAAGTCGTTTGGAGTTAGATTTCTCCCAGCGATTTTACGGACACTGCCGGAATTTCTGGTTCCCGGTTACATATGAATGACATATTACAAATTGTCAAGTCGCATTTGAGTTACTTCTTGTTTCTAAGTGCTTGCTGCTTTCGCCTTGCTAAACTTTAAATTGTTTAATGCCTAAACTATCATTACTAGGTTTAATCAAATTCACATAGTAAAATGTACATGGCAATATGAACCTGTTCGCAAAAACACTTAACGATGACACAGAGAGGATGCATTTGTCATTTACACGAAAGATTATGTGATCTAATTTCATTAACCGATAGAAAGAAGCACTAGGACGCATGGAAGTTGAAGTTAATTAGTAACGAATAACACAGTGCAATAAGCAATTATCATTTAGCAACATGTAATTGTCATTAGGAACATGCAATTGTAATTTAGCAGCATGCAATTGTAATTTAGCAACATGTAATTGTCATTTAGAAGCATGAATGTACTGGCGGATATATCCTTCCATATCTGCTGTTATTGATTTTTGAGTGTTAGAGGCTTATTGAATTTATAGTTCTGCAGTACACTGATTTTGGGATTTTACGCTTTGCGATGACACGGATTTGGAAATTAATGCAAAGTGGTAGCGCTGTTCTTGAAGGGCCTGGGTTAAGGCCTGCGCTCAACTTGAGAACGCATTGAGATATTTTAATGAAACTTAATACATAGATACCTTATATCAAGACCTCTCTTGGGATTGCATATGGGGTGTGTGGGGTCAAGGTCACTGTTACTAAAAATAGAAAAATGGTTTCTGCTCAATAACTTGAAAACGCATTGAGATATTTAATGAAACTTTATACATACATACCTTATATCGAGACCACCCTTGGAATTGCATATGGGGTGTGTGGGGTCATGGTCACTGTTACTAAAAATAGAAAAACGGCTTCGCTCAATAACTTGAGAATGCATTGAGATATTTTAATGAAACTTAATACATACATGCCTTATATCGAGACCTCACTTGGGATTGCATATAGGGTCATGGTCAAGGTCACTGTTACTAAAATAGAACAACGGTTTCTGCTCAATAACTTGAGAATGCATTGAGATATTTTAATGAAACATTATACATCGATACCTTATATCAAGACCTCGCTTGGTATTGCGTATGGGGTGGGTGGGGTCAAGGTCAAGGTCACTGTTACTAAAAATAGAACAACGGTTTCCGATCAATATCTTGAGAATGCGTTGAGATATGTTAATGAAACTTAATACATAGATACCTTTTATCGAGACCTTGCTTGGGATTGCATATGGGGTGGGTGGGGTCAAGGTCACTTTTACTAAAAATGTTATTGATGAGCTGACTTTAATCCATTTTGTTAGAAAAATTAGGTTTTCGTGGAATTTTTATATCTCTTGTTTTAGAAAAAAAATGCCAGTAACTCGGACTAGCACAAGAAAAGTCGAGCGCGCTGTCCTCTGACAGCTCTTGTTATGTACCACAGTTATTAGTAATTACAGCATTTCTACTTGTACTGAAATTAATATGAGGTGTGTCATCGAAAACCGGGGCTTAATGCCTTAGCATAATGTGTTGTCCTGGATTAGCCTTTGCAGTCTGCACAGGCTAATCCAGTACGGCACTTTCCGCCTACAGTGGATATACCATAAAAATGGAAAGTGTCATCCCGGTTGTGCAAACTGCACAGGCTAATCCAGCATGACACTTTACGCAGGTGCATTAAGTCCGAGTTTCTCATGACACGCCTTATATGTTGTTTTAGCTGCGGTATTTGGATAGCAGAGAAGATGAGCAGACCAGGGGCATTACCATGAAGTCTAGCGCAATCTCCCTCCATTTCCATAATGGTAAATGTTTTACAAGTTTCTTAATAAAATAATCGAGACCAGTCTATATACGGGAGGGATGTGAGTGATGATATCAGTTAATTGTAATCTTTGGGCTTTTGTGTTGTTTCATTGAACTTTAGTATGGTAAATGGATTATTACCGAAGCAAATCGTTAAACTATTGTATGATATTTTTGAACCTTCAAGTATTCACCTGCATTATAATGATTTTTTAGTGTATACTAGAGTGGACTGTGGATGTCATTAACTGGTATTACACCTTTATTGTTTGTTTTAATGGACTGGGTACTTGGCAGTAATTAATTGGGAACTTGGCAGTCAGTTATTTGGTTATTATTTTAGATACTGGAGAGTATCTGATCAATTTGATTGATTCCCCGGGCCATGTTGACTTTTCCTCAGAAGTTTCAACAGCTGTACGGCTCTGTGATGGTGCCATTGTTGTTGTGGATGCGGTTGAAGGAGTCTGTCCGCAGGTGACAACTTTGACTTATGTTCATTAATTCTGACATGACACGCCCAGATTGTTATATAAACAAAGAACAAAATTACTGTTGTAAAACCACCAATAAACAACGAAAAATAGAAGTTCCGATTCTGACGTAATTTGTTCAGTATTTATCAACGGAAGTGACGTCATTAAATATTTGTGTCAATGAATGACGTCACTTTTATGAGCGATGACGCTGGTTTGAAGGTTCGCGCAGGAAGATAGGCGGTGCATAGAAAAAGACAGTTCAGTATGCAATTGCAAAAATTCATTTGTCATATCATGTTAGAATCTAAAATAATATTCGATCTAGCGTTTTTTTTTTATCGATATGTCATTCTGATGAGAGTAGATAATACCACGAGGGCTAATTCCTACTAATTGGAACTTCAAATTATTGTTTATTAGCCGATAAACAATGGTAAATCGAAGATTATTTCTTAAATCTATAAACGATATTTACCAACTTAGTACTAAGCATTTGTAATATACTTTGGGCCACTGATAGGGTTAAGTGTTTTTATAATTAATTGAGTACCTTGTATTTAATTAAAGGCACAATATAAATTACACAGTTTATTTGTGTACAGTATTTGTAGTATGTATAGCATCAGCAATACTTAGCTTTACTGTAAATTGAGATTTTAGGAAAAAAAATGAAGAAACATCAGTGTCCACCAACGAGGAATGCCTAATGGCTTGACTTTTAAGGGGTTGACGTTAGGTCCCTGTTTGGCAGTATTTTGCATTGCCTCACTGTTAAGGCAGGGCTAATTGGACAACTTGATTAATATTGTTTTAAGAACGCCATTATAGGACAACCCTACAACATAAATATTTTTCCTGTCTTATAATTAAGACGTAAATACGGTATTACAGACCCATGCAGTTCTACGTCAAGCTTGGCTGGAGAACATCCGACCCATTCTCGTTCTCAACAAGCTTGACAGGCTGATTACAGAGCTGAAGATGGACACCCTGCAGGCCTTCATCCATCTGCAGCAAATACTGGAACAGGTCGCTGGTCATTGTTGCCCTTTGTGAAATTTTGCAAAGTATTTGATTACAGGAAAATATATAAATCAATTTTTAGTAATCGCATCGTATGTCTGTCTGTTTGTCTGTCCGTCCGTCACGCTTCTTGTGCAGAGCATAACTCCATTAGTATTGAAGGGTTTCAAAGAAACTTCATATAATGATAGAGGAAAATGAGAGGAAGTGCAGAGCACAAGGACCATAAATCTTTCTCAAATATTTACGGAGTTATTGCCCTTTGTTTAATTTTCTTGTGTGGAGCATAACTCAATTAGTATTGAAGGGTTTCAAATTAAACTTAATATAATGATTGAGGACAATGAGAGGAAGTGCAGACACATGGACCATAACTCTTTCTTCAATATTTACGGAGTTATTGCCCTTTTTTAAATTGTGTTTTGCGGAGCATAACTCCATTAGTATTGAAGGGATTCAAATGAAACTTCATATAATGATAGAGGACAATGAGAGAAAGTGCAGAGCACAAGGACCATAACTCTGTCTTCAATATTTACAAAGTTATTGCGCTTTGTTTAATATTCTTGTGTGGAGCATAACTCCCTTAGTATTGAAGGGATTTAAATGAAACTTCATATAATGATAGAGGACAATGAGAGGAAGTGCAGAGCACAAGAACCATAACTCTTTCTTCAATATTTATGGAATTATTGCACTTCAGTTAATTTTATTGTGCAGTGCATAACTCCATTAGTATTGAAGTGATTTAAAATAAAACAACATGTATTGAATTAGGATGTTGATCGGGAGTGCAGAGTACAAAGACCATAACTCTTTTTGTAGGAAGCAATTTTTAGCATAATAAAGACTGTGCAAACAGGATTTTGAGGAAAAAACAACTTGTTTAATAAATGTCATCATTATCCTTTGCAATTAGTATTTGCTTTTATGATTGTGGTTTAAATTTGAAATAAAAAAGACTATGATTCAATATTCGTGACTCTAATGACCTTGAATGAACACAACATGAACATGATGTTTGAAAGCGATACAATAGAAAATTCACCAGTGCATGCATGCAACCACTAACTCAACAGTTTAGTTAGTTTTAAAAAAATGATTAAATCATAACTTATTGTAATAAGTCAATTTGTGGCGCATCGTGAGAAAACCGGTCTTAATGCATGTGCGTAAAGTGTCGTCCCTGATTAGCCTGTGCAGTCCGCACAGGCTCATTCAGGACGGCACTTTCCGCCTAAAGTGGATTTATGTTTAAAAGAGACTTCCTTGAAACAGAAAATACCATAAAAGCGGAAAGTGCCGTCCTGAATTACTTTACGCACATGCCTTAAGTCCGGTTTTCCAATGACGCGACTCATTTAAGCTTGATAGTGTCACTCATTAGGACATACCTGAGCCCCATTCCTGGGTAAAACACATACTTTGTGAGGAAGATCCCTTGAACTGTCTCTGTGATTCAACTCACATACTATCTCATTCCTGGGTAAAACACATACTTTGTGAGGAAGATCCCTTGAACTGTCTCTGTGATTTAACTCACATACTATCTCATTCCTGGGTAAAACACATACTTTGTGAGGAAGATCCCTTGAACTGTCTGTGTGATTTAACTCACATACTATCTCAATCAATAGGTGTAAACCAAAATTATTACTCCACTGCGACATCATAACTAATTATGTTGTTTGCTGCTGATAGAAATTTGCTTTTTAATTTCAAGATATTATATTTGTATTCTTACACTATTAATGTATCTCATGCCAGGTGAATGTAGTAACCAGTGAGTTCTTCACGGCTGACATGATGTCACTGCACAGAACTGAATCGTCCAATCAAGGGGAGAGCACTCGGGTATGGTAGTCATGCATGGAAAAATCAGACCAGTTAATTTCTTTGTTGATTCATGTTGTACTGATCATTTAAATTGGCCCCAGAAGAAATGTGGCGCGTCGTGGGAAAACCGGACTTAATGCATGTGCGTAAAGTGTCATCCCGGATTAGCCTGTGCAGTCCGCACAGGCTAATCCGGGACGGCACTTTCCGCTGTTATGGTATTTTCTGTTTCAGTGAAGTGTCTTCTAACCATAAGTCCACTTTAGGCGGAAAGTGTCATCCCGGATTAGCCTGTGCAGTCCGCACAGGCAAATCCGGGACGACACTTTACGCACATGC
The DNA here is from genome assembly GCA_027627225.1 of Congeria kusceri. NCBI lineage: Eukaryota > Metazoa > Mollusca > Bivalvia > Myida > Dreissenidae > Congeria > Congeria kusceri. The sequence goes on along the minus strand of CM051025.1, from coordinate 50,666,147 downwards.
ATTATGACCGGGTTTCTCACGACGTGCCACAAATTTGGTATTGTTCAGTTTTGTATACATGAAATAGTTCTGTTTCAATGTTGCAAACATCTATAGTACTATAATATTGTGATATTCATAAGCCTTGCAATACATATTTTGTGTAAACTGGCAGATTGCATGTTTTAGCTGATTTACACCTGTTCAATGCACAGGGTCCACTTTGAATGAACACTATATGTAAACAAACTCTGTGTTGACAGACAGTTTTGTGGGATTGTGTTTAATGCATTCAGAACTATGATTGGACGGAGGATGCGGATGAGTTAGTACACAGGAACATCTACTTCTCTCCAGAACTTGGCAACGTGGTATTCACCTCCGCCTACGATGGCTGGGGATTCACGTAAGGCTACATTGTCATGGCTGATTGCACAAGTTTTTCATTTTAATTAAAATAATTGTTTTGTAGATGTTTGTTTTTTGAAAATTAATTTATAATTGCTGTGTACTTGTATCTTTCTTGGAATAAAAGTATATGTGGAAATGATTTGCAGTGAAGTTAGTTGAAGGTTATTTAAATGTAAGTTTGCATATGTATAAATGAGTGGGAGATCAGTATCATGATTAACTGGTATAAATACTGGTAAAATATATGAGGCCTGTTGTGAGAAAAGTGGTCTTAATGCATGCGCGTAGTTTCATCCCGGATTAGCCTGTACAGTCAGCACAGGCTAATCCAGGACAGCACTTTCCGCTTTTATGGTATTTTCTGTTTCAAGAAGTCTCTTCTAAACATGAATCCACAATAGGCGGAAAGTGCCATCCTGGATTAGCCTGTGCGGACTGCACAGGCTAATCCGGGACGACACTTTACGCACATGCATTAAGATCGGTTTTCCCACAACACGCCTTATGTCTAATTCTTTGGATTGTTTATTATGATCTTCTGATAACCACATGGAATTAAATTTTTTTTCCACATTGATCAGTTTACATTAGGTACACATTATTAATGCAAAACGAAATAATTGGTCAAGGAAATAATTGGTCAAGAACATGAATTTAATGCATGTTAATGTTCTTTCAGTATAGATCAGTTTGCAGATATTTATGGACGGAAACTCGGTATGAACGTGGACGGTCTACGTAGAACACTTTGGGGAGACTTCTATCTCAACAGCAAGACAAAGCGCATCATGAAAGGAGCTCACGTAAGAAAGCATCATTTTTGGTAAAAAGTATATACCGACAGTACAGAAAAATGACTAGTTACCAGTATGCAGTGGAATCTGCTTTTCACAATTTACAAAATACATAGAAACACAATATTGCCACCAACTCTGGGAATCAGGGAATAAGTGAGAAAAAATGAACAAATCAGAGAATTTAACAAAAAATTAATGGAAATTTAAACTAATTACTAAAACACATGTCAATTATTTACAAGTAGTCCAACAATAATGAACCCTGCTAGCTCAGTTGGTAGAGCGCTGGATTGTCAATCCAGGGATCGTGAGTTCAAACCCCAGCCCGGCCACAAAACTTGTCCGGGGATTGGTCATGAAATTATTTCTACGGCCATTCTCCCCTACCTCTGATTCAAGTAGGGCAGTTGTCAGTTACGGGCATAAGTATGTGGAATTTGTACAGGTAAACTGCTTAGATTGGCTAAGCTTGCCCAGGAAAAGTGTGAGTAGGTTAACTGACCGTCGTGATATGACTGAAATACTGTTAAAAATGGCGAAAAATCCAAACAAACAAACAAAGTCCAGCAATAAACGTCTTGAAAAATCACAGTCCTTTTACCTTGTATTTTAACATGCCACCCTGCCGCCATAATATACTTTTCATACAAAAACTTTGCTGCTATTCTCGCAGGCAAAGGGCAAGAAGCCCTTGTTTGTGCAGTTTGTACTGGAGAGCGTGTGGTCCGTGTACGATGCTGTCATGATCCGGAAGGACAAGGAGATGACAGAGAAGATTGTAAAGTCCCTCGACCTGAAGATTGGTGTACGGGAGACTCGGCAGAGCGACACCCGCGTCCAGCTGCAGTCAATGATGTCACAGTGGCTACCAGTGTCTCGAGCAGTGCTGGGTGAGATTTCTATTGAAGACTTTAAAGCTCCATTATTGTTATTATATCAGTGTTTCTGCAATCCTGTTTTGCTGGTTGGGCCGGACATACCTCCAAAGCAGTTAGTCATTTGCCAACAAAATTCAAAATGCCGACACGACTTAATTTACCAAACAACCGCAATTAATTCCTTTTTCATTTATTAACCACACTTAATTCTTTTTTCATTTATTATATGTACTGAATGTAAAGAAAATAGTTTTAAACTTGCGGATTAGCCGTTTCTGTAACAAGAAAACAATTAAATAACCAAATTTTAAGTGATTTACTTCATTCAAAAATAAAGTTAAATATCTATTAATAGATATTGACAACAATGACACTGTATAGAGAGATAAGGTCATAATGTGGCACGTCCCCATAAATGCTTCAGTACACTGCAGACCTTTGTATCGTGATTCGCGGGGTCCATGGAATGCGATTGCATCTGCAGCGTAATGTGTTTCTGTTTAGGTGGATAAATGAGAGAAGATCTCGAAACTAAATACAAATTGCTCCGTAATGATATTGATATCATACATTTATTTATTTTTTAACGACAAATGACAATTTACTTCATAAATTTATAAATAATAATACATTAATATTCAGTCTGTGTAATCTGGCAGAAGCTGGAAGTAACACTGTTGGAACGTTGGCTTCACTCTCTGTATGAAAGTATGTTTAAAAAGATACTTTTGTGAGGTTAAATACTTGGAATAATTTGACACGAACATACATATGTATATGCATAATCATGAAGTAGACTGATTGAGAGTACTTTGATGTGTCTAGAAACAAATAACTGTGTTGCTGTCAAGGACATTTTTGGACACAATTTGTAATGAATTTTATTGTTAGCCATAAACCATCAAGTTGTCCTTGTAAAAACAGTTATCCTATATGTTAAATATTTGGGGCATGTCATGGGAAAACTTGGCTTAATGCATGTGCATAAAGTGTCGTCCCGGGTAAGCCAGTGCATACTGTACAGGCTGAACCGGGACTACACTTTCCATTTTTATGGTATTTTCATTTTCAAGGAAGTCTCTTTTACACATAAATCCACTGTAGGCGGAAAGTGTAAATCTGGATTAGCTTGTGTGAACTGCACAGGCTAATCTTAGACGTCACTTTATGCACATGCATTCAGCCCGATTTTCGCATGACACGCCTCATATATATAAATATTTCCCAACTTTGTGAATTTCAGGTAAGGTGGTGGAGAAACTGCCATGCCCGTTGGACATCGCCGAAGAGAAGGTGGAGAAGCTGATGTGTAACCAGGCCCGCAGGTTTGACTCGCTACCAGCCGAGACACAGCAACTTAAACAGGGTAAGCTTCATGTAGACTTACATACTTACATACTTTGCGACATACTTACATACTTTCTAATATACTACCTAACTGACACACCAACCAGAAAAAAACTGGAAACTTGGAAAAGTGTTCAAGGCCCACTTATTAATAGATAGCATAAACACATTCAACAAACTGTTTTAGTTATCTTGTTTTAATTTAATTTAATTATTTATTGTACTGGGTATATAATGTAGCAAATAAGTACCATTTTCTGAATGTTTTCATTTATAGATTTCCTGGTGTGCTCTGCTGAAGATGACAGGCCTGTGATTGTGTTTGTGTCAAAAATGTTTCCAGTGGACAAGGCAGTCCTGCCCTGCAACAAGCAGAGGTACATGTATGCATGAGGGAAAGATCTAGGATCAAGAAAAGTACAGGGTGCTGCTAAAAAGGAGCAGGGTGGAAAGCCGTACCACTTTTTTGCTGACGTTGTCTAATAGTTTGATAAATCCCGCGTTTTTGTGAGTGTAACACGAAATCATATTAAGGATTTTAAACATAGTTTATTCCATAGTTTATTCATTTGTTATAGAATATTTGCAAACATATATGGGATCTAAAAAAATACTCAAAATTTCTGACCAGAGGGGCAGCAGGGGGGGGGGGGGGAACCAAAAAGGACCAGAGTGCAGCACCCTGCTTTTTTGTTCAAGATCTTTCCCTAATGTATGCATTAATAAATCAATATTCTATACCTGTGTATGTATGGTATATATACAGCACAATATCTCATCATGCAATTTTGTGTGAAATATGGATACTGAAGTATGTACATATGCCCTATCAATGTTGTAAATCTTTGTGTGTTTGATATTATGTACAATATCACGTTATGCATGTTTGTGTTCTACTATGGCAGACGGGCCATGTAAGAGATTCTCATGCTAATGTTGCTGAATCATGTTCTGAACTTGCCACACTTCAACCCATGTTCCTGCTCGATACAAGTCACAGATGCACCCAATGTAAAGAAGAGCTGTTGCCATTTTATGTTTACTCCTGCAGCTAATTTTTTTCTAAACTTTCAACTTATCGAAGTCCCCCCCCCCCCCAAAGTTTGAAGGAATGTAGAGCATGAATCTCAAAGTGTCAAGACTCTGTCAAATAATACTTGCAGAGGGCACACATATCTACAGTAAGCCTGTATTTGCATCAAAGGTCATAATTCCAAGTGAGGTCCATATAAATATATAGTTATTGCACTTTGCTGTAGGTACGTACCAGAGGTAAAGATGGTTGATTTGAAAATAGATCCAAATGACATCAATGGTTTAAAGCCTAAGTAACTCCTTTTTTATTGGCTGCAGACCCCTTACGGAGGAGGATCTTCAGGGTCGGAGGGAGGCGGCCAGACAGCGCCATGCCGCCCGCATGGAACAGGAGCAGACAACCAAAGCAAACATGGAAAATAGTGAGCAGCCTCACACTTTACAGGGTATGTCTGTAAAGTCAGTGATTCTTCTTTTTGTCATGGAATGCTGTACTTTTGATACAATCATATCGCTTGAAAACACAATGTCATTAAAGATATGTATCTTTAACAAGTCACACCTAGTTTGTATTGCATTTCTCAATCATGTTTTTTTTTTTTTTAGATACAATTTTAAACAAAAAAGGTAGAGAAAGTCATTGATGTGCATCATAAGTTTTTCAACTTGTATTACATGTATTCAGGGTTGGCACGAATTACCCATCTCCGGGTTTTCCCAGCGGGTTTTACTGGTTTTTCCCACCCCGGTCAATACTCTGAAAGTGGGCAATACTGGGCATTACTATTTTTTCTTCAGTTCATTTGCAGTTTTTATTGTTTTTATAAATCTAAATGCTCAGTTAACTTATGTCATTAAGAAAATGACTTTTGTTTAGTTTTGCAGATTCAATATATGCATAGTTAAAGTATTTTTGTAAGTGCTTGCACATATTGGTTGGTTCATTCATTCATTTTTGATGGCAGCGTTATATTTTCTATAATGTTTGTGAAATGATTCCGCTAGATATTGAAATATATCTACACTTATTGAAGTTATTCATCCTTTTTTTCTTGCCTTGAACTGTTCTTTTTTTGTGTAAACAATAAAAGTTAGGAAGGCCTTCTCTGACTGGACAATAACGCCAGCCTGGTCAATATTATTATAATCTGATATTGGGCAATACCAGGGATTACTGGACAAATCACTTTTATCCTCTATTTCATTACTTACTTTCTTTTTTTTCACTTTAAAAGCAGTATAATGATTACGATGAAGCAAAGAATAAAATAATTATTTTTGTACTGAAGCACAATTAACAGCAGGAATCATTCACTTAAGGTGCCAATCAATGCATGTTTTCTCAGTTAGGGGCAATTGACATGGGCCTTTGCCTGGCCCGTCATTGAGATAGGTCTAATGTTTGTGCAAGAGGTCCAGTTTAACTGTTTGTTGAGCACTTGAATCTGTCAATTCAATCAATGTTTGTGTTGCTTAAGAGAGTGTACATATTGTGCATGGGTCATAAATTATTATCACAATATTATGTCATTAATTGTATGTACTGCATGGGGCTGCAATAGGATCTTGTTGCAACATGATATCCACTAGAATATTTTATAACATAAACAAGAAACGTGGAAATTTGACGAAAACCAAATTTTTGGAACGAAATGCATAAAAGTCAGCACTAGGGGTGTCATGATATTTAACTCCATATTTGCAATATATTGCAATATTTTTTAATTTATCACAATATTTATTGCGATATATTGCCACGCTTGTTGTATGTAATTAATATGCTTAAGACTGATCACAGTACTATCAACATGGCACTATTTCATAGGCCAGTTTTCATTGTCACTTTCTGATGCAGATGACAGTCGCAACAACAGCGAAATATAATTAGCAAATAGTAAAACAATACAAATATACATAGCAGTCTCAAAGTCTGGCATCTCTATATATACTGAATCTATAATAATGTTATTATGCAAAGTGATATTTACACGTACTGGTACTTCAGTCATGGTGTTTAGTAAAGCAGATAGGTTGACACCGAGTACTTGTATATGGTTCGTGCTTAAACTGAGTTTAACTTTTACATTAAAAACGTATTTTATTCTGAACAAATTCATCAGGTTATTGTTAACTGCATGTGAATGAACATTTTAAGGCAATACATGTGTACTTAACGTACATGTACAGTTGGTAGTTGCCAGTACATTCTTTGAAGGTCCGGCTTTTAATGTGAACCCTACACAACTATCAACTGTTACATTGTTTGAATTGTCTATCATTGACTATAAGTGTTCTTCAATTAATTTTAAAATTCTTAACCATTTAATGTTTAAAAATGAAAGGACACAAAAGGTCACATAAATTGTGCAATATACCAGTATGGACAATTATATTGCAATATTTTATTGCAGAATCAAATACTGCAATATACCAATATATCGGTATATTGTGACACCCCTACACAATAATGAAAGAAAGTTCTGGGTGCAAGGTGAAGGTCATACACCTATGGGTAGGAAATAGTGACCTTGATCTTGCAATCCAAAGCGAGGTCTCAATATCTACATATGAAGTTTCATTAAAAATCTTAATGCGTTCGCAAGTTACTGAGTTGAAATCGTTTTTTTTAATTTTTAGACATGATGACCTTGAACTTGACCCCACTAACCCCATATGCAATTGCAAGCAAGATCTAGATATAAGGTATCTACATATAATTGTTCATTAAAATATCTCTATTCATTCTCTAGGTATTGAGCGGAAACTGTTTGTCTATTTTTAGTAAAGGTGACCTTGACCCACACACACACCAAATATATGCAGTCACAAGCGAGGTCTAGATATAAGGTATCTACATGTAAAGTTTCATTAAAATATCACAATTTGTTCTCAATTTATTGAGCAAACCATTTTTCTTTTTTTAGTAACGGTGACCTTGACCCTGATCCCACCCACCCCATATGCAATCCCATGCGAGGTCTCGATAAAAGGTATCTAGGTATGAAGTTTCATTTAAAAATCTCGATGCATTATCAAGTTATTGAGTGGAAACCGTTTTTCTATTTTTAGTAACGACCCTACAAAACGATAAACATTACTAAATCTGTTAAAATCAAGTGTTGTAAAATCGTAATTTCCTACAAGTAACGATTATACAGCTAAGTTTTAATCATACTTATGTAGTTTTTAATGCTATTTAATAGTGACAGTTACTGTTAATAAGATTCCGAAGCATGTCAATATATGACTGACAAATAATATTGGCTCAAACTTTTTAAAAGTGGCGAATTTTAGTGGCAAGAACTTTTTTTGAGCCAGCGGAACCCCTGCACGGTGACCTTGACCCCACCCACCCAATATGCAATTCAAAGCGAGGTCTCGATATAAGGTATCTATGTATGAAGTTTCATTCAAAAATCTCAATGCGTTCTCAAGTTATTGAGCGGAAACCGTTTTTCTATTTTTAGTAACAGTGACCTTGATCCCACCCACCCTATATGCAATCCCAAGCGCGGTCTGGATATAAGGTATCTATGTATGAAGTTTCATTACAATAGCTCAATCCGTTCTCAAGTTAGAGAGCGGAAACCAAAAGACACCTGTCCACCAAACGACATACCCCACTCTATTAACAAAATTTGTCTTCGAAAAATTTGGTTAAAAAATTAGAATTGTCAAATTTCTCTTATACATTCATTTCTTCTTTTGCTTTCATAAACATAATTCTGTTACATTATACACTAGTATATACTGAGAAAAATATAATGAATGTGAGTAAAACACAGATGCCAAGTAAACTCAGTATTGTCCAGACTGACCAAAAAATCAACTTAAATTTTGTGTAAAAGAAAAAAAAATCAATATGTTTCCACATGAAATAGAAATACACAATGTAACTTACATCATAAAATTGTTAATAGACATGTGTGTTGTAATGTAGAAACTCATTATTAGCATGTAATGTAAACATAATTGTGCAATATCTTTTTTCCAAAGTATTGCCCACTATTGCCCAGTAAAACCCTGTAAAACCAGGTTTTTCCCAGTATTACCTGCCCGGGCCGGTCAATACTATAGAACCCGGGTTTTATGCCAACCCTGCATGTATTACATAAATACTTATTTGTAGATCTTGACAGTAACTGAGAATGTGTTACGATAAATGGAAAGACTGTTTATTTATTAAAATGTATTGTGAAGTTGATTCAGAAATTACAAAAGTAGAGGTGACCATATTTTACCTCCTGTTTGCATGTTTTCATTCATTGGCCTCAAGCCTACACAAAATCTTATTTTCATACCTGCTACAGAAACCCCTTTCGAGGTGAAGAAGTCAGAAGAAGACGAGGTAGACCAGGTGTTTGTAGCATTTGCCCGTGTCTACAGTGGCCGCATACGTAAAGGGCAGAAACTGTACGTGCTTGGACCCAAGCATGATCCTGCAACAGCATTGCAGAAGGTGACTTACTATTGTATTGTGTGTATTGACAATACGCTATGGAATTTATAACCACGCCTACCTAAGATAAATTCGACAAACACAGTTGACAATATACGGATGTTTTACAAGACATGTCCCTCAGACTATGAAATCCTTGCTTTCTGAATGGCTAAACACATTGTCAATCAAATCTTGTCGTAAGGTCAATTGTATTAATATATGTATACGAGTCATTGAAATTGGCATTGGTCTTGTGACTTGTGGGTTGTGAAGTTCTATTCATGGAATAATGCTATAGTTACTTTCAGAATATTGCTGTAGTTATTTTTTCAGACACTGGAATGAGGCTTGTAAAATGACTTTTTTTGTCAAGTCTATTTACAGTCTTTATACCAATTTATTCGATTTTAATCATATAAAAATATTACACCATGAAGCAGTGTTTAAGAAACCGATTCTAGATACGCATACCTTGCTCCAAAACCTTCAGTTCAATCAAAGCAATAGCAGGTTTGGTTGCAGAAAATGCATAGCTCGCTTTGTCCTTAATCCTTGTACTCTGTGCAATTATCTAAACATTTTTCATGTATAATATTTCTGAACTTTACTGTGTTATTATTGTAGTATGGCGATGGAGGTGGCCATGTAATAGCTGAGAGTGTATCGCAACTGGCTGGGACTGAGCATGTGACTGTTGTCACGGTAACAAATCTCTACATATTTATGGGAAGAGAATTAGAGGAACTGGACAGTGTGCCAGCTGGAAATGTGCTAGGTAATCTCCATGAATTGAAGTTGCATATTGTACAATACTAGTAAAATAAAGCATGTGATTTTATTACTGAAATGCTTCTTTGTACTGTTCGTTCCATTGTGTGAGTAAGACATAAAAAGATCATACCATTGTTGAACATGAACCATAGTTATTGATGCATGCGCATTCGAAAGTTGACATACGGTGATTCCCAAAATGGCATACTGCGATGTATCAATTAATTATCATTTTCATGCAATAATACAGAGATGAGCCAGGTATGTAATAGTTTTATAGCGCAATAAAAAGTATAAATTTTTCATGCAATAATACAGGTATGTAATTGTTTTCTTGCGCAATAAAAAGTATTAACAAATATATCTTTTGTTATATGATCATAGTAACAAATGCAAAATTATTGCGGTGTTTTCTTGAAACTGCAACAAATTGGTATTAAATTGGAAGGTTTGCAGTATGACAATTTAAGATCAAATTGTAATGTCTTTAAGCACAAACAGCAGCAATATTTCAGTTGTTGTAATAATCATATCACAAAGGAGAATGGCCTTTCTACAGTGCACTTTTGAACTATCACAAAGGAGAATGGCCTTTCTACAGTGCACTTTTGAACTATTACATACCTGTCCTCTGTTTCCAGATACTCCAAAAAAACATAACTAAAAGATAAGCACAGTTTGTGACCTTGGGAATGCTCATGCATTGATTACCACATTTGATACTCAATAGATCTTCCATTTGATGTACTGGTAAAACTAAAGCAGAACTGCTAATAATTCTTTGTTGCCATGGTTACAGGTATTGGTGGCCTAGAGGACCATGTGTTGAAGTCGGGGACCGTGTCAAGCACTGTGGCCTGTACAGCCTTCACTGACCTGTACTTTGATGCAGCACCCATCTTGAGAGTGGCATTGGAGCCTACACATGCAGGTTGGTAGGAATTCTTTATCGTTAAGGTTAAACTCACTGGGGAAGTTCCTATGAAAAGTTTTTCAATTATTACAGAATGAGCTGTTATGTTATTTAGGTATTTCTAAGCAAACATTTTTGGTAGATTGTAAATGGATGACTATTCTGATGAAATAATATTTTAAGCCTTTCAATTTGGGTTGTATGATGAACTAAAGTTAAGTGGGGCATACAGATTTATTGGTCACTTTCAGGATTGTAAGGTACTCATATATAAATATTTAAACCACATATTCCATATAATTTTAGGTGGTATGAGTAACCTGGTGAAGGGGTTGCGACTGTTGAACCAGGCCGACCCGTGCGTACAGGTTCTCGTGCAGGAGACAGGGGAGCATGTGATAGTCACTGCGGGAGAGGTGCACCTGAGGAAGTGCTTGGATGACCTTCAACAGAGGTGAGTGTTTGTGAACAGAATAGATACTTCTATTGAGATAACTATCCTTTCTGTTGTAGTTTTCTATTGTTCTTTTGTAACTGTTCTTTTGTTTTGTGTATATCTGTTGAGTTTATCAGATGAAAAGTGGATTGAAAGACATAATATTCGTATGTTTTTTTACAAGAATTATTGTTTTAGATTGTTATTTTCATTTTTGCTTTCTTTGCTGTAGATCTCTTAAATATAATAAACCATAAAATTTAGTCAAATATGCACATATTTACATTTCTATCACATGAATATTGTTTTCTTATATTGTTCAGACCTACTTTTTTTTTACGCTGTATATGTATATTTAGGTATGCCAAGACTGAGATTTCATTAGGCCACAACAAATTGATCAGTTGTTCTACGGATTTTGTCCAAAAAAAATTGGAGCGAGCGAGCGAAATAAAAATAAAAATATTTTTTTTCCATTTTCAATAAAATCGGAGGCCAGCGAAAAGTGCAAAATAAAAAAAATCCTTTCTTGCCCATAGTGATTACAAATTGCTGCCAAACGCCATCATAACTTGATATCTTGTCAATAATTTCCTCTTCATCTGCTCTGGTCCATAAATTGTTGTCAAAATCAATATATATGTAATAAACTGAGCAACTAATTTCTCCATTTCTTCTTCGACCATGTCCTGCTAAGGGTTTTGTGCAACAAGTCTTCAATAGTGATACTGCTATTAAATGAACATGCGGCAGTAAATCCTCAATAGCCATATCTTAACTATAAGAAAGTAGACCTTATACAAGGTAATTGTCATTATCAAAAAAGATATTTGATACCCCAAGTCATTCACTACCAACAGTTTAATAACATGAATATGAAATGTCATACAATCAACACAAAACAATTTAGGAATGACTACAATAAGTTCTGTATCTTTAAATGACACGAAACAACTGGACGCCACCATTTTTTAAAACCGTAAACCAGGGCTCACACTGGCTCTTATTTTTCTTGAGCCAGTTTTTTAATCGACTCGCAACATCGTTGCATGTTTCCATATCGGGGTATGGTTATATCATATTGTTTTAATTGTTAAAAATTATACTTCACTGTGCTGTATATTAATTTCATTATAGCATTAACAAAAGCATTAGTATATTTAGATTTTTATATTAACATTTTTGTTAATTGTTCATTGCAGTAAACTTGGATAATTCTTTTTTATTTAAACATACACTCTTAAAATATCTGCAAGATGTAAACAAAATATATCCATAAATAAATTGAAATTAATAACTAACATAATGATTTTGGCTTGCCCTGTTAAATGTACCTTCATATATAAAAGCTGAACAAAATGTACACCAAACAGATCTGTTGAATTTATAAAATGGACAAACCGCTGGTAAAAACTGTCCGAAATGTAAACATACCCGATAATCAGTCCATTTGACATATTCCAGACATCCAATTTCACACATCCTTTATCAACAAGATAATCCTTTAATTAACTGTTGTGTCTGCTGATATTACGAGAGCTTGCTAGCAATCATCTTTAATTAGGCAATGAATGCTGATAAACAGCTCGTTGTGTTTTCACAAGTTTGATAAAACATGATAAGAAAGTGCTGAGTCGAAATACACATGGCAGCTGTGCCAGACGGGCTAATGGAGAGTAAAGGTTTGGGTCATAAATTATGTTCTCTATACATAAACCAGTCGCCGCAAAGTGCCTTATTCACGTCTATATCAGTACCAATTGCTCATTATTATTTGGGGACACCACGAAGTCGGTGTTTAACGTAAAATGAGACTCGTCGATGAAAATTCATGTAACAAAATCGGGTGCGGGGATAAATTGTAGGTGCGGGCGCAAAAAAAAAATATTTTTTTTTTCGATTTACGATTTTAAGGTGCGGCAAATCCGACGAACTTCTGATCAATTTGTTGTGGCCTTATCATCAAAGATACAAATGTACACTATGCAGTTATATCACATAAATACACATAACTTTGCTTGGATGTTCGCATGTACTTGAAGGTATGCCAAGATTGAGATTACAGCATCAGCCCCCATAGTACCATTCCGTGAAACCATAGTACCCCCGCCTACAACCGACATGGTGAATGAGAGCATACAAGACCAGGGCCCTGGGTGGGGAAACGAGAAGTGGAAGGAATATCAGGATGACGAAGAGGTTCTTGAAAGAGGCCTGGTGCAAATGCATACACCACAGCGAAATTGCATGGTGCAGATAAGGGCTGTTCCGCTACCTCCTGAAGTCACAAACTGTCTCGATGAAAACCAGTTTCTCATAAAAACCTTGGATCAGTATGTGTCATCCAAGCTTTCTGAAAGGCATAAATCTGATATTCAGCTTGGCTTAAAATTGAAACAGTCTATGAAAGAGGCTATGAGAGAGTTTAAAGAAAAACTGGAGAAATTGTTCAGTGATGCAGGAAAACAGTGGAAAGGGTTCGTGGATAACATTTGGGCTTTTGGTCCTAAGAGAGTAGGGCCGAATTTACTTGTGAATCAAGTGGAAGGGTATTCTAGAACCTCTATATGGGAGTGTGTATCAAATGAAAAGAAGGTTAACAAGATGTATGTGCGAGATTATGACTATAGTGTTATGACTGGTTTCCAGCTGGCAACATTGACTGGTCCTCTGTGTGATGAGCCAATGAGAGGGGTATGCTTTGTAGTGGAGAAATGGGAGGTGAACCAGTCTGCAAACAGCGATAGAGCGACCTTGAGTGAGAAAGGTGCTGGAAGGATAGAATCGGACTGTGACAAGGTCATTGAAGATCATAGATCAGAATTGACAATTAGTAACCAGTCTGTGAAAAATACAAAGGACACTTTAAATGAGTCAGTAACTATTGAATCCATTAAGCAAACACACGAAGAGCAATCAAATACAACAGCGGAGATTAAAGAAAAAGACTTAAGTGTGTCTAACCAAGAAAATGCAGTGAATGATGTCAAGGTATTGGCAGGTCAAGTTCAGGGTCACGTCTCGGGTCAGCTGATCTCCATAGTGAAGGAGGCGTGTCAGAAGGGTTTCCAGACCCAGCCGCAGAGACTGATGGCTGCCATGTACAAGTGTAATATACAGGCGTCCACAGATGTACTAGGTACGTACTTTAGTGCAATGGTGTTATCGATATGGTGTCCGCCTTTAGGGAGATTGTGAATTCTGGCCCTACTCAAGCAGCTTTCAAGTGATTTTTAGTCTTCTCAGGAAACATATTTAATTATCTCAATAAGTGATTAAGTGTAAGGTTTTTTTTTACACAATCGAGCTAAAATAAATAGGTTTGAATGAAGTGATTCATATTTCCACGAAACTGCATTGTCTTTGGATGCTTTTTGTTTGTGTGCATTCATGATCATGTAAACTAATCCGAAGATCTTAATGTGAATACCAGATCGAACATTCCTATATTACAAGAACAGTAGAACTGTCTTATATTCTTATATGATAGCATTCGTATTAATTTACATGGGAGCAGTTGCATTGCTTTTACATAATATTCAGAAGCAGTTAAATTTACACAATTGTCAGTAGCTCTATGGCGTGAACAAGAAATTATAATACTTTCGATCACTAATAAAACAATTCCGCTTTACCATTTCAGGAAAGATGTTTGCGGTGATTGGGAAACGTTATGGCAAGGTGTTACAGGACGAGATGAAGGAAGGCTCTCAGATGTTCAACATTGTGGCCACGTTGCCTGTGGTGGAGAGTTTCGGGTTCGCGGAGGACATCAGGAAGAAAACCAGTGGCCTGGCCAGTCCACAACTGGTGTTCAGCCACTGGGAGGTAAGAGCCATGCAGATCATTTAGGTTATTCATGTGGTGGACTCTTTCTGGGTGCCCAATATCGCAACGTGATGAAGATTTCAGTATTTTCAGACTTGTTTACGTTCACACAATGTAAATGTATATTTTACACAGACATATTGGCATGTGTATTTAATGACCCCCTGCAGTCACTGTAACCCTTTCTGAGTGCCTTATTTACTTGCAACATGTAATTTTCTATTCCGCAATCATCGACGGACATGTAAATAAAGTTTTGAATCTGTACAATGCCCCTTGCAAGCTATTTCTGCGGAACCCTTCTGAGCGCATTCTGTACTTTAAACATGTTACTCTTTTTCACACAGCGATATATTTAAGAAATAATTATCAATTTATCGTTGTTTATCGGCCAAAAAACAACGATTCGGACATTTGATGCGTAGGAATTAAAGCACGAGGGCGTTAGCCCGAGTTGTTTAAAAATCCACGAAATAGAACGAAAAGAGTTCTTTATTGGTCGATACACAATGATAATGCGAAAATTATTTCGATTCTAAGATGATTTGACATATATTTTTGCATTTGTAATTTGAACTACTTTTTGCTACACTCCACTCAGAATTGGGACTTCTTGTTGCGTTGTTTATTGGATAGTTGAACAACGATAATTTTTTTAGTCTATATAAAAATTAGTATCATGACGTTTTTATGCCCCTGGCATCTTGATGCGGGAGGCATATAGTGATTGTCCTGTCTGTCCTTGATTCCATGCGTCCTTCCGTCCATACGAGGTTAATTATATTTACCGTTTCGTCTAGCACCAACACCACTTGCTACTACAACTGGATACTTATACAGTTGTTGCTTATGAACATTCATAATCCACCCATATCACCCAATCTCACTTTGACCTTGACCTGGACCAATTTTGGAGTTAGAATAATTCAAATGGGCTATTTCTTCGATCACTAGATTTTACCGTTTCGTCTAGCACCAACACATCTTACTACAACACTTGGATGCTTCAACTGTCGCTGCTTGACCAAATTCAAATGGGCTGTCCAGCACCAACCGCAGCAATGTGTGTTCATCGAACACAGCGTCTTTTTATATTGAATTTGTACAAATGTCCCCTCTTGCAGGTGATAGATGTGGACTCTTGCTGATTGTCTTCCAATACCTTATTTTTGTATTTTTAGGAATCTCTTTATGTCCAACTGTCAATTTCTATCTCACACTCGTTGACAAATTGACATACAATAATTGAATTTGTATCTGCGCAATGCCATTGCAGTCTGTGTGCCCACTGTGGAAACTTGAATCAATATTTCAGCATTTTTGAATTTCTCATACGTAATAAATGGTTTTGTCCACAGTGATAGATTGACACGCATTTTGAATCTTTAAATTCTTGATTTGGATCTGTTCTGAGTTTTTTCGTTACTTGCGCACATGTAAATATCTACCGCACGCCAGTTGTCAAATACACTCCTCACAGGTGATAGACGTGGACCCCTTCTGGGTGCCCACCACGGAAGAGGAGATCATGCACTACGGCGAGAAGGCGGACTCCGAGAACAGGGGGCGCGTCTACATGAACACCGTGCGCGAGCGCAAGGGGCTCAAGGTTGACAAGAAGATTGTGGAACATGCCGAGAAACAGAGGACCCTGACGCGAAACAAATAAATACGTCTGATATCGGATTTCATTGAAATATTAATTTTATAGAGCAGCTTATGTTAATCAGATTTTTGAAAAATGCAACTTTCTAAAAATTACTTTCATACCAGTAGAGTAAATGTTGACCACCTCTGCTTTCACCATTCACTGAAATAATTGGCTGTATAACAGTTCATAATATGGGGCGCGTCGTGGGAAAACCGGGCTTAATGCATGTGCGTAAAGTGTCGTCCCGGATCAGCCTGTGCAGTCCGCCCAGGTTAATCCAGGCAGCACAGGCTGATCCTGGACGACACTACGCACATGCATTAAGACCGGTTTTCCCACGACACGCCACATATCTTTATTGAAAGTAGATACCTGAAGTGACAACCATGCTTTCTTTTAAGCCTTATGAAAGGTTATAAACTGGAATGCATCGATTGTAATTAGAATTTATTTTAAATCTGCACTTAGGGAAAGATCTAGGATGAAAAAAGATACAGGCTGCTGCTCAAAAGGAACATGGTGGACAGGCGGAACAGTTCTTTGGCATTTTTTAATAAATTCATAAATCCATGGTATTTATCAGTTAACTGCTTCTAAATATGGTTTTTAAACATAATATATTGATTTGCAATTCAATATGATTAAAAATATTGTGAAATTCAAAAGATATTTGACATTTCTATGTTGACCAGCCCAGAGGGGCAGCAGGGGGGAACCCAAAAGGAGCAGGGCGCAGCACCATGCTATTTTGCTCTGGATCTTTCCCAACTGCACTTGATGTAAAATGCAAACTCCTGACTGCGTTTGATATAAAAGTAAATCAAAATATCAATGATTGTTTCGTTAGTGTATTTAACATCTAAATCATCGTAATTTATTTATTTACTGAAAAGCACCCATTACCTGAAGGTTAATGCATATTGAACTATATGGTAGTTTGATTCATTAAATACTTTCCTCTAAATCACTCGCTCTTATATTTGAACAAAACCATTGCATTAAAGTCGAGCATGCACCATTACACAGTGTTGATACAGGATAGATCTCAAGAGGGATTCGTGACAAAGCGCTCTGATGGCTCGTGTACTCGTGTGCCATAAATCCAGGCCATACGAATAAATATATGCTCAAACAACATACTCCTAGAAAAACATGTTACCGTGATGGACGTACTTGAATTGTTGGTTCGCTATTGTTTAATTCCCGCTAAACACCGACATCTCCGTCTTACAATACAATCCTGACTTTCTGAACGCCTTAATGCTTTCAATGCACTTCATTTACAACGCTTTGAACCGTCCATTTCTGATTGAAACCTGAATACTGGATTAATTGGACTATATGTCTTGGGATTTGGTTTGGATACCACACAGCTCAGATATCAGCTCTCGCACATTCTTGCTTTTTAGAACACAATGTTTAAGACAATATATACATTAGCTTCCTTTGAGGGAGTTGTCTAACCTAGCCGCAGTCAATACGCAATTCTATTTCGATTCCTATTTCAAACGTCAGATAAAACCCAGACTTCCCACTAGGTTAAGCAATCAACTGTTCGCATAATATTATCTTTCACATAACATAAGCACTCGCATGATCCATTTCTCTAATTCAGTATGCATTACATGCTCTCCTGCGCTTCGGATCCGATAATTTTATGCCTCCAAAATTACAGGGAGTCGTATAGAATTTTCCTTGTCCGTCTGTCGGATTTTTGTGTCACTCGTAACTCTTAAAGTATAACTGCTAGAGTGATGACACATTATAAGCGTATCTCTCTGCTTCGGGACTTGTGTACCTGGGTAATTTGGTGCAGTTTTTTCCGACATAGGCGGAGTTATGGCCCTTTTTTCAGCAAACAATGACATTTTTGGACTTGTGTCGCGCGTAACTCAAAATGTATTACTGCTAGATTGATGAAACTTTATAAAGATATAAATTAGTATGTGAACTTGTGCACCTGGGTAGTTTGGTCATTTTGTTCGACATCAGCGGAGTTATGGCCCTTTGTTTAGCAACAAATTGACTTTTTTCGACTTGTGTCGCGCGTAACTCAACAAGTATTGCTGCTTGAGTGATGAAACTTTATAAAGATATTTATCAGTATGTGAACTTGTGCACCTGGGTATTTTGGTGCATTTTATTCCGACATCAACGGAATTATGGCCCTTTTGTTTTTTAGAAAAAAAGGACATTTTTGGACTTGTGTCGCACGTTACTCAAATAATATTACTGCTAGAGTAATGAAACTTTATAAACATTAATCAGTATGTGAACTTGTGCACCTTGGTGCATTCTTTCCGACATCAGGTGAGTTTTGTGACAACCAGCAGAATGTGGGGGCATTCGTGTCCTACGCGGACACATGTCTAGTTTCATGACACATTATATTAGGTGTATGTTACAGGGTATATTTTTATTTAATACATCGTCACCTGAAAACCAGAGTGATACATAGTTAAAATGTGTTTGAATCATTTTTGTTTTGATGTTAACTGTGGACTTTTGAAGAATGAAAGGCTTTGCAAACCGTGCCTGCGAGCCGACTAATCCTATACTTTTCCTGCTTTGTGGAGGCGTCCAGCATGCAACTGCAAGTTGCAGCGCTTTCGTGCACTCAATATTTCATACTGTGTTGATTTGTTTCATAAGCAGTGCAGAAATACACATGCTTCTTAACTCTACAGTGTGTTAGTCAATAAGTTATAAAACAGATGATGAAATTATATATTTATATTTATATATTATAAATCAAACATGCATGCTTCAATTTTCAGGTTAGGCTTACCAATAGATAGAAATACATATATAGACTTTAGTAAATTTTACGTGTCTACGTTTTAAGCTCGACATTTCGAAGCAAAGGCAAGCTATTCTACTCGCCCCGGCGACGGCGTTAGCGTTGGCGTTGGCATCCGAGCTAGGTTAAAGTTTTTCGGTAAGCTAGTTTCTCAGAAATGGCTTAGGGATTCATTCAAACTTAAAAAATCATTCCCAACATTAAAATGAACATATAGGCCAAGTTTGGTAACTCTAGTTGGAAATTTGTCAAAATTATGGGCCTTTTACACTTAGAAATTTTACATATAAGCTGTATGAACTGGTTCAAGATTTTCGGTAAGCTGGTTTCTCATGAATGGCTTGATGGATTTCATTCAAACTTAGAACACTTCTTCCCTATATTAAAATGAACTCATATGCCAATTTTGATAACTCTATTTTGAAATTTTTCAAAATTATGGGCCTTTTTACACTAAGAAATTTTACATATAAGCTATATGAACATGTTAAAGTATTTCGGTAAGCTGGTTTCTCAGGAATGGCTTGATGGATTTCATTCAAACTGAACACTTATTGCCTATATTAAAATGAACTCATATGCCAATTTTGATAACTCTAGTTTGAAATTTGTAAAATATATGGGACTTTTTCCACTTAAAAATTTTTCAGTGGGTGGAATGACGGCATCAACTTTTTATTTCCACTCTCTAACTTGAGAATCAATCTTCATACATAAATACCGTAAAACAACACTTCACTCGGGATTGCATTTGTGGTGGGTTGGGTGGGGTCAAGGTCAAGGTCACTGTTACTAAAAATAGAAAAAAAATCTGCTGTATAACTCGAGAACAAATTGAATATTTTAGTAATATTCAGTTTATAGAATTTGTATAAAGAGACATTGCATGAGATTGCATATGGGGTTAGTTGGGTCAAGGTCAAGGTCACTGATTTGAAATTTGGAAAAATGCTTCCACTCAGTAACTCGAGAAAGACATTCATTTTGTTTAATTGGCCCCTACTATACAGTTTGTTTTAGAAAAAAATGCCAGAAACTCAGACAGGCACAAGAAAAGTCGAGCGCACTGTCCTCCAGCAGCTCTTGTTACTAAACTAACCATCCTAGCAACTTAAGATACTCAGTACTCTGCCTTATGCTGACAGTAAACCTATATTTATATGTTCAAAATTAGAACCTTCAGTATTTGCTACAGCTGCAGTGACATTATGGCCATTGTACATTTCAAACTGAAGGTGCGTGTTCTGCGAATACAAGCAGGTTCTTGTCTTATTGCGAAAGGTGCGTAACATTTTTTGCTGCGAGCCAACAACTGCCAGTCTTAAGGTCATCTGTAAGTCATGTGTCAAAACCTATTGAGGAGTTTCGCGCATTTAAAATAGTAGTCCTGTGGATTTCAGTAGACCATGTGCCAAAAGGCTGGGTGTTTTACGCAATCAAACTGCCCGTCGTGCGGTCATCACCAAATATGCCAAATGTGTAGGTTAGTTCCACGCTTTCTCACTGCCAGTCGTGTTGCGATCAGCAGGCCATGTGCCAAATCTCATCGGGTAGTTGCACGCATGCTAACAGCAATATCACAAGTCATCGTGTTAGCTGTTATCTTTATTTGCGCGGTTTCGCACGAACGTATATCACGTAATTGTGGGGTCTTTTGTAGCATTACCACGAACTTATCATAGATGTTTCGCCAACCGTGACAAGTCCTCAGGGTGATGTAAGAATGTACCTAAAAGTATCACCTGTTAACGTAAAAGGTTTGCAAACTTTTAGCCAAATATACCATTTTACTAAAACATTCGGGTATTGGACAGTGAGCAAGGAATAGCATATTGATAATAATTACGAGACTATTCGTGATACCTCCTTCCAAGGATATATTGCAATAATAACATATATAAATGTATACGTTGTAATGGGGGGGGGGGACCGAATCAAGCATTAAGCCACTTGCGAAACATAATTTATTGTCCTTGACTATCGTAAAAGACCATAACATATTCCGTTTTTAAGATAAAACCCCCATTTTGCATCTTTTAGTGTGATATCAAATGACATACACTTTATGCACTCTATTAAGGCAACTAATATCCCTATAGCAATGGGTAATATCGCTCCAATGTACGACACTGCGAAGTAAGATAATTTACGCACTGATCCTTCAATATTAAAGAGTGTTTGTTGAACATCAGTCGCTTGCAGTTACTTGATTTTTTCTTCTTAAATAGTTTCTCGTATTTCTTTAGATGCACGACATTTCTATAGACTTTACTCTTAGATACTGGTAATTGTTTTCCACGGAGATGATGTTATCAACTTAATGTTGTAACGTACTTCAAAGTCAACAAGTCTTAACAACAAATACGGGTTCATTAAGTGTTGTTGTCTTTCTCTGTTATCGGAGATCGGAACAATCAGAATCTCGAACCGCTCGTGTTATATTATCATGCTAAAAATCGAATGTCATTTAAGGTATACAGTAAAGGTAGAACTTATGTTTTTAATATATATCAATTGGCACGTCAAATTTTGAAGTGATACAATAATACCCGCAAAATATGAAATATATTATTTAAACACCAAAGTGCATTTTACTGGAAATATACTATTTTACTTGGAAATATTGTATATTTTGTTTTCGGACAGGCGGTATACATAAACAGCAACACATTAATTTTTCTTTTGTTAGTTTCATAAAATTTTATCAAACTAATGGCATCATTTTACCCTTTTATTTTGAGTATTACATCGTTGGATTCGCTGCCCATACATAACGGACTAAAATTGAACCATATGCGCAGCAGGTAAATAAGCCACGCGTATAGTATATGCTATATAATTTTCATTGTCACAATTCCGAGCAAGAAGCATTTGATAAAGACAGCATTGTGAAACTGCGAACACAAACATAACTAAAGCAACAATAACAATAAATAATGATGTTGGCATTTCTTTAGTCGGTCATCACCCTGCACAGATGTGTCATTGGCCGTATATTACTGATACAAGATGGACTTTTATGTTAGATTCAGCGAAGAATGTGCCTTACAATTATAACATCATGTGGATACTATTGACGTACACTTACGTTTTCTTTAATTACATTTTAACATAAATTATTAGTATTATACACTGACCAAACCTGTTTACTGTCGCATTACACAACACACAAAATAATAATTATACTACAGTTAATATATAACTAGATACTTGCAATACGTCATGTGTTTACTTAAACAGTCGTTTTTCACGTTTTCATACATTTTGGTACATGTATATATCTTCCGACAAACTTAAAGGGTTTATGTCAACGAAAAGGGCCTCAATGAAGTAATTTCCTTAAAAAAATCTGACTTGAAGACTTATAATAACGGTTAAACTAAGTTATATATAACGGGGAAAAAGTTGCCGCATTTTATGAAAAAAATATTCTATACTCTGACTATTCTATATAAACATACAAAAGCAAAATCAGCCTCCTTTGCACATATGCCGATTGGTCCTTTTGGTTGCTACAGATTTTCTATCATCTAATATAAATTTTAGTGCAATAGGAAACCATTTTTTTGCGTTGACATAGTCCCTTTAATAGTTGATGTATCGTTATTGTCATTCTGTGTGTTGTTCATAATAGTAAAGGTAAAACACGTAATTAACCAAGTAATAATAATCCTATAATTGGACATGAGGAGACGGGCTTTAATTGTACAATAATACATTAAAGGATAAGATAATGATAACAGCTGGAATCCTTTCAATTATTCAAAGATATGTTACCTGTCCTACCACACCAAACAAGTAGATACGCAATTAAACTATCGCGTTGATACGGTAAAGTAAATGTTAAACAGAATTAATGCAATATTATTTTTTAGTTTTAAAACACCACTAGTTTTTATGATACATAAAAAATACTCATCTATCACATATCGTTCAAATCGACAATTTTTTGATAAAGTCATTATAATGCAATTTATACTCGTAATAATCAACGGACAACATCCTTAGTGATGGTGATCGTGTAATTTCCGATGAGGAGTCGCGCTTTATGTGTTAAATAATACATCAAAGGATAAGATAACGATAAGAATTGAAATCCTATCTATTATTCCAAGAAATGTAATTATCAGCACACTAAGGTTACCTATCCTATCAAACCAGACAAGTATGTTCGGAATAAAAATTATTACGTTTATATGGTAGGAATCTGGTCACACAATTAGCACACACTACGTTCAATAGTGTACGCTCTTGTGTTTAAATTGTGTATAGGAAATACAAAAAAGAACAATTATTCCAGTATTATTTTTAGTTTTTAAATACTAATAGCTGTCATATCTGATAAAATGTTCTCGTATTATTCCACGATTATCACATTTCTCTGTTTATAAAACTTTATATTGGTTATTTGTTTCATAAAGTCACCATAATTCATTATCTATATATAATATATATATAAAACAACACTTTCCTGTATTATATTTGTTGGGTACATATATTGTGCCATGTGTACACGTGTTGTCGTCATGTGCCGTATATGGCGTGAAGGGATCGAAGGAACGCCTGTTTTTCTGTAAGTCTCTTTCAGTCTGCCTGTCTCAAAATACTGTGGAATAGGCTTGCTTTATTATTAGCTCCACCATGTTTTTAAATTGGATTTTCATTTCAATTTTTATCTAATAACCTTGATCGAATATCGTTTTACCCTATGCACTGTTAATGATGCTTCATGCCCGTATTATGTATATATAGTTTGTGTCATTGTCACTTTCCGAACATAATTGAACTATCTGTATGCTAAACATTACCTTATTGGAATAACGTATATAGCAGTAGATGTAAATAAAGTGTTAATAGTTTTCGATCGAGTTTTGTAGCTTTATTATCAAGTTGTGGTATCCACATTAATAAATATATTTATAATACCACTATGCTGATACCGGCTTTGTGTCAACATTTAACTTCAAACATCTATGTACCCGCTATGCTATTGAAAAAAAGCCATTATGATGCCTTAGACTCAGGTGAGCGACCTAGGGCCATCTCGGCCCTCTTGTTTAATATTAGGTCAGTAGCGTTTATATCAGTCAATGTTTGTAGGCACGTCATATAACTCGAAATCAACTCTTAAGTCAACATTTTCGGCACAACTGAATCAGTTGCAACAAAACAATTTGATGCCAAGAACGTATATAATTTATTATGTTTATTATAAATCACAAAAATGTTATTTTTTTTTACATATTCACACAAACCCCCAGTTTAGTAGTGATATGACGTCATCAATGGAACAATAACTCATCCATATATAAGTATTTCATTACATTTAAAATAAATGCACTAAAAGTCACTACACAGCATCAGTTTACGTTGAAGAAAAAACATTTTAACCGAAAATTAACACATTGTAGTCAATATTGACACGATCTTGAAAATGTCGATTTCAATACACAACTCCACAATTTCGTCTTCAAACAATTCGGCGATGTGTGTTCTCCGATGTATCAATTTCAGTTTGCATTAAAAATATTATATGAATGAACATGCGTGAAATCTATGTATTAGTAGTTTAAACAGCTCATTTATCATTACGAAATGTTAATAATAATGTATTATCTAGTCAACTTTTCGAAATCCATAACTACATGTACGTGAACGTGTAAAAGCAGGCTCAGCAAAATCAGCGCTGCTCTTAAGTTTTTAAATATAGAAAAATGAGCTCGTTTGGTGTAATTTTAAGAAAAATGTGGGATGATAAATAGGAAAACAGGTTACTGCCTGGTCTTGTATAATATATCAGGTTCGGCAAGCCTCGCCGTTATTTTATTCTAAGCCTCACCTGATATATTACACAAGACCAGGCAGTAACCTTTGCTCTCTATATACCTATATGTTATAAGAAATCAGTGGTGTGTTTGAGTGCATCGGTTAAAAATTTCCACTGGATAAAAAAACTAACTTACTAGTATCTTGATTATGCAGCCAGTATGATGTAATGCTGCGTGAAATGCAATCTATAGTTTTAAAGACACTTATCTTCGTATAAGGTTTTCAGTGTGTTCCTTCGAATTTCAAATACTGGTATAATAATTAGTCAGTAGCTAGTGAACAGTATCTGTTACGTTGAAACACTCGATAAGTGTATGCCAGACACTTAGTTTTGGGGTATTTGTAGGGTATACATATGCCCATATATGTGTAAGAATTCATGAAATATTTCATGAAAACTATATCATATAGTTTATTCATAACATAAATACCTGAATTTTCTTAAAATGGTGAATATTTTATTGACTTTTCTTACAGTCCCAAATAATCACACAACTCTTTTCACTCTATCGCATGTGGAACATTATGCGTTTTACTTAAAAATCTCAGTATTAATAACTAATTATTTTATTATATTTATTAAAAACACTAAGCCAAAGAAAGAAACTTTACTGCGCCTTCGTAGATTTCGAAAAATGTTTTGATAAATTGGACAGGGCATATATATTCCAAAAACTTATTAACGAAAATGTAAGCTCGCGATACGTGAACGCCGTACGCGGAATGTACAATTCAGTCAAAGCATATGTTCGATATAAATGCAGCTATTCGCAGCCATTCGAGTCAAATATAGGGGCCAAACAGGGCGACCAAAGTTCAACTCTATTATTTTTGTTTTTCGTGAATGACATATTATCCAGTTTTAATGATAATATCGATGATCTATTTATTATTGAAAATACCAAATTATTCATACTCCTTTTTGCAGACGACGCCGTTTTATTCGCGCATTCGCAAACTGCGCTCCAATCATTATTAAATGACCTAGCAACTTACTGCAACGTATGGAAACTTAATGTCAATACTAAAAAGACCAAGATAATGATTTTTGAAAAGGGTAGACACACGAAATGTAATTTTTCATTTAACGGTGCAGTTTTAGATATTGTAGATTCATTTAAATACCTAGGTGTTAGCCTATACAAAAACGGTGACTGGAATCGTACACAAAAATACATTGCACAACATTCACAATTTGCACTACATAACTTGTTCACAGTTTTTAATCAACTTGAGTTAAATATAAATGAAAAATGTAACCTCTTTGACTGCCTAGTCGGGTCGAAATTAAACTACTCTGCCGAAGTATGGGGCTTCCATCAGGGTACAGATATAGAACGCATCCATTGTAAATTTCTAAGAAAGGTCCTTTCAGTCAGAAAATCCACAAACCTAGATGGCCTTTACGGTGAACTAGGTCGATACCCAATGTTTATAAGACGTCAGATTATAGTTATTAAATACTGGATAAAAATATTGAATCCAAGTAATACCCTACTTACTAAAAATATATATAATATGCTTAAAAACGATATAGATAATAATAACACATATGATGGTAAGAACTGGGCTTACCAAATCAAAGTACTGTTAGACCGCATCGGATTATCTAGAATATGGATAGAACATCATTTACATACACCGAACGAATACGACTTGAAAATCATATCGGACCGCATCCTAGATATATACAGACAGACCTGGTACTCGAATATAAACAACTCAAATAGGTTAGAATGGTATCGACTTTTTAAACACGACTTTGAATCAGAAAAATATTTGAAATGCATTAACAATAATAAATCAAGAGCATTACTTACACAATTTAGAATTTCAGCACATAGTTTAGCTATAGAAAAAGGTCGTCATGAAAATATTCCAAAAGAAAATAGAAAATGTATTTACTGTAACATGAATGTTTTAGAAAACGAATACCACTTCTTATTAGTATGCCCCAAATATAAAGACATAAGAAAACAATACCTGAAACCGTATTATTGCCACTGGCCAACATTCAACAAATTTGAAAGCCTAATGACAGCAAAATCCCCGAAAGTGTTAAATAATTTATCAAAATATATATACACCGCGCTTAAAATAAGATCGACAGTACACTAATACACTCACTTTCTGTAAATTTCGTAAAATATTTAGTTACACTAAAATATAAACCATATCTATATGTTATGTTAATACTATAGATAACATCAAGTATTAATTGAATTTTCAGTACAATTAATAAATTTTCTAATATTTTATGTTAACTTTGCAATGTACTAAGCAACTTTTGAATGTTATATATCTCCATTTTCATATATGGTAACACAAATATACCCACTTGTGTATGTTTTATATACATTAGCTAGTATAATACATTTGAACAAATGTTTACTGATATTAATATATTTCAGTATTTAATGTTATTGACACTTGGGTATGCTTTGTATACATTAGCTAGTCTAATACATTTCAATAAATGTTTACTGACATTAATACATTTCAATATTTAATGTTAAATATTATCTGACCTGAATTATTGTATGGATATTAATATTGTTCAATATTTAATGTCAAATGTTAAACGATAGAAATTCTTGTATTATTATTAATACTGCATTTGCCATTTACACTTCTTGTACTTCCCAAAACATTAACCATGTCTTCTTCTTCTTTTTTTTTTCTCGCAACTATATTTGTTGTATAGGCTATAAATTTGCAATGTGCTGTTTTATGCCTAATAAAGATGTTATGTTATATATGGTCAATTTTAAGTACAATATTGGTGGCGCAATTTCAACGACAATTATAATACATATAATATTTTATATTTAAAGTAACATTTTTTGTTACTGTTTTTAGTTGTTGAAAACAAATAACAGATAACACTCACAAATAAACAACAAACAAGAGTTTCGCAAGGCCACGAATAAGTCATCTGAACAATATTCGCTTTCACACGAGGCATGTTATCTTTTGACTTATTGAAAAGACACCATGGAAAAGTAAAAAATGCAATATATATATAATGTCAATATGACAATGTATGAACAAGATTAACCGACATTCTTCTTATTGTTTATTATTTCAAACGCCATATTCGGATGCGAATGGTTCCGGTAGCCACCAACCATGATGACATGGTTTTTGTCATTTTCTACTGTTGCATGGCCATATTTTTAATTCGTTGACTCGCACGGCGTTGCTAAAGGACTTTTGGAGTGTATGTCAAATCTTGTTCTTTTATAATTTCTCTAAACAGGCGTTAAATCGTTGACACGTGGCACCTTTCTCCAAGAGAGCAGTCTAATAACCTCTCGTCTGAATTTAGTCCCACTAAGACAGTACAATAAGAAGTTAAGAGAGTTGTTGGTGTACATAAACATGTTTACGACTGCCCACCAGAAATCTATTTTCGCTGTGTTGGTCTCCGAAGTGTCCGTCGCCCAGTCCGCGTATCCGATGTTATAAATGCTCACCGGTGAAGTGCTCACCAGGAAAACTACGTTAAGCGTGAACAACATAGCTGTCATTGATGATTGTTTCCCATGACGAATGTTGCTCTGGTGCTGACCATGTGTTTTAGGTGGTGATTCCGTGGGTGCAACAGTTGACTTGGTTTTCTTCTGACTTTGCAACACTTTAAAAACTATCAATGCGTTTCCTATTACTATAACAGTAAAAGGAATAACACAGAATACGCATAAATCGATCCAAGGCCAACTTTTGTTAAAGAAAAAATTGTAACTGTCACTAATTGGTAAGCACTTTTTCACATAGGGATTTTTGTTGGCATCGTAAGATATTTTAAAACCAATGCCATATAACATATGTGAGTTCAGGGCCAATATTAACACACCTACCGCTATCACAAAGGCGACTGCACTTCTTTTATTACACAAATTCCTAGCGCGATGGGGCAGCCAAGCGGAAACCACTCGTTCCAGTGTCACCACTATAAGGATCCAGGCGGAATAATCAAGAGAACTGTACACTAACCACATGTTTATCTTGCATCCCGCCTCACTTACATGTCGAACGTCAGTTTCAAACAAATATATTAACCACTGTCTCAGAAGGCCTGAATATAGCACTAGCAGATCGGAGCACTCAAGAACCGTTAAGAAGAGCGCCGTAGTGGACACCCGGATGGAGCGACGCGTTAGGACAAGGATGGAGAGACTGTTCCCGATTGTTCCGAGCAAGATGAGTATAGGTGGAACTACCTTCCAGATGAGGACACCCGCCTTGTACAGAATTAACTCCGTATAGCCCCTCTCCGTTTCATTAGACATATTGTATATTATAATCCTTTAACCAGCTAATCATCACAGAACGCATTTGGTTAACATGTTTTTTTTAGTCCCTCGCCTTTGTGTTTTTGTCTGTTTTACTACAAACAGGATAACTTCAACTGCGGTTAATGAAATTCTAATGCGATTTTCTGCCATAAAAACCTCAGCATAATATATACCATGAATGGTTTGTGCTTGTGTCAATCATATAGCGCCCATTGCTTCTTTGGTAAATAATATAACGATTCACGTAACATTTGTCTGAACACTACACATATTTTTAATGTCACACCTGCACACCTTAAACAATTACATATATACGCCGTTTTCTGGCATAGGAGGTTTTTTTTTCAGTTTGAGCTTGTTTCCATAGAAATGCCCGTTCAGTTGGGGGCTTATTGTCCTAGTTTATTTACTGGATGCAAGTTCTGAATGATGTATTTAACATTTTCAACTTCGTTATAATTGTGTCAATGTCAGAAATCATAGGTAATGCATTCATCTAAATATTGAACTTTGGTTTCAGTGTACATATTTAAATTGTCTGTAAATACGATGTAGTTGAAATGTAGTTACATTCACATACTTGTTGTTCGCGTAATTTCCACTAATGCAAACATGTTATGCAAAATCAAAGATATATGCGGTTCAACAAGTCCTTGAGTACTGGAATTGACTTCACTTTCTAGTTGCAGACTTTATTACAAACCAAGCACGTCTTTTTTAAATTTCGAATCCTGATTCCCAGCCTTTGCTTCTTTTTCTGGCTTGGTGTAATCTGAAGATAAAAACAATAACATAGCATATGCTATGCAATGTTTATATTGGAACAATAATTAGAACGAGGAAAACATGAAAAAATGCCAAATCATCTGATCACAATGTACATGTAAATTTATATAATTATCATTTCATGAAATTCAATAAAAGCCTTTGTGGTGTTGACAGGCAAGGAGTATTTAGATCCATTGTATGCATGTATTACAATTCATTACTGTACCCTTTCGTCGATTTTTTTTCATTAAATGATGCATGCGGAAAGAAGCAGTTTAAGCAACATATATGGCTAATATTTGCTAGTTATTAACAAACGTTGGCTGTAGATTTTTGTTAGGTTTAAATGCTGGTACTTAAAGTAAGTTAAATATGTGTTGACCATGTTTGCTTAATATTGTATATAAAACCTCGACCACAGGGAATCTTTAACTTAAGTTGTAATGAATTGAACATTTCAGATCAAATTTTCTATGTGAAAAAAATTACAATGATTTCTGTTTACAAAAGGGTAGCATGTAAAACACCTTAGCTATATAATCTAGTTTAAAACATTTAAATGTCAAAAGAGCTCCTCATAAAACAGCCTCAAACGTTAAGAATTTATGAATTTAGGACGCTACAGTTTTCTCTGCTTCGGGAATAAGGGCACTGATGTCTGATATAAACCAAATATATAGTACGCACATGGTGACTTGCACGAAACTTGCACTTTAAATGCAGTGCATATCATTGCTCACTAATTTACATTTTATTATACATCTTCGAAGATGACAGGCAAACACCGCGCGAGTTGAATAAGTCAATTAATATGTATAGATAGAGTAATGCAATGTACATGTGGACACTCGCCTACTTCGGATTGATAGACAGCGCTCAACCTGAACAAAGTTAATTAAAAAATGCAACAGTAGATAAAAGCATATTTTTATATCAAGACATGTCGCATTATTTGTTATTCCGACAAATTACACCAATAATTAGTTAAAGGAAATTTCCATTGAATACTTGAACTAGTTTTTTTTTATTTCATTGTTTGTAAACAGTATATTAGACAAAATTAATACTTTTCAACAATTTGATAGGTATCCAAAAACAATATCACGTTCGATAGTTTTAAAAAGTCGGCTGATATTTCATTAGGTTAAAAGTAAACCTATTTTGGATATCAACACTACTCTATCGGATATGATATATTTAACATTTGATTTTCAACAAACTTATAACTCTTTGGCGCTGCGAAGATTTCGCAAGCTTGAAAAAAGCTGAAATAGACAGAAATGTATCAAAATATTGAAGAGAAATAAAATAAAAAATTACCATAACTGAAGACCTTCCAATAATCGAGGTATTTCCATGTTCCATCCTATTATTTCGTAAACTGCGTTGTATATATTTCACATAACCTTTTTATCAGAATATTCTGCTTGTTAAATAATCACATTAGATTTTCGCATTTAGATATAATTATCGCCACACAGCTGGTTACTCACCTCGAACGCTTATTCAAATGTAGCATAATTTATTGTTCAATTTGGAATATAGCATTCATTGCGGAGGGTACTGAATTACACATTAAATACGTGAAGGTAATGCATAAGTATCTTTTATTATTTAATGAACAACTTGTAGGTCTACAATGTTTTAGTTTCACATCTCAAATATTATTCCACGTGACATTTTTTTCCCATAGTTTATTTAAATGCAGTAGCTAATAATTATTGCTGCAGTACTATCAAAATAGTTTGTATCGATAAATTGCCTTTAGATGATTTACATGTAATCAAGCATACCGCTGACTGAAATATACACATTGATGATATTAGATATTGTATGTCAGTTACGTTTGCTTCCAAATAATTTCAGAAATACGAAAATGACAAGTTTCGTCCTGATAGTCATTCACCATACTAATCAAGATTTGCAATATATATGTTTGACAATACTTAATGTTGAACCCTTGGCAAAACTTTTGCTAGTTTATCGTACTATCTTGCACTTGAACCACGCGAAGCCGAATGTTTTTGTCCAGTAGTAATTATAAATATAACTCTGGTAATTTTAAATTTAATAATTTATATAACATGTATGCGAATTTTTCTTTTTGTGTGAAACGTTTAAAAGTTGTGAGTGCTTAAAAGTAATTATATTTTATATTTAAAAAAGTGTTAAAGCGATCACATTAAATATCATACAAACACAAAAGCGGAATTTCGTACAAAGTTTGCCTATTATTATGTTTCGTGAATACAATGTTTTACTTCGGTCAAATTGCAAAACGAAGAGTCCCAAATACCGGTCCTAATTTCCATAAGAAACAAAATGGTTTAGTACTTCATTCACCTGTTACAAATTACTCATCTTGTAAGTGCACTGACGTCAAAGACATAAAAAAAGAAGCTCAACATACAACCATGTAGCTCAAACTAATTATTCGCATTCGTGGTTGACAAGCCTAAAAAAAGATTTTCATTTAAGAATGCATTAACAACATTGACTATTAACTGAGAACATCAAATCGCACGATACTTGGCCATTAAAACAGTTATATAAAAATGTACATACGCAATTAAAACATCTCTATAAATTATTACTTATCTATACTTATATGTTTTTGTTGCCGCATGACTTTGTTTGAAATCACGATCTGTGAGCGTGCTAAACATGGTCTTGTATGGCTTTACTGATTGCAAAACACGTGTGAGTTAATAGGTTAATTAGCCTGCCAGTTACCATCGCGTTTGCTCCTATAAAAATTTACATACGATCAGCGTAAATGCCTGCAAATGAACAAATCTTATGAAACTCTAGCAACATCGACGATAAAAATGTTTAAACGTAGTCATTTATATAAGAACATTGAACTTTTGCCTACCAAAAACTGTATGTCACAAACAAACACAACTCAAAACAACTAGGAGAGTGCAAACCTCTGACAATGCAAACAATTTTCGCTATCTCCCGGAAATAAAGAATACTTAAAAATCCTGGATCCAGTCGGTGACGCGAGTCACGAATAAAATCTAATCATTTTTTAATTGACCCACTTTCAACCTTAACAGAAAAGCTCCTGCACATACGTTCATCATTCGATGTGTTAAGTTCCAAACAGACAATCAGTCCACAAATGCTCTCAAAAATATTACCTCATTGTCAAAGGTAAATATCCAATAAGTGACCAGTAATGGCGTCACGAGGCAAATCATGCATTTGTTATATTTCCTCTTCTAAGTACTGTATTACAACATAAAATCATGTTAGAATAATCTTAAATTTAAACACATATTTGAAATTGATACTTATTAATTCAGTTTACTTACGTCATTTAAATCTGTAAATTATTCGCCACTTCGGATGTATGATTTTAAATTACAAGTACTAAACATTAAATCAACTGAGCTACTATGTCAAATACACGTATTTAAGAAAGAAAAGTAATTTGGCTCAAGCGATTTAACAAGAGATACCTTTGGTGCTGAAAAGTCATGTATTCAATGGCTTCTCATTTGATCTCTTTCGCATACACACTTCAGCTTTTATCTCCAGTACAGTCCATATGTATATATTGCATAAGAAGTTAGAATGCAGCAGTACATTTATTGCCATTTTGTACATACTGAACAATCGCGCCTTTCTTCTTAAGCCAGATAGTCAAGCTGATCAAATCAATAGTACTACCCAATAGACAGTCAGCTATTCGGTATTACTCGGAAATCTTCGGCTGTTATCGATTTTATTTCATGATCGATTCTGCCTAATTATTATCGAAATTATTGGTAATATACCAGTCACATGTGTTTCGGTTCCGCTAGCATTGCACATGTTTACCGTGAGCATTTACTTGCGTTTTGAAATCAGTTGCATTGTTCCTGGCCATCAACTAGACAATAGATTAATATCAATAATTATCCATACAAGTTAAGAAGTATTTTGCTTCAGTATACAGCTATTTATGGATCGAAATGTTTTAGACTTTTGATATTTAGTAATTCCGCTTGTTGCCTTATAATAAAGTATGTCAATATTCCTGGTCAAAAGGATCTGTTTCACATAACAGCGACCTCAATTTATTACGCATTAGGAAACTAAATAAGGTAAATGATAAGTCTGGCATGCTTGAGGCATATTATGAAATATATGTCACGTCATTAAACTAAGCAATCGCTTCTTTATATGTCACGTCATTAAACTAAGCAATCGCTTCTTTATATGTCACGTCATTAAACTAAGCAATCGCTTCTTATCAGAAAATGTATTATAACAAGTTTTCTCCTCTTAGAAAGTCCGAACTATTTGTTATATCCACAAATATATAATTATTCGCCGTTATCCCATTATTCACTTGATTGTATGCATGAAGTTATAACAAGCAATAATATTACGAATTGCTTTTATTAATACAGTTGATAATAATTGCTTTATAATTTATAAGCGGCACATTAAACATATATGATCAGATGAACACATACTATTATAATCATTTATAGCTCGACTATTCGAAGAATAGGTGAGCTTTCCTGCTCGCTCCGGCGTCGACGTTGGCGTCGGCATCCTCGTCTGAATTGGTTAAAGATTTTATTCAAAAGACTTTTAACTTCAAAACTAAGTTATTCACTTGAATCTTGGAATATACCCTTGTCATCAACTCCAGTATAAAGGGCAATATTTCCTATAACTCTGTTTTTTATTTTGACAGAGTTATGCTACTTTTTCCCATAGATTTTCGCGATAAGGTTCATATTAAAAGTCTTATACCTTGAAAACTACATATGTTATTCACTTGAAACTTGGAATATGCCTATGCCATCAACTCCAGCGTCAGGTTCAATTAATCTCCATAACACTGTTTTAGTATTTTTACAGAGGTATGCCCACTTTTTACATAGCTTTTATCAGCTTATATTATTTTATAAAATGCTAAATTTAGTTACACCTCAGTATTTGACGGATCTGGTACCTCAAAATATTGGTGCTGTTTCTAGGTATAATCTTCGAAACGCTAATGATCTTCGAACATCAGTAACTAGAAAAACTCTGTATTATAATTCGTTTTTACCCGCAGTTACTAGAAAATGGAATAGTTTACCAGAAGAAGTTAAAAATAGCGACACGTTGAATAACTTTAAATACAATCTTAACAGAATCTTAGTAAAGAACCCTTCGTACTATTATGTTGGTAAGCGTTATCTACAAATACTTCACACGCGGTTAAGAACCAATTCAAGTTCGCTAAATGAACATCTTTATGCAAAACATGTCGTTGCTTCGCCACTGTGTTCCTGTGGTGATATTGAATCGAATTATAACTTCTTTTTTATGTGCCCATACGTTAACACAATACGAGCTAAATTAATTAACAATATTTCTGGAATAAGTCGCAACGTAGACCTCAATCTAATTCTATTCGGCAATATAAATCTAGACGATAATGAAAATGCCACCATATTTCTTCACGTCCAAGAGTATATAAGCGAATCCCGACGATTTTTTTAACAATCCGATTCCGATTCCGTCGTCTGCTGTTTACTTAATCCGCGCATCACCAGTCCTCCACTCCTTGTTTTCTTTTCGCCTCATTTGTTTGTCTTTCTAAAACTTAGCATATCCATGACGTATACATCTTTGTCTGGCATAAATGCCATTCGTTTGTTCTATAAAACCTTGCCATTTT
The DNA here is from genome assembly GCA_027627225.1 of Congeria kusceri. Taxonomy (NCBI): domain Eukaryota; kingdom Metazoa; phylum Mollusca; class Bivalvia; order Myida; family Dreissenidae; genus Congeria; species Congeria kusceri. The sequence continues at coordinate 50,630,294 of CM051025.1, read as the reverse complement.
TATGTGTAGAAACAATTTCAAGGAGAAAAACCATATAAGAATTTAATTCTTTCGTTTCAATCCCTTTCTTATTCTTATTATATTGTGCATCTATTTGTATATTTGCCAGTTGTACAAGAGAAATAAACATGTTTAAACTACATAGCTTTTGTGGTAAAAGGTTTTGTTCCAAAATTTAAAAAGTGTATGCTCGATCCACTTTCCAAAATATGTACTAACTGAAATACTTCGAAGCGTTATCCCCTAACAGCTCTTGTCATTGCAAGTTAATTGCTATATTTTCGGAGTATTTATGCATTACCTGACACTATTTTAAATGCTTTATTTGGATAACTTAAGTTTAATACTTTAACTTTCTGAAACCCGCAACAAATTTTGTAGACTTCACATAGAAAGATTGTGTACATTTTTACTGCTTGCATTTGTTGATGTTAAGTGCTAATAGTATACGTATAATCATTTATAACAAAAAAGGTACATAGTATATATAGTTTGTTTTTAAATGGGACTGTTTAAAAAAAGATGCTTATTTACAATCTCTCGCAGAAAATAATAATAAAGAAATTTTACAAATTATTAGCACTAACATGCATAGTGCCGAATCCAAAATAGATATTGATAATGGGCTACGATGCTTTTGTGACGTGATTGAGAGAGTATGTTCTCCTTTATTTAAAAAGAAATGTAGAGTAAACCGTGATAGAAAATGCAATAAAGGTTTTTCAAATAATTGGTTCAATGAAGATTGTAAACAAACAAAATCTGATTTCTATAAATGTTTAAGTAACTATAGGCACGACAAGTCTGACGAAAATAGAAGTTTTATGATTGCTGCTAGAAGTAAATATAAATCATTGATAAGAAAAAAGAAATATGATTATGATAAGGAACAAACAAAAAAATTAGAGCAACATAGATACCTAAATGCTAAAGCATATTGGAAATTGTTAAATAATTCAGTGAAACAGAACAAATCTCATAACCTAACAACACACGACTTTCTCTTGTATTTTAAATCGGTTAATGATCCCAATTCTCAATTTTTTCAGCCGGATGAGGATGTGTTATATTTTAATGAACGGTATTTGGACGGTGAATTACATGTTATGTTTGATGAGCTAAATGTGGAAATTTCTTTGCAGAAATTACTAAAGCGTGCGGCTCATTAAAAAGTGGCAAATCAGCAGGTCCGGATGGAATTATTAACGAATTTCTTAGACATGGTATACATAATGAAAACTTCTTAAACTCTTTACATGTACTTTTTAATAAAGTATTTACCTTAGGATATTTTCCAGATTCTTGGGGGGAAGGTTATATTGTTCCATTGCACAAAAAGGGTAATCCAGATGACACAGGAAATTATAGAGGAATAACGCTTTTAAGTACCATTGGGAAACTTTTCAGTCAAATAATAAACAGTAGGTTAAATATTTGGGGCGAAAAATATAATGTATATATTGAAGCGCAAGCTGGATTTAGAAAAAATATGAGCACTGTTGATAACATTTATGTATTACATGGGCTTATTACTCACGTCCTTAACCAAAATAGAAAATTGTATACGGCATTTATTGATTTCACTAAGGCATTCGATTATGTGGTGAGAGAAAATATTTGGTACAAACTCATAAAATTAGGGGTACGAGGAAAAATTTTGAACATAATTCAATCAATGTATAATAATGTTAAATCCAAAATTAAATGGAACAACGAAGTAAGTAATGAATATTTTACATGTATGTTGGGGGTACGACAGGGCGAATCCTTGTCGCCCTTTTTATTTTGTATGTATTTAAATGACATTGAAGAGCATTTTATGTTGAATAAATATGAAGGTGTCGAAATGGGAATGCTGAAACTGTTTTTGCTGTTATATGCTGACGATATTATTATTTTGGCAGAGTCGGAAACTGGACTTCAACATGGTTTGAACTTACTTGATGAATACTGTAATACATGGAAACTTTCTGTTAATATTAATAAAACAAAAATAATGATATTCAAAAAAGGCGGGCAAAATAAACGAACTTTTAAGTTTTTATATCAGGGAAAGGAGGTTGAAATTGTGAACAAATTTACATACCTCGGGATAGTGTTTACTACAGGTGGATCCTTTTCAGCTACATATGAAGCATTAGCAGGTCAGGCCCTTAAGGCAATTTATAAGCTAAAAGCTAATCTCATCCAGTTTCCAGACATTTCAGTTAGTCATTGCTTAGATTTATTTGACAAACTCATTGAACCTATTCTAAATTATGGAGGTGAAGTATGGGGTTTAAATAATAATAAGTGCATAGAAAGAATACATTTACGCTTCTGTAAAAATCTGTTAGGAGTAAGACAACAGACACAAAATAATTTTATATACGGGGAGCTCGGCAGAAGGCCGCTTATTTTTTATCGATATGTTAAAGTTATAAAATATTGGATAAAAATTATCCAGTGTGATGATGTTAAATATGTGAAAGACGTTTATAAGATGTTATTAAATGATTTTGAACTATACCCAGAAAAAGGGTCTAGGGTAAAATTGTTAAAAAATGTATTAGATAGCCTAGGCTTTAGTGAAGTATGGTACTTTCAGGGTGTTGGTGATGTTGATGTTTTCATGTCACATGTTAAACAAAAATTTCAGATATGTACATACAAAATTGGTCTGCAGAGCTTGTAAATACAACTAGAGGTACACATAGTTTGTTCGGAAAGTTAGAAATTCAGTCATATTTTAAATTTGTTAACATTACGAAGTTCAGAATTGCCTTAACACGTTTTAGAGTTTCAGCTCATCGATTAGAAGTAGAGTCAGGTAGATGGCATAAGCCGAATAGAATACCCTACAACGACAGGAAATGCAAAAACTGTAATGTACTTGAGGACGAATTCCATTTTTTGTTAATATGTCCGTTATTTATAAATTTACGTAAACAGTATATAGACAAATACTATTGGAAAATTACAAATATTATGAAATATATCGACTTAATGAAATCGACAAATGAAACAACAGTTAGACGGCTCGCAACTTATATTTTTAAGGCCTTCCAATTGAGAACCCAATTATACTACGATTGAGTTTTTCTCCAAAATAAATAAATACATGTATAATTATATGAATTTTTAGTAATGTTTTCTGTCAAAATAATACTTTGTGGATTTATCTTTGAAATATTACAATAACTTAGACATTTTTAGTAATGTTTATTATGTTACGTTTATTCATTGTAAATTAATATTACTAAATAGAAATTATTGTAACGTGTATACAACAATTTAAAGACACTCTGTTTATGTATGTATGTATTTTAATTTAAAATAATTTGCACCTGTAAGCTATTGACAATTGCATTGTAATTATTATTTGTGTGTAGAATGTGTATCAATGTATACCCATGGGCATAATGCCTAAAGTATGTATAATAAACTATCAAACTATCAAACTATCAGTTGTGATAAACATCTTAAAATTTATAAAAAATTATTCGAAGTAAATATGTTCATGAATCTAAACAATGTTTGTGATAGGGTTACGCACATACGAATCGTAAGTGTAACAGGCCATTCTTCAATATCAAACTGGAAAATGAAAATGAGTATATTTTTCAACTATTATCATTAAATGAAAATAATATACATAGCTTGTTAAATTGTTAATGTTTCGTTATATAATTATTGCTTGAGATATGTACAAGTTGTACTTATTATAATTTTGATTTCGTATGTATATATGTACGTATTTATTACAGAAACAATTTCATAAAAAAATATATATTATGACTTGTGATAGATATTAACATAAAACAAGAACAATAACAACAAATAAACATGTTAAGAAATACGTAAATGTACTAATATTTCTGTGCTAAACTAATGATTAAATATAAAACGATAAAAGTATTACTTCTAAAGAAATCAATTGATGTACTTTTTCGCATTAACATTGAATGTGTGCATTGATAAAATGCACTCAACTGTTAAACTGAACGCAGTGCAATTATTAATTGTCAGAAACGTTAGTAAGTGTACACCAATCTTTGCCTATTTACATATAGTTTGCAATTATGAATACACAAAGGCAATCTAATGAACCGGGATTTTAAAAACGCTCACAGCGTAGAAAGACTGTTGGCGACAAAAGAAACTAAAAGCATGTTAATTATGAGTGCTTTTTTGCTAAAAGGAAACATTTGTTTGAAAGAAGTTCAATTTCCCACCTTTAAAATTTGTAATTTGGCTTCTTATTTTATAGTATACGACATCATAATGAAAAGTAATTTGTAAGTAACGAAACTATATTTTGTTCGAGCTAATTATCTTATGCAAACGGATTTATATATACATGCCAGTTAACACGTTAATCTGCAAGGGCCAGAATAACCGATGAAGCTAGTAGTTAGGCGCACCGATTGTTAGCGCTTCTTAGCCAAAGATCTATAAATAAACATGTTTATTTATAGATCTTTGTTCGTAGCCTACTGAGTCAAAATCTCAAGCTCTCGATTGTCCATAGTACAGTTTAAAATTAATAAATTGCAGTAATTTGTTGTCAGAATATTCAGAATTAGTTTTGGTAACAACGAAAAACACTTTTGCAACGAGTCAAAAATAACAAATATAGCGCATTAATTTGGTGGTCTTATTGCAGGACACTCCGGTAAATATTTCGGTTACATACAAGTAAATAGCAAAAGTAGGGGTGTCATTAGTTAAAAGTTTTTGTTTTTTTCATAAAGTGAACTTTTTACAAACTGTAATTGTAATAAATCACATGATTAACACATGACTATAATGGTTTAGCTAGTTCGTGAGTGCGGAGAAATGTTTTGTTCGTTTGAGAATATTGACAGGAAATTGATTCCTTTGAACTGATTTGTTATGTCTTCATGAAAGCGATTGAAAGAACAAATAACAATGAATCTCTGACAATGCAGATTGTGCAATCTTGCATGCATAATGTGTTGCATGTTTAAAAACATAATGCTTAGAGACTCTGCAATAGCCTGTTTCTAAGTGCACGTATTTTACTTGTTGTAACAATTTTATTACGCTTCATAGTACTCGCAACCGGTGTTTGAATTAGCTCTTTATGTCCCAAAATATATCATCTATAAATACTTTCATCAGGTCCATGTGACCTGTAAGGTGCATTGCCTTAGGAGGATGTACAAAGAGGTGTATTAAACTAACCAAACATACTAATTTCCGTTTAAACCAGTTAATACCAGTGGTCTCTTTCCTTTGATTAAAAATATTTTTTTTTAAATATTTTGCCACTTGCCTTACAAACTTTTTGGCTACTAGTGTATCCACATACTCGCATTATATAATGACCTAATATAATTTTTAATGAAAAATATCGAAGCAAAATGTGTGATTTACTTATTGTTGGCGACTATTTGTTTGTTGGTACATGACAGGTATGTTTGCATCATCAGCATCAACGTCAGCAGCTGCAGCCGTATCAACAGCAACAGCTACAGCAGCAAAAAAAACAACAAAATCAGCAGCAGCATAAGTATAATAATCTTATCGACACAATCAGTATCATCATCATCATCATCATCATCATCATCATCATCATCATCATCATCATCATCGTCGTCGTCGTCGTCATCATTGTTAAAGACACTGTACTTTGCATGCTCGTCAAGTTGAAATATGAAAAGAGTTTTCTTCTAAAAATGTTACTGAAAGCATATTCCCTCTACAGATATTCCATGTGACCATGTTGCCTAGGAGATAGTCTTTGTTTCATGGAATTGGTAATAAACATGACACTGATGCTACATGGTTTCTGCATAAATGTTCTAGTTGCCTATTACTTTTCAACATGCATTCTGGTTGTAAAACATAATTAGCGCAATTAAAGACGACAGTTTGTATATAAGCAATGTTGATTTTGATCAAGAATTTAGAGTTCTTTCCGTTTATATCAAAATATTCAAATTTGAATTGCATAATATACGCACTTTATAACATCGAACATGTATTAATGTAAAACTTTACAAATGAGAGACCAATTACAACGAACGTATTGTATGTCCCAAACATTTTTTTTACTGAATAATTGGTCGATCCGTGCTAGTGGGCATGAACGAAACTTTTTATTAGAAACGGTACTAATCGAAGAATTGGAAACGCGTTCTAATAATTTGCAAAGTGTACATTTGCCCTAGGTAGTAAACATGTGCATGCATTCAAACCACTAGACTAGTAAGTATGTCACGAAGGTCTTATTGATTCGTCTGAAAGTGGTTTACATGGAAAACGTTCGAACGTTTCAGTATGATTTATCATTACTGTAGATTAGGTCGAAGCATAACTATCCTAGTTCATGCAAAGTTGTTGATCTAAGTTGTTAATCTTCCATTCATTTTCTCGTCTTTTAAAGGTGTTCTTCTGAAAGTTACATCGGTGACTTGACACAAAGACATAAATACGTCCTGTAAGCAAACAACTCACGGTCATGATCAGAACCGAACGTCAACAAGACGGTAGGGATTGGATTTATGGTGTTAATAATTAAACGGTACAACAACGAAGCTGTAAGGTATCGAATACTGAATAACGATTTGAAGACTTACACAATTTTCTTAGTTCAACAATTGACAATATTAATAATGGATGGAACAAACTGAATTCCTTGTTTAAGCGCACATGCAAATACATGTAAAATATGGACTAGCAATAGGACATTGTTCGTGGCAATTTATTTATTATAGCACAGCTTTTTATTTAAACATAATAACTGATATTTGAAAATGTAAGTAACCAAACAAAAACACTCCTTCGTATGTACAATTTCTTAGAATATAAGATTAAGGAAACATTTGGGGACACGTAAAATAAAACGAAAAAACATTTAGCAACAAACCTACAATATATAAACATATGTTAAGCCACGCGTTTGAAAGTAAATTTACTCAACCTGTTACTAAACTGAGAATAAACGTTGTTATTATTGTTTATATTTAGGTACTTACATTGTTTCTTGTTCACAAGCACGGGCTGAACATTATAAACATCTTATCGTTATATGGTAATATAACTATCTGAGAATAACATGTTTGCAATAATTTGGAACCACAAATATAAATCCAAACTTGTCTGAAATTGAAACTTTTATTTATTGGGGACATTGCTAGTTATGAAATTAACGTGATATCGCAACAGGTATTGAGCTTGATTTTTCTTCTAAAATAGATTCTCCTATTTCTTAGGCTACAATCTATATATACATATTTCACTCTCAGACACTTTTTTTCACGAACATGATGCTATCGTCTCAATGTTGTTATGCGCTTCGAAGTTAATAACTCTGTAACAACCAATACTGGTTCATTAACTGTTGTTGTCTTTCTATGTTATCGGATATCGGCACAGTCCGAAACTCGAACCACTCGTGCTATACTATTATACTACAAATCAAATTTAATTTAAGGTATACATAAGTAGAACTGATATTTTGTAATATAAAACAACTGGCACTGCACATTTGGAAATAATGTATACTTCATGCAATATATTAATTGTATTTTATTAATACAAAGAGCATTGTTCATTTGGTTTGTATGGGAAATATTATATATTGTGTTCTCGGACAGGTATCATACATTTACTATGTAAAGTAAATTTAAATAAGAATTGACCTGAATTGAAGCGTATTTTATTTTCAACACAGAAGACAATACAAATTTATTCTACTGTAGTTAGTTGCAAATACACAATTTTATCAAATTATTGACATCACTTTTATTCTTGTATTAAAGTATAAAAGGGACCTGTTCACAGATTTAGGTATTTAAAAAAAGTCATTTAATGTCTTAACTGCAAAAACTACAGACATTTGACTAACCAAAAACACATAATATTAATTTAGAAAGAAAATAAAAGTAAATTAAAAATAATTGCTATAGCCGGGACTCGAACCACTTCAGCAGGGAACAAAAAATCTATCTCTCTAACCACTCGTCTATCCTGACTTGTCGTGAATGTTTAATGCAATGTAAGTGATACAAGTGTTTTCTAAAATAAACGCTTTATAATTTTATCTATTTCAATTGATGATTTTCCATGAACGACACTATATTTCCAATAGATTTCTTTGTCTTTGTTAATTTGCTTTTTGATATATAATCTATTTTTCTTTCTGGGATCTAGATCTATGACAAAATTTTTGAAAATTGTCAATTTGCCAATCTGTGAACAGGTCAATTTAAAGCGTTGTCAAACACCACTCGTTACATAACGGACCAAACTGGAACCATTAGCGTAGCAGGTAAATAAGAAACAACTGTGGTATTTGTTATAGGAGTGCCATGGCCAATCCGGGGGAAGTGCAGTTGACAATGACAGCAATTTGAAACTGCGGACCAAACGTCACCATGGCAACCATAGCAACACATGGTGTGTTCATTGGCTGTGTTCTACTATACAAAATGGAAGTTTATGTAAGGTTCAAATAGGGGAGTTCCTTCAAGTTATAATATCGTATAAATACTATTGAAATACAGCACTTGCAGTATGTCATTTGTTTACTTACTTAAACTGGCGATTTACACGTTTGCACGCATTGCATAGTTACGATTATCGTTATTGTTATTCTGTGTTTGTTTATACTCGCAATACTCGAAGGACAACATCCTTAGTGATGGTGATCGTATATTTGACTATAAGAAGGCGTGCTTTAGGTGTACAATAATACATCAACGGATAAGACAATGATGAGAACTGGGATCCTATCAATTATTCCAAGAAATGTAATTATGAGCGCACTTACGTTACTTATCGTCGCAAACAATTAGAAAAGGAATTATACCAATCACGTTTGTGTAGTAGAAATCTGGTAGATAAATTAATTAACACTAAGTTCAATAGCGTATGCGCTTTTATTTAAAATATTTTAGTAAATACTAAACAAAATAAAGGCAATATTATTTTTAGTTTCACAACACCACTAGTTGTTATGACGCACACAAATGCTCATCTATCACATATCGTTCATATCGGGCATTTGTTTCATAAAGTCATTTAAATGCAATATCTACATATAAATACGTATTTAATAAAGATCCTTGCTTCGCTATATTTTATATCTTGTGTAAATATATGTATGCATTTTGTAATGTATACAAATGTTGCCTCGTGTGCAATATATGACATATTGGATAAAAGAAACATCTATTTGTTTGTCTGATTTAGAATTTTATAATCATGTGTGACGTTTGTTTAACCTATATGCTGTGAATGATGCTACATGACCGTATTTTGTATATACATTTGTATAGTTTGCGGCATTGTCACCTACCGAACATCTAAAACATGGCCTTATTAGAATACTGTATATATATATATATATATATATATATATATATATGAAGTAGATGTAAATAAAGTGTTAATAGCATTCGACAGAGGTTTGTAGCTTTATTATCAGGTTGTGGTATCCACGTGAATATATCTATCTAGCTATCGGTGGTATGTTTGAGAATATCGGTTAAGAAGTGTTATTTCCACCGGATTATTGACTTTAAAACCAGATAGTATAGATAAATAGCATCTTGGTAATACAACCCGCATGTTGTAAAGCTACATGGTATGCAACCCATACTTTTAAGGAAGATACCATTCTTTGGTATAAGGTTTTATGTTTACCTTGAATTTGGAATGTCAGTATTAATCAGTAGCTGGTGAACAGTATCTATTACTTCAGTTGTAACACTCAATAATGAAGTGTATGCCAACAACCCCGGGTAGAGGGTAATTGTAGGGAATATCTATGTACAGGTATATTAGTCCAGTAAATATAAATATTTAGGTAAAACAAATTCCTTCACAAGAGATTTTGATGTTTATCAGTAGTGTATAATATAAAGATATTGTAAAAAAAAGTCCTCAGAAATATTTCCTGTTTTAATGTAAATAATAGCTTTTAAAAGTTTTATACTTTTTGTTTTATTTTCTGCCATTAACTGTCCACCACATTATATTTTTCGCTCCATGATGTCATTTCCGGTCACGATGTTTACATGTATGGCATTATTTTTTGTGTCAAGAAACAGGAACTATCAGTTAATCTCGTGATATACTCAGCAATATGGTAAGATCACTTTTCATTTATTGTATTTAGATAGTTATTTACAGAAATATTTTATTTTACTGCGCAGAAAAGTGCCTCATATTTATGTTTTGATGCAAGCAGACGATTTTTGGTAATTATAGAAAGATGTTACTGATTAAAATTACGTAATATTTCACCACTAGAAATACAGAAACAATATTTAAATCAATATTACACCAAATAATGCCATAAAACATGCGCAAAATAACTGTAACAACTGTATATTTCGCGGGGAATTAAAACTACGGAAGGCCATTAGGGTCTTAACAACTAATAATGTCATATTACTTTTTCATCTTAATACATTAAATATTTCGATTTTTTAAAGTAAAACTGTTGAATGATATATTTTTATGCTCTTTTTGTTGTAGGCTGAATGCGATAAAGTGCCTAAGGAAACGTCTCAACATGTATGTTTTCTATGTGGTGAGGACAACAATTTGGAGACAGTAAAACTTACACCAAAAGGATGTTCGGGCTTAATTGCAGCAGCATCAGTTAGAGGTAGTTAACAATTGAATACTGAAAACTTAATATGTTTCTTTTATTTTGATTGAAACAGATGCCTTTTATTCAAATTGTTTAAATGATTTGATTTAACATTATGTAGTTTTAAATTACCCAGTACTATAAGTGGTACGTCATTGCATATGTAGTTGATTTGATGATCTTTATTAGTATAATAAGTTTTATTGGGTATTTTCTTTTTAAATAGTATTATACATATTTAGGTATGTGTGTTTTAAAAACAGGGACTACAGTATATTTTCCTATATTGTTAAAATAAAAATACATAAATATGCAGTGTGATGACTGGATGAACATCTGCTTTACGCTTTATAAAGTGATGTTAATGTATTCATGTTTTCAGAGTTTTTTAATACTTGTAGACCACATTGAAATAATAATAATAAATAATAGTAATAATAAAAGAATAATAAAAATAATAATTAATATAAAAAAATTGTGTTTTTACATTTAAGGCCAGAGCCTTGCAGTCTTCCCCGGACAGGCAGTGCATTCGATGTGCAGAAAGAAGTTCTGTCACCCCAACAGTCAGCGCAAGCAGGTTGAACAAACCTTCATCCCGCCATCGCCCAAGACGAGAAAAAGTACAGAGGAAGTGTTTGACTTTAAAAACAAATGTTTGTTTTGTGGTAAGAATGCCAAATATGACACTGGAAAGCGCGGGCCAGATGTTCACCCAGTAATCACACTGGATTTCCAGAAAACCATAGCTGACATTTGTAAAACTAGACGAGATGAATGGGCAAGCCTGATACTGGGGCGACTAAACTATGCCCAAGATTTGCCAGCTGTAGAAGCACGGTACCATCAGACCTGTTCATCAAATTTCAGGCCTGGTTATAACATTCCAAAACAATTCCAGTCTGAATCATCTGAGCTGAATGTTGACGTCAAAAGAGGTCGGCCTTCCAGACAAAATGCAACTGCTGCTTTTCATGAAATCGTTCATTTCCTTGAAGATAATTGTAAAATCCAAGTAACTGTGTCTGATCTTGTAGACAAAATGAAAGACATATGTGGTGAAGAGCAAGCATACAGCAGTGTCTACATGAAGAAAATGTTAATGGACATTACTTGACATTCATTTAACGAATAAAGGCTGCATTGTTAAACGCTCTGATGAAGATGCAGATTTTCTCATTGTGCAAACCGCCGTCGAAGAGTCTCTACACAGGAAGGTTGTAGTTGTGGGTGAAGACACAGACATTTTAGTTCTTTTGTTGTATCATTCCAAGCCAGAAAGACACAGCATATATTGTAGATCTGACAAAAAGATAGATCTGAAGAAGAAGATTTGGGACGTAACTAATGTACAAAATATAATAGGTCCCGATTGCTCTCGACACCTACTTTTTCTACATGCTATTACCGGTTGTGACACTACATCAAGGATGTTTGGTATTAGCAAGGGAGCTGCACTGAAGAAATTACTTTCAAACGAAATAAATTCAAACGATGCGGAAGTTTTCTTACAATCGTCGTCACATGAGCATGTGGAAAAACATGGAGAGGCAGTGTTAGTATCTCTCTACAATGGTGCCACCAGTACAACCATTGATGATCTTCGGTATCAAAAGTTTCTCCAGAAAGTACACTCTACAAATACGTTTGTAAATGTGCAAGCTCTGCCTCCAACTTCAACTGCTGCAAAGTATCACAGTTACAGAACTTACCTTCAGGTCCAAACATGGATTGGAAACAAACTAAACCCAGAGAAATGGGGTTGGCATCGTAAGGATAGTCAACTTGTGCCAACAAAATGTGATCTACCAGTTGCGCCGGAAAGGCTATTGAAGACTGTAAGGTGTTGCTGCAAGTCCAATTGCGAAACAAAACGCTGCTCTTGTCGAAAGAATGGCTTAGTCTGCACGGCTGCATGTGGCGAATGTAAGGGTGTTGATTGCGTTAATGTGGTGGTCACAGAAGCAGATTTAGAAATGTGAACGTAGTGTCATATTTTTCTGTGAAATAATAGACATAAGAATATTACGTATTACAATAAATTAAATTGAAAGTGTAAAGTTTAGAGCATGGTTTTTTATGAAATGGTACCACATTGCCAGTGGTTTAATATTTAATGGTTTGTGTCCTGTGTTTGAGTTGTATTTGTAGAAATCCGGACTCATTTTATACATTGACATGTATATACACTTGTTATCAATTTACTTGATGTAAGTTGTATTGAATGTAGATTCTTTATTATATTTTAGAAGTTCAAGAAATCATATTTAATATTTAATAATATCTATATGAGAATGAAAGGATATGTGTATGTTTTAAGAAGCATGTACATAGTTTCGTTACATAATGTAAAATGCATGTCCCATACACGATATGAGTGGGTGGGGTAAATCTGACCCGTAAACGGTTTAGTATTTGACTTTGTAAGACGATATTTTACTATAATTTGTAAAGCACTTATTATACATTGAAGTTACTATTATGAGAGTACGTTATAAATGAATGTGAATGAAAAATACTACTTTCCATTACAATTATATACATGTGGTAATAAAACCATTTCCTTTCTGTGTGGGTTGGGAAAGTCATTTTACCAACTAATACATTCAATATTTTTGGGATCGAATGTGCTATTAAATTTCCTTATGCATTGACTAGTATATATAGCTCATTTTGTGATGATATGTTGTTAAAAACACTTGATTCCACTTGATTTTCTCATAATATAATAATATACGTGTATAAATAAAAACGTTTTAATCGAAAATATAGTGCTATCAAACCACTGCGTTTTTTTCCTATTTCCCCTAAATATTTCTTTGAGGACTTTTAGTATAGTACTGTTGGGATGTAATATGTGTTGGAAATACATTTATAACTCGTGAAGGAATTTGTTTTGGGTTTGGGTAAATTATAGGCTAATATGACTGGACTATATGGTTAAGAATTCATGGAACATTTAAACATAATCATATACTTAATTCTAATATAAATACCTGATTTTTTAATAAGTGACAATTTTATTGACTTTGTAAAGTCCCAATTCCACAAATTATTTCACGCAATCGCCCATATAATATTACAATCGTCTTTACAATCTCAGCATTAAAAAGAAAATATTTTATTATATAAGGTTAGGTAAAACAACAACATTGTTTTTGCAATTTGAACGACAAAACTAATGCTGAAAATTAAAGATTACATTCTTTGTTACTCTTTCTTTTTGTTGAAAACATGGTAACAAATACTAGATAGCACTTGAAAAGAAACAATAACAAGTATGATGCAAGGCCATGAGAAAGTCATCTTGACAATATTCGCTTTACATGAGGCATATTGATCTAAGATTTTTGACTTATTGAAAAAGACTGCATACAAATGTACAAAATGCAATAAATATTAAAATGTCAAGGGTCAATGAAGAAACAATATTTACTTCGCAGATTAGCATTTAATTCACGGGAAACGTAATACGAACTTATAGTATGAAAGGGCTTCGTTTGAAATGCAAACCTCATGTCCGCTAAGTACATTTCTGTAAGATACTATATTTGTACATTTAAATAGGTGTCCGACAGTAGAAACTTATAAAACATATTGCTGTGTTTCCGACTATTGAACAAATTAAGAGGTGAATCAGTCGCATTGTTTTCAGGAACGTAAATGAACTACACATTTTGTGTCTGTTGTGCAACTTTATAATGCACATACAATGTTTTTGACAAGCATTTTTAATTGCACCAGTCATAAAACTAGACGTATACCGATACTTAACAACATGTACATACAAAGCTATTTCATACACGATATTATATTTAACATAAATCGCATTACTAGTAATATACAAATTATACTTTGAAATACGTATTACACATCGGACGAAATTGATTGTACTTCAATGGTTTTGTCTACAGTATCACTCCGAACACCGACATTCTTCTTACTGTTTATTATTTCAAACGCCATATTCGGATGCAAAAGGTTCCGGCTGCCACCAACAATGATTGCATGGTTTTTGTCATTTTCTACGGTTGAACGGCTATATTTTAAATTTGTTGACATGTTCGGCGTTGCTAAAGGACTTTTGGAGTGTGTGTCAAATCTTGTTCTTGTATAATTACTCTGACCCGGCTTTAAATCGTTGACACGTGGCCCCTTTATCCGAGAGAACAGCCTAATAACCTCTCGTCTGAATTTAGTCCCACTAAGACAGTACAATAAGAAGTTAAGAGAGTTGTTGGTGTACATAAACATGTTAACGACTGCCCACCAGAAATCTAACTTCGCTATGTTGGCATCTGAAGTTTCCGTCGCCCAGCCCGCATATCCGATGTTATAGATGCTCACCGGTGAAGTGCTCACGAGGAAAACTATGTTTAGCGTAAACAACATAGCTGTCATGGATGATTGTTTCCCATGATGACTGTTGCTCTGGTGCTGACTATGTGATTTAGGTGGTGAATTCGTGGGTGCAACCGTTGATTTGGTTTTCTTTTGACTTTGCAACACTTTAAATACTATCAATGCGTTTCCTATTACTATAACAGCAAAAGGAATAACACAGAACACGCATAAATCGATCCACGGCCAGACTTTGTTAAAGAAAACAATGTAACTGTTACTGATTGGTATGCACTTGTTCACATATGGATTATTGTTGGCATCGTACGATATTTTAAAACCCATGCCATATAACATATGTGAGTTCAGGGCCAATATTAACACACCTACTGCTATCAGAAAGGCGACTGCACTTCTTTTATTGCAAAAATTCCTAGCGCGATGGGGCAGCCAAGCGGAAACCACTCGTTCCAGTGTCACTACTATAAGGATCCAGGCGGAATAATCAAGAGAACTGTACACTAACCACATGTTTATCTTGCATCCCGCCTCACTTACATGTCGAACGTCAGTTTCAAACAAATATATTAACCACTGTCTCAGAAGGCCTGAATATAGCACTAGCAGATCGGAGCACGCAAGAACCGTTAAGAAGAGCGCCGTAGTGGACACCCGGATGGAGCGACGCGTTAGGACAAGGATGGAGAGACTGTTCCCGATTGTTCCGAGCAAGATGAGTATAGGTGGAACTACCTTCCAGATGAGGACACCCGCCTTGTACATCCATAACTCCATGTAGTGGCTCTCCGTTTTATTAGACATATTGTAAATTATAATCCTTTAACCAGCTAATCATCAGAGAACGCATTTGGCTAATATGTTTTGTTTAGTCATTCGCCTTTGTTTTGTTTGCTGTTTTACTTTAAACACAGTTAGTTTAACTGTTGTTAATCATATTTTTTCTTGTAGATATTTAAACGATTTACACGTCCATCTATTTATAAAGGTCATACGAATATTCTGTAATGAAAAGATCCTGATTATATATATCAGTATACCATTAATGTCATTTGCTTATGTAAAGCGTATCACTTCTATTGCTTCTGTGGTAAGTACTACAGATATAAATAAACCATTTGTCTGGACAATATAAATTTTAAAATATGTTATCTGGAAGCGTAAAAAATACACAGAAATGTGAATATACTCCATTTTCTGATGTATATGTTGCTATTTCTTTCAAATCAGTTGATCTGATGTCTACTCTATGTCTCTTTAGAAATAACCGCTCCGATGGGGCTTCCTTTTCCTGTTGGATTTATCGGTTCCATGGGAAAGTTTGAATGATGTATTGAGTATTGTCATCTTCTTTATAAAATTGTGTTTTACAGACGATGGACGTATTTTCATCTGTATATTTCACTATGACTCCATTGTGCATGTTAAAAGCTCTTGTAAATATTATGTAGTTACATGAACATACTTGCTGTCCTTGCATTTTACAACAAATCACATATGCTATGGGGTAAGATTTATGTTTTAACACGTCCTTGGGTACTGGATATGCCCACTTGTTGCCTCCGTTATTTGATCACAAATCGAGTATGTCTTTTTAATATTTCGAATCCTGGTTTACATTCTTCTTTAGTTGGCTTTGTATGATATACCTTGTGCAATCTGAAAATAAAATTACATACCATGAGATGCAATATTTATATTGGAACAATAATTAGAACGAGGAACGGAAAACGTGAAATAAATGTCAATCATCCGATAACAAATGTGATAGTAAATTGTATGGAATTATTATTTCAGGAAATTCAATTAAAATGTCAGTTTTTGGTATTGCCAAGCAATGAGCTCTTAGAACATTTCTATGTATGTAACATTTAAATAAATGTAATCATTTAACGCTGTCGTTGACATTTTTTCCATTGAATGTTGCATTCTGAAAGCAGCAGCTTAAATAACATCTATGGCTTATATTGCTTGTTAGTTAATATCACGAACGCTGTCTATAGATTGTAGTAAGGCTAAAAAATCTTAAAACTGTTTAAACCCGGAACAAGAAAGACAGCAGTTATTGGTGTATACATGCATCGGACCAATTAATGAAATTTATAGTTTTAACGTCTTGGTAGATATTCGCGTCGTCATGACAAAATGTGTTTAAATTGGGTAGTTCGGAAATCGAGGTAATTCGCAAATAGATCTACGTTAATTATTCGCACATATACATTTTTTCATATAATATATGGGCTTTAACATGAATACGTATTTATATTTACAGAAGGGTCACATTTGAAACATCTAAATAATATTTTCTAGTTTGATTTCAATATCAAAAGAGCTCTCCATGAAACAGCCACACACACAAATACGTTTATAAACTTCTGAAATTGACTTCTGTTTTATCTAAGGAGCTTTGTGAATACGAGCCCTGATGTCTGATAGAAACCAAATATTGCACGAATGTATATGTTCGCCATGAAAATGAGCATGAAAATTTCACGTCAATTGCAGTGTAATTGTGGCATATCATTGTTCACTAATTTACAATTGTATAATTCATCGTCGATGATGATAGGTTAACATTGCGCGAGTTATAGCTCAAGGGAAATTGAATAAGTCAATTATTAGGTATAGATATGTGTATATGCATATATACATATATACATATATATATATATATATATATATATATATATATATATATATATATATATATATATATATATATATATATATATATATATATATATATATATATATATATATATATATATATATATATATATATATATATATATATATATATATATATATATATATATATATATATATATATATATATATATATATATATATATATATATATATATATATATATATATAGTAATGCAATGTACATATTAACACTGACCCAATTAGAATTGATATTGACTGAAACATGTTTCAGAACAATAAATGTTGTATTGTTTGCTTTTCTGACAGATTGCATCACTAATTTGTTAAAGGAAATTTCAAGTAAATAATCGAAAGAGTAATATTATAAATGTTTGTCAATAGAATATATGACAACAATAGCAACTTTTTTAAAAATTAGATTGGTTTCCAAAAACCAATGCTGACAAAATATGAAATCTATCGGTGATACCATTACCATTACATTTTAAACATAATTATAACTATTTGACGTGGATATTATGGATGCTTGCCAATGATTAAGCAGACAGAAATCGGTTCCAACATTTTAGAGATATAAATTCCAAAATTACCATAACTGAAGACCTTCCGATATGCGAGATTTATCCATGTTCCATCATATAATATTTCGTGAACTGCGCTTTTTTCATCTTTTCATGCACCTCTAACATATCTTAATGTCAGAATACACTGCTTGTATATGACTCTAGACATCAAATAATCACACTGGTTTTTCGCCTTTACATGTTATTATCGCAACACAGTTGATTACTCACCTCGAACGCTTATTCAAATGTTGCATAATTTATAGTTCAATTCAAACATAACATCCATTGCGGACGGTATTAATGCACGCAATACGTTGTTAAGTTAATTCAAACTTATATTTTACGATGAACAACTTGTAGATCTACATTTGTATTTCATTTTCACATCTCCGATATAATTCCAAGTGACTTTTGTTTCCAATAGTCGAATGTGTCAATGAAGTTGCTAATAGCAGGAGTACTATACGAGTAGTTTGTATCGATAAACTACCGTCAGATCTTTTACATGTAATCAAGCTTACCGCTCACTGAATTATACAAATTGATGGCCATCGGATAATGTGATTCAGTGACATTCGCTTCCCAATAACTTCATACATACGGAAATTGCACGTTTCGTTCTGATTAAGTCAGTCAGCATACCATCCAAGGTCTGCAATATACGAGTATATGTTTGATAATACTTAATGCTGAACCCATGGCAAAACTTTTGGTATTTCTTCTTAGTAGCTTGTACTTTAAACAAACATCAACCGATATTTTTCCAGCGGTAATTATAAAGGTAATACTTTATATCACATGTCTGTGAATTTTTCTTTTGTGTGAAACGCATGACAGTTACAAATTTAAAAGTGCTTAAAAGTAATGATATTTAATATTTAAAAAGTGGTGATAAATATAATGACATTACGCGCAATTTCATTACATGTTTGTGAACACATTCTTTCAGCCAAATTGCGAAACGTGTTTCTTCCCAAATACAGATCCAAATTTCCATAAGAAACAAATAAGTTCCTTACGTCATTGACCTGCTTCAGACTACTCATCTGGTACGTGTGCTGACGTCAAAACGTGTTAATAAAAGCTCAACATACAACCATGTAGCTCAAACTAGCTATTTGTATGCATGGTTGCCAATGCTAAAATAAAGATTTTCATTTAAGATTGCAAAATAAACATTGACAATTAAGTGTGAAAATGCTGTCCATCAAATCGCACGATATTTGGCCATTAAAACAATTATATAACAATGTACATAACCAATTCTCTATAAATAACTAGTTCATATAAATATCACTAATGATATGTTTATGTTGCTACATGTCTTTTGTTTTGAAATCACGATCTGACAGCTTACTAAATTAGGTCTTGTATACCTTTACTGACTGCAGAACACGTGTGTGTTAATAGGTTAATTAGCCTGATAGTGACCTTTGCGTATGCTCATATAAATATTCATATACGATCAGCGTAATTTCCTACACACGAATAAACCTTCAAAAACTATAGCAACATAGACGAGAAAACATTCTTAATGTACTCATTTATATAAGGACAGTAACATTTTGCCTACCAACTTTCGCACTCGTGATTTAGCTGTAATCCCTACGCATCTCGTAAACTTCCGGCCGTGGGTTATTCGAAAACAAACTATGACGTAACAATATTATTTCTTAAATATATCAGCTTATAATATTCTTCAATTAGTCTTTTATACATGTATTAGATCAGTGACCTTATGAATTATGAATGCGGTACCTGTGGAAGCCTTTTTTCAGTTTGTGTTACTTAGAATGTTGAATAATATAAAGAGTTTATAGTCAACAAAGATGGAGATTTTAAAATGTGTCTTTTTTAAATGTTTTGTTTGGTAATATACAAGTGCAGTTTAATGATAAAACGCGCTTTATCTACAGTTATCATTTAACAAATGACTTGTAATGGACACTAAACGAGGTTAATTATGCATTAAATATGCCTGTGAAAACATCAATAATTTATCAGATATACGAATATCTTTTATTCCAAACGACATATTTTGTTAAAAGATCCCACATACATGCGTCAGTATATCCTAAAACTAAACCAGTCTTAAACAATTATGGTCACCCTCCTTGTCCCGGAAATATTGGGTTTGGAATACGGTACCTGTCGAAGCCCCTTTTTTAGTTTGGATTTTTATCAATGTTTTAAGTATGTAGGATATTTTTTTTTCAAACGAGGTTATGGTCCTTTCAACTGATATGTTTGTATATGATTTGTTTGGCAATTCATGTGTATGTTGATAATAAAAACGCTTTACCTACATTTACTGCTTAAATAATGAATTTGAATGGACATTTAAGTGTGTCAAATGGGAACTAATAATGCTTTCTGAGACTTCATTTGTATCAAATGCATATTTTGTTCCAAACAACAGATTTTCTTAAAATTTCGCACATACATGCATCAATGTATACTTACACCGAAACATTAATACAAAGAATGGCTCACCAAACCTGTTTGGGAAATATTGGATTTCATATAGGGTACCTGTGTAGCCTTTTTAATTTTTCGTTTTAACATACATAAAGAACGTGTCAATATAATGGGGATATTTCAAGGATCATTTCTGAACTAAATTTGTTTGGAAATACATTGCATACGTGTGTTTTTGATTATTATATGTGCTCTATGAACTTTTACTATTACAATATTTATTTTGAATGGACATTAGAGATGAAATTAGTATATTGTAACCTATATGCAATAAAGAAAAAATGAAGCAAAAGAAGAAATTAACCGAATTATTTTCTTTTTGTTGCGAACGTCTTTAGGCATTAGAAAACTCAATAAGGTCAATGATAAATCTGGCATACTTGATGCATATTATAAAATAAATGTCACGTCATCGCTTATCAGGAAATGTACTATAATAAGTGTTCTCCTCTTTTAAACTATTTGTTATCCACAGAGACATGATTATTAGCCCGTTATCCCATTATGCTCGTACTTGTATGTTTGAAGTAAATACAAGCAACAATTACGTATTGCCTATAATTACACAGTTTATAAAAATATGTGTTTATAATTTATAAGCGGCACATACAACATATGTCTCATGGGCTTCTACATACGTTCAGATGGAAATATATATTCATTGTAATTCTAGAGTTATATTTCCAGTGTTTTTATGTATTAACTATTATGACTTGAGATAGATATGATTTTAAACTAACAACAATACTTATGAAATACGTATATGTATAACATATTTATTTTTTAGACCAATGGTTGAATATAAAACGATTAAAGTCATATTTAAAAAATAATCCATTGACGGAATGTTTTGCATAAAAATTAAATGTTTGCATTGATTAAATGCACTTCACTGTTCTATTGCAGTGCAATTATTGATTGTCAATAAAACAAATAATTTATGTTTTCGTATGGTTCGTACAGCTTTTCTTCCGCTTTTCATCACAATAATATGCTCATGTTGTTGCCCAATATTACATGTAATCACGTGTTTCATTTCATGACTATAACGTTTGATATAAAAAAAGTAATTGAAGGTACAGTGTGTGCAGGTGTGTTGTTAAACTGTAGATCTCACAACGTTTTTTCGCATTTTTAATCGTCGGAAGACAATTTCATACCATTTTATGACTTTCCATAATGCAGTTTAGCCTTACTATTACTCAATATCCACGTTTAAAATTTCTAGTGCAAATATTCATACTGTAAAGCAGCACAAACGTACTTTAAGCTCAAAAATATTTTTGGTGACGTCTTTAAGTTCAAAATAACAAGTGGTAATCAGGCATTATCGTTTGCAAAGCAAGGGCTTTTATTCGCAGATATGCAGCTCAATCAGTTCGTCCATCTATCCATATACATATCTGCATTATCTACATTAGATAATTCAATCGTTTTGTTTAAACGTTGTTGAAACCATTACACTTTAACGTTTGAGAATTTAATAATAACCTAATTGAATTGAAAGAATATGAACAAAAATATGAAATAACTAATATAATAATTTAATGAATTATCAAATCACATTATCGCAGTGCAACTTTTTAAATGATTTTATATTATGAGGTATTTAGATATTGATTAATCCATTTGAATGATTTGCATATAAATAATTAAATTTTAAAGTTAATTCACTTTTTCAGCGAGCGAGTCTCCAATGGCAATGATCAGGTGACCACTTTCTGTCCATTCACGTTTGATACCTAGGAAACTGTTCACTGGCTGTAGCAGTCAAACAATTAAGTAGAACTAACAATGTGCTGCTGGTGTTTGAAAAGGTTCCTAGCATCAGTGAATGAAATTAATAAATGTGTTCAATATTCGCTATTCAGTATTGAAGTAGTATCATAGTATGTGTTAATTGTATCATCCATTTACATGTATTATATTGTCTTAATACATGGTAAATATAAATGCATAATTAAATTAAATTAGGTTATTTCAAAGTCTTCAGTTGTCATATGCGATACCCTTATAAGTTATTCATTTATCACCTGCCCCATTTACTAGTACATAAGAAAATAATAAACGAGATCAGTATACATGTATAAAGCGATCAAGTACAATGATTGGCAATGTGCTAAATTAAATGCTAATTGTGTCGGGGCGGCTAACCAGCTATTGGGTCTACTTAATTAAACAATTTAGCATTCTTGATCATCAGTCAGGAAATGCATAACAATTATTTACCGGCCGAAAGGGGTGTAGTCAATACTCTTTACATATTATTTTTAGCATTAAACTTAATAAAGAAACATTAACTTCAAGATATTCAAGCAACTTTATTGATCAATTTACAGCAAAAGTGTTACAACCCAATTTGTATTAAACAGCCTCTTTTCTAAGGCAAAATGATGGTGCTTGCAGTATCATAAAACTGGAGAACTATGAAAAAGAAAGGAAAAATAGATAATTATATTTTTTATACATGTATACTATTCAATTAATTAATTGGTTTAATCTACATAGTATTTTATGGCCGGTATACCCATACCAAAAGATCTCAGGTTTTAACATCATAAACCAATAATAAAAACAAAGGACAACGCAGATATGTATAGTGGGCATTGTACTTGTTAAGGTTATGTCTGATTACCAGTTATTATTTTGTACTTAAAGTCGTCACCATAAATATTTTTGAGCTAAAATTACGTTTTTGCAGCCTTAAAGTATGAATATTTCCTCTAGCTGTGCCAAACTTGGCTATTGAGCACGAGTAATGCTAAACTGCATATCGATAGTCATAAAATAGTATGAAATTGTTTTCAAACTATTAAAAATGTGAAAATAAATGTTGTGAGATATACAAGTTAACAAACCACCTGTACACATTGTACCATCAATAGCTTCTTTATATGAAAAGTTATAGTATTGAAATAAAACACGCGATAACATGGAATATTGGGCCACACCATGAGCATATTCTTGAGATGAATAGCGGGAAAAAAGCTGTACAAACCATAAAAAATATCCAATATTTTTTTCAAAACCGGCCATTTTGAGCACCAGCTGTTTTTTGCTTCACTTAAAGGTAGCCAGAGTTAACTTTACGATCCACCCTCTGACAAATGCAATCTAATGAACAGAGAGTGTTTTTAAAATGGCTTCGCTAGTTCGTGATTGAGGAGATATGTTAGTTCCGCGGGGAGTTTTCACAGGAAATTGATACCTTTGAACTGATTTGCTTAGTCTTCTTGAAAGTAATTTATTGAACAAATTACAAGTAATCTGAGACAATCTCCATTGTGCAATCCTGCATGCATAATACGATACATGTTTAAAAAAGCAGACTAATGTTTAGAGACTTTGCAATAGCCAGTGTCAAAGTACACGTATTTCAAGTCCTTTTTTCCTTTTACCGCCCTATGATATTCGCAACCGATGTTTTAATAAGTTTATTATATACCAAAATATTAAAACTTTGAAATTTAAAACAATAGTCGGGTTCTTTTGAGCAAAGAGGCACATTACCTTTGGATGACGTACAAAGAGGGGAAATGAAAAATCATATACATCGTAAGCTAATTTCCTTTTAATAAATTCAACGACAGTGGCCTCACAAAACTTGTGCCAATTACCTTTGCTTATCTATTTTTATTATAGTATTTTGCCACTTGTCTTAGATATAACTTTTTGGCACCTTATAGTTTGTTCACAGTGGCGGTATCACTGTAATCCTTCTTCTCCTTTTCACACTCTCCTATTATGTCGTTATATAATAATTAATTATTAATATTGAAGTAAAACTGATTTTTAGATACTGTTGGCGAATATTTGCTCGTTGGTACATGGCAGTTCTGTTTGCATCATCAGCATCGGCAACAACAACAGCATCAACAACAATAGCAGCAGCAGCGGCGGTATCACTGTAATCCTTCTTCTTCTCCTCTTTCTCATATTCAGTATCATCCCCATCATCATCAGTATCAACAACAACAACAACAACATCATCATCATCATCATCAGTATACAAACTGCCGAAACTTTGCATCCTCGTCAAGTTGAAATATTTAAAGTGTTTATCTTCTCAAACTTATTCTTGAATCATACTACTCTACATGTATATGCATGTGATAATGTTACCTATGAGATGGTCTTTGTTACATTAAATTGATTGCATAATGCCATACTAAACATCCGTGTCCATTTCTGACATCTGTGCATTTCTATTTGTGATTCCATGTTGTTATAAACATGTTACCCCCCCCCCCCCCCCAAATATATGTAGTTATATTATCAAAATACGGTAACATATTTACTCTTTGCATTGTTAATGCCACAAAGTATTTCATACAAGTCATGCAATTAATGTCCGACTTCAACAAACCCGTTCCGAAATTCAATTAAATTTTCTCTGTATTTGATTAACATTATTTAATATCATTCGGAGGTCTATGCCAACACAAAGCAACACACAGCTTTTTCAGGAATATATTTACTCGTAATATTCGAAGTTTTATTCTATATGTATACCATATCAAAATTGAGTTTGTCATATTAAATTCTAGAACAGAATGGATTGGTTAATATTTCAAATAATTACAAGCCAAATATTGCGCTTATAAAGTACATTTGTTGCAATTAAAGAAAGAAGCAGTATTTGTTTTCCAATTTTAGCATTTGGTTACTTAAAATATATGTTAGTGTGGTATAGCATAACACATCCTCGATAACTGTCAGTGTTTCGAACACATTATGTGCATCACAATCACCTCGTCAAAACATTTGATAATAAATTAAAATGATAAATCATGGTTTAGTCGCTACTTGGCGATGTAAGTAATTCCATCTAAAGGATGCTAATAACTTTGTTCGTTCCCGCTGACGTGAATGAAAAGGCAGCACTTCTTTTGATCTTTTCACGGGAACGTATACAATGCACATTTGTCATGATTTGAAACAGGCACCAATGTCAATCAAATCAAATGAATTTTATGAAATGTTCATATATTTTTTTTACAGAAGACAAAGTGTGTCAATTGCAAAAACAGTACATGCAAAAGTGCATTCTACTGGGTGGTATTCAATAAAGATATTGTTGTTATTGTACAATTTTAAAATAACCTCAACGTAGTATCTGTCTTGTTATGTACTCCTGATTGACCTTGTACGGATTCAACATTGTATAACGTTCACAGGAACTAACACAAATTCAAATGAAATATGGTTGAGACTTTGTACGGATTCAACATTGTATAACGTTCACAGGAACTAACACAAATTAAAATGAAATATGGTAGAGACTTTGTACGGATTCAACATTGTATAACGTTAACAGGAACTCACACACATTCAAATGAAATATGGTTGAGACTTTGTACGGATTCAAGATTGTATAACGTTCACATGAACTAACGCAAATTCAAATGAAATATGGTTGAGACTTTGTACGGATTCAACATTGTATAACGTTCACAGGAACTCACACAAATTCAAATGAAATATGGTTGAGACTTTGTACGGATTCAACATTGTATAACGTTCACAGAAACTCACACAAATTCAAATGAAATATGGTTGAGACTTTGTACGGATTCAACATTGTATAACGTTCACAGGAGCTAACACACATTCAAATGAAATATGGTTGAGACTTTGTACGGATTCAACATTGTATAACGTTCACAGGAACTAGCACACATTCAAATGAAATATGGTTGAGACTTTGTACGGATTCAACATTGTATAACGTTCACAGGAACTAACACACATTCAAATGAAAATGGTTGAGACTTAAGAAAATACATTTATTGCAACTGCTCAATTTAATTTCTCTATAGTTCGAGTACGGTGTTCGACCTGCACCTAAAAATGCAATGATTATACAAATTTCATACAGACATACTAACTATTAAATATGACAAATATGCCTTGGCTGTCATGCGGCTATAGAAGATGTCTAATTTCAATTCAATGAAAAATGACACATACATGGCCAATGGCATACATAACAGTACATAAGTTCATACTTTTCCGTTAAGCATGGATATAAATTGCGTCTGAAGATGATGCTTATATAGGTATCATATAACATAAAAACATAAAAACGATATTTTGTTTTGTTTATTACTATGTGTGATATATAAGTAATGCGATGCCACAAAACGTTATTCTTATTTGTAGAACAACAATTCTGTTTGTAGAGTTGTGTAAAAACTTCGTACTGATCAGTCTCTAGTGTGTTTAATAAACATGAATTGCATTTAATTGTAGTTTAAATCAGCTGTTATTATATGTTCAAGGAGACTGTTACAATAACCGTAATATCTTATGGTGGTACCACATAATTTCGGAACTTTCCTAACAATTATTGATTCCGATAATTATTTTCTTTGGTAAAGAGCTATACAGGCATAAGTTTTTGCTCACAAATTAGCTCAATTTATATTCCATTGTAGTTTCCCACTTTAAACAATTTTTTGCGTTGCATTTTCTATAACTGTGTCTGGGTTTCTAATATTACTTTTTCAGTCTTATAACATATTTCAAGTATTTAGGTAATTGGATATAGGGCTATGACACACAAAGTATTTAACAGGATTGGATTTATCAATACAATTTAATAAGCCAGATTCATGATTGGCTGTAGAAAACATGAAAGGGTCTTTCTCGCAATTTCCAGACAATCCGGTGCCATGTTTAAGTATTTAGTATTTCCAATTAAATATAATATCTTAATTATTTACTAGCAACTGTCAAAGCCTTCAGCTTATATTATGTTTAATTTCAACTCTCTCTATTCACGTAATTGCGTAATGCTTTATAAAAGATACATGCGATTATTGTACAATGTGACGCGGTAATTTATCAGCAGTCCATTGTATTAATTCCAAATGTTATATGTCACCAAATACGAAACAATATATATACACGCCGTGTTTGTTGACACCAATCTATAAAATCGTTGTTGAACTTGTTAACGCCACGTTTTTATTACCGCGCACTGTGATGTGAGTTGAATTCAGTTAGAAAGATTATTATCTCTATTGTAACTGTGAGTACTGTGTGCAGAGTTGCACTGATAAGTCTCAGTGAAATCAATCCCACTGCATTTAACTAACCTTTAATCACGATTTCTGAGCCTATTACAGCCCCTAAACATTGATACTACCATTGATTAGCGGCACATGCACGTAGGTCAAGTATTTTGATTCAGTTATTTGTCATTTGTTTTTGTCACACACTGCAAAACAGGATTTTTATCAAGGAAATTAAATAGGGTAAACTCTTATTGAACATACACGATCTCTTTGTCATTGTCGACAACTTGTCGCTAAATTTATGTGATTTCTGATATGTTAATATTATTGTCAATTGCACGCGCTGACCATACAGTTGTATGTGTGTGTGGGCCGCTTATTAGATTAATGACAAAGATTTCCGCACATCACAAGATGAATATCGTTCTTCGAAATGTGTTCCACAGCGAACCTGGTTTACAAACCAATTTCAAACGATAGAATAGAACATAATCATATACGCTCATCCCAAGCCTAATATAGTTCGAAATATAGTTCGAAACGTTTCCATACCGGACATGTTTTAAAAACACATTTTAAACGTGAAAATAAAAACACGTTCAAGCAATAATATTGCAAAAACTGTTTCATTATTTTGTGTACTAACATTTTTATGAAACTACATCGCCAGTACTGGTTAGTAAGTCAGAAGTTATCAGTTGTCTTAAAATGCAGTACATTAGAAGCAAATACAACACAAGCACAAAACACGTCAAATAGTCAAGTTCCATTCAGATATGTAACTCTTACAAAACACGACATTTTAAGCGATAGTTAATTAATTTAGTTGCTTTCTTCATTACCAGTTCTTGTCGCACTGGCCAGCAGGAAACGCAAAAGCAATATATTTGTCATTAGGCGTCTAAGTTATAATAATTAATGTTGCGGTCCATGTTGTGAACCATTCCGTTCGCTTCTATTCATTTTTTTCCTAAGTTTTGGTACTGAAAACAACAACCACTGATCAATGTTCTTATATAAATTATGTTGCTGGTGTATTATTTTCAATAAATCCGTCTTTACACTTGGCAATACACATACAAAGTAATCTTTACCAAAGGTAACGATTATTGCCTCCTCCACGGAGGTTATGGTTTGTCGGCCTTGATTTGTATGTTGGTTTGATTGTAAGCAAAACGGATTTGCATAAAAGTTACTGGACATATTGGAAATGAGCTAATGAACAAATGATACGAATTTGGTGGTGATAACTATCTGGATCCATTATGTTTTAAGATGATTCTTTTTAGATTGGGAGATATTATTCAGGCATATTTCGCATTATGTGGTACAACTCTTTAATTGCACAGCGCATTGGGGAATGTACTTTCTTGCGAATGTTCGAGCTCTCCGAGTGCTTTTCCAATAGTGTAGTACACGACATGTGCAAAATACGACAACGTGGAGCATATGTTTCGATCATTGGTTGCAAATTTATGTGTGCACTTTATTGTGGATATGAAACCATAATTTAAAGATGCTGATATAATATGGTAGTTCTTTCATAGAGGATACTACATCAGTGTAGTTTGTTTATGATAAATGCCATTCTAGCGATAAGCAGTATGGCTGCTATTTTGCGAATAAGTTTATTGTTTGATATACCAAGTCCTCTTTTGAAACCAGTCAAACGAACATTTATCTTTGGATGTGCGTCAATATGTTTCTTTTTTTTTGAACGTTTGAAATTTGTTTAAAAACCAAGGCTGATGTGGAAACCTTTCGAATGGTATTAATCTTGGGATGTAGGGCATTCTATGACTTCAGTACTCTATTATGCGGTCCATACACAGTCAATAAAATGTTTTAAAATGTGGTGAGTGCGTGGAATTGACAATTATATTACCATCACAAAAATCTCAGTTATTTATTGAGAGGTTTCCAATAACAATGACAAAGAGATCGTGTGTATTCGTAGTGTGCATTATTTTAATTTCCGTGATAACGATCCTTAAAATAAGTTCTTTTCTTTTTTATCTTTTATATTATTGATGGCGTTATCACATGCATTACTTTCTTAAACTACATTGAGGCGCGTTCTGGAAAAAACGGTCTTAATGCATGTGCGTAAAGTGTCGTCCCGAATTAGCCTGTGCAGTCCGCACAGGCTAATCCAGGACGGCACTTTCCGCCTACAGTGGATTTATGTTTAGAAGAGACTTCCTTGAAACAGAAAATACCATAAAAGCGGAAAGTACCGTCCCGGATTAGCCTGTGCGGACTGCACAGGCTAATCCGGGACGACACTTTACGCACATGCATTAAGACCGGTTTTCTCACAACGCGCCACATTGTATCTCTCGTTCATGAGAAGAACATTGTGAAAGTCACTTAAATTGTCAATACAATGTTTTATGCGATGTTAAATGAAAAAGTGGTTCCTTTTGTTAAATATGAATTATTCATATAACAGCTTCCTTTACTGTTTAAGACATTGCAATACAAAACACACGATTTTAAAACTAGAACAGGACTCATCCATACCAAACAGAAGTTAAAACACATGATGCAAACGTTTGTGCAATTATTGCGCTCTGTGGGACATAAATACATGTCAAATCTATTGAATCAAAGTAAGAATGAATATGTATGTGCCGCTAAAAAATACGAAGCGGCTCACACATACACAATTGTATCGTCAATGTCTTTGATTGGCATTCACTTCCTGCATAACAACTAATCTGCCTGTTATTAAAATATATACATATAGGGTACACAATGTATTATTGTTAATGCTATGTATTGGTCGTATATAAACATATCAATGTATAAACCTTTGTGTGTGATCGGTAGCTATTGTATACGGGCTGTAATCGGCTCAGAAATCGTGTTCACAAGTCAGTTAAATGCATTGTTTGACTTTGACTAATCAATGTAACTCTGCACCTTTTTAAGTTAAATAGAGATAATAATCTCTCTTCTCGGATTCAAAATAAGTACGCGAAAACCAGTAATAAAAAGTGGTGTTAACAAGTACAAATCGATGTTATAGATTCACGGTTTTCCGTTATACAAATATTAAAAGAGTATTTGACAAAAAACAAACACGGCTTTGCTCTTTGTATCTGTATATTGTCAATTTCACATTTGGAATTGATAGAATACAATAGAATACAATAGAATAGTTTGTTTCGGACTTAAGCCTATAAAAACTCATCGTCATTAACATATATATGTATATATGAGTAAACAAAATACATGCGTTTGTAATACAAACATATACCTCAGTTCAATCACCAGTACAAGAACATGAAGAATGATTACAATAATTGCATGCATCTTTAATAAAGCCATATGCAATAACATAAATGACAATAGTTATAATTAACGATACCACTAATTCTTTATCAGTTCCCAGCTGGTCAACTCCCATTATTAAGGCGTTTTATTTAATAGGAAATACTAAATCCTAGAACATGGTATAGGATTGTCTGAAAATGGCGAGAAAGACCCTTTTATGTCTTCTATGGCCCAGACAGGAATCTGGTTAATTAAATTGTATTGATAAAACCAATCCCGTTAAATACTTTGTGTACCATATCTGTATATAAGATGACCTAAATAGACTTAGTAAAGCTCGATATATATAATAACACTGACATTAAAATAAATAAAAGGAGTTAAACCACAATTATTCACAAAAGCAACAGAGCATATCTCGGCTGAAAGTACAAACAAAATCGCTTTAAACAGGAAAATAATGATCAACTATTAATAAAGTTTTAATCATGTAGTCTTTTACAGTGAAATTAATTACTTGAATGGTCGTCGAATCCATCCTTGTTACATGTACGTTGATTTACAGATTAATTTGTAGCACCTCCAGAAATTGTTAAGTTAAACTTGTTTTGTCATAATCTTCCCGAACATATTATAACAGGTAATGTTAACCGATAGCTATTGCAAACAGATCTTTTTATTCATTATATAATGAATAATGACAAAGATTTGCTCAAAAATCAAAACAGAATTGTTCTTCTATGCTCAAAATAATATACCAATAACGTGTTGTTGTGGAAAAATTAATTTTCAGAATCGCTTATCTTACAGCATGAATAGTAACAAACAAAAATAAAATGTAATTTCTATGATTTTAATGTTATATGAGAATTATTGAAACAGAATCCTCATACAAATGCATTCGCTATTTATATCCATGCTTATACGAACTATGAAAATAGTATGCACTCATTTCTCATACATTTAGTTAAAATTGGATATCTTCGATAGTCGCATGACATTCGAAGCATGTTGTATTATATTTGACTGTTTGTATGTCTGCACTAACTTTGTACAATCATTGTATTTTTTAGGTGCAGGACAAACACGCGTACATGAACTATAGAGGAATTAAATTCAGAATTTTACATCGATATATTTTTTGGCAAATATCTTTTGTAATCTATTAACATTCTTGTAAGAACGTACGCGATATAATGTTAATGCCACACAAGGTCATTTGTGTGTGTGTACAGTTACGAAACAGATAACACTTTGAAGTTAATTTAAAATCATATAAAATCTTCTTCATTAAAAACAACCAA
This sequence comes from Congeria kusceri, assembly GCA_027627225.1. Lineage (NCBI taxonomy): Eukaryota > Metazoa > Mollusca > Bivalvia > Myida > Dreissenidae > Congeria > Congeria kusceri. Next base: position 50,598,010 of record CM051025.1, on the reverse strand, counting down.
TCTAATGCTTATTAGTAGAAGTATGTACATCGATTTCATGAAGAAGTATGTACATCGATTTCATGAAGAAGTATGTACATCGATTTCATGAAGAAGTATGTACATCGATTTCATGAAGAAGTATGTACACATCGATTTCATGAAGAAGTATGTACACATCGATTTCATGAAGAAGTATGTACATCGATTTCATGAAGAAGTATGTACATCGATTTCATGAAGAAGTATGTACATCGATTTCATGAAGAAGTATGTACATCGATTTCATGAAGAAATATGTACATCGATTTCATGAAGAAGTATGTACATCGATTTCATGAAGAAGTATGTACATCGATTTCATGAAGAAGTATGTACATCGATTTCATGAAGAAGTATGTACATCGATTTCATGAAGAAGTATGTACATCGATTTCATGAAGAAGTATGTACATCGATTTCATGAAGAAGTATGTACATCGATTTCATGAAGAAGTATGTACATCGATTTCATGAAGAAGTATGTACATCGATTTCATGAAGAAGTATGTACATCGATTTCATGAAGAAGTATGTACATCGATTTCATGAAGAAGTATGTACATCGATTTCATGAAGAAGTATGTACATCGATTTCATGAAGAAGTATGTACATCGATTTCATGAAGAAGTATGTACATCGATTTCATGAAGAAGTATGTACATCGATTTCATGAAGAAGTATGTACATCGATTTCATGAAGAAGTATGTACATCGATTTCATGAAGAAGTATGTACATCGATTTCATGTACGTGTACCATATTATTCAACACACAATATACAGACATACAATTTTTATCTTAAAATACATTCCAAATGACAATTAAGATTACAGACATTATTTCTCTAACAATACCATTTTACTTCTCAACGTATGTGAGCATTTTGCTGACTTCACCTTATTTTATTTAAATGGGTTCCGGTTTCAAATCATGACAAATGTGCATAACACGTTCCGAGGAACGCGATCAAAAGAAATGCTGTCTTTGTACTTCATGCCAGCGGAATTGAACAAACTCATGAGCATCCGTTACGAGGAATCTACGAATTTTTGTATCATCCCTCGTAGAGAATTTAAATACTCCACCGATATCGACTAACACCAAATGCATCGCTCCAATTTTGTTTATATGATGTTATGAGGTAGTTGTGGATTATCTAGGTTGTGTTAATAGTTATCGAACAGTTATCGAACAAAAGACAATGTGCTATGCTGTACCTTTTGAGCTAACAAAACATTAAGTAAAAAAATGAGAAATGAGTGAACGAAGACTCCCTTATACTTGAGTATATATGCAGCTTTTCATTGTAAACAGTTTATTTTGCTTGTATTGATTTGAAATATTAACAAATCCATGCTGAATACCACATAAGGCTTTTAAATGTGCGTCCATAAATGTTGTAATAAATCATTAGTTTAATCGATGTTATTGACAGTTCCATACATTTTTGCTTTTGTTTTATTCAATGTCATTTTATCTGTGTTAAACTATACCAAGTCACACAAGTACAGGGTAACATTACGGTCATAAACGTGATGTTTAAATAGCCAATTGTTAACTGAGCTGTGATGTAATCAATAGTAACTGAAAAATTGTGAATTCTGAATTTAACAACTGACCACTTGTGTTCGTACAAATGCTTTCTTTCACCGCAGTTAGCCAGAGAAGCAGTAAACCAGTTTTAACACTACATTTTGTACGCAGGTTTATGCGATTGGAATAACTAATTAATGACTATTAATTGCACATAATATGACGTAGTTAATGATGGCAATATGTTGTACATGTATTTCAAACTGACATTAATTTGATTTTCACGACTAAATTGCATGTTGTGAGATATAAAGTAAGCCACATCCCTCCTGATAATTTGTAACATCGTTCGGAATCTGAGATAAAATAAATACCATATACAGTAAAATTAGTAGCTCATTGGAATCAATGTTGCCAAAGCAACAGGTATAAAAATGTTCAAGAAAGTGTCAGTTATTATTTTGCACTTATTTGCGCACGACATCTATGGTATTAAAATAATACACTTTTGCAGTAGAATCAGTATAATATATAAATTACAATATAAACGATAGTTTTATACGATTTTATAAATAGTTTTGATAATTTGAAACGTTACATTTAATAATTATAAAAGCCTGTATGTTAAAGATAAACACATACACAATAATGTTATATTGTGTTTAAAACATGCGTTTACTAGAACAGTTTGGGAGTTTAACGCCGATTTGAACATCTTTTACTTGCGATATGGTTATTATTGCAATCTCGTATTACATGTATTGTCTTGTATTTTAATCGATTTATTTGTGTCCTGCAGCTTCAGAGATCGCACGCCTACTTCATTTCTAAATAATGATTAACATATTTGTACATATATTAATGGCATGGCTGAAGAAACGACTGTTAAATCAATTTAACGCAATCACTTGTCCTGGTAATTAGCTTTGAGCTGTGTTTTGAATTTAGCCGATTTGTTAATGGCGAGCAATATGCAATAAACTCAAAAGGAAAGTCATCAAAGAGAAAATTAAGTTCAATTATCTTAAATTATTTTCAGGTTTATGTGAATACATTTGGACCTAAAAACACATTTTGGACCAGAGTTATATCATCAATTTACTTACAACCGTACTTGATATAAAAGTTTGAATACTACATGACGTATTATATATTCCAAAACATGTTATACTCGATACTTTCCTAAGCATGTTGAATTGCTGCTAATTGAAATTTAAATAAGAGTTATTCCCTGAATTAATAAAACAGTGTACGCAAGGTGTACTAGATTTTATGTCATCGTTACATTCATGTGGAAATTAATCATTATATAAATTGGCTCACATTGCACGCCAACGGAAACCCACAATACTTAAAATGACGATCCGATCATTTATGAAAGACATAAGCTACCTTTGTAAGAAGCAGATGTAAAAGAAATTGTTGTCATCCAATGTTTATGCAATACAGAGCAACTAGATTTAACACACTTGAACGATGAGGTACGTGCGATATTATTGCGAAACGTTGAAGACTGTATCGTTAATGTAAGTGTTAAATTGTTGAATAACGAATGAAATCCTTTTATTAGGCTAATAAAATAGAAATTACTGTTCATTATCATCAAAGTATATTGTATTTTAAATGAATATTTAAATTTATGTAGTTGGAGACATGCGATTGACGTTCTTGCTCGTCGTATTTCACGACATTGGGCATAATTGGACCGCTGCTGCCAATACAACTATAATCATATTATTGGTTTATAATGCATTTTCTTAATTTCTGAAAACGGTTATGTTGTTATGTTCCCAATATCACGATTCGCGTCACGATTGAAATCGTGGTCTTAGTCGTGGACCAATTGTGGTGATCCTATCAGATCTTGTCAGATCTTGATGTCAGTCGTGAAAACCGTGTTAATCGTAGAATAATGTTGAACGGTTAAAAAATTCTTTACGATTAACACGATCAACTGCGATCAATTGTCCATCGGGATCATCGTATCAGATCTTATTGCATCGTATCAAAGCGCGACAATCGTATCTAATCGTGTATCCAAATCGTGGTAATCTGGATCGATCGTAGACAAGAAAAAACATCACGCTCTGTTAAGATGTGTTGCGATCTCAATAAATAATGAAGTCAATAGTCAGTCAGTCTGTATTCATATCAGTCGGGTCCAGTCGTTGCTCAAATCGTTATCTCCATCGATCATGATCGTGAAAGACATCGCGAACGCAATCGTATCCTATCGTAAAGGAGCGCATTTATTGGAACTTATCTGTACGAACAAGAACATCCTAATTCGGGAAACCCGATCTTGATAATCGTGTGTTATCGAGACCCAATCGTGAACTCATCGAAACAATCCGAACAAACGTATGTCATTGTATCTAAACTGGAGATCAGACCGTGACAGATCGTGACACCCGTAATTGACAAATCGTGACCAGATCTCAACAGAGCGCAAACATCGTATTTAAACGTATGGACTCGCATCACATCGTATCCAAACCGAATCTCTGAGAAATACCACGATCATCTACGAGTGGCTGAGTTCGTAACGGATCGCACGATAGTGGGAACCTAGCAATAAAGAAAAATTATAGACGTTATTGTAAATACAATTTAACAATTAAAGAGTATGATATAGTATTTGACAGAGACACAATTTATTGTTTTATATATAGTATGCCAACATTTCTTCTTATAATTATTATAATCAGCAACTGTTTAGTGTATATAGCATGTAGTATGTAGTACATGTATATAACATTCACACAAAAAAACGCATTTATCGTAATAGTTTAATAAGAAATACAAATAAAATTCCCACGAGCATGAGATTGCATCAACATTTGCTATATATACAACAAATTTTCATACGCTATATATATATATATATATATATATATATATTAAAAAAGCCATTCAATACGATTCCGTCATTGTTTTTGCTAAATTATACCGATATTTCTTTGTACATACTGAATATAAAAGTTATTTATGTCGTAAAATTTATTGCAAAATATTTTGCGCCTCTGTACAGATTCACATACATATACAATGTAGTTCATAGTTTTCTTATTAATTATAATTACATGTGTATTATTAATTTATGATTTATTTGTCAGTTGATGTGTTGACGCGCTTTTAATATGTCAAACACTTCAATTGATGAACATCACAACTCAATGCTAAATCTAACTAGTTTTTCGAGAAGACTGATCAATAAATAACCGAAAACAAATCCAATAATAATCATTTCGTTAAATCCCGTAAGATCCTTTCATGTTTCCAATTATCTAAATGAGATCTTTGGCGAAATACAATTTATTGGCGAAAAAATCCGAACGCATTGTTGTGGTCCAATACTTTCCTGGAACGTTTTATGTCGGATCAGTTTAAGCAAGAATACGTGGAGATAGTAAACAAGAAAGGTCTATAAAAATCTGTTTACGTTTACTTGTGTATTTGACGCAATTGTTTCATTTGTATATGAGTAGAAAACTCTTAAATGGAGCTCTTTACCCCTTATATCAGATTGGACATACTTAATTGTGTCCACGAAATAAAACACCTTAAAACAACACACAGTTATTAAAAATGAAAAGAAAAACGCTATTGATTACATAAGTAAATCGTAAAATTATGATTATTCAAATAAACACCTTTTACATTTCTCTAATTTAAAACAGAAAATCTAGACTATAATCAAAATATTAATAAATATATTCTTTGTCACCTCTGTCTTGTTCACTTTGAATTAACTAAAAGAATTGTAAAACGTGCACAAATAAATAACGACAAGATGGTAAATGTAACAAAGTTTGGAAAATATGAGAATACATTCGAAAGCATATCAAGCACAAACACATAACACATTGTTGTTAAAACATCAAAGTGTTTATAATGTAGCTATCAAAGGTAACCAAAATGTTATTTACAAATCTATACTAGAAACAAAAAGCATGCACTAATTTGAGATGTAAACTCGTTTTATATTTTATTGCTTCATTACAGTATGAGCGCTGAAATGATTGTTAACTGTTGGTCAGCGTGATCGAGTTAATCTGCCGAGTCTCTTACATGGTATTTATATTGCAGAATGATTGCCTCCGCGTAACACAACACATGGTCCCTCAGATAATTAGTGTCACCGGGTCGGGACAAAATCTCGTCAAGTACAGTTATTGTATGAACAAAAAAGGTTTCGAATAAGTCAATGTTGAACTCCGCATTTTATCGTTTTAAGCGTTGTTCGGGGATCAACAGAGCAGTGCGGGTTGGAAATACAATCAATGTTGATATCGGTTTCCAATGACATCGTTCCTTTTCGTTTTTGATTTCGCAATTACGTGCAAGTCAATACACCGATCTATATAAGGGAATCAACAGACAGTCATCCGTTTTAATTGTTGAAGACCAATGACATTTATAATTTAGATTAAAGGTATTTGTTTTAGAGCTGAGTATCAGTTGAACTCCACAATTTGTTGAAAGGTAAAATGCAGAACGATTATTTAATTACAGAACATTGCAAAACAAATGCAAAATTCAGTGTTTATGTTAGCATAATTAGAACAAACATTTCAAATATTTATTTTGAACACCATAGTCTGAACATAACATAATTTTCACATCGCTAACATCAACGATTTCATATTGTTCTAGAAATTGATTGATGGTATTCATAATTTTCCATTGACAATAACTCAATGATATTGTTTTGAAAGTCGTGTGCTAAACAGGTTTGACATACAAACACTGTTAAACTTTATTTCTATATACAATTGCAATCAGTATAGACTCTTTTTATAAAGTAAAAATAGATATTTTAGTGTTTTATGTTAATTCACATTACACTGAGTACACCGTTGTATTTAAATATATATTAAGTGTAAATAATATATACAAACAAATGTGTTTAATGCCAAATGTTTGCATAACGATTGGTTTTGTCCGTAGAACACAGATATATAACGCGTACACAGTAATTATTTGTAATGTGTTTTCTCTGTCTGACATGTGACTACATGCTTTTTTTATATTTCATTTATTATTAAGTATACTTAGCTGTTTTACTACAAAGGATAAAGACAGAGAATTCCTCACGATTCACGATGACCCGTTAGCCTTCTGCCTCATAAATTTAATTTGAAGCCTGTGGCAACAGCATGGTCTTACTTCATAGCGAGAACACTAAATGAACAATATGCAATAATAAAAATTATTGTATCAGGAGATGCTGGCAATCTGCTCTACGTGACATGTGAATGTGATTGCAATGTCACACTTTAAATAATGATGATCAAAACTCAGTCCTGTGGTGACAAATATCTTTAAGCACAGCTGCAAGATTACTTTTTATGATTTAATTTCGCTTACACATTGCTTAATAGAGCTAGCTGACTTAGTATCAAATTGGACGCACACATGTTAATAGAAAATGATTGGGTGTGTAAATTATTTCATGAATCAGAACAATCTAAGCTATGTTTTATTGATTGAGTGATTTTTTTTCCTAATTACGCGCTTTCTGTTCCCTCTTTTTGACATCGATTACATTCTTTTACATAACATTCGTACGGCGGCTACTTTTGATTGACTAGTTTACTATTGCCAATAGGATGGGAAATATTTCTGTCACTACTCGTCTAAAGAAGAAATAATACTGTTAGTGGAACATGTTGTTGACAGGTAGTATCATTTCTATGCACCGTCGCCATTGATGTTTATCAAGTGCCTAATTTATGACCAAACAACAACACATATCAAACGTTTTCATATAATGTTGTTTTTTTCAATAATTACGTCTTTACCTTTGCTGATTATCTAAGCTACAAGTAACGCTTATTACCTCCGCCAAAAGGTTATGTTGTTGTCCGCGTTGGTTTGTATATTTGTTACCAACACAAACAGTTATGAACGGGTTTGCATGACATTTACCGGGAATGTTGAAAAAATGGGCCAGTGAACACTTGGTGATGATCACTGTCTGGATTCAAATGTTTTACATGATTCCTTACTACGGTGAGATAGATCAAGTACGCTTCTTTGGAAAATGCCGCATTATGGTGTAACACCCATGGGTTGCAAATCACACGGTTGCCTTGGCTAAAGTGTAGGATATTTTTTCCTATATGCTATATGCTTAATATGGAAACGTGAAACTAAGAATTCCGTCTCTGATAGCACGGCGATGTGTGCACTTAATTTTGAATATACTAACGGAACGGAACATGCTGATATAAAATGATTATGTCGTGAGTAGAAGAGGATACTACACAACTGTGATAACAGCGAATTTTGATACATGCTGTGAAGAGTAATCGAACGTTAAAATACATTTTTTTTCATTTCATTGTCAAGAGTTGAATCCGTTTCCACTACGTACATGAGTGTGTGTACTGATTAAATGACACATCAAACAATTATTTTCCGCACATCTCCGCGAGAGTTGTTATGTTTTTGTTACCGTTTGTCTATCTATCCGTTCCCACTATTTACACGAAATATAAACGGACGTACATGAAGTTTAGAAAGTTTGGCGAACGAAGAAATGATTAAAGTTTGTTTGTGATTGTAATCACCATCTGGATCCAGGACACTGTTAAATGAGTTTTATCCGTTGGAGATAAGTTGGGGGCAAGAGAAGTAACATAGCACTGGCCAATTCAATTGTAAACAACATACATATCTTGGTGGAGGTCTGCGCTCTATGCGTTAGGTCTAGCTTTTGTTATGTAAACATCTCTTCTCATGTATATGATCACTGCATTTCCGCAGATAAACAAACTGTTAGCTGTTATTTAGCGAATATAGTTTCTGGCGAATACAAATTTAGATATGTTGTACCATGTTGTTTTTATCTCCAATGTTATCACATAATCTACATTAATGCTGTAAAAATGACGTAACGGTACATCTAGTAATTATATTAAATCAAGTCGGTATTCAATATAATTTACCTAATGGCTTATTCAATTCAGACACAGAAACAAGTGTGTTTATCATGCATATGAGGTAACCCCAGTTCTTATACTTGATATATTAAACTAGGGATGTAAGCAAAATATCGAATAGTCAATTATTCGAATACATGGCCGAATATTCGATTATCAAACGACTATTCGAATAGTAAAGTTAAGTGAAATAAATCTTAAAAATAATGAACCATTTTAGTTTAATTTTCAGACAACATGATGTGCTGATATGACAGTGAACCAGTTATCAGTTCTCAGCTGGTAAACCAACATAACTGAACCATTTTATAATGAGAAATGCTAGATCCTAAAACATGGCGCGGGATTGTTTTTAAATGATGAAAAATACCCTTTGATGTATTTTATGTCCCAATCAGGAATCTGCCTAATTAAATTTTATTGATCAATCTATTCCTGCTTCATATTTTGTTAGTAATAGCACTATATTGGATGATCTAAATACTAAAGCTTGATATGTGTGACACGACTGAAATGCCAATAATATTAGTGAACCATCCACAGTTTTTCAAAAGAATGCAGCACACAAAAATCGCGATTGGAAATGAAAACACAATCGTTTAAATGGGCAACTACGGTGAAATATAATTGCATACATTTCTTGTACAAACACTTACACCTTAAGTGTTTAAAGCGTTATTTAAATACGAATATAATTATACTCCTAAAAAGAAAAATTAATTAATCGGAATCCCATGCACTCAGTAATTATTAGGAAGGTTCTCAGATTATGTAATACCAACTTCGTCAAATATTATGTTAATGAACATATATTTTTTATTAATTACAGCTTATTTTAACGAATACTAAATGCAATTCATATTTATAATACACACTATATCGACTAAATCGTTACAGAGTTTTACATTGAACTCAAACTATAATTTATATTCTGAACATAAGATAATATTTTATCTCAAAAACCTGTTGTTGTGTAAGATATGTGTATAAAATATAAAACATCGCATTACTTATATATCATAAACAGTAACAAACGAAAACAAAATATCATTTTCATGTTTTATGTTATATGAGCAGCATCTTCAAATGCAATTTATAGCCATGCTTACAGGAAATAGGAACATAATATACATGTACTCATATGTATGCCGTTTACCATGTATTTCCCATTATATTCAATACAAATTGGATAACATCTACAGTCACGAGACAACTAAAGCATCTGTAGTATGTTATATTATATACTTTTTCAAGTATGGGCGAGCTGTATACATTAACTGTTCGCCGCTCTACGCGAATTATTAATTATTTAACAATAAGCATTTGGAATATATATTTTTTTTATCAGTTTTATCCACATACCAGTATCATTCTTATCAGTTGATATATATGTAAATAATGTATTTGGTCTTTTAATTTCTAAGTAAACAATGTGTTCCATCTTTTTATTTTAGCAGACTTTATTCTCAACTGATTTAATATACTCAATGTTAATAAAAAAAAATCATACATGTAAATTATCAGTGTAAAGGTTATTATTTATCAGTAACACACATAAAAGACAAATACTACAACATACATTGAACTATACATTAATATGCACGTAAAAATATGTTGATTCCGTACGATGCTATTAAAGTGTACAGTTACAATACACAGAATATTAGTTTAAACTCATACAAAACAACAACAAGTTATGTATTGAATTCTGTCCTGAAGAAAACTCATTAGTATTAGACGTATGTATATTTATATATAATATACTGATTACATGTATACCATATTATTTAACATATTAGATACATACCAAATTATAATTAAATATGTCTCAGTAGGGTTACAGTTAAAAGACAGATAATATTATGTAATTTAAAAGTCATAAAATATAATCAACAATCTATATTGAGTAGAACTAATGCTTTTATAAGTATCAGAAGCATGTACACTGATTGACGGACTATTATACTGATTTCATGCATATGTATAGCCCCTTTGTTAAGCACACAATATATAATTTTTATTTTGCAATATATTTCAATGAAGATGGAAAGTATTATTTCTTTAATTTATGTTACCTATTTTATTTTCGACGTAAATGAACATCGCAGACATCACTTTGATCGAAATGGGTTCCGGTTAATAGTCATGACAAATGTGCATTACTCGTCCCCGGGAACGCGATCAAAAGAAATGCTGTCTTTGTATTTCTCGTCAGCGGAAATGAGCAAACTCATGAGCATCATTTGGAGATAATTTAATTACTTGTTCGAGCGTCGCCCAACCCCAAATGCATTATTCCAATTTATATCATATGCTTTTATGAGGTGGTTGTCGAGTAAGTCATCTTGAGTAAACCATTGGGATTGCTTTTCTTTGGTGCACTAAAGTAAACAAATGCTAACATAATCAAACAAAATCACAAAGAAATGTGTATCTTCTGTTTTGAAACATCGACCAATCTGTTACGAATACCGTATAAGGTGATCGAATATCCGACCTTGTGTTGGTGTTACCCTATACCATGTCACACATATAAGTACAAAGAAACATTACCATCATAAAAGTAACGTTTAAACAAACAGAAACATGGTAACTGAGATGTGAGGCAATCAAGAGTAACTGAGAAAATGTGAATTCTAAACTTCACAACTGAACACCTGTGTTCTAACAGTTCTCTATATTACTGAAGTATGCTAGTGAGGCAGTAAACCAGTTTTCAAACAACAATCTGTACTCAGGGTTATACGATAACAAGTTTACTGAGTATTAATTGCACATGATATATCGTGGATGATATTGCTGATTTGAGGTATTTCAAACTGACGTTAATTTTATTTTAAATACCAAAATGCATGTTGTGAGAAATTCAGGAAGCCACAACACTGCTGATAATTTGTAACATCGTTCGAAATTTGAAATAAAATAATTGTCACTTGGAGTAAAATAAGTAGCTAATTGAATCAATGTTGCCAAAGCAACGTGTATACATTAAACTTTCAATAAAGTAACCCTTGATAATAATTACCATAATGAAATTATTTGCCCAACAGATCAATGACTAAGAAATAATACATTTTTTTTTGCAGTCGAATCTGTAAAATTTATATTAATCACAATATACACGATAATTTGTTTACGACTGTATAAGTAGTTTTTATTGTTTGATATAATGTATTAATAATATGAAATACATGTATTTTGAGGATAAGCACATCCGAAGTACTGTTGTTTGTGTTTAAAGCATGCATTTATTGGAACATATTGCAAGTTTTACGCAGACATCTGCGTTTATTTGTTTATAGCAAGCAATATACAATAAACTTAAAAGGCAAACTAAGCCCAAGTCCATAATTTCAGTAGAGGCATAGTTCAATTAACTGTAATTGGTCACATGTAAAGGTGAATACACTTGCAACTTTGGTCTTAAAATGTTGTAACAATTATTCACTTAAATGCATACAAAAGAGTTCACTAGTCAGGGAAGTTTGCATAAATCATATACCTAACAATTTACCGGTAATTATCAATATGTTCGTAAGCATGTTGCAATGCTGCTAATTGAAATTTGAGTAAGGGAATTCCCTGAATAAATGCAACAGTGTACCCAAGATGTTTTACTGTTTATTGCATCATTACTTTTCTAGCGCAAATTAATCATTATGTAAATTGGCTCAAGTTACTCGCAAAAGGAAACCCACGAAGCTTTTAAATTGCAGATCTGAACCCTAGATGGCAGAAGACATACGCTACCTGTGTTCGAAGCAGGTGCAAACGAAAATGTTGTCATTTAGTTAATATGCAATACAGTGTGTCTAGATTGAAGACACATTTTGAACATTGTATCGATGTTGTACGAGCTAAGTGCGAGCTATAGCGAAAAGTCTAGGACATTACCGTAAAGTTAAGTATTTATTTGTTAAATAGACACTGTAGTCGCCATTTAATAAGCTAATTAAATAATTAAATGGCAAATAAACAAATATAAAGTCCTTTATTTTATTGAATTTAAATGTAAAACAGTATTAGAATAAAAACTTTAAAATAAAAGTAACGATAAAATAAACCATGTGAAGTATTTGTTTATTAATACTATTATCATGAAACAATACAAATTATTTTAAATAAAGATATTTGAAAATATGATCTCATTGTAAATAATTACAGGCGTTATTTTTCAAATAAAAAAGTATGTAAAACCTGGTTATATAATAATACAGCGTATTAAACAAAACAAAATTCATCGAAATTGTATTTGTACTCTAAATTCCTAATTATAACAGGAGAAATGACTTATACTGTATTTAATTGTACACTCCTAGGTAGAAGAACAGATTTTGACACACTTGTGAGCAATTAATGAATTTATATCTGGTTGATATGTAACTGCTTGCAAATGCAAACAAAATGTTAGTATCATTGTTATATTGGTATCAGCATGCCATACACCATAAACTATTTTACATGAAATCATTTGAATCATATTATTTTCACCAAAAGTTATTACCGGTATATATTATTCCATTTCTACTTCTTCACGCCATTTGAGTCTTTAAATGCATATTTATCAGACGCACATGTAAGTTTAATATATTTTCAATTGAAATGAGTATTTAAATGAAGCTGAAGACAAGTCGTTAACGTCCTAGCTCGTTGTATTTCATGACATTGGACAATGCTGGGTTGCTGCTGCCAATACGAATTATTCAAGCTATAATAAAATATTGGTGTGTGATTGTGATGCATTTTCTTCATTTCTGACAAAGGTTAAAACAAAAAAAAACAAAAAAAATAAAAAAAATGAGTATTTAAATGAAGCTGAAGACAAGTCATTAACGTGCTTGCTCGTTGTATTTCACGACATTGGACAATGTTGGATTGCTGCTGCCAATACGAATTATTCAAACTATAATCAAATATTGTGATTGTGATGCATTTTCTTCATTTCTGACAAAGGTTAAAACCAAAACATAATAAACGTAAGTGTAAAAATAACTTTACAATTAAAAAGTGTTATGTAGTATTCGACAGTGACACGATTTAATGACACACTTTATTATATAGTATGCCACAATTGCTTCTTATTTTCATCATTGTAATTATCATCAAGAACTGATTTTTGAAAATAACATGTAACATATTTTATGTATCATTCCCAAAGAAAACGCAATTTTCGTAATAGTTTATTTATACACAAAATACATACTACATCTACTAAAAAGCCATTCAATCCGATTCCGTCATTTTTGGTGCTTCAATATACAGGTATACCGTCGTACATGCTGAATATAAGTGTTACTTAATTATGTAGTAAATGTAAAATAGTATGAGCCTAAATCCAGATGCACTAGATATATAGCTCTTAGTTTTCTAATTTGTCATAATTAATACTGCTTATTTATTTTGCGGGCTCCGCGCAAAACTGACATATGGTACAAAAATGACTTTATTCCATATTTTGTATTGATTTACCAATAACTATAACCTGTGAAAATATTAGCCCAATATTCTACCTTTAACTATGAAAAAAACATTAATTGGCATAAGGTCGTATCTGAAAATGGAATATTTATTTAGCGCAAAACGGTCGTAACTGCAGTTACGTCTGTTTTTCACATAAATAAAAACATAAATAATCTGTAAGAAGGTGGTTATTTTATATAAGTAATTATATAACATCATAGATTACATCATTTTATCTTTGTTTTATAAACTTGATACTGATAACTGAGTGGTTTATAGTTGTTTAAAAACAGGGCCCGGCTAGCTCAGTTGGTAGAGCGCTGGACTGTCAATCCGGGGATCGTGAGTTCGAATCCCAGCCCGGCCACATAACATGTGGGGATTGGCCATGAAATTATTTCTACGACCATTCTCTCCCTACCTCTGATTCAAGTAGGGCAGTTGTCAGTTACTGGCATAAGTATGTGCACTTAGTACTGGTAAACCGCTTAGATCGGCAAAGCTTGCCCAGGAAAAGTGTGAATAGGTTAACTGACCGCCGTGATATTACTAAAATACTGTTAAAAACGGCGAACAATCCAAATAAACAAACAAACAAACAAACAGTTGTTAAAAAGAAAAATAGTAATGTAGAGGGTAATTAATTATAACATTTTATTATATTAAATCAAACATAGAATCGACCTGTTATGTTTCTTGGCTGACAGTGATTGGCGATTCATGATGTTTAGGCATGTTTGTTAAATTTATATCATTATTTTTATAATTTTATGCATGCATGTCTCCTTTAAATTTTCTTTAAAAAACAATTTTCTTGTATGGTTTTCACAGTTCTGTAAAACTGTGTCCATGCATGCATGAAAACAGTCATGTTTTATTGTGAAAAATTTGTCTTGATAACTTGATAATACATCCCAAAGCTAATACATACTGTGTTTTCAAACTTTATCTGCATTTAATATTAAACAATTTTAATAATACATATTTTTCATTCTGAAATGTTTTTAAAAATGCAAAATATGACTTCAGTGGAATATGTTTTAGGAAATACAATAATAATTATAGCAAACAGAACTGCATTGTTCAGTGTTAATCTTAACACGAGTATGCATTTCAAATGTATAACTTTATTTGAAATCAAGCAACCTCACTGTGTAGTGTAACAGGTTTAAAGTTCCGTCAATTACTCTCCCCGCAACACTACAGTACTTACTTTTCTCACCCAAAAAGTAGATAAACCTTTTTGACCAAGCCTCTGAAAGGAATACAGATAGACACAATATGTTTTGAATATAATTATTTTGGATAATATAATAAAATCTAGCCCCAGCAATAAATGGCCAATGATAAGCAGCATTAGTTTTGTGGAATTAAAAATATATGTGTTTCAAGGCCAAAAAACAACTGCTACTGACAGTACTGACAATAATTATTATTTGATGCCGACTCTGGCAGTCTGCGACTTAAGATTGTGGTTGCTCTCCTAATCGACCTGAAACTAATTAAAATTCATTAATTCTTACAATTTTTGTAAAGATGGACCCACTTCAAGATTTGATGGTGATTTTTATTTATATTGTTAACCTGATGATAGAGATAACGTTGTTAATGGGTACCAAAAGATATTCTCGATGATGATGGTTAAATGCTGATGAAGAGATGGGTGAAGATGTTGATAATGATGATATGTGTCCACATGTTTGTGATAAAATTGTTGAAATGTTAGTGATAAGTGTGTAGATGTTAGTGATGAGAAGTGTGTAGATGTTAGTGATGAGAAGTGTGTTGATGTTAGTGATGAGAAGTTTGTAGATGTTGGTGATAAGAAGTGTGTAGATGTTAGTGATGAGAAGTTTGTAGATGTTGGTGATAAGAAGTGTGTAGATGTAAGTGATGAGAAGTGTGTAGATGTTAGTGATGAGAAGTGTTTAGATGTTGGTGATCAGATGTGTGTAGATGTTAGTGATGAGAAGTTTGCAGATTTTAGTGATGCGAAGTGTGTAGATTTTAGTGATGAGAAGTGTTAAGATATTAGTAATGGGACGTGTGTAGATGTTAGTGATGAGAAGTGTTTAGATGTTAGTGATGAGAAGTGTGTAGATGTTAGTGATGCGAAGTGTTTAGGTGTTAGTGATGAGAAGTGTTAAGATATTAGTAATTGGAAGTGTGTAGATGTTAGTGATGAGAAGTGTTTAGATGTTAATGATGAGAAGTTTGTAGATTTTAGTGATGCGAAGTGTTTAGATGTTAGTGATGAGAAGTGTTAAGATATTAGTAATGGGAAGTGTGTATATGTTAGTGATGAGAAGTTTGTAGATTTTAGTGATGCGAAGTGTTTAGATGTTAGTGATGAGAAGTGTTAAGATATTAGTAATGGGAAGTGTGTAGATGTTAGTGATGAGAAGTGTGTAGATGTTAGTGATGGGAAGTGTGAAGATGTTAGTGATGAGAAGGGTGTAGATGTTAGTGATGAGAAGTGTGTAGATGTTAGTGGTGATAAGTATTAAGATATAAGTGATGGGAAGTGTGTAGATGTTAGTGATGGGAAGTGTGAAGATGTTAGTGATGAGAAGGGTGTAGATGTTAGTGATGAGAAGTGTTAAGATATTAGTAATGGGAAGTGTGTAGATGTTAGTGATGAGAAGTGTTGAGATGTTAGTGATGAGAAGTGTGTAGATGTTAGTGATGGGAAGTGTGAAGATGTTAGTGATGAGAAGGGTGTAGATGTTAGTGATGAGAAGTGTGTAGATGTTAGTGGTGATAAGTATTAAGATATAAGTGATGGGAAGTGTGTAGATGTTAGTGATGGGAAGTGTGAAGATGTTAGTGATGAGAAGGGTGTAGATGTTAGTGATGAGAAGTGTGTAGATGTTAGTGGTGATAAGTATTAAGATATAAGTGATGAGAAGAGTGTAGATGTTAGTGATGAGAAGTGTGTAGATGTTAGTGATGAGAAGTGTGTAGATGTTAGTGATGGGAAGTGTGTAGATGTTAGTGATGAGAAGTTTGTAGATGTTAGTGATGAGAAGTGTGTAGATGTTAGACATGTGAAGTGTGTAGATGTTAGTGATGAGAAGTGTGTAGTTGTTGATTATTATGATATGAGTGTAGATTTTGATGATGATAATGATTACGTGTTGGTGATGATGTGTGTAGAATTCACTGATTATAATGGTTAAATGCTGGTAATGAAAATTGTGTAGTTGTTGATGATGATATGCATGTAGATGTTTGTTGTTATAAGACTTTATTTAGCTGTTGGTGATAATAAGAATGTGTGTAGATTTTATTGAAAATGAGAATGTTGGTGTTTATTATGGTGTACATAATAAGAAGTATGTAGATGTTGGTGATAAGAAGTGTGTAGATGTTGGTGATAATACTGTTTAGCTGATCAAGATAATAAAGGTTTAATGTTAGTGATGGAAGTCTTTAGACAGTGATATTGGTGATGTTGTTGATTAGAAAGATGTAGATGTTGATGATGATAAGGGTGTACATTTTGGTGGTGAGAAGTATGTTTGCTAACGATGAAAAATCATAATGATATAGGTTTTAGTAACAATAATCATTGATGTGTTAATGATTTTAATAGTGGTGATGTTATAGATAATAAGGATGATATAACTGTAAATGATGCTGATAATGATGATGAAGATGGTGGTGGAAGTGACAGTGATGAATAATTTCTAGCAAACAATTAATATTGATACCAGACTGACATGTTCTTTGTATTACATTATCAACTGTTTTGTCAAGCGCAACCAAGCACTACTGTAATTTAAATAACATTGATCAACCATTTAGTACATGCATATTGTACCAACAACAGATGATACGAAATTAAGGAAATATGTTTCAAATGCCCAATGATTAAAATATCAAAACAAAAACAAGCTAGAAAGTACTCTGAGAGCACCGGGACCTCTGCCATGACAGTTTAATCCCCAAACAAGTGCAACTAATGGATACAGCATCATGAGGGAAATTGTCCTTATAATAAAGTATCCTTTAACTCAATACAATGATCCCGATAACCAATAAATGCAATCATGTGTTTACCTGCCCATATCTAACCTTCCCTGAAAAATTGAAATTACAAACAGACCAACAAATCAACAATAATTCCAACATTTAACAATTTATAGCGCAAAACGGTAATAACTGGATATTTTTCAAATATCTCAGTAAACAATCATAACAACAAATATAAACTGATGTTTACTTCAAATTCATACAAAAACCATACTTCATGCAAAAGTTAAAGTCTGTATTGATAAAAACGAAAGTTGTTATTGGTTTCAAAAAGTCAGTTACGACCGTTTTGCGCTAAGCCCGCGATTTGTCAGCCGGTGTGTTGACCCATTATAATAATTATGTAAAACGCCTCAACATCAACAACTCATGCCAAGTTTTATCGAAGGAGACTAAAAAAAATAATCCTTTGATGTTTTTAATTATCAAAACGAGATCTTCTGCTAAGTGCTGTTTATTGGCGAACAAATCGGATCACATTGTTGTGGCCCAATACTTTCCTGGAACGGTAAATGTCGAACAGTGTATTATTTTAGCAACGGTAATTAATTGTACCACGAATACTACATAAATGTTAACCAGTAGTCAATAAAATCCCTCTACGTTTAGTTTGTATTTATTATGCATTCCTTTTTTTCATTTGTATGTATTATAGAAAACACCTTAATAGAGTTTTAATGAGCTCTTAATCATCATGTCTATACTTTAATTGTGTCCACGAAATAACACATCTTAAAACAACACTATATACAGTTATCGAAAATGGGTGGAACTCTATTGATTACATTGCGAAATATTGCTAATACAAATTAACACCTACAAACTTTATCTAATTAAAAACAACCAATATAGAATATAATCAAAATATTATTAATTTAAGAGATTCTATATCTTTCTATGTCGTTCAATAGGAATAAACTAAAAAATGTAACAAGTGTGAACGTAAATGGTGGCAAAATGGTTATATATGTAGTACATTATAAACAAGAAATATCTTTTAAAAGATATTCGGCGTATGTTGTAAATGTTTGTAAAGAATGTAAATTGATTATTCTACATGAATATTTAAAACTGATGCATAGATCGTTATTCTGCATTTAATATTATTTTCGATATTATTAAAAATCAAATAAATAAGTAAATGTTCATTATCAAAATAGCGAACTCATATTTGTATGTGGCTAGCTCCTAAAACAGTAGTATGAAATGTTTTCATATATGAAATAAATAAAAAAGAATATCATAATTTCATGTCAAAGCAATGAACTGATGAACTGTCCCATGTTTTAGATCAGTACTACTTGATTAACCAAAACAAGTCAGACTCATCTGCTCATGAACGGCAGTATGTTATATAATACAAAATAAAATTAAGATCGTTACAATTACAAAGAAATATATAATATATATTATTACATTATTTAAGTATACACAGCATTTATTCATAGTATATGGTCTAGTTTTCATAGTCTATATAAAAATAATGTCTATTTGTAGATTGAATAGCCTCTACCCGAGAATTCGATAGAAACATCAGTATTTCACATGAAAAACAATGATGCAGAGCATCATAATGGCGCCGTGAACTATAAAAAGTCCATATGTTTAAGATATCTTTATTATGTATGTGCAATTAACCGATCTTACTGCCACATATTTTCCATAAGTGAATCTTTTTTACTCTAAATAATGTATATAGTATTTGTCAGGCAAATCAAAATTTATTGCAAATTACACTGTTTTCCAAAAAATAATAAATTAAGAATAAATAAAATCAATTATTTTTTCCTTCGAGACTACTGGCGGGAAATTTTCACAACATTTTATTGGATGTTGAGAAAGGTCAAAAGTTGGGTTAAACAGCTACGCCGAGAAATATAAGAATAAATTCCAAATGTCAAATATAATAACAACAAATTTTTTCAAGCATGAAGTCGTTATCAAGTCGCTATCAAAGTTAAGCAAAATGGTCTTGATACAAAATCACATTTATTTTAATTCAAAATCCCATGTATTTACAATAAGGTATATATTACTCTACACTATGAACAAAACCAATAAATAATTTGAGATGAAAATTCATGTCTTCATTATAGTATCAGTGTTGAAGTATTTGCCATTTATTGATCAGTGTGATCGAGTTATTCTGCCGACTCTCTAACATGGTATTGATATTGCAGAATGATTGCCACCGCGCAACACACACTGTTCCTCAGATAATTAGTGTCACCGGGTCGGGACAAAATCAGTAAAGTACAGTTATTGTCTAAAAAAAAAAGGTTTCAAATAAGTCAATGTTGAACTCCACATTTTATCGTTTTAAGCGTTGTTCGGGAATCGAAAGAGCAGTATGGGCTGAAAATACAGACCATGTTAGCGTAATTATAGCAAGCATTTCCTAATATTTCTTTTCAACATCATTATCCGAACAAAACAGACATGTCACATCGATGACATCCACGCTTTCATATTGTTCTAGAAATAGATTGATGATATTCATGATTTTTCTATTGACAATAATTAATTGATGTTGTTCAGAAATTCGTTCGCGCATTTACTCGACGCATGGCGTGCGGTTAAGGCAAAGTCATGTTGTTAAATCGGTCGGAATAATGCAGATAATCTGCCTTGGCTCGAACAAGGTGTTCGGTATTACTTGACATTTTGTACCACAAAATGGCCCTTTGATCAAGTTGTTTGTATCGAATGTCTGATTATTGTTTAAGTTAAACAGGTTTGGCATACAAACAGTGTTGCATGTTATTTTTCTGTGTAGTGCAGTTGTTATGTATACGATCTCTTTTTTCAAAGTGCTATCGATAGTTCGACAGATGACACGAACTGTTATATTGTATTTAAGGACACATTACAACTGTATATATTATTAACGGTTCTTATTTAAATAAGGCTTCATGATTTAGATGATTAAACAATCCAAACAATTGTTGGAACTGCTAGACTTTGAACGTTCCAAACGTATACTAACAGTGATCTTTATCCATGCACATGAACCCATCAACAGATACTAAAACAAGTGGGAAAAAACTCATAATATATACGTCGAGAAAAGTGAGTTTATCTGCATGTTGAATTTAAATTATCAACAATGAAATTGTTTCTTAGTTTCATAATTATTTACGCAATAACCAAACACGTAACAGAAACAGCATTATAAGTATAATTATTTGTATCTTGAATACGGGCTGTCAACTAAATATAATTTTTGTTTCATTATACTCTAAACACATAATATAGACGTCATTAAATTGTAAAAATAAAGGTAAAGTGTTTGTTTATTATAGTGTCACTCCTCGCGATTAAGGGCCTGCCAGTTTTGACTTATGAGACACCTTTACTGATGAACATCTTTACTCCCGATTCCTATTCTATATGCCGGGCGCTTGGCAGGAAGGCAATCGGTACCCCTTGATTTAACTAGCTGCTGGGTAGGCATCCGGGCATATCAGAACTGGCCCTGTGTAGGACTCGAACCTTCGACTCGATTTTTTCCTTCGAGACTACTGGCGGGAAATTTTCACAACATTTTATTGGATGTTGAGAAAGGTCCAAAGTTGGGTTAAACAGCTACGCCGAGAAATATAAGAATAAATTCCAAATGTCAACTATAATAACAACAACTTTTTTCAAGCATGAAGTCGTTATCAAGTCGCTATCAAAGTTAAGCAAAATGGTCTTGATACAAAATCACATTTATTTTAATTCAAAATCCCATGTATTTACAATAAGGTATATATTACTCTACACTATGAACAAAACCAATAAATAATTTGAGATGAAAATTCATGTCTTCATTATAGTATCAGTGTTGAAGTATTTGCCATTTATTGATCAGTGTGATCGAGTTATTCTGCCCAGTCTCTAACATGGTATTGATATTGCAGAATGATTGCCACCGCGTAACACACACTGTTCCTCAGATAATTAGTGTCACCGGGTCGGGACAAAATCAGTAAAGTACAGTTATTGTCTGAAAAAAAAAGGTTTCAAATAAGTCAATGTTGAACTCCACATTTTATCGTTTTAAGCGTTGTTCGGGAATCGAAAGAGCAGTATGGGCTGAAAATACAGACCATGTTAGCGTAATTATAGCAAGCATTTCCTAATATTTCTTTTCAACATCATTATCCGAACAAAACAGACATGTCACATCGATGACATCCACGCTTTCATATTGTTCTAGAAATAGATTGATGATATTCATGATTTTTCTATCGACAATAATTAATTGATGTTGTTCAGAAATTCGTTCGCGCATTTACTCGACGCATGGCGTGCGGTTAAGGCAAAGTCATGTTGTTAAATCGGTCGGAATAATGCAGATAATCTGCCTTGGCTCGAACAAGGTGTTCGGTATTACTTGACATTTTGTACCACAAAATGGCCCTTTGATCAAGTTGTTTGTATCGAATGTCTGATTATTGTTTAAGTTAAACAGGTTTGGCATACAAACAGTGTTGCATGTTATTTTTCTGTGTAGTGCAGTTGTTATGTATACGATCTCTTTTTTCAAAGTGCTATCGATAGTTCGACAGATGACACGAACTGTTATATTGTATTTAAGGACACATTACAACTGTATATATTATTAACGGTTCTTATTTAAATAAGGCTTCATGATTTAGATGATTAAACAATCCAAACAATTGTTGGAACTGCTAGACTTTGAACGTTCCAAACGTATACTAACAGTGATCTTTATCCATGCACATGAACCCATCAACAGATACTAAAACAAGTGGGAAAAAACTCATAATATATACGTCGAGAAAAGTGAGTTTATCTGCATGTTGAATTTAAATTATCAACAATGAAATTGTTTCTTAGTTTCATAATTATTTACGCAATAACCAAACACGTAACAGAAACAGCATTATAAGTATAATTATTTGTATCTTGAATACGGGCTGTCAACTAAATATAATTTTTGTTTCATTATACTCTAAACACATAATATAGACGTCATTAAATTGTAAAAATAAAGGTAAAGTGTTTGTTTATTATAGTGTCACTCCTCGCGATTAAGGGCCTGCCAGTTTTGACTTATGAGACACCTTTACTGATGAACATCTTTACTCCCGATTCCTATTCTATATGCCGGGCGCTTGGCAGGAAGGCAATCGGTACCCCTTGATTTAACTAGCTGCTGGGTAGGCATCCGGGCATATCAGAACTGGCCCTGTGTAGGACTCGAACCTTCGACTCGATTTTTTCCTTCGAGACTACTGGCGGGAAATTTTCACAACATTTTATTGGATGTTGAGAAAGGTCCAAAGTTGGGTTAAACAGCTACGCCGAGAAATATAAGAATAAATTCCAAATGTCAACTATAATAACAACAACTTTTTTCAAGCATGAAGTCGTTATCAAGTCGCTATCAAAGTTAAGCAAAATGGTCTTGATACAAAATCACATTTATTTTAATTCAAAATCCCATGTATTTACAATAAGGTATATATTACTCTACACTATGAACAAAACCAATAAATAATTTGAGATGAAAATTCATGTCTTCATTATAGTATCAGTGTTGAAGTATTTGCCATTTATTGATCAGTGTGATCGAGTTATTCTGCCGACTCTCTAACATGGTATTGATATTGCAGAATGATTGCCACCGCGTAACACACACTGTTCCTCAGATAATTAGTGTCACCGTGTCGGGACAAAATCAGTAAAGTACAGTTATTGTCTAAAAATATCTTGAATACGGGCTGTCAACTAAATATAATTTTTAGTCCGAATCAGGCATTAAGCCACTTGCGAAACATAATTTATTGTCCTTGACTATCGTAAAAGACCATAACATAACCCGTTTTTAAGATAAAACCCCCATTTTGCATCTTTTAGTGTGATATCAAATGACATACACTTGATGCACTCTATTAAGGCAACTAATATCCCTATAGCAATGGGTAATATCGCTCCAATGTACGACACTGCGAAGTAAGATAATTTACGCACTGATCCTTCAATATTAAAGAGTGTTTGTTGAACATCAGTCGCTTGCAGTTACTTGATTTTTTCTTCTTAAATAGTTTCTCGTATTTCTTTAGATGCACGACATTTCTATAGACTTTACTCTTAGATAATGGTAATTGTTTTCCACGGAGATGATGTTATCAACTTAATGTTGTAACGTACTTCGAAGTCAACAAGTCTGTAACAACAAATACGGGTTCATTAAGTGTTGTTGTCTTTCTCTGTTATCGGAGTTCGGAACAATCAGAATCTCGAACCGCTCGTGTTATATTATCATGCTAAAAATCGAATGTCATTTAAGGTATACAGTTAAGGTAGAACTTATGTTTTTAATATATATCAATTGGCACGTCAAATTTCGAAGTGATACAATAATACAGGCAAAATATGAAATATATTATTTAAACACCAAAGTGCATTTTACTGGAAATATACTATTTTACCTATAAATATTGTATATTTTGTTTTCGGACAGGCGGTATAAATAAATAGCAACACATATTAATTTTTCTTTTGTTAGTTTCATAAAATTTTATCAAACTAGTGGCATCATTTTACCCTTTTATTTTGAGTATTACATCGTTGGCAACGCTGCCCATACATAACGGACTAAAATTGAACCATAAGCGCAGCAGGTAAATAAGCCACGCATATAGTATATGCTATATAATTTTCATTGTCACAATTCCGAGCAAGAAGCATTTGATAAAGACAGCATTGTGAAACTGCGAACACAAACATGACTAAAGCAACAATAACAATAAATAATGATGTTGGCATTTCTTTAGTCGGTCATCACCCTGCACAGATGTGTCATTGGCCGTATATTACTGATACAAGATGGACTTTTATGTTAGATTCAGCGAAGAATGTGCCTTACAATTATAACTTCATGTGGATACTATTGACGTACACTGACGTTTTCTTTAATTACATTTTAACATAAATTATTAGTATTATACACTGACCAAATCTGTTTACTGTCGCATTACACAACACACAAAATAATAATTATACTACAGTTAATATATAACTAGATACTTGCAATACGTCATGTGTTTACTTAAACAGTCGTTTTTCACGTTTTCATACATTTTGGTACATGTATATATCTTCCGACAAACTTAAAGTGTTTATGTCAACGAAAAGGGCCTCAATGAAGTAATTTCCTTAAAAAAATCTGACTTGAAGATATTAATAATAGCTTATAATAACGGTTAAACTAAGTTATATATAACGGGGAAAAAGTTGCCGCATTTTATGAAAAAAATATTCTATACTCTGACTATTCTATATAAACATACAAAAGCAAAATCAGCCTCCTTTGCACATATGCCGATTGGTCCTTTTGGTTGCTACAGATTTTCTATCATCTAATATAATTTTTAGTGCAATAGGAAACCATTTTTTGCGTTGACATAGTCCCTTTAATAGTTGATGTATCGTTATTGTCATTCTGTGTGTTGTTCATAATAGTAAAGGTAAAACACGTAATTAACCAAGTAATAATAATCCTATAATTGGACATTAGGAGACGGGCTTTAATTGTGCAATAATACATGAAAGGATAAGATAATGATAAGAGCTGGAATCCTTTCAATTATTCAAAGATATGTTACCTGTCCTACCACACCAAACAAGTAGATACGCAATTAAACTATCGCGTTGATACGGTAAAGTAAATGTTAAACAGAATTAATGCAATATTATTTTTTAGTTTTAAAACACCACTAGTTTTTATGATACATAAAAAATACTCATCTATCACATATCGTTCAAATCGACAATTTTTTGATAAAGTCATTATAATGCAATTTATACTCGTAATAATCAACGGACAACATCCTTAGTGATGGTGATCGTGTAATTTCCGATGAGGAGTCGCGCTTTATGTGTTAAATAATACATCAAAGGATAAGATAATGATAAGAATTGAAATCCTATCTATTATTCCAAGAAATGTAATTATCAGCACACTAAGGTTACCTATCCTATCAAACCAGACAAGTATGTTCGGAATAAAAATTATTACGTTTATATGGTAGGAATCTGGTCACACAATTAGCACACACTACGTTCAATAGTGTACGCTCTTGTGTTTAAATTGTGTATAGGAAATACAAAAAAGAACAATTATTCCAGTATTATTTTTAGTTTTTAAATACTAATAGCTGTCATATCTGATAAAATGTTCTCGTATTATTCCACGATTATCACATTTCTCTGTTTATAAAACTTTATATTGGTTATTTGTTTCATAAAGTCACCATAATTCATTATCTACATATAATATATATATAAAACAACACTTTCCTGTATTATATTTGTTGGGTACATATATTGTGCCATGTGTACACGTGTTGTCGTCATGTGCCGTATATGGCGTGAAGGGATCGAAGGAACGCCTGTTTTTCTGTAAGTCTCTTTCAGTCTGCCTGTCTCAAAATACTGTGGAATAGGCTTGCTTTATTATTAGCTCCACCATGTTTTTAAATTGGATTTTCATTTCAATTTTTATCTAATAACCTTGATCGAATATCGTTTTACCCTATGCACTGTTAATGATGCTTCATGCCCGTATTATGTATATATAGTTTGTGTCATTGTCACTTTCCGAACGTAATTGAACTATCTGTATGCTAAACATTACCTTATTGGAATAACGTATATAGCAGTAGATGTAAATAAAGTGTTAATAGTTTTCGATCGAGTTTTGTAGCTTTATTATCAAGTTGTGGTATCCACATTAATAAATATATTTATAATACCACTATGCTGATACCGGCTTTGTGTCAACATTTAACTTCAAACATCTATGTACCCGCTATGCTATTGAAAAAAGCCATTATGATGCCTTAGACTCAGGTGAGCGACCTAGGGCCATCTCGGCCCTCTTGTTTTATATTAGGTCAGTAGCGTTTATATCAGTCAATGTTTGTAGGCACGTCATATAACTCGAAATCAACTCTTAAGTCAACATTTTCGGCACAACTGAATCAGTTTCAACAAAACAATTTGATGCCAAGAACGTATATAATTTATTATGTTTATTATAAATCACAAAAATGTTATTTTTTTAAATATTCACACAAACCCCCAGTTTAGTAGTGATATGACGTCATCAATGGAACAATAACTCATCCATATATAAGTATTTCATTACATTTAAAATAAATGCACTAAAAGTCACTACACAGCATCAGTTTACGTTGAAGAAAAAACATTTTAACCGAAAATTAACACATTGTAGTCAATATTGACACGATCTTGAAAATGTCGATTTCAATACACAACTCCACAATTTCGTCTTCAAACAATTCGGCGATGTGTGTTCTCCGATGTATCAATTTCAGTTTGCATTAAAAATATTATATGAATGAACATGCGTGAAATCTATGTATTAGTAGTTTAAACAGCTCATTTATCATTACGAAATGTTAATAATAATGTATTATCTAGTCAACTTTTCGAAATCCATAACTACATGTACGTGAACGTGTAAAAGCAGGCTCAGCAAAATCAGCGCTGCTCTTAAGTTTTTAAATATAGAAAAATGAGCTCGTTTGGTGTAATTTTAAGAAAAATGTGGGATGATAAATAGGAAAACAGGTTACTGCCTGGTCTTGTATAATATATCAGGTTCGGCAAGCCTCGCCGTTATTTTATTCTAAGCCTCACCTGATATATTACACAAGACCAGGCAGTAACCTTTGCTCTCTATATACCTATATGTTATAAGAAATCAGTGGTGTGTTTGAGTGCATCGGTTAAAAATTTCCACTGGATAAAAAAACTAACTTACTAGTATCTTGATTATGCAGCCAGTATGATGTAATGCTGCGTGAAATGCAATCTATAGTTTTAAAGACACTTATCTTCGTATAAGGTTTTCAGTGTGTTCCTTCGAATTTCAAATACTGGTATAATAATTAGTCAGTAGCTAGTGAACAGTATCTGTTACGTTGAAACACTCGATAAGTGTATGCCAGACACTTAGTTTTGGGGTATTTGTAGGGTATACATATGCCCATATATGTGTAAGAATTCATGAAATATTTCATGAAAACTATATCATATAGTTTATTCATAACATAAATACCTGAATTTTCTTAAAATGGTGAATATTTTATTGACTTTTCTTACAGTCCCAAATAATCACACAACTCTTTTCACTCTATCGCATGTGGAACATTATGCGTTTTACTTAAAAATCTCAGTATTAATAACTAATTATTTTATTATATATGGTCAATTTTAAGTACAATATTGGTGGCGCAATTTCAACGACAATTATAATACATATAATATTTTATATTTAAAGTAACATTTTTTGTTACTGTTTTTAGTTGTTGAAAACAAATAACAGATAACACTCACAAATAAACAACAAACAAGAGTTTCGCAAGGCCACGAGTAAGTCATCTGAACAATATTCGCTTTCACACGAGGCATGTTATCTTTTGACTTATTGAAAAGACACCATGGAAAAGTAAAAAATGCAATATATATATAATGTCAATATGACAATATATGAACAAGATTAACCGACATTCTTCTTATTGTTTATTATTTCAAACGCCATATTCGGATGCGAATGGTTCCGGTAGCCACCAACCATGATGACATGGTTTTTGTCATTTTCTACTGTTGCATGGCCATATTTTAAATTCGTTGACTCGCACGGCGTTGTTAAAGGACTTTTGGAGTGTATGTCAAATCTTGTTCTTTTATAATTTCTCTAAACAGGCGTTAAATCGTTGACACGTGGCCCCTTTCTCCAAGAGAGCAGTCTAATAACCTCTCGTCTGAATTTAGTCCCACTAAGACAGTACAATAAGAAGTTAAGAGAGTTGTTGGTGTACATAAACATGTTTACGACTGCCCACCAGAAATCTATTTTCGCTGTGTTGGTCTCCGAAGTGTCCGTCGCCCAGTCCGCGTATCCGATGTTATAAATGCTCACCGGTGAAGTGCTCACCAGGAAAACTACGTTAAGCGTGAACAACATAGCTGTCATTGATGATTGTTTCCCATGACGAATGTTGCTCTGGTGCTGACCATGTGTTTTAGGTGGTGATTCCGTGGGTGCAACAGTTGACTTGGTTTTCTTCTGACTTTGCAACACTTTAAAAACTATCAATGCGTTTCCTATTACTATAACAGTAAAAGGAATAACACAGAATACGCATAAATCGATCGAAGGCCAACTTTTGTTAAAGAAAAAATTGTAACTGTCACTAATTGGTAAGCACTTTTTCACATAGGGATTTTTGTTGGCATCGTAAGATATTTTAAAACCAATGCCATATAACATATGTGAGTTCATGGCCAATATTAACACACCTACCGCTATCACAAAGGCGACTGCACTTCTTTTATTACACAAATTGCTAGCGCGATGGGGCAGCCAAGCGGAAACCACTCGTTCCAGTGTCACTACTATAAGGATCCAGGCGGAATAATCAAGAGAACTGTACACTAACCACATGTTTATCTTGCATCCCGCCTCACTTACATGTCGAACGTCAGTTTCAAACAAATATATTAACCACTGTCTCAGAAGGCCTGAATATAGCACTAGCAGATCGGAGCACGCAAGAACCGTTAAGAAGAGCGCCGTAGTGGACACCCGGATGGAGCGACGCGTTAGGACAAGGATGGAGAGACTGTTCCCGATTGTTCCGAGCAAGATGAGTATAGGTGGAACTACCTTCCAGATGAGGACACCCGCCTTGTACAGAATTAACTCCGTATAGCCCCTCTCCGTTTCATTAGACATATTGTATATTATAATCCTTTAACCAGCTAATCATCACAGAACGCATTTGGTTAACATGTTTTTTTTAGTCCCTCGCCTTTGTGTTTTTGTCTGTTTTACTACAAACAGGATAACTTCAACTGCGGTTAATGAAATTCTAATGCGATTTTCTGCCATAAAAACCTCAGCATAATATATACCATGAATGGTTTGTGCTTGTGTCAATCATATAGCGCCCATTGCTTCTTTGGTAAATAATATAACGATTCACGTAACATTTGTCTGAACACTACACATATTTTTAATGTCACACCTGCACACCTTAAACAATTACATATATACGCCGTTTTCTGGCATAGGAGGTTTTTTTTTCAGTTTGAGCTTGTTTCCATAGAAATGCCCGTTCAGTTGGGGGCTTATTGTCCTAGTTTATTTACTGGATGCAAGTTCTGAATGATGTATTTAACATTTTCAACTTCGTTATAATTGTGTCAATGTCAGAAATCATAGGTAATGCATTCATCTAAATATTGAACTTTGGTTTCAGTGTACATATTTAAATTGTCTGTAAATACGATGTAGTTGAAATGTAGTTACATTCACATACTTGTTGTTCGCGTAATTTCCACTAATGCAAACATGTTATGCAAAATCAAAGATATATGCGGTTCAACAAGTCCTTGAGTACTGGAATTGACTTCACTTTCTAGTTGCAGACTTTATTACAAACCAAGCACGTCTTTTTTAAATTTCGAATCCTAATTCCCAGCCTTTGCTTCTTTTTCTGGCTTGGGATGATATTCTCGTGTCACCAACATAGTGTAATCTGAAGATAAAAACAATAACATAGCATAAGCTATGCAATGTTTATATTGGAACAATAATTAGAACGAGGAAAACATGAAAAAATGCCAAATCATCTGATCACAATGTACATGTAAATTTATATAATTATCATTTCATGAAAGTCAATAAAAGCCTTTGTGGTGTTGACAGGCAAGGAGTATTTAGATCCATTGTATGCATGTATTACATGTCATTACTGTACCCTTTCGTCGATTTTTTTTCATTAAATGATGCATGCGGAAAGAAGCAGTTTAAGCAACATATATGGCTAATATTTGCTAGTTATTAACAAACGTTGGCTGTAGATTTTTGTTAGGT
Organism: Congeria kusceri; assembly: GCA_027627225.1. Lineage (NCBI taxonomy): Eukaryota > Metazoa > Mollusca > Bivalvia > Myida > Dreissenidae > Congeria > Congeria kusceri. The sequence goes on along the minus strand of CM051025.1, from coordinate 50,567,091 downwards.
TTAAATGCTGGTACTTAAAGTAAGTTAAATATGTGTTGACCATGTTTGCTTAATATTGTATATAAAACCTCGACCACAGGGAATCTTTAACTTAAGTTGTAATGAATTTAACATTTCAGATCAAATTTTCTATGTGAATTACAATGATTTCTGTTTACAAAAGGGTAGCATGTAAAACACCTTAGCTATATAATCTAGTTTAAAACATTTAAATGTCAAAAGAGCTCCTCATAAAACAGCCTCAAACGTTAAGAATTTATGAATTTAGGACGCTACAGTTTTCTCTGCTTCGGGAATAAGGGCACTGATGTCTGATATAAACCAAATATATAGTACGCACATGGTGACTTGCACGAAACTTGCACTTTAAATGCAGTGCATATCATTGCTCACTAATTTACATTTTATTATACATCTTCGAAGATGACAGGCAAACACCGCGCGAGTTGAATAAGTCAATTAATATGTATAGATAGAGTAATGCAATGTACATGTGGACACTCGCCTACTTCGGATTGATAGACAGCGCTCAACCTGAACAAAGTTAATTAAAAAATGCAACAGTAGATAAAAGCATATTTTTATATCAAGACATGTCGCATTATTTGTTATTCCGACAAATTACACCAATAATTAGTTAAAGGAAATTTCCATTGAATACTTGAACTAGTTTTTTTTTATTTCATTGTTTGTAAACAGTATATTAGACAACATTAATACTTTTCAACAATTTGATAGGTATCCAAAAACAATATCACGTTCGATAGTTTTAAAAAGTCGGCTGATATTTCATTAGGTTAAAAGTAAACGTATTTTGGATATCAACACTACTCTATCGGATATGATATATTTAACATTTGATTTTCAACAAACTTATAACTCTTTGGCGCTGCGAAGATTTCGCAAGCTTGAAAAAAGCTGAAATAGGCAGAAATGTATCAAAATATTGAAGAGAAATAAAATAAAAAATTACCATAACTGAAGAACCTTCCAATAATCGAGGTATTTCCATGTTCCATCCTATTATTTCGTAAACTGCGTTGTAGATATTTCACATAACCTTTTTATCAGAATATTCTGCTTGTTAAATAATCACATTAGATTTTCGCATTTAGATATAATTATCGCCACACAGCTGGTTACTCACCTCGAACGCTTATTCAAATGTAGCATAATTTATTGTTCAATTTGGAATATAGCATTCATTGCAGAGGGTACTGAATTACACATTAAATACGTGAAGGTAATGCATAAGTATCTTTTATTATTTAATGAACAACTTGTAGGTCTACAATGTTTTAGTTTCACATCTCAAATATTATTCCACGTGACATTTTTTCCCCATAGTTTATTTAAATGCAGTAGCTAATAATTATTGCTGCAGTACTATCAGAATAGTTTGTATCGATAAATTGCCTTTAGATGATTTACATGTAATCAAGCATACCGCTGACTGAAATATACACATTGATGATATTAGATATTGTATGTCAGTTACGTTTGCTTCCAAATAATTTCAGAAATACGAAAATGACACGTTTCGTCCTGATAGTCATTCACCATACTAATCAAGATTTGCAATATATATGTTTGACAATACTTAATGTTGAACCCTTGGCAAAACTTTTGCTAGTTTATCGTACTATCTTGCACTTGAACCACGCGAAGCCGAATGTTTTTGTCCAGTAGTAATTATAAATATAACTCTGGTAATTTTAAATTTAATAATTTATATAACATGTATGCGAGTTTTTCTTTTTGTGTGAAACGTTTAAAAGTTGTGAGTGCTTAAAAGTAATTATATTTTATATTTAAAAAAGTGTTAAAGCGATCACATTAAATATCATACAAACACAAAAGCGGAATTTCGTACAAAGTTTGCCTATTATTATGTTTCGTGAATACAATGTTTTAATTCGGTCAAATTGCAAAACGAAGAGTCCCAAATACCGGTCCTAATGTCCATAAGAAACAAAATGGTTTAGTACTTCATTCACCTGTTACAAATTACTCATCTTGTAAGTGCACTGACGTCAAAGACATAAAAAAAGAAGCTCAACATACAACCATGTAGCTCAAACTAATTATTCGCATTCGTGGTTGACAAGCCTAAAAAAAGATTTTCATTTAAGAATGCATTAACAACATTGACTATTAACTGAGAACATCAAATCGCACGATACTTGGCCATTAAAACAGTTATATAAAAATGTACATACGCAATTAAAACATCTCTATAAATTATTACTTATCTATACTTATATGTTTTTGTTGCCGCATGACTTTGTTTGAAATCACGATCTGTGAGCGTGCTAAACATGGTCTTGTATGGCTTTACTGATTGCAAAACACGTGTGAGTTAATAGGTTAATTAGCCTGCCAGTTACCATCGCGTTTGCTCCTATAAAAATTTACATACGATCAGCGTAAATGCCTGCAAATGAACAAATCTTATGAAACTCTAGCAACATCGACGATAAAAATGTTTAAACGTAGTCATTTATATAAGAACATTGAACTTTTGCCTACCAAAAACTGTATGTCACAAACAAACACAACTCAAAACAACTAGGAGAGTGCAAACCTCTGACAATGCAAACAATTTTCGCTATCTCCCGGAAATAAAGAATACTTAAAAATCCTGGATCCAGTCGGTGACGCGAGTCACGAATAAAATCTAATCATTTTTTAATTGACCCACTTTCAACCTTAACAGAAAAGCTCCTGCACATACGTTCATCATTCGATGTGTTAAGTTCCAAACAGACAATCAGTCCACAAATGCTCTCAAAAATATTACCTCCTTGTCAAAGGTAAATATCCAATAAGTGACCAGTAATGGCGTCACGAGGCAAATCATGCATTTGTTATATTTCCTCTTCTAAGTACTGTATTACAACATAAAATCATGTTAGAATAATCTTAAATTTAAACACATATTTGAAATTGATACTTATTAATTCAGTTTACTTACGTCATTTAAATCTGTAAATTATTCGCCACTTCGGATGTATGATTTTAAATTACAAGTACTAAACATTAAATCAACTGAGCTACTATGTCAAATACACGTATTTAAGAAAGAAAAGTAATTTGGCTCAAGCGATTTAACAAGAGATACCTTTGGTGCTGAAAAGTCATGTATTCAATGGCTTCTCATTTGATCTCTTTCGCATACACACTTCAGCTTTTATCTCCAGTACAGTCCATATGTATATATTGCATAAGAAGTTAGAATGCAGCAGTACATTTATTGCCATTTTGTACATACTGAACAATCGCGCCTTTCTTCTTAAGCCAGATAGTCAAGCTGATCAAATCAATAGTACTACCCAATAGACAGTCAGCTATTCGGTATTACTCGGAAATCTTCGGCTGTTATCGATTTTATTTCATGATCGATTCTGCCTAATTATTATCGAAATTATTGGTAATATACCAGTCACATGTGTTTCGGTTCCGCTAGCATTGCACATGTTTACCGTGAGCATTTACTTGCGTTTTGAAATCAGTTGCATTGTTCCTGGCCATCAACTAGACAATAGATTAATATCAATAATTATCCATACAAGTTAAGAAGTATTTTGCTTCAGTATACAGCTATTTATGGATCGAAATGTTTTAGACTTTTGATATTTAGTAATTCCGCTTGTTGCCTTATAATAAAGTATGTCAATATTCCTGGTCAAAAGGATCTGTTTCACATAACAGCGACCTCAATTTATTACGCATTAGGAAACTAAATAAGGTAAATGATAAGTCTGGCATGCTTGAGGCATATTATGAAATATATGTCACGTCATTAAACTAAGCAATCGCTTCTTTATATGTCACGTCATTAAACTAAGCAATCGCTTCTTATCAGAAAATGTATTATAACAAGTTTTCTCCTCTTAGAAAGTCCGAACTATTTGTTATATCCACAAATATATAATTATTCGCCGTTATCCCATTATTCACTTGATTGTATGCATGAAGTTATAACAAGCAATAATATTACGAATTGCTTTTATTAATACAGTTGATAATAATTGCTTTATAATTTATAAGCGGCACATTAAACATATATGATCAGATGAACACATACTATTATAATCATTTATAGCTCGACTATTCGAAGAATAGGTGAGCTTTCCTGCTCGCTCCGGCGTCGACGTTGGCGTCGGCATCCTCGTCTGAATTGGTTAAAGGTTTTATTCAAAAGACTTTTAACTTCAAAACTAAATAAGTTATTCACTTATGTAGTTATTCACTTGAATCTTGGAATATACCCTTGTCATCAACTCCAGTATAAAGGGCAATATTTCCTATAACTCTGTTTTTTATTTTGACAGAGTTATGCTACTTTTTCCCATAGATTTTCGCGATAAGGTTCATATTAAAAGTCTTATACCTTGAAAACTACATATGTTATTCACTTGAAACTTGGAATATGCCTATGCCATCAACTCCAGCGTCAGGTTCAATTAATCTCCATAACACTGTTTTAGTATTTTTACAGAGGTATGCCCACTTTTTACATAGCTTTTATCAGCTTATATTATTTTATAAAATGCTAAATTTAGTTACACCTCAGTATTTGACGGATCTGGTACCTCAAAATATTGGTGCTGTTTCTAGGTATAATCTTCGAAACGCTAATGATCTTCGAACATCAGTAACTAGAAAAACTCTGTATTATAATTCGTTTTTACCCGCAGTTACTAGAAAATGGAATAGTTTACCAGAAGAAGTTAAAAATAGCGACACGTTGAATAACTTTAAATACAATCTTAACAGAATCTTAGTAAAGAACCCTTCGTACTATTATGTTGGTAAGCGTTATCTACAAATACTTCACACGCGGTTAAGAACCAATTCAAGTTCGCTAAATGAACATCTTTATGCAAAACATGTCGTTGCTTCGCCACTGTGTTCCTGTGGTGATATTGAATCGAATTATAACTTCTTTTTTATGTGCCCATACGTTAACACAATACGAGCTAAATTAATTAACAATATTTCTGGAATAAGTCGCAACGTAGACCTCAATCTAATTCTATTCGGCAATATAAATCTAGACGATAATGAAAATGCCACCATATTTCTTCACGTCCAAGAGTATATAATCGAATCCCGACGATTTATTTAACAATCCGATTCCGATTCCGTCGTCTGCTGTTTACTTAATCCGCGCATCACCAGTCCTCCACTCCTTGTTTTCTTTTCGCCTCATTTGTTTGTCTTTCTAAAACTTAGCATATCCATAACGTATACATCTTTGTCTGGCATAAATGCCATTCGTTTGTTCTATAAAACCTTGCCATTTTTATGTGTAGAAACAATTTCAAGGAGAAAAACCATATAAGAATTTAATTCTTTCGTTTCAATCCCTTTCTTATTCTTATTGTATTGTGAATCTATTTGTATATTTGCCAGTTGTACAAGAGAAATAAACATGTTTAAACTACATAGCTTTTGTGGTAAAAGGTTTTGTTCCAAAATTTAAAAAGTGTATGCTCGATCCACTTTCCAAAATATGTACTAACTGAAATACTTCGAAGCGTTATCCCCTAACAGCTCTTGTCATTGCAAGTTAATTGCTATATTTTCGGAGTATTTATGCATTACCTGACACTATTTTAAATGCTTTATTTGGATAACTTAAGTTTAATACTTTAACTTTCTGAAACCCGCAACAAATTTTGTAGACTTCACATAGAAAGATTGTGTACATTTTTACTGCTTGCATTTGTTGATGTTAAGTGCTAATAGTATACGTATAATCATTTATAACAAAAAAGGTACATAGTATATCAGTTGTGATAAACATCTTAAAATTTATAAAAAATTATTCGAAGTAAATATGTTCATGAATCTAAACAATGTTTGTGATAGGGTTACGCACATACGAATCGTAAGTGTAACAGGCCATTCTTCAATATCAAACTGGAAAATGAAAATGAGTATATTTTTCAACTATTATCATTAAATGAAAATAATATACATAGCTTGTTAAATTGTTAATGTTTCGTTATATAATTATTGCTTGAGATATGTACAAGTTGTACTTATTATAATGTTGATTTCATATGTATATATGTACGTATTTATTACAGAAACAATTTCATAAAAAAATATATATTATGACTTGTGATAGATATTAACATAAAACAAGAACAATAACAACAAATAAACATGTTAAGAAATACGTAAATGTACTAATATTTCTGTGCTAAACTAATGATTAAATATAAAACGATAAAAGTATTACTTATAAAGAAATCAATTGATGTACTTTTTCGCATTAACATTAAATGTGTGCATTGATAAAATGCACTCAACTGTTAAACTGAACGCAGTGCAATTATTAATTGTCAAAACGTTAGTAAGTGTACACCAATCTTTGCCTATTTACATATAGTTTGCAATTATGAATACACAAAGGCAATCTAATGAACCGGGATTTTAAAAACGCTCACAGCGTAGAAAGACTGTTGGCGACAAAAGAAACTAAAAGCATGTTAATTATGAGTGCTTTTTTGCTAAAAGGAAACATTTGTTTGAAAGAAGTTCAATTTCCCACCTTTAAAATTTGTAATTTGGCTTCTTATTTTATAGTATACGACATCATAATGAAAAGTAATTTGTAAGTAACGAAACTATATTTTGTTCGAGCTAATTATCTTATGCAAACGGATTTATATATACCTGCCAGTTAACACGTTAATCTGCAAGGGCCAGAATAACCGATGAAGCTAGTAGTTAGGCGCACCGATTGTTAGCGCTTCTTAGCCAAAGATCTATAAATAAACATGTTTATTTATAGATCTTTGTTCGTAGCCTACTGAGTCAAAATCTCAAGCTCTCGATTGTCCATAGTACAGTTTAAAATTAATAAATTGCAGTAATTTGTTGTCAAAATATTCAGAATGAGTTTTGGTAACAACGAAAAACACTTTTGCAACGAGTCAAAAATAACAAATATAGCGCATTAATTTGGTGGTCTTATTGCAGGACACTCCGGTAAATATTTCGGTTACATACAAGTAAATAGCAAAAGTAGGGGTGTCATTAGTTAAAAGTTTTTGTTTTTTTCATAAAGTGAACTTTTTACAAACTGTAATTGTAATAAATCACATGATTAACACATGACTATAATGGTTTAGATAGTTCGTGAGTGCGGAGAAATGTTTTGTTCGTTTGAGAATATTGACAGGAAATTGATTCCTTTGAACTGATTTGTTATGTCTTCATGAAAGCGATTGAAAGAACAAATAACAATGAATCTCTGACAATGCAGATTGTGCAATCTTGCATGCATAATGTGTTGCATGTTTAAAAACATAATGCTTAGAGACTCTGCAATAGCCTGTTTCTAAGTGCACGTATTTTACTTGTTATAACAATTTTATTACGCTTCATAGTACTCGCAACCGGTGTTTGAATTAGCTCTTTATGTCCCAAAATATATCATCTATAAATACTTTCATCAGGTCCATGTGACCTGTAAGGTGCATTGCCTTAGGAGGATGTACAAAGAGGTGTATTAAACTAACCAAACATACTAATTTCCGTTTAAACCAGTTAATACCAGTGGTCTCTTTCCTTTGATTAAATTTTTTTTTTTTTAAATATTTTGCCACTTGCCTTACAAACTTTTTGGCTACTAGTGTATCCACATACTCGCATTATATAATGACCTAATATAATTTTTAATGAAAAATATCGAAGCAAAATGTGTGATTTACTTATTGTTGGCGACTATTTGTTTGTTGGTACATGACAGGTATGTTTGCATCATCAGCATCAACGTCAGCAGCTGCAGCCGTATCAACAGCAACAGCTACAGCAGCAAAAAAAAACAACAAAATCAGCAGCAGCATAAGTATAATAATCTTATCGACACAATCAGTATCATCATCATCATCATCATCATCATCATCATCATCATCATCATCATCGTCGTCGTCGTCGTCATCATTGTTAAAGACACTGTACTTTGCATGCTCGTCAAGTTGAAATATGAAAAGAGTTTTCTTCTAAAAATGTTACTGAAAGCATATTCCCTCTACAGATATTCCATGTGACCATGTTGCCTAGGAGATAGTCTTTGTTTCATGGAATTGGTAATAAACATGACACTGATGCTACATGGTTTCTGCATAAATGTTCTAGTTGCCTATTACTTTTCAACATGCATTCTGGTTGTAAAACATAATTAGCGCAATTAAAGACGACAGTTTGTATATAAGCAATGTTGATTTTGATCAAGAATTTAGAGTTCTTTCCGTTTATATCAAAATATTCAAATTTGAATTGCATAATATACGCACTTTATAACATCGAACATGTATTAATGTAAAACTTTACAAATGAGAGACCAATTACAACGAACGTATTGTATGTCCCAAACATTTTTTTTACTGAATAATTGGTCGATCCGTGCTAGTGGGCATGAACGAAACTTTTTATTAGAAACGGTACTAATCGAAGAATTGGAAACGCGTTCTAATAATTTGCAAAGTGTACATTTGCCCTAGGTAGTAAACATGTGCATGCATTCAAACCACTAGACTAGTAAGTATGTCACGAAGGTCTTATTGATTCGTCTGAAAGTGGTTTACATGGAAAACGTTCGAACGTTTCAGTATGATTTATCATTACTGTAGATTAGGTCGAAGCATAACTATCCTAGTTCATGCAAAGTTGTTGATCTAAGTTGTTAATCTTCCATTCATTTTCTCGTCTTTTAAAGGTGTTCTTCTGAAAGTTACATCGGTGACTTGACACAAAGACATAAATACGTCCTGTAAGCAAACAACTCACGGTCATGATCAGAACCGAACGTCAACAAGACGGTAGGGATTGGATTTATGGTGTTAATAATTAAACGGTACAACAACGAAGCTGTAAGGTATCGAATACTGAATAACGATTTGAAGACTTACACAATTTTCTTAGTTCAACAATTGACAATATTAATAATGGATGGAACAAACTGAATTCCTTGTTTAAGCGCACATGCAAATACATGTAAAATATGGACTAGCAATAGGACATTGTTCGTGGCAATTTATTTATTATAGCACAGCTTTTTATTTAAACATAATAACTGATATTTGAAAATGTAAGTAACCAAACAAAAACACTCCTTCGTATGTACAATTTCTTAGAATATAAGATTAAGGAAACATTTGGGGACACGTAAAATAAAACGAAAAAACATTTAGCAACAAACCTACAATATATAAACATATGTTAAGCCACGCGTTTGAAAGTAAATTTACTCAACCTGTTACTAAACTGAGAATAAACGTTGTTATTATTGTTTATATTTAGGTACTTACATTGTTTCTTGTTCACACGCACGGGCTGAACATTATAAACATCTTATCGTTATATGGTAATATAACTATCTGAGAATAACATGTTTGCAATAATTTGGAACCACAAATATAAATCCAAACTTGTCTGAAATTGAAACTTTTATTTATTGGGGACATTGCTAGTTATGAAATTAACGTGATATCGCAACAGGTATTGAGCTTGATTTTTCTTCTAAAATAGATTCTCCTATTTCTTAGGCTACAATCTATATATACATATTTCACTCTCAGACACTTTTTTTCACGAACATGATGCTATCGTCTCAATGTTGTTATGCGCTTCGAAGTTAATAACTCTGTAACAACCAATACTGGTTCATTAACTGTTGTTGTCTTTCTATGTTATCGGATATCGGCACAGTCCGAAACTCGAACCACTCGTGCTATACTATTATACTACAAATCAAATTTAATTTAAGGTATACATAAGTAGAACTGATATTTTGTAATATAAAACAACTGGCACTGCACATTTGGAAATAATGTATACTTCATGCAATATATTAATTGTATTTTATTAATACAAAGAGCATTGTTCATTTGGTTTGTATGGGAAATATTATATATTGTGTTCTCGGACAGGTATCATACATTTACTATGTAAAGTAAATTTAAATAAGAATTGACCTGAATTGAAGCGTATTTTATTTTCAACACAGAAGACAATACAAATTTATTCTACTGTAGTTAGTTGCAAATACACAATTTTATCAAATTATTGACATCACTTTTATTCTTGTATTAAAGTATAAAAGGGACCTGTTCACAGATTTAGGTATTTAAAAAAAGTCATTTAATGTCTTAACTGCAAAAACTACAGACATTTGACTAACCAAAAACACATAATATTAATTTAGAAAGAAAATAAAAGTAAATTAAAAATAATTGCTATAGCCGGGACTCGAACCACTTCAGCAGGGAACAAAAAATCTATCTCTCTAACCACTCGTCTATCCTGACTTGTCGTGAATGTTTAATGCAATGTAAGTGATACAAGTGTTTTCTAAAATAAACGCTTTATAATTTTATCTATTTCAATTGATGATTTTCCATGAACGACACTATATTTCCAATAGATTTCTTTGTCTTTGTTAATTTGCTTTTTGATATATAATCTATTTTTCTTTCTGGGATCTAGATCTATGACAAAATTTTTGAAAATTGTCAATTTGCCAATCTGTGAACAGGTCAATTTAAAGCGTTGTCAAACACCACTCGTTACATAACGGACCAAACTGGAACCATTAGCGTAGCAGGTAAATAAGAAACAACTGTGGTATTTGTTATAGGAGTGCCATGGCCAATCCGGGGGAAGTGCAGTTGACAATGACAGCAATTTGAAACTGCGGACCAAACGTCACCATGGCAACCATAGCAACACATGGTGTGTTCATTGGCTGTGTTCTACTATACAAAATGGAAGTTTATGTAAGGTTCAAATAGGGGAGTTCCTTCAAGTTATAATATCGTATAAATACTATTGAAATACAGCACTTGCAGTATGTCATTTGTTTACTTACTTAAACTGGCGATTTACACGTTTGCACGCATTGCATAGTTACGATTATCGTTATTGTTATTCTGTGTTTGTTTATACTCGCAATACTCGAAGGACAACATCCTTAGTGATGGTGATCGTATATTTGACTATAAGAAGGCGTGCTTTAGGTGTACAATAATACATCAACGGATAAGACAATGATGAGAACTGGGATCCTATCAATTATTCCAAGAAATGTAATTATGAGCGCACTTACGTTACTTATCGTCGCAAACAATTAGAAAAGGAATTATACCAATCACGTTTGTGTAGTAGAAATCTGGTAGATAAATTAATTAACACTAAGTTCAATAGCGTATGCGCTTTTATTTAAAATATTTTAGTAAATACTAAACAAAATAAAGGCAATATTATTTTTAGTTTCACAACACCACTAGTTGTTATGACGCACACAAATGCTCATCTATCACATATCGTTCATATCGGGCATTTGTTTCATAAAGTCATTTAAATGCAATATCTACATATAAATACGTATTTAATAAAGATCCTTGCTTCGCTATATTTTATATCTTGTGTAAATATATGTATGCATTTTGTAATGTATACAAATGTTGCCTCGTGTGCAATATATGACATATTGGATAAAAGAAACATCTATTTGTTTGTCTGATTTAGAATTTTATAATCATGTGTGACGTTTGTTTAACCTATATGCTGTGAATGATGCTACATGACCGTATTTTGTATATACATTTGTATAGTTTGCGGCATTGTCACCTACCGAACAATTGAACTATCTAAAACATGGCCTTATTAGAATACTGTATATATATATATATATATATATATATATATATATATATGAAGTAGATGTAAATAAAGTGTTAATAGCATTCGACAGAGGTTTGTAGCTTTATTATCAGGTTGTGGTATCCACGTGAATATATCTATCTAGCTATTGGTGGTATGTTTGAGAATATCGGTTAAGAAGTGTTATTTCCACCGGATTATTGACTTTAAAACCAGATAGTATAGATAAATAGCATCTTGGTAATACAACCCGCATGTTGTAAAGCTACATGGTATGCAACCCATACTTTTAAGGAAGATACCATTCTTTGGTATAAGGTTTTATGTTTACCTTGAATTTGGAATGCCAGTATTAATCAGTAGCTGGTGAACAGTATCTATTACTTCAGTTGTAACACTCAATAATGAAGTGTATGCCAACAACCCCGGGTAGAGGGTAATTGTAGGGAATATCTATGTACAGGTATATGGTTAAGAATTCATGGAACATTTAAACATAATCATATACTTAATTCTAATATAAATACCTGATTTTTTAATAAGTGACAATTTTATTGACTTTGTAAAGTCCCAATTCCACAAATTATTTCACGCAATCGCCCATATAATATTACAATCGTCTTTACAATCTCAGCATTAAAAAGAAAATATTTTATTATATAAGGTAAAACAACAACATTGTTTTTGCAATTTGAACGACAAAACTAATGCTGAAAATTAAAGATTACATTCTGTGTTACTCTTTCTTTTTGTTGAAAACATGGTAACAAATACTAGATAGCACTTGAAAAGAAACAATAACAAGTATGATGCAAGGCCATGAGAAAGTCATCTTGACAATATTCGCTTTACATGAGGCATATTGATCTAAGAGTTTTGACTTATTGAAAAAGACTGCATAAAAATGTACAAAATGCAATAAATATTAAAATGTCAAGGGTCAATGAAGAAACAATATTTACTTCGCAGATTAGCATTTAATTCACGGGAAACGTAATACGAACTTATAGTATGAAAGGGCTTCGTTTGAAATGCAAACCTCATGTCCGCTAAGTACATTTCTGTAAGATACTATATTTGTACATTTAAATAGGTGTCCGACAGTAGAAACTTATAAAACATATTGCTGTGTTTCCGACTATTGAACAAATTAAGAGGTGAATCAGTCGCATTGTTTTCAGGAACGTAAATGAACTACACATTTTGTGTCTGTTGTGCAACTTTATAATGCACATACAATGTTTTTGACAAGCATTTTTACTTGCACCAGTCATAAAACTAGACGTATACCGATACTTAACAACATGTACATACAAAGCTATTTCATACACGATATTATATTTAACATAAATCGCATTACTAGTAATATACAAATTATACTTTGAAATACGTATTACACATCGGACGAAATTGATTGTACTTCAATGGTTTTGTCTACAGTATCACTCCGAACACCGACATTCTTCTTACTGTTTATTATTTCAAACGCCATATTCGGATGCAAAAGGTTCCGGCTGCCACCAACAATGATTGCATGGTTTTTGTCATTTTCTACGGTTGAACGGCTATATTTTAAATTTGTTGACATGTTCGGCGTTGCTAAAGGACTTTTGGAGTGTGTGTCAAATCTTGTTCTTGTATAATTACTCTGACCCGGCTTTAAATCGTTGACACGTGGCCCCTTTATCCGAGAGAACAGCCTAATAACCTCTCGTCTGAATTTAGTCCCACTAAGACAGTACAATAAGAAGTTAAGAGTGTTGTTGGTGTACATAAACATGTTAACGACTGCCCACCAGAAATCTAACTTCGCTATGTTGGCATCTGAAGTTTCCGTCGCCCAGCCCGCATATCCGATGTTATAGATGCTCACCGGTGAAGTGCTCACGAGGAAAACTATGTTTAGCGTAAACAACATAGCTGTCATGGATGATTGTTTCCCATGATGACTGTTGCTCTGGTGCTGACTATGTGACTTAGGTGGTGAATTCGTGGGTGCAACCGTTGATTTGGTTTTCTTTTGACTTTGCAACACTTTAAATACTATCAATGCGTTTCCTATTACTATAACAGCAAAAGGAATAACACAGAACACGCATAAATCGATCCACGGCCAGACTTTGTTAAAGAAAACAATGTAACTGTTACTGATTGGTATGCACTTGTTCACATATGGATTATTGTTGGCATCGTACGATATTTTAAAACCCATGCCATATAACATATGTGAGTTCAGGGCCAATATTAACACACCTACTGCTATCAGAAAGGCGACTGCACTTCTTTTATTGCACAAATTCCTAGCGCGATGGGGCAGCCAAGCGGAAACCACTCGTTCCAGTGTCACTACTATAAGGATCCAGGCGGAATAATCAAGAGAACTGTACACTAACCACATGTTTATCTTGCATCCCGCCTCACTTACATGTCGAACGTCAGTTTCAAACAAATATATTAACCACTGTCTCAGAAGGCCTGAATATAGCACTAGCAGATCGGAGCACGCAAGAACCGTTAAGAAGAGCGCCGTAGTGGACACCCGGATGGAGCGACGCGTTAGGACAAGGATGGAGAGACTGTTCCCGATTGTTCCGAGCAAGATGAGTATAGGTGGAACTACCTTCCAGATGAGGACACCCGCCTTGTACATCCATAACTCCATGTAGTGGCTCTCCGTTTTATTAGACATATTGTAAATGATAATCCTTTAACCAGCTAATCAACAGAGAACGCATTTGGCTAATATGTTTTGTTTAGTCATTCGCCTTTGTTTTGTTTGCTGTTTTACTTTAAACACAGCTAGTTTAACTGTTGTTAATCATATTTTTTCTTGTAGATATTTAAACGATTTACACGTCCATCTATTTATAAAGGTCATACGAATATTCTGTAATGAAAAGATCCTGATTATATATATCAGTATACCATTAATGTCATTTGCTTATGTAAAGCGTATCACTTCTATTGCTTCTGTGGTAAGTACTACAGATATAAATAAACCATTTGTCTGGACAATACAAATTTTAAAATATGTTATCTGGAAGCGTAAAAAATACACAGAAATGTGAATATACTCCATTTTCTGATGTATATGTTGCTATTTCTTTCAAATCAGTTGATCTGATGTCTACTCTATGTCTCTTTAGAAATAACCGCTCCGATGGGGCTTCCTTTTCCTGTTGGATTTATCGGTTCCATGGGAAAGTTTGAATGATGTATTGAGTATTGTCATCTTCTTTATAAAATTGTGTTTTACAGACGATGGACGTATTTTCGTCTGTATATTTCACTATGACTCCATTGTGCATGTTAAAAGCTCTTGTAAATATTATGTAGTTACATGAACATACTTGCTGTCCTTGCATTTTACAACAAATCACATATGCTATGGGGTAAGATTTATGTTTTAACACGTCCTTGGGTACTGGATATGCCCACTTGTTGCCTCCGTTATTTGATCACAAATCGAGTATGTCTTTTTAATATTTCGAATCCTGGTTTACATGATTTTCTTCTTTAGTTGGCTTTGTATGATATACCTTGTGCAATCTGAAAATAAAATTACATACCATGAGATGCAATATTTATATTGGAACAATAATTAGAACGAGGAACGGAAAACGTGAAATAAATGTCAATCATCCGATAACAAATGTGATAGTAAATTGTATGGAATTATTATTTCAGGAAATTCAATTAAAATGTCAGTTTTTGGTATTGCCAAGCAATGAGCTCTTAGATCATTTCTATGTATGTAACATTTAAATAAATGTAATCATTTAACGCTGTCGTTGACATTTTTTCCATTGAATGTTGCATTCTGAAAGCAGCAGCTTAAATAACATATATGGCTTATATTGCTTGTTAGTTAATATCACGAACGCTGTCTATAGATTGTAGTAAGGCTAAAAAATCTTAAAACTGTTTAAACCCGGAACAAGAAAGACAGCAGTTATTGGTGTATACATGCATCGGACCAATTAATGAAATTTATAGTTTTAACGTCTTGGTAGATATTCGCGTCGTCATGACAAAATGTGTTTAAATTGGGTAGTTCGGAAATCGAGGTAATTCGCAAATAGATCTACGTTAATTATTCGCACATATACATTTTTTCATATAATATATGGGCTTTAACATGAATACGTATTTATATTTACAGAAGGGTCACATTTGAAACATCTAAATAATATTTTCTAGTTTGATTTCAATATCAAAAGAGCTCTCCATGAAACAGCCACACACACAAATACGTTTATAAACTTCTGAAATTGACTTCTGTTTTATCTAAGGAGCTTTGTGAATACGAGCCCTGATGTCTGATAGAAACCAAATATTGCACGAATGTATATGTTCGCCATGAAAATGAGCATGAAAATTTCACGTCAATTGCAGTGTAATTGTGGCATATCATTGTTCACTAATTTACAATTGTATAATTCATCGTCGATGATGATAGGTTAACATTGCGCGAGTTATAGCTCAAGGGAAATTGAATAAGTCAATTATTAGGTATAGATATGTGTATATGCATATATACATATATACATATATATATATATATATATATATATATATATATATATATATATATATATATATATATATATATATATATATATATATATATATATATATATATATATATATATATATATATATATATATATATATATATATATATATATATATATATATATATATATATATATATATATATATATATATATATATATATATATATATATATATATATATATATATATATATATATATATATATATATATATATATATATATATATATATATATATATATAGTAATGCAATGTACATATTAACACTGACTCAATTAGAATTGATATTGACTGAAACATGTTTCAGAACAATAAATGTTGTATTGTTTGCTTTTCTGACAGATTGCATCACTAATTTGTTAAAGGAAATTTCAAGTAAATAATCGAAAGAGTAATATTATAAATGTTTGTCAATAGAATATATGACAACAATAGCAACTTTTTTAAAAATTAGATTGGTTTCCAAAAACCAATGCTGACAAAATATGAAATCTATCGGTGATACCATTACCATTACATTTTAAACATAATTATAACTATTTGACGTGGATATTATGGATGCTTGCCAATGATTAAGCAGACAGAAATCGGTTCCAACATTTTAGAGATATAAATTCCAAAATTACCATAACTGAAGACCTTCCGATATGCGAGATTTATCCATGTTCCATCATATAATATTTCGTGAACTGCGCTTTTTTCATCTTTTCATGCACCTCTAACATATCTTAATGTCAGAATACACTGCTTGTATATGACTCTAGACATCAAATAATCACACTGGTTTTTCGCCTTTACATGTTATTATCGCAACACAGTTGATTACTCACCTCGAACGCTTATTCAAATGTTGCATAATTTATAGTTCAATTCAAACATAACATCCATTGCGGACGGTATTAATGCACGCAATACGTTGTTAAGTTAATTCAAACTTATATTTTACGATGAACAACTTGTAGATCTACATTTGTATTTCATTTTCACATCTCCGATATAATTCCAAGTGACTTTTGTTTCCAATAGTCGAATGTGTCAATGAAGTTGCTAATAGCAGGAGTACTATACGAGTAGTTTGTATCGATAAACTACTGTCAGATCTTTTACATGTAATCAAGCTTACCGCTCACTGAATTATACAAATTGATGGCCATCGGATAATGTGATTCAGTGACATTCGCTTCCCAATAACTTCATACATACGGAAATTGCACGTTTCGTTCTGATTAAGTCAGTCAGCAAACCATCCAAGGTCTGCAATATACGAGTATATGTTTGATAATACTTAATGCTGAACCCATGGCAAAACTTTTGGTATTTCTTCTTAGTAGCTTGTACTTTAAACAAACATCAACCGATATTTTTCCAGCGGTAATTATAAAGGTAATACTTTATATCACATGTCTGTGAATTTTTCTTTTGTGTGAAACGCATGACAGTTACAAATTTAAAAGTGCTTAAAAGTAATGATATTTAATATTTAAAAAGTGGTGATAAATATAATGACATTACGCGCAATTTCATTACATGTTTGTGAACGCATTCTTTCAGCCAAATTGCGAAACGTGTTTCTTCCCAAATACAGATCCAAATTTCCATAAGAAACAAATAAGTTCCTTACGTCATTGACCTGCTTCAGACTACTCATCTGGTACGTGTGCTGACGTCACAACGTGTTAATAAAAGCTCAACATACAACCATGTAGCTCAAACTAGCTATTTGTATGCATGGTTGCCAATGCTAAAATAAAGATTTTCATTTAAGATTGCAAAATAAACATTGACAATTAAGTGTGAAAATGCTGTCCATCAAATCGCACGATATTTGGCCATTAAAACAATTATATAACAATGTACATAACCAATTCAAACATCTCTATAAATAACTAGTTCATATAAATATCACTAATGATATGTTTATGTTGCTACATGTCTTTTGTTTTGAAATCACGATCTGACAGCTTACTAAATTAGGTCTTGTATACCTTTACTGACTGCAGAACACGTGTGTGTTAATAGGTTAATTAGCCTGATAGTGACCTTTGCGTATGCTCATATAAATATTCATATACGATCAGCGTAATTTCCTACACACGAATAAACCTTCAAAAACTATAGCAACATAGACGAGAAAACATTCTTAATGTACTCATTTATATAAGGACTTTGCCTACCAACTTTCGCACTCGTGATTTAGCTGTAATCCCTACGCATCTCGTAAACTTCCGGCCGTGGGTTATTCGAAAACAAACTATGACGTAACAATATTATTTCTTAAATATATCAGCTTATAATATTCTTCAATTAGTCTTTTATACATGTATTAGATCAGTGACCTTATGAATTTTGAATGCGGTACCTGTGGAAGCCTTTTTTCAGTTTGTGTTACTTAGAATGTTGAATAATATAAAGAGTTTATAGTCAACAAAGATGGAGATTTTAAAATGTGTCTTTTTTAAATGTTTTGTTTGGTAATATACAAGTGCAGTTTAATGATAAAACGCGCTTTATCTACAGTTATCATTTAACAAATGACTTGTAATGGACACTAAACGAGGTTAATTATGCATTAAATATGCCTGTGAAAACATCCATAATTTATCAGATATACGAATATCTTTTATTCCAAACGACATATTTTGTTAAAAGATCCCACATACATGCGTCAGTATATCCTAAAACTAAACCAGTCTTAAACAATTATGGTCACCCTCCTTGTCCCGGAAATATTGGGTTTGGAATACGGTACCTGTCGAAGCCCCTTTTTTAGTTTGGATTTTTATCAATGTTATAAGTATGTAGGATAATTTTTTTTCAAACGAGGTTATGGTCCTTTCAACTGATATGTTTGTATATGATTTGTTTGGCAATTCATGTGTATGTTGATAATAAAAACGCTTTACCTACATTTACTGCTTAAATAATGAATTTGAATGGACATTTAAGTGTGTCAAATGGGAACTAATAATGCTTTCTGAGACTTCATTTGTATCAAATGCATATTTTGTTCCAAACAACAGATTTTCTTAAAATTTCGCACATACATGCATCAATGTATACTTACACCGAAACATTAATACAAAGAATGGCTCACCAAACTTGTTTGGGAAATATTGGATTTCATATAGGGTACCTGTGTAGCCTTTTTAATTTTTCGTTTTAACATACATAAAGAACGTGTCAATATAATGGGGATATTTCATGGATCATTTCTGAACTAAATTTGTTTGGAAATACATTGCATACGTGTGTTTTTGATTATTATATGTGCTCTATGAACTTTTACTATTAAAATATTTATTTTGAATGGACATTAGAGATGAAATTAGTATATTGTAACCTATATGCAATAAAGAAAAAATGAAGCAAAAGAAGAAATTAACCGAATTATTTTCTTTTTGTTGCGAACGTCTTTAGGCATTAGAAAACTCAATAAGGTCAATGATAAATCTGGCATACTTGATGCATATTATAAAATAAATGTCACGTCATCGCTTATCAGGAAATGTACTATAATAAGTGTTCTCCTCTTTTAAACTATTTGTTATCCACAGAGACATGATTATTAGCCCGTTATCCCATTATGCTCGTACTTGTATGTTTGAAGTAAATACAAGCAACAATTACGTATTGCCTATAATTACACAGTTTATAAAAATATGTGTTTATAATTTATAAGCGGCACATACAACATATGTCTCATGGGCTTCTACATACGTTCAGATGGAAATATATATTCATTGTAATTCTAGAGTTATATTTCCAGTGTTTTTATGTATTAACTATTATGACTTGAGATAGATATGATTTTAAACTAACAACAATACTTATGAAATACGTATATGTATAACATATTTCTTTTTTAGACCAATGGTTGAATATAAAACGATTAAAGTCATATTTCAAAAATAATCCATTGACGGAATGTTTTGCATAAAAATTAAATGTTTGCATTGATTAAATGCACTTCACTGTTCTATTGCAGTGCAATTATTAATTGTCAATAAAACAAATAATTTATGTTTTCGTATGGTTCGTACATCTTTTCTTCCGCTTTTCATCACAATAATATGCTCATGTTGTTGCCCAATATTACATGTAATCACGTGTTTCATTTCATGACTATAACGTTTGATATAAAAAAAGTAATTGAAGGTACAGTGTGTGCAGGTGTGTTGTTAAACTGTAGATCTCACAACGTTTTTTTCGCATTTTTAATCGTCGGAAGACAATTTCATACCATTTTATGACTTTCCATAATGCAGTTTAGCCTTACTATTACTCAATATCCACGTTTAAAATTTCTAGTGCAAATATTCATACTGTAAGGCAGCACAAACGTACTTTAAGCTCAAAAATATTTTTGGTGACGTCTTTAAGTTCAAAATAACAAGTGGTAATCAGGCATTATCGTTTGCAAAGCAAGGACTTTTATTCGCAGATATGCAGCTCAATCAGTTCGTCCATCTATCCATATACATATCTGCATTATCTACATTAGATAATTCAATCGTTTTGTTTAAACGTTGTTGAAACCATTACACTTTAACGTTTGAGAATTTAATAATAACCTAATTGAATTGAAAGAATATGAACAAAAATATGAAATAACTAATATAATAATTTAATGAATTATCAAATCACATTATCGCAGTGCAACTTTTTAAATGATTTTATATTATGAGGTATTTAGATATTGATTAATCCATTTGAATGATTTGCATATAAATAATTAAATTTTAAAGTTAATTCACGTTTTCAGCGAGCGAGTCTCCAATGGCAATGATCAGGTGACCACTTTCTGTCCATTCACGTTTGATACCTAGGAAACTGTTCACTGGCTGTAGCAGTCAAACAATTAAGTAGAACTAACAATGTGCTGCTGGTGTTTGAAAAGGTTCCTAGCATCAGTGAATGAAATTAATAAATGTGTTCAATATTCGCTATTCAGTATTGAAGTAGTATCATAGTATGTGTTAATTGTATCATCCATTTACATGTATTATATTGTCTTAATACATGGTAAATATAAATGCATAATTAAATTAAATTAGGTTATTTCAAAGTCTTCAGTTGTCATATGCGATACCCTTATAAGTTATTCATTTATCACCTGCCCCATTTACTAGTACATAAGAAAATAATAAACGAGATCAGTATACATGTATAAAGCGATCAAGTACAATGATTGGCAATGTGCTAAATTAAATGCTAATTGTGTCGGGGCGGCTAACCAGCTATTGGGTCTACTTAATTAAACAATTTAGCATTCTTGATCATCAGTCAGGAAATGCATAACAATTATTTACCGGCCGAAAGGGGTGTAGTCAATACTCTTTACATATTCTTTTTAGCATTAAACTTAATAAAGAAACATTAACTTCAAGATATTCAAGCAACTTTATTGATCAATTTACAGCAAAAGTGTTACAACCCAATTTGTATTAAACAGCCTCTTTTCTAAGGCAAAATGATGGTGCTTGCAGTATCATAAAACTGGAGAACTATGAAAAAGAAAGGAAAAATAGATAATTATATTTTTTATACATGTATACTATTCAATTAATTAATTGGTTTAATCTACATAGTATTTTATGGCCGGTATACCCATACCAAAAGATCTCAGGTTTTAACATCATAAACCAATAATAAAAACAAAGGACAACGCAGATATGTATAGTGGGCATTGTACTTGTTAAGGTTATGTCTGATTACCAGTTATTATTTTGTACTTAAAGTCGTCACCATAAATATTTTTGAGCTAAAATTACGTTTTTGCAGCCTTAAAGTATGAATATTTCCTCTAGCTGTGCCAAACTTGGCTATTGAGCACGAGTAATGCTAAACTGCATATCGATAGTCATAAAATAGTATGAAATTGTTTTCAAACTATTAAAAATGTGAAAATAAATGTTGTGAGATATACAAGTTAACAAACCACCTGTACACATTGTACCATCAATAGCTTCTTTATATGAAAAGTTATAGTATTGAAATAAAACACGCGATAACATGGAATATTGGGCCACACCATGAGCATATTCTTGAGATGAATAGCGGGAAAAAAGCTGTACAAACCATAAAAAATATCCAATATTTTTTTCAAAACCGGCCATTTTGAGCACCAGCTGTTTTTTGCTTCACTTAAAGGTAGCCAGAGTTAACTTTACGATCCACCCTCTGACAAATGCAATCTAATGAACAGAGAGTGTTTTTAAAATGGCTTCGCTAGTTCGTGATTGAGGAGATATGTTAGTTCCGCGGGGAGTTTTCACAGGAAATTGATTCCTTTGAACTGATTTGCTTAGTCTTCTTGAAAGTAATTTATTGAACAAATTACAAGTAATCTGAGACAATCTCCATTGTGCAATCCTGCATGCATAATACGATACATGTTTAAAAAAGCAGACTAATGTTTAGAGACTTTGCAATAGCCAGTGTCAAAGTACACGTATTTCAAGTCCTTTTTTCCTTTTACCTCCCTATGATATTCGCAACCGATGTTTTAATAAGTTTATTATATACCAAAATATTAAAACTTTGAAATTTAAAACAATAGTCGGGTTCTTTTGAGCAAAGAGGCACATTACCTTTGGATGACGTACAAAGAGGGGAAATGAAAAATCATATACATCGTAAGCTAAAATCCTTTTAATAAATTCAACGACAGTGGCCTCACAAAACTTGTGCCAATTACCTTTGCTTATCTATTTTTATTATAGTATTTTGCCACTTGTCTTAGATATAACTTTTTGGCACCTTATAGTTTGTTCACAGTGGCGGTATCACTGTAATCCTTCTTCTCCTTTTCACACTCTCCTATTATGTCGTTATATAATAATTAATTATTAATATTGAAGTAAAACTGATTTTTAGTTACTGTTGGCGAATATTTGCTCGTTGGTACATGGCAGTTCTGTTTGCATCATCAGCATCGGCAACAACAACAGAATCAACAACAATAGCAGCAGCAGCGGCGGTATCACTGTAATCCTTCTTCTTCTCCTCTTTCTCATATTCAGTATCATCCCCATCATCATCAGTATCAACAACAACAACAACAACAACATCATCATCATCATCATCAGTATACAAACTGCCGAAACTTTGCATCCTCGTCAAGTTGAAATATTTAAAGTGTTTATCTTCTCAAACTGATTCTTGAATCATACTACTCTACATGTATATGCATGTGATAATGTTACCTATGAGATGGTCTTTGTTACATTAAATTGATTGCATAATGCCATACTAAACATCCGTGTCCATTTCTGACATCTGTGCATTTCTATTTGTGATTCCATGTTGTTATAAACATGTTACCCCCCCCCCCCAAATATATGTAGTTATATTATCAAAATACGGTAACATATTTACTCTTTGCATTGTTAATGCCACAAAGTATTTCATACAAGTCATGCAATTAATGTCCGACTTCAACAAACCCGTTCCGAAATTCAATTAAATTTTCTCTGTATTTGATTAACATTATTTAATATCATTCGGAGGTCTATGCCAACACAAAGCAACACACAGCTTTTTCAGGAATATATTTACTCGTAATATTCGAAGTTTTATTCTATATGTATACCATATCAAAATTGAGTTTGTCATATTAAATTCTAGAACAGAATGGATTGGTTAATATTTCAAATAATTACAAGCCAAATATTGCGCTTATAAAGTACATTTGTTGCAATTAAAGAAAGAAGCAGTATTTGTTTTCCAATTTTAGCATTTGGTTACTTAAAATATATGTTAGTGTGGTATAGCATAACACATCCTCGATAACTGTCAGTGTTTCGAACACATTATGTGCATCACAATCACCTCGTCAAAACATTTGATAATAAATTAAAATGATAAATCATGGTTTAGTCGCTACTTGGCGATGTAAGTAATTCCATCTAAAGGATGCTAATAACTTTGTTCGTTCCCGCTGACGTGAATGAAAAGGCAGCACTTCTTTTGATCTTTTCACGGGAACGTATACAATGCACATTTGTCATGATTTGAAACAGGCACCAATGTCAATCAAATCAAATGAATTTTATGAAATGTTCATATATTTCTTTTACAGAAGACAAAGTGTGTCAATTGCAAAAACAGTACATGCAAAAGTGCATTCTACTGGGTGGTATTCAATAAAGATATTGTTGTTATTGTACAATTTTAAAATAACCTCAACGTAGTATCTGTCTTGTTATGTACTCCTGATTGACCTTGTACGGATTCAACATTGTATAACGTTCACAGGAACTAACACAAATTCAAATGAAATATGGTTGAGACTTTGTACTGATTCAACATTGTATAACGTTAACAGGAACTCACACACATTCAAATGAAATATGGTTGAGACTTTGTACGGATTCAAGATTGTATAACGTTCACAGGAGCTAACGCAAATTCAAATGAAATATGGTAGAGACTTTCTACGGATTCAACATTGTATAACGTTCACATGAACTAACGCAAATTCAAATGAAATATGGTTGAGACTTTGTACGGATTCAACATTGTATAACGTTCACAGGAGCTAACACACATTCAAATGAAATATGGTTGAGACTTTGTACGGATTCAAGATTGTATAACGTTCACATGAACTAACGCAAATTCAAATGAAATATGGTTGAGACTTTGTACGGATTCAACATTGTATAACGTTCACAGAAACTCACACAAATTCAAATGAAATATGGTTGAGACTTTGTACGGATTCAAGATTGTATAACGTTCACAGAAACTCACACAAATTCAAATGAAATATGGTTGAGACTTTGTACGGATTCAACATTGTATAACGTTCACAGGAGCTAACACACATTCAAATGAAATATGGTTGAGACTTTGTACGGATTCAACATTGTATAACGTTCACAGGAACTAGCACACATTCAAATGAAATATGGTTGAGACTTTGTACGGATTCAACATTGTATAACGTTCACAGGAACTAACACACATTCAAATGAAATATGGTTGAGACTTTGTACGGATTCAACATTGTATAACGTTCACAGAAACTCACACAAATTAAAATGAAATATGGTTGAGACTTTGTACGGATTCAAGATTGTATAACGTTCACAGAAACTCACACAAATTCAAATGAAATATGGTTGAGACTTTGTACGGATTCAACATTGTATAACGTTCACAGAAACTCACACAAATTCAAATGAAATATGGTTGAGACTTTGTACGGATTCAACATTGTATAACGTTCACATGAACTAACGCAAATTCAAATGAAATATGGTTGAGACTTTGTACGGATTCAACATTGTATAACGTTCACAGGAGCTAACACACATTCAAATGAAATATGGTTGAGACTTTGTACGGATTCAACATTGTATAACGTTCACAGGAACTAGCACACATTCAAATGAAATATGGTTGAGACTTTGTACGGATTCAACATTGTATAACGTTCACAGGAACTAACACACATTCAAATGAAATATGGTTGAGACTTAAGAAAATACATTTATTGCAACTGCTCAATTTAATTTCTCTATAGTTCGAGTACGGTGTTCGACCTGCACCTAAAAATGCAATGATTATACAAATTTCATACAGACATACTAACTATTAAATATGACAAATATGCCTTGGCTGTCATGCGGCTATAGAAGATGTCTAATTTCAATTCAATGAAAAATGACACATACATGGCCAATGGCATACATAACAGTACATAAGTTCATACTTTTCCGTTAAGCATGGATATAAATTGCGTCTGAAGATGATGCTTATATAGGTATCATATAACATAAAAACATAAAAACGATATTTTGTTTTGTTTATTACTATGTGTGATATATAAGTAATGCGATGCCACAAAACGTTATTCTTATTTGTAGAACAACAATTATGTTTGTAGAGTTGTGTAAAACTTCGTACTGATAAGTCTCTAGTGTGTTTAATAAACATGAATTGCATTTAATTGTAGTTTAAATCAGCTGTTATTATATGTTCAAGGAGACTGTTACAATAACCGTAATATCTTATGGTGGTACCACATAATTTCGGAACTTTCCTAACAATTATTGATTCCGATAATTATTTTCTTTGGTAAAGAGCTATACAGGCATAAGTTTTTGCTCACAAATTAGCTCAATTTATATTCCATTGTAGTTTCCCACTTTAAACAATTGTGTTTTTTGCGTTGCATTTTCTATAACTGTGTCTGGGTTTCTAATATTACTTTTTCAGTCTTATAACATATTTCAAGTATTTAGGTAATTGGATATAGGGCTATGACACACAAAGTATTTAACAGGATTGGATTTATCAATACAATTTAATAAGCCAGATTCATGATTGGCTGTAGAAAACATGAAAGGGTCTTTCTCGCAATTTCCAGACAATCCGGTGCCATGTTTAAGTATTTAGTATTTCCAATTAAATATAATATCTTAATTATTTACTAGCAACTGTCAAAGCCTTCAGCTTATATTATGTTTAATTTCAACTCTCTCTATTCACGTAATTGCGTAATGCTTTATAAAAGATACATGCGATTATTGTACAATGTGACGCGGTAATTTATCAGCAGTCCATTGTATTAATTCCAAATGTTATATGTCACCAAATACGAAACAATATATATACACGCCGTGTTTGTTGACACCAATCTATAAAATCGTTGTTGAACTTGTTAACGCCACGTTTTTATTACCGCGCACTGTGATGTGAGTTGAATTCAATTAGAAAGATTATTATCTCTATTGTAACTGTGAGTACTGTGTGCAGAGTTGCACTGATAAGTCTCAGTGAAATCAATCCCACTGCATTTAACTAACCTTTAATCACGATTTCTGAGCCTATTACAGCCCCTAAACATTGATACTACCATTGATTAGCGGCACATGCACGTAGGTCAAGTATTTTGAATCAGTTATTTGTCATTTGTTTTTGTCACACACTGCAAAACAGGATTTTTATCAAGGAAATTAAATAGGGTAAACTCTTATTGAACATACACGATCTCTTTGTCATTGTCGACAACTTGTCGCTAAATTTATGTGATTTCTGATATGTTAATATTATTGTCAATTGCACGCGCTGACCATACAGTTGCATGTGTGTGTGGGCCGCTTATTAGATTAATGACAAAGATTTCCGCACATCACAAGATGAATATCGTTCTTCGAAATGTGTTCCACAGCGAACCTGGTTTACAAACCAATTTCAAACGATAGAATAGAACATAATCATATACGCTCATCCCAAGCCTAATATAGTTCGAAATATAGTTCGAAACGTTTCCATACCGGACATGTTTTAAAAACACATTTTAAACGTGAAAATAAAAACACGTTCAAGCAATAATATTGCAAAAACTGTTTCATTATTTTGTGTACTAACATTTTTATGAAACTACATCGCCAGTACTGGTTAGTAAGTCAGAAGTTATCAGTTGTCTTAAAATGCAGTACATTAGAAGCAAATACAACACAAGCACAAAACACGTCAAATAGTCAAGTTCCATTCAGATATGTAACTCTTACAAAACACGACATTTTAAGCGATAGTTAATTAATTTAGTTGCTTTCTTCATTACCAGTTCTTGTCGCACTGGCCAGCAGGAAACGCAAAAGCAATATATTTGTCATTAGTCGTCTAAGTTATAATAATTAATGTTGCGGTCCATGTTGTGAACCATTCCGTTCGCTTCTATTCATTTTTGTCCTAAGTTTTGGTACTGAAAACAACAACCACTGATCAATGTTCTTATATAAATTATGTTGCTGGTGTATTATTTTCAATAAATCCGTCTTTACACTTGGCAATACACATACAAAGTAATCTTTACCAAAGGTAACGATTATTGCCTCCTCCACGGCGGTTATGGTTTGTCGGCCTTGATTTGTATGTTGGTTTGATTGTAAGCAAAACGGATTTGCATAAAAGTTACTGGACATATTGGAAATGAGCTAATGAACAAATGATACGAATTTGGTGGTGATAACTATCTGGATCCATTATGTTTTAAGATGATTCTTTTTAGATTGGGAGATATTATTCAGGCATATTTCGCATTATGTGGTACAACTCTTTAATTGCACAGCGCATTGGGGAATGTACTTTCTTGCGAATGTTCGAGCTCTCCGAGTGCTTTTCCAATAGTGTAGTACACGACATGTGCAAAATACGACAACGTGGAGCATATGTTTCGATCATTGGTTGCAAATTTATGTGTGCACTTTATTGTGGATATGAAACCATAATTTAAAGATGCTGATATAATATGGTAGTTCTTTCATAGAGGATACTACATCAGTGTAGTTTGTTTATGATAAATGCCATTCTAGCGATAAGCAGTATGGCTGCTATTTTGCGAATAAGTTTATTGTTTGATATACCAAGTCCTCTTTTGAAACCAGTCAAACGAACATTTATCTTTGGATGTGCGTCAATATGTTTCTTTTTTTTTTGAACGTTTGAAATTTGTTTAAAAACCAAGGCTGATGTGGAAACCTTTCGAATGGTATTAATCTTGGGATGTAGGGCATTCTATGACTTCAGTACTCTATTATGCGGTCCATACACAGTCAATAAAATGTTTTAAAATGTGGTGAGTGCGTGGAATTGACAATTATATTACCATCACAAAAATCTCAGTTATTTATTGAGAGGTTTCCAATAACAATGACAAAGAGATCGTGTGTATTCGTAGTGTGCATTATTTTAATTTCCGTGATAACGATCCTTAAAATAAGTTCTTTTCTTTTTTATCTTTTATATTATTGATGGCGTTATCGCATGCATTACTTTCTTAAACTACATTGAGGCGCGTTCTGGAAAAAACGGTCTTAATGCATGTGCGTAAAGTGTCGTCCCGAATTAGCCTGTGCAGTCCGCACAGGCTAATCCAGGACGGCACTTTCCGCCTACAGTGGATTTATGTTTAGAAGAGACTTCCTTGAAACAGAAAATACCATAAAAGCGGAAAGTACCGTCCCGGATTAGCCTGTGCGGACTGCACAGGCTAATCCGGGACGACACTTTACGCACATGCATTAAGACCGGTTTTCTCACAACGCGCCGCATTGTATCTCTCGTTCATGAGAAGAACATTGTTAAAGTCACTTAAATTGTCAATACAATGTTTTATGCGATGTTAAATGAAAAAGTGGTTCCTTTTGTTAAATAAGAATTATTCATATAACAGCTTCCTTTACTGTTTAAGACATTGCAATACAAAACACACGATTTTAAAACTAGAACAGGACTCATCCATACCAAACAGTAGTTAAAACAAATGATGCAAACGTTTGTGCAATTATTGCGCTCTGTGGGACATAAATACATGTCAAATCTATTGAATCAAAGTAAGAATGAATATGTATGTGCCGCTAAAAAATACGAAGCGGCTCACACATACACAATCGTATCGTCAATGTCTTTGATTGGCATTCACTTCCTGTATAACAACTAATCTGCCTGTTATTAAAATATATACATATAGGGTACACAATGTATTATTGTTAATGCTATGTATTGGTTGTATATGAACATATCAATGTATAAACCTTTGTGTGTGATCGGTAGCTATTGTATACGGGCTGTAATCGGCTCAGAAATCGTGTTCACAAGTCAGTTAAATGCATTGTTTGACTTTGACTAATCAATGTAACTCTGCACCTTTTTAAGTTAAATAGAGATAATAATCTCTCTTCTCGGATTCAAAATAAGTACGCGAAAACCAGTAATAAAAAGTGGTGTTAACAAGTACAAATCGATGTTATAGATTCACGGTTTTCCGTTATACAAATATTAAAAGAGTATTTGACAAAAAACAAACACGGCTTTGCTCTTTGTATCTGTATATTGTCAATTTCACATTTGGAATTGATAGAATACAATAGAATACAATAGAATACAATAGAATACAATAGAATACAATAGAATACAATAGAATACAATAGAATATTATAGAATAGCTTGTGTCCGACTTAAGCCTATACAAACTCATCGTCATTAACATATATATGTATATATGAGTAAACAAAATACATGCGTTTGTAATACAAACATATACCTCAGTTCAATCACCAGTACAAGAACATGAAGAATGATTACAATAATTGCATGCATCTTTAATAAAGTCATATGCAATAACATAAATGACAATAGTTATAATTAAAGATAACACTAATTCTTTATCAGTTCCCAGCTGGTCAACTCCCATTATTAAGGCGTTTTATTTAATAGGAAATACTAAATCCTAGAACATGGTATAGGATTGTCTGAAAATGGCGAGAAAGACCCTTTTATGTCTTCTATGGCCCAGACAGGAATCTGGTTAATTAAATTGTATTGATAAAACCAATCCCGTTAAATACTTTGTGTACCATAGCAGTATATAAGATGACCTAAATAGACTTAGTAAAGCTCGATATATATAATAACACTGACATTAAAATAAATAAAAGGAGTTAAACCACAATTATTCACAAAAGCAACAGAGCATATCTCGGCTGAAAGTACAAACAAAATCGCTTTAAACAGGAAAATAATGATCAACTATTAATAAAGTTTTAATCATGTAGTCTTTTACAGTGAAATTAATTACTTGAATGGTCGTCGAATCCATCCTTGTTACATGTACGTTGATTTACAGATTAATTTGTAGCACCTCCAGAAATTGTTAAGTTAAACTTGTTTTGTCATAATCTTCCCGAACATATTATAACAGGTAATGTTAACCGATAGCTATTGCAAACAGATCTTTTTATTCATTGTATAACGAATAATGACAAAGATTTGCTCAAAAATCAAAACAGAATTGTTTTCTTCTATGCTCAAAATAATATACCAATAACGTGTTGTTGTGGAAAAATTAATTTTAAGAATCGCTTATCTTACAGCATGAATAGTAACAAACAAAAATAAAATGTAATTTCTATGATTTTAATGTTATATGAGAATTATTGAAACAGAATCCTCATACAAATGCATTCGCTATTTATATCCATGCTTATACGAACTATGAAAATAGTATGCACTCATTTCTCATACATTTAGTTAAAATTGGATATCTTCGATAGTCGCATGACATTCGAAGCATGTTGTATTATATTTGACTGTTTGTATGTCTGCACTAACTTTGTACAATCATTGTATTTTTTAGGTGCAGGACAAACACGCGTACATGAACTATAGAGGAATTAAATTCAGAATTTTACATCGATATATTTTTTTGCAAATATCTTTTGTAATCTATTAACATTCTTGTAAGAACGTACGCGATATAATGTTAATGCCACACAAGGTCATTTGTGTGTGTGTACAGTTACGAAACAGTTAACACTTTGAAGTTAATTTAAAATCATATAAAATCTTCTTCATTAAAATCAACCAATCTAATGCTTATTAGTAGAAGAAGTATGTACATCGATTTCATGTACGTGTACCATATTAGTAGAAGAAGTATGTACATCGATTTCATGTACGTGTACCATATTATTCAACACACAATATACAGACATACAATTTTTATCTTAAAATAGAGCTACATTCCAAATGACAATTAAGATTACAGACATTATTTCTCTAACAATACCATTTTATTTCTCAACGTATGTCAGCATTTTGCTGACTTCACCTTATTTTATTTAAATGGGTTCCGGTTTCATGACAAATGTGCATAACACGTTCCGAGGAACGCGATCAAAAGAAATGCTGTCTTTGTACTTCATGCCAGCGGAATTGAACAAACTCATGAGCATCCGTTACGAGGAATCTACGAATTTTTGTATCATCCCTCGTAGAGAATTTAAATACTCCACCGATATCGACTAACACCAAATGCATCGCTCCAATTTTGTTTATATGATGTTATGAGGTAGTTGTGGATTATCTAGGTTGTGTTAATAGTTATCGAACAGTTATCGAACAAAAGACAATGTGCTATGCTGTACCTTTTGAGCTAACAAAACATTAAGTAAACAAATGAGAAATGAGTGAACGAAGACTCCCTTATACTTGAGTATATATGCAGCTTTTCATTGTAAACAGTTTATTTTGCTTGCATTGATTTGAAATATTAACAAATCCATGCTGAATACCACATAAGGCTTTTCAATGTGCGTCCATAAATGTTGTAATAAATCATTAGTTTAATCGATGTTATTGACAGTTCCATACATTTTTGCTTTTGTTTTATTCAATGTCATTTTATCTGTGTTAAACTATACCAAGTCACATAAGTACAGGGTAACATTACGGTCATAAACGTGATGTTTAAATAGCCAATTGTTAACTGAGCTGTGATGTAATCAATAGTAACTGAAAAATTGTGAATTCTGAATTTAACAACTGACCACTTGTGTTCGTACAAATGCTTTCTTTCACCGCAGTTAGCCAGAGAAGCAGTAAACCAGTTTTAACACTACATTTTGTACGCAGGTTTATGCGATTGGAATAACTAATTAATGACTATTAATTGCACATAATATGACGTAGTTAATGATGGCAATATGTTGTACATGTATTTCAAACTGACATTAATTTGATTTTCACGACTAAATTGCATGTTGTGAGATATAAAGTAAGCCACATCCCTCCTGATAATTTGTAACATCGTTCGGAATCTGAGATAAAATAAATACCATATACAGTAAAATTAGTAGCTCATTGGAATCAATGTTGCCAAAGCAACAGGTATAAAAATGTTCAAGAAAGTGTCAGTTATTATTTTGCACTTATTTGCGCACGACATCTATGGTATTAAAATAATACACTTTTGCAGTAGAATCAGTATAATATATAAATTACAATATAAACGATAGTTTTATACGATTTTATAAATAGTTTTGATAATTTGAAACGTTACATTTAATAATTATAAAAGCCTGTATGTTAAAGATAAACACATACACAATAATGTTATATTTTGTTTAAAACATGCGTTTACTAGAACAGTTTGGGAGTTTAACGCCGATTTGAACATCTTTTACTTGCGATATGGTTATTATTGCAATCTCGTATTACATGTATTGTTTTGTATTTTCATCGATTTATTTGTGTCCTGCAGCTTCAGAGATCCCATGCCTACTTCATTTCTAAATAATGATTAACATATTTGTACATGTGAATACACTTATAAATTTGGACCTAAAAACACATTTTGGACCAGAGTTTTATCATCAATTTACTTAAAACCGTACTTGTTATAAAAGTTTGAATACTACATGACGTATTATATATTCCAAAACATGTTATACTCGATACTTTCCTATGCATGTTGAATTGCTGCTAATTGAAATTTAAATAAGAGTTATTCCCTGAATTAATAAAACAGTGTACGCAAAGTGTACTAGATTTTATGTAATCGTTACCTTCAAGTGGAAATTATTCATTATGTAAATTGGCTCACGTTGCACGCCAACGGAAACCCACACTACTTAAAATGACGATCCGATCATTTATGAAAGACATAAGCTACCTTTGTAAGAAGCAGATGCAAAAGAAATTGTTGTCATCCAATGTTTATGCAATACAGAGCAACTAGATTTAACACACTTGAACGATGAGGTACGTGCTACTGCGATATTATTGCGAAACGTTGAAGACTATATCGTTAATGTAAGTGTTAAATTGTTGAATAGCAAATGAAATCCTTTTAATAGGCTAATAAAATAGAAATTACTGTTCATTATCATCAAAGTATATTGTATTTTAAATGAATATTTAAATTTATGTAGTTGGAGGCATGCGATTGACGTTCTTGCTCGTCGTATTTCACGACATTGGGCATAATTGGACCGCTGCTGCCAATACAACTATAATCATATTATTGGTTTATAATGCATTTTCTTAATTTCTGAAAACGGTTATGTTGTTATGTTCCCAATATCACGATTCGCGTCACGATTGAAATCGTGGTCTTAGTCGTGGACCAATTGTGGTGATCCTATCAGATCTTGTCAGATCTTGATGTCAGTCGTGAAAATCGTGTTAATCGTAGAAAAATGTTGAACGCTTCAAAAATTCTTTACGATTAACACGATCAACTGCGATCAATTGTCCATCGGGATCATCGTATCAGATCTTATTGCATCGTATCAAAGCGCGACAAATCGTATCTAATCGTGTATCCAAATCGTGGTAATCTGGATCGATCGTAGACAAGAAAAAACATCAGGCTCTGTTAAGATGTGTTGCGATCTCAAAAAATAATGAAGTCAATAGTCAGTCAGTCTGTATTCATATCAGTCGGGTCCAGTCGTTGCTCAAATCGTTATCTGCATCAATCATGATCGTGAAAGACATCGCGAGCGCAATTGTATCCTATCGTAAAGGAGCGCATTTATTGGAACTTATCTGTACGAACAAGAACGTCCTAATTCGGGAAACCCGATCTTGATAATCGTGTGTTATTGAGACCCAATCGTGAACTCGATCGAAACAATCCCAACAAACGTATGTCATCGTATCTAAACTGGAGATCAGACCGTGACAGATCGTGACACCTGTAATTGACAAATCGTGACCAGATCTCAACAGAGCGCAAACATCGTATTTAAACGTATGGACTCGCATCACATCGTATCCAAGCCGAATCTCTGAGAAATACAACGATCATCTACGAGTGGCCAATCGTTGCGTTCGTAACGGATCGCACGATAGTGGGAACCTAGCAATAAAGGAAAATTATAGACGTTATTGTAAATACAATTTAACAATTTATGAGTGTGATATAGTATTTGACAGAGACACAATTTATTGTTTTATATATAGTATGCCAACATTTCTTCTTATAATTATTATAATAATCAACTGATAAGTGTATATAGCATGTAGTATGTAGTACTTGTATATAACATTCCTAAAGAAAACGCATTTATCGTAATAGTTTAATGAGAAACACAAATAAAATTCCCACGAGCATGAGATTGCATCAACGTTTGCTACAT
The DNA here is from genome assembly GCA_027627225.1 of Congeria kusceri. Lineage (NCBI taxonomy): Eukaryota > Metazoa > Mollusca > Bivalvia > Myida > Dreissenidae > Congeria > Congeria kusceri. The sequence goes on along the minus strand of CM051025.1, from coordinate 50,531,898 downwards.
ATACAACAAATTTTCATACACTATATATATATATTAAAAAATCCATTCAATACGATTCCGTCATTGTTTTTGCTAAATTATACCGATATTTCTTTGTACATACTGAATATAAAAGTTATTTATGTCGTAAAATTTATTGCAAAATATTTTGCGCCTCTGTACAGATTCACATACATATACAATGTAGTTCATAGTTTTCTTATTAATTATAATTACATGTGTATTATTAATTTATTATTTATTTGTCAGTTGATGTGTTGACGCGCTTTTAATATGTCAAACACTTCAATTGATGAACATCACAACTCAATGCTAAATAAAACTAGTTTTTCGAGAAGACTGATCAATAAATAACCGAAAACAAATCCAATAATAATCATTTCGTTAAATCCCGTAAGATCCTTTCATGTTTCCAATTATCTAAATGAGATCTTTGGCGAAATACAATTTATTGGCGAAAAAATCCGAACGCATTGTTGTGGTCCAAATACTTTCCTGGAACGTTTTATGTCGGATCAGTTTTAGCAAGAATACGTGGAGATAGTAAACAAGAAAGGTCTATAAAAATCTGTTTACGTTTACTTGTGTATTTGACGCAATTGTTTCATTTGTATATGAGTAGAAAACTCTTAAATGGAGCTCTTTAGCGCCTTATATCAGATTGGACATACTTAATTGTGTCCACGAAATAAAACACCTTAAAACAACATACAGTTATTAAAAATGAAACGAAAAACGCTATTGATTACATAAGTAAATCGTAAAATTATGATTATTCAAATAAACACCTTTTACATTTCTCTAATTTAAAACAGAAAATCTAGACTATAATCAAAATATTAATAAATATATTCTTTGTCACCTCTGTCTTGTTCACTTTGAATTAACTAAAAAGAATTGTAAAACGTGCACAAATAAATAACGACAAGATGGTAAATGTAACAAAGTTTGGAAAATATGAAAATACATTCGAAAGCATATCAAGCACAAACACATAACACATTGTTGTTAAAACATCAAAGTGTTTATAATGTAGCTATCAAAGGTAACCCAAATGTTATTTAAAAAAGACACACAATCAAATGTATTTCAATTCAAAATTCCATGTTTTCCAACAAGGCAGATTTTAATCTATACTAGAAACAAAAAGCATGCACTAATTTGAGATGTAAACTCGTTTTTTATATTTTATTGCTTCATTACAGTATGAGCGCTGAAATGATTGTTAACTGTTGGTCAGCGTGATCGAGTTAATCTGCCGAGTATATTACATGGTATTTATATTGCAGAATGATTGCCACCGCGTAACACACACATGGTCCCTCAGTTAATTAGTGTCACCGGGTCGGGACAAAATCTCGTCAAGTACAGTTATTGTATGAACAAAAAAGGTTTCGAATAAGTCAATGTTGAACTCCGCATTTTATCGTTTTAAGCGTTGTTCGGGGATCAACAGAGCAGTGCGGGTTGGAAATACAATCAATGTTGATATCGGTTTCCAATTACATCGTTCCTTTTCGTTTTTGATTTCGCAATTACATGCAAGTCAATACACCGATCTATATAAGGGAATCAACAGACAGTCATCCGTTTTAATTGTTGAAGACCAATGACATTTATAATTTAGATTAAAGGTATTTGTTTTAGAGCTGAGTATCAGTTGAACTCCACAATTTGTTGAAAGGTAAAATGCAGAACGATTATTTAATTACAGAACATTGCAAAACAGATGCAAAATTCAGTGTTTATGTTAGCATAATTAGAACAAACATTTCAAATATTTATTTTGAACACCATAGTCTGAACATAACATAATTTTCACATCGCTAACATCAACGATTTCATATTGTTCTAGAAATAGATTGATGGTATTCATAATTTTCCATTGACAATAACTCAATGATATTGTTTTGAAAGTCGTGTGCTAAACAGGTTTGACATACAAACAGTGTTGAACTTTATTTCTATATACATTGCAATCAGTATAGACTCTTTTTATAAAGTAAAAATAGATATTTCAGTTTGTTATGTTAATTCACATTACACTGAGTACACCGTTGTATTTAAATACATATTAAGTGTAAATAATATATACAAACAAATGTGTTTAATGCCAACTGTGATGTGTCACCAAATACTGAAACATAACTAAGCAAAGCCAATAAGAACAGTTGATATATAAAACATACATTGTTGTGGTTACTCTATTTTATACACCCGCTAGGTCTAATGTTTGCATAACGATTGGTTTTGTCCGTAGAACACAGATATATAACGCGTACACAGTAATTATTTGTAATGTGTTTTCTCTGTCTGACATGTGACTACATGCTTTTTTTATATTTCATTTATTATTAAGTATACTTATCTGTTTTACTACAAAGGATAAAGACAGAGAATTCCTCACGATTCACGATGACCCGTATCCTTCTGCCTCATAAATTTAATTTGAAGCCTGTGGCAACAGCATGGTGTTACTTGATAGCGAGAACACTAAATGAACAATATGCAATAATAAATTTAATGGTATCAGGAGATGCTGGCAATCTGCTCTACGTGACATGTGAAGGTGATTGCAATGTCACACTTTAAATAATGATGATCAAAACTCAGTCCTGTGGTGACAAATATCTTTTAGCACAGCTGCAAGAGAACTGTTTATGATTTAATTTCGCTTACACATCGCTTAATAGAGCTAGCTGACTTAGTATCAAATTGGACGCACACATGTTAATAGAAAATGATTGGGTGTGTAAATTATTTTATGAATCAGAACAATTTAAGCTATGTTTTATTGATTTAGATTTTTTCCTAATTACGCGCTTTCTGTTCCCTCTTTTTGACATCGATTACATTCTTTTACATAACATTCGTACGGCGGCTACTTTTGATTGACTAGTTTACTATTGCCAATAGGATGGGAAATATCTCTGTCACTACTCGTCTAAAGAAGAAATAATACTGTTAGTGGAACATTTTGTTGACAGTTAGTATCATTTATATGTACCATCGCCATTGATGTTTATCAAGTGCCTAATTTATGACCAAACAACAACAAATATCAAACGTTTTTTATATAATGTTTTTTTTTTTTAATAATCACGTCTTTACCTTTGCTGATTATCTTAGCTACAAGTAACGCTTATTACCTCCGCCAAAAAGTTATGTTGTTGTCCGCGTTGGTTTGTATATTCGTTACCAACACAAATAGTTATGAACGGGTTTGCATGACATTTACCGGGAATGTTGAAAATGGGCCAGTGAACACTTGGTGATGATCACTGACTGGATTCAAATGTTTTACATGATTCCTTACTACGGTGAGATAGATCAAGTACGCTTCCTTGGAAAATGCCGCATTATGGTGTAACACCCATGGGTTTCAAATCACACGGTTGCCTTGGCTAAAGTGTAGGATATTTTTTCCGATATGCTATATGCTTAATATGGAAACGTGAAACTGAGGATTCCGTCTCTGATAGCACGGCAATGTGTGCACTTAATTTTGAATATACTAACGGAACGGAACATGCTGATATAAAATGATTATTTCGTGAGCAGAAGAGGATTTTACACAACTGTGATAACAGCGAATTTTGATACATGCTGTGAAGAGTAATCGAACGTTAAAATACAGTTTTTTTTATTTCATTGTCAAGAATTGATTCCGTTTCCACTACGTACATGAGTGTGTGTACTGATTAAATGACACATCAAACAATTATTTTCCTCACATCTCCGCGATAGTTGTTATGTTTTTGTTACCGTTTGTCTATCTATCCGTTCCTACTATTTACACGAAATATAAACGGATGTACATGAAGTTTAGGAAGTTTGGCGAACGAAGAAATTATTAAAGTTTGTTTGTGATTGTAATCACCGTCTGGATCCAGGACACTTTTAAATGAGTTTTATCCTTTGGAGAGAAGTTGGGGGCAAGAGAAGTAACATAGCACTGGCCAATTTAATTGTGAACAACATGCCTATCTTGGTGGAGGTCTGCGCTCTATGCGTTATGTCTAGCTTTTGTTATGTAAACATCTCTTCTCATGTATATGATCAATGCCTTTCCGCAGATAAACAAACTTTTAGCTGTTATTTAGCGAATATATTTTCTGGCGAATACAAATTTAGATATGTTGTACCATGCTTTTTTTAAATCTCCAATGTTATCACATAATCTATATTAATGCTGTAAAAATGACGTAACGGTACATCTAGTAATTATATTAAATCAAGTCGGTATTCAATATAATTTACCTAACGGCTTATTCAATTCAGACACAGAAACAAGTGTGTTAATCATGCATATGCGGTAACCCCAGTTCTTATACTTGATATATTAAACTAGGGATGTAAGCAAAATATCGAATAGTCAATTATTCGAATACATGGCCGAATATTCGATTATCAAACGACTATTCGAATAGTAAAGTAAAGTGAAATAAATCTTAAAAATAATGAACCATTTTAGCTTAATTTTTAGACAACATGATGTGCTGATATGACAGTGAACCAGTTATCAGTTCTCAGCTGGTAAACCAACATAACTGAACCATTTTATAATGAGAAATGCTAGATCCTAAAACATGGCGCGGGATTGTTGTTAATGATGAGAAATACCCTTTGATGTATTTTATGTCCCAATCAGGAATCTGCCTAATGAAATTTTATTGATAAATCTAATCCTGCTTCATATTTTGTTAGTAATAGCACTATATTCGATGACCTAAATACTAAAGCTTGATAAGTGTGACACGACTGAAATGCCAATAATATTAGTGAACCATCCACAGTTTTTCAAAAGAATGCAGCACACAAAAAGCGCGATTGGAAATGAAAACACAATCGTTTAAATGGGCAACTACGGTGAAGTATAATTGCATACATTTCTTGTACAAACACTTACACCTTTAAGTGTTTAAAGCGTTATTTAAATACGAATATAATTATACTCATAAAAAGAAAAAATAATTAATCGGAATCCCATGCACTCAGTAATTATTAGGAAGGTTTTCAGATTATGTAATACCAACTTCGTCAAATATTATGTTGGTAATCATCTTAATGAACATATATTTTTTATTAATTACAGCTAATTTTAACGAATACTAAATGCAATTCATATTTATAATACACACTATATCGACTAAATCATGACAGAGTTTTACATTGAACTCAAACTATAATTTATATTCTGAACATAAGATAATATTTTATCTCAAAAACCTGTTGTTGTGGTAAGATATGTGTATAAAATATAAAACATCGCATTACTTATATATAATAAACTATTCTGATTCTATATCATAAACAGTAACAAACGAAAACAAAATACCATTTTCATGTTTTATTTTATATGAGCAGCATCTTCAAATGCAATTTATAGCCATGCTTACAGGAAATAGGAACATAATATACATGTACTCATATGTATGCCGTTTACCATGTATTTCCCATTATATTCAATACAAATTGGATAACATTTACAGTCACGAGACAACTAAAGCATCTGTACTATATTATATTATATACTTTTTCAAGTATGGACGATCTGTGTACATTAACTGTTCGCCGCTCTACGCGAATTATTAATTATTTAAAAATAAGCATTTGGAATATATATTTTTTTATCAGTCTTATCACATACCAGTATCATTCTTATCAGTTGATATGTATGTAAATAATGTATTTGGTCTTTTAATTTCTAAGTAAACAATGTGTTCCATCATTTTATTTTAGCAGATTTTATTCTCAACTGATTTAATATACTCAATGTTAATTTAAAAAAAATCATTCATGTAAATTATGAGTGTAAAGGTTATTATTTATCAGTAACACACATAAAAGACAAATACTACAACATACATTGAACTATACATTAATATGCAAGTTATGTATTGAAAGAAAACTCATTAGTCTTAGACGTATGTACATTTTATATACAATATACTGATTACATGTATACCATATTATATAAACATATTAGATACAAACCAAATTATAATTAAATATGTCTCAGTAGGGTTACAGTTACAAGACAGATAATATTATGTAATTTAAAGGTCATAAGATATGATCAACAATCTATATTGAGTAGAACTAATGCTTTTATAAGTATCAGAAGCATGTACACTGATAGACGGACTATTATACTGATTTCATGCATATGTATAGCCCCTTTGTTAAGCACACAATATATAATTTTTATCTTGCAATATATTTCAATGAAGGTGGAAAGTATTATTTCTTTAATTTATGTTATATTTTTGACGTAAATGAACATCGCAGACATCACTTTGATTGAAATGGGTTCCGGTCATGACAAATGTGCATTACTCGTCCCCGGGAACGCGATCAAAAGAAATGCTGTCTTTGTATTTCTCGTCAGCGGAAATGCGAAAACTCATGAGCATCATTTGGAGAGAATTTAATTACTTGTTCGAGCGTCGCCCAACCCCAAATGCATTATTTCAATTTATATGATATGCTTTTATGAGGTGATTGTCGAGTAAAATCATCTTGAGTAAACCATTGGGATTGCTTTTCTTTGGTGCACTAAAGTAAACAAATGCTAACATAATCAAACAAAATCACAAAGAAATGTGTATCTTGTGTTTTGAAACATCGACCAATCTATTACGAATACCGTATAAGGTGATCGAATATCCGACCTTGAGTTGGTGTTACCCTATACCATGTCACACATATAAGTACAAAGAAACATTACCATCATAAAAGTAACGTTTAAACAAACAGAAACATGGTAACTGAGATGCGAGGCAATCAAGGAAGTAACTGAGAAAATGTGAATTCTAAACTTCACAACTGAACACCTGTGTTCTGACAGTTCTCTATATTACTGAAGTATGCTAGTGAGGCAGTAAATCAGTTTTCAAAATACAATCTGTACTCAGGGTTATACGATGACAAGTTTACTGACTATTAATTGCACATGATATGTCGTGGATGATATTGCTGATTTGAGGTATTTCAAACTGACGTTAATTTTATTTTAACGACCAAAATGCATGTTGTGAGAAATTCAGGAAGCCACATCACTGCTGATAATTTGTAACATCGTTCGAAATTTGATATAAAATAATTGTCACCTGGAGTAAAATAAGTAGCTAATTGAATCAATGTTGCCAAAGCAACGTGTATACATTAAACGTTCAATAAAGTAAACCATGATAATAATTACCATAATGAAATTATGTGCCCTACAGATCAATGACTAAGAAATAATACATTTTTTTGCAGTAGAATCAGTAAAATTTATATTTATCACAATATGCACGATAATTTGTTTACGACTGTATAAGTAGTTTTTATTGTTTGATATGATGTATTAATAATATGAAATACCTGTATTTTGAGGATAAGCACATCTGAAGTACTGTTGTTTGTGTTTAAAGCATGCATTTATTGGAACATATTGCAAGTTTTACGCATACTTCTGCTTTTATTTGTTTATAGCAAGCAATATACAATAAACATAAAAGACAAACTAAGCCCAAGTCCATAATTTCAGAAGAGGCATAGTTCAATTAACTGTAATTGGTCACATGTAAAGGTGAATACACTTGCAACTTTGGTCTTAAAATGTTGTAACAATTATTCACTTAAAAGCATACAAAAGAGTTCACTAGTCAAAGAAGTTTGCATAAATCATATACCTAACAATTTACCGGTAATTATAAATATGTTCGTAAGCATGTTGCAATGCTGCTAATTGAAATTTGAGTAAGGGTATTCCCTGAATAAATGAAACAGTGTACCCAAGATGTTTTACAGTTTATTGCATCATTACTTTCAAGCGGAAATTAATCATTATGTAAATTGGCTCAAGTTACTCGCAAAAGGAAACCCACGAAGCTTTTAAATTGCAGATCTGAACCCTAGATGGCAGAAGACATACGCTACCTGTGTTCGAAGCAGGTGCAAAAGAAAATGTTGTCATTTAGTTAATATGCAATACAGTGTGTCTAGATTGAACACACATTTTGAACATTGTATCGATGTTGTACGAGCTAACTGCGAGCTATAGCGAAAAGTCTAGGACATTACCGTCAAGGTAAGTATTTATTTGTTAAATAGACGCTGTAGTCGCCATTTAATAAGCTAAGTAAATAATTAAATGGCAAATGACTACTGGTATTTCATTATGTATTTTGTATATTACAAACTTTATTTCGCTTAAATGTTATATATAATGTTACACTTTAGAAGTATTATCGAGGAAACTCATAAACAAATATAAAGTCCTTTATTTTATCGAATTTAAATGTAAAACAGTATTAGAATAAAAACTTTAAAATAAAAGTAACGATGAAATAAACCATGTGAAGTATTTGTTAATTAATACTATTATCACGAAACAATACAAATTATTTTAAATAAAGATATTTGAAAATATGATCTCATTGTAAATAAGTACCGGCGTTATTTTTCAAATAAAAAAGTATGTAAAACCTGGTTATATAATAATACAGCGTATTAAAGAAAACAAAATTCATCGAAATTGTATTTGTACTCTAAATTCCTAATTATAACATGAGAAATGACTCATACTGTATTTAATTGTACACTCCTAGGTAGAAGTACAGATTTTGACACATTTGTGAGCAATTAATGAATTTATATCTGGTACATATGTAACTGCTTGCAAATGCAAACAAAATGTTAGTATCATTGTTATATTGGCATCAGCATGCCATACACCAGAAAATATTTTACATGAAATCATTTGAATCATATTATTTTCACCAAAAGTGATGACCGGTATATAGTATTCCATTTCAACTTCTTCACGCAGTTTGAGTCTTTAAATGCATATTTATCAGACGCACATGTAACTTTAATATATTTTCAATTGAAATGAGTATTTAAATGAAGCTGAAGACAAGTCATTAACGTCCTTGCTCGTTGTATTTCACGACATTGGACAATGTTGGATTGCTGCTGCCAATACGAATTATTCAAACTATAATAAAATATTGTGATTGTGATGCATTTTCTTCATTTCTGAAAAAGGTTAAAACCAAAACATAATACACGTAAGTGTAAATATAACTTTACAATTAAAAAGTGTTATGTAGTATTCGACAGTGACACGATTTAATGACACTCTGTATTATATAGTATGCCCAATTGCTTCTTATTTTCATCATTGTAATTATCATCAAGAACTGATTTTTGAAAATAACATGTAAAATATTGTATATATCATTCCCAAAGAAAACGCATTTTTCGTAATAGTTTATTTATACACAAAATACATACTACATCTATTAAAAAGCCATTCAATTCGATTCCGTCATTTTTGGTGCTTCATTATACAGGTATACCGTTGTACATGCTGAATATAAGTGTTACTTAATTACGAGTAAATGCAAAATAGTATGAGCCTAAATCCAGATGCACTAGCATATAGCTCTTAGTTTTCTAATTTGTCATAATTATATGTGTATGAATACTGCTTATTTATTTTGCTGGCTCCGCGCAAAACGGTCGTAACTGACATGTTACAAAAATGACTTTATATCATATTTTGTATTGATTTACCAATATCTATAACCTGTGAAAATATTAGCCCAATATTCTACCTTTAACTATGAGAAAAACATTAATTGGCATAAGGTCGTATCTGAAAATGGAATATTTATTTAGCGCAAAACGGTCGTAACTTATGTCTGTTTTTCACATAAATAAAAACATAAATAATCTGTAAGAAAGTGGTTATTTTATATAAGTAATTATATAACATCATAGATTACATCATTTTATCTTTGTTTTATAAACTTGATACTGATAACTGAGTGGTTTATAGTTGTTTAAAAACCGGGCCCGGCTAGCTAGTTGGTAGAGCGCTGGACTGTCAATCCGGGGATCGTGAGTTCGAATCAAGCCCGGCCACATAACTTGTGTGGGGATTGATCATGAAATTATTTCTACGGCCATTCTCTCCCTACCTCTGATTCAAGTAGGGCAGTTGTCAGTTACTGGCATAAGTATGTGCACTTAGTACTGGTAAACCGCTTAGATCGGCTAAGCTTGCCCAGGAAAAGTGTAAATAGGTTAACTGACCGCCGTGATATGACTAAAATACTGTTAAAAACGGCGAACAATCCAAATAAACAAACGAACAAACAAATAAACAAATGAACAAACAAACAAACAAACAGTTGTTAAAAAGAAAAATAATAATGTAGAGGGTAATTAATTATAACATTCTATTATGTGAAGATATAATATGAAATCAAACATGGAATCGACCTGTTATGTTTCTTGGCTGACAGTGCTTGGCGATTCATGATGTTTAGGCATGTTTGTTACATTTATATCATTATTTTTATAATTTTATGCATATGTCTCCTTTAAATTTTATTTAAAAAACAATTTTCTGGTATGGTTTTCACAGTTCTGTAAAACTGTGTCCATGCATGCATGAAAACAGTCCTATTTTATTGTGAAAAATTTGTCTTGATAACTTGATAATACATCCCAAAGCTAATACATACTATGTTTTCAAACTTTATCTGCATTTAATATTAAACAATTTTAATAATACATATTTTTCATTTTGAAAAATATATGTGTTTCAAGGCCAAAAAACAACTGCTACTGACAGTACTGACAATAATTATTATTTGATGCCGACTCTGGCAGTCTGCGACTTAAGATTGTGGTTGCTCTCCTAATCGACCTGAAACTAATTAAAATGCATTAATTCTTACAATTTTTGTAAAGATGGACCCACTTCAAGATTTGATGGTGATTTTGATTTATATTGTTAACCTGATGATAGATATAACGTTGTTAATGGGTACCAAAAGATATTCTTGATGATGATGGTTAAATGCTGATGAAGAGATGGGTGAAGATGTTGATAATGATGATATGTGTGCACATTTTTGTGATAAAATTGTTTACATGTTAGTGATAAGTGTGTAGATGTTAGTGATGAGAAGTATGTAGATGTTAGTGATGAGAAGTGTGTTGATGTTAGTGATGAGAAGTTTGTAGATGTTGGTGATAAGAAGTGTGTAGATGTTGGTGATAATACTGTTTAGCTGATCAAGATAATAAAGGTTTAATGTTAGTGATGGAAGTCTTTAGACAGTGATATTGGCGATGTTGTTGATTAGAAAGATGTAGATGTTGATGATGATACGGGTGTACATTTTGGTGGTGAGAAGTATGCTGCTAGCGATGAAAAATCATAATGATATTGGTTTTAGTAACAATAATCATTGATTTGTTAATGATTTTAATAGCGGTGATGTTATAGATAATAAGGATGATATAACTGTAAATGATGCTGATAATGATGATGAAGATAGTGGTGGGAGTGACAGTGATGAATAATTTATAGCAAACAATTAATATTGATACCAGACTGACTTGTTCTTTGTATTACATTATCAACTGTTTTGTCAAGCGCAACCAAGCACTACTGTAATTTAATTAACCCTGATCAACCATTTAGTACATGCATATTGTACCGACAACAGATTATACGAAATTAAGGAAATATGTTTCAAATGCCCAATGATTAAAATATCAAAACAAAAACAAGCTAGAAAGTACTCTGAGAGCACCGGGACCTCTGCCATGACAGTATAATCCCCAAACAAGTGCAACTAATGGATACTGCATGATTAGGGAAATTGTCCTTATAATAAAGTATCCTTTAAATCAATACAGTGATCCAGATCACTAATAAATGCAATCATGTGTTTACCTGCCCATATCTAACCTTCCCTGAAAAATTGAAATTACAAACAGACCAACAAATCAACAATGGCCAAACATAACCTCTTAGGCGGAGATACTAAACAGATCTTTGAAATTGCTGTCCACTTTTAAATAATCATATAATAATGTCATATTGTGCCCTTCTGTCATTATAGAAACTGCTGTTCACTGATCAATATTCATATTATGTTTAAAATAGTAAAAATGTTGTGTCAATAGATGCAAAATGTGTACATAATTGCTTGTAACAGATGTATATTAATGGAAGGCATAAATGCTCATCGGGGGATGTTCATATACCAGGTTTTTTCCCACCAAATATAATAACAACATTTATAGATTATATTTTCAGTATATACTAGAAAGAAATAATAATAAAAACTTCAATGATTTTAATATTTGAAGAAAAAAATCTAATTCATTTTTCAGATACGATCGTTTTGCACACACAAAAATAATTCCAACATTTAACAATTTATAGCGCAAAACGGTCGTAACTGGATATTTTTCAAACATCTCAGTTAACAATCATAACAACAAATATAAACTGATGTTTACTTCAAATTCATACAAAAACCATACTTCATGCAAAAGTTAAAGTCTGTATTGATAAAAACGAAAGTTTTTATTGGTTTTTCTGTTCTCCTGAAAACTTTTCAAAAAGTCAGTTTTGCGCTAAGCCCGCGATTTGTCAGCCGGTGTGTTGACCCATTAACGCCTCAACATCAACAACTCATGCCAAGTTTTATCGAAGAAGACTGAAAAAAATAATCCTTTGATGTTTTTAATTATCAAAACAAGATCTTCTGCTAAGTACTGTTTATTGGCGAACAAATCGGATCACATTGTTGTGGCCCAATACTTTCCTGGAACGGTAAATGTCGAACAGTGTATTATTTTAGCAACGGTAATTAATTGTTCCACGAATACTACATAAATGTTAACCAGTAGTCAATAAAATCCCTCTACGTTTAGTTTGTATTTATTATGCATTCCTTTTTTTCATTTGTATGTATTATAGTAAACACCTTAATAGAGTTTTAATGAGCTCTTAATCATCATGTCTATACTTTAATTGTGTCCACGAAACAACACATCTTAAAACAACACTATATACAGTTATCGAAAATGGGTGGAACTCTATTGATTACATTGCGAAATATTGCTAATACAAATTAACACCTACAAACTTTATCTAATTAAAAACAACCAATATAGAATATAATCAAAATATTATTAATTTAAGAGATTCTATATCTTTCTATGTCGTTCAATAGGAATAAACTAAAAATGTAACAAGTGTGAACGTAAATGGTGGCAAAATGGTTATATATGTAGTACATTATAAACAAGAAATATCTTTTAAAAGATATTCGGCGTATGTTGTAAATGTTTGTAAAGAATGTAAATTGATTATCCTACATGAATATTTAAAACTGATGCATAGATCGTTATTCTACATGCATTTAATATTATTTTTCGATATTATTAAAAATCAAATAAATAAGTAAATGTTCATTATCAAAATAGCGAACTCATATTTGTATGTGGCTAGCTCCTAAAACAGTAGTATGAAATGTTTTCATATATGAAATAAATAAAAAAGAATATCATAATTTCATGTCAAAGCAATGAACTGATGAACTGTCCCCTGTTTTAGATCAGTACTACTTGATTAACCCAAACAAGTCAGACTCATCTGCTCATGAACGGCAGTATGTTATATAATACAAAATAAATTAAGATCGTTACAATTACAAAGAAATATATAATATATATTATTACATTATTTAAGTATACACAGCATTTATTCATAGTATATGGTCTAGTTTTCATAGTCTATATAAAAATAATGTCTATTTGTAGATTGAATAGCCTCTACCCGAGAATTCGATAGAAACATCAGTATTTCACATGAAAAACAATGATGCAGAGCATCATAATGGCGCCGTGAAACTATAAAAAGTCCATATGTTTAAGATATCTTTATTATGTATGTGCAATTAACCGATCTTACTGCCACATATTTTCCATAAGTGAATCTTTTTTACTCTAAATAATGTATATAGTATTTGTCAGGCAAATCAAAATTTATTGCAAATTACACTGTTTTCCAAGAAAATAATAAATTAAGAATAAATAAAATCAATTATTTTTTCCTTCGAGACTAATGGCGGGAAATTTTCACAACATTTTATTGGATGTTGAGAAAGGTCAAAAGTTGGGTTAAACAGCTACGCCGAGAAATATAAGAATAAATTCCAAATGTCAAATATAATAACAACAAATTTTTTCAAGCATGAAGTCGTTTTCAAGTCGCTATCAAAGTTAAGCAAAATGGTCTTGATACAAAATCACATTTATTTTAATTCAAAATCCCATGTATTTACAATAAGGTATATATTACTCTACACTATGAACAAAAACAATAAATAATTTGAGATGAAAATTCATGTCTTCATTATAGTATGAGTGTTGAATTATTTGCCATTTATTGATCAGTGTGATCGAGTTATTCTGCCGAGTCTCTAACATGGTATTGATATTGCAGAATGATTGCCACCGCGTAACACACACTGTTCCTTTGATAATTAGTGTCACCGGGTCGGGACAAAATCAGTAAAGTACAGTTATTGTCTGAATAAAAAAGGTTTCAAATAAGTCAATGTTGAACTCCACATGTTATCGTTTTAAGCGTTGTTCGGGAATCGAAAGAGCAGTATGGGCTGAAAATACAGACCATGTTAGCGTAATTATAGCAAGCATTTCCTAATATTTCTTTTCAACATCATTATCCGAACAAAACAGACATGTCACATCGATAACATCCACGCTTTCATATTGTTCTAGAAATAGATTGATGATATTCATGATTTTTCTATTGACAATAATTAATTGATGTTGTTCAGAAAGTCGTTCGCGCATTTACTCGACGCATGGCGTGCGGTTAAGGCAAAGTCATGTCGTTAAATCGGTCGGAATAATGCAGATAATCTGCCTTGGCTCGAACAAGGTTTTCGGTATTACTTGACATTTTGTACCACAAAATGGCCCTTTGATCAAGTTGTTTGTATCGAATGTCTGATTATTGTTTAAGTTAAACAGGTTTGGCATACAAACAGTGTTGCATGTTATTTTTCTGTGTAGTGCAGTTGTTATGTATACGATCTCTTTTTTCAAAGTGCTATCGATAGTTCGAAAGATGACACGAACTGTTATATTGTATTTAAGGACACATTACAACTGTATATATTATTAACGGTTCTTATTTAAATAAGGCTTCATGATTTAGATGATTAAACAATCCAAACAATTGTTGGAACTGCTAGACTTTGAACGTTCCAAACGTATACTAACAGTGATCTTTATCCATGCACATGAACCCATCAACAGATACTAAAACAAGTGGGAAAAAACTCATAATATATACCTCGAGAAAAGTGAAATTATCTGCATGTTGAATTTAAATTATCAACAATGAAATTGTTTCTTAGTTTCATAATTATTTACGCAATAACCAAACACGTAACAGAAACAGCATTAAAAGTATAATTATTTGTATCTTGAATACGGGCTGTCAACTAAATATAATTTTTGTTTCATTATACTCTAAACACATAATATAGACGTCATTAAATTGTAAAAATAAAGGTAAAGTGTTTGTTTATTATAGTGTCACTCCTCGCGATTAAGGGCCAGCCAGTTTTGACTTATGAGACACCTTTACTGATGAACATCTTTACTCCCGATTCCTATTCTATATGCCGGGCGCTTGGCAGGAAGGCAATCGGTACCCCTTGATTTAACTAGCTGCTGGGTAGGCAACCGGCCATATCAGAAATCGCCCTGTGTAGGACTCGAACCTTCGACTCGATTTTTTCCTTCGAGACTACTGGCGGGAAATTTTCACAACATTTTATTGGATGTTGAGAAAGGTCAAAAGTTGGGTTAAACAGCTACGCCGAGAAATATAAGAATAAATTCCAAATGTCAAATATAATAACAACAAATTTTTTCAAGCATGAAGTCGTTATCAAGTCGCTATCAAAGTTAAGCAAAATGGTCTTGATACAAAATCACATTTATTTTAATTCAAAATCCCATGTATTTACAATAAGGTATATATTACTCTACACTATGAACAAAAACAATAAATAATTTGAGATGAAAATTCATGTCTTCATTATAGTATGAGTGTTGAATTATTTGCCATTTATTGATCAGTGTGATCGAGTTATTCTGCCGAGTCTCTAACATGGTATTGATATTGCAGAATGATTGCCACCGCGTAACAAACACTGTTCCTTTGATAATTAGTGTCACCGGGTCGGGACAAAATCAGTAAAGTACAGTTATTGTCTGAATAAAAAAGGTTTCAAATAAGTCAATGTTGAACTCCACATTTAATCGTTTTTTTAAGCGTTGTTCGGGAATCGAAAGAGCAGTATGGGCTGAAAATAAAGACCATGTTAGCGTAATTATAGCAAGCATTTCCTAATATTTCTTTTCAACATCATTATCCGAACAAAACAGACATGTCACATCGATAACATCCACGCTTTCATATTGTTCTAGAAATAGATTGATGATATTCATGATTTTTCTATTGACAATAATTAATTGATGTTGTTCAGAAAGTCGTTCGCGCATTTACTCGACGCATGGCGTGCGGTTAAGGCAAAGTCATGTCGTTAAATCGGTCGGAATAATGCAGATAATCTGCCTTGGCTCGAACAAGGTTTTCGGTATTACTTGACATTTTGTACCACAAAATGGCCCTTTGATCAAGTTGTTTGTATCGAATGTCTGATTATTGTTTAAGTTAAAGAGGTTTGGCAGACAAACAGTGTTGCATGTTATTTTTCTGTGTAGTGCAGTTGTTATGTATACGATCTCTTTTTTCAAAGTGCTATCGATAGTTCGAAAGATGACACGAACTGTTATATTGTATTTAAGGACACATTCAACTGTATATATTATTAACGGTTCTTATTTAAATAAGGCTTCATGATTTAGATGATTAAACAATCCAAACAATTGTTGGAACTGCTAGACTTTGAACGTTCCAAACGTATACTAACAGTGATCTTTATCCATGCACATGAACCCATCAACAGATACTAAAACAAGTGGGAAAAAACTCATAATATATACCTCGAGAAAAGTGAAAATATCTGCATGTTGAATTTAAATTATCAACAATGAAATTGTTTCTTAGTTTCATAATTATTTACGCAATAACCAAACACGTAACAGAAACAGCATTAAAAGTATAATTATTTGTATCTTGAATACGGGCTGTCAACTAAATATAATTTTTGTTTCATTATACTCTAAACACATAATATAGACGTCATTAAATTGTAAAAATAAAGGTAAAGTGTTTGTTTATTATAGTGTCACTCCTCGCGATTAAGGGCCAGCCAGTTTTGACTTATGAGACACCTTTACTGATGAACATCTTTACTCCCGATTCCTATTCTATATGCCGGGCGCTTGGCAGGAAGGCAATCGGTACCCCTTGATTTAACTAGCTGCTGGGTAGGCAACCGGCCATATCAGAAATCGCCCTGTGTAGGACTCGAACCTTCGACTCGATTTTTTCCTTCGAGACTACTGGCGGGAAATTTTCACAACATTTTATTGGATGTTGAGAAAGGTCAAAAGTTGGGTTAAACAGCTACGCCGAGAAATATAAGAATAAATTCCAAATGTCAAATATAATAACAACAAATTTTTTCAAGCATGAAGTCGTTATCAAGTCGCTATCAAAGTTAAGCAAAATGGTCTTGATACAAAATCACATTTATTTTAATTCAAAATCCCATGTATTTACAATAAGGTATATATTACTCTACACTATGAACAAAAACAATAAATAATTTGAGATGAAAATTCATGTCTTCATTATAGTATGAGTGTTGAATTATTTGCCATTTATTGATCAGTGTGATCGAGTTATTCTGCCGAGTCTCTAACATGGTATTGATATTGCAGAATGATTGCCACCGCGTAACACACACTGTTCCTTTGATAATTAGTGTCACCGGGTCGGGACAAAATCAGTAAAGTACAGTTATTGTCTGAATAAAAAAGGTTTCAAATAAGTCAATGTTGAACTCCACATGTTATCGTTTTAAGCGTTGTTCGGGAATCGAAAGAGCAGTATGGGCTGAAAATACAGACCATGTTAGCGTAATTATAGCAAGCATTTCCTAATATTTCTTTTCAACATCATTATCCGAACAAAACAGACATGTCACATCGATAACATCCACGCTTTCATATTGTTCTAGAAATAGATTGATGATATTCATGATTTTTCTATTGACAATAATTAATTGATGTTGTTCAGAAAGTCGTTCGCGCATTTACTCGACGCATGGCGTGCGGTTAAGGCAAAGTCATGTCGTTAAATCGGTCGGAATAATGCAGATAATCTGCCTTGGCTCGAACAAGGTTTTCGGTATTACTTGACATTTTGTACCACAAAATGGCCCTTTGATCAAGTTGTTTGTATCGAATGTCTGATTATTGTTTAAGTTAAACAGGTTTGGCATACAAACAGTGTTTTTTCATGTTATTTTTCTGTGTAGTGCAGTTGTTATGTATACGATCTCTTTTTTCAAAGTGCATATCGATAGTTCGAAAGATGACACGAACTGTTATATTGTATTTAAGGACACATTACAACTGTATATATTATTAACGGTTCTTATTTAAATAAGGCTTCATTATTTAGATGATTAAACAATCCAAAACAATTGTTGGAACTGCTAGACTTTGAACGTTCCAAACGTATACTAACAGTGATCTTTATCCATGCACATGAACCCATCAACAGATACTAAAACAAGTGGGAAAAAACTCATAATATATACCTCGAGAAAAGTGAAATTATCTGCATGTTGAATTTAAATTATCAACAATGAAATAGTTTCTTAGTTTCATAATTATTTACGCAATAACCAAACACGTAACAGAAACAGCATTAAAAGTATAATTATTTGTATCCTGAATACGGGCTGTCAACTAAATATAATTTTTGTTTCATTATACTTTAAACACATAATATAGATGTCATTAAATTGTAAAAATAAAGGTAAAGTGTTTGTTTATTATAGTGTCACCCCTCGCGATTAAGGGCCAGCCAGTTTTGACTTATGAGACACCTTTACTGATGAACATCTTGACTCCCGATTCCTATTCTATATGCCGGGCGCTTGGCAGGAAGGCAATCGGTACCCCTTGATTTAACTAGCTGCTGGGTAGGCAACCGGCCATATCAGAACTCGCCCTGTGTAGGACTCGAACCTTCGACCTCCCGCTCCGTGGGCGAACGCCCTAACCACTAGGCCACGTATGTGTATCTTGAAAACCATCGTCGAATACCCACTTGCGATATGCTGTTACACTCTATAATCATGATAAATGTAGTATACGTAATGAATATTCACTGGGTTACCGAGGAGGCTTAAAAACGACCTGTCCACAGAACCAGCTTGTTTGTTTCACGATGATTTTCACAAGACAGGAAGAATTTTGCAAACAAACTTCAAAGGTTTAGAGCAAATATAATAGCAAATCAGACAGTGTTAATGTGATATATATATATAGTATTTCTGGCATTCAAACAAACTGAAACTGACAGTGTTTTATTAAGCATGTGTGCCGTGCATATTTATGTCAAGGCGATTTCGCTTTGGTTTAAACATAATATAAGATTGTCCATGTATTTTTGGTAGTGATTTAGATATATTGCATTTATACAAAGAAATACTACTACTACTACTACTACTACTACTACTACTACTACTACTACTACTACTACTACTTCTACTACTACTACTGCTACTATAACTACTACTACTACTACTACTACTACTACTACTACTACTACTACTACTACTACTTCTACTATTACTCCTACTACTACTACTACTACTCATAATAATAATAATAATAATAAATAATTCCAACCAATTGGTGAATTATTGAACTTTTATATGTATTAGTGTACATGTGATTAATTTTTATGTTCACAAATATATGTACGTATGAATATATTTTATGACCTACACTTTACGTCTGTCCAAACAGCACATAAAATGGTACAGGGATGTGTACTTTTATTGCGATTCTGCGTTAAATAATTTCTAGATCGAGCTTTACACGGCTTTATGTCATTTGTCATATGTATCGTTTAATACAATTAAAGTTTACAAAAAGGATCGAATATGTTTCGACTTTTAGTATAACAATTAATTGCTACTAAAGCCTTATATGCACATGCTTTAAAAGATGTTATTGTTTTTGTTTTTCGTAAAAACTAAACTTTTTTGCCCGTAAGCAACAATCAATGATTCCATTTTTTATGTCATCTCTGCAAATACAATTCATTGGATGACAACGAAAGTATGTTTGTTATCTATTTATATTTATCTATTTATATGATATGTAATGAAAATTGGCTTTAAGGTTGGGCTGTACAACTAGTATTCAAGTGCGCGGAATATTCTCGTGCAAAAACCAATAAAAGGTCAACTTCATTTTTTTGTGCTATCAATGCTCCCTGCTCCTTTTCATTCCCGCTTTGTAACTAGATATCGCACTAGATATCTGCCAATTTCTATGTTTCACTTCTAGCGGTAGACTTAATTTCATATAAAGCAACTTGCGGCAGATTTTTAATGCAATTTCTCGGATATAGTACGTCGCCAATTAACTGCTGCATGAACTTACAGTAGTCAATGTGAAATGGAATAACCTCTGAGAAAGTGATAATGATCTTTGATAAATATTTATGCTCAGTTGTGAAATGGAGCCTTTAATATAAATAGCTTGATAGATCTATATGTGCCTTTAATTATTGCGTATTATATATGTAACTTAATGCCCGTAAGTATAAAGTTAATTTGTGCAAGTGCTGTCGAGATCTCAAGCAGCATAGACCAAATCGGTCTTAAATGTGACATGGTAAAACATAGTTTTTTACGAAAATAAATTTGTAATATTCGTAAAGCTACGTGCGTTTATAGTTGCGCACATTGCTAACATTGCACAATGCGTTGTTTCTCTTGGCTTTGCAATAAAATATACATCTGAAACGAAACGAAATGGACAACCATCTATAATTGGCCGCATATGAAAATACAACAGGTAACATTTAAACCGCTAAATATTACAGGATTTGAACACGGGAGGACTTTTTCATAGTTTTCTTTTATTTAAACATCGTTTGCCATAAGAGATGAACATGCTTATATTAATATATTACAATTTGCTAGTATTTGGTGAATAACAAATAACAGGAACTCGACAATTATTATTATTATTAGTATTATTATTATTATTATTATTATTAGTAGTAGTAGTAGTAGTAGTAGTAGTAGTAGTAGTAGTAGTAGTAGTAGTAGTAGTAGTAGTATTTACCACTATTGTTATTATTGTTATTATCAAAACTACTTAGCAATAATATTATTATAATCGTATTTGTTTTTGATTACACGATATCATATTGTATTGTTGAGATCATTAATACAATGTCAATTACACTATAAGTAAAATAATGGAACTGCAGCTGCCTTTGAAGCTGGGAAAATAATCACTAAACATTCTTAGACACTTGTTAGTGTATATGTATAATTTGCATATAGAAATAAAGAGAAAACTTCATAATCTAATTAAAATGATCTATTTTATCCTATTTCACGAAACATAAATGTGTTTACTGTGCTTGAAATGTACTTAAAATGAACCCATACACTTTAAGTAGGCCGATATAATATATAGCGCTTTGTTAGTTTAAACTATTTGTTTTTAGTTAAGTATAATTAATTATTACAGGAATTTGCGTTTTTCATCATAAAACCAAAAATATATCATTATTATCATTTATTATTCTTTAAAAATAATATTATTAAACATTAGATTATATCGACATACTCCATATAATTTCTCTATTGTATATTTGTATACGTTAGTATTTAAAGTCTTATAAGTAATTTGTGTAGTTTTTCTTTTATAATATAACAATTTATCATGATGTAAAACTTAGCGTTTAACGTACCCCAGGCTTAATTACTCGTATAAGATTAATATGAAACATTCCTGTCAACGATGCAAGTCTTGTATGCAAGCCTATTTATTTCCCGCATGACTGTACATATTAATTAACTTGTTACTTTTCCCTCTAGCAAAAACCCGCCTCAACGATTTATTACAATATTGCAAAATTTACCGCACATTTGAGCTTTTGAGCAACATGTCGACACTATGACAAATGTGTTGAGATTTTCATCGTTTGCATATCTATCTCATTTGCTTGACTGGACTGCGAACAAAACGTGTAGTAATTGGAACATAGTTAATTACAGTGCATTAAGGAGTCGAATATCGTTCCTTTTGATGATTTTGTTTCCTGCATTCATTTGTATATATAACGACTACTATGGTTTATTAGAAATAGCAACAGTGTTCCATATACAACGTACATTTTATTGAGAATGGAAACAGTATGAGTAAATAAGTATTGCAATCATCAAAAAATATAATAAAACTTTATGACTTATAAATACATGCGTATAACATTATTATACCATAATTTAATATGCATAAGCCGTAACAATTGTGCCATACATAAACTAACATACGCAGACCTTAGACTATTTGTAAAGCAATTGCACAGTTTTAACTAATAGATTTTTTTGAAATCGTATTTGTCTGAATTTTATTTTCTCTGTTCTTGATATATACGCATGTTTTTAAGGACATCGTCACAAGGAATCATAAATAAAACTTAATAATAATGTGAAGATACAAATCAAGGAATTAATAGGTGTTTATTAACAAGATACATAGATGAGATAGCAGTTTCGTTTTCATTTTGCAAAACTTGTCACAAGAATAATACAATATCAGATAAAATACTGGGTAATTTTATACATACAAGCCCGGTCGTTTGTTTTGTCACTGACCATTTGCAGTCTGCAGGATTCTACAGCATAAAGCACAAAGACATTAAGTACGAATCTAACAAAGGTCGTCGACCGAAAAACACATCTTCGTTCAATAATAGTCATTTATTTTGCATACGATCTCTATTGGCAACCAAATCTTGGCGTCTTGTTCAAATATACAATATACTATATTGATCTATATTGTTGTTTTACTGTAGATTACGAAGCAACCAGTGAAAATAACACACGAAGACGTCGTTAAATGCCAAAATACATTGAAGCTGATAGAAACCCGACTTCTTCGACTAAATCAGGTGGCACAAATGTGAGTTAAACTCTATAAACAAAACTTGCAGCGAAAAAAAGACATCTAATTAGTAAATTAAAAAAATTGAAGTTGGTAACAATTGATGCACGTATATGGTAAATTAATGTTTTCACAAGAAAATGGCAGTTATGAGAAAATGTGGAAAATAATATATTTCACAAGAAAATGGCAGTTATGAGAAAATGTGGAAACTAATATACTCAAACTGAAAACGCTTAAAATCTTAATTATTACCGTGAATTCAATGTTAAAGCTAATTCATATATTTTCTTGGTATTGTATTAGGTTTTGCAAATTTATCAAATATCAAATATCTTTTCTGCACAAGCTTTTTGAACAATTATATGTTTGATAGAACGATAAACTTAGACCGGATTGAAACTTGGAATTGCCTCAAATAATTTATATGAAAATAAAACATGGCATTGTCTTCATGAATCAACCGTTTTATTATCCAAATGAACAGACAAATATTTAAAAAATTTGCTTTTGTAACAAAAACCGGTTACAGAAAATTATTCATAGAAAATATGTTATTGCACGATATCTTATTGCATGTAATTTTGTGCTATCCATTGCAGATAATTTCCTCTGATGACACGCTGTTGGGAAATGAGACATTCACAGAGGTTTTGCTTTACAAAAACGCATTAATGACTGTGCATTTGTCTCCGACATCAAAGTGACACAACTGTTCTGTTGCAACATCAGTTGAATTGCAAATAATGTATATCAGAATCGTGGCTGAGCAGTCGATAAAGCTTTGAAAAAACGCGCACCTTGACTATTTGATGCTACTATAGATCTGTAAAATAAATCAAGTAAATCAAACGTAATATTGTAGTGCAAATACGCATAAAAAATGATTTGACAAACTCATAAAAGACTGTGTGAAATTGTGCTAATGTATTAGATATCTTCGATATAAATGATGTCTAATGAAACGGAGAGCGGCTATACGGAGTTAGGTCTGTACAAGGCGGGTATCCTCATCTGGAAGGTAGTTCCACCTATACTCATCTTGCTCGGAACAATCGGGAACATTCTCTCCATCATTGTCCTAACGCGTCGCTCCATCCGGGTGTCCACTACGGCGCTCTTCTTAACGGTTCTGGCGTGCTCCGATTTGCTAGTGCTGTATTCTGGGCTTCTGAGGCAGTGGTTGATATACTTGTTTGAAACTGACGTTCGACATGTAAGTGCGGCTGGATGCAAAATACACATGTGGTTAGTGTATAGTTCTCTTGATTTTTCCGCCTGGATCCTTATAGTGGTGACACTTGAACGAGTGGTTTCCGCTTGGCTGCCACATCGCGCCAGGACAGTATGCACTAAAAAGAGTGCGATGACATTTCTGTTAGCAATAGGTGTGTTTATATTAGCTTTAAATTCGCATATGTTATATGGTATGGTATTTAAAATAGCATACGATGAAAACAATAATCCATACGTGAAGAAGTGCAGGGAAATCAATGAAAGTTACTCTAATTTCTTCAACAAAGTCTGGCCGTGGATTGATTTATGTGTATTCTGTACTGTTCCCTTTGCAGTTATAGTAATAGGAAACGCATTAATATTGTTTAAAGTGTTACAAAGCAAGAAGAAAACCAAGTCAATGGTTGCGCCAACGCAGTCACCTAGATCACGTGGACAGCAACAGGGCAGTCGTCATGGGAAACAGTCCTCAATGACTGCCATGCTTTTTACGCTAAATATAGTTTTTCTCGTGAGCACTTCGCCAGTCAGCATTTATAACATCGGTTACGCGGACTGGGTCGTGGACGCAACTGTCGCTAAAATGGCGGAATTAGATTTCTGGTGGGCAGTTGTTAACATGTTTATGTACACCAACAACTCTCTTAACTTCTTACTATACTGTCTCAGTGGGACTAAATTCAGAAGAGAAGTTATTCGGTTGTTTACTTGGAGGAAAGGTACTCGACTGAACGACATAAATCTCGCGCAAAGCAACTACACGAGAACTCGATTCGACAATCACTCACAAAGTACTATGCTAACCTTTAGTCATTCGCCGAAATTACGCAATGGTCACGCTGGGGACAGAACACATAACGAAGACGGATACAACGGTAGTAACAGTCCGAATCATCTGCATCCGAATACGGCGTTTCAGATAGAAAACCAGAACAAGAATATCGGCTCTCGAACAAACAAAACTGATATTCAAACATTGTCAACGGAAGTGTAATTAATAATAACAACAACAACAACAATAAAAAAATGTTATTAATAATACTTTGTATTATTATCATCATCATCATCATCATCATCATCATCATTATCATCATCATCATCATCATCATCATCAGTATTATTATTATTATTATTATTATTATATAACAAAAACAATTATTATATAATTATTGTATTTGTATTTTTTTCTTTAAGTCATTGAAATGTATATATAGTGTATTATATCCGTAGATCTATACATACACAATGTGAATGGTTATCTATCATATCATGATCCTAATTTACAAACATGCGCATCTGATGTTGTATTTTATTTTGTTGATGTTAGAGAATGATGTATTTAATATATGTTGAACACAGTTGTATTAAACGACCTGCGTCACTTTGCCTCTGAAATGTCGATAGTCATGTATCAACTTTTCTTGTATGTGTTATCATAAAATAAATAATTTATCAATGATTCATTCACTAACTATTTTACATCCGCTGTAACGATGACCACGTTATCTTCTGAATCAGGGGAATTCAGCCAACACTGTATGTGATCTTCCTTTGACCAACTAGTCAAACGACAACACTTATATAAGGTGACAGGGTTGAATAATATAATTATTCACATTTATCATAACGTTGCACTTTTCTAGAACGGGGATCATATTCACCAACCTATTCTTAGAGTTTAGACATAAAAATAAAGACTATCTTAACACTTTTCTTTCTGAAAAGGCCGTTATCTTTTAGTTTACTTGGTATTCATTAAATCTAATAGTTGCATTGTTTACGTAAAACGATTTGTTAATCACATTCGCAACAGTAATACACCATATTTGCAAACACAAGATGTTATTCAGACTACCATTAAGTCCATTCTCTATTCTTAGTCTAAGAATGGGTGGACGAATATGAGTCCTCATCACGCAAAATGACTATAGAATACATAATACATAATACATATAGAATACATAATACATAATAATTGACGAGGCGCGTCGTGGGAAAACCGGGCTTAATGCATGTGCATAAAGTGTCGTCCCGGATTAGCACGTGCAGTCCGCACAGGCTAATCAAGGTCGGTACTTTCCGCTTGTATGGTATTTTCTCTTTCAATGAAGTCGCTTCTAAACATTAATCCCCTGTAGGCGGAAAGTGTCGTCACGGATCAGCCCGTGGGGACTGCACATGCTGATCCAGGACGACACTTTACGCACATGCATTAAGTCCGGTTGATATAATTTGTTGAGTACATGTTCACTGTTAATGTTAGAAACCGGGAGTTTTCTGTGAATACCAAATAAAATTCCATGTATTGCATTCGGTCCAAATGAAACTAATTAGGTAAACGTCAACATAGATTCGGTTACAAAAAAAATGATATTCTAATTATGTTCAGTCTTAATAAAATATAATACCAAATACGAAAACAATAGGACATTAAAAATAATATGTAAAGTAAATTAACAATGACAATATGCAAATCTAATTCCTACCTAGAAATTGAAAACCGCGCTAAAACATTAAAGCTTGTGGAGTGACTATGTCGAATAAGTAATTCTGCTTTTGCGCTGTATGTACACAGGCAGAGGGGGAAATATTCACGTTCATTATTGTTACATTACATGTATTTAATATATTGGACAATGTTTATATCGGCAGCCTTGGAGTGACTGGACAGTCACGAAAAAGGCAATATCAACCATTGCACGGGAAGCAGAGTCAGCCTCATTGTGGATCTGGCGAAACGATAATAATCATGGATAGGAGGCCGCAAGGCAGAGAATTAGGCAGCTCCTGCTTCAAGGCAGATGAAGCAGTGATAGCGCAAGCCTACCATCTCCAGACTAGAACTTGGCTACTCTAGTCCTCGCACCATATGAGGGCGTTGTTGGTAGCGCCGAAACGCCCGATGAATACGTCCCCAGCTGATGATGGAGAGGGTAGCAGCATTTGATGCTTTATCTTTCAGCTATCAATCCAAACATATATGCACCGCGTGACACACTACAACTCTATCCCGCTAAATAGCGTGTACATTATATAGAGCTTTCAAACGAGCACTATTATTCCTGTACAATACGTACGCAAGGGATGATTGGGAATACACAACACGTACGCAAGGGATGATTGGTAATACATACTAATGTAATTATTGCGCCAAACAGTCCGCGTCAAAGTACCCAGCAGGGCAGATTTGTGAAATACATCAGTGAAGCGATATTATATTAAGTAAATATAATAAGGAAATACTGGCGAAGTACGTAAATCCGGACATATCGAACCAGTCCGGAACATAAATAAATGAACGTACTTAGTTTCTACTTTACTTACAGTCACACATTTAAATTGCGTAAACTTATGAGTAAATAATTATAATAAGAGACATAGCGATTATTTTTCGTTGTTATTGACAGTGCTTACTTGTAATATAAAGGTAAAATGTGTCAATAAGCTTATCAATTTTAAAATTCAAATAAAGAATTCATGTAGATGTTTTATCAAACAACCGATGGTTGACTGGCCGTATGTTTCATATCAAGGGAGATTAAGAATACTAGAACGAGGCTTGCCGAGCCTTTATTTTCTTCGTGGTGAACCTAAGCATATTATGAAAGACCAGGGTCCATACTCCAGAAATATCTTAAGTTTGTCTTAAACTATTTTCACTTAAGTTCCAATTTTTGTCATATAATTTTTTTTAAACTGCATGCATATGTGTTAAACTCTCTATTGTTAAGAAAACAATAGGTAATAATAAGTTGATTTTTATAAACACTTAACACAATGCCATTTATGAATAAAAACATTATAATGAAAAATGAGATTTTACTTAAGATGTCTCTGGAATACGGCCCCATGTAGTTACCTGTTTATTTTCATTCAATAAGCCATTTTTTAACATTATATTCCAACTTCGTCTGCGTTGCTATTAATAAAACTCCAATGGAAAATTGTAACAAAATTTGACTGAAGTTAAAATTTATTATTAAAATTTAAAGTTGAAATTATTTAGGATTACAAAAGGGTATATTTAAAAGCATATATTCACTCGTTATTACGGCATATTAATACAGTGTATTATAAATTGACCTATAAATGAAAACGTCACAAACTTTATGCTACTTTGGTGATTGTAAGACATGTACGTGTATTTAAGATTTTATTAAGGACCTGTGTAAATACGTACCCAGTTTAATTTTCAAAGTGAAGTACTGTTCGGCATGGCCAACATGTACACAAGTACAGTTCCATATATCATTGGGAACATTTAGCGGAAAAGACATATCATTGAAGTTTGATGAAATCCATGTTGGATTGTTCCACGTGAATTACATTTTTAAGGTCTTGCTTATGCCGGATACATTTGGCGTTTTTTTGGCATTAAAGTTGGTAAATGTATCTACATAAACAAAACATGCATGCGCAAGTTTTTCTACATTAATGAATATGAGTAATTTATGTTTACATTAATGATATCAATACAGTTGCGAAGATTTGTTTACAATATATACCTGGCGTATATACATGGTTAGCAAATACATCGTTAGTCAAAACGTAGAAAGCATCCGATTGACATAATTCAATTATGTTTACCGCTGGACACCAAATGAACAGAATAATGAACGTTTTTTATTGCGAAGTAGTGCGAAGGTTGTTAATAATCTTCGCAAGTTGGCATTGTAGTGAAAATCGAATGCCATATTTATCGGGATTTCTGCGAATGTGTTAATGATCTGAGGATAAATATTTATGTTTTTACAGATCCCCAGGCAGTTATTTCTGGAGTTGAAAAGCAGAAAATTTCTTCACTTTCCCTGGCTTAGAGAAATAACTAGAAAAAAGTGATTGTTCAGCCTGATAAAATACACAGAGGCGGTGTTAATTCCGAGCTTTGAAATCTGTGCAATAAGACCGGGCATTTATTTGCCGTGCCAATTATGATATTGTTAGAGAGTGATCGAATGTTGTGGCCTGAGCGGGGAAATAAATATCTGTCCGATGTTGATTAATTGTGGGAAAACGATTGCTGATTAACGTCATACATTCTAACTGTATCTTCCGTGTTTATTAGAGAACACCTCCAATCTTTAATTTATACAGTTAGAATAATTATAGTAATATTAGAGTAATTATTTACTCGTATTTATAATATTATGCCAACATTATTTCGGAATTTTTATGAGGTAAGCCAGTCTTTTTTCTCATTATTTCATCAAATTTAAATTAGCATGTAACCGTATTATTATAGGATATATAATAAATATATGTATCTACAACATACATTATTTTATGTAAACAGAATTATTGTGTTATTCATTGCATTGTGATACGGCCTTTCGAATTATTTGGAAATATATTTTACATCAGTAGATAAACTATTTTAGATACCATTGTATTTTTCGTTTATGGAATGGTTCAATATATAAATATTATGGTAATAAATCGATATGTTTGGAATGTATGTTACACGAACAGATAAAACAATTATTTCAGATTTGTTTTATTTTATATCAGTTTATTTATTTAGGCTTATTTATATCACACGGTACGAGATCTATATTTTTCGGCGTAGCTGTCTAAGATCACGTTTGACCTAGATTTCTTGCGATAATTATGCAGCTGGAAAATTGAATGCCAATAGAATTGCCAAATTTTCTAATTTTAGGGAATGCAAACTTACAACAATAGTTTAATGTATACCAATAACTGTTGCATACTTTTGGGGATTAAAATTTACATAATTGTTTACACAAGCGGTTAAAATTATGTTATAAACATTTCTTCGACATAAACTCTAGAACTGAACACAATTAAGAACAATATTACTCATTGTATGTATGATCATAATGTTATATTCATTCACATAATGAAATAACTATTTTGTTTAGCCTACACAATCGGCGCGCTCAATAAATAGCAATTATATTGCTACAATTCATGGGCACGACAGTCGGTCACAACGTACAATGTTGCCTGTTGAGCTTGCGTTACGTACGTCTGACTGTCAATAGTGTTAAGGTTTCTTGTGACAAGCACAAAATATAAGGTGGTACATTTCTGGTATTTTTCTGATAAAGAAGCAAAAAATATTAGCAAACTTGATGGAGCTTATATTTCCCATTATTTTATCATTGTGTAAAAATATCATTGTACGTTGTGACCGACCGTCGTGCCCGTGAATTAATTCTAGCGAGTACAACACACTCCAGACCATGCAGCTGAGAGTGAATCATTCTGAAAATAGCGCGCAGTAAAGCTGTCAGTGTTAATACACACGCATCAATTAGCGTCCGAAGAATCCTAAACCCGAGACTTTCAATAAATGGGCAGTTTATATGTATAAACTTACAAAACATGTTAATTTATATTTGAATAGTGGTTGCGTATTATTAAGAATTATTTATAACCGCACCTGTGTATCAATTTCGCCAGTAGATGTTATTCAAGTTATGCAAATGTTCAACATTTTTATATAAGTAAAATGTGGTGAAAGAAGTCTCGTAAATACGTCGAAATGTTATTCATGTTACTTTAACTTCATTTGCGTAGCATGAATACACTGTGCAATAATGAATGATACATATAGTATATTATTTCACATAACTATGAACACTTTTCTGATATATATAATAATTTTCATTCGTTCCCGCTTTTATTTTCGGACAATGTTAATTTGTTAAATTTGGCTGACAAATTCATGTATCAATTATGTTTACGTAAATTAGACCTACTAGTATTTAGGATATTCATGTATCACTGGTGAAAACATGAGTGGTATATGATCGGTTTATACACGGTATATTAATAATGATTGAGTATATCTCAAATTAATTTTGGGGCCGATACGTTTTCTTATGGTGTCCGAAAAATCTCGTGTCCGAGAAGTCTCCTTAGTAGGGACCGAACAATCTGGGGGTCCGAGAAGTCTCCTTAGTAGGGACCGAAAAATCTGGGGGTCCGAGAAGTCTCCTTAGTAGGGACCGAAAAATCTGGGGGTCCGAGAAGTCTCCTTAGCAGGATCTGAAAAATCTGAGGTCGAGAAGTCACGTAACAAATCTTCTTTGTCCTCTTGTATTATGTTTAGGGCAAAAAATGGCATCTCAATATTAATTTTAACGCCGATTGTCTTTTTTTAAAGACATTTCTTGTTTACAATACTACGCAAATTACTGAGTTACTGGAGTAATTTGACGACAATGTTATTATAACAGACACTAGAACCTAAGGTGCTGAATCTCCGATTACAAGGCGGTTATTTGTGTGTTATTGATAACTCTATTTACATGTTTCTTGACCGGTAGAATAAATTGATTACTGGTACTTGTGCGGTACAATTCTCCTTGGTAAGCGTGTAATTAACCAGCGTTATTTTTATGCAATTACCGAAGTATGCATAACTTATTAGGTAATTAGTATCCGTTATCTCACTGAGAATTAAATCAATCAACGTGGTCGAGAAAAGCATATGCATGACCACAATCTCCCTGCAATTTGTAATATCTGTAATGCTGTATTTTTGTCATGAAAATAAATCTCAAGGATTTGTAGATTCAATAGCATTTTTCGCCTGCGCTTCCCAGGTGTGTTCTACTTGTAGTTTTGCATGTTCAAATGTATGAAGATCCGGTATTTCTCAATTAAACTTATGACCGAAAGTCGATGCCCAGCGCATGCAATTTAGTCCATTAATCGCTTTTCTGAACTTTCCAAAAGCTTCATTCCTCGCTAATTAACATTCCATTGAAACAAGTTTCAAATATTAATGGAACTGGTCTGTTTTCTGTTATAGTGAATAAACTATACATAAACATAGGAGGCGACTGCGTGATAATACATTGCTTTTTTATTTGTGTATAACCAAAACAGTGATTTATGCTGGTTATATTTTCTTGGCTTTAAATTTGCAAAAGCACTAACAAATACAGACCGGTGCCTTGATGAACAGAAATATTAAAAGCAAAATAGTCAATATACACGGCGAGTTACTTAATGCTGTCGAAAGATAAAAAAGAGACGGTGAAGAACAAACACTGTCATTTAATGTAGCGAATATAAACGGCGGCCAATAAGTTGGGAAATCACTAAATAATACTTTAATGTATCTTGTCGGATGCTCTTACACTGTAGCATTTTTTAGATGGATGGTCAGTACCAGCAATGACTATTATGCATTTTACGAGATCAGATAATGTTATTCGTGGGGTGAAAATGTCATGTCCTCTGGAGGATGAGTGTTGAAATACGATATAAATAATATTAATGTCGCCCACTGTGGATAACCTATTAGTGTCATTGAAAATTGTCCTTGTGGAGTATTCATCAAAAAACCATACACAATAATGGTTTT
Organism: Congeria kusceri; assembly: GCA_027627225.1. Taxonomy (NCBI): domain Eukaryota; kingdom Metazoa; phylum Mollusca; class Bivalvia; order Myida; family Dreissenidae; genus Congeria; species Congeria kusceri. The sequence continues at coordinate 50,499,296 of CM051025.1, read as the reverse complement.
GGAGAAATATTAGATAAGACAGGCGACAAATAAAGCGCATCGATTGAACCGAGGCTATGACGGAAACGATTGTATTGTGGTCTATGTAAAAATTGTAATGGTCATATGTTTTTACGTTGATACTTACGAATAAATTAAAAAACAATTTTAAAATTGTGAAACAGATGAACAAAATAAAACCTGTATAAACGGTCATAACTTGAAAAGTTCTGTTAGAAGGCTACCGTACACGTCAAGAACGTGACGCTGTTCTCACAGTCGTCTTTAATGCTTGAACATTCAGTATTAACTCAGTCGTATCAGATCATGTGATATTTGCTTGTTCGATCTGTTGTTGAACAACAACTGATCCGCTAATTGACTGGCTTTATTGTTCTGGTTTCTCATTAGCTGTAATAATATTGTTCTGGAAAAGTACGAAGAACCGCGAGCTTTCCTACATTATTGATAATCTATCTCTGATGTTTGGCTGGTCGTTTTGTCTATGATACATATTTTGAGATGTTTGAAACGTAGTATTACATTTATTGGGCGGAATGTTGCATACAATATATTTTTAGTGTTTTTACATAATAGGGATTCATTCCATATTAGTCGGTCGTACTATATAAACATGTTGTTTTCTCGCATAATTTTGAAACTTTGGCTAAAATCCTACATTTGTTTCTTTGAACACTAATAATAAAGAAATGTATTATTTTCAGGTACAAAACTGCAGGCAGTAAATAACCAGGGACGTCGTGACTTCGTTCAGCTCATAAACCGTTGAGACAGTCTGTAAGCAATGACTAATTACACAGAGCTGCCCCTATACAAGTCAGGAATTCTTATATGGAAAGTAGTTCCACCCATACTCATCCTGCTTGGAACAATCGGTAATAGCCTATCTATCCTTGTTCTAACACGAAAGTCTATCCGTGAATCTACAACTTCACTGTTCCTGACAGTTCTAGCATGCTCCGATCTTCTCGTTCTATACTCGGGTCTGCTAAGACAGTGGCTTCTTTATTTATTCGAAACGGATGTTCGACACGTGGGCGAATTCGGATGTAAACTAAACATCTGGCTTGTTTACAGCTCTCTGGACTTTTCGGCATGGATACTTATAGCTGTGACGCTTGAAAGAGTTATAGCCGCCTGGTTGCCACATCGGGCCCGAACGGTATGCACTAAAAAGAGCGCTATTGCTTTCTTGATCGGAATATGTGTGTTTATTTTAACGCTGAATTCCCATTTACTGTATGGTGTTGTCTTCAAAGTCACCACAGCTCCCGATGGAACGGAAGTTTTCAAAAAGTGTACAGAGATCAATGCGGATTATTATCGTTTCTTTAACAAAGTATGGCCATGGATCGACTTGTGTGCTTTCTGTGTTGTGCCTTTCTCGGTCATTGTCATTGGAAATGCATTGATTTTAATCCGGGTACTTCAGAGCCAGAAGAAAACGCAATCGTCGATAGCGCCTGCGCTATCACCTCGGCCTCGGGGTCAAGGAGGTCGCCACGGGAAACAGTCTTCTATGACAGCTATGTTGTTCACCTTAAATATTGTATTTCTTTTAAGCACATCGCCTGTAAGCGTCTACAACATTGGTTATGCATACTGGGTGACCGACGCCTCGGACAAAAAGGTTGCAGAACTTGATTTCTGGTGGGCTGTCGTGAACATGTTTATGTACACAAATAACTCATTAAACTTCTTACTCTATTGTTTGAGTGGCACAAAGTTCCGAAGAGAATTCTTAAGAATGGTGTCCATAACAAAGCGTCCATTGATGAATACGTTTCATGGCACGCCGCGAAGTAAGTACTCGGGAACACATTATGAACAACCTACACAAATGCATTCCAAAGATATTTGGTTACCAAATGACCAACCGGATAACAAGAAAGAGCATGCCCCACATTCAACCAAGATAGATGAACAGCAAAATGGGAAAATCTCACCCGAAGTGTGCAACAGCGTGCACCCAAATTATGCCCTTAAATTGGGACAAATAAATGATAACAGTGAACCCGATAACGGTCCTAAAAGTAATACAAACACTATTGAAGTCCAGGAATGCTCAGAAGCATAGAACAATATAATTTATGTCTTTGTTTATGTATTTGGTATTTAAGAGATGAATTTTGTACATTCAATTAATAACATGATTGTGTTATTGTGTAATGCTATTGTGCTCTTTTATGCATTAGATTATATATAAATTTCCAGTCACAATTTGTTGCAAATGTAATTGTTCAGTTTTAAGTAATATAGGTATTGAATGATTTTGTAACATTAGAATATCTTGTCAATGTTAAAGGGAAGCTAATGTTGCACATATGCACATAGATTCGTTGTCAATATCAACAGAATATAACAGAACAGAAAATTGTATTTGAAAATTGAGTCCTCAAGCCAGTAATGCATAACATATATTAGTACATCTAACTATTGTTGGCGATTTGCTCCGCAGTAGAAATAAAAATACATTGATACAAATTCATATACAAGTAGGTCCTATATTGCTGTTATTATTCGTATATAACAATTCACAGAACCGAAAAAATAGAAGTTTCGTATTCTTGGCATAATACCAAAACACACTTTGCACACGTTTAATGTATGTATGTCATCAGATTTGAGAACAATGATATAAAATTTTCACCTTTGACTCAAATAAATGGAATAAGTCACTGGCAAGACAATGGCCAAATACCTATTTTGTAATTGGTAATTAAGAATATAAAATCCCTTTCTGACATCTGCTACTTTTGACAAGCAGTAGTCCAGGATAAGTGAGGATAAAATGCTAACTCCATGTGTTTATGTAGGCCTACATTTGTCACATTTATTGCTATTCCTCTACATGAAATATCTCATCTTTTAAGAGGCCTTCTTTTTAGCGCACCTGAGCACAACGTGCTCATGGTGAGCTTTTGTGATCGCCTTTTGTTTGTCGTCCGTCGTGAATCGTGAGTCGTGCATCATGAATCGTTCGTTGTCAACATTTACCTTGTGAACACTCTAGAGGCAACATTAATTGGCCAATCTTCATGAAACTTGGTCAGAACATTTGTCCCAATGACATCTCGGCCGAGTTCGAAACTGGGTCATGTGGGGTCAAAACTAGGTCACTGGGTCAGATTGAAGAAAAGGCTTGTGAACACTTCAGAGTCCAGCCTTCATCGTGTGTGTCACGGCATCGCGGATGACTAGCGCTCTCCCAACTGAGCGAGCTGGTCGGTACTGCTAGCGCTGTACGAACTGAGCTAGCGGGCGGTACTCACCGAATTGAATCTTTGAAATTGTCTGCTCGGGCATATGGTTTTCAACCGCAGCCCCGAGGATAAATAAACTTACTGGTCGACACTCTAGAAGTCACATTTTTTGCCCGATCAACATGTAACTTGCTCAGAACATTTGTTCTAAAGATATCTTTGCAGAGTTCGCAAATGGTTCCGATCCGTTGAAAACCATGGTCGCCAAGGGGGCGGGGCAGTTTTCCTTATATGGCCATATATAAAGCTTGTGGACTCTTTAGAGTCACAATTTTTGCCCAATCAACATAAAACTTGCTCAGAAACTTAGTTCTTATGATATCTCGGCCGAGTTCGAAAATAGGTCCGCTCCATTTAAAAACATGGCCTCCAGGGGGCGGTGCAGCTTTCCTTATATGGCTATAGAAAAATCTTGTGGACACTCTAGAAGTCACATTTTTTGCCTAATCAACATTAAACTTGCTCACAACATTTGTTCTTATGATATCTCGGCCGAGTTCAAAAATGGTTCCCCCTCCGTTGAAATACATGGCCACCAGGGGGGGGGGGGAGTTTCAGGTTTCCTTATATGGCTATAGGAAAAGCTTGTGAACACTCTAAGTCACATTTTCTGAAGATATCTTGGCCGAGTTCAAAAATGGTTCCGGTCCGGTGAAAAACATGGCCGCCGGGGGGGGGGGGGCAGTTTTCCTTATGTGGCTAATGGAAAAGCTTGTGAACACTCTAGACGTCACATTTTTTTTGCCCAATCTTCATTCTTCATGAAACGTGGTCAGAATATTTTTCCCAATGATATCTCAGCCGAGCTCGAATCTGGGTCATCTGGGGTCAAAAACTAGGTCACTCGGTCAAATTGAATAAAAAGCTTGTTAACACTTTAGAAGTCACTTTTTTTTTCTTTTTTTTTTTTTTTTTCTTAGTGTACTGTAGCCTATCTCATAGGCATAAGATTACTTCTATAAGTTCCATACACACTACATGGAACTAAATTTGACAATTCAAAGACCTATTCTCTCTGGACATTGTTCACCGCATAGGTATCAGAACCTTATTTTTGTATATGAAACACTATAAATTTATTTTATTAAATACCACTTTGACCCAGTGGTTAAATTTTACTAACACACCTTTCTAGATAATCAAAATAGCCTTATACCACTATTTAAGGCATTGTTCTAAATGCCTATGTCTAAAGACCCCAACAAACTCTATGAATTTTCAATAGATTCATAGGGTTGAATAACTCGATGAAGAACTCTGCATACACTACCCATATGCAGGCCACGTATTAAGTTATTTATTCCTCTAGGCAGCAAACAATCCTTATAAATAATAGAAATACTTTAAAATATTAATATTTTCATGTAAACGTTTTTTTTATATGAATTTTGGGTGAACCGCACCCATTTCTATAGTAAATAACACATTATACATGTGCTGTGACCTTCAGAAACATGCCCGTTTCTGATTGGCAACAGTCACTTACGCCCAATTGAAGAAGGTCAATCCGTTTTTGGTAAATTTGTCGTATATTTCGACTTTAAACTGCTATTTCCATCGTCTAGCACATTCGTAGTACCTTGAATCCTCCCAACTTAATTATTTTAGGTATCTACTACCTATACAAGGTGTTGGTTCACCAAAATACGCTATATTATAATAATTATTAAAGCCCAAACTTGGACACTTTTTGTAAAAAGTCACCGCGTGACCGGTTTTCAATTCTCAATGACTTTACAACATAAAGTTAACATCCTATCGCTCTCCTAACCCATGCATGTTTTAATATGCTATAGTATGACCCCTGTGGCATATGATAATTACAATTCGAAGTAAAAAGTTATCAAATAACTTTTATTTTAACACACAAAATCATTAAAGTTTTCATAAACGTAAACACGATAGCAATACCTTGACTGTGACGTCACGCGCACACCTCCAATTTCGATTGGCCGACCGATTTTCCCTTGCCTCTCTAAATAGGTCAATCTGTTTTTAACGTTGTTTTAGCACAGAAACTCAGCTGTTTTATTGCTACTTTGTATTCTTATATACATACTTGTTCAACACGTAGAATTTAGTAATCATAATAAATAGTGAATATTCTACAAAGTAACATACACAATAATGTTAACATATATCGTTGTGTCATTAATATAATACAGAGTACCATTTAAATGGTGGGTTATTAACACTTTTGTGTATTATATATACTGTGATTTTTATCCCCACATAGATTTTTAAAATTATGGCACCGTATCCACACTGCAATCTTTATATACGTTGTGAATTCCCATAGTGGAATAGTTATAATAACTGTGATACTATGTTAAGCAGTGTGCTCGGGCAATGGTTTATAACCGAATTCCCGAGGGTAAACAACCTAACATCGTCGTCGACATTTTTGCCCAATCTTCCTGAAACTTGGTCAGAGCATTTGTCTTAATGATATCTCGGACGAGTTCGAATCTGGGTCATGTGGGGTGAAAAACTAAGTCACTAGTTCAAATTGAAGAAAAAGCTTGTTAACACTTTAGAAGTCCAATTTTTGTCCAATCTTCATAAAACTTGATCATAACATTTGTCCCAATGATATCTCGGCCGAGTTCGAATCTGGGTTATGTGGGGTCAAAAACGAGGTCACTACGTCAAATTGAAGAAAAGCTTGTTAACACTCTCGAAGTCACATTTTTTGCCCAATCTTCGTGAAACTTGGTTAAAACATTTGTCCCATTGATATCTCGACCGAGTTCGAATCTGATTTATGTGGAGTCAAAAACTAGGTCAATAGATCAAATTGAAGAAAAAGCTTGTTAACACTCTAGAAGTGACATTTTTTGCCCAATCTTCGTGAAACTTGGTAAGAACATTTGTCCCAATGATATCTCGGCTGAGTTTGAATCGGGTTATGTGGGCTCAAAAACTAGGTCACTAGATCAAATTGAAGAAAAAGCTTGTTAACACTCTAGAAGTCACATTTTTTTCCCAATCTTCATGAAAATTGGTCAGAAAATTTTTCCTAAAGGTATATCGGCCGAGTTTGAATCTGGGTTATGTGGGGTGAAAAACTAGGTCACTAGGTCAAATTGAAGAAAAAGATTGTTAACACCCTAGTAGTTACATTATTGGCTTAATCGTCATGAAACTTGGTCAGAACATTTGTCCCAGTGGTATCTCGGCCGAGTTCGAATCTAGGTCATTTGGGGTCAAAACCTCGGTCACTAGGTCAAATTGAAGAAAAAGCTTCAATTTCAATATGTACTTCAAAATTATGAATGTCTGTTGTCACTTAATTTTTTCAAACCACGATGATTAAAGCCGCATTTCCATCAGTCCGTATCAGTATATCCATATCCGTATAAAAATCTAACACATGGAAAATTGCTCGACTAATGAAACTCAGGTGAGCGACCCAGGGCCATTTGGCCCTCTTGTTTAACTATGATTTATGTTTTGTTTATACATGTATATACTCTCATTCCTGTGTCAGCGCAAAATGTATCAATAAAACGTTCTTTCTGGAGCTTTATAGAGAATACTAGGCTAGTGGTGAATAAAGGTAAATTTATTTAGCGAGGCTTAGAAAACATGAACCACGTGCCTTGGCGAGTGGTTCACGGTTTAGTGCCGAGCAAATAAACTTATATTTAATCAACACTTACCTGGTATTCTATTTATCCCATCATTTTCTGTATTTATTTTGAAAATAAACGAAAAAAAGCACAAAATGATACGAAAAAAATGACGTCACGACAAATAACAAAATGACGTCAATATACTGCGCGTGTTTGCTGTGAAAATACAGCCAAGTTTTCCCATGGGGTGTTATTTCGTCAATGCAGGCTTGATGATGGGATAAAAGACTGTTTCCGCACAATTTGCAACACCATCTACAAACAAAAAACATTCTATATAAAGTATATTATTGGAAACAAGTTAGCTTCGTTCACAATGTACAAGTCCTAAAAATCATTTATAGCAGCAGGAAAATGTGTAGAACCTGTTATATCCCCACTCTTATACCGATATCACATGGAACATAATCCGTTAATCCATTTATAACAAACACATAATTTTAGGTTTAATACGACCTCGTTATATATTAACTTGTGCACCAATTCGTTCATCGCAACAGTCTACCTTATGAAATTCCTTTTCAAAATCGCCATATAGACAATTAAAAAAACGCCTATGTTTAGAGATACGTTTGAATAATCCATTAAGCTTTGCAGGGAAAATGAACTACATGTATTAACAGTAGAATTATACTATCCCTATTAATGATGTAGACATATAATAGCATTCGTTAACATACGAGAAAATGTGAGGTTCAATATGGTTTAACCGGTGTGCTAGAGTAAATATATCACCGATTTGAACAGCTGTTTGCTGATTACCTAATAAAGGAGGCAAATATATGCCAGCTTATTAAGCAGACATGCGTGGCCAACAGAAGTAAACCATTAACATATAATTATAAATTACTAGAAAACCGTTACGCGCAAATCTCTTGGGACAACTCTTTATTAGAGCTTCAAATACACTTTTTTTGCATTATTTCGATTATTCCATTATCATTTATACGCTAGTTTAGCGTTAAGTGACACGATAATGAAACGACTTAATGTTGGCTTTTCATTCGAAATTGGTTAAATACAAGCTCTATGACATATTAAATAATGCATGTATCATTTGCAGCGTAGACAGTACAATGCGAAACAAATATGTTTGTTACTATGACAACATATGCGTCTCTTCCTATAATTAATCAATTCTAGAAAAAATATCAAAATATAAGAATCGTACATGTATGTCGATTACATAACATTTTATGTCAAGCATATTATACGATTTACATAAGCAAACAATGTGCAAGAACAAACAGCTAGGTACATTAAATTGAATATATAAAAAAAATACAAATACACCTACAAAGCGGTGCATAATATACATTTAAATTATGCTTAAACATATTTACGAACACGTTAAAAAGTCCATAGGCCATGTAAAATTGAATTTAGCATTGAACTAGATCACGTCCTCTTATCGTGTTTAAGTGTATATTCGTCATTAAATTGTCCTGATTGTTTAGAATATAACGTTATTACACAATGTCTTTACACTTTTGGGTCTGGTAAAAGATTTCAGATTGTCAGCTAATAAGGACATTGCACGAACTGAACTTAGATTGGTTGTTACAGACTTGTTGGCATAGGATAGAATAACACTCGCAAGCTATAAGATGATTATTTTAGCTTCATGGTAACACGTGTCACAGTATCTTACTTTGAAATCTTAGATGAAGGAGACTGAAGGAAAACATAAGCAATTAGGTAATTGGCGATTGCAATAACATGTTACAAGATACTTAATGAAACAATTATCGATTAAGTATGGTCACATTTTACGAGGTAAAACATGCAATAAAATGGACCACGTAAAAATGACCAATTCATAGATTGGCAACTTCAATATTCCCCCGATTGAGTCACATATTATAAAAATGAAAAGAACATATATACTAAAAAAACGACACTTTGTTGTATAAAAGGAATGCTTCGTTTGATCTTTGTTTGTATTTCTGAAAAAAACAACAACAAGTTTTTCAATAATAATAGCGTTACTATACCCTACAATGTTTATAATTCAGTCTGAAGAACCTAGAAGTTAGCGCGACAGACTTTTATTATAGAGGTCTAATGTTCGAACCCTGTCTGATGCACTTCTTTGATCATTGTGTACTTTATTGTAATATATTTGGACTTGTTATTCGTGAGTGTGTGCAGTCTAGAGATTGTATACCGTTTGTTTTCAAAAATACCCAAAATCTGTTAATAAGACCCTTAAAGCTAGTATATGAATTACAATTCGATATTCACAAAATGAATGTAGTAATGAAAATAAAACATTTTACAGCATGTCTTCATATTGAAAAACATAAAATAATAAAATTAAATAACGGATTTTGTCTCATCACCAGGTTCACATTTAGGATAGAGAAAATAATGTGTAAACGCACATTTTCAAATGTCTCGTTTCATTCATGCGAGTAATATCGAAATTTTCTAAAGAACGCACTTGTTTGTTATTTAAGGATTGAATTTAATTTTGGTTGCGTTCATGCGATTATAAACGCAATGGTCCAGCTGGCAAATCCATGATGCGCGCTAGCGCTTCATGGATAATTTGCCAGTTTGACCATTGCGTTCATAATCGCATGAACGCAACCAAAATTAATTTCAATCCTTATATTAACATTTTATTTGAGATGATTTCATATTATTTTTGTTTAACATGCATTTCATTGCCATTCTAAGAGAAATATCACGCACAGCAGTTTTCTTATCGGAACAGCGAAGTGCCGCCCCTTGTAACCGAACTACACAAAATATAATGCAAACTACGATTAATAAAATAGTTCCCTACAAAAATGTAATTTTCTCCTTATATCCATATTTTCACTCGGCAAGCAAAATGCAAAACAATCCACAAATGACATCACTAAACAAGTGATGACGTGTAAGCTAGGCCATCGATCAATAGCATCCACACGGGCGTATCTAAGCTCTTGTCTTTGACTGGGCATAACATGTATTAGAAAGGATAACATTTTAATATAAATCTCAAAATGTATTTTTTTATTAGTGTACATGCTAAACAATTCATCATTATTAACTGTGATGTAAATGCACAATAAATTAGACGATCTAAATGCATCTAGTAAATAGACACATCAATGTGAAATCATATCCATTTTAAAGCTACGTTCCTGAACCGATTATACGTCATGGATATTCTCTGTGGTCGCTTCTAAGAAAAGTAATGTTTACCTAAAATACCATAACATGTACATATTACTTGCTACCGAAATGGCTTTGTTTAATAATATCACTTGTAGACCTTGCATGATAAAATACTATCAAGCAAAAGTGAAAAAATTGTCAAATTGATTTTTGTAGAAGAAGAACTGGAACGAAATGTTCATGTATATTAATTATAAAAACATTTAATCAAACGTCAACAATAAATGCAAAAAAGAGTACATTGAACAGTATAAGACATCTTAGTTCATGTAAATATTCTTGTTGAAATAAAATTTGCATAAAAATAGGACACACAGATATTACTACGCCGGTGATAAGGCACTGCGTTCATACGAGTATCAATGCATATTAAAATGCATATCAATGCATATTCACTTCCGTATTAAAATGCCTAGTCAATGTAGATATTCAAAGTTACACTACTCTGTATAAAGATATTTAATGGATATGTCGTAGTTATACCGCTTTGGACCACGCATTATGGGGAAGAATTGTTGTCGTACTAGAGTTATGTAATTTATTTTACACTTGATGCATGATTGAATAAGTTCATCTACATTTACATTCTTATCCTGATTTACCAAAACTCGGATGATAAACTGACTTTACTGATTATTTTGTTATACGTTAATGCCTTTATTTATTACATAAAATCAACACCAGTAATATTTTAGAGGAAAAACCACGGTCAAACTTGGTTATAGTAAGGTTATATTCCATATTGGTAGTCATGAAATAGTCTGATAATGTCTTCAGGCGATTAAAAGCGAAAAATGTGGGGCGTCGTGAGATAACCGGTCTTAATGCATGTGCGTAAAGTGTCATCCCTGCAGTCCGCACAGGCTAATCCGGGATGGCACTTTCCGCTTTTATAGTATTTTCTATTTCAAGAAAGTATCTTCTAAACATAGATCTACTGTAGGCTAATCCGGGACGACACTTTACGCACAAGCATTAAATCCGGTTTTCCCACGACGCGCCACAAATGGTGGTGGTTCTATATGCCAACAACAAACGTTCGCACATATTGTACCTTCAACAACTGTTTTGTAGCAAAAGCTATGGTCCTCAAATAGTTAGAATACAACACATGATTATATGAAATATATGCACACAACATGCGCCTGTTCTTTTGATGAGAAACACAGAAATGTTGCACTTTGAACCAAAGGAAAATACCCATCAGTCGTTTGCTTTACGGCGGGCGCAGTGGTTGGCATGCTCGCTTCTCGCCACTGCGGTCGGGGTTCAATTCCAGGGCCCGACGCGTGTGAGTTTGGTTACTGGTCACCATACCGGACCGGTGGGGTTTATTCCGGGTACTTCGGTTTCCATTTCCCACACAGCACAAGACCACACCAAAATTAACGATATTTCAGTAAAGAATAGATAGCTGGAAATCGCAGATATGATTCGAATGTCGTCCTATCGTTCGATGTGTCTTTAGTAAATGAATTATGAAGCAGTGCTGGAACATACTCCGGATCCTCACGAAATTCATCTTCGGCGCGGAAAAACCTCATAAACTTCGAAACACATACACGTACACCAGTCGTTGCAAAAGTCGGCCATTTTAATCGTATAATCAGCTGTTTTTTCTCCTCACTTAAAGATAGTCAGAGTTCACTTTACGATCTTCTCCTGTTCACTTGTACTTTAATAAAAAAATTAAATAAGGAGGCACGCTTTTTTCATTTTAAACAAGTATAAAACTTAAGAGCTCATACGTATATTAAAAACAACTACTACAACAACAGTCTATAGTTCTATGCCGATATTTAAAAGCCGTTTTGAAATTTCGTGTATCATTATCCGTATCTTCAATTTCCAGAACTGTATCAATGTAATTGTATTTGTGGAAACTTCAAGCTATAATAAGAGGTATCGCAATTGTAAAAAAACCAGCATGTCAAAAATGTATATGCAATGTAACTCAAAATATTTACCTTTGAATAAACACACCGGTTTTGACAGGCATGGGGGGCTGCCATTTTGTGCATGAATACATGGGCCAAAAGTTATGAAGCTGGGAACCACTAAGACAAAGTAGTGCCAAAAACTGTCCTTTTTTCTTATTTATTACATATATACTTTTAAATTGATACCAAAACATATCATTTAAACTGTATTTTACAAATTATATGCATCCTGCACTCAACCATATGTGCTCATTATCTAACTGTAACCCTGAGAATGTGACTTCCGTTTTGGAGTAATTAGAGAACTCAACCGTTTTAAATTTCAATAAAAACCACAATTTTCTTAAATCTGATCTATTTCGAGAGAGAACATGAAGTCCTATTACACTGGTTTAAAGATTTCTTGGAAAAAAAAAAGTAAAAATGAAAATGTCACATATAATGGTGTTTTGAGGCAAGAATTTAGACGGAAAAAAAATGTACTGGGGTACATCTGGAAAACATGATTTTAACTCAGAATAAAGCATAAGTTTGAGTTTTAATAGGCATAGCAGATACAATATATAAAATCAGAAGTGAAAAGAATCTTCATTGGTATTCAAAATGTTACAGAATAGGTTTTTAATCTAATTGGAACTGTTAACTTTGCAAATTAGGAAAATTGGTTTTATTCAAAGTAGGCAGGTCGGACGGTCATCATGGCCAATGCAGCGGCCAGTGCGGACACGAACTTTGCGGGCATTATTAACAGTTACATGTTCTAAAATTAAATAATCAGGATTACAACACAAGGTTTTACGACATAAATGAAAGAATTGTTGAAACTAATGCAAATTTATGTCAAAATAAAACTGAAAAACAACACGATGGACACAATGGGTCTTGGATTGCCACTCTGGTGGGCATTTTGCTTTAATTTTCCTATATTTACCAACGTCAGGCCCCTTAGAGCAACCATCCCATAAAATACAGCCCTTAATGGGGTCAAGGTGGCATCTGGCAGTTAATCTTTCCAGTACAGTGTGTTTGTAAGCGTCCATTTTCAAAATCTTTGCAGACGACCAATCTTACGGGAAGTTCTTAAAGGTTACGCATGCGCAAATAAATTCATTCTTTGTTATATATAAAATATTCTAATTTTGATCTCAGTTTTCACCACGACAAAACTACTTTCCAATATATCACCATGCATTGTTAAAAAGATAAGGCCATGACCTTTTGAAAAAACAACATGTCAAAAATTTATAAGCGTTGTAACTCAAAATATTTACCTTAGAATAAACACACCGGTTTTGACAGGCATGGGGGCTGCCATTTTGTGCATGAATACATGGGACAAAAGTTTTGAAGCTGGGAACCACTAAGACAAAGTAGTGCCAAAAACTGTCTTTTTTTCTTATTTCTGACAAACATACCTTTAAATTGATACCAAAACATATCATTTAAACAGTATTTTACAAATTATATGCATCCTGCACTCAACCATATGTGCTTATTATCTAACTGACAGCATGTGACCCTGAGGATGTGACTTCCGTTTTGGGGTTTAGACCTCTACTAGATTAGTTTTAGTTGTTGATTCTTTTGTCGATTTTTTTTATAACAGATAACCATAGTAACTTATATTACTTTCAAGACACACGGTTATCCTTCGATCTCAAACTGCGAGTTGTCCCCGTGTTTGCTCCAGTCGTAGTACGCGTACATCGGGCGCATAGTTCGTGTTGCCATAGTTGTGCTCGTTGTCCCCTTCCTCCATAGTGCTACGTGCTCCAAGAGCGCTCCGGGCGAACGTCGTTTGCGCTGAAACAAAGAAATCATTTATCTTCATAACTTAGCAAGACCACTTTTCATTAATATCGAAAGCCAAGAAGGCTGACCGCGAAGTTTGTTTGCGATGCAACGATCTTGAATAAAATGGTCAGATACAATTGTAGACAGCCTGGTTGCTTTATTACACCGGATTAACGTTGCGAGTGCTAATTGAGAAATTAGGGTAATTTCAACATTTATCTCCCACAAAATTATCAGTGTTTCTTTTCTTTAAAATAAGCATCAGGTTCTTGGAAAACTTTGTGCATTAGTCACAGTAAGCAAGGTCAAATATACCATTTACAATTAAACGAAGCTTACTTTCGGTACACAACAGAGGAAGCGTGATTTACAAATCAAAAATAAATGAAAATTAACATATGCTTCATCGGTTATTAGTTTGTCGGAATATTTATTTCTCTACACACGGAGTGTAGGTGGGTAGGCGGAGTCAGAGTATAGGTTTTTCGGTGCCCCAAGGTACGGTGGGGGTGGCGGTGGGAGATCCGGTGGCGGTGCGGACGGCGGCGGTCTGTCCGGAAGTGCTAGCCCTGCTGCTGAGCCACCAAGCGGAGCATTATAAAGCAAAACATTAGTTGAAATCGGGCATATATGTATTTAACACAGAATAAAATCCCAGCCAGCATAAATATATATAAATATATGGGACACATATGGGTCCAATATGAGCTACCATATGGGGCCTGTATGGGCTAACCATATGGGGCCAAATTGGATTTTGCAAACTGTATTTGTACGGGTCCCAGATGGGTTGCGATATGGGACCTATGTGGGTTCCATGTGGACCCGAGATGGGTCCTATATGGGATACCCATATAGGTCCAATATGGGCTTCGATATGGGTCCTGTATGGGCAATCCATATGGGGCCAACTGGGATTTTGCAAACTGTATTTGTATTGGTCCCAGATGGGTTCCGATATGGGACCTAAGTGGGTTCCATGTGGACCCAAGGTGGGTCCTATATGGGGTACCCATATAGGTCCAATATGGGCTTCGATATGGGTCCTGTATGGGCAACCCATATGGGGCCAAGTGGGATTTTCTAAACTATTTTTGCATGGGTCCCAGATGGGTTGCGATATGGGATACATGTGGGTTCTATATGGATCCAAGATGGGCCCCATTATAGGCTACCCATATGGGACCCATGCAAAAGGTGTTTGCAAAATCACACTTGGCCCCATATGAGCTGCCCAATTAGGATCCATCCAGGTTTCGATATGGGTCCTCTTTGGGCATCCTATATGGGACCCAGTTGGGTTTTGCTAACACTGTTTGCATGAGTCCCATGTAAGTTTCGTTTATGTAAAGGTCCTGTTTGTTATACATACATGATGCATTGCAAAATCAAAATTCAATAAACAATAACTATTCTATAAATGTTACTCACAAGCTGCGGAGCATATATATATATATATATATATATATATATATATATATATATATATATATATATATATATATATATATATATATATATATATATATATATATATATATATATATATATATATATATATATAACGTAAGAAAGGATTAAATGTGTTGTTGTATTAAAGAATGAACTTTAATAATGATAAATAAACAATCGCACACTATTCATGGTGACATTTTGGCCTGTGTTACAAAAATGGACCATACCATTTAAATCATATTAACTAGTCTAGAAAGATACAATTCTGTAAATAAAGCATGATTGTGAACTGCACACATGTGGCACAATAAAACAGCAATCAAAGAATAACACATTATATAGTACTTTCAGACACATTTAAAAGCCAAATACAGTGTGGACAAATCTAACACTTGATGTGACTCTATAGCACACAGCCTTTACTGGTAGTAAGGTATGATAATGGAATCAAATGCGAGACAACTCCACCAGTAGATATACCAATCTTACAGTATTGCATAGTATGGACCAATTAACCTAACAAAGACGTTTTAGTACGACTATATTATCAGAATTTAAAAAAGATGTAAACATGTAAATATAGGCCTCCGGCCCAGAATACAACATAAATAACAGTTATACATACTGAAATATACCACCTTGCGTTCATAATGTTGATAATATTTTATGTATCAGGCACAGAATACAGCATATATATAACAGTTTCAATGCTTGTAAATTCCAATAGACAACTGTGTTATCATAGAATCAATACAATGTATTTGTCTGGCCCAGAATACAACGTAAGTGTATATTATGGTTTCAAATCAATTCAGACATACCATTGTGTTTTCATACTGGCAATATAATTTATATATCCAACCCACAATACAACATAAACAGTTTCAAGCAATTCTGATAGTTGTGTTTTCAAAAGCGCAATATAAAAATGTATCGTTCCGAAGTAGAGTACCGCATAATTATAACAGTGCAATACAAAACAATTTAAATAGGCCAATGTGTTAACTTATAAATATCTATTAAGCATAGATTGAGATATTTTCAGTAAGTAAGCCTGTTATTTTGATACATGTCATTGCATACACCATTGTTATAAAACATTTGAGAATGGTCACAAGACAAAGGCTCACAAACTAATTCAAGTATGAAAATAGTTAGGGTTGTGTTAATTTGTAAGAGCCACATCTCAATGATACTAACTTGATCATGCATTAATATTCAATATGTAAAAACGGTTAAAACTTTCTCACATTTAATACCGAGCCTTCATTAAACAACAATTGATTCAAAACATAAAGCATGATCAAGATAATGTAAAATATAAGGAGGACTGATGTGGTGAAATCAAACTGTAAGCTAGCAATTCTAAACTATCAAGTATTTCTAAAAAAATCTTTCAATAGTTAAAAAGTTCTGTTTCTTGAAGTAAACCTTTTTTTAAAGAATATTAGGATATAATCTTTTTTTAAACATGTTAAATTACAAGTCTGAAAATATTATAGGGAATATGTGAATTAACAAGAGCTGCATCAGGACAGTGCGCTCGACTATTCATTACACTTAAAGTCTTTGAAAGTATAATATATTATGTCAGTGACATAATGACCATAAAAACGTATGTGAAATTTCAATTGAATACGTGTAGTAGTTACAGAGAAATGCAGGGCTTCCATTAAGGGAAGTTTGGGAGTAGTTTACTCCCAGTTTTTGTGACAGAACTTCCAAAATTGCAGCCATGAAAGTTGCTAAACTTCCAAAATTGCAGTCCAGGAAGTTCCATCATGTAAGGATGAACAGTGTATATGTTTTCAACATGTGGTGTATGCTTTACATATCATTGTCTGACAGATGACTTTGAGGTCCACGGAGTCTGGGATTCCCAAAAAAAAATCTGATTAAAGTTGATATACATGTTATGTACTCTTATAAACAAACAACAATTTTATTTTCATGAAATAAACAGCAATTTCATTTTCTCAAAATATCAAACTTACTTAATCAAGCTTGGACAAGTTGAAGTTTGACAAAATGTTGTTTTCCATCATTTCTGCTGTAGTTGTACTGTATAATCAAATGCTCTTTCATAATCTCCATACCTGCGTGAAGAAGGGGATACATGTATGTATTATATATCTGTAAAATCTGTTATCAGCTATTTATAAATGAGCATTTAAAGGGCCTATGTAAACGAAAAATTGGATTCGGAGTTTCCTATTGCACTATAAATTATATTATTTGATAGAAATACGCTCTTCTAAGGCCTGTGTATTAAATAAATAAATATAATATAAAACACAATAAGATATTTGATAAAAACAAATTAGCAAAAAAGACTTAGGAGCCATACAAAGAAATGACAGTAGCCAGCGCACTAACCAACTGCACTATCACGCTTGGTAAGGAATCATTTGTAAACTATGGTAATACATAATGCTCACAACTCGGATGTCAAAACATAAACAGGAAAAGGGCCAAACAAACAAAACCCATAATATTAATTGATTTTTATCTCAGAATGCGTACACTCTTTTCCCATTATATATACCCTGTGTTAACCGTTATTATATGCCAGTATTAATATCTAAATTTCATTTTTTTTTAAATAAATTGCCCCTTGAGGCCCTTTTTGATGCCATAGTCCAATTAAGGGACCTGTTCACAGATTGGCAAATTGGCAATTTAAAAAAAAACAAATCATAGATCACAAAAAGAAAAATACATTATATATAAACAAGCAAAATGACATTACAGACAGAGAAATATATATGAAATACAGTGTCTTTTATGAAAAATCATCAACTGAAATGGCTAAAATTATAGTTTTATGAAAAATCAACTGAAATGGCTAAAATTATAAAGCATTTGTAACGCTTTTTTGTCGGTATTTTGGAAAACATGTGTACCACTTATATAGCGATTAGCGTTAAACATTCACCTCAATGATCGGCAGTCAGAATAGCTGAGTGGTTACAGTGAGAGGTTTTTAATCCTGGCGGACGTGGTTTGAGTCCCGTCCAGGGCATTTTTTATATATATTTTGTTCTTGATATAATATTTGTTTTTGGTCAATCCAACATCTTTAGTTTAAATTGCAGTTAAGACGTTAAGTGACATTTTTCAAGAATACGAAAATGTGTGAACAAGTCCCTTTAAAATAAATATATTTTTATGCTATTGCAACTACTAGTATTTGGCCAGTCTACTGCAGGTATGATTAACATCATATGTTAGCGCTACCAGTAGCCATAATAGCCATTGGCTACAAAACTTTATAATTGGCTACTAAAATTTCTATAATTTGGCTACTAATTTTTTGGAAAACATTTAAACATGAAGCATATTTTCTGGAAATATTTCTAAATATTGGGTTTTCTTTGCAAAATCAAATTTTTGGGCTACTAGTTCAGATTTTTTATCGCCAACCTAGTCAGATCATAGATCTACACATAAATATTTTAAATTTTATAATTAATAATGTATAGCAGGTTCACCAATTATGTATAATGTCATTAATTAAGATATAATTGAAATTTACAGAAGATCATGTTAGAATCGAAATAATTGACATGTTAGCGTTGGCTATTGCGGTAATAACCAAAAGTTTGGATTTCTGATGTGAAGCAATGAAACCACGAGGGCAGTAGCCCGAGTAGTTTGATAACAGCATCGGAACGACAATCTGTTAGTTATTACCGTATTAACCAACGCTAACCTGTCAATTATTTGGATTCCAACACGATCTTCTGTAAAATTCTTCTGTAATTTTAAAGGTTATGAATGAAAACTATAGAAATCTGTATTCCGCCCATTTTCCACAAAAGTACATTCACATGCGTTTCAGTTCACATGTCAATAAACCATAACAATTCAAAATGACGTCAGCTTCATTAATAAACATTGAGCGAATGGCGTTATACTTAAGAAATAATTGACGGGTAACTGTTGGTTATTGCGGTAATAACCAACGGTTTGGAGTTCCGATGCGTAGGAATTAAACCACGAGGGCGGTAGCCCGAATGGTTTGATAACAAGCATAACGACAAACCGTTGGTTATTAAAGCAATAACAAACTGTATACCGTCAGTTATTTCGATTCTAACACATTCTTATATAAAATTCGTATTTTTCAAGGTTATAAATGAGAACTATATGTATCTGTACTCCGCCCATTTTCCGAGTAGTGCATTCAGACGTGCGTTTCTGTGACGTCAATAAATCATAACAATTCAAAATGACGTCAGCTTATCATGCCAAAAGCGCAAATTAAAAACATACTAACAAAACGTTAACGTTTTTGTGAACTTAAGTATAACATATGTAGTACAAATGTGGTTTAATTGCGCTACATAATGCAAAAATGATTTGTTTGTCACAATTTGCTATCGCGCGTTTAAGCATGTGTGCATTTTACGGAACAATTTCTTCGAATTTCCGGAACTATTTTCAAAACATTAAGCTCCGCCCATAATTTGTTGCAGAATAACCCACAGTTATTTTCCTTCTTTATCTACGGACCACTAGCCGCGTGCCGTGGTAGAATTGTTGATAAATACTGTGAAAATATTAAGCACCTGCATTTTACGGAACGCTTTTTAATTACCGGAACTATTTTCAAAACATAAGGCTCCGCCCATAATTTGTTACAGAATAACCCATGGTTGACTTTATGCTTTATCTATGGAAAATTAGCGGCGTGGCCGTACTGTGTTCGAATGAAATATAACGCGATTAATAACACAAATGAATTTGCTGTTTATTTCTTGTGTAATTAAATATTTTAATATTGATTATAGCGATAAATAAGAACATGATAATTAATGCAAGGCATATAAAAATGAAATGTAGGATGTATATTTTGTGTGTGAGATTGCTTAAGCTAATTCATACAATTAAACTGCTGAACTCAAATGCATGAAACTTATTGTTCCAATTAGTGAAATTATTCCAACATTCAATTAATTGCCATATAGTTTACATTTTAATAAATAATGCAACTTCAACAAAAGCAACTATATTGTTTTCCTACTGATAACCCATGCTTTATTTGCACGAAGATTACACGTACAAAACAACACACACATTTTGAAACAGTTGTGATAGTGAAGTAACATTTTTTAAATAGTCGCGAAAATACATGACAATAGAGATATATTTACTTTAATTCTGATTTAAAGTGCAATTATGATTATTAAGTTATGACAAACATTTTTTCCAAGTGCAAAACACATATTTACTTACTTGATATTTAAGAAATGCAAGCTGCATTGTGCTCCTCGAAAGAAAATCTGCAGTTGACAAAACAAGATGGCGGCCGTGAAAAACGGCCTTGAACTGGTCATAGAAGCACACATCAGACTGACCGATATGGGCATGTTAGCTGGGTCCCATATGGACTTGCTAGTTAGGAACCCATATGGTCTCTCTTGCTGGGACCCATATGGGCTTGCTATTGGTGACCCATTTAGGCCTGCTTTTATGGGGCCCATATGGGCTTTCTTGCTGGGACCCATATGGGTTTGCTTTTGGGTGACGCATATCTAGGCTTTCATGCTGGGACCCTTATTGGCTTGTTTGCGTGGGTCCTACCTGGGACTGATAAGGGCATAACAATGTATGTGGGACCCTTACGAAACCCATGTGGTTAATAAGCCCAGTTATAGGGCTCTATTATTGGGACCCGTATTTGGGTTGAATGTTGGTGTCCCATATGTGCTTGCTTGTTGGGAACCCATATGGGGATGCTCTTTGTGACCCATATGGGCTAGTTTGTTGGAGACCCATACGGGCCTTTTTGCGGGGAACTATATGGGCTTGCTTGTTTGGTACCCATATGGGCTTTCCTGCTGGGACCCATATGATATTGCTGTTGTTGACCCATATGGGCTTGCTTGTTGGGGACCCATATGGGCTTTCTTTCTGGGACCCATATGGGATAACTTGTTGGGGACCTATTTAGGCTTTTTTTGCTAGGACCCATGTGGGCTTTCTTGCTTGGCGCCCAATTGGACTTTCTTGCTGGGACCCATGTGGGCTGTTTTGATGGGACACATATTGGGCTGTTTTGATCGGACCCATATGGGCTTGCCTGTTGGGAACCCATATGGGGATGCTCTTTGTGACCCATATGGGCTAGTTTGTTGGGGACCCATACGGGCCTTCTTGCTGGGACCTATATGGGTTTGCTTGTTTGGTACCCATATGGGCTCTCCTGCTGGGACCCGTATGATATTGCTGTTGTTGACTCATATGGGCTTGCTTGTTGGGGACCCATAATGGGCTGTCTTTCTGGGACCCACATGGAATTACTTGTTGAGGATCTATATAAGCTTTTTTGCTGGGAACCCATACGGGGATGCTCTTTGTGACCCATATGGGCTAGTTTGTCGGGGACCCATATGGACCTTCTTGCTGGGACCCATATGGGATTGCTTGTTTGGTACCCATGTGGGCTCTCATGCTGGGATCCATATGGTCTTGCTGTTGTTGGGGACCAATATGGGCTGTCTTGCTGGGACCCATATGGACTTACTTGTTGGGGACCTATATGGACTTTTTTTTGTTGGGACCCATATGGAGCTTACATGGTTGGCGCCCATTTTGGCTTTCTTGCAGGGACCCATATGGGATTGCTTGCCTGGGACCCAACTGGGTCTGATATGGGAAATACAACGCATATGGGTCCAACATGGGGCACATGTGGTGTATCAGCCCAGGTATAGCCCATATCGGTCCACATGGAATGGCTTACTGGGACCCATATGGGGATACTTCCTGGGAACCCATGTGGGTTGACTTGCTTGGTCCAATATGGGCCCTATATGGGCAGAAAAATATTTCACGGGGCCCATATTTGCCTAGGTAAAGCCCATATTGTGCCCATATGGGATTGCTTGCTGGGTTCGTGATAGGACCAATATGGGCTTACTAGTTGGGAACCCATATGGGCTTTCTTGCTGGAATCTATATGGACTTGCTTGCCTGCGACCCAAGTGGATTTAATATGGGCAAGACGATGTATATTGGTCTCACATGTGGAAGATCAGCCCGTATATAGCCCTTATCAGGCCCACATGTGACAGCTTTACGGGACCGATATGGGCATACTTGGAACCCATGTGGGTTTGCCTGCTTGGTCTAATATGGGCCCGATATAGGCAGAAAAACATATATGGGTCCCACATGTTTATTTATAGATCTTTGGCTAAGATGTACTAACAATTGGTGCGCCTACTACGCTTCATCGGTTATTCTGGCCTTTGCAGTTTGACTTGTTAAAAGGCATGTACATGTATATAATTCCATTTGCATAAGACAAATAGCTCAAACAATATATTGTTTCGTTAATTACAAATTAGTTTTCATTATGATGTTGTATACTATTGAATAAGAAGCCAAATTATAAAGGTTTAAAGGAGGGAAATTGAACTTCATTCAAACAAATGTTTCCTTTTAGCAAAAATAAATGCACTCATAGTTCACATGCTTTAAGTTTCTTTTATCGCCAACAGTCTTTCTACGCTGTCAGCGTTTTGATTCATAAATCTCGAAAACCAAGAAGGCTCTCTGCGAACGATGTTACTTTAAATATATGTTGAAATTTTAAAATATGCAAAAACATTGAACTCTCAGAATAGTATGCTTAATCAGTAATAAATCCAAATCGAAACTTAGTTCCGTTAAGCCGATACAGTGTGACACCGCTTCATAATACGAGTAGTTCTGAAGTTCTTAGAGATGTGTTTTAATTGTATCTTGACGTTTAAAAGTTCATTTGAAGTTTAGTTAGGATTGGATTACTGCAGCAAAAAAAACAGGACTTTTTTTATTGACGCTAAATGCCATACGTTTAGGTTATACAGCGAAACAATAATTCTTATAAAACCTCTTATTGTTGATTTTAATTACTCACGAAGTGCGGGTGGGTAGACGGAATCGTTGTAGAGGCCCGCGGGAGCTCCCATGTACAGCGGCGGCGGTGATAGCAGGTTCGGAAGTGGGGCACAAGGTGCCGGTCGATCCGGAAGTGCCAGCCCGTGCTGCTGGGCAACGGATCGGAGTGGAATAGACCCAATTACAACTTCAACTGGCACGTGAAGATCGAATCCGGGACCTGATGGGTCTACAGTTCTGCAGTTAGAACGATACTACATTATGCATATTGAATAATTTCAAATAAAACACCACAAGTCACTGTGCAAACTACTCGTCTTGTTTAGATCAAAACATAAATACATCGCCATAACCTTATGTTTGATAATAACAAGTGTTCCAAAATGAGATAAAATATTTCCGAATATTAATAATCCCCATTTGAGCATGTGTCGTTTAAATATTAAACACGAGAACTGTCCTATTATTATGCAACTCTTATACGTAAACGGGACATACCATGACATAGTACCGGACTCTTATACGTAAACGGGACATACCATGACATAGTACCGGATATCAATGTACGTAAACGGGACATACCATGACATAGTACCGGATATCAATGTACGTAAACGGGACATACCATGACATAGTACCGGATATCAATGTACGTAAACGGGACATACCATGACATAGTACCGGACTCTTATACGTAAACGGGACATACCATGACATAGTACCGGATATCAATGACCCTGCAATTCTTTAGGTACGATGGAGGCACCACAGGAATGTGCAATTTCTCGTTGACGTAGGCGTCGGAACCACCTCCAGGGATCTCGTCGTGTTTGATTGTGGAGAGGTAGTTGGACACAATGTGAGTTTTGGTAGTAGCGTGGTACGAGACACTCTGAATATGATATCCATAACCAGTCCATGCGAAATATTCAATGATACCACATCAGCCCACTGGATCGATATTTATAGTCTTAAGCTATTCTTAACTTTGAAAAATTGAGGCAAAATTTAATTTGTGTTTGAAACAACGCTTACATACTTCATACATACCAGCCAATTTTTTTCTTTATAAAATCAATGTCATTGACAGTTTATGTTGTAAATAAAACAACAAACAACTGTTAAATAAAAATATTTCACAATACCATGACAAGACGCGCCTTGCTACAACTCATGTGCCTGTTGCTCTGAGTGTTTATTTCCGCCCAAAACGGTATTTTCTCCCCGGGTACGTAGCCTGTCTTTCAACGCGCACGTGAGCGGAAATGGGGTCCGAGGCGCAGCAGAGACAACACAGGACCTTTTGATCGGTATGCTCTGCACGAGACTGTGGGTTGATGAGCATTTGAATCAACAACATTTTCCGAGAATAAAACATCATTACGTAATGTCATTTAACCTAGATTTTGACCACAGCATTTGAGATAACCAAGATTTTACCGTAAGATAGATTTCATCGAAGACTTTAATTCGACCAGCTTTCATCCTGATCTAATGGAGAAACAAGGCCTATACAGAGTAGAAAGATTTTCGCATTATTCGACTTACGCCAGACGTTTTTAATTTTATTTTCATGAACATTTTTGGATAACTTTAAATTCAAAAGTCGTATGTATTTTAAAGACATTGTTTTCGCTACACACATGACGATAACAAAATGTTTGTTATACATTATAACTGTGAATTGAAAACTGTTTTATATTCATGCGGAATACGGTATCAGTATTTTGTTTATCAATATTTGGTGTATTATTTTTACAATTTTTCCAGTTGTGTGTCATTTTCAAACAACGGCTCGGCGGATCTGATAAACTACAGATCAACAAACTCTGGCGTAAGCGAACATAGATTTTCACCGAAGATGAATCAGAAACTTTGTTTATAGAGAACAACAATCTGACCAATTTCAACCAGATCCTAAAGAGTTAACAAAGATGTCTACTGTTAACCTAGTTTTGACCGCAGATTGCCCATGCTACAACCTAGAGTTTGATCTGTTAACCTAGTTTTGACCGCAGATTGCCCATGCTACAACCTAGAGTTTATAGAGAACAACAAGCTGGTCAAGGTTACAGTATACTAAATATTTCAGGTGTGCAATGCTATACTCTCTAAATAAATCAACACCATTTATTTGAAGACACAATTTTCTGTATAGTCACTTGCCATGACTTTATTTTTGAATATTTCTTTGTACGTGTGGTAGGAAAAACATTGTTGTGTACTAAAAATTCACTGTTTCGCTTGAAGGTTGGAGACTACATGACGAGACTTTGACAGTTGGCAGTATACCTTCAACTGGAGAGTAGCCGGTAAAAAGATGGCCGTAAAACAGTGAACTTTGATTCGCGTCGAGTTCTTTCTTACATATCACATGACCTATCTTTTTTATTGTCTAAATCAATTCGGCTCGGAATGCTCTTTAAGAAAAGGTATGGTTATGAGGGTCTCTACGCGCAAAATGTTGAGTTTATTTTTTGTTGAATTTATTGCTTTTACATTGAATTTGTTAAGGAAATCTTTTAGTATATTGTGACCTAAACTGACTTTGGGTTAAAATAAAATATCGTCTGCAAGTGCAAAATATGGATGAGAAAGCAGATTTTTGGTCATTTCTGAGCAAAAGAGTAGAAAATAAGTGCATTAAATGCATCAATTCAGATTGTTTGATCTGGAATGGTTGTATTTCAAATAGTTCCTTACCCTATTATGGCCGAATGAGGGCTAAATTGCCTTCGGACATAAAATCAGAGACATACTTGGTTCACCGTGGAGCGTTAATGTGCTACATGAAGTCAGAATTGAACGCCAGGGACTCTGTGAGCCACTTATGCAACAATAGCTTGTGTGTTAAGCCTGAACATTTAAACATAGAGCCCCATTCCACCAACATGGAACGGCGGACATGTTTACAGTTCGGACAGTGCAGCGGGCATGGAACTGAGCCAGCCTGCATATTTGGTAAAAACATGAATACAACAAGCTTTATCACTTCCTTTTATTCATAGAAATACACTTAAAATACATAAATGCATGTTTTTTTTCATTTTATATCTATTTCTATTGGGTATTTTTGCCTTTTTCAGGTAGAGGAACGCCTGATGCTGACGCGAGGGCCACTTGTTAGAGGTCTCTTATGCCAAAACAGGTAATAATAACAATTTATTATCAGGTACACAATCAACTAAGCATATTTATGATGCTTAAGGTGTGGAAGACTGTCATAATCAGGTTTGGGGTCACTCATGCCCTTGCCGTAGTGTAATTCCTCATGCAGTTTGTATCGATAATTCCGCGTCCTGGCACGTAAAGCTCGTGCTTTGTTGGTAGCGGATGTTTGCTTTCGGTTAAGGTCGTTGCGGTCCTCATATGCTATCTGCTTAATAATCTTTGACCCCTGGGTAAGGTTAGCATTTAGTTCAGTGGTTTTTGCAATTACAGAGTCAGCATAGCCATTGTTTAATTTGTGAACCTGCCCGTGAATTCGACCTACACAGTTGCGTGAGAAAGTCACAGTTTTAGGATTGACAGCTTGGTACGACCTGTTTACTGCTTCACTTTTTTGGGTTGTGGTTAAAAGTTTGGTAGCGTCAAGAGCAGCTGGACCTAAAACCGTTTCAATGCATTTTTTGAGGACTTGTTGGTCACTGTCAACCATTTTAACCTTGACATTGTCTGGCATGAAATTCTTAGCTTGCCTATTTGTACCAGCACAGACATAACTGTACTTTGCACAATGAGTACCGCAGTAACCACTGAAGCATAGAACAATGGTTGCGATTACATCAACCATGACCTTCTTTAGAACCTTGATGTCACCCTGGTGTTTATTGTGGGCAGCTTTAAGCTCAGCCATACACCTAGCTTTGACCGAGAGAGCGAACCGACTCCTGATATTAGACTTGGAATGACCCTTGAGCATGCCCTTTGAGAAAGGCGCTTTGTTGAGCTCGCGCTTCAGCGAGTTGCCTAGGTGCCTCAGATCCTTAAGATGACCCACATTGTGACCGTGAGAGTTACGAACACCTTGGAATGCCCTACTGTCCCCATCACAAGTGAAATTTGCTATTTTGATGTCCTTAGAGATCTGGTCACCTAACAACCTATTCCATTTGCCTTCATCACCTATTGGTTCCCTCTCTGAAACATTTGCAGAACAATGCCCCCTATGATTGGGGCACTGAACAGGTTTACCCTTATTCCTAAGCATTGATGCAGTCCTGCATAGTTTATTTGCTACTTGTACCCCTACAATTTGCTTGTTTCTGGTATTGTTTTCACACATAGTGCTTATGGCAATAGTTCCGGCTTGAAAGGGTGTCGCGTCAGAGTTAAAAATTGGATTGTTGTAGCAAGTGTCCCCTTCAACATTTACCTTAGAGGGATCTTTTTGACCAATTTTGGCATTTTCAGCAACTAAGTTTTCTCTAATCTGGTACATGCTTCTCTCATTTAGGGATTTAAGGGCAGTATTGACCTTATTTGCTTGTTTTTGCATAGCAAGTGGAGAGGGAGAAATGATATTGGTTGTGTTGAGAATTCTGCGGGAACCTGTGTTCCCAATAGAAGTACTTGCAACACCTATTTGGAAGCCTACATTGATCTGAGCTGCCTTTCTGCCCCTGGTACTTGATGGAACCTCATTGTAAAGCTTATAATGCTTGCCTACATATCTGCATCTTGTACATTTTAACCTTTCCTCCCAGCCTAAGCCCCACTTTATGGAAGCACTGCCGTCAATTACCAAGTCGCCCCTACATTTATCACTTCTTAACCTATGCTTTCTATTTTCAGAGGACATCATAGACTGGAGTAGGGCGGGGACATAGACCTTGTTCGTAAGTAAGTCGGGATGGACTTTTGATGGAGCAGGAACCCGTAACAGGTCTACATAGCGAATCTTGTTCGCTCTCGGACGCAAGGGCTTAGCTGGGGTTTGAGAGCCGTCTACATCCCGAAAAGTAAGAACCTTGTCATTGTAAGCTACCCGTGCTTCAAAGGATGACCTTTCTAACCTTACATAGGTTGTGTTGGAATTTGACCTTCTTTCATAATTATGTTTTTTCCCCTTCACCGGACTAGTCCCACCTCGTTTAAAACCAACATTGAGCAACTTTTTCTTTTGCTTGGTTATGAACCCCATTTTGACCAGATTGCCACCTTAAAAAAAGTCAAAGTACTTATTTTGTGCCCAAAATATGCAATTTTGTATTCCCTTAAACCTCTAAATGTGAGCAGGCAATGCAAATTGACCACCTGCTGCAGTTTAAAGGCACTCATGACATTATATACTAGAATATATAATTGGTGGCCTGTAATTAAAGAGGCTGCGACAAACAAGGTGCTTTAAAGATTTTTCACTTTATTGGTTTGAAACAAGCAATTACTGGAAGCTGATTGATTTCTACACTTCAAAGTATCTTTGATCTCCCATTTTGACTAATTTGTTAATTGTCTTGGATGAAATTGGAATTTTTTTTCTATTAAATTTACATTTTTGGGGTGATTTTTTTTTTAAAATACACAAAAAATACATTATCAAAATGGCTTAGAGTAAAAATATCTAACAAAGTCATTCTCTCCTCACCCCACATAAGCCCCCCATACATGTTTGTTTGGTTTGTTTGGGTATTTTGTCACAAATATTGCAAATATCAGCTTTAATTGTTAGAGGGACATTTAAGCTTCAAGACGCTTGAAATCACCGGCTTCCGACCAAAATCACCTGTGTTTGAAAATATGAAATAAAATGGCCAAATGGACAGTTATACAAGCCAAACTTAATATATTGGTGCAATATGCATGGGAAGATAATTATATGCAAGAAAAACTAATTTTAATGAGAACAAATTTCTCTAAACTGACTTTGGGTTAAAATAAAATATCGTCTGCAAGTGCAAAATATGGATGAGAAAGCAGATTTTTGGTCATTTCTGAGCAAAAGAGTAGAAAATAAGTGCATTAAATGCATCAATTCAGATTGTTTGATCTGGAATGGTTGTATTTCAAATAGTTCCTTACCCTATTATGGCCAAATGAGGGCTAAATTGCCTTCGGACATAAAATCAGAGACATACTTGGTTCACCGTGGAGCGTTAATGTGCTACATGAAGTCAGAATTGAACGCCAGGGACTCTGTGAGCCACTTATGCAACAATAGCTTGTGTGTTAAGCCTGAACATTTAAACATAGAGCCCCATTCCACCAACATGGAACGGCGGACATGTTTACAGTTCGGACAGTGCAGCGGGCATGGAACTGAGCCAGCCTGCATATTTGGTAAAAACATGAATACAACAAGCTTTATCACTTCCTTTTATTCATAGAAATACACTTAAAATACATAAATGCATGTTTTTTTTCATTTTATATCTATTTCTATTGGGTATTTTTGCCTTTTTCAGGTAGAGGAACGCCTGATGCTGACGCGAGGGCCACTTGTTAGAGGTCTCTTATGCCAAAACAGGTAATAATAACAATTTATTATCAGGTACACAATCAACTAAGCATATTTATGATGCTTAAGGTGTGGAAGACTGTCATAATCAGGTTTGGGGTCACTCATGCCCTTGCCGTAGTGTAATTCCTCATGCAGTTTGTATCGATAATTCCGCGTCCTGGCACGTAAAGCTCGTGCTTTGTTGGTAGCGGATGTTTGCTTTCGGTTAAGGTCGTTGCGGTCCTCATATGCTATCTGCTTAATAATCTTTGACCCCTGGGTAAGGTTAGCATTTAGTTCAGTGGTTTTTGCAATTACAGAGTCAGCATAGCCATTGTTTAATTTGTGAACCTGCCCGTGAATTCGACCTACACAGTTGCGTGAGAAAGTCACAGTTTTAGGATTGACAGCTTGGTACGACCTGTTTACTGCTTCACTTTTTTGGGTTGTGGTTAAAAGTTTGGTAGCGTCAAGAGCAGCTGGACCTAAAACCGTTTCAATGCATTTTTTGAGGACTTGTTGGTCACTGTCAACCATTTTAACCTTGACATTGTCTGGCATGAAATTCTTAGCTTGCCTATTTGTACCAGCACAGACATAACTGTACTTTGCACAATGAGTACCGCAGTAACCACTGAAGCATAGAACAATGGTTGCGATTACATCAACCATGACCTTCTTTAGAACCTTGATGTCACCCTGGTGTTTATTGTGGGCAGCTTTAAGCTCAGCCATACACCTAGCTTTGACCGAGAGAGCGAACCGACTCCTGATATTAGACTTGGAATGACCCTTGAGCATGCCCTTTGAGAAAGGCGCTTTGTTGAGCTCGCGCTTCAGCGAGTTGCCTAGGTGCCTCAGATCCTTAAGATGACCTACATTGTGACCGTGAGAGTTACGAACACCTTGGAATGCCCTACTGTCCCCATCACAAGTGAAATTTGCTATTTTGATGTCCTTAGAGATCTGGTCACCTAACAACCTATTCCATTTGCCTTCATCACCTATTGGTTCCCTCTCTGAAACATTTGCAGAACAATGCCCCCTATGATTGGGGCACTGAACAGGTTTACCCTTATTCCTAAGCATTGATGCAGTCCTGCATAGTTTATTTGCTACTTGTACCCCTACAATTTGCTTGTTTCTGGTATTGTTTTCACACATAGTGCTTATGGCAATAGTTCCGGCTTGAAAGGGTGTCGCGTCAGAGTTAAAAATTGGATTGTTGTAGCAAGTGTCCCCTTCAACATTTACCTTAGAGGGATCTTTTTGACCAATTTTGGCATTTTCAGCAACTAAGTTTTCTCTAATCTGGTACATGCTTCTCTCATTTAGGGATTTAAGGGCAGTATAGACCTTATTTGCTTGTTTTTGCATAGCAAGTGGAGAGGGAGCAATGATATTGGTTGTGTTGAGAATTCTGCGGGAACCTGTGTTCCCAATAGAAGTACTTGCAACACCTATTTGGAAGCCTACATTGATCTGAGCTGCCTTTCTGCCCCTGGTACTTGATGGAACCTCATTGTAAAGCTTATAATGCTTGCCTACATATCTGCATCTTGTACATTTTAACCTTTCCTCCCAGCCTAAGCCCCACTTTATGGAAGCACTGCCGTCAATTACCAAGTCGCCCCTACATTTATCACTTCTTAACCTATGCTTTCTATTTTCAGAGGACATCATAGACTGGAGTAGGGCGGGGACATAGACCTTGTTCGTAAGTAAGTCGGGATGGACTTTTGATGGAGCAGGAACCCGTAACAGGTCTACATAGCGAATCTTGTTCGCTCTCGGACGCAAGGGCTTAGCTGGGGTTTGAGAGCCGTCTACATCCCGAAAAGTAAGAACCTTGTCATTGTAAGCTACCCGTGCTTCAAAGGATGACCTTTCTAACCTTACATAGGTTGTGTTGGAATTTGACCTTCTTTCATAATTAAGTTTTTTCCCCTTCACCGGACTAGTCCCACCTCGTTTAAAACCAACATTGAGCAACTTTTTCTTTTGCTTGGTTATGAACCCCATTTTGACCAGATTGCCACCTTAAAAAAAGTCAAAGTACTTATTTTGTGCCCAAAATATGCAATTTTGTATTCCCTTAAACCTCTAAATGTGAGCAGGCAATGCAAATTGACCACCTGCTGCAGTTTAAAGGCACTCATGACATTATATACTAGAATATATAATTGGTGGCCTGTAATTAAAGAGGCTGCGATAAACAAGGTGCTTTAAAGATTTTTCACTTTATTGGTTTGAAACAAGCAATTACTGGAAGCTGATTGATTTCTACACTTCAAAGTATCTTTGATCTCCCATTTTGACTAATTTGTTAATTGTCTTGGATGAAATTGGAATTTTTTTTCTATTAAATTTACATTTTTGGGGTGATTTTTTTTTTAAAATACACAAAAAATACATTATCAAAATGGCTTAGAGTAAAAATATATAACAAAGTCATTCTCTCCTCACCCCACATAAGCCCCCCATACATGTTTGTTTGGTTTGTTTGGGTATTTTGTCACAAATATTGCAAATATCAGCTTTAATTGTTAGAGGGACATTTAAGCTTCAAGACGCTTGAAATCACCGGCTTCCGACCAAAATCACCTGTGTTTGAAAATATGAAATAAAATGGCCAAATGGACAGTTATACAAGCCAAACTTAATATATTGGTGCAATATGCATGGGAAGATAATTATATGCAAGAAAAACTAATTTTAATGAGAACAAATTTCTCTAAACTGACTTTGGGTTAAAATAAAATATCGTCTGCAAGTGCAAAATATGGATGAGAAAGCAGATTTTTGGTCATTTCTGAGCAAAAGAGTAGAAAATAAGTGCATTAAATGCATCAATTCAGATTGTTTGATCTGGAATGGTTGTATTTCAAATAGTTCCTTACCCTATTATGGCCGAATGAGGGCTAAATTGCCTTCGGACATAAAATCAGAGACATACTTGGTTCACCGTGGAGCGTTAATGTGCTACATGAAGTCAGAATTGAACGCCAGGGACTCTGTGAGCCACTTATGCAACAATAGCTTGTGTGTTAAGCCTGAACATTTAAACATAGAGCCCCATTCCACCAACATGGAACGGCGGACATGTTTACAGTTCGGACAGTGCAGCGGGCATGGAACTGAGCCAGCCTGCATATTTGGTAAAAACATGAATACAACAAGCTTTATCACTTCCTTTTATTCATAGAAATACACTTAAAATACATAAATGCATGTTTTTTTTCATTTTATATCTATTTCTATTGGGTATTTTTGCCTTTTTCAGGTAGAGGAACGCCTGATGCTGACGCGAGGGCCACTTGTTAGAGGTCTCTTATGCCAAAACAGGTAATAATAACAATTTATTATCAGGTACACAATCAACTAAGCATATTTATGATGCTTAAGGTGTGGAAGACTGTCATAATCAGGTTTGGGGTCACTCATGCCCTTGCCGTAGTGTAATTCCTCATGCAGTTTGTATCGATAATTCCGCGTCCTGGCACGTAAAGCTCGTGCTTTGTTGGTAGCGGATGTTTGCTTTCGGTTAAGGTCGTTGCGGTCCTCATATGCTATCTGCTTAATAATCTTTGACCCCTGGGTAAGGTTAGCATTTAGTTCAGTGGTTTTTGCAATTACAGAGTCAGCATAGCCATTGTTTAATTTGTGAACCTGCCCGTGAATTCGACCTACACAGTTGCGTGAGAAAGTCACAGTTTTAGGATTGACAGCTTGGTACGACCTGTTTACTGCTTCACTTTTTTGGGTTGTGGTTAAAAGTTTGGTAGCGTCAAGAGCAGCTGGACCTAAAACCGTTTCAATGCATTTTTTGAGGACTTGTTGGTCACTGTCAACCATTTTAACCTTGACATTGTCTGGCATGAAATTCTTAGCTTGCCTATTTGTACCAGCACAGACATAACTGTACTTTGCACAATGAGTACCGCAGTAACCACTGAAGCATAGAACAATGGTTGCGATTACATCAACCATGACCTTCTTTAGAACCTTGATGTCACCCTGGTGTTTATTGTGGGCAGCTTTAAGCTCAGCCATACACCTAGCTTTGACCGAGAGAGCGAACCGACTCCTGATATTAGACTTGGAATGACCCTTGAGCATGCCCTTTGAGAAAGGCGCTTTGTTGAGCTCGCGCTTCAGCGAGTTGCCTAGGTGCCTCAGATCCTTAAGATGACCCACATTGTGACCGTGAGAGTTACGAACACCTTGGAATGCCCTACTGTCCCCATCACAAGTGAAATTTGCTATTTTGATGTCCTTAGAGATCTGGTCACCTAACAACCTATTCCATTTGCCTTCATCACCTATTGGTTCCCTCTCTGAAACATTTGCAGAACAATGCCCCCTATGATTGGGGCACTGAACAGGTTTACCCTTATTCCTAAGCATTGATGCAGTCCTGCATAGTTTATTTGCTACTTGTACCCCTACAATTTGCTTGTTTCTGGTATTGTTTTCACACATAGTGCTTATGGCAATAGTTCCGGCTTGAAAGGGTGTCGCGTCAGAGTTAAAAATTGGATTGTTGTAGCAAGTGTCCCCTTCAACATTTACCTTAGAGGGATCTTTTTGACCAATTTTGGCATTTTCAGCAACTAAGTTTTCTCTAATCTGGTACATGCTTCTCTCATTTAGGGATTTAAGGGCAGTATTGACCTTATTTGCTTGTTTTTGCATAGCAAGTGGAGAGGGAGAAATGATATTGGTTGTGTTGAGAATTCTGCGGGAACCTGTGTTCCCAATAGAAGTACTTGCAACACCTATTTGGAAGCCTACATTGATCTGAGCTGCCTTTCTGCCCCTGGTACTTGATGGAACCTCATTGTAAAGCTTATAATGCTTGCCTACATATCTGCATCTTGTACATTTTAACCTTTCCTCCCAGCCTAAGCCCCACTTTATGGAAGCACTGCCGTCAATTACCAAGTCGCCCCTACATTTATCACTTCTTAACCTATGCTTTCTATTTTCAGAGGACATCATAGACTGGAGTAGGGCGGGGACATAGACCTTGTTCGTAAGTAAGTCGGGATGGACTTTTGATGGAGCAGGAACCCGTAACAGGTCTACATAGCGAATCTTGTTCGCTCTCGGACGCAAGGGCTTAGCTGGGGTTTGAGAGCCGTCTACATCCCGAAAAGTAAGAACCTTGTCATTGTAAGCTACCCGTGCTTCAAAGGATGACCTTTCTAACCTTACATAGGTTGTGTTGGAATTTGACCTTCTTTCATAATTATGTTTTTTCCCCTTCACCGGACTAGTCCCACCTCGTTTAAAACCAACATTGAGCAACTTTTTCTTTTGCTTGGTTATGAACCCCATTTTGACCAGATTGCCACCTTAAAAAAAGTCAAAGTACTTATTTTGTGCCCAAAATATGCAATTTTGTATTCCCTTAAACCTCTAAATGTGAGCAGGCAATGCAAATTGACCACCTGCTGCAGTTTAAAGGCACTCATGACATTATATACTAGAATATATAATTGGTGGCCTGTAATTAAAGAGGCTGCGACAAACAAGGTGCTTTAAAGATTTTTCACTTTATTGGTTTGAAACAAGCAATTACTGGAAGCTGATTGATTTCTACACTTCAAAGTATCTTTGATCTCCCATTTTGACTAATTTGTTAATTGTCTTGGATGAAATTGGAATTTTTTTTCTATTAAATTTACATTTTTGGGGTGATTTTTTTTTTAAAATACACAAAAAATACATTATCAAAATGGCTTAGAGTAAAAATATCTAACAAAGTCATTCTCTCCTCACCCCACATAAGCCCCCCATACATGTTTGTTTGGTTTGTTTGGGTATTTTGTCACAAATATTGCAAATATCAGCTTTAATTGTTAGAGGGACATTTAAGCTTCAAGACGCTTGAAATCACCGGCTTCCGACCAAAATCACCTGTGTTTGAAAATATGAAATAAAATGGCCAAATGGACAGTTATACAGGCCAAACTTAATATATTGGTGCAATATGCATGGGAAGATAATTATATGCAAGAAAAACTAATTTTAATGAGAACAAATTTCTCTAAACTGACTTTGGGTTAAAATAAAATATCGTCTGCAAGTGCAAAATATGGATGAGAAAGCAGATTTTTGGTCATTTCTGAGCAAAAGAGTAGAAAATAAGTGCATTAAATGCATCAATTCAGATTGTTTGATCTGGAATGGTTGTATTTCAAATAGTTCCTTACCCTATTATGGCCAAATGAGGGCTAAATTGCCTTCGGACATAAAATCAGAGACATACTTGGTTCACCGTGGAGCGTTAATGTGCTACATGAAGTCAGAATTGAACGCCAGGGACTCTGTGAGCCACTTATGCAACAATAGCTTGTGTGTTAAGCCTGAACATTTAAACATAGAGCCCCATTCCACCAACATGGAACGGCGGACATGTTTACAGTTCGGACAGTGCAGCGGGCATGGAACTGAGCCAGCCTGCATATTTGGTAAAAACATGAATACAACAAGCTTTATCACTTCCTTTTATTCATAGAAATACACTTAAAATACATAAATGCATGTTTTTTTTCATTTTATATCTATTTCTATTGGGTATTTTTGCCTTTTTCAGGTAGAGGAACGCCTGATGCTGACGCGAGGGCCACTTGTTAGAGGTCTCTTATGCCAAAACAGGTAATAATAACAATTTATTATCAGGTACACAATCAACTAAGCATATTTATGATGCTTAAGGTGTGGAAGACTGTCATAATCAGGTTTGGGGTCACTCATGCCCTTGCCGTAGTGTAATTCCTCATGCAGTTTGTATCGATAATTCCGCGTCCTGGCACGTAAAGCTCGTGCTTTGTTGGTAGCGGATGTTTGCTTTCGGTTAAGGTCGTTGCGGTCCTCATATGCTATCTGCTTAATAATCTTTGACCCCTGGGTAAGGTTAGCATTTAGTTCAGTGGTTTTTGTAATTACAGAGTCAGCATAGCCATTGTTTAATTTGTGAACCTGCCCGTGAATTCGACCTACACAGTTGCGTGAGAAAGTCACAGTTTTAGGATTGACAGCTTGGTACGACCTGTTTACTGCTTCACTTTTTTGGGTTGTGGTTAAAAGTTTGGTAGCGTCAAGAGCAGCTGGACCTAAAACCGTTTCAATGCATTTTTTGAGGACTTGTTGGTCACTGTCAACCATTTTAACCTTGACATTGTCTGGCATGAAATTCTTAGCTTGCCTATTTGTACCAGCACAGACATAACTGTACTTTGCACAATGAGTACCGCAGTAACCACTGAAGCATAGAACAATGGTTGCGATTACATCAACCATGACCTTCTTTAGAACCTTGATGTCACCCTGGTGTTTATTGTGGGCAGCTTTAAGCTCAGCCATACACCTAGCTTTTACCGAGAGAGCGAACCGACTCCTGATATTAGACTTGGAATGACCCTTGAGCATGCCCTTTGAGAAAGGCGCTTTGTTGAGCTCGCGCTTCAGCGAGTTGCCTAGGTGCCTCAGATCCTTAAGATGACCCACATTGTGACCGTGAGAGTTACGAACACCTTGGAATGCCCTACTGTCCCCATCACAAGTGAAATTTGCTATTTTGATGTCCTTAGAGATCTGGTCACCTAACAACCTATTCCATTTGCCTTCATCACCTATTGGTTCCCTCTCTGAAACATTTGCAGAACAATGCCCCCTATGATTGGGGCACTGAACAGGTTTACCCTTATTCCTAAGCATTGATGCAGTCCTGCATAGTTTATTTGCTACTTGTACCCCTACAATTTGCTTGTTTCTGGTATTGTTTTCACACATAGTGCTTATGGCAATAGTTCCGGAATGAAAGGGTGTCGCGTCAGAGTTAAAAATTGGATTGTTGTAGCAAGTGTCCCCTTCAACATTTACCTTAGAGGGATCTTTTTGACCAATTTTGGCATTTTCAGCAACTAAGTTTTCTCTAATCTGGTACATGCTTCTCTCATTTAGGGATTTAAGGGCAGTATAGACCTTATTTGCTTGTTTTTGCATAGCAAGTGGAGAGGGAGCAATGATATTGGTTGTGTTGAGAATTCTGCGGGAACCTGTGTTCCCAATAGAAGTACTTGCAACACCTATTTGGAAGCCTACATTGATCTGAGCTGCCTTTCTGCCCCTGGTACTTGATGGAACCTCATTGTAAAGCTTATAATGCTTGCCTACATATCTGCATCTTGTACATTTTAACCTTTCCTCCCAGCCTAAGCCCCACTTTATGGAAGCACTGCCGTCAATTACCAAGTCGCCCCTACATTTATCACTTCTTAACCTATGCTTTCTATTTTCAGAGGACATCATAGACTGGAGTAGGGCGGGGACATAGACCTTGTTCGTAAGTAAGTCGGGATGGACTTTTGATGGAGCAGGAACCCGTAACAGGTCTACATAGCGAATCTTGTTCGCTCTCGGACGCAAGGGCTTAGCTGGGGTTTGAGAGCCGTCTACATCCCGAAAAGTAAGAACCTTGTCATTGTAAGCTACCCGTGCTTCAAAGGATGACCTTTCTAACCTTACATAGGTTGTGTTGGAATTTGACCTTCTTTCATAATTAAGTTTTTTCCCCTTCACCGGACTAGTCCCACCTCGTTTAAAACCAACATTGAGCAACTTTTTCTTTTGCTTGGTTATGAACCCCATTTTGACCAGATTGCCACCTTAAAAAAAGTCAAAGTACTTATTTTGTGCCCAAAATATGCAATTTTGTATTCCCTTAAACCTCTAAATGTGAGCAGGCAATGCAAATTGACCACCTGCTGCAGTTTAAAGGCACTCATGACATTATATACTAGAATATATAATTGGTGGCCTGTAATTAAAGAGGCTGCGACAAACAAGGTGCTTTAAAGATTTTTCACTTTATTGGTTTGAAACAAGCAATTACTGGAAGCTGATTGATTTCTACACTTCAAAGTATCTTTGATCTCCCATTTTGACTAATTTTTTAATTGTCTTGGATGAAATTGGAATTTTTTTTCTATTAAATTTACATTTTTGGGGTGATTTTTTTTTTTAAATACACAAAAAATACATTATCAAAATGGCTTAGAGTAAAAATATCTAACAAAGTCATTCTCTCCTCACCCCACATAAGCCCCCCATACATGTTTGTTTGGTTTGTTTGGGTATTTTGTCACAAATATTGCAAATATCAGCTTTAATTGTTAGAGGGACATTTAAGCTTCAAGACGCTTGAAATCACCGGCTTCCGACCAAAATCACCTGTGTTTGAAAATATGAAATAAAATGGCCAAATGGACAGTTATACAAGCCAAACTTAATATATTGGTGCAATATGCATGGGAAGATAATTATATGCAAGAAAAACTAATTTTAATGAGAACAAATTTCTCTAAACTGACTTTGGGTTAAAATAAAATATCGTCTGCAAGTGCAAAATATGGATGAGAAAGCAGATTTTTGGTCATTTCTGAGCAAAAGAGTAGAAAATAAGTGCATTAAATGCATCAATTCAGATTGTTTGATCTGGAATGGTTGTATTTCAAATAGTTCCTTACCATATTATGGCCGAATGAGGGCTAAATTGCCTTCGGACATAAAATCAGAGACATACTTGGTTCACCGTGGAGCGTTAATGTGCTACATGAAGTCAGAATTGAACGCCAGGGACTCTGTGAGCCACTTATGCAACAATAGCTTGTGTGTTAAGCCTGAACATTTAAACATAGAGCCCCATTCCACCA
Organism: Congeria kusceri; assembly: GCA_027627225.1. Taxonomy (NCBI): domain Eukaryota; kingdom Metazoa; phylum Mollusca; class Bivalvia; order Myida; family Dreissenidae; genus Congeria; species Congeria kusceri. The sequence continues at coordinate 50,459,990 of CM051025.1, read as the reverse complement.
ACATGGAACGGCGGACATGTTTACAGTTCGGACAGTGCAGCGGGCATGGAACTGAGCCAGCCTGCATATTTGGTAAAAACATGAATACAACAAGCTTTATCACTTCCTTTTATTCATAGAAATACACTTAAAATACATAAATGCATGTTTTTTTTTCATTTTATATCTATTTCTATTGGGTATTTTTGCCTTTTTCAGGTAGAGGAACGCCTGATGCTGACGCGAGGGCCACTTGTTAGAGGTCTCTTATGCCAAAACAGGTAATAATAACAATTTATTATCAGGTACACAATCAACTAAGCATATTTATGATGCTTAAGGTGTGGAAGACTGTCATAATCAGGTTTGGGGTCACTCATGCCCTTGCCGTAGTGTAATTCCTCATGCAGTTTGTATCGATAATTCCGCGTCCTGGCACGTAAAGCTCGTGCTTTGTTGGTAGCGGATGTTTGCTTTCGGTTAAGGTCGTTGCGGTCCTCATATGCTATCTGCTTAATAATCTTTGACCCCTGGGTAAGGTTAGCATTTAGTTCAGTGGTTTTTGTAATTACAGAGTCAGCATAGCCATTGTTTAATTTGTGAACCTGCCCGTGAATTCGACCTACACAGTTGCGTGAGAAAGTCACAGTTTTAGGATTGACAGCTTGGTACGACCTGTTTACTGCTTCACTTTTTTGGGTTGTGGTTAAAAGTTTGGTAGCGTCAAGAGCAGCTGGACCTAAAACCGTTTCAATGCATTTTTTGAGGACTTGTTGGTCACTGTCAACCATTTTAACCTTGACATTGTCTGGCATGAAATTCTTAGCTTGCCTATTTGTACCAGCACAGACATAACTGTACTTTGCACAATGAGTACCGCAGTAACCACTGAAGCATAGAACAATGGTTGCGATTACATCAACCATGACCTTCTTTAGAACCTTGATGTCACCCTGGTGTTTATTGTGGGCAGCTTTAAGCTCAGCCATACACCTAGCTTTGACCGAGAGAGCGAACCGACTCCTGATATTAGACTTGGAATGACCCTTGAGCATGCCCTTTGAGAAAGGCGCTTTGTTGAGCTCGCGCTTCAGCGAGTTGCCTAGGTGCCTCAGATCCTTAAGATGACCCACATTGTGACCGTGAGAGTTACGAACACCTTGGAATGCCCTACTGTCCCCATCACAAGTGAAATTTGCTATTTTGATGTCCTTAGAGATCTGGTCACCTAACAACCTATTCCATTTACCTTCATCACCTATTGGTTCCCTCTCTGAAACATTTGCAGAACAATGCCCCCTATGATTGGGGCACTGAACAGGTTTACCCTTATTCCTAAGCATTGATGCAGTCCTGCATAGTTTATTTGCTACTTGTACCCCTACAATTTGCTTGTTTCTGGTATTGTTTTCACACATAGTGCTTATGGCAATAGTTCCGGCTTGAAAGGGTGTCGCGTCAGAGTTAAAAATTGGATTGTTGTAGCAAGTGTCCCCTTCAACATTTACCTTAGAGGGATCTTTTTGACCAATTTTGGCATTTTCAGCAACAAAGTTTTCTCTAATCTGGTACATGCTTCTCTCATTTAGGGATTTAAGGGCAGTATTGACCTTATTTGCTTGTTTTTGCATAGCAAGTGGAGAGGGAGCAATGATATTGGTTGTGTTGAGAATTCTGCGGGAACCTGTGTTCCCAATAGAAGTACTTGCAACACCTATTTGGAAGCCTACATTGATCTGAGCTGCCTTTCTGCCCCTGGTACTTGATGGAACCTCATTGTAAAGCTTATAATGCTTGCCTACATATCTGCATCTTGTACATTTTAACCTTTCCTCCCAGCCTAAGCCCCACTTTATGGAAGCACTGCCGTCAATTACCAAGTCGCCCCTACATTTATCACTTCTTAACCTATGCTTTCTATTTTCAGAGGACATCATAGACTGGAGTAGGGCGGGGACATAGACCTTGTTCGTAAGTAAGTCGGGATGGACTTTTGATGGAGCAGGAACCCGTAACAGGTCTACATAGCGAATCTTGTTCGCTCTCGGACGCAAGGGCTTAGCTGGGGTTTGAGAGCCGTCTACATCCCGAAAAGTAAGAACCTTGTCATTGTAAGCTACCCGTGCTTCAAAGGATGACCTTTCTAACCTTACATAGGTTGTGTTGGAATTTGACCTTCTTTCATAATTAAGTTTTTTCCCCTTCACCGGACTAGTCCCACCTCGTTTAAAACCAACATTGAGCAACTTTTTCTTTTGCTTGGTTATGAACCCCATTTTGACCAGATTGCCACCTTAAAAAAAGTCAAAGTACTTATTTTGTGCCCAAAATATGCAATTTTGTATTCCCTTAAACCTCTAAATGTGAGCAGGCAATGCAAATTGACCACCTGCTGCAGTTTAAAGGCACTCATGACATTATATACTAGAATATATAATTGGTGGCCTGTAATTAAAGAGGCTGCGACAAACAAGGTGCTTTAAAGATTTTTCACTTTATTGGTTTGAAACAAGCAATTACTGGAAGCTGATTGATTTCTACACTTCAAAGTATCTTTGATCTCCCATTTTGACTAATTTGTTAATTGTCTTGGATGAAATTGGAATTTTTTTTCTATTAAATTTACATTTTTGGGGTGATTTTTTTTTTAAAATACACAAAAAATACATTATCAAAATGGCTTAGAGTAAAAATATCTAACAAAGTCATTCTCTCCTCACCCCACATAAGCCCCCCATACATGTTTGTTTGGTTTGTTTGGGTATTTTGTCACAAATATAGCAAATATCAGCTTTAATTGTTAGAGGGACATTTAAGCTTCAAGACGCTTGAAATCACCGGCTTCCGACCAAAATCACCTGTGTTTGAAAATATGAAATAAAATGGCCAAATGGACAGATATACAAGCCAAACTTAATATATTGGTGCAATATGCATGGGAAGATAATTATATGCAAGAAAAACTAATTTTAATGAGAACAAATTTCTCTTATAGGTTACAGTATACTAAATATTTCAGGTGTGCAATGCTATACTCTCTAAATAAATCAACACCATTTATTTGAAGACACAATTTTCTGTATAGTCACTTGCCATGACTTTATTTTTGAATATTTCTTTGTACGTGTGGTAGGAAAAACATTGTTGTGTACTAAAAATTCACTGTTTCGCTTGAAGGTTGGAGACTACATGACGAGACTTTGACAGTTGGCAGTATACCTTCAACTGGAGAGTAGCCGGTAAAAAGATGGCCGTAAAACAGTGAACTTTGATTCGCGTCGAGTTCTTTCTTACATATCACATGACCTATCTTTTTTATTGTCTAAATCAATTCGGCTCGGAATGCTCTTTAAGAAAAGGTATGGTTATGAGGGTCTCTACGCGCAAAATGTTGAGTTTATTTTTTGTTGAATTTATTGCTTTTACATTGAATTTGTTAAGGAAATCTTTTAGTATATTGTGACCTCAAGCGTCAACCATATTCGAACTGAATCCAGATTACACCGGCGTTAAACATTGAACCAACATGGCGTATCAAGATAAATAATGAAGTCGCTAGATTGTAAACTTCTCTTATGAAGTCGATACAAACACGTTACATCGCCAACTGACTTAGTAACTTATTTTAAGACCACAGGTGACCCATGTCTTAACAGTACCTGATCTGCACACAAATGCGGGCCGTGGGGTGTTAATAGGGTTTTTATAATATTTCAATTAGTAGCCTTGTTTTGACCTAAAATGAACAACTTCCAAAAAATCGGCGGCATAGATGTGACTTGTGCATGTTTTTATTTATGTCGTTCCCACGACATATTAAGTCGTGGGAACGATATCTTATCTCGTAGGAACGAGATCTTAACTTGTGGGAACGAGATCTTATCTCGTGGGAACGAGATCTTATCTCGTGGGAACGACATAATTATGTCGTTACCACGACATATTAAGTCGTGGGAACGAGATCTTAACTCGTGGAAACGACATAATTAACCAATCAGAATGTTTCAAAATGGCTGATACAAGAGACGCTTACGTAATATCCTATTTCAATGCTGGATTAAGATATAATGAAATTGTTTTTCTGTCGCGAGAGCAACATGGAATAGAGTTATCTGTGAGACAATTGCACAGATTGTAACGAGGATTAATGCTGCGACGAAGAGCATATAACGACGCTTATTTGCAATGAAATAGACAATTCGGGGCATCTTCGTGGATATAAAACAATGCGACAACGTTGTATCGCAAATGGTTTACGTGTTCGAACGCAAGACGTTGCTACCATTTTACGTATATACGACCCTGAAGGTAGGTTCAGACAATTGAAACACATCGTATATTAATTTAAGCCCCCGCCTTCCCCCCCCCCCCCCTCATCCTCCCCGTCGCATAAAATAAATTATTATTTAATATTTTAGTACACTATACACACATACACTTTTTTAACATAATAGCTCGTACACCAAGAAAGTAATTAAAACAAAATAAAATTTATACACTACTTTATTGAGCATTATTATTTTGTAAATACTTTCATAAAATTTAATAAGCGTCAGATGATATCGAAATGAATCAAACCAATTAAACAAAAATGCGTTTTAAATGCACTGATCAATTTACCAATGGGGACTGAACGCCGTTATAATCACAGTTTGTAGATTATAAAATGATTTGCGCTTACGGATATTGATTCATAACATCTCGACGGTCAAAAATTAGGACATGACAATGATGTTATGTCACGCAATATAGTTTCAAAGGCGCTTTCGATTTATCTGTAACCATTCGATTAATTTTCTTTTACTTCATCAATCGCGTTAGAGCCGAAATGGTTTAAAATATTAAGGTTGCACATCACGTATTGATCATATTGGTTAATATTCAAATAGCGAAAGTCTGGTACATCGTATCGGTTTGTTTTTTTTGTAGAGTGTCAAGCGTGAACTACAAACGAAACCAAAGAGTCTCCAGTGAGCCTACAAAATGTAGTTCATTTTGGCACTAAGTGTTACACTTAAACAAAATGTAGTGCATGCTTTGTTTATCACAAATTGCTACAGCATTGTAGATATTTATTCTTTTATTCTTACGAGTCCTAACCTCGAGGTTGGGTATGGTGTTCAGATCCAGAGGGTCCATCACGGTAACCATAAGCTTAGAGTGGATGTCAAAAGCCCATGGTCTGTCCACGTCCACCTTCAGTATGTAACGCACTTGTCCTATAACGGCCTCATACGAGGACGGTACGCTGTACGGCAGCGTCACGCTAAACGGGTACGTGTACGAATTAGGCGACAACACAATCTCGTCTTCTCCGGTCTGCGCTGAAATCCCGAGAAAAGCAGCGATGGTGAGAGGAAGCATGTATTACATCATGTAGTTAAATATGTCAACGACTACACGGGGGCGTACCTTATCAATGAACAAACTAAACTAATAATAAACAAATTGAAAGTTTTCATACACGTAGGTGACAACTGCTTACCTCTGCTGAGAAGGTTGTTGGTGAACTTGAGGTAGTTTTCATGGTTATGGTAATGCACCGTTCGAGTGTGTTTACCAGAGTTTCTTCGTTCAGTCCAGTGAACGTTTGCATATCCGACAAGATGAAGAACGATGGCTAGAATAAAGGAAAACAAGAAGCCTAATATGACCCAAAGGGCACACTTGATATAATTGTCGTGTTTTAATCATTTTCATGTTTGTTTGTCGAATTCTATGTTAAATAAATGTGTTGTACAAACATGTGTTTCGACGCCATAATGGAAAGTTGAAGTGTAGAATTTTATAAAGCTGACCGGGCAGTGATAATGATTAATAATTATCACGAGTGCACAGTCAGCTTTATAAATTCTACACTAGTAATCTAAATTTTAGATTACTGGGGGCAGTGTAGGTCGTTGGTCACTAAAGTCACTGTGAATGATCAACTGAATGCGAAGTAGATCTGAGAAAAAACGGATTTGGTCTTAAGATCATCGTTTTAGTTACATATAGTTAACCGTTGTAAGTCTTTTATTTCACGTGTGCTTACTGTTTTCCAATTCTATATTGTATTATTAAATCATTTTATTTATCTTTGGGATGATGTATGTTACGTCATTCTCGTCAGTGTTGTTGTTTTAAAGTAAATACAATACTAGTATATAAAATTTCTCGAGATGTAGATACAAACGATTTACCTGTATACATGTGGATGTAGCATCTTAATCTGGCTTAAAAATAAAGGGTAGCAAGAATCAATGAAGACTAAGTGTTCAGGACGAATTTGACATTCTCATGTACTTCTTATTTAAGTCTTGATAAATGTAAAGTAAACATATAAAGTCTGATACTATAGCTGGTTACTTACAGCTTACTTTAAGAGCGTCGTCTACGTCGAACTGTACGCGTCCGGTTAACGTGTCACCTGGGAAATACACGGCCTTCTGGTTGTCTAGCAGAATCTGGAGGTTTCGTTTCGGCATTTTGTTTTTTGGCGGGAATCACCGTTCAACTATCCAACGTTTGATTATTAGTCCACGTCAAAGTTTTAAGCCATAGGTATCTGTATTAATTTGGTACACATATAGGTTGAATCCGTATTGCTTAGACTTTAGAAAAGCGCTTGCTTATAATGATGAAACACATTCTTTCACAATGCAGCTACAATTTTGAAATTCATTTCTCAAAGACAGTGTATAACTCGGGTATGCCGTACAAGTATGTCCACCCGTGAAGTTGAAATCGATCGATCACACGTTATTGTTTATTTAAACTCTTATGTATACCCGTATGTTTTTATTGTCTGGCAAGTTCAAGTATGTCCACTCGTAAAGTTGAAATCGATCGATCACACGTTCTAGTTTATTTAAACTCTGTTATGTTTTCGTTCATTATATTCAGACAAACTTAAATTATTTAATTTCTGACTCTTATTCATGTAAATGAATAAAAAACAAACTCATAAATGAAAGGTATGGCTAGGCAAGCACATTTAATGTATCGTTTAAAATACAAATAACAAAATAACAGTAACAGGCCCACTCATACTCCATCAATTCATAAAACCTGCATATTCAAAAAAACAACAACAACCGAGTTACATTTCTAAAACCATTTTGATAATTTTCGTTAATGCATACAGTTATAAAACGTTCACAAATATCGCTGCAACTTTTGTTAATTGTCCAATATCCCCAATACAGAGAGGTGTGCATATAACTTCACGGACACCCCGTACATGTATCAGAAATAATGAACGATTCGGGTAACTGCGAGCGGGATACGCAACCTCAACTGGACATTTTATTACTTTCTCGTATATTTATGCCAGGAGGACGTACGAGGACCCATAGCTCTAGATCAGCATTAAGGTGCCTTCATCACCTCCCGAACCACCTAAACAAAGACGTCATAAAGAAACAAAAATTGCAGCAAGACTAAATTATTTACCGACCAAAAACGAAAATCCAATATAGCGAACGAAACTATTAAAAACGCGAAAAATATATTTAAAAAAATCAAATCGAACTGTATGCACTTATACATTTCAAAGCCAAGACGTTCGAATATAAATTTGGATTATTCAATGGCAAAACACCTGCATAAATTTACATATATAACAGAAATAATGAAATCGAATAAACAAATCTTAAAACAAATGACTGCACGCAGGCATCACAACCATTCTACGTCCTCTCCGAACAACCAGCGATGACACAAAATCATCAGCTGTAAAACAAATAATTACATTTAATATACAAACAATACTAAAAGGGCGGGTGGGAAGGTAAAACGTGTGCTTACTACGCTGCCTGAAGCTCGAATGATTTGAACTAGTATTTCAACTATGCACGAGATTTATGTGCATGTATTCCCATTGGTCAACTTAAAATAGACGGATAAAACAAGTTTTATCACATCTCGTTAGTCAACATAAAATACACTACTAAAAACCGGTTTATCAAGTCATTGCCACGAATCGATGAATAATCGAATGATACTAAATATATATGTATACCCGTATTTTTAATATTGTCTGGCAACAGTGACCTGACCTTTATTCGGTAAACATCGATACTCTCGATAGGTGATTAATTATAATTTATGGAGAAATGATAGTATTAGTAGTGGTATTTGTAGAAAAAGTAGCAGCAGTAGCAACAACAACAACAACAAGAGCAGCAGTAATAGTAGTAGTTCGTAACTTTAACCTTTTTTTCTCCGCTGCACATTCACCACACAGCGGAGTATATAGCCGCTGCACATTCACCACACAGCGGAGTATATAGCCGCTGCACATTCACCACACAGCGGAGTATATAGCCGCTGCACATTCACCACACAGCGGAGTATACAGGAGTATTCACCACACAGCGGAGTATACAGGAGTATTCACCACACAGCGGAGTATACAGGAGTATTCACCACACAGCGGAGTATATAGGAGTATTCACCACACAGCGGAGTATACAGGAGTATTCACCACACAGCGGAGTATACAGGAGTATTCACCACACAGCGGAGTATATTGGACGGCATGTACAATGTTTAAACGCCTCCCAACAAAAAACTGTACATTAACCATAAATAAGGTCATAGAAAAAGAGATTACTGGCAAAAAACTTATAATATAAGCGAAAACTGCTATTTTTCCCGAAAATCACAAAACGTTAACGATTGATAGGCAAACAAATTTAGGGTCGGCGGAGAAAAAATAAGGGGGGGGGTCGGTTAAGCGGAAACCAACTACATTTTTATGCCTAATAAGAAGTGACGTGATATATAAACAATCTGTGACTGCGCACAATGCAAACTACAATGCTGCGAAGGCCCTATTACGTGCTTTATTAACACAGTATACCAACTATATATTTAAATTAAAGCACTGAAGGCACTACAGTTGTTCGCTATTGCGTAACACTGGGCACTACTCAGTCTTCAAATGTTTATAGCAACAGAAATTTAATTTTAACAGAGCAGTTTCGAAATATGTTGTTGAGATTTTGTCTAAACTAAAATCTGTCTAAATGTTTTTATTGGAAAATTATGATAGTTACGCTCGTTCAGTGTTCTTATGTGAAGAAAATAGACATCACTGAATAAATCTGGTTAACTAGTCCGAACCATCAAACACGTAGTGTTTTACATTATAATGTTTTTTTTCTTCCATTAAACTATTCGCATAAGTTCCTTTTTATTAATCCTACATTCAATGTTTTACTATAATATTTGTGTCAAAATTTTAAAAACTTGAACACAGAGACTTTGCTGGGCGATTTAAAATAATTAAAGTGAGGCGTTAAAATATAATTGTATTGCCTCGTAAAAAATCAGATTTTAAAATATATATCGCTATGGTGTGGTTATGTTACTTTTTGTATCTCAGTGATGCCGTTTTGTATTGTATCTGTTATCGAATGTGCAGCTGATGAATTGATAATGTTTGCTGATGTTTTAAAATACTTAATAAGGTTAATAAATAAGATTACACATGTGCCAATAAATTCATTCTTTGTTACATATAAATTATTTAATGTTTGATCCCAATTTTTACCGTGACCAAGCTACTTTCCAATATATCACCACACATTGTTGGAAAGATAATGTAATAACCTTTAGAAAAAAAGAATAAAAAAATTATATACGTTTTAACTCAAAATATATACCTAAGGATAAACACACCAGTTTTGCTCGGCATGGAGGCTGCCATTCTGCGCATGACTACATAGGCCAAAATATATATATATTCTGTCAAAAAAGTAGAGGAAAATCATGTGCTTCTGTCAGGGATCGAACAACCGACCGACTGCGTGAGAGTCTGATGCGCTAATCACTAGGCTATTGAGTCTGAGAAGTGTTCTTTTCAGATATGAGTACTAGAGTGTAACCGACCGCTATTGATAATATATGTGCTGCGTAACTACCGGTAAACTGCGATTACCATTTTGTTATGTATTATTATTATTATTATTATTATTATTATGGCTAAGTTAATAATAGATAAGTAATAAAATAATAAATCATGCCCCACTCAACAAATAACCTTAACAAGAGACGGCGATAACGAGACAAATTATTCGGTTATAGATTACAATGAATATATTTCTTCTCCACTCGCCTCGTGACCCAATTAATTATTTCATCAACGACGAATAAGAAACTACTTTCTTTTCTTCCGCGTGTAAAGTCATAATTTGATCGTACATTGAAAGTTGGTATCTTAAGTTTCCCAACATGTCATGTTGACATGTTCTATTCAAAATCATTATCACAATGATAACGTAAACCACTTGACAAATTAAATGATATTCAAAACGACACTTCTTACTTTCGCGTAGTCGAATCTGCCTTGCCTAAAGATGTTAGGATCATAGTTCTTATACCTTTAGAATTTGAAATAACGGTACCCGTACTAAAACAAATCTCTGTTACCTTTATTGAGCAGAGACTGTTTTGTTTTGTATTTCGCTTAAGGGACCTACTAAACGATTGACATATTGACTATTTACATTTTTGTAACCGATTCCTACAAAAATCGCACGTACATTTGTTGTGCCTACACATTTAGATAAGTTACGTGCCGTGGGAAATCCGGGCTTAATGCATGTGCGTGAATTGTCGTCCCGGATTAGCCTGTGCAGTCCGCACAGGCTAATCCACGACGACACTCTCCGCTTTTATGTTTGATGGAAGTAACTTCTACACATAAATCCTCTGTAGGCGGAAAGTATCGTCCCGGATTAGCCTGTGCGAAACCGGAACGACACTACGCACATGCATTAAGCCCGGGTTTCCCACGACATGCCTTAACATTTTTACTGCCATAATCGCAAGATATAACAACAGCCTTTGGTGGATTCACTGGAGTGTTTACGTACTATCAATAGGAAACAAATATTTTATTATCAACTTTCACTTTTTGCTTATTGAATTAGTAGCAGCTTTGGTAGTAGAATCAGTCTTAGTGTGACGAAGCGGGTTGTGGTCAGATAGGCGATCGATAATTCCCGGTATTTGCGACAGGTTCCGTACGAGCACTGGCTAGGTGGCGCTCTGTTCACTGGTATGTAAAGGCCAGTGAATGTGTTAGTCAGGCAGTTCTCCTGCTGATGTGGACGAATCAACAGAAAAGAGCCTAAAAAGGTCATTTTCTATTTAAGCAAGTATTATGCGACAGTTGGGTGTTAACGTTAGCTTCAGAGCTTCAAACATTTCAGGGTTACAGTTCGAAGTAAAGGGGGTGGGGGGTTGAAGGCGTTTCGATTACAAAGCATGTGTAGGGCTCGGTAGGAGAAGTCATATGAAGACGGCTTTGTATCTTGGTGATCTGAGGCTCGTGGAAGTGTAAAGCTTCATGGATTATATCCGTAGCGACGTAATTAATATTCATTTAAATAATTACAAGGCAAGGCTGGAAGCACCACCGCATCGTGAAGCCGCGCACATAGCGCACGGTGGCGGCCTCGGAGTCTGGCTCGCTACGGACAGCTCGGCGCTACAGTAGTAAGCGAGCCTACTTATAAATTTCCTGGACGAATTTAATAAAATCTTCTACAAAATGACAACGAGTGGCAGATCTTTTATCGCATGCTCTAACAGCGTAAAAATTGCAGGTTTACTCACTTCGTTACAGTTTCTGAACCATATAGTTTGACAGCCGAAATATTTCTACGTCAAGAATTGAAAAATGTATTCATCTTTAATTTCGCAAATGCCCTTAACACTATTAATGTATAAACATATGCAATCAAATATCAAACAACATGAATAAATAACAATTAGATCTACAACCCAAAAATGTCAACTGCAAAAATGTTGAAGACGTCATACGGAAAAGTACTTGCAATATATGACATCTATACAAATAAGTGATTGAGTCAAGCCAGTAGAAATGCTCTAAAGGTATTCTTTCACATGTGTACGATAACTAATTTGTAATGTAGATATTACACGGAAAACAAGGTATAGCGTGTGGTAACAAAATATTTTATTCTAGATCTTATTGATTATATTACATAAAAATTAGTTCTAACACGGTCAACGTGCATAGTTGTATATTGTAGAGACTAAGAGAGATGTTCTCACTGTTCAAAGATGTATTGTCCAATGTTCAAAAATACAATGAGATTCAACGTGTAATATGTTGTATTAGTATAAACGGAAACGTTGTATTATCCTTCGATCTCAAACTGCGAGTTGTCCCCGGGTTTGCTCCAGTTGTAGTACGTGTACACGGGCGCATAGTTCGTGTTGCCATAGGTGTGCTCGTTGTCCCCTTCCTCCACGGTGCTACGTGCTCCAAGAACGCTCTGGGCGAACGTCGTTTGCGCTGAAACGCAAGAGCAGTCAATTAACTACACGTTTTAAAATTTACATGTATATGCACAAACAACGAACTCCTAGAAACGTATGCTGAATCAGTAATACACCAAAATCAAAACCCCGTTCCTTTGTGCCAATACAGTGTGATTACGGCGCAAAATAGTTCTAACATATGTGTTCTACTTGAATACACGTTTAGTTTTAACCAATTATTTTAGATCGATTGCATCGAATGCCTAAGGCTTTTCGAGACACTCTAGTCCGTTTCCTGGGTAGAACCAGTATTTGGTGTCTTTCGGGGAGATCTTGAGAACGCCGCCAGAGTTGAGATCGAACCCGGGACCTCCCGATCGCTAGACGGACACCACATCCACGACGCCACCGCAACCTCGGGAATAAACGTTTAACAATGGATTTTTTTATTGGTTTACTGCAGTAAAAAATCTGGACTTTGTTTTTAATAAACAATAAACGTCAAAAATAAAGGTCATAGAAGTTGAACATTAATGCTTATAAAAGCTTTAATTGTTGATTTTAGTTACTCACGAAGCACTGGTGGATAGACGGGGTCGTTGTACAGGCCCGCAGGAGCTCCCAAATACGGCGGCGGCGGTAGTGGAAGGGCCGGAAATGGCGCAGAAGGTGCTGGGCGAACCGGAAGTGCCAGTCCGTGCTGCTGGGCAACGGATAGGAGCGGAATAGACCCAATCACAACTTCAACTGGCACGTGAAGATCGAACCCTAGACCTGATGGATCTACAGTTATCTGCAGTTAGAACGATACTACATTATGCATATTGAAACAACACAACAAGTCACTATGCAAAGTACTCATCTTGTTTAGATCTAAACATAGATACATCGCCATAACCTTATGTTTGATAATAACAAGTGTTCCAAAATAAGATAAAATATTTCCGTATATTAATAGTCCACTTTTAAGCATGTTTCTTTTAAATATTAAACACGAGAACTGTCCTATTATTATGCAATTTTTATACGTAAACGGGACACACCATGACATAGTACCGGATATCAATGTACGTAAACGGGACATACCATAACATAGTACCGGATATGCAACTCTTATACGTAAACGGGACATACCATGACATAGTACCGGATATGCAACTCTTATACGTGAACGGGACATACCATGACATAGTACCGGATATGCAACTCTCATACGTGAACGGGACATACCATGACATAGTACCGGATATGCAACTATTATACGTGAACGGGACATACCATGACATAGTACCGGACTCTTATACGTAAACGGGACATACCATGACATAGCACCGGATATGCAACTCTTATACGTAAACGAGACATACCATGACATAGTACCGGATATGCAACTCTTATACGTGAACGGGACATACCATGACATAGTACCGGATATGCAACTCTTATACGTGAACGGGACATACCATGACATAGTACCGGACTCTTATACGTAAACTGGACATACCGTGACATAGTACCGGATATGCAACTTTTATACGTAAACGGGACATACCATGACATAGTACCGGATATGCAACTCTTATACGTGAACGGGACATACCATGACATAGTACCGGACTCTTATACGTAAACGGGACATACCATGACATAGTACCGGACTCTTATACGTAAACGGGACATACCATGACATAGTACCGGACTCTTATACGTGAACGGGACATACCATGACATAGTACCGGACTCTTATACGTAAACGGGACATACCATGACATAGTACCGGATATCAATAATCCTGCAATTCTTTAGGTACGATGGAGGCACCACAGGAATGTGCAATTTCTCGTTGACGTAGGCGTCGGAACCACCTCCAGGGATCTCGTCGTGTTTGATTTTGGAGAGGTAGTTGGACACAATGCGAGTTTTGGTAGTAGCGTGGTACGAGACACTCTGAAAATGATATCCAAAACCGCTGCAAATGTTCAACTGGGCAGATATGATAGCCTCAATTTGAAGCTATTCTTCGCAACAAAAAGAAAATAATTGCGTTAATTTCTCCTTTTGCTTCATTTTTTTCAATTGTATATTGGTTACAATAATTATACTAATTTTAATCAATAAATGTATAACTTCGTAAGTCTTCAAGCTCCAGTCAACGGTTAGTGTTTATATAAAGTGTGTCATTCATCAAAAGTTCCATACATACTGTCAAAACATTTGAAACCAATTTAAAATCTATATATATTTTCAACCCATCTTTGAAAAGTTACACTTTGAAGACGTAGCGTGAATGATAAAAATGTTAACCACCAGCTACCATGTTCAGAGTCCACTATTTCCCAAACAAGCACGGTTTTATGACTAGTTTCATTTTTGGTACACATCGACTCATGTCTAAGCCAGGTTTGAAGAAAGTCTGAGATTTGAAACTTAATATATTCACACATTTGGTCCTATGTGTATTTTGATGTTTCAACTGGTATATTCGGTGCCTTCTCGTATTTGATCATATCTAATGTCCAATCAAATAAATTCTTTTAATAGCTTAAGTTCATAGTGTATAATTATATATAATAATAAAAAACACACTAGTCTTATACAAAGTATTTCCAAACAAATCAGTTCAGAAAGATCCATTTAATATCTTAATTCTATTTTTGAAATTGATATGTTGTTTACGTAAACCACGATAAAACGAAACATGAAAAAGGTTACACAGTTACCCTATTTAAAGTCCAACATTTCGCTACGAAGTTTGGTGATCCCTTCTTTTTATTAATGTTTTGGTGTAAGTATACACTGATGCATGTATGTGCGATTTTTTAGAAAATCTGTCTTTTGGGATATGATATATTGATGCATTCGTTAAAAATGACGTTTCAGAAAGTCCAGTCAAATTCATTATTTCAACAGTAACCAGGTAGAGCGTTTTGTATTATCAAAATGCACTTGTATATTGCCAAACGAAACATGTGAAAACATATCAGTTGAAAGAATCATAACATTGTTTGAAAAAAAGCTCTCCTATATACTTAAAACATTGATAAAAATCTAAACTGAAAAAAGGGGATTCGTAAGGTACTGTATTCAAAATCCAATATTTCCGGAACAAGGCCGGTGACCCCTATTTTTTAAGACTGTTTTAGTTCCAGTATACAATGACGCATCAATATGGGATTTTTACACAAAATCTGTCCTTTGGAACAAAATATAATTATATATTTGATTATTTATTGATTTTTTCGCAGGCATAGTTAATGTATAATTAACGTTCTTAAGCGTCAATTAAAAGTCATTTTTCAGAATTAATAACTGTATATAAAGCGCGTTTTATCGTTAAACTGCACTTGTATATTGCCAAACAAAACATTTAAAAAAAGATGCATTTAAAAATCTCCATCCGACTATGAACGCTTTATATAATTCCACATTGCTATTCACAAAAACAGAAACATGGAATTCGACATGTACCGTATTCAAAATCCAATATTTCCAGAACAAGGCCGGTGACCCCTATTGTTTTAGACTGTTATAGTTTAAGGATACATTGACGCATGTGTGTGCAAATTTTAAAATAATCTGTCGTTGGAAAGAAATTGTTGCGAACTTCTTTAAAATGCTTTTGGAACATGTGCATGAATACATGGTTCTTGTTCTTATATTTGTACTAAGATTATCATGGACATTTATATTTTGTAATTAAAAAAAGAACAGTTGTACAAAAACTTCACAGTACCATGACAAGACGCGCCTTGCTGCAACTCATGGTTCTGTTGCTCTGATTGTTTATTTCCGCCCAAAACGGTATTTCCTCCCCGGGTACGTAGCCCTGTCTTTCAACGCGCACGTGAGCGGAAATGGGGTCCGAGGCGCAGCAGAGACAACACAGGACCTTTTGATCCGTCTTCTCTGCACGGGACTGTGGGTAGAATAACGTTTTGGTAGTAATCATTGCACCAAACAAAAGCAATACATAGTTTTGGTTTCAATTTGAGTTTTAATTTTTACATCCCATTATCTGTAGACAAAATTAAAAAACATAACGCAAATACAGAAAATAACAGCCTTCATTATGCAATTATCACGTCAATAAAGTCATAAAGAGCAAACTCCTCGAGCGGTTACTTCCCCCTTGGCGTTCTTCAGTCACCACTGCCACCCCGAGTTAAAAACGTCCAGATTTTGAAGGATTTAGGGCAGACCACTGTTAGGATTTTGAAGATTTATTTCTATAGCATTTTGATTTATTATTATTATTTTATTAAAAAAAAAAAGTCACAAATGCTGCATTATTGGTTCAGGTATATATTTTACGAGTTAAAATGAAAACCAAAAAGAGGTAAATAAACAAGTGGGCCATGATGGCCCAAAGCGCTCACCTGAAAACTGGCACAGATGAAGACCATACTGTTGTGACAGGTTTGAAAATTAAGGTATCTGAACATCGGTTGAAGCAATAGGCTAGCTCTTAAGTACGAGTTGGTTTGTGGATGTGCGGTGTTTTTGCTAATGGTTCTCAAATCATTTTTCTCGATATTCTTACCTGACCCTTTTTCATTAAGTCAGTGACAATTCTGGAAAATGCAGAAACAGTAGAATTTGGTGTCTTTTCGCAGACAGTTTTGGAGAACTAGTTGCAATTCGATAATTGCGATGGCTGTGCTATAAGGTGTTTTGCTTTTTCTTTGATAATTTTCGGTCAAATGATGCTAAATGATGTTAAACAGGCTCTGAAGCCATCAATGTTGCACGTAAAGATAACTGCATGTAAGGTTTGCAATTGTTGGAAATCAAATTTATCAATCAATTCTTATGGTCATACGCAAACCGTGTACGTTTGGAAAACATTGAATACAATATCGTGTGTGCAAGACAATCATTGATTACTTGTTGATTGTTTTTCCCACACACAAGGGGCAATAACTTCAGTGTTTCTGGCCCGATCATGCTTATATTCGGCTTCACCTGTAATCTTACTTTCATAGACAAACTGTGCACGATTGGTGAAGATTGGATGAAAAATGAAGTCTCTATCCTGAATAATGTCCATGTTTGTATATATTTTTCACAAACAAAGGGCAATACATCCGGTGTTTCTGGCCCGATTTTGCTACCTTTAATATTATAGTCATGTACAATTTGTGAAGATTGGATGAAATATGAAGTCTCTATCCTGAATAATGTATGTATTTTTTCACAAACAAAGGGCAATAACTCCGGTGTTTCTGGCCCGATTTTGCTTATATTCAATTTGACAAGTTATCGTATGGTCATAGACAAACTGTGCCAGATTGATGAAGATTGGATGAAAAATAAAGTATCAATCCTGAATAATGTCCATTTTTGGCATATTTACAAACAAAGGGCAATAAACTGGTCCGATCTTGCTTATATTCGACTTCTAGCGTAATCTCATGGTCATAGACAAACTGTGCAAAGATTGGCAAGATTGATGAAGACTGGATGAACAAGAGCTGTCAGAGGAGAGCGCGCTCGACTATTCGGAGTATTTCAGTTGGTACATATTTTGAATAGTTGAAGGGGCATTAATTTGTTAAAATATAAAACCTTTAAGTGAACCTTGTATAATTCAAACAGTTTAGGAACACAAACTTTTTACCACAAAATCTATGTAAAAAGTGTGCATAACTCTGTCAATATACAAAACAGAGTTATGGGTAGTGTTGCCCCATATACTAGTGTTGAATACAAAGGTTAGATCCAAGTTTAAAAGGAATAACTTTTGTAGTTTTGAATTTACAAAACTTTTGAATATAAACTTTAAACAGAAAATCTAAGTGAAAAGGGGGCATAAATCTGTCAAAATACAAAATAGAGTTATGGGTAATGTTGCTCCTGAAACTAGAGTTGATGACAAAGGTTAGTTACAAGTTTCAAGTGAAAGGCTTATGTGGTATTTAAGTTACAAAACCTTTGAATATAAACTTTAACCAGAAAATCTTAGTGAAAAAGGAGCGTAACTCTGTCAAAATACAAAACAGAGTTATGGGGAATGTTGCCCCTGGTACTGGAGTTGATGACAAAGGTATATTCCAAGTTTCAAGTGAATAACTTATGTAGTTTTGAAGTTACAAGACTTTTGAATAAAAACGATAACCGATTCAGACGCGGACACCGACGCCGACGCCGGGGTAGTAGGATAGCTCACCTATTCTTCGAATAGTCGAGCTAAAATTGAAGTCTCTCTTCTTAATAAAATGTCAATTTTTGCGTATTATTTTCATAAACAAAGGACAATAACAAAAAGGTGTTTGAAACACGATCTGGCCCATTTTTGGCGTCTGCTGAGATCTGATGGTCATACACAAACTTTGAAAGTTGGGTCAACAGTGGATGGAAAATAAAGTCTATATATGTTGGAAAAAAGGGATTTTCGCACTTTTTTGCATGAAAAGGGGGCAATAACTCTAATGTTATTCGTGTGATCTGGCCCAATAACAATCCCGTCCGAGGTTTAATGGGCATAAACAAACTGTGAAAGTGTGGTTAAGATTGGATAAAAAGTGAAGTCTCAATCGTGAGAACGAAACAAATTGTTGACGGCACAAGGACGACGGACGACAGACGACGGACGACGCAGGAGAAGTCCCCTATGCCAATAGTTCACCGAGCACTTCGTGCTCAGGTGAGCTAAAAAGTAAACATAACAACGCAAAGATTTCACGGTGTCAACGTGTCTGCTTGTCGACGATTTCATTCTCGCCATGTGATTTGACTGTGGTCAAGTGGAACTTCATGCCGTCAGGGATTACAATCGAACTATGCTCGGAACACGCGAAATCTCTGCGCGGAGGTTGCACAAAGAAGCGATGTCTCATTCAATTAAACTGTATTTAATGCATAGTTTATCACGAATTGCTGAAGCATTATGAGTTTTTGATTATTTTATGTTGTGAGTCCTAACCTCGAGGTTGGGTATGGTGTTCAGATCCAGAGGGTCCATCACGGTAACCATAAGCTTAGAGTGGATGTCAAAAGCCCATGGTCTGTCCACGTCCACCTTCAGTATGTAGCGCACTTGTCCTATAACGGCCTCATACGACGACGGAATGTTGTACGGCAGCGTTACGCTGAACGGGTACGTGTACGAATTAGGCGACAAGACGATCTCGTCTGCTCCGGTCTGGGCTGAAATCCCGAGAAAAGCAGCGAGGATAAGAGGAAAGTTCGTTTTAAAACTTAAAACATGCAGCGTTTGTGTTGTGCCTTTATACAATTTGTTTTGATGAAATAAATAAACAATACAAGTATAAAAACGGAAGTTGTTTAAGACACGGTCCCTTGTGTTCGAGCGGCATTTCACAGCAATTTAGCGAAAGAGAACGTTAGTATGCTACATGGTTCGTTGGGTATATTTTCTGCTAATATAGGTTATAATAATTCATCACCTAATATACTAAGCTTCGGTTTAATGTGACTTACATGTTATCAAAGTTAATGGTTGATTAAAAAAATTCTATACGTTAACTGTATATTCTTCATTTAAGCATTTCGACGATTCCATTGCAACATGTTTTAACAGCCATTTACGCCAACTATGAATAGATAATATTAAAGTAATACGTTCATAACGTTCTAATACAAAAAATGCTCACCTCTACTGAGTAGGGTATTTTTGAAGTTGAAGTAGTTCTCATGGCTTCGGAAGTGAACTGTGTAAGTGCTCTTGCCGGAACTTCTTTGTTCAGTCCAGTGAACATTTGCGTATCCGACAAAACAAAGAGCGATGGCTGGAATAATTAAAATAAAATACTTTCAGAGCATTTTCGTAGCATATTACTGTTTTTGTTCGTGATATGAGTAGCTCTACAACCATTTTTTTTAAATATTTAAATAGAACAAGATACGACCTCACATCTGTACCAGATGCAATTTGGTGAAAACAAAAATTGTTGATGCTATGATTTCCTAAATCCTGATGTAATCATTTTATACTGTTTTCATAGTGTCACGTTTTCACAGATGATAATAATATTACATTATGTTGACATCGGGTTTTAATAACTGAATTCATAACTGAATTCGAACTTTCAGTATTAGTATCGTGCATCAGAAAGTTGCAATTATGTTGCTGTGGTGAACGTTAAACCATTGAGTAATTAAACTGTAGAGCATTTGAATTAATATTCACTTTTATTACTTTTTAATTAGAATCGCGATGCTATGACGTTAAATTTTATGTATGTATTGTGATTAATTCTGGACTAAGTGTGAGGTTCGGCATGCCTTCAAACCGGTATAAACCCCCTGATGCTTTGCATTGACCGTTCCAAGGCGGTGACCCCAGTTTTAATCATTTTATGTTGTGCGTATTGTCCTATATTGTATTGGTCGCTTGCCTCTAATAAAGGACATACGGATGTTAATAAGGCTTTATCTCCTGCTGATGTTTATGGAGGTTTATTTATTTTATTTAAGGATTTAAATTAATTTTGGTTGCGTTCATGCGATTATGAACGCAATGGTCAAACTGGCAAATTATCAATGAAGCGCACTATGCGATTATGAACGCAGTGGTCCAACTCGCAAATTATCCATGAAGCGCACTATGCGATTATGAACACAATGGTCAAACTGGCAAATTATCCATGAAGCGCACTATGCGATTATGAACGCAATGGCCCAACTGGCAAATTATCCATGAAGCGCTAGCTAGCGAGCTTCATGGATAATTTGCCAGTTTGACCACTGCGTTCATAATCGCATGAACGCAACCAAAATTAATTTCAATCCTTATATTTACATTATATTTAGGATGATTTCATAACATTCCTTTATATTATTTTTGTTTAACATACATTTTATTGCCATTCTAAGATAAATATCACGCACAGCAGTTTTCTCATCGGAACAGCAAAGTACCGCCCCTTGTAACCGAACTACACACAATAGAATGCAAACTACGATTAATTAATTATTTCCCTACAAAAATATCATTTTCTCCTTCTTTTACATTCAATTTGCTGCGACAAATGAAATTTAATGTAAACATTATGAGTCATAACATTTTTATTTTCTCTGCATAAATCTATCGCAACAAAACTAAAAAGTAATTTAAACACATGCATAAATACCTGTCACATCAAGAACATTGCTATTTCGGCCGGTATAGCCAACAAGCACCAAACATAAGATTAGTATGAAATAAGAGGTGCTTTCTTAGTAGGACTACAGTAAATCCACATCACGAATACTTCTATACCACAGAACTTTGAGTTCTGACACTTTGAAATCACACAATTCCTAGACTGAGAGTTTAACAGATCCTGGATAATCCTGTTCAATTATTAACACAACAAATGGAGACTTATATGCTTTTACCCAGTAAACCAAAAGTTTTGGTTTTGGGAACGTTTTTGGTATGTTTCGTCCAATACACGTTTCGGAAACGTACTTACATCGTTGTGTCAGCGTTAGTAATTTACTACGTTTGCAAAACGTTGGAGCCGGTATAAAGTAGACGTTTTGTCAACGTTCTCCCAAAGATTTTAGGTCAAACGCATGCATAAAGTTTTCCTAGTAAGCCAAAAGTGTTGGTTTTTGGAAGCGTTTTTATGTTTCGTCCTATGCAAGTTTCTGGAACGTATTTACATCGCTGTATTAACGTTTGTAATTTACTAAGCGTTTAAATGTCTGCAAAGCGTTTGTAGCTGGTACAAAGTAGACGTTTTGTCAACGGTCCCCTGAAGGTTTCAGGTTAAACGTATGCATTTCGTTTCGCAAGTAAACCAAAAATTTGGTTTTGGGAACGGTTTTGTTATGTTTTGTCCTATGCACGTTTCGGAAACGTACTTACATAGTTGTATTACCGTTTGTAATTTACTACGTTTTTCACATTTCTGCAAAACGTTTGTTGCTGGTAAAAAGTAGACGTTTTGTCAACGTTCTCCCAGGTTTTAGGTTAAACGTATGCATTACGTTTTTGAAACGCTTTCAAAAAACTGTATAAACCAGGTGACATGTGATGTTATCATTTTTCATTGATCTAACTTTTGTACACATGGAGACAAAGATGATGAAAATGTACAAGCAGACAAAACGTTACTAAAGGTAAGCCTACTCTGTCTTGCTGACGTATTAATTATTAGCAGGGATTAATACACATTTGAAGCGATGAACATTTATTATAGCAATATTTTAGGGTAATTCATGATAGGAGCTTCTTCGCAACATAATGAAAGCGTTTGCATTTTTCAAGATTAATTGAAGTGTGAAAATAAACATGTTAGCAGCTTAGTGCCGATATTTTATTACTACATTTTGCTTTTGTCATTGCATTTAAATATGAGTACGTTAAAATAGTTCATGTATGTTTAGGTAGGTTTTAAAACGCTGAGTACGTTAAAATATTTCATGTATGTTTAGGTAGGTTTGAAAACGCTGAGTACGTTAAAATAGTTCATGTATGTTTAGGTAGGTTTGAAAACGCTGAGTACGTTAAAATAGTTCATGTATGTTTAGGTAGGTTTGAAAACGCTGAGTACGTTAAAATATTTCATGTATGTTTAGGTAGGTTTGAAACGCTGAGTACGTTAAAATATTTCATGTATGTTTAGGTAGGTTTTAAAACGCTGAGTACGTTAAAATATTTCATGTATGTTTAGGTAGGTTTGAAAACGCTGAGTACGTTAAAATATTTCATGTATGTTTAGGTAGGTTTGAAAACGCTGAGTACGTTAAAATATTTCATGTATGTTTAGGTAGGTTTGCAAACGCTGAGTACGTTAAAATATTTCATGTATGTTTAGGTAGGTTTGAAAACGCTGAGTACGTTAAAATAGTTCATGTATGTTTAGGTAGGTTTGAAAACGCTGAGTGACGTTAAAATATTTCATGTATGTTTAGGTAGGTTTGAAAACGCTGAGTACGTTAAAATAGTTCATGTATGTTTAGGTAGGTTTGAAAACGCTGAGTTACGTTAAAATATTTCATGTATGTTTAGGTAGGTTTGAAAACGCTGAGTACGTTAAAATATTTCATGTATGTTTAGGTAGGTTTGAAAACGCTGAGTACGTTAAAATAGTTCATGTATGTTTAGGTAGGTTTTAAAACGCTGAGTTACGTTAAAATATTTCATGAATGTTTAGGTAGGTTTGAAAACGCTGAGCACGTTAAAATAGTTCATGTATGTTTAGGTAGGTTTGAAAACGCTGAGTACGTTAAAATAGTTCATGTATGTTTAGGTAGGTTTGAAAACGCTGAGTACGTTAAAATACGTCATGTATGTTTAGGTAGGTTTGAAAACGCTGAGTACGTTAAAATATTTCATGTATGTTTAGGTAGGTTTGAAAACGCTGAGTACGTTAAAATATTTCATGTATGTTTAAGTAGGTTTGAAAACGCTGAGTTACGTTAAAATATTTCATGTATGTTTAGGTAGGTTTGAAAACGCTGAGTACGTTCAAATATTTCATGTATGTTTAGGTAGGTTTGAAAACGCTGAGTACGTTAAAATATTTAATGTATGTTTAGGTAGGTTTGAAAACGCTGAGTACGTTAAAATAGTTCATGTATATTTAGGTAGGTTTGAAAACGCTGAGTACGTTAAAATATTTCATGTATGTTTAGGTAGGTTTGAAAACGCTGAGTACGTTAAAATATTTCATGTATGTTTAGGTAGGTTTGAAAACGCTGAGTACGTTAAAATATTTCATGTATGTTTAGGTAGGTTTGAAAACGCTGAGTACGTTAAAATATTTCATGTATGTTTAGGTAGGTTTGAAAACGCTGAGTACGTTAAAATATTTCATGTATGTTTAGGTAGGTTTGAAAACGCTGAGTACGTTAAAATACTTCATGTATGTTTAGGTAGGTTTGAAAACGCTGAGTACGTTAAAATATTTCATGTATGTTTAGGTAGGTTTGAAAACGCTGAGTACGTTAAAATATTTCATGTATGTTTAAGTAGGTTTGAAAACGCTGAGTTACGTTAAAATATTTCATGTATGTTTAGGTAGGTTTGAAAACGCTGAGTACGTTCAAATATTTCATGTATGTTTAGGTAGGTTTGAAAACGCTGAGTACGTTAAAATATTTCATGTATGTTTAGGTAGGTTTGAAAACGCTGAGTACGTTAAAATAGTTCATGTATATTTAGGTAGGTTTGAAAACGCTGAGTACGTTAAAATATTTCATGTATGTTTAGGTAGGTTTGAAAACGCTGAGTACGTTAAAATATTTCATGTATGTTTAGGTAGGTTTGAAAACGCTGAGTACGTTAAAATATTTCATGTATGTTTAGGTAGGTTTGAAAATGCTGAGTACGTTAAAATATTTCATGTATGTTTAGGTAGGTTTGAAAACGCTGAGTACGTTAAAATATTTCATGTATGTTTAGGTAGGTTTGAAAACGCTGAGTTACGTTAAAATATTTCATGTATGTTTAGGTAGGTTAAAAAACGCTGAGTACGTTACAATATTTCATGTATGTTTAGGTAGGTTTGAAAACGCTGTGTTACATTAAAATATTTCATGTATGTTTAGGTAGGTTTGAAACGCTGAGTACGTTAAAATATTTCATGTATGTTTAGGTAGGTTTGAAAATGCTGAGTACGTTAAAATATTTCATGTATGTTTAGGTAGGTTTGAAAACGCTGAGTACGTTAAAATATTTCATGTATGTTTAGGTAGGTTTGAAAACGCTGAGTTACGTTAAAATATTTCATGTATGTTTAGGTAGGTTAAAAAACGCTGAGTACGTTACAATATTTCATGTATGTTTAGGTAGGTTTGAAAACGCTGTGTTACATTAAAATATTTCATGTATGTTTAGGTAGGTTTGAAACGCTGAGTACGTTAAAATATTTCATGTATGTTTAGGTAGGTTTGAAAACGCTGAGTTACGTTAAAATATTTCATGTATGTTTAGGTAGGTTTGAAAACGCTGAGTACGTTAAAATATTTCATGTATGTTTAGGTAGGTTTGAAAACGCTGAGTTGCGTTAAAATATTTCATGTATGTTTAGGTAGGTTTGAAAACGCTGAGTACGTTAAAATAGTTCATGTATGTTTAGGTAGGTTTGAAAACGCTGAGTACGTTAAAATATTTCATGTATGTTTAGGTAGGTTTGAAAACGCTGAGTACGTTAAAATAGTTCATGTATGTTTAGGTAGGTTTGAAAACGCTCAGTTACGTTAAAATATTTCATGTATGTTTAGGTAGGTTTGAAAACGCTGAGTACGTTAAAATAGTTCATGTATGTTTAGGTAGGTTTGAAAACGCTCAGTTACGTTAAAATATTTCATGTATGTTTAGGTAGGTTTGAAAACGCTCAGTTACGTTAAAATATTTCATGTATGTTTAGGTAGGTTTGAAAACGCTGAGTACGTTAAAATATTTCATGTATGTTTAGGTTGGTTTGAAAACGCTGAGTACGTTAAAATATTTCATGTATGTTTAGGTAGGTTTGAAAACGCTGAGTACGTTACAATATTTCATGTCTGTTTAGGTAGGTTTGAAAACGCTGAGTACGTTAAAATAGTTCATGTATGTTTAGGTAGGTTTGAAAACGCTGAGTACGTTAAAATAGTTCATGTATGTTTAGGTAGGTTTGAAAACGCTGAGTACGTTAAAATATTTCATGTATGTTTAGGTAGGTTTGAAAACGCTGAGTACGTTAAAATATTTCATGTATGTTTAGGTAGGTTTGAAAACGCTGAGTACGTTAAAATATTTCATGTATGTTTAGGTAGGTTTGAACACGCTGAGTTACGTTAAAATATTTCATGTATGTTTAGGTAGGTTTGAAAACGCTGAGTACGTTCAAATATTTCATGTATGTTTAGGTAGGTTTGAAAACGCTGAGTACGTTAAAATATTTCATGTATGTTTAGGTAGGTTTGAAAACGCTGAGTTACGTTAAAATATTTCATGTATGTTTAGGTAGGTTTGACAACGCTGAGTACGTTAAAATATTTCAAGTATGTTTAGGTATGTTTGAAAACGCTGAGTACGTTAAAATATTTCATGTATGTTTAGGTAGGTTTGAAAACGCTGAGTACGTTAAAATATTTCATGTCTGTTTACGTAGGTTTGAAAACGCTGCTTAAAGCCACGTAAAATGTTTCGAAAAAGTAATTATGGGATATATTTAGGCATTCGTTTGCTACACGTCTTAGTTCAGGAGTGAATTATGTGAAATACCATAATTCTGCCAATATACACATGTAGAATAATTCATTCTAACAATTACGTCACTGCAGACAAGTGTAATCAAAATGACCATACTATATTAATAAATATAACGCCGCATAACAGCAGCTTCAAAAGTTATACTCCAAGACTGTTTTCAAGTTTTCATCTTCCAACATTTAGTAAAAGTAATAGTGTAAACATAAAATGAACACTTTTCCAAACGTCTTCTTAACGTAAAATGTACGGTTGTCCAACCGTTTTGTAAACGTGAAATATTAAATTTTACAACGTCTGGTAAACGAACTGCTACTATTTTCGGAACGTCCTGTAAATCTTAAATGAACGATGTTCCAAACATCTTGAAAAGGTAAATATTGATAATATTTCGAACGTCTTGTAAACGTTAAATTAACAAATTTCCCAACGTCTTTTAAATGCTATATTAAAAATTTAATGAGCATCTGGTAAACGTAAAATTAAAGATTTTCCCACGTACGGCCTTGTCATTATAAACGTGTTATTTATAATTTTCCGAACTTTTTAAAATTAACGATTGTCCCAAGGTCTTGTTAACGTCATTGTATAAGTTCGAGTTTCTAAACGTCTTGTAAACGTATTATTTATATTTTTTTAACGTCTTATAAACGAAAAATTAACGATTCTCCAACGTCTTGACATTGTAAACATTATGAGTTTTCGAACGTTTTGTAAACGTAAAATTAACGATTTTCCCATCGTCTTATAAACATCCTATATATAATTTTCCGAACGTCTTGTGAATGTTAACCTTACGATTTCACTCAACGTATTGTACTTGTAAAGGGTACTTTTTCCAAACGTCTTGAAAATATAAACGTCATATCAAAGTAAGTGAATTTGCAAAAAAATATGAAACCAACAGCTTTTCTACTTTAAATATTACTTTTTCTCAAATGTTAAACACCGAAAAAATTTGCAAAACTACTTTAACGTCTTTAAGAAAGTATCTTCACATAAATTATTATAAATAAATCATTATAACTTTGCACCTATCAAGGTTTTTCTCACAAGATAGGTTAAGCTGTTTCACAAACGTTTCATTTACGTGAACGTCATACAGATTATTAATATTTCTTCAGTGAACATGCCTCCTAAATCAAGACGGTTAGAAGCGGGTGCACGGAGGCGATTGCAATGGGAAATAAGGCGTACTCTTGAATGCGTTTCCAACGATGAAAAGAGTTCTCATTTGAAAATGAAGTCATTCCGCCAGCTATAGATGCAGTAGTCGCCGGTTCTAGGCAGGCAGCAAGTGGGGACGAAGAGGCTTTAGAAAACCCACCACCAATTGAGTTGTCTCAACAAGGAGGCAGAATCCAAAAAACGCAGACGTTTGCTAGACGGCACAAAATATCATGCCTTTCTGACCAGTCTAGTTTAAACAGAAATTCATTTTCAGATTTTGATTGACATCTTAGAATTCCTTGGTGTACATAATTAGCACGATTGGCTATTTTATTTTATTAATATCCCCATAGAATTTCTTGTTGTAAATAATTTTAGCATTTTTGGCTTTTTAAGACAATATCTGATGGAGAACTTTTAAATTTAAAAGAACATGACACTTATTTTTTGTGGTATTTTACTTTCATTTTGTTTTCTATTTGGGAGCAAGTATCGTATCGTATCGTATCTATTTGTATCGCTTATCACTTAAATATATGTAGGATTGCGATTTTTTTTTTTTTTTTTTTTTATAGAACATTGGTTTTGCAATCAGCACTTTAAAACACATAAATGTATATTACATGATCTAAAATGTTATGGCAAACATTTTTGGATGCCAATATTAATATTTAAATCTATCAACAGTTTTTTTGGATGAATTACCTGGTCTTAATTACTTTTGGTTTATTTCAGTGTATTGGTTACTGTTATGTCAGCGCCTGTCCTATGTTTGGCTAGGCTTACAATTTAGTCCGTATAAAACCAACACATCATAATTATGGGTCCCAGTATTTATTGTACAATTTTGATACAAAAAAATATGCTAATTTGCTGCGTGAAGTTAAATAACGGTCAACATTTGCCTAAATATTTTGAAAAACCTGAGCACAGATGGCTGTTAGTTCAAACATATTTATTGCCCAATATATACAGATTCAGTAATATATGGAGGACACAATACAATACAACATGTGTAATGAGGCAACGGAATCAAGACGAAAGCTTTAAGCTTATAAAGTCTCTCTCCGGTTTTGTTATAAATTCATGATTATGTATGTGTAAAGAGGCTCGATTAAACAAGAATAAAAGCGTTATGATATTACTAGCTGCACCCAATTGTATAAACAGTTTAACCAGAGGTTAACCACATACCGGCGGTTACAAGTTGGTTACTTGTTGGTAAGCGTTTGTATAAAATTTGGTAAATTGTTTGCTACAGTAGCTGGGTAAGTACTGGTAACTGCGAGGTAACTAAGACAAAATGGCCGACATTCTAGACGCTAACCATCGACGACCTAGACAATTTCGACGAGTAAACAGACAATTAACGGATTTTGACGACAACGAACTACGGAGACGGTACAGATTTTCGACAACAAGTATTGATAGACTAGAGGAATTAATAGGACAAAGACTACAAAGACGTACCAGACGCAACCAACCATTGACACCGCGGCAACAGATAATGACTGCGCTAAGGTTTTATGCTTCGGGAAACTTCCTGCAATTGATAGGGGACACTTTTGGGGTAAATGTTGCCACTGTGTCAAGGGTTGTGACGGCTGTGACTGACGCTTTGTTAGACCTAAAAGACAGGACGATACGCTTTCCGACGTCGGACGACGAACTAAAGGACGCACAAAACAATTTTTACTCATTTCGTGGGATGCCATGTGTCGTCGGGTGCATAGACGGCACCCATGTTCGAATAATTGCCCCGGGGCCAGAACAGGAGCCGACATTTGTCAACAGAAAACGGCAGCACTCGATAAATGTTCAAGCAACATGCGATCACAAAGGTACATAGCTCAATACTGTTGTCATTTTGTTTTTAAATAGATCTATGCAATCGTCAAGAAAAACAGTTCTTCACTTGTCCGTAAATCAATTATATTTTGATCAAACCAAACGACAAGTTTTTAATGCGAACACAATTATCTAGTCCTAACTTACCTTATATAATGCAATAATATCCATAAAATATATATAATCCATAATTCAATTCCAAATAACTGTTGATATTGCATTTAGGGTCTATAGAAACTTAGTTTAAATTATTTCACAATCACAGACCCTAATGCTAGCCTTTCACCAATTCAAGAACTATTCAAATGATGTGTACTTGATAAACTTTCTATCTACGTCACACGCTTGTACGTCATGTACACTGTGAATGAGCGGCTGAAGGATGAAATGTAAATATGTAGTGGATAATAAGGGTCAATTAGAAAATATCTTAGTACAGAGAGAATTGGTAACAAGAAAGATTAGACAAATGAAAAAAAAATGTATATAATGAAAAAAACAACGGAGAAGCAACCTGTAACACTTATGCAACACCTGATTTAGAGAGAGATAATGAAAGAGATAATGAAAGAGATAATGAAAGAGATAATGTGGTTTATAGATAAGAGGCAGATCGTGTGTGTGCCATTTAATCATTTGAAGTAAAAACTGTGTTACCTGTACGGAGTGGGGGATTGCAGAGCTACGGTCAGGCTTAATAAATTGCTTGAGTGTTGTCCACCAAGACCGTGAAGTTGACGTGTTTGAATTTTGTTTTGAGGCAAGTTGGTTAATGTGATCTTCTTTTGCAATTCGGATAAGTATAATGACTTCGTTTCTAAAATGTCTAAACCTTTCGCAGCTTGAATTATTGTTACTGAGTCTAGCTTTTCTGTAAAGTCGTGTTCTCTTTCTAATTTTGCATTTGATAAACGAGTTTAACCAAGGAGGTTCAGAAGGAAGTACTGTTACTGTTTTAGAAGTGATACATTCTTGTGCTATATTTAATAAATTTTGGCTGTTAAGTTGTCAGCGTATGTGTTTATGTCATCATCCACACAGGAATCTCAATCAAAAGAAGAAACTTTCTGACGTAGAGTATTTAAGTTACCACGGTCATATAACCATATGAGTTGCTGAAATGCATGCGTGCGTGGTTTTGTGAATTTGAGAAAAGTATACATATAACAATGATATCGAACAGGTTGGTTCAGGAACGGATCACCAACAGAACAATCCAGGAGGCTATTTTTATTGTGAAAAAGCACAATATCGATCAAGGAAAAACTGTTTTCTGTAAAATGCGTGGGTGTTTCAAAACTGATAAAAGTTAAATTGTCTGCAGATATTAGTGACTTAATAAACAATGAGGTTTGAGAATATCTCAATTGAAGTATCCCGTGACAATGATATTGTCTAAACCAGTGTCAACAGCCAGATGTATAGGATCTTCTAGTGAAGTGTCGTTCGCAGAAGGCGGCCTGTAGAATGTACCAAACAGAATCCTCTTTTTGTGGACATAAAGCTCAATGCAAATATTCTCAATACCATTTATTTCAAGGTCTGGTCTTCGAACGTAGTGAATGTTGTTTTTGACATAAATAATAACACCGCCGTATGGGTTGTTAGTTCGATCTTTCCTTTCCGGAAGACTGAAGTTTGCAAGAGCCAAATCATTGGTGTCAATGCCATGATGAAGCCAAGTTTCCGAGAAAGCATGGATATCAAAATCAGCCAATTCAGCTTGGAGAAGATCAAGTTTTTGAGAGATACTTTGGACATTATAATGAACAAACGACAGATGGTTCGAAATATGGCTTAAGTCGAATAAGGAGGTGTCTTATCACAAGAAGATGCAGAGGAGTATCCTCTTTGCGATATATGTCCAGGGTTGGGATGAACGTCACCTAAAAGCTGAAGTGTGATAATGGTGATCCATACGAAGAAGTCGACATAGAATAATGCTAGAATGCAAAACGTGGTGAACTGTGAGTTGCGAATGGCGCTGGGAGAAATGCAGTACTTGCAACGGAGAGCACATAGGCGGGCAATCTTTGCAGCGGTATGCGAAGACTGTTTATATGTAAGAATTATGAACCATGATGAGCTCGAGTTCCAAAACAAATAGAAAGCAAGGTATAAAAGCAGTGTGAAATTGATGGGTTTGAGTTTAGCAGCACATGAATCGACCACATTGAAACGTCTTTTTGCCTGGCTGGGGTAGTGAAAATGAGTAGGAACCATTATCGAAGGGTTCAGAATCGAGCAGATGGTGACAGGCGAGCAATGATGGTAAAGATGAAGTGGCGTAAGCATAGTGTCACAGGTAAGCTATGAAAAAGGATATGTAAATGTTGACGATTTTCGTTCAAGCGTACAAGAACAGATTTGGGGGAAAAAGAAAAAAGAAAAAAAAAATATACATGTAGGTATATATAAGTTGTACAAGAATTTAAATTTAACACAGATTTTGCTGGTAGAGATTAACGATGCTAAAAACTAATTATATCTAGGCAGGATAGTTTTGCCTTGCATGCAGCTTACACAAATAAACATTAAATTAAACTAGCATAATCAAACATTATTATTGTGTGCAGGCGCATGAGTATGTGAGCAAACTAAGACCGGACGAGAAACTAACAATAAGAAAGACAAATAAAAAAAAGCGTATAATTGTATAGTTGTGTGACTTGAGTGTAGATCTTCTTTATGATGAAAATAATGTGTGTCAAATAGATAATATATAATGTTAGAATAACAATTAGCTACAATGCAAACACAAACACACACAAAAGAGTTTACGTGATGAAAAATGTATGGTATTAAGATATGGTCATTATAATTGTATTCTCAATATATCCATTAGCATATATAATTTTATATGTACAATAAGTGTATATTTGCATAATAAATTATTTTGCAAATCAAATGAAGGATATGTAAATGTTGAACGATTTTCGTTTAAGAGTACATGAACAGCCTTGGGCGAAAAAGAAAACCTCTGACAAAAAAACATTGAACACGCTACATCGTTGTGTAGACGTCTTGCTAACGTGCCATATAAAACGTCTTACCTCCATAGCGATTATACAACGTTTTATTCCCGTTAAGACAACGTATGTACAGCCTCTCTCGACGTTCGCAAAAGGAAAAAGCAAACGATTTGATAAAAAAACGTTTTTATAAAAAAAAGTTTTTCACAGTTTTCAAAATGTAACGGATTTGACGCTTTCCTACTAACTTCGGACAGAAAAACGTTTTACGTACTTTTTTGTTGTCGTCGTTACATCTTTGTGTAGACGTCTTGCTTACGTGGTATATAAAAAAGTCCTACCTCCACAGCGATTATACAACGTTTTATTACCGTTAAGAAAACGTATTTACGGCGCTTTTTCAACGTTCGCACAACATGTTATATATAAAAAATCTTACCACATAGAACCACAGCGTTTATAGAACGTTTTAAACCCGTTAAGAAAACGTATATTTAGCGTTTTCTCTACGTTTGCCAAACGAAAAAGCAAAACGTTTTCATAAAAAAAAGTTGTTCACAGTTTTCAAAATGTAACGGATTTGACGTTTTCCTAATATTAAGAAAAAAACGTCTTCAAGTCGTTTACAACACCTAAAATTGTTTACTGGGTAAATGCTTTAAATCCACACCATAGACTAGTATCCACATTTTCACTCGGCGACAAAAAATGCAAAACAATCCACAAATGATATTACTAAACAAGTGATGACGTGTAAGCTGGGTCATCGATCAATAGCATCCACACGGGCGTATGTAAGCTCTTTGCTTTGCCTGGGCATAACTTGTCTTAGAAAGGATAACATTTTAAAATAAATCTCAAAATGCATTTTTTTCTTATTGTACATGTTAAACAATTCATCATAATTAAATGTGATATAAATGCACAATAAGTTAGACGATTTACATGCATCTTGCAAATAGACACATCAATGTGAACTCAAATCCATTTTAAAGCTACGTTCTTGAACCGATGTTACGTCATGAAGATTTTCTATGGTCGCTTCTAAGAAAAGTAATGTTTACCTCAATTACCATAACATGTACATAGTACATGCTAGCGAATTGGCTTTGTTTAATAATAACACTTGTTGACCTTGCATGATAGAATACTATCAAGCAAAAGTGAAAAAAAAATCAAATTGATTAATGTAGAAGTAGAACTTGAACAAAATGTTCATGAATATTAATTATAAAAACATTTAATCAAACGTTAAAATTTAACGTTTAAAAAAGAATAACATTTTACAGTATAAGACATCTTAGTTCATGTAAATATTATTGTCGAAATATAATTTGCATAAAAATAGAACACAGGTATTACTACGCCGGTGATGCGGAATTGCGTTCATACGAATATGAATGCATACCCCTTCCCTATTAAAATGCCTATGCAATGTAAATATATAATATGGAGGACATATCCTGCCAAAAATTCATCATGCATGATTACGTCCCAACTTCCAAATTGCAAATTGCATCTTTTCGTGTGTACTTTCAACCCTCTACATGGTAAAAAAACAACATAATTCTTGGTTCTAGATGATTCTTTTTTTATTGTAGCTACTCTTTCTTTTTTCCAAAGTGCCTTACAGTACATTGAAACTACTTAAGTGTTTACTACAAACTCTTGTACATCGCTTGCTTACTCGTGTCTGTATGTACAAAGTCAGCATAGCATCTGTATAGACATAAGTTCCATCTTTTCTAAGCCCAGTTTTATATGAGTTATTGGGTATTTATTATTAAAAACATTCAGATTTTAGAAGAAAAATTTATATTTTAAGATTCATACGAATCATTCAAAGAGACGATTGGGAACTGAGATAGAATTTGAAATGTAAGTTAGAAAATTTCAGGAAGTACCGTTCTGCCAAAAACAGTGTATAGGTGGCGCCATTCGTCGGGCAGAAATTAATACACAGTTCTTTTCCTTAGACGTAAATTTGCGATTGTGTAGAAATGCCGAAATCCCCGTGATTACCGAAATCCGCTTAGGCCTACAGTAGGTGGACAGAAGTATTCATCAAAATGGCGACGATGCGTAGCGTTGAAATTGAAAGTTGAAAGTATGTCCTATTTATAGCTATCATGTGACGGTCAGATAATGACACCAATGTGATATAAATATGTTAAGTTTTCCCAGGTTTATATTTGTTTCAACTTCCTGTCGTCTGTTTTGTTTACAAGTAGAATTGTTTATTTATTTAAACATGGGTAGAAAAGGGGACCCCAGAAGTAAAAAATATTATTGTTACATTATACCAGGAAGGAAAAACTTCATCTGAAATTGCAAAACTGTTGAAAAACCCTAGGACTACTGTAAGTTATATAATAAATAAATTCAAGCTAAGAGGAAATAAAGAAAATTCACAATGATCGGGGAGGCCAAGTTTAATCAGTCCCAGGGATTATCGGCAACTTGAAAGGTTAGTAAAAAGGGACCGAAAGACACCTCTTGGAGAAATAACGGCAATTTTTAATCAAACTAGCGACAGTACTGTGAGTTCTAAGACAGTTAAACGAACATTAAAATTGCATGGATTTAGACGAGTTGTTTATAGGAAGAAGGTGGTGATTAAGACAGTGAATCGGAAGAAAAGGGTGTCTTGGTGTCGAGGTAAAAGATGGAGAACTGTGAATAATTTGTGGAAATATGTGATATTTTCTGATGAAAGTTTAAGCCAGGATAATCGCATTTATGTATGGCGAAAACCCGAAGAAGGATAGAGGCCCGACCTGGTGAGCAGACGTGAACAGTGCCCAGTTAAGGTCATGATTTGGGGTCGCATTTGTTTTTATGGTGTAGGGACATTGACTAGAGTAGATGGTATAATAAATGCCCAGAAATACATTGACATTTTAGACAACAATATTTGGCCAGTTATTGCCCGTCATTTCCCTGAAAATAATTATTTATTCCAGGACGATAATGCACCAGTACGCAGAGCCAATGTTGTCAAAATTATATTGCAAATAATGGACTGAAATGCTCAATTCCCGGATCTCAGTTTTATTGAAAATGTCTGGTTGTATATCAAAAGAAAATTACAAACTCAAGTGTATGATATTAAAACATCCGAAGATCTCTTCAACAAAATGTTATACATATGTCAGGACATCAGTATAAAGTATATTCAGAGCTTGTATTCAACAATTCCAAGGAGAATTAAGAATGTCATTCGTCTGAAGGGACATATTACTAAATACTGAGGTACTAGTTTCGTATTAGGTATTCGTTTATTTAGCAAAATGCATGTTTTAAAATATGCGTCAAGGCATTTAACATTCAAAATGGCCGCCACTGTGACGAATACTTTTGTCCACTTACTGTATATCTGAGCTTATAACTTTATGTTGAAATAACGGTATTTATAGTGTCTATATGAACTGATTATGTGACTGTTTTTCAAGCCAAGCATGTATGGCTTTCGCATCATCTTTATTTACGGGAAAATCGGTAACGTGCTGAGCTTTGCATAATTATTCCTAATTAGCCCTATATGGTGTACACATGTTCCCTTATATAACGTATGTTCAACGCTTATGTATTAATAGAAGTGTTACTTAATCATTATTTATCATATTGTTTCGGTAAATTTCGGTAAAATCCATTTCAAATTATTTTTTACAAAAATACAAGGGGTTTCGGTAACTGCTGTGTACACTGATACATTGATTTTCTGTCCGAGAACATTTCTTCGATATGTGTAGGGCTTTCTAGTATAACGATTATATGCTTAAATGATGAAAAATGAGGCGTGTCGTGGGAAAACCGGGCTTAATGAATGTGCTTAAAGTGTCGTCCCGGATCACTTTCTATGCAGTCCGCACAGGCTGATACAAGACGACACTTTCCGCCTACAGTGGATTTATGTTTAGAGGAGACTTCCTCGAAACAGAAAATACCATAAAAGCGGAATGTGTCGTCCCGTTTTGTCCACTATGTAATTATCTCTGTGTCAGAAGTATTATTTTGCTTCTTTCATTTAATGTACTTTTATTCTTTTTTTAAAAATATGTTACAAATTGTTTTGAATTTTTTTAATTTTCCAATCTGGGAATAGGCATCTTTTTATGAAGCGTGTCGTGGGAAAACCAAGCTTAACGCATGTGCGTTAAGTGTCATCCCGAATTAGCCTGTGCAGTCCGCACAGGCTAATCCAGAACGGCACTTTCCGGTTATATGGTATTTTCTGTTTTAAGGAAGTCTCATTCTAAAAATAAATCCACTGTAGGCGGAAAGTGTCGTCTAGTATCAGCCATTGCGGACTGCACAGGCTGATCCGGGACGACACTTTACGCACATGCATTAAGCCCGGTTTACACACGACACGCCTCAAATATATTTTGCAATGTAAATGTAGTCAAAACTTTAAGTACAAAGCTGGTTACTTACATCTTATTTTGAGAGCCTCATCCACGTCGAACTGTACGCGTCCGGTTATAGTTTCACCCGGGAAATACACTGCCTTTTGGTTGTCTAGCAGAATCTGGAGGTTTCTAGGCATGTTCTGTTGGTATACACTGTGGTTTTTAAATGCCACAATTGTCTGTTGATCACGTGTTGCTAAGCATTAAGAAATGCGCCTCAGGCTAATAATGATCGCACGCATATTTTCACATTCTAAATTCATGTCTTAAAATGGTTGCATACCTCGGATAGTCCTTTCAAGCATGTTAACCCATTCAGTCAAAATCGACCGAGTACACGTTATACGATATAAACGTATGCATAGGGCCTACCAGTATGTTTACTCACAGATCTATATAAAGTAAACATTAATATATATTGGTTTACTATACGAATGTATTGATTTCCACTGGATATAAATTCCTTCAAGCATGTTTTAAACGCAATAAACTGTCAAAACACAGCGCACTGTGTTTAATTTAACGGTCCATAATCCAGATACAGAATAAATTGAAACGTTTTAAGTCATGAACTCGAGGTCGGAGTAATATAGTAGTAGTATTGCTTATGTTATCATTGTCCGCTACTGTTTTTCAACAGTTTATTCAGGTTTAAATACTGTTGTTATAGCTACCCACCTTTGCAGACCTTAAAAGGTTCATGGCTAATCTCTATATAAATGTGTTTTTGTTGGCTTTACTATTCTTTGTTTGCTTAACCAAGGAAGTCAAAGTTCAACATTCATTGAAAGGTAGGTTTATGCATAAAATTGACATAACGTAATTATGTTATCTCCACATTTGCTGTTTCGAAGGCGGTATGATGCGACGTTTACACTCGCACATGGACTTTATTATTAACTAGATGTGTCACTGACTCGGATGTCTATTTATTTTAATATATTTTCTAGTGGAAAAATGTCAAAGGGCCATAATTCTGTCAAAATAGGCCGCAGAAGAAATTCCTATCTTTACGCTCACCTACAAGTTAAGGTTCTTCCGTTGGGAAACTTTGATCGAAGTCCTCCAAGCAGTTAAACGGGTTGAGAAGCTGAGTCGAAAACTTGTTGGGAAGTATCTATTCTACAGTATAGTGGAAACAAATGACAAAGGCCATAATTCTGCCAAAATTCCTTCATTCTCGATCACACATTAAGGGTTTCCAGTTGTAAAAGTTTGAGCGAAATCCGCACTAAATTTCGTGACGTACGTAAGTACTGACGGGCGTACAAGTGCAATGCTTAATGCCTGGGGGCACACAAATCCGTTGTTACATATCGGCTATGAATTACATTGGCTTATATATTTAAAGTAAAGAATAAGTTTAAGTCTGAGACATTTCGTACTCATTGGGCGACATTCCTGTGCCAGTTACAAAGCTCTGTAGTAAAAAAAGACTATTGAATAGTTAAATTTCTTAAATTCCTCAAGTCAACTTTGAATACGTGTAAAGAATCAACGTATGTTTAATATTTCACAATATTTCAAATGCATGTATTGATTTTCACAATGAAACTTTTATTTGAAACTTTCACATAAATATTGAGTTAGATTTTATATAGAAGGTTGTGGATATGACCCCAGGGCTGGTATTTATAAAGAATCTTAGTCGAAAATTAAGAAATATCTTAAAATTCTCAAATTTAATTATTGGTTTTTCTGACAAAGTAATGCATTTCTTGAAGATTTTGACACATAATTTGCATAAAAGTGTATGAATATCTAGCATTAGTCATGCAAATGTTCCAAAGCATAGTGTTTTAAACACAAATTATAATTTTGACTTCTGTTCAACTTAAGTTAAGAATGGCTTAAGAATCTTTATAAATATGGGCCCTGGTTTACATGTACTAGTGTTACAAAGGGAACATTTGAAAACAGACTAGAACAATGTTGTAGAAACGTTTTAATATCCTATATATTACAAGCAAAAACCATCTGCGAAAACCTCTCGCCAATATATGTTCTAGTACAAGCATTTATTGTAAGTATATTTACATACCAACTGTACAACTAACTATAACAACATTAAACACGAATTCATATTGTCTTTTGACTTATAATGCTATTACATAACGTTTATATGGGTCAACATGCACACGCCACAATCACATGTTAAATTACGTAATTAACAGTACATTTATCTTGGTTTATTTTCGTCCTAGTAATTGGTAGTATTAAATACAATTTAAATTGAAAGTATTTACTTTATATATGAGCACAAGAAAAACCACACGCTAATAAGCATCACACATGATCAGCAGCATGTTCCTTTGTTCTATGATCCAGTATCACCAAAATGCTTCATTAAGTAGCGTCTCAAGGTCAAGATTAGACATAGGTCACAGAATAGCTTAGACAGTCGGTTCCAAGGTTAAACTGATCATCATACTTCGCTTCCACAGAAACCACATCTCCACAATATTAAAGCTTGAGATTCAAATTACCAGTATTTCACTAGATGTCAAATCCTACATTGTGTGGCTGCTAAATGGACGCCTCCTCCATTATAATCCCCTGGTTCCCGTCATCAATATACACTGGGTTGAACACTCCAGACGACGTAGCTGCAGACGCCGATGTCTGCTCCCCAGATCCGTCACTCTCAATGTTCAATTTGGACTTTGAGAAGTGGGCCTTTAGTTTTGACAGAGTTACTCGCCCATCAGCTCCCGACTGAGTGACTACAGGATTGGGGTCATTTTCATCATTGTGTACGAGCACTTTCTTGATTTCGCCCTGCGGTCTTGATCGACGATATATCACAACGCCGCCCACAACGATCACGGCTATAAGAACTACGATTATGGAGACCGTGACAGCTATGATCACACCGGAGCCACTTTGTTCCACTACTGCCTGGTGAACATCTGCCCTGTCCACTGTACTTGGAAGAATACGGGTGTTGTTGCCTGTGACGACTGGAAAATATCATAGAAAGCTTCTTTTTTGATAGCAGAAAACTATGGCAACATGCACCAGAACTGTTTCTTGGAAAAATCTTCGTTTAATTTCAATCTTTATCAATCCAGTACTGGTAACTACCTTATTTAATGTATGTTTTCGGACACATTACAATATTTATTATTTTTAGAGTCCGAATATTTAGAGTCACAAAAAATAATTGTTCGCCATCAGTTCGAAAACATAGCATCTGCAATACTGGCATTAAATCTCAAATAAGGGATGCGTTTGTTAGTATCGTTATCACGGCTTAATTTATGATACGTTATTGTATATTGAAACCAATGTTAGTATCGTTATCACGGCTTAATTTATGACACGTTATTGTATATTGAAACCAATGTTAGTATCGTTATCACGGCTTAATTTATGACACGTTATTGTATATTGAAACCAATATACATCGTGCAAATTGGCACGCGTGGTGCTGCAAATACCTTGAAAGAATTATTTGATAAAAAATAGGGAAGATATCAGTGAAAACCCCGTTTGCTCCCTGTGAAACGGTTAAAAAAAAAGGGTGATAATTGCCAACTAGTATATGTTCAAAGATCACAATTTAATTCCTTTCCTGAAAGTGTCCAAAATCATAGTGACACAAAAAATTATTATTGGCCAAATGACGGTATCCAAAAAATATAAGATACATAATGTATAATTCAGTGAAAATCCACATCTCTATTGTTGTACATACATTGCCATTACCAATGGTCTATTTTCATCTGTTTTGGATATAAATAACAACACAGACACGACAAAACATGCATACACATCATGCAGAATGTATACAAAGTATTCACACTACCTTTACAGTAGACCCCTGCGTCTTCACCGTGGTTACAAT
Organism: Congeria kusceri; assembly: GCA_027627225.1. Classification (NCBI taxonomy): domain Eukaryota; kingdom Metazoa; phylum Mollusca; class Bivalvia; order Myida; family Dreissenidae; genus Congeria; species Congeria kusceri. Next base: position 50,419,337 of record CM051025.1, on the reverse strand, counting down.
TCTGTACAGCGAAGCTGTTGTGAGGACAGTCTCGAATGTGTGTCTCGTTACCCGTGCAGCGCACGTTGTCCAGCCACACTGGGCCCTTGCCTCTGCCGAAATGAGCACCTACAAAGGGATACATTTATAACAGCATGCATTCTTATCTGACAATAATAAGTATATCCATTTGTTTTGTTTAGAGTTTTCTACAAATAGTTTTTTGAATATTTATATTAATATTATAATTTATCCTGTTTCTACCTGCAACATTGACCTAATAAAGGGGTGACCGTATAAATTTTCTCCAGTCAACAGGAAGTGGCAAGTTTTATCCAGTTAGTAGTGTATTCCTACGCGCCGAATAGCAACATTGTCCAAAATGACGTGGCAAAAAATGAAATACACCTGTACTCATCCAAGTTTTTCATCGATAAAAACGTCGTGTTGTGTAATTTTCCAGAGATCCTAGCTTCCATAATGAGTTGTTAATCCGCAGATGTATGGCATAATTGATGTAAGCGGGTTATTCTTTCTGAATAGACTTTCTTCAATCAAAAACAAAGATACAATTTATTCAAGAAAGAAATAACCCTTTACATAAATTTTCGTTGAAGTGTCATTCAAACTGAACAAAGTGTAGATCTACATGTATAAATTACTAAAATCTTTAAGTTGGTCACAATGTTCTCCACCCACAATCCAGTACATTCTAGAAACTTGAAATTCAAATGGGATTAATCTCACTGGTTCAATTCCAGGCATATATTCCATACACTTTTTGATTTAAATGTAATTAACATAATCCATCCAAAACACTAACTATTGTATTCCGACTGCTTTTATTTTAAATTCCAACACACTCGCATCCTAGTATGTACACTGTGTAACTTCAAACTTAACCGAATGACGTAGGCGTGATGCAATGCAACTTTCAAAAATCGGTGTCTGGTTTACAGTGGCTACTGTATACTTATTCTTGTTCGTGAATATTATTGGCCTCAGCAAATTAGAATAAAATTTTTAATTTTAGAAGATTGCCAGTAAGAAACAGGACTATTTTTTCGGTAAGTACCAATGCATGCTAGCGAGTTATAAGGTTCGAGGCTCGTCATAAAACATAATAGTTTTAAGCCAAACCTTTAATTAAACTGCTTTTAAAATGCAATTGAGTAGAAAACAGGATAAATAGAATACATGGTAGGTGCCGCGAAGGAGAAAGTTTATCCGGTTCGGTCTGAAAACAAAAATAGGGCTCGCTTAGTTTATTACATATATATTATTTAGATATGAATTTAAATATATACCAATATTTTATAACCTTGTCAACAATTCTTATAATGTGTATAATCCTGAACAAAAGTAAGTACTGTTTAGGCAATTATCTTTCCTAAATTTATCCAAAAGTATCCAAAAGTATAATTATGATAACAAATGAAACATTGCGATAAAAAAATCAAAGAACAAAAATGTACATTCACAATGCACAAGAGACTGTGTGTTTACATTCACAATGCACAAGAGACTGTGTGTTTACATTCACAATGCACAAGAGACTGTGTTTACATTCACAATGCACAAGAGACTGTGTGTTTACATTCACAATGCACAAGAGACTGTGTTTACATTCACAATGCACAAGAGACTGTGTGTTTACATTCACAATGCACAAGAGACTGTGTTTACATTCACAATGCACAAGAGACTGTGTGTTTACATTCACAATGCACAAGAGACTGTGTGTTTACATTCACAATGCACAAGAGACTGTGTGTTTACATTCACAATGCACATGAGACTGCAAGATTTACACCTTGAGCAAATACAAGAATTCTTGCGTTACACTATTTTTAGAAACAATTACAAAGGAAGGATGTGCCTAGCATATTTCTAAGACAGACTGGTTCCCCAGGTGCTACCTTTAACACCCTGTCCCTCTGCGTATCCCAGCTGCTGACAGACCACCGTGGCATCAACGTCGTCCCAGTAATCATCGCAAACTGTGCCCCACTCCTCCGCACCGGCTAAAAACACCTCCACACGGCCGTATGTCGGGTCACTGTCCACGTTGACTATTCGCAGGTCTGTCAACTCTAAAAGCACAATTATTACTTTATATTTTCATTATTCAACTAATATGACTTATGAATACACATTCAACATCTAAAATACTAACATATGAACAGTGTAGTGAAGTTTGCATGTATGCCACTTGTATATCACTATTGAGGTGGACCAGTTGTACTGGATATTAAATACAATAAAATAAAAACATGTCCTGAAAAACATAAAATCTAGTGTGTGTCTGAAAATGTTGCAAAGCCGTAATGCTAAAATTAACTGAAAGAAATAACTTCATAAATGTGCATACCCAATTTAGCATCAAAACATCGGGCAGAGGCGTCATGCGACCTCTTTCGACACAACCCAGCATACACGCCTTCCATTTCATCCGAGCTGTTGAATCCTGTGTGTCGACACTGCATGATGCTGGCCTCGTCTCCATCACAGCTGACCCTGGTGAACCAGAGCGGCCCGTCCACCTGCCCGTACCTCGCGCCCACCACCTCTAGGCCATCCACGTAGCCGATGGTGCGACAGAACACACGCGCGTCCCTGGAGTCCCAGAGCCAGTCACAGATGCTTCCCCAGACTCCATTGTACATGATTTCCACCCTGCCATGGTCTGACCCACCACTGCCCAGACGATACTGAGGGCCATCTACAACACAGGGGTTGAAAGACACAATAGTTTTGTATAATTCATAAAGACATTTCTTTGTTTTGTATAATTCATAAAGACATTTCTTTGTTTTGTATAGTTCATAAAGACATTTCTTTGTTTTGTATAATTCATAAAGACATTTGTTTGTTTTGTATAATTCATAAAGACATTTGTTTGTTTTGTATAATTCATAAAGACATTTGTTTGTTTTGTATAATTCACAAAGACATTTCTTTGTTTTGTATAATTCATAAAGACATTTCTTTGTTTTGTATAATTCATAAAGACATTTCTTTCTATTCCTGATATTAAGTAGTTTTAATTGAGAAAATAAAAGTATAAGTAAGAATCAAAATGTATACATGCTGAACTATGGACACAAGCTGAACTTCAGAATAATTCTTGAGCCAACATGTATGCGATTTGATTGAAACCTCTCAAACAAGTTAGACTTGCTGACAGACTTGATACAGAGGTACACTAAGAAAACATAGTAGTAAGAGTAAATTGCTCCATTGTTCCGATTCCTATTCATGGAACAGACTATATCTTGCAAACATGCCCAAATGCTAATACATGTAAGAGATGCAGACAGCCCGCACATTTAGTTTTTGTTCAGTAAGTAGTATTCAGTATGCCATAGAGCAATGTCGATGCTTATGCGTACAGCTTTTATTAGAATACTAGAATAAACATATAACTTTACACTTGTGATGTAACCAAGTCATTTAACTATATAAATTTGTATACAATAAATCGAAACAACACTATAACAAGAGGGCCATGATGGCCCAAAGCGCTCACCTGAGAACTGGTACAGATGAAGACCATACTGTTAAGACAGGTTTGAAAATTAAGGTATCTGAACAATACGCAGATGGGGATAGGATCAATTTTGATTTAAAACATCGGTTAGTGCAATGGGCTAACTAAAGTATGAGTTGGGTAGTGGATGTGCATTTTTTTGCTAATGGTTCTCAAATCATTTTTCTCAATACTCTTATCTGACCCTTTTTCATTTAGTCATCGACAATTCTGGAAAATGCTGAAACAGTATATTTTGATGTCTTTTTTGCAATCAGTTTTGGAGAACTAGTTGCAATGCGATAATTGCAATGGCTGTGCTATAAGGTAAAGTTTCGCTTTTTATTTGATAATTTTCTGTCAAATGATGATAAATGTTGTTAATGGCTCTGAAGACATCAATGTTACATGTACAAATAACTGCATACAAGTCTTGCAACTGTTGGAAATCAAATTTTATCAATCAATTTTTATGGTCATAAGCAAACAGTGTTAGTTTGGTCATCATTGAATAAAAAATCGTGAGTGCAAGCCAATCATTGATAACTTGTTGATTTTTTTTTCCAAACACAAGGGGCAATAACTCTGGTTTTTCTGGCCCGCTCATGCTTATATTCGACTTCACCTGTAGATTGGATGAAAAATGAAGTCCCTATCCTGAATAATGTCAATTTTTGCGTATTTTTTTCACAAACAAAGGGCCATAACTCTGGTGTTTCTAGTCCGATCTTGCTTATATTTGACTTCGCCTTTAATCTGACCCAATAACAATCCCATCCGAGATTTTATGGTCATACACAAACTGTGCAATTTAGGTCAAGATAGAATAAAAAATGTAGTTTATATCGCGATAATGGTCCAAATTGTTGACGGCATACGGACGAAGGACAACTCCGGAGAGGTCCCCTATACCAATAGCTCACCGAGCACTTCGTGCTCAGGTGAGCTAAAAATACCATTATACACACTTGTATCGTTATAGCAGAAGACTCCAGCGCGTTCGTTGTAGAAACCACACCCAGTGGACACCTCCCACTTGTTATATGTGCAGTCTTTTAGGGAGATTTCGTTACCACGGCAACTCACGTTATCCATCAGGATGACATTAGAGATGTTCTTGGGAGGTCTGTAGGAGACTCCACCTGAACATAAAACATCGTGGTTTTATAGGACTCTATCCATTCTTATACATTGATAACTAATATGCATATACATAAATGATTAAGATTCATGAAGACCCGAGTTATGACATGAGGTATCTGTGACTTTTTTTATTTACCTTATTCGAGTATATTAATATACTAATCACAGTAATAACAATACTGTTTGTTAAAAGAGCAAAACTGATAACATCCATGTATAAAAGCAAGTCAATAACAAACAATTTTGTTTGGGGTGCAGAGCACATAAAAATTAATTTTTCATTGGATGTTAACACAGCCATTATTCTAAAATATAAAGCGAATGTAATTTATGGCACGTCGTGAGAAAACCGGTCTTAATGCATGTGCGTAAAGTGTCATCCCGGATTAGCCATTGCAGTCCGCACAGGCTAATCCAGGACGGCACTTTCCGCTTTTATGGTATTTTCTGTTTCAAGGAAGTCTCTTCTAAACATAAATACACTGTAGGCGGAAAGCGCCGTCCCGAATTAGCCTGTGCGGACTGCACAGGCTAATCCGGGATGACACTTTAAGCACATGCATTAAGTCCGGTTTTCCCACGACGTGCCTAATTTATATTATGCCCGGCTTAATCCCCAGTCTAACGTTATACCTGCATAACCCATCTGCTTGCAGGCGACCAGGGCTTCCAGGTCCGTCCAGCCCCGGTTGCAAACGGAGCCCCACACCCCGTCCACGAGTACCTCCATGTAACCATGGTAACTGTGTACCGGCTTTTCGTAGTCAGGATTGATACGCACGTGGAAGCCTGTAGAAAGAGAGGGAATCTGTATATTTAAGTGAATATCCTTTTAAATGATATTTTACGTAAGAAATAAAGAAAACCTGTGTTTTTACTCAACATATATAGTTTGTTTTGTTGTTAGCAACCACAGGTAAAATTAGGGTTTTCCAGCCGTTGAATACGGATTTTTATTTCACAGTTTGAGATACAGAAATTCTATCTGGCCCATTTATTTTATACCAAAAATACACCAGCATTTGAGGCGGATTCACCCTGTGGCTATATCTTTTCTTGTGGATTTGGTTTTACATTGGAGACATATTTTTACCTTGGAGGTATATATTTGTTATTTGTTGCTCTAACTACATGCCTACCTGTATCCACTATATTCTCATGGCTGCAGTACACAGAGGCATAGTTTCCTGATGAGCATGCGCTGGTGAACTCCATTGGACATTTCTTGAACACAGTTTCACCTCCATTACAGCCTACCGAGCTTACACCTGTTTTCAAAATTCACAATTACTTCCAAGAACTCAGGTTGTGTCTGATTAAAATACTTATATGTTTACCCAATCCATAACAATTCCACATATGCACATGTTTATTATTGTTGTATGTATTGGACAAACTACTTTTGTTTCTTTTTCTTAAAATACTTAACCAAAATTTTAGTAAACCATTAACATATTTTATGCTAATAAAATTATTTTATACTTATCATTATCAAACAAATTTCATATAAACCCACATAATGTACAAACTCTTTCTAAAAATAAAATATAGTGAGGAAAAAAACAACCTGACTCCAACTTGTATCTACGAATACATTAAGAAACTATTACAAAGATAATATTGGTATGGATATCATGTTACTTGGATACATAGCACTGAAAATAATGTTCAGATATGATCATATTATCAATTTACACAAACCAAGCCACAATTAAAAATACCAGTAGGGAATATTCAAGCATGAAGTACGCTAATAGAGTTCTCAGGTGTCAGGTCAATTTGCCTGATGAATACCCTTTAGTTAATACAATACATGTAGTCACATATCAAGCATTATAATTTATACAACTTAAAATGTTGTAAACATTACTACATTTAGCATTAAACATAAAATGAGAATAACAAAAGGAATGTATACCTATAGGGCTAGAGACATTCCCAAAAGCTGAGCCAGGACTGACGTTTCCGTCACTAAAGCCGAAAGACCGACATACAACTCGGGCATCGCGCAAGTCAAAGCCATTGTCACACACAGCATACCAGTCGTTGTTATGATAAACCAGAACAGCTCCCATTGAGCTGTTGTACTTGCCACTTAGTTTCACTGGTCGAATAATACATTTAAAAATTTTAACAGGTTTAAGAAATAACCGCAGCTATTTTTCATAATATTCACAAAATTAGTCACTAACTTTTGTGAAGCTATTTAACCAAAAGAAAATCATGCAATGCGAAAATAAATCAAAGTGAATTTCGCTAATATTGTCAGGAATCACAACACCCTATGGTACTCACAACCAAGTATTTTAAAACACAAAAGATCTAAAACATCCTGGCTTTTGAATCGTTTAAAGTACACAAACAAGAACTAGTCTTGTATACTCATACTGGTCGATACTAAGCATATAATAAAGGCAACACGAGTAATACGAGAGAGGATTCAAAATAGCCTAGGATTTTTTCATATTTTGTTCAAATTTAATTGTTGGAATGAGTGTAATTCTACAGACTTACAGTCGTTTACACAGAGAACCCCAGCATCGTCCTTGTGGGATTTACACTTCCACCAGCCCAGTGTCCCGTCTACGATACCGCTGTTAAACCCACGGTGTGGGCACTTGTCGAGACTAGATTCCGTGCCTGTACACTTCAAATGGCTCATCCACATTGGGCTGACCTTGCTCTCGCCATAGTGACCTCCCTTGACAGCGTAGCCATCGTGAAACTTCATGTTACGGCAGAATACCCGCGCGTCCGTATCATCCCACGATGCATCACACACTGTGCCCCAAACACTGTTGATGGATATTTCAACTCTGCCTTGGGATGTATCATTGGGGTTCATATCATTCATAATTCTGTATTCAATTCCTACAAATATATCAATAATATTTAATTGTTAAAGATCACATTCACATTTAGTTCACATTTGCATACCCAGAAAGCCAAGTTTAGTACCAGAATCATTTCGTCAAATTTTTAAGGTTTTCCAGACTTTTGAATAAAATATTCGAATGAACTGGAAAGATGATCTTTCTTTCAAATAAATGATAAGGTAATGATAATGCAATAACTCTTATAAGAATTAAAGCACACTTTCATACAGAACTCTATATTTAACTTCAGAACAATAAAAGCAAACTCTACCTTTGTCATTGTAACACAGGACGGCCGCGTGAGTTCTGCTGGAGCAGTTCTTCTCATCCAGCCGCTCCTTGTACGTGCAGTTGTTCAGGAAGGGCTCGTGACCTTGACATTTGACATCGCTGATCCAGTATGGACCCCGACCAACTAGGGGAGAAAACTCATTGTCTGCCTGCTGGAACGCTACGCCGTGCTGGTAGTTCAAACTTCGACAAAGCACCTGAAAACCAGTTAATACAAGGATGTAATCATAAAAAAAAAAAATCTATAATCAAGTAAACTAATACAATACCAGGATTTATCATTCATAGCCCATAACCATTATGTTTTAATTTAACATCGTGTAGGAAATGTCAGTGTCTGGTTAAAGCTAGCCTAGAACCAAAGGCTCAAGTGACATTGGTGGGTAATGACCGCCAGACAGATTCATACATGTACAGGACACAGAACTGAAACAAATAACGACTGCCACATCTTTTCAGTTTACTATACAAACATATTACAAGTCTCAAAAATGTCAAAAAGCATTATAAAATAAACTTACTCAAACAATTTACATAGATGAGTAAAGCAAATCATGAAAAACGATCAACACATGATGTATCTTACTTACTGCCAAAATGAAAAAAAAATTAACAAAAGTAAGAAATGATTATTACCCAAGCATCAACATCATCCCAACCCTCTGAACAGATCTTTCCAAACAGTCCATAGTGGCGCACGGATACCACTCCTGAATAGTCGCCAGCTGAACCTTTCTCAATTGTGAAGCTGTAATCTGTGAAAAATACAACTTTCTTTGCGGAAAAAGACCTTTATAGGTAATAAGGTATTCTTAATTAGTATTTCTTACAAAATATTACAACATATAAGTAGACAGTTAGCATTTCATATACTTGTGGCTGAAGGTTGAATTCCTAAAAACCCCACAGATTAAAACAATTTAATATCCATATTTCCATATATGTTCAAGTCATTCAAAGATCTACAGTCACAAGACTGATAATCAAAGAATGAGGCCAAGAGTATCCAGAATTCATGACTGACTATTTGATTAAGTTAACTATCAAGAATTACAATGTGAACTATCCAGAATTCATGACAAACAGGTTGCTATCATGAAGATATGGTTGAACAAGTTAACTATCCAAAACTTATGACTAACAAATGTAACTATCCAGAACTCTAATATCCAGAACTCTAATATACATGACAAATGTAAGTGTCCAGAACTTATGACTGCCAAAGGTCACTGTCCAGAATTCATAACACAAGACAATGGTAAGTGTTCTCATTTCATAATTTACAAAGCTTACTGTCCAGAATTCATAACACAAGACAATGGCAAGTGTTCTCATTTCATGATTGACAGAGCTCACTGTCCAGAATTCATAACACAAGACAATGGTAAGAGTTCTGATTTCATGATTGACAGAGGTTACTGTCCAGAATTCATAACACAAGACAATTGCAAGTGTTCTGATTTCATGATTGACAGAGGTTACTGTCCAGAATTCATAACTCAAGACAAACGCAAGTGTTCTGATTTCATGATTGACAGAGCTCACTGTCCAGAATTCATAACACAAGACAATGGTAAGTGTTCTGATTTCATGATTGACAGAGGTTACTGTCCAGAATTCATAACACAAGACAATGGTAAGTGTTCTGATTTCATGATTGACAAAGGTTACTGTCCAGAATTCACAACACAAGACAATGGCAAGTGTTCTGATTTCATGACTGACCGAGGTTACTGTCCAGAATTCATAACACAAGACAATGGCAAGTGTTCTGATTTCATGATTGACAGAGGTTATTGTCCAGAATTCATAACACAAGACAATGGCAAGTGTTCTGATTTCATGATTGACAGAGGTTACTGTCCAGAATTCATAACACAAGAAAACGGGAAGTGTTCTCATTTCATGATTGACAGAGGTTACTGTCCAGAATTCATAACACAAGACAATGGTAAGTGTTCTGATTTCATGACTGACAGAGGTTCCTGTCAAGAATTCATAACACAAGACAATGGCAATTGTTCTGATTTCATGACTGACAGAGGTTACTGTCCAGAATTCATAACACAAGACAATGGTACGTGTTCTGATTTCATGATTGACAGAGGTTACTGTCAAGATTTCATAACACAAGACAATGGCAAGTGTTCTGATTTCATGATTGACAGAGGTTACTGTCCAGAATTCATAACACAAGAAAACAGGAAGTGTTCTCATTTCATGATTGACAGAGGTTACTGTCCAGAATTCATAACACAAGACAATGGTAAGTGTTCTGATTTCATGACTGACAGAGGTTACTTTCCAGAATTCATAACACAAGAAAATGGTAAGTGTTCTCATTTCATGATTGTCAGAGGTTACTGTCCAGAATTCATAACACAAGACAATGGTAAGTGTTCTGATTTCATGATCGACAGAGGTTAGGCGTAAAAAAAAAATATGTTTGTTTCAGGTAACATGCCCCCCCCCCAAAATAGGGTAGGTACGTCGGGGTTATTATTATTATTATTATTTTTTTTTTTTTTGTTAAATGGTCAACTTGAAGATTCTTAAACTGAATCAATATTCAAAACATATTAGTAATATCCTTAAACATTGTTTATAAGTGGATACTATCAAAACAAAACACTTACTTATCCAAAATACATTTAATTATTGAAAAAGGTAAATAAAACAAAAATCAATCTGACAAACCCAATAAAATGTTCTAGGGTCGGGGCATTTTTTTAGGGTAGGTCGGGTTACCTGAAACAAACATTTTTTTTTTACGCCTTACTGTCCAGAATTCATAACAAGACAATGGTAAGTGTTCTGATTTCATGATTGACAAAGGTTACAGCCCAGAAATCATTCCTTACAAAGTTAAATGTCCATAATTCATGACTTATTAAGTAACTGTCCAGAATTCATGACCAACATAGGCTACTGTCTAGAACTTTTCACTAACAAAAGATGTTAACTTGAAAATCACAATTAACCAATAACACACCTCATTTAAGAAACATTCTACAGTACATACCTTCAGTGAGAGGCAGATCGGAATATTTGTAGCACGCTACTGAGGCATAAGAGTCAGACTGGTTACAAGGTCCAGCCACAAGACACTCGTCAATGGAGGTACTGGTCTCTGAGCAGGACAGGGTCTTGTTCTCAAGGATATCCTCATGGATCATACCATAGGCAGAGCTGAGTATAGCTCGTCCGGTCTTAAATAAAAGGAAGAAGTTTTGTTGAAAAATTCTTCAAATATGGAGCTAGAAATGACCAGATACTAAGGTCATGCCATTTGGTGAGCTGAGTAAAGCTTGTCCTGTCTTAAATAAAAGAAAGTAGTTTTGATAATAAATGCTTCAAATTGGGAGCTAGAAATGCCCAGATACAAACAAGCTATATCAACCTGTAAGAGATGAATTTTAATTTTAATTGCTAACACAACAAGTTAAAATGTCAGATTTGCTGTTTTCTAGGTATTTACAAACTTGAGATCAGGTTTTTTAAATAAACAGAAATATGAATCAAACTGAGGTCAGTCAAATGTTATACTTTACAGTCAATCCATTTATTAGTATTACACCAGTAACATGATTATGAAAATAATTGTTATCCAACTTACATCAAAGCCTAGTTCTTTGCAGACTAGAGTAGCACTGTAGTCATTGAACCCTTCATCGCAAACTGCTTCCCAAACATTGCGTGTGGAGTCAAAGTACAGAGCGGGTCCATTTGTGATATGCTTGCCCACACCTGACCCAAGCTTCACTGGAATTAACAATAATTGATACACAATTATTTTATAAATTTGTGGCATAAACTTAACATTTAGTCAACGTAAGTCTTACGCAAAAATACAAATTTCTTGTTAACCATGATCATTATTATGAATTTATGAGACTAATCATGCCTTATGTTAAACTGCTTGACAGGGGACCTTTAATTATGAAATAAAAGTAAGAAATAAAGTATGATACAAAGGCATATACATCTAACCTATATACTGTAGAACTGGTTTTACTCGCATGGGTTTTATTTTTACTAATATTCGCGATTGTATTTTCTCACAAATTTAAAACCAGCGTGTATAAATTGTCCGAATGTTAAAAAATCTGAAAATATGCTACTTTTACCTTGCAATATATCATATGGTAGTCAGTCCAATTAAGTTATTATAAGCAATTTATATCATCAAAATTGGTGTGGAAATGTTTTTGTTTTGCGTTTCGAATTTTCACAATTAACCGTAACAAAAACAATTGCATAAAAACAATTATCAGCTTACTGGCTACTGACATGGTACTAACCGCTTGGACATTTTTTTCCTTCATGGTAGGATAACACTAGTGGAAGTTAATACAGTAAAACCCCGCTAATACGACCACTGGCGGGTCTTAATAAAAGTGGTCTTAATAGCGGGGTGGTCGTATTATCGACGTACGGCAGATCAACGAGTCAGTACATTAAAACGTCTGTGTAATTAAAAGTTTTAGTGAAAATAATGAATAATGAATGTTTTCCAAAAATGTTTTATTGAATACAGATTATGTATCTTATAGTAATGGATATGAACTTTACATTAAGTCGTAAATTAATTAAAACTTTATTAATAAAGCCCATTTAAAGTTTATCATTCATCAGTGTTACCCACTAACTGCCAGATAGTGTCAATTAACGTAATCTGAGAACCAGTTGATGTGCCCATCCCTTATCAAAACAGTTGTGACATTGTTTTTCACACACTCCTTTTATACCGCAAAGCATTATGTTATCTACACGACATATGCTGTTAATGGATGATATTAAGTGTCAACGACCAAATGACACTGGTCGCAATAATGGGGTTATTTTGAGCATTATTTGGTACTTTCGGTCTGGGATTAGTGGTCGTAATACGGTATAGCGGGTTGACCATATAATCGGAGTTTGCAACCATTGAAATATATAGGAAAACAATCGGGTCTTTTAAAAAGTGTCCGCTTTAGCGGGGTGGTCGTAAAATCGAGGTGGTCGCAAAGTGGGGTTTTAGTGTATTAATTTTCCTTTTAGTTTTTTAATTTGCATCATGACAATGATGCAAATTCAAGAACACGCAAATTAAAAAAACTGATCATTTTGGGAACAAGATTCTGTGTTTGATAAACACACATGCCCCCGGTTGGCGCTGGATAGCCCATTTCTTAGTCCAAATAAGTTCAAGGTCAAGGTAAAAGTGAGGTTGGGTGATATGGGTGGATTTGGGATGGTCATAAGCAACAACTGTGTAAGAATCCAAGTGTTGTAGCAAGCGGTGTTGGTGCTAGACAAAAGGGTAAAATCTAGTTAACCAAGAAACAGCCCATTTGAATTATTCTAAGTGCAAATTAGGTCAAGATCAAGGTCAAAGTGAGGTTGGGTGATATAAGTGGATTGGGAACGGTCATAAGTAACAACTGTGTAAATATCCAATGTTGTAGTAAGCGGTGTTGGTGCTAGACAAAATGGTAAAATCTAATTGACCAAGAAATGGCACTTTTGAACTATTATAAGTTCAAATTAGGTCAAGGTCAAAGTGAGGTTGGGTGATATGGGTGGATAGGGAATGGTAACAACTGTGTAAGTATCCAAGTGTTGTAGAAAGCGGTGTTGGTGCTAGACGAAACGGTAAAATCTACTTAACCTTGTCACGGACATAAGGACGGACGGACGGAAGGACAGGCAGGACGATCATTATATGCTTCCTGCATCAAGATGCCGGGGGCATAAAAATGCGAACATTCATCCTCGCGAATTTAAAGCAATCTACAGTAAAACGATTTTAAGAAATAAGGAATTATACCAAAACATGTTCATCTACAGGTTACTTTTAGACAACAGCAATTACACACGACAACACTACAAACTATCACCTTTTGATAAACTTTTGTTCACCTGAATTATAGCAATACACTGCAGCATCCTTGGAGTGGTCGCAGTTGGAATCTGATGTCGGGGACTCCCATCCCTCGTGCGGACAATCCCTCAACAACTCTTCAGAACCATTACAGTGCAGGTTAGCTGCATAAATCTTGTCAGGGGGCGGTCCAAACTTGCCCGTGTACAGTGGGTACCCAGTTTTGTAGCCAAGGTAACGACACAGCACATTGGCGTCATTAAAATCCCAGTAGCGGTTACACATTGTACCCCAGACTCCATCGACCGATATTTCAACACGGCCATACTCATTACCACCACCCACTATTCTGTAGGCTACACCTGAAATATATTGAACATTGTCTGAAATACGCACAGCTTATTAATAAATACATGTACTGGCAAGTTTAATATATTTTTAGCAGCAGACATTTCCAGCTATCTATTGAACACAATTGAATGGACTAAACTCATGTACAAATTCGCAGTTGTTATGTAAAGAAAACAGGCAAAATCAATTTAATTGGACGTCAGAATACATTCCCATAAAGCTAATGCTGTGTTAGTAATAATGACACCTCATATGCAACTTTCTACGACACATAATTAAGAAAACAATATATTCAACAAACCATATTTCTGGTAGCACAAGACGCCAGCGTAATGTCGACTAAGGCACTCCTTGACATGGCCATACTTGACCATCGGGCAGAGGTCAAAGGACGACTCTGTTCCGGAGCAATTCACCAACGATGTCCAGAACGGGGCATTCTCACCCCTTCCAGTGCTCCATTTGTAGTGGCTGTAGGCTTGACCTTCAGGGTGAGAATTGATGCATATTAGTGGAGTGTAGCCAGTATAATATGAAACCAAACTAGCCTTTGTTTTAAACAAATCTACTTTTTCATTGGAAATTAATATATAATTGGATTGCCATCATAAACGGATACTTGCATTTTTGACAGTTACATGTCATGCTACAAATATCATAGTATCAGCACTAATAATCATATGATTAAACTGCATTGCAATGGCATAATAGCATATAATGCAAAATTTGTATTTTTTGCCATTTTTAACAGTATTTCAGTCATATTACGGCGGTCAGTTAACCTAATCACACTTGTCCTGGGGAAGCTTAGCCGCTCTAAGCGGTTTACCAGTATTAAGTGCACATACTTATGTAACTGACAAATGCCCTACTTGAATCAGAGGTAGGGGCAGAATGGCCGTAGAAATAAGTTCATGACCAATGCCCATGCAAGTTATGTGGCAGGGCTGGGATTCGAACTCACGATCCCTGAATTGACAGCCCAGCGCTCTACCAACTGAGCTAGCCGGGCCGGTAGATAAATTTGAAATACTTCAAACATACTAATAACAGATTAAAATATGTATATCTGTACTAACAAAAAAAAACACAACAGATACATCATTAACAAAGCACAGATTTCGCAATACAATATGAAATTTTTTCTAAGATGGCACATAAACAGAAAAGCAGGTACCATAATAGTATCCGAACTGCTTGCAGATGACAGTGGCATCTTTGTCATCCCACCCGTCCGCGCACACTCGCCCCGTGATGTTAAGGAAATTCACCTCAACCATGCCCAAGGCGCGGTTGGCCGAGATAGAGAAGGATGGAACTGTAATTGAAAGTTATCATAAACATATAATTTCATTTATGTCAGTAGATATTTGTCCATTCAAAAAAGTCTATGCTATTTTGACAGAGAGTACAGTCTTGGCTCACAAACAGATTGAACAACATTATATTTGAAGTAATGGTCTATGAGTCATTTCATCTGTTAGTGCTTCTATTATATGAATATTCTTTCAGCAACTAAAATCATGTAAATTTTTTTAAATTTATTATCCTTTCAAGTTTTCGTTTGGAATAACCTTTTTATCATAAACCAACATTAATTGCAATTACACACCACTATATCTTTCCAATGCGGACCGATTGAAACAGGCAGCTGCCGCATAATCCATGGAGCACATGGAATCGTATGGAGTGTTGTGCAGGCAGTCTGTGATCTTTTGCTCATTGCCAGTGCACTGGACCCCTTCCATGGTTCCGGGAGCTTTTATGTAGCCATACGGGGCAAGGTGGAGGGGCAGTCCTGTCTCAAAGCCCATCTGTCTGCAGACAACATCTATTGTAAAGAAGAACACAATTTTATAAAAAAGAAAGACAATTTGTTCTTGTTACTCAAACCCAAAAGTTTGCCAACAAAAACAATATTATATTATACATTATGTATTAGCAGGCTCATTGAAATCATAGAGATAAAAACATGCTATGCATTACATAGTTAAAGGAATACACTACTACATTTAATTAAAATTGTATAAAATAGATTACAGAGTAGCAATGTATCTACATTGCCTTCTTTATCCACAATTAGTTTTTGAACACATGTGCAGAGTTATAAGTAGTTCTATATAAAGAGATTTAAACACAACATTCTTTTGTAATCTTACAACACGGGTGAACCAGTCTGACCCTTGTACTCACCCACATCCATCTGGTCCCAATCCTTGTTACAGACCAGGCCCCAGTGGTTATTTATGTTCACCTCCACAGCTCCGTGGGTCTTATAGTCACCCTTGGTCAGCATCACTGTCAGGAATTAGGTAATATGTCCGTTTAAAGATTCTATCATGCACACATCCATAATACACGCATAATGTAAAGGGTTGAGCGTGCAACAATTGTATCTTATACAGAAATGTTAAGCAGATACAATAGTTTCAAGCTTAACAATCTCCTTGTAAAATGTAACATAAAATGTCAACTTCAAACCTTATCTGATGAAGCAAAACATATGTGGCACGTCGTGAGAAAACTGGTCTTAACGCATGTGCGTAAAGTGTCGTCCCGGATTAGCCTGTGCAGTCCGCACAGGCTAATCCAGGACGGCACTTTCTGCTTTTATGGTATTTTCTGTTTCATGGAAGTCTTTTCTAAATATAAATACACTGTAGGTGGAAAGTGCCATCCCGGATTAGCCTGTGCGGACTGCACAGGCTAATCCGGGACGACACTTTACGCACATGCATTAAGTCTGGTTTTTCCACGACGCGCCACATATTTCAAACGTGTAATCAAGAATCCAGTGCTTCATATTTTAAATGAAAATTTAATATGGACCAAGGGCAAACTCAAATACTGTTGACATTTAGAACATTTACAGTTATATCATGTGAAGAAATGGATATCCAACCGGCTTACCTGATTTTAGACAGGTAACCCCAGCGTCATCACAATTTGCTGATCCAGGCGTCCACGTATTGGTACACTCCAGTATGGTATTCTCGTTTCCTGTGCAGTCGATGTAGTTCATCCAGACATGGCCGTCACTACGGGTGCTGAACGTCTTGGCGATGCCGTCGATGTAGCCGTGCTGACGACAGAACACTCCGGCCTCCTTGTTGCCCCAGCTACTGTTGCAGACGCGTCCCCACTCCCCATTAAACATGATCTGAACTCGTCCCTCGTCATCCAGGCGGAATTGAACTCCCTCTGAATGTTCCGATTACGATGTTAAAATTATTTTTATTATTTTATTAATTTGTCAAATGAACAAATATTTTCTTACCGTAAACATGAAATATTAATTGAAACATAGTTACAGCTGCGGGTTAACTAACATTGAAAGGTCACAATATATAACACATAATTATTATCTGTGAAAAACACTTCAAGCAGATTTCACAATTAACTGGTTGCCTTGTTATTAATAAACTATGTTAGTGTTATACCAGCAATATTTGAAAATGACAATTATTTTGGTGAAAATTTGCTACTATTTGCTACTATTTTAAAAATAATTTTTATTTCTTAGCGCCAACCAAGGTACATATACTGGAATGAGCCCAAACAAACTGACATCCTTTTTATACCTTCATGATTGTAGCACAGGACACCTGCCGTAGGTCGCTGATAGCTCTTCTGAATGGAGTACTGGCACCCAGTGTTCTCGTTAAATTTGCTGTACAAGCACTCGCTCAGATTCTGAGCTGAATTCTCATCCTTGCTGCATTTAAAATTGCCGAGAACCATAGGCGCATCCACATGACTGGTGCCGTTGTATGCAACACCCCCGATGTATTTCAGCTGCCTACATGCTGCACGTGCCGTGCTGTTGGACCAGCCGTGCGGGCATATCGGCCCCCAGAAACCGTACTTGTTGACTTCCAGTGACCCGTAGTATAGGCCTGTGGATATCCGCAGATCAAACTTGCCTGAAATTGAAATAAGTCAGAAATGATAAACAGTAAGATTGATTAATACAAAGATTCATTCTTCAAATATTTATTCTTCCAAAATAAATTATCAAATATTCATTCTTCAGAGCACTCTGTCATATACATTTCAAAAGAATTCTAAAAATGCTAGATTTATCATGACAGGACATACATGGGAATATTTAAGTCCTGATAAAAAATGTTAAATAGCTTTAACTTTGTTAAAGTTTTTGCTCTGTTAAGAACAGTTCAAGAAATTAAGTTTTGTTATTCAAAAACGCATCCCATAACTGCCATTATTTGCAAAATAAATACATATTCAGCTTTCAGATGACTTTTTGCATGACTAATTAGCATCAATTTTATTAAACATTTTCTATCTTTAATATGAAGTAAAAATGTTAAATGATCAGCCATTTTTGACCACTATCAAATACAATATTGCAATTATCGACTCACCAAAGTAGATGGTCCCATTGAGAATTTATAATACTTAGTACATCAAATGCAATATCGTAATAACCCAGTGCTTGTACATACTATTCTCTTCAATGATTGACTCGTTACAGTAGATGGTGACGTAGTTGCCAGTGGGGCACTCTCCGCTGTGGTATTTACACTGGTCAAGTGAAGTCTCCCCGCCGTTACATCGCAGGTCGACTACAGAGATGGTGTCACTCTCGTTGGGACCCAGAACAGATCCTGGTAACAAAAATATAGAGGATATTCAGGTTAGTGTTGAATAAAGATAAGTTTACCTGGCAAGGCTAACATAACTTGAACCATGAGCCAGT
Organism: Congeria kusceri; assembly: GCA_027627225.1. Taxonomy (NCBI): domain Eukaryota; kingdom Metazoa; phylum Mollusca; class Bivalvia; order Myida; family Dreissenidae; genus Congeria; species Congeria kusceri. The sequence goes on along the minus strand of CM051025.1, from coordinate 50,400,582 downwards.
GGTTCACGTTTTCGTACTGAGCAGACACTATGTCACTAAAATCAACAAAATGACGACATTTATGAAAATTATGAAAATATAGAAAAACTACAATGTTTGAGAACGTCAACAAAAAGTAAAAGTTTCCAAAACTCCATGAATTATAAAAACGTTTCTTCAATCCACAAACAAATATCAATGAACAGACATTACTAAAAGCTGAAATAACAACAACTTAGAAAAAAATCAACTTCAAAGGAAAGAAATTAATATTAAAACAATTAAGTACAAACATACCTGGTTGGAAGCGTCCATCCTTGTAACCAAGCTGTCGACAGGCGACGCGCGCAGTTGTCTCTGTGAAATCCTCGTCGCACACTGCCTTCCAGGCGCCATCTATGTACAGCTCAAGAATTCCGTAGTTCAAGTCATTGGTTCCAGATAGTCGAACTGCAACATTGTAGACAACAGATATTGAATATATTCATTAGATGTGTAACATGGCTTTCAAACAATGTCATTATTATGGCATGTCATTTAACAGACTACAGAAATGCTTTCCTTTACAACTCCAGAGGTTTAAATATGTTTAATAATATATTAATCTTAGTAATTTTATTCAGGGGTTGTAATGGTGTAGATATGCTGTCCGCCTTGTGACCGGGAGGTCCTGGGTTTGATCCCTACTCATTGAGCATTCTCAAGATCTTTCCAAAGACACCAAGTACTGGTTCCTCCCAGGCAACAGACTCGAGAGTGTCTCTATGAGACTAAGGCATTCAATGCAATCGAGCTTAAATAAATAGGATTGAACTAAAATTCAGGGATGTTTTTGTAGTTTTGGGGACACATGCTTTTGGTCTTAAGCGAAACACCAAAAGTAAGATAAATAATATTGTCAATCAATTAACTATTATTACCAGGTATTACCAGGTAAGGCCATACAAATTTGATTCTATGTTTAGTGTCCCCATGATTTTTCGAAACCTACCAACCAGGCAGGAAAAAACAAACAACAAGTCGATAAAATAACATGTTTTCTTTTTGAATTTATACTTGGCAGTGTTACAAGCTTAAGCAAAATAATGTTAACGTGCAAAACTGTAATATATCATCTTCATATCTTCAAAACTGTAATATATCATCTTCATATCTTCAAAACTGTAATATATCATCTTCATATCTTCAAAACTGTAATATATCATCTTCATATCTTCAAAACTGTAATATATCATCTTCATATCTTCAAAACTGTAATACATGTATATCATCTTCATATCTTCAAAACTGTAATATATCATCGTCATATCTTCAAAACTGTAATATATCATCTTCATATCCTCAAAACTATAATATATCATCTTCATATCTTCAAAACTGTAATATATCATCTTCATATCTTCAAAACTGTAATATATCATCTTCATATTGGGAACCTACTTTAACACAGTATTTTAACTGTGTACATTGACTAGTTCCACATGTTTTGACAAATATTGGTAAAAACACCGAATATTTTTTATGTTATTGTTTTCCAAATTTCCAAACACGCTTTCCAACTTGATTGTTCAGATTGTAAAAATTGTGTTTTTTTATTTGTTCAGGCATTCAACAAACTACCAGCCCGAGGATGCTAACCATAGAATCAAATTGGTATGGCCTAATCAAATCAAATGTTAAACAAAACTTATTAAGTGTGTAATGAAAATAAAATATTTATAATACACAATAAAGCTGCCAGTTGCTCAGCAAAGCATGTATTTTTATTACAGTGTATTTACAGTATGTTACAAATCCACTATTATAAAATGAAATCATGGGTTCTATTTGTAAATATGTTGTAAATCATAAACTATAAAACATAATGGAATTCTACTTTTGAAAGCATGTAATAGTCAAATAAGCAATTATAAAGAATGGAAGACATAGCTGAATACATATCACAGACTGGTGTCCCGAAACAATGTGCAAAAGTAATATGCAAATCAGGATTTAATAATTTTATCACATGTTCTTCCTTTCATTTTGAGTTCCAGTCCTATAAAATCTTACAGTTACAACAGCGTTATTGGAATCTGAATATATGTGCACTAGAAATGAGGCGTGTCGTGGGAAAACTGGGCTTAATGCATGTGTGTAAAGTGTTGTCCCGGATAAGCCTGTGCAGTCCCCGCACAGGCTAATCTAGGACGCCACTTTCCGCCTACAGTGGATTTATGTTTAGAAGAGACTTCCTTGAACAGAAAATACCATAAAAGCGGAAGGTGCCGTGCCGGATTAGCCTGTGTGGACTGCACAGGCTAATCTGGGGCGACACTTTACACACATGCATTAAACCCGGTTTTCCCACGACACGCCTCAAATATTATTTACTGGTAATATATCTTCTCAAACACTATACCACATTGTTAGAAACCCAATCTGTGAAAAAAGCCGTTCAAGGTCATCAATAATTGGGGCCCAATGTAACCAGCATAAGACATCATGATCATGAACTTGCCAACATGTGTCCACACTTGTTCTAACTTTAATATTTGTTACAGGCAACTCTGTATGATCAAGAAATAATCCATTTCCACAAAAGGAAGCAAATTTCAGCTGATTTTCTGCGAAATATATATACATGTTTTTAACTGTAATCAAGCGTGTGGTTCTATGTGAAAGTGCCATGTTACAATAAGAACATAATTAACCTGCATAATTATAATGTATAAGGAGGTACAATTCTTTAGCACCAAAACCTTGCAATTTTTTCAGAGTGCAGACTACTTTGCATTCAATATAAAAGCATGCAGGCAGAAAAAGAAATAACCCGACACGTTAAAAACATCAATGTCGACAATGAAGGACTAATTTACTGCAGCTGGGTGTCAACAACTCACAAAATGAATGAAGGATCTCATAGGCTAACAAGTTTTGGGGTTGGCAGTTAATTTGACAAGGTTCAGTTTAGGAGCATGAGACATGCAGAAATATGCTTGTACAACATTTTGGAATGGGAAAGCGCTTCAAAATATCAGAAAGTTAAAGTTGACACGTTCAAAGATAACTCACCATGATTGAAATAAAATAAGAGATGATGGTCAGCAATTATTTTATATTTCGTTATCCCCCGGACTTTTGAAATAAGCGGAGATAGTTGTGATAACGAAGTTGAGTCAGCATCATTACAATTATTATTGCCAAGTTACTTCTGTTAGAATTAAACCATCAGTGTTCTACAAAGCCGTCTTTTTTTTTTGGGGGGGGGGGGGGTGCCACCAGTTTTAGCAATGAAACACCAATTTGTTCATAAAAAGCCCTTAAAAATTCATTTATGAATAGTAGTGGGAGCACCAAACATATAGCCACAACTTATATCGTGAACACCCTAGTTTTTCCGCCCAAAAATCTAAACCCATAAATACTTTCACCTTTGCATTTGGGAGTGTCAACAAAATCAAATCCTGCAAGACAATCATAGTATTCAGGTATTCAGTACTCTGGTAATGTATGTAATACCCCTTAAGGCTTTGTCATTTCAAACAAAAATTTGGAATGCTTCTTTATTGGTTAAATTTGCTATGCTTCATGTGCGAAGCAAATTTCTACATTATCATAATGGTTTATCAGGTCATGCTTGAAACAAAGTCTTTGTTTTTAACATTGATTTCTTTAAGAATGTATAAAAATTACAGGTGCATGTTTTCTTACATCACTTTACCACAAATTGTCTTTACAAATGTATGTACACCGATTCTTGGTCAAAAGTGGAGAATATTGTTGAATATAGATGCTGCTTCTGTAGCAAGGTTTAGAAAACCCCAATCTGATTAAAATCAAAATCAAATCCTAACATTGTTAGGATCTGAAGACATTGCATAACAGATCACCTTCGAATGACCTTCCGAACAATAAAAATCTCAGCCCTGCTGCGCCCAATGAAATTGCTTTTTGCCCAGCAAGTTTGGCCACAGTTTGTGAAAAGTTCATGTATTTCCAACTAATCTTCGGGAATTAATCATTACAGTTAATTCTCGCATCGATAACAAAGGATATAGTGGTACCTTAGGTGACTAAACATCCAAAGTTCACGTTAATTTCGTGCTTAGTTTTTGTGGTTCATATATAAAGTCATACCACAGCATTTTGAAGGCACTAATTTGATTGGCTCCTAAAAAGGTCATCTGAACGTGACCCGTAATGCGATGTCATCAGATCCAGTCAGCGGATAATATAGCAGCGTCAGACTGGAGATGATTTTAATGAGATTGGGAAAACCCGAGCTAAAACCGAAATTACATAACGAAAATCAGTCAGCAAAATTATAACTTTCACTCTGACTGTGTTTGTCAACTTTTCCACACAGTGATAGACTTAAGGCAGGTTTATGCCAATGCACAAAATGATGAATGGTTCATTTCAACAAGACTTTATCCAACTGTCATTGTCACTAAAGATATTCAAGCCTTGGTGATTACAATAATAAACATCTATTCATTTGTTGTTTCATTTAACTATGACATTTCTGTTGATGGTTCATTCAATGTTTTGGTGCTGTTAAGTAGAGAAATCACAAGTCCTAAAATTAAAGTCCACTTATAGCAGGTGCATTTGTTTAATGGTTTATGTTCATTTATTGCAAGGGCCTTTGTTTAACTGTAATTTCATTTATATGAGCGTAATAATTTTTTACACAGAGTAGTGAATTGTACATCATAATAAACGGGAATCTTTAAGGAACAGGTGTTCAAAAGTTCATAACTAACAACTGATTTTAAACGTAACAGTGCCATTTATTTTATAGAAGTGGTACCAAACTGCTATCTGCCCACAGAGCAGTTGAATTAAGGACATTACTGACGTAGTTGACTTTTTTGTTTGGTACTATTTTCATACATTACTTTTTTGTTTGGCACAATTTTCATACAACAAAATTATGGTTTTTATTATAATTTTAGCTGAGACATTTGTTAAATACATGTATAATAATTTAATTAAGAACTTAGATATTTGTGTGATGGTTATTTCATTTACAGCTGATCGAGACATTTGTGTAGTGGCATAAAGTCTCTTTTATTTATATTTAAGTCTCTTTTATTTATATTATTCTCTTTTATTTATAGAGACATGTGTAACCGGGCCTGGCTAGCTCAGTTGGTAGAGCGCCAGACTGTCAATCCGGGGATCGTGAATTTGAACCCCAGCCAGGCCACATAACTTACGTTGGGGATTGGTTAAGAAATTATTTATACGGTCATTCTCCCCCTACCTCTGATTCAAGTAGGGCAGTTGTCAGTTACTGGCATAAGTGTTTGCACTTAGTACTGGGTCACTGCTTAGAGCGGCTAAGCTTGCCGAGGAAAAGTGTGAGTAGCTTAACTGACCGCCGCGATAAGACTGAAATACTGTTAAAAAATGGCGAAAAATCCAAACAAACAAAACAAACAGAGACATGTATGCTATGGTATTTTCATTAATTGATTTGTCATTTAAACAATTTTAAATGCTGCAATGTAGTGTAAGAGATAAAATTAATGCAGCTGCCAATTTATTTAACGCACATATTTTAATGGTTATGTTTCGTTTCCGTGATATTTTCTTTCATATTTTCTGTTCATTCATAACCCAGAGTATATTTGACAGGTTGTGTCGTTTGTTGCTTAAAATTGTCCTTTTCTTTCCAGCAGATTTTACCTTGTTCTCTATGTATAACAGACACATTTCTATGCATTTGATGAGGTTTTTTTGTGTCTGTGTGACCTCCGAAACTATCCAAATTCAAGCAGCAGCAGCCGCAAATACAATATGGCAACAATTATTCATTCCAAAAAAGCCATTTAAATGAGTTTTGCAAATAGCTGCACAGAAAAAGATAGATACTAGCATACAAACAGGCATGTCAGTAACAGAAATGTTAAACTAATGATGTGAACGACTACAAGCAACACCGGTGGAGTAACACTTGACGGTGAGAGGTTTCTCTGTCGAGTAACAAGGGTCGTAGAGCAAAAGGTTGTACTCAAGATGGTCTATGCACTCTTTTCGACAGTTACTGCCAGTCGGAGGCCAAAACTCCCTTGCGTTTTTGTCAACCATATTAAATGTGCACTCTGTTAATCTGCTTTCATTTCCAGAGCAGAAGACATTGGAAAACTGGTAGTCCACCATCGCTGTTATTGTTAATGTCGTTATTGGCGAAAGAGATTGTCCCGATGCAAAACCCATTTGCTGACACACTACAGTTGCTACGCTATCGTTAAAGTCCCCACAGAAAGATCCTGTTTGGTTGTCGGTTGTAAACCTCACCTGTCCATTCATTGGACTGTTGCCATAAGCCAGACTAAATGTTAAACCTAAAGAACAGAATGAGACCGACTGAGATGTAAGGTAAAATTACTTAAAATAAGCTGTTTTCTTTTTGCCTTTTAGTCTCTATATAAGTAGCTTCAAGATATCTGAAAGAAACAAATTGGAATTAGTCAGCTTAATTATGCAGATTTTTTGAATTAGTCAGCTTAATTATGCAGATTGTTTGAATTAGTCAGCTTAATTATGCAGATTGTTGGAATTAGTCAGCTTAATTATGCAGATTGTTTGGAGGAACTTTCTATTCTTCAGTCAGCTCTTCTCATTCCCATCTTCTGACGTGATTCAGTATTAATTAATAGAATGTTTTATTTTTGCTTCATATACGTAGCATCAATGCAATGTGTACTGAAACAATTCTTCTCAGAAACATGTCAAACAGCCTTTTATTATTAAATTTTATGATTATGTCAAAAACTTTTGATATCCTCATTATTTACCAAGTGAGATGACGGTTGCTGTTCATCGGAGGGAGATAGCGTATAAATAAACCAGCAAAAGATAAACACACATTTACTGGAGAACGTTGATCAGAATGTGACCTATTGAAGTTACACAGGTACCACTGATACAACAACATGGGGCAGTTTGATCAGTTAATTGTTCGGGCATTGGCCTTAATAATAATAATAAACATTTAATTAATTCAAACATAGGAACTTTTCATACTATTGTGTTTCACGAACAGCTTTTGTAAATATGAGTTCACTATTGTATTTACTTGATCATGCATATTTACTTTAATTTTATGTATACAGTTCCGGTTTTTATAATAAATGTAATGTAAAACATAAGTAATGAGATGTTAGGATGATTATAATATGATTTGGAATGTGAGTGTTATGTGACGTTCTGATCTAGTCGGATAAGTGAATAATACGTGAAATAAAATACATTAATCATTTTTAAAATTACCATAGACACCGAAAATCTTTGTGAAGATATTATTTTTAAAAAATATTTCTTGTTTAGAGCTATTAGCACTTGTTAGATCTATACACAAAACAGTCATATATGCTTCTGTGGCTGATTCTTGCACCTACCAACAAGGAAACTAACACAGCCACCAAATCCTACTACTACCGGTACACTGGATATTTTTAGAATTATTCACTGTCCCTTTCTGAACTAGACCCATGAAAAAGGTTCATCAGAAATGCTATAAATATTCAACAATATAAAGTTTAAAATTAGTAAGGGACCAGCAATTTCAAAATTAGTTTCAGACCAGCAATTTTACACTGTAAAAAGCCATTATTTCCATGATTTTCATGTTAATACATATTAAATATAAGTGATTTTAAAATGAACAAAAAATGTCTTTAAAAAAGACAATCGGCGTTGAAATTAATATTGAGATGTCATTTAAAAATTACCTAAACAGACGGCCAAGATGATCGGTTACGTGACTTCTCAGATCCCAGATTGTTTGGTCCCCACAAATATTAGGAGACTTATTGGACCCCAGATTTTTCAGACACTATAAGAAAACTTCTCGGACCCAAAAGGTAATTTGAGATAAATTTATAAATTTAAAAATTAAATAAAATTATAATTATTATCTATGCCATGAATAAACCAATTATACAACTCCATGTTTCCACCAGTGATATATGAATAACCAAAATAATTTAGGTTACCATAATTGTTATCTGAATTTGTCAAGCAGATTTAACAAATTAACAATGTAAGAAAATAATTTCGGGAATGATTTAAAATTATTATGTATCAGATGAGTCTATATAGTTATTTATAGTACCAGTAACATACCATTCATGTTAGTTATCTAATATAATAACGATTTGAAGTCAAATAAGCATTTATATTGTGTATCGCAATAAAAAGCAATAGTCAGGGAACATTCAGCGATTTTTGAAATGTTAAGACTTTATTTTTGATAACGCAAACATAAAAATTCATTAGACTATCAAGATTTTAAATTATATCAGTAGAAATATCAAGGGTTCCTGTGTATAATTAGTATTGCAAATTGTGTATTCATGCTGCGCGAATAACAAATCCACGAATTCCGAATCTTCTTTCTTAACATTTGATCTATAGAAAATGTTGATAGCATCTTTTTACAGATTAAATAACATCTACTGGAGAAGTTGATACAAAGATGCAATTATAAATAATCATTAATAAATCGTAACCACAATTTCAATTCAAATTTACAGTAAGTTTATAATATAAATTCCACATGTATTGAACTTTTTAGGTTTATGATTCTCTGAACGCTATTATTCTTGCATGTACGAGTATATTAACACAGCTGTACAACAGTTGCTAGCTACGCACGCTATTTTTAGAATGACACTACTGTTTCTGGAATGCGATGAACTCGCTAGAATCAATGGGCTACATGGAACGGTAACTCTGTGAGTGAGATTTATGAATGGGAACATTGCACAATTGCTATTTATAGAGCGTAACGCTTATATAAATGTAGGCTAAACAAAATAGTTATTTCGCTACGTGAATGAATATAGCATTCTGTTTATGGCATACAATAAGAAAATATGTTCATAATTAGCCTCAGTTCTATAGTATATGTCGAGGATATGTTTATAACTTCATTTTAACCGCTTATGTAAACAATTATGTAAATTTTTAATTCCCAAAAGTATGCAACAGTTATTGGTATACGTTAAACCATTGTTTGAAGTTTGCAATCCCTAAAATTTGAAAATTTGCAAAATTCTATTGGCATTCAATTTTCCAGCTGCATAATTATCGCAAGAAATCTAGGTCAAAAGTGATCTTAGACAACTATGCCCAAAAATTATCTTAAGAAATTAGTTTAATACAATACCTCTTACTTTCATTTAGTGAATTCCTTCAGGGACCACATAAATGCTTACTAACACTGCAAAATCTAGAATCAGAAGCACACACACAGTGCCAAGAACACGATAATTAAGAAAACACCCATAAACCGTGAATAAATACCGCAGGTATATAGAAAACGCTAGATACAGTGTACAAAACAGGCTTGAATGGCATGTATGTTATATAATAATGTAAACCACTAGTAGCACTACCTGCAGAGTAGCACTGGACAGTGAGAGGTTTCTCTGCTGAGTAACAAGGGTCGTAGGCCATCCGTTTGTACAGAAGGTTTAGATAGCAACCTCTCACTAACATGCTGTGGCTGCAGTTTTCATCAGTTGAAGGCCTAAAGTCTCTGTTTTTGTCAATTATTTTGAATGTACATTCAGTGAATTTGCTTTCATCTCCAGAGCAGCCTGCATTGGAAAACTGGTAGTCCACCCTTACTGTTGCTGTTGAAGTCTGTATCAGCGAAAGAGATTTTCCAGATGTAAAACCCATTTGCTGACACACTACAGTTGCTACGCTATCGTTAAAGTCCCCACAGAAAGATCCTGTTTGGTTGTCGATTGTAAACCTCACCTGTCCATTCATTGGACTGTTGCCATAAGCCAGACTAAATGTCAAACCTAAAGAACACAAAGATTTCCAAATGAGATGTAAGCACACAGCCATTTTAAGAATCTGTTTGTGTTTAGCCTATGACCCTATTACTTAAGCTTCTTGAATACTTCTGAAAGAGAAAAACTGTCATTAGTTAAATGTTAATTCAGCACTTCTTAGTTTTCCATGGGAAACATGACCTTATAGTCTTCTAGTCTGCTCTTCTTATTTCCATCTTCATACTTGAAGCATACGTTGTGCATAAGTATTTTATGCAATGCCCACTGCTGATTTTATTGGAATGCCATCAGGTACCCTTAACTTGATGATAAATAGTGCATTAGACTACTTAATATAACCCTCATCCATTACCTTGAACAAACAAACAAAGCTTTTGCGCTGGAAAACATTTTCAGCTATTTCTATCTAGGGGAATCCTAAAGATGATTTAACATAATTATTTTGATAACTTATTTAATGCCAACAGAAGACTATGTTAACCACCATACTATTTTCAAAATAAACTAGAACTCCGCGAGTCGGATTTGTCGCCTGACGGGGCATAGCTTACGTGAACCCAAATGAAGAAGCACTTAAGGTTAATGCTCAAATTTTTTTAAACAGATTTATTGAAATCTTCAAAAGCACTGCACTCTGGCTAATTGCAAAGAAAAGACTAATTAAAACAAAAAATGCGACACAAAAATAAGTATGAAAATTTACAAAGGGCAATAACTCCGAAAGTATGAGGTGCAGTGTAACGGTTCTTGTGCACTGCACTTCTCCTCAATAAGATCTATATACCTATGAAGTTTCAAGTTGACAGCTTTCATAGTCTTAGAGTTATGCTCCGGACAAAAATTAAGAATGAAAATAAACAAAGGGCAATAACTCCAAAAGTATGTGATGCAGAGTAACGGTTCTTGTGCATTGCACTTCTCCTCAACGAGATCTATCTACCTATGAAATTTTATGTTGATAGCTTACATAGTCTTAGAGTTATGCTCCGGACAAAAACTAAGTATGAAAATAAACAAAGGGCAATAACTCCAAAAGTATGTGATGCAGAGTAACGGTTCTTGTGCACTGCACTTCTCCTCAATGAGATCTATCTACCTATGAAGTTTCAAGTTGATAGCTTTCATAGTCTTAAGAGTTATGCTCCGGACAAAAATTAAGTATGAAAATAAACAAAGGGCAATAACTCCAAAAGTATGTGATGCAGAGTAACGGTTCTTGTGCACTGCACTTCTCCTCAATGAGTTCTATCCACCTATGAAGTTTCATGTTGATAGCTTTAATAGTCTAAGAGTTAAGCTCCAGACAAGTGAAAGGTTTCACCGCAGCCGCAGCCGCCGACACCACCGCCGACTTAAGTAACCCTTATATGTTGCCTAGTCAGGCGACACAAAAAGAAAGCAAGGTTAAATTCTGCTATAAGTCCCTATAAACAATTACTAATACCCCAAAATTTAAATTAAACCAAAACTGATTATAACTGTTTGAACAAGACGCTGTGTTTGCTAAACACACATGCCCCCTGTTGTTGCTGGGCAGCCCATTTGAATTATTCAAAGTCCAAATTAGGTCAAGTTTAAAGAGAGGTTGGCTGATATGGGTGGATTAGGAATGGTCAGCATGCAAGTATCCAAGTGTTGTAGTAAGTGGTTTTGGTGCTAGACGAAAAGGAACAATGTAGATAACCAAGAAATAGCCCATTTGAATTATTTTCCAGGTCAAAGTCAAAGTGTGGTTTGGTGATATGGGTCGACTGGGAATAGGCATAAGCAACAACTATGTACTGTAGAATGCTTTAAATTCGTGATGACGAATTTTAGCGTTTTTGTTCCAAAATGATCCTTGTTTTTAATTTGCGTGTTCTTGAATTCGCGTAATCGTCATGACGCGAAAAATAATGGGGTATACTGCTTATGTTATTGTACCAAGCGGTTACTTGAATTAGTGTCAGTTGCCAGTTAGTTGATTATTGCTTTTATGCAAGTGTTTTTGTTACAACTAAGCGTGAAAAACGACAACGCACAGTAACAATAGGCTGATTTCACACATTTCCAACATATGCCGTTGATATAAATTGCTTATAATAACATAATTGGACTTATTACCATATGGTACATTAGGAGGTAAAAGTAGCATATTTTCAATTTTTAACATTCAAACACATTTATTTGCGCTGGTGATAATTCGCGCGAAAAACCCCCCCGCTAATATTAGCGAAATTTAAAACCACGCGAATAAAGCCAGTTCTACAGTATTTATCCAAGTGTTGTAGTAAGAGATGTTGGTGCTATACAAAATGGTTAAATCTAGTTAACCAAGAAATTGCCCATTTGAAATATTCTCCAAGACCAAATTAGGTCAAAGACAAGCTCAAAGTGAGGTTGGGTGATATGGGTGGATTGGAAATGATCATAAGCAATATCTGTGTAAGTATCCAAGTGTTGTAGTAAGTGGTGTTGGTGCTTGTCAAGACGGTAAAATTTAGTTAATCTCGTATGGACGGACGGATATGAGAATCAATAATTTTAAGTCAAAATTTGGTCAAGGACAAGGTCAAAGTAAGGTTGGGTGATATGGGTGGATTGGGAATGGTCATAAGCAACAACTGTGTAAGAATCCAAGTGTTGTAGTAAGTGGTGTTGGTGCTTGTCAAGACGGTAAAATCTAGTAAATCTCGTACGGATGGACAGACATACGAATCAATTATTCTAAGTCAGTATTAGGTCAAGGACATGGTCAAAGTGAGGTTGGGTGATATGGGTGGATTGGAAATGATCATAAGCAACAACTGTGGAAGGATCCAAGTATTGTAGTATGCGGTATTGGCTGTTAAACAAAATGGAACCTTGTACTGACGGACACTACATGCCTCTTGTATCAAGATGCTGGGGGCATAGAAAGCCCTTCTTGTAACAATAAAACAGCAAGCCATCAAAGCCACGTCAAGCACTATGCCAGAGTTGGACCTTTCAAATAGCACTGCACTCCTAGGTCCATCCAGGCATGTTTGCATGAGTCAATTTGCTGCACCTGGTAGTAGATGGGGCGCTTGCATGCAGAAACTGAACATCGCTCTTTCATCAAGCTTATATCTTGCATCGCCACAATGCTAAACTTGCATTCTGTAATTCTTGTTTAATTGCCAATGCATTCAAGATTTTTTATCTGCTGATCAACTGCAACTACTGGGAACCTCATAAACAACTCCCATCTGTTGACCAAACTTCTGTCCATCATCAGTCGCCATGCATTGTAACCCAGCTGTTTAAACAGAATAGTTGCTGTGTTGAAACTGAAGGAGGGAGCACAAAAAGTACCATTCTGTCCATCTACCTTAAAGATTGTGCGGTCACCCATGGAGTTTATTACATCAACGAGCTTAAACTTTAGACCTGAGAACATACAAAAGACAATTATTTAGATTTGAGTGCCTTTTTTAGTGCTGTCTTTTTTGAAAATATTCTAGCTGGTCTCCTGAAATTAAAACTCACTTGGTAAGTAGAAGCTCTCATTGTTGTGGTGGGTTAGAAAAATCGCAAATGTAATAACTTTCATAATTGGATTGTCAGAACCCTGCCAAGTTGTTATCAATGGACCTTATCAGGCTGTTATGCCAGAGAACTATATCAGAGATTTGATCAGATGGTTGTGCAAAGGAATCACAGGTTTCTACCTAGATACTTGATCAGGTGGTTATGCAGAAGAGCTTCAGCTGGTCATCTCCAGACTTGATAAGATGGTTATACAGAAAGATTGTAGGTGGTCTCTAAAGACTTTATCAGGTGGTTATGCACAAAAACATAATAATTATAGTCATGCAGAAGATTTGTAATGAAAGAATTTCAGGTGATCGTGCTAGAGGCCTTATTTGCAGGTTACACAGAATTTTAGGTTGTCATGCGAAACACATGATTAGCTTGTTATGAAAATGAATTCCAGGTGGTCATCTAGAAAATTGTTTTTTTGGCATGTTTTTATACAGAAGAACCTCAGGTGGTCATGACAGAAACCTAATTACTATAGGTGGTTATGAAAAAACACTTCATAAAGGCTGTACTATCAAACTGCTTGTTTATTCTGCAGACTATAAAGCACTAAAAATCAATACCTTGAACCTGCTCACTCCATCAGCTAGTGTTGGCCTGTTGCAGATTAGTTCAGCTGTTTACTTTTTATGATATTCAAAATTCCCTGGTTAGACTTGGTGCAAGCCAACAGGATTTAGTAGGTGTATTCAGAAATCGGTCTTGAGGAAACTACTTCTTTACTTTGCAGGCTACGAGTCAGTAAATCGATAAATTACCGTGCTTCGCTTGCTGAGTGGTGAGGCTTCCTGTTATCGATGCTACTTTCTATGAATAGATGACAAGAAATAGATCTGACTGAAAACACTAATAAACAATAACAAGAATCATTTTAGTCCACATCTACAAGTGAATTCATGTTATGTCTATTCACATAGGTAGCTTATCTGTTTGTGCATATCAAATTTTGTAGGCAACGTTTTTGCCGACGTTTGTGTATTTGTTTGTTTGTTAGTTAGCAACTTTTTGCAAAAAGTTATGAACAGATTTGCATTAACTCTTTTTGGAAAGGCTGGAATTAGGCCATTGACAACTTGTTCAGATTTTGGTGGTGATACCTGTCAGGATGCAGGATTTTTTTAAAGGACTTGAAGACTGAGAGATTATGCTGTATAACCTATCAGTTGCATAACTCGTGTGGGATTGAAAGCCTATCAGTTGCATAACTTGTGTGGGATTGAGTGCCTTGGCGAAGGTATGCGCTCTCAGATTGTTTTCTAGTACATCTCTTAAATATATAACACATCTTTCAAAATTCTGAACCACTTGTTTATGGGTCTTCTCGCAGCCTCACAGGAATGGTTTTCATTTTGGCTTAGAAAGTTCCACCTATTTTCTATTTTAACTTTTTGCAGCAAAGAGTGTTGCAAGTTAAAATGGTATGCACAGCTAACCTAGAACCGAGACAGGGTTTCTTCAATTAGCAGTATGTTATCCTTAAAGATTCTCAAAATACCAATGTATTGAAGTTTCTCAAAACAAATAATGATTTGTGAAACCAATTGTGGTCACATAAATGTGATGAATAATTGAAATATTGTTAGAAATCTAAGTTGCTTGTCATGTTACTTGTAACCAACATATTGCAACCTGAAAGCTTTTTTATTTAATACCTGTTTTAGTGTGTACTTGTGTAAAAAAATCAGGTAAACAGTTTCCAGTTACATTTGGTGTATTACTTAGGTTGTTATTTTTTATTAGTTGTTTAACAGATCTGGGGTACAACAGTTTAAAAAAACTTTCCAAAAAAAAATAATTCTGTTTTACCACACACGAGGCCATACAAATTTGATTCTATGTTTAGCGTCCCATGATTTTTCAAAACCTACCAACCAAGCAGGAAAAAACAAACAATTAGTTGATAAAAAACTTTTTACATTCACAACTTATTCATGGCAGTGATACAAGCTAAAGCAAATGTTGACTTGCAAAACTATTACAAATCATCTTTATATTGGGAACCTACTTTAACAGAGTATGTTAACTGTGTATATTAACTACTTGCACACACTTTTGTTTTACAAATATTGGAAAAAAGACATAAAAGTCTTTTTTTTTCCAAGTTCAGTCTGAAGTCAGATTATATCATATAGGTATTCACAAACCCTGACATTTACACCAAAGAATACATGTAGATAATAACATCTTCATGATCACAGAAAAATGTTTTCACATATTTTAAATTGAATATATGCAAATTTAGAAGTACCATAAAAGCTCTATGTTTTCTGAATTTGTAGACACAATGACAATATTGCAATTACTTTCGGATATGTCCAGTGTATAACATCTTTTGTTTTACAGAAAATTATGCCAAGACTGCATTACCTGTAATTAATGCAATAAAAAATGCAAATGATGATTTTGTTGTTCGTTCTTGAACCAACAATCTTAAACAATTGCCTTCAAACATTCGTGCAACTTGTGATAGGGTGCGATAAAACTGGAGTCTGTTTGTCACAATTATCGTGTTGAGTAGGGGCATAGTACCGTAGATACCTGAGTTGTTCATTGGCATCTGCCAGGTTTTATGACCTTCATCCGGTTCTAAAAACACATGTGTAATGTGTCGCTGGCTTAAAGCAAACAGGTTAGAATTGTGCAAAAATACCACTGTCATAAAGAATGTATGAAAATTTAGATTTATTAAATATGGGTTGAAATCAGGATGTCCGAAAATATATAGTGACAAAAAATTATTATTTTGGTTAAAAAAGAGGGTGTACGAAAATTTAAAGTGTCCGAAAACATGGAGCTTTTACGGTATGTTCTAAAACGGCCAATATCAATTTAAAGTGTTTTAGATCTATAAAGCTGTAGGTAAGTTGAACAATGCAAGATTCCATATCAGAATTGTTTAATATCATCAATTTATTTCAAGTGATACACAAACCCAAAATGCACGATTTTCACCAACAATATTCACTCAAAACTCAAATATAACATGAACTAAGATACATTTATAAACAAAGTGAAACTCCAGCTGCGACAGCAGGAGAAAACTCTTATCATCAGCACTAGGTCCTTTATTGTTGGGGTGCTTATAAAGGTAACAGTGACATTACAGTTTTCATTATATTTAATCCTAAACTAGACATGTGTCCGTAGGACATGGATGCCCCAATTTTCCGCTGGTTGTCACAAAATGCTGCTGATGTCAGAAAAAATGTACCAAAATACCCAGGTGCACAAGTTCTTATGCTGATGAATATGTGTATAAAGTTTCAACAGTCTAGCAGTTATACTTTTTGAGTTAAACGCAGCACAAATCCAAAAATGTAATTTTTTGCAAAAAAAATGGCCATAACTGCACTGATGGTGGAAAAAACTGCATCAAAATACCCAGGTGCACAAGTTCACATGCTGATTAATATGTATATAAAGTTTCATCACTCTAGCAGTAATATTGTTTCAGTTACACACGACACAAGTAGAAACATTGCATTTTTTGCTAAAAAAATAAAACATGGCCACAACTTCACTAATGTCTGAAAAACTGCACCAAAATACTTAGGTGCACAAGTTCACATGCTGATTCATATGAATATAAAGTTTCATCACTCTAGCAATAATAATTTTTGAGTTACGCGCGACACAAGTCCAAAAATGTCTTCTTTTTTTTTAAAAGGGCCATTACTCCGCTGATGTCGGAAAAAACTGCACCAAAATATCCAGATGCACAAGCCCCGATGCCAATGAATATGCTTATAAAGTTTTATCACTCTAGCAGTTATACTTTTTGAGTTATACGCAACACAAAAATCCGACAGACGGATGGAAGGACGATCTATATGCCCCCCTTTAAAGTGGGGGCATAAAAAATGCTTTCATTACTTATATTATTTACAATGTCATTCTGAGATCATAAAAATTAAGAAATCACACAAAGTGTGTCATTATAAGCATATTTTAAACGCTTTCCATTTTGATTTTTCACATTGCCAAAAGTATTGTTTTTTTTCGTTCAGGCATCTGACAACCTACCAGCCCGAGGACGCTAAACATTTGTATGGCCTTACACAGAAAAAGCTGAATATGGTGTACAAAACATGCTTTAATAGCAGAATGTACCGGTATTGGTGTTATGAAAAGCTAACGCACATGCAATCTGACTATAATGCACGATCTCATCTTGATAATTTAAGATCCGATGATGACCTATACAACGTTCTATTCCAAAAACTGCAGTTTCAAACATGCTATTTATATTTCACCCAGTCCGTCTGCTCGCTTCATACCTTTCGGCTTACTTTTCATTTGTGGAACATTTTGATTGTGTGTAAATGTTATATATTTTTAGGAGTGTCAATGTTCCAGTCAATCAATAATTAACATGTGACAACATACCCTATGCTGAGTCAAAATGTCTGAATGCTAGAATTCAATTGTATATTTGTTGCAATACAAAATACCAATTTTATACTGCACTTTCAAGACCATGAAAGGCTCCAATTGGTTGACTGAAATGTCACCAGAAATGACCTTTAATTGGTCGTCCTCAGATCCTATATGCATAGCATAATTTATAGGCTGAGTTTAATTAGATTGCCATCACCTGTTAAGAAACACTGGACAGTGAGTGAGTGCTCCCCATATTTGCAATCATTGTAAGCATGATGCTTATCCAATAAGGCCCGACGGGAAGTTGACCCACATTCTTTACCATCTCCCGGAATGTCAAACTCTCTCGTGTTTTTGACAACTATTGTGAATGCACACTCAGTGAATTTGCTTTCATTAATAGAGCAGACAACTTTTGAAAACTGATAGTTAACTTTCGTTGTAGAAGTTGTTATTGGTTGAAGAGATTTCCCAGAGGCAAAATTCATGTCCTTGCATATTACTGCAGCTACATTATCATTAAATTATCCACAGAATGAGCCTGTATGGTTGTCGATTGTAAACCTCACTTGTCCATTCACTGAACTGTTGACGTAAGCCGAACTAAACTTCAGACCTAAAGAACTGAATGGGCTTAAATGAAATGCAACCAAACAGTGCATAAAATAAACTGCTACTATTTTGTCTGCTACTGAAGCAATTTCTGAAAGAGACTAATCTGATTTAGTTAGCTTAATAATGCACCTTGTTAGGAAGACCTTTCTATTCTGCTGTCTCAGATCCTCCCAAGTTCCATCTCCTTATAAGGTTCAGTATAGAACTTTTCAGGTTTTGCCACTTACATCATAAACTCCTCCCTATCTATTTTGCCTCTTACATCATAAACTCCTCCCTATCTATTTTGCCACTTACATCATAAACTGCTCCCTATCTATTTTGCCACTTAGATCATAAACTCCTCCCTATCTATTTTGCCACTTACATCATAAACTCCTCCCTATCTATTTTGATTTTGCCACTTACATCATAACCTCCTCCCTATCTATTTTGCCACTTACATCGTAAACTCCTCCTTATCCATTTTGCCACTTACATCATAAACTCCTCCCTATCTATTTTGCCACTTACATCATAAACTGCTCCCTATCTATTTTGCCACTTAGATCATAAACTCCTCCCTATCTATTTTGCCACTTACATCATAAACTCCTCCCTATCTATTTTGATTTTGCCACTTACATCATAAACTCCTCCCTATCTATTTTGCCACTTACATCGTAAACTCCTCCTTATCCATTTTGCCACTTACATCATAAACTCCTCCCTATCTATTTTGCCACTTACATCATAAACTCCATCGTATCTATTTTGCCACTTACATCATAAACTCCTCCGTATCTATATTTTGCCACTTACATATTAAACTCCTCCCTATATATTTTCCAAGGATGAAGCTTCACATACAATCACAAGCTTTTCCACACGACAAGTTTTGATGATCATTAATAACATGTTTGTTTTCCAGACTATTAGGCACCGCATCGTTTGTTGTGAAAGTGTTCTCTATTCTACAAGTTTGTTTTTTCTGTAGAATCATTTATTTGTTCAGTTGTACATTAGGTCAAAGTTGGCATTTACTTTGGTGTTAGATAAACCTCTTAATCACAAGTCAAAATGCTAAACCTGAAGTAGGTTGTTGGACATGTTAATTTGTGTTTTCAGCTACATCTCCTTTGTTTAGCATTGAAAGCATACATTCCCATACAACAATAACATAAATAGTCACCCTGCTGTGTCTAACAAAACCACACAACCAAAAGCAACAACCTTAAAGTATTTTATGAATTAAGGTAACAAATACAGAGGTGCGATAATACTTGCGCTATTGTCAATACAAAAAAAGCTTAATAAATATTGTGTACAAAGCAGACTGTAGAGCAGAAATGTTGCCTTATGATGTTAACCACTACTAGCAGCACCTGTGGAGTAACACTGGACGGTGAGGGGTTTCTCCCAGGTATGGCATGGATCAATTGCCATTCGACTGTACACAAGGCTCCGATAGCAAGCCGAGGAACAGCTTCCATCTGTCGGAATCTTTAAATCCTTGTCAGTTATTTTGAATGTACAGTCAGTGAAGCTGCTTTCATTTCCAGAGCAGAAGACATTGGAAAACTGGTAGTCCACTATCGCTGTTATTGATGTATTTATTGGCTCAAGAGATTTTCCCCATGCAAAACCCATTTGCTGACACACTACAGTTGCTACGCTATCGTTAAAGTCCCCACAGAAAGATCCTGTTTGGTTGTCGATTGTAAACCTCACCTGTCCATTCATTGGACTGTTGCCATAAGCCAGACTAAATGTTAAACCTAAAGAACACAAAGAGATCCAAATGAGATGTAAGCAAACAAGACATTTTAAGAATCTGTCTGTGTTTAGCTTATGAGCCTATTACTTAAGCTTCTTGAATACTTCTGAAAGAGAAAAACTGTCATTAGTTAACGGTTGATTCAGCACTTCTTAGTTTTCCATGGGAAACATGACCTGATAGTCTTCTAGTCTGCTCTTCTTATTTCCATCTTCATACTTGAAGCATACATTGTTCATAAGTATTTTATGCAATGCCCACTGCCTGTTTTTATATCAGGTTCCCTTAAATTAAACATGATGATAAATAGTGCATTAGACTACTTAATATAAACCTCATCCATAACCTTGTACAAACAAACAAAGCTTTTGCACTGGAAAACATTTTCAACTATTTCTATCTAAGGGGATCCTAAAGATGATTAACATAATTATTTTGATAACTTATTAAATGCCAACAGAAGATTATGGTTAACCACCAAACTATTTTCAAAATGAAAAAGAAAGCAAGCCTAAATTCTGCTATATGTTCCTATAAACAACAAGGCTTTGATAGTATTGCAAGCAATACAGGAGTCCCCTACCGGAGCAAACCCTAATTAAACATTGTGCAATACCGTCAAATTGCCCTTTATCTGTAAATGTACAAAGTTTCATATTCAAATCCCATTTGTCACTGCAGTATTAAGTTGTTGTTTTCTCTATTTTAGTAACATTGACCAGACATCTCTATTTTAGTAACATTGACCAGACATTCGAGTTACTTTTTGAGTTATTGCAGTACTAAACTGACAGAGGGCAATCATTTAGTCCATTCTGTTTACCAAGTTTCATGATCATATTTTATGTTCTTTTCGAATTATTACAGTATTAAGTTTATTTCTATTTTAAGTAACAGTCACGTGACCTTTGACCTCTGGTGAAAATTAAAGGGCCGTGTACAATCCTCACCTTGCTCTTTCTATGTATACAAAGTTTCATCAAAGTATCTTCAGTACTTTTTGAGTTATCGCAGGATCCAGGTGTTGGGGACGGGACAGACAGAGTGAGACGGACAGACGAACAGACAGACAGACGCACACAAATGGAGGGCAAACCCACAGTCCAATCTGTGTACCATGAAATTTCATGATCAGATCTTATGCACTTTTCAAAATATTACAGTATTAAGTTTATTTCTATTTTTACTAACAGTCATGTGACCTTTGACCTCTGTTGAAAAATAAAGGTTGTGCATAACTCTCACATTGCTGTTGCTACGTATACAAAGTTTCATGAAAGTGTCTTCAGTACTTTCCGAGTTATCAGAGGATCCAGGTTTTGGGGACGGATGGACAGACAGACATACGGACGAACAGACAAAACGACACACAGACAGATGGCAAACCTATAGTTCAATCTCTGTACTAAGTTTCTTGGTCATATCTTATGTCCATTTCGAATTATTACAGTATTTAGTTTATTTCGGTTTTTAGTAACAGTCACGTGACCTTTGACCTCTGGTGAAACAAAAAGGTCGTGCATAATCCTTACATTGCCACATTGCTGTTTATATGTATACCCAGTTTCATCTAAATAAGTTAAGTACCTTTTGAGTTATTGCAGGAACCAGGTTTTGGGGACGGACAGACAGACGGATGGACAAACATACCGACAAACAGATAGAGAGACACACAGACGGATGGCAAACCTATAGTTCAATCTTTGTACCAAGTTTCATTGTCATATCTTATGTACTTTTCGTATTATAACAGTATTTAGTTTATTTCTATTTTTAGTAATAGTCACGTGACCTTTGACCTCTGGTGAAAAATAAACGGTCTTGCATAATCCTCACATTGCCATTTATATGTATACCAAGTTTCATCGAAATATCTTCAGTACTTTTTGAGTTATTGCAGGATCCAGTTTGTTTTAGTTTATTTCTATTTTTAGTAACAGTCATGTGACCTTTGACCTCTGGTAAAAAATAAAAGGTCGTGCATAATATTAATATTGACGTTTATATGTATACGAAGTATCTTCAGTACTTTTTGAGTTATCGCAGGAAAACTATTTTGCGAACGGACGGAATAACAGCCGGACGGACCGAGGGAAAACCTTTAGTCCTCTCCAGTGAAACTAATTACTAATATCCCAAATTTGAAATTAAACCAAAACTGATTATAACTGTTTGAACAAGACGCTGTGTTCGCTAAACACACATGCCCCCTATTGTTGCTGGACAGCCCATTTGGATTATTCCAAGTCCAAATTAGGTCAAGGTCAAAGAGAAGTTGGATGATATGGGTGGATTAGGAATGGTCAGTGTGCAAGTATCCAAGTGTTGTAGTAAGTGGTTTTGTGCTAGACAAAAAGGTACAATGTAGTTAAACATTGTAGTCAGAACCCTGCCAAGTTGTTATCCATGGACCTTATCAGGCTGTTATGCCAGAGAACTAAATCAGAGACTTGATCAGGGGGTTGTGCAAAAGAAACACAGGTTTCTACTTAGATACTTGATCAGGTGGTTATGCAGAGCTTCAGCTGGTCATCTGGAGAATTGATAATGCACCTATCAATGTTTTCCCCCATAGAGGGAGCGGCGGGCATATAGGGGACTTTAGAATTCAAGCGATTCCTGACAGGCAGGAATTTGACAATCCGAATGATTCTGGGTCCCAGGGAAATAGACTTTGGTCGTAATCTAGATCCCGGTAATATACGCCCCGGGCCATCTGATAGATATATAGCATCTCCCACTGAGGGGATTTAGACAAATATGCTTTGCTCTAGAGTGGGGAAATCTTATACCCCCCAAAATAACATTTGTCAAATTCCCCTAGGTCTGCCCGCCACTCCCCCCTCGGGGAAAATATTGATAGGTGCATAGGATGGTTATACAGAAAAATTTAGGTGGTCTCTAAAGACTTGATCACGTGGTTATGCAGATAAACATAATAATTATAGTCATGCAGAAGACTTGTAATGAGAAGACTTTCAGGTGTTCATGCTAGCGGCCTGATTTGCAGGTTACACAGAATTTTAGGTTGTCATGCCAAACACATGATTAGCTTGTTGTGCAAATGAATTCCAGGTGGTCATCTAGAAAATTGTGTTTTGGTATGTTGTTATACAGGGGAACCTTAGGTGGTCATGACAGAAATCTAATTACCATAGATGGTTATTAAAAAAACACTTCATAAAGGCTGTACTATCAAACTGCATGTTTACTCTGCAGGCTTTGATGCACTAAAAATCAATACCTTGAACCTGTACACTCCATCAGCTATTCTTGGCCAGTTGCAGATTAGTTCATATTATCATATTCATATTTCCCTGGTTTTTAGACTGCTGTCGGAAGCCAACAGTCTCTTGAGAGGCTAATTTCCAAAACAGGTATCACGGATAACTACTTCTTTTCTTTGCAGGCTATTAGTCAGTTAATCGCACCAGAAGTGTTCCTACTTCAAAAAAGCTAAATTTCACACCCGTTTTCTTACATTTTAATTACTTAAGATAATGTAAGTAATATGTATTATAATGTATATATCATGTGATTTATTTAAATAACAGTTTGTAAAAATGCCAATTTATAAAAAATAACTTAAAACTAATGACACCCCTACTTTTGCTATTTACTTGTATGTAACCGAAATACTGGAATGCCCTGGAATAAAGCCACCCAATTAATGCACTACGTCGGTTATTTTTTATTCGCTGTGAAAATGTTTTTGTCTTGATACCAATTCTCATTCTGAATATTTTGACCAAAAATTACTGCAATTTATTAATTTTTAACTGTACTATGGTCAATCGAGAGCTTTTATCATATGATCTATTTTGATTCAATAGGCTACGAACAAAGATCTATAAATAAACATGTTTATTTACAGATCTTTGGCTAAGAAGCACTAACAATCGGTGTGCCTAACTACTAAGCTTCCTCTGTTATTCTGGCCCTTGCAGATTGATTTGTTAACTGGCATGTATGTAATTCCGTTTGCATAACATAATTTAAATTAGCTCGAACAAAATATGTTTTTGTTACTTAAAATCAGTTTTCATAATGATGTAGTATAATATTGAATAAGATGCCAAAATATCAAGTTTAAAGGTGGGAAATTGAACTTCATTCAAACAAATATTTCCTTTGAGCAAAAAATGCACACATAATTCACATGGTTTTAGTTTCTTTTGTCGCCAACAGTCTTTCTACGCTGTCAGCGTTTTGATTACTTCTCTCCTTGGGCCAGAGTTTTTTTATTTCTTGGTTCTTGGACATTCTTGGACGAAGTGTCCGGTTGGAGGAGGGAAAATTAAAAAAAAAAAAAAACAACAACACAGAATTGAGTAAATTAATGACTAGCATTTCACAAATGGAAATGGGCATTGATATTAAAATCTTATTCATTATTACTAACAAAAATCATATTACACAACATTAACTTAATCACTACATGATAACCATGACATTAATATTTTTTGGCATTCCGTGTAACAAGTTGAAACCCTTTCACAATGTCATTTTTAAGATACTGGTTACATTCTACCAATTTTTTTTTTTTTTGCTTATTGGAAAAAATCGGGTCGGCAGATCCGAGAACCAAGAAATAAAAAAACTCGCCTTCACTTGCCTACAGTCTTTCTATGCTGTCAGCTTTGTTATTAAATCGTCCATAGACAGTGCATATATTATAATCACACAGTGACATATGTATACTACAATATTTTGAAACCTTTCACTTCTTTTGGTATCTTGTCAGACATAAATGTACACAATTATGCTCACTTTAATGTGGTTACACAACAAGCTTTCTTTTGTTACATTCCAGTAATGTGAAATTAACATGCCATTTGTTGCTAGTTTTTTACCTTTACATTTTTTTCTTTTGCTTATAGGCCCTTATGATTTATTTTGTATAACAATCTGAAATTCATAAAAAACAAATAAGCAAATCTCATATGATAATAACAGGTTAAATCACAAATTTTCTGGCGATTAACAGTTGAAGTCAGATAGCTGATGAGTACTTTCTGATGCTGTTGCAGTCTCCAAATTAACTGACTGAAGGATGAGGTATGATGGACAATGCGTTTAGCAATTCAGAAAGTTAGGACTTCATTGTTTGGCAGGGATGTCATTTAAATACAACTGTATAATGTTAATGATGTTTGTTGGAGTTCGAACTGAGAAGGTGTCTGGTTATAAACCCCATAGTGATCGGTAAGTTTGAATTAAACCTGTATAGTTTTTTATTAATATTTTAGGGCTTTTCTGGCTCTTCTTGTAGTCATTATTTACTCAAAAATAAGTAAAAGTCTATTTTAAACTTTATTGGTTTATCAGGTCATAAAAATAATAAAAATAAACAGACATACTTACAAACGATCCTATTCAACGTTTACATTTTTATCAGTTCAATTTACAAATTATATGTGAAGTGATATGTTATTGGATTGGATGTACATATGTACATACCAGTATCAAATTTTTGTAGGTAATGTTTTTGCCGACGTTTGTTTGTTTGTTTGTTTGTTAGCAAGATTTTGCAAAAGGTTATGAACAGATTTGCATTCACTGTTTTGGAATGGCTGGAATTAGGCCAATGACAACTTGTTCAGATTTTGGTGGTGATAACTGTCAGGATGCAGGAATTTGTTAAAGGACTTGAAGACTGGGAGATTATGCTGTATAACCTATCAGTTGCATAACTCGTGTGGGAATAATTGCCTATCATGCATAACTCATGTGGGATTGAGTGTCTATCAGTTGCATAACTCATGCGGGATTGAGTGACTATCAGTTGCATAACTCGTGTGGGCTTGAGTGCCAATCAGTTGCAAAATTCATGTGGGATTGAGTGCCTATCAGTTGCATTACTCGTGTGGGATTAAGTGCCTTGGCGAAGGTATGCCAGGCTTCGCGCTGGCGATCGCCACTGTCGCCAAATGTGAAAAAATCGCTAAAGTGGCAACAAATTTTAAAAGTTTGGCGAATTTTCTGGTGACAGCGTTCTTTGTCCAAATTATTTACTATTGAAATGATGTAAGCGCCATTTTAGCCTAAGCGGTCTTGCTGACTCGGTTAACCTCGACAGCTATCGTACATGTATTGATTTTTAGTGATGCAAGCGGTACGAATGAATTAACTGAAGCGTGAAAGTGAATGCAAATCGATATGGTGATAGCATGCGACTGATTATATGGCCCAAGGCAATTAGATTGGCATTTTAATTGCTTTTTCTTTAATCGTCAATACCGGCAATTAATAGAATAGTGCAATGTTTGTAACAGATTTAGGACGAGATCAAATGATAATTAGAAATCAAAACATAAGTATGCAGTGTTTTCAACACGTTGATGGTCATGACTAAACAGGGACCTATAAAAAGAAATAGGTCCCTGGATTAAATAAGCAAAAGTCCAGAATTAAACAGTTTATTACGACAATTGGTATGAAATGTTGAAGTTGAAAATAAAAATTCACTTGTCATAATGGCCAATTCAGACGTAAATGCTCCTTGTAAACAACGTTTGTTAGATTCTGATGACGTCTCATCTCCAACTAACATGCTCAAACTTCAAAATTCTCCAGTGAACAGAAAATTTAAAGACTGTTGGAAGTTGGAATTCTTTTAGTCTATTATCATAATATATATAGAATTGCTGATAATTGATGTCTTCTGTATATTTTCAGTAACCTTTCCAGTGTAGCTTGCCTTGCCTAATTTGTGCCATTGTATTTATATGTGTATATTTATGTATTAATATGTATCATATTTATAAGTAAAATAGTAACATTTATGCATTGTTAAATGTCTACTTTAAAAACAAATATTGATGATGTTAATACATATATTAATAGTGCGTTGCTAAAATATTTCTTGTTGCAACCATTATGCTCCATGGACATATTGTACTCCATTTGTATATGAAATATGATGTTTTGTTACTTATTAAATTGATTAAATAGATATATGGTGTTTTGTTTATTTAGTGTATTCTTCATCCGGAATACTTATTAATGCATTACAGTTAGAGTGAAAATATAAGTTATATATAGAATAGTTATATACAGAATGCCACCCGAACGTCTCTTACTAAAAAAAATGTGTGCGACGTCTAATTGGCTCCAAGTTTTCAAATTTGGCAAAAAAAAGTGGCGACAACTTTTCAAAAGCCAGAGCGAACCCTGGTTTGCGCTCTCAGATTGTTTTCTAGTACATCTCTTAATTGTATAACACATCTTTCAAAATTCTGAACCACTTGTTTATGGGTCTTCTCGCAGCCTCACAGGAATGGTTTTCATTTTGGCTTAGAAAGTTCCACCTATATTCTATTTTAAGTTTTGGCATCAAAGAGTGTTGCAAGTTAAAATGTTATTCACAGCTAACCTAGAACCAAGACAGGGTTTCTTCAATTAGCAGTATATTAGCATAAAAGATTCTCAAAGTTACCAATGTTTTGAAGTTTCTCAAAACAAAGAACGATTTGTGAAACCAATTGTGGTCACAGAAATGTGATGAATAATTGAAATATTGTTAGAAATCTGAGTTGCTAGTCACGTTATTTGTAACCAACATATTGTAACCTGAAAGCTTTTTTTTTTAATTTAATACCTGTTTTAGTGTGTACTAGTGTAAAAAATACAGGTTAACAGTTTACAGTTACATTTGGTGTATTACTTAGGTCATTATTTTTAATAAGTTGTTTAACAGATCCACGGTACAACAGTTTAAAAATTGCCCCCCCCTCCCCAAAAAAAATCTGTTCTACCATACATATAATGTAATGATAAAGGCCAAAACATCAATGCTAACCGTTCTATTTACATGCTTTTATTAAATGTTGCTTCTTCCCAGAGAAGATTTTTAACTGTGTAGGTTATTGCATTATATGAAGAGCAAATTTTCTTTCACCAACACTTTTGCAAAAACATTAAATTAAACAATTTATAAAAACAAATGGCTTAATATGTATTTTTGTAATGAGCCAAAAACTGGCCCTCTGTTTACAAAACAAGTTGAGGCTGATTTTCAGGTTCAAAATGAACTTGAGCCGGGTGTTTCAGTATTTCAGGATCAGTTTCAAAAATGGCGTTCACAAAAAAAATCTGATTCAAATGTAATTACTGGTCAAATATATATTATACACGATTATGAAAACCTCTCAGCATACATACAATCAAAACGTAACAAACATTCATGTTAATTTAACCTATAAGAAAAGTTATTTCGAATATGAAATATTTTGAGATCAATATCAGCTAAGATTGATCTTGATCCTGCAGTTAATCCTTTGTAAACATGGGACCAGAATAGTGGTTATAATAATTTGATATCTCATCACTGTTCTAGATGTGAAATCCAGGTTGTAGTCAGCCTATTAAATTATGTATATGCATGCAAACAGCGATTGGAATTTACAAGTTTCTTGAAAAAAGGCAGAACTGCATGTGTAACATATCCTTCATTTGCAAAAATATTCAGAATTTAGAACCAGAAATGTCATACGCGCAGTTACTGCACCGGACAAGTACAATCCTATTTTGAATCTTTTGGCGGGAAAGTCACAATAATTTGAAATACAAGTTTGTAAATGATAACAATGATACTTGATTGTCAAGATCATAACAAATTTGATAGCAAAAGTAAACTTAACAAAATAAAGCTGGATTACCTGACATCAGCTATAAGCAAGTAAGTGTGGAAATAAAAGGAACAACGTAACCGTCAAATGCAAAATACCACTAAATAAACGAGACAGTCGTGGACCCGTCTAATAGTCAATCAAGCAAACAATCAAAAGTATATGCAAGTCATATTGGCAAAGCCTGTTCAAAATGATTAACAAAAAATGCCACCATTTCACATGTACTTCAAGCTTTTCTAACTAAAGGATGACTGTTTCTAAAGCAAGTGTAAACTGATATGAAGTGCTTGCATACATATGTGGACGCTACAATATAAATAGTTGAAAAAATCTATATTTTTGTGCTCTGTGCTACGTGTTTAAAGGCTATGTGCTGAGTCTGTGAACCTGATTTGTAACACTGTACGGCGGCATCATCATTGCTATGGAAACAGTCACGGGGATGATGGTAAGAGCGGTACCAACCGCCCATGTGAGGCAAGCTACTGACATCAGGGACATCAGGTTGAGAGGCAAGAACACCCGTAATTTGCAAAGGGCAATCAAGTATCTTTTGCTCACTGCCATTGCATTTCAGACTGGATATATGCAGGCCAACTTGCTTGGAGCCAAACGTCCCCTTTTCAAGTGTGCGACCAGACGTGAAGTTTAACTGTCGACAGACTACATTAGCATACTCTTGGTCAAACCATCCACAGAAAGAACCAACTTGATCGTCCACAGTGAACTCAATTCTTCCATTCATTGAACTGGTGCCATTTTGTAGACTTACGTTCAAACCTGATAAAATATATGATTAAACAAACACAAGTTCTCATTGGGTTCTGAAATCGATATTTCTACTAACTGTGGGTGAAGAGATGTAGCTGCAAATCCTTTGTAAAGATGGAAGGCCCTGTAACAAAATGTGTTTAAATCTGCAACCAATGAAACATTAGTGACCTTTATCTTTCGTTACACAAACCCTACCTTGATTGTAACACTGCACTGCGGCATCCTGGGTATGGGTACGGCATGTGTAGTAGGTACTGCGAGACACAAAATTAAGTTGCCCTCTGTCCTCATATATAGCCTCTTCAGGTTCAATCTTGATTCCACATTGCAACAGAGAGCTTTCGTTACCAACGCAACGAATATACGGAATCATGATTTTTCCCTTCCCTTCACCGAAGTATCCGTTGTCAAGGGAACGCCCGCTCATGTAACCCAGCTGCGTACAGAGGACATGCGCAGCTTTATTGTCAAACTTCGAAGTTCCACAAATGGTGCCCCATTCGTTGTCCACGGAAATTTCAACACGGCCTGACAATCGACTGGTGCCATTTACCAACCTAAACTTGAAGCCTGATAAGCAGAGAATTGTTAAGCATGAAGCATATATACAACTAAATCAATATATGCCCTTAAAAATTCTGCCCAACAAAACTATAGACTCAAATAACAATAAGTAAGACATCATGTATAAAGTCTTCAAAGTCTAAAGTCACCTTTCTGCATTCTTGTCAAAAACAGATGCCTTTTAATTAATGACAACTCAACAAACTATAAAGCAGCATATAAAATACATGACATTAAAAGGCAATGTAGATATAAACTAGACAGTTTAATTCCTGCAAAGGAAACATGTTTATTATGTTACATGGACAATTAAACATCAAACAATTGTATTGTACATGTACGTATGGGACAAAGCAATTTTATCATAAAGACAATTAGAAAAGTAATCTCAAAACGCATAGAAATTATAAAATAATATACCATATAACTAGTATTTTTTGTGTGTTGAAATGTTCGTGGAAGTCCTGACAAATCAGATTTCACGTAGTAAACATTCTCGATCATATGTTTCTGTTTTTTGAAACCTGTGATTTAAGTTAAAAAATAATTTTAAACAAATTTATTGTAATTACAAAACTATATGTACAGGGCACATCCTTTATGCAGCATGTGATAACTGCCCTATTGTTTGCTGAAAGGGGTATAACAATAAATAACTGCCCTCTCGTTTGCTGATAGGGGTATAACAATAATAACTGCCCTATTGTTTGCTGATAGAGGTATAACAATAAGATAACTGCCCTCTTGTTTGCTGATAGGGGTATAACAATAAGATAACTGCCCTCTTGTTTGCTGATAGGGGTATAACAATAAGATAACTGCCCTCTTGTTTGCTGATAGGGGTATAACAATAAGATAACTGCCCTCTTGTTTGCTGATAGGGGTATAACAATAAGATAACTGCCCTGTTGTGTGCTGATAGGGGTATAACAATAATATAACTGCCCTGTTGTTTCCTGATAGGGGTATAACAATAAGATAACTGCCCTATTGTTTGCTGATAGGGGTATAACAATAAGATAACAGCCCTATTGTTTGATGATAAGGGTATAACAATAACATAACTGCCCTATTGTTTGCTGATAGGGGTATAACAATAAGATAACTGCCCTATTGTTTCCTGACAGGGGTATAACAATAAATAACTGCCCTCTTGTGTGCTGATAGGGGTATAACAAAAAGATAACTGCCCTATTGTTTGCTGCTAGGGGTATAACAATAAGATAACTGCCCTATTGTTTGCTGATAGGGGTATAACAATAAGATAACTGCCCTGTTGTGTGCTGATAGGGGTATAACAATAAGATAACTTCCCTGTTGTTTGCTGATAGGGGTATAACAATAAGATACCTGCCCTATTGTTTCCTGATAGGGGTATAACAATAAGATAACTACCCCTGTTGTTTCCTGTTAGGGGTATAACAATAAGATAACTGCCCTATTGTTTCCTGACAGGGGTATAACAATAAATAACTGCCCTCTTGTTTGCTGATAGGGGTATAACAAAAAGATAACTGCCCTATTGTTTGCTGATAGGGGTATAACAATAAGATAACTGCCCTATTGTTTGCTGATAGGGGTATAACAATAAGATAACTGCCCTATTGTTTGCTGATAGGGGTATAACAATAAGATAACTGCCCTGTTGTTTGCTGATAGGGGTACAACAATAAGATAACTGCCCTATTGTTTCCTGATAGGGGTATAACAATAAGATAACTGCCCCTGTTGTTTCCTGATAGGGGTATAACAATAAGATAACTGCCCTGTTGTTTGCTGATAGGGGTATAACAATAAGATAACTGCCCCATTGTTTGCTGATAGGGGTATACCAATAAGATAACTGCCCTATTGTTTGCTGATACAGTTATAACAATAAATAACTGCCCTATTGTTTGCTGATAGGGGTATAACAATAAGATAACTGCCCTATTGTTTGCTGATAGGGGTATAACAATAAGATAACTGCCCTATTGTTTCCTGACAGGGGTATAACAATAAATAACTGCCCTCTTGTTTGCTGATAGGGGTATAACAAAAAGATAACTGCCCTATTGTGTGCTGATAGGGGTATAACAATAAGATAACTGCCCTATTGTTTGCTGATAGGGTATAACAATAAGATAACTGCCCTATTGTTTGCTGATAGGGGTATAACAATAAGATAACTGCCCTATTGTTGCTGATAGGGGTATAACAAGAAATAACTGCCGTATTGTTTGCTGATAGGGGTATAACAATAAGATAACTGCCCTATTGTTTGCTGATGGGGTATAACAATAAGATAACTGCCCTATTGTTTCCTGCTAGGGGTATAACAATAAGATAACTGCCCTCTTGTTTGCTGATAGGGGTATAACAATAAGATAACTGCCCTATTGTTTGCTAATAGGGTATAACAATAAGATAACTGCCCTCTTGTTTGCTGATAGGGGTATAACAATAAGATAACTGCCCTCTTGTTTGCTGATAGGGGTATAAAAATAAAATAACTGCCCTATTGTTTGCTGATAGGGGTATAACAATAAGAGAAATGCCCTATTGTCTGCTGATAGGGGTATAACACTAAGAGAATTGCCATATTGTTTGCCGATAGGGGTATAACAATAAGATAATGCCCTATTGTTTGCTGATAGGGGTATAACAATAAGATAATGCCCTATTGTTTGCTGAAAGGGGTATAACAATAAGATTATTGCCCTATTGTTTGCTGATAGGGGTATAACAATAAATAACTGCCCTCTTGTTTGCTGATAGGGGTATAACAATAAGATTATTGCCCTATTGTTTGCTAATTGGGGTATAACAATAAGACAATTGCCCTATTGTTTGCTGATTGGGGTATAACAATAAGATAATTGCCCTATTGTTTGCTGATAGGGATATAAAAATAAGATAATAGCCCTTTTGTTTGCTGATAGGGGTATGAAAATAAGATAATTGCCCTATTGTTTGCTGATTGGGGTATAACAATAAGATAATTACCCTATTGTTTGCTGATAGGGGTATAAAAATAAGATAATAGCCCTATTGTTTGCTGATAGGGGTATAAAAATAAGATAATTGCCCTATTGTTTGCTGATAGGGGCTTAACAATGAGGTCTGATAACATCCTGGCATGTCATGGCATGACAGCAAAAAATACCAGTTATACGGTATATATATGTTTGGTATATATACACATAATAATTCGATGCTTATGAAGATAATTTCAGAAGCTTAGTACTGATTCGATGCAAGCAAAAGTACACTCTAAAGATTGCGTTAACTATATGGTGTACTCATATATTTTAGCAAGAAAAACTTTGTGTGTCTTTAACTAGAATTGTCACATGAGAAACGGAGATAACCCCACAATATGGCCTTGTCACAAAACTATGGCATCCATTCAAAAGAAATGGACAGAGAGATAATGCTTTAATTTGTGAATGGTCAACAGTGTAATTGGAAAAATTAAATTTCAATAGGAGCCCTAACTCTGTCAAAATTTAGTGGTTTGTAACCAAAGTTGAACTTGATCTGTATTTTATGATGTTAAACCTATGAACCAAACATAATTTAAATCCTTTCATGAGTTATTGTCCATGTTTTTCAGGAATTTAAGTAAAAAAGGGGGGCCATAACTGTGTGAAACCAAGTCAAACTTGACCTGTATTTTATGATGCTACACATGTTTACCAAGAATTAATTGAATATGTCAAGCCTTTCTTGAGTTATCGTCCAGAAATCATGTTTTTAGGGAATTTTAAGTCGAAAAGGGGCCATAACTCTGTCAAAATTTAGTGGTTTGTAACCAACATCGAATTTGACCTGCATTCTATGATGTCACACATGTGTACCAAAAATTATTTGAATGTGTCAAGCCTTTCTTGAGTTATCATCCGGAAACCATGTTTTTAGGGAACTTTAAGTCGAAAAGGGGCCATAAATCTGTCAAAATTTAGTGGTTTGTAACCAACATCGCACTTGACCTGTATTCTATAATGTTACACATGTGTACCAAAAATTATTTGAATATGTCAAGCCTTTCTTGAGTCATCATCTGGAAACCATGTTTTTAGGGAATTTTAAGTCAAAAAGGGGCCATAACTCTGTCAAAATTTAGTGGTTTGTAACCAACATCGAACTTGACCTGTATTTTATGATGTTACACATGTGTACCAAAAATTATTTTGATATGTCAAGCCTTTCTTGAGTTATCATCCGGAAACCAAAAACCAACAGACAGACGGACTGACAGACAGACCGAAAAGCTCACTCTTATATACCCCCCCTAAACTTTGTTTGTGGGGGTATAATCACAATAATAGATACCAATAATTATGTAATATACAACACACCTTAAATATTTTGCAGTCCTGTGAAAGAACAAAGAAACACAAAGGAAGAGTGAGTGTTCTTTGTATATAACCTATTCTTTCCTATCTTGGCTTAGTGTAAACACAATGTAACACATAATTGTATAATTACAAAATGTCATATTTTCCAGTTATCCAGTGTGTCTACTTAGCAAATATATCAGAGTTACAGCTCTGGCCACATTACTTCAAGTATCTAAATCTCAAATTTAGTCTCAACTTAAAATATCAACCAATGAAATTCAAAGCTGATATGTAACAAATGATTTCATCAGTCAATATGATTATGTTTCTGGGTGAGATGTTGTTCATAGTGTTTGGGCATGTTAGTTGACTATTCTGAGCCCTACAGTAAGTCACCCACCTGAGTTTTGGTAGCAGAACACAGCAGGTTCGAGTCCCGACTTGCACTCGTTCACTGAGCCCCAGCGAACGTTGCCACAGCGACCCAGATATCCCTCTTGGCCCGTGCAGTTCACATTGGTGAGCCAGGGTATGCCTATAGGCAAGAAAATCGTAACTTCTATCTCTTATATAACACTTTTCAGATCTTCAAAGCTAGAGCAAGTTCAGTATGAGCACGCATGTATAGTTGATGTACAGTATCACATTTAAAACATTTATAATAAAATAAACAAGTGTCTTCATATCCTTACAGGTGTGTCTTTAAATTTTTAAAGCATTATGCAGATTAGTCTTAGCTTACCTTTATACTTAGATTATTGTTCATCTGTATTTTATATTTTGAAAAAAAAATTGACATTGAAACCAATATTAATGTCATATGAAATGCCTATGATACATTAAGCTATTTATTTTCAAATTTCTTCCAAGACTTATGATGTCTTTTAAGCTTTTAAAAATTGAACTAAATCTAAAGTATGCAATTCAAAATCGATATTCCATCACTACCATGCCCAACATTAAAATGCCAACTTCTAATACTGAAACCCTTTATAGTGTTCTAATCCTTTTATTCAAAAATCGATGAGCATAAATGTCCAGTTGCTCACCATTTGTTTTTGAGCTCCCATAATTCATCTCGAAGTAGGAAAATCCACCTTGGAAGCCCATCTCTCTGCAAATGACTGTGGCTTCAGCATCATCGAAGCCATCCGCACAGACATAGCCCCAGATGTCAAAGTGCCGGAGTGAAATGGTTCCACGGTTGTGACTTTTTAGCCTTAGTTCATACTCTTAAAAAGGGGCAATCATAAGTTAATAAAATAATTCTTTGATGCCTTAATCTTTTACATAGTGAGGTGTGACCAAATACTTTAAATATTCTTCCATTATTATACATTTTATCAGTACATGTATTATTAATTTTTTTTTTTTTTTGGAAACAAGCCATTTTTCA
Organism: Congeria kusceri; assembly: GCA_027627225.1. Lineage (NCBI taxonomy): Eukaryota > Metazoa > Mollusca > Bivalvia > Myida > Dreissenidae > Congeria > Congeria kusceri. Next base: position 50,364,817 of record CM051025.1, on the reverse strand, counting down.
GATGTTTTGGCCAAGCTGAAATATATACCAATTTGCCCAAAAAGTTATTCTATCATTTTAGCCATATTTATACCAACATTTCAGTGTCCGCGAAAACCGTCGGTCCGCCGGTCCTGACTGATAAATTTAGTGCAGGACCAAGTTGAAAGTTGAAAGAAAATCGGTCCGACTGACCAACGAAAAAATCTGATGACGATATTTACAATTCGCCAAAATTTAGACAGGATGTGACGTAAATTTTGTACTATTGGACAATTTGGCCCAATTCCATGACGGCTGACTAGACTATACCGGTTTAGGTATCACACTAAATTGGAACATTCAAATTAATACAAGGGTAATACACATAAATGAACATACATAGTATACATACTAATTCTAAAAGCAATAATTAAAATGTATTTGACATTTATAAATCACAAAATTTCATCCTATCCCAACAGAGTTTAAACAATTATTGCAGTGTAATCAGTAGGCCGTGTTGGACTGGGCCATCTTTGTCTGGGCCGTTAAAACACCTATTTGAATTTTGTAAACAACCCTACGCTAGAAAAATACTATTCAGTTTTCGCGAGGCACTTTCACTTTCGAAGTCAACAACAACAGTTACAAAAAAAACAACACCATTTCGGCTATTTTAGAGGATTTTGCCAAGTGATTTTGCTTTCTACAAGATGAGAATGAAAATACAGAGAAACTTTAAAAATAACATGAATGAGCCCTACTGACTTAAATGTTAGGTTCTGTGTCAAAGATAACGGAATGTGTATTACAAATGAACAGAGAATGGAAAAGCCTAAAAGCTGTGTTGAAAACTTAAGGTTAACTTTAAACATAACTATGATTATATAATCTAAATAAAAAATATCAACCCGCACATCTACAACAGAAAAAAAAAAAAATCTTAACAGTTGCCTCATTTTTGTTGTGTTTTACAAGTTATTACTTTTTGTTAAGTCGGACTGACAGAAATTAATTCGGACTGACAAATAATTAAAGCCAGTCACACCGAATGACTGACAGATTTTTCAAGTTTTCGCGAACACTGCATTTTAGCCAAATTGTTTTGTTAAATCTTTGGCCAAATCTCACCTCCATTTGCTGGGAGATCAGAACAAGCTACAGAGGCGTATTTCCCGCTGGAGCAGCCTATTATATCGACCACGTAACTGCAGTCGAGTATTGAGGACTCACTGCCAGTGCATCGGACATTGCGGTATCCTATCGCATACTTCATTTCCCCAAACGCTGAACAACAAACGCTTATGCCGTTCTGGAAACCTGCTGATCTACACAGGACCTTTGCAGCAATGTCATCAAAGCCATCAGCACACACTAGTCTGTAGTCATCCTGGTTCCAAATCTGAACTGCTCCATACGTAACATTGGGCTCCAATCTCACTGGTATAAAAAATAGGAGGCGCGTCGTTGGAAAACCGGTCTTAATGCATGTGCGTTAAGTGTCGTCCCGGATTGTTTGAATGAAGTCTCTTCTAACCATAAATCCACAATAGGCGGAAAGTGTCATCCCGGATTAGCCTGTGCAGACTGCACAGGCTAATCCGGAACGACACTTTACGCACTTGCATTAAGACCGGTTTTCCCATGACGCGCCACATATTATGAAATCATGATGTTTTTGCTTTTGCCATTCAAGTTTACTGGTGTCTGATGTAGTGCAGAAATGTTGCGATGAAATGTAGTGGTGGAGTTGTGGGTGAGGGGCTTGTTGGTAAAATTAAATACCATCTATAGCTAAATATTGTCAGTCAAAACTATGTAATAGCACAATTGTTTAAAGGTGCCTTTTTTATACTTGATATCAATATAAAACAATTAGCTAAGTAAGTATGCTTGTAACTGTTTCAAAATCAGATGAGTAGCCACCATACTGTTTTGAAAAATCTAAAGCGATTAGAACATGTTGACCATACCTCTGTCTGTACAATAAACACTGGCGTCGTGGTTGTGGTTACGACACGAAGTGTGGCTTACATTAAAACCGCTATTCGTACACGACCAAATTGACTTCTCGTCACCATCACATCGTACATAATACAGCCATGACGGTCCTGTAAAATCAAGCAGTAAGGTTATCATATTGATGATTTTTTAACTTTGACAGTAACATGTCAGACAGCAAATATTTTGAAGGACGGAAAACAAGATCCTTCAATATCAGTCTGATCAGTGATTTTGAAGGACGGAAAACAAGATCCTTCAATATCAGTCTGATCAGTGATTTTTCTGTTGTAGTAATTGCATAATGCATCAAATGAAGTTTAATGATTTTATTTCTGTCAGTCAAACTTTTGGTATAAACCGCAAAACTACCATCTTAGATATGATTACAAAACCATGTATGCCATTAAAATCAGCCAGTGTCTGCATTCGTAAGAATGTTAGTTTCAATATGAACAGAAGGAATGGGCATTTCTGTTACCGCAGTGTTCAAAATACTGTTTTAGAAATTTCATAGTTGACCTACACATGTCATTATTGGTACCTAATTAATTCATGGTTGTTAAATGAAGTTGATGATTAATTTTGTGATGATTAATTTTGTATCAATCATTTGTCAAGAGCAAATAACGTTTAGAAAGAGATGAAATAATGGCACTCATTACTCCAAAAATTCAGTCAGCTCGCAAGCAACTAACCTGTTCCAGCCCCATAGAATGAGTTTGGTTGCGCAACTCCGTCTTGGAAGCCTAGTTGCCGACAGACCACTCGGGCATCGCTATCAGCCCAGTACGAGTCACAGATTGTGCCCCACGTTCCCCCGTAGGACACTTCTACACGCCCATTGGATGGTGCACTTCCATTCACTAGTCGCACTTGAAATCCTGCAATGGCCAATAAGGAAATGTTTCGCATTGAAAGCTTACCTTGAAAATGGAGCAGTTCTTAAACAAAACAAGAGCTGTTTGTAAAACAGTTATGCCCCCTCTAGGTTAAAAAAAGCTAAAAAGGCTAATTTTAGATAAACAAGGGCCTTAACTCCACAATTACTAGGGCGATTTAGCTGATTATTAAAATTGGCCAAGATATTATGCCTACAAAGATTTTCACCAAGTTTAATGAAGATCGGCTATGAACTGTTGGACTTAAGAGAACGGAAAATGCTAATACGGCCAATTTTACATAATTCAAGGACCATAACTCCACAATACCTGGGGTAATTTGGCTGATTTTTAAACTTAGCCTAGATATTGTTATTACAAACGTTTTCATTTAGTTTGGCGAGGATTGGATGAAAACTGTTGGACTTAGAGAGCGGAAAGGGCTAAAAAGGCTAATTTTAGATAATTCAAGGGCCATAACTCCACAATTCCTGGGGCGTTTCAGCTGATTAGCAAACTTGACCAAGATATTATTATTACAAAAATGTTCATACAGTTTGGTGAAGATTGGATGACAACTGTTGGACTTAGGGAGGAAACGGCTAAAAAGGCCAATTTAAGCTAATTCAAGGAACATAACTCCACAATTCCCAAGACTATTTGGCTGATTATCGAGGTTGACCTAGATATTATGCCTACAAACATTTTCATGAAGTTTGGTGAAGATCAGATGAAAACTGTTGAACTATGACAGCGGAAAGGGAACTGGTCTACCGACTGACCGACATAAGCAAACCAATATGCCCCGCCATCTTCATAATAATAAAATCAATATTAAAATGATGCCTTTTTTTTACAATCATACATAATCAAATCATTAAGGCAAATCATAAAGCTCATTAATGATCACTAAAAACCTCGCAATACTACAACCCTTTAACAATAAGCCCCAATTTGGTCTTCCTCGTAGCATCAATACAGCAATGCACACAAACAATGCAATACCTGGACCCTCGTAACAATAAGCCCCGATTTGGTCTTCCTCATAGCATCAATACAGCAATGCACACAAACAATGCAATACCTGGACCCACATAACAATAAGCCCTTGCTGCCATATGATTGGACAAACACCCGCTGGTGGGCGTTTCCAGGAAGGTACAGCCTTGGATACGTGTCTCGTTACCCTGGCAATCCACGTTGGTCATCCAGATTGGGGTACTGGAGCCTAGAAACAGGTCAAAGACTGTCTGTGAAGTACACATTAAAATATGAAATATAAAAATATAAAATGAAAAATACTTGTTCTACAATACTGACAACCAAACAAAATCCTAAAAAATCTGTCATGTCCAATCATGTCCAAATCTGTATCATAAATAAATATACAATAAAACAATGATATAAACCAAGAACTTTTTTAATAATGACAACAATTCAAACTTTAAGTAAAACATTTTGACACTAACTATACAACCAAGGTAAACATAAATCTTTCCAACACTATCTCAAAGTCAGCTATTAATGACTTTCTAATTATTTATTTTCACTACTTTTATTTTGTGTATTCTTACAGTTAAGTGTATACTAGTTTAAACATATTATCAACAACAAGATGGATGGACCACTGACCTGAATATTGCGGCCCAAAAGACACTCCTCCCCCCGAATACCCGAGCTGTCGACACAACACATCGGCGTCTTTGTTGTCCCAGCCTTCCGCACAAATCGTACCATTCATGCCGTGTTTCGTCACCACCACGGTTGCAGGGAACGAATCAAAGGGCAAGATGTAGATTTCTGTGAGTAAACAAGCTTGGATTCTTAGACTTTTCCATTGAACAAAATCAAGATACACTACAAACTTAAAATTAATTGAAGCATTATTTGATATTTGAAGAACGAAAGCAATACCTAAGTCATACTTCATATAATTCTACGTCCAAGACTTTTATTTCAGATTGCCTGGTTTATAAATAAAAGCACATTCTCTGCGCATTCTATAAAAGAAAAATCTTTATACAAGCTTTTTGACAATCAAATGTTGCAATTAGTCTATAAGAAAACAAGTAAATCATTGCCAATACACTTTTCATTCATTTATGAATCCTTGACTGAGTTCCACAAATGGTTCAGTCAATTACCAAGAGTGCAAAAATGAAACAGGTTAAAGATTTTCAAATTATAACAACAACAGTCGGCTGAATCTTTTCTTGAGGATTAAAAGACTATGTAATGTACACAATTGTCATCATAATGTCTATAAACTCATACACGTATATATCGAAATAAGGCTTACCATTGTTATCGATGGGAAACTTGGAGCAAAGGACAGATGCATAGTTAGATGACTTGTCGAGACATTCACCGGACTCATTGAATGGGCACAAGGCTAAGGAAATCTCATTGCCTGTGCAGTTGAAGTCACTCACAAAATCCGAGTAGTATCGTCTTCCAAAAGCACCTTTGAAAGAATAAAATTTATTCTATGAAAATGGCTTTTATCTGAGTACAATATATTCTTTTCTGGCCACTTTTAAACTAAAAGTTTACATTTCTCTCTGCAATAAAGAGACAACAATCATGTGTTCCAAATAAGTAGTCAGATAAATGAAGACTTTAAAAAAAATAATACCTTGTTGTTTGTTATATCAACTTATGTAATATGATCAATAATTTTGTACTGTTAACTGACAAGTGGTTTCAAATTCTAATAAACTTAACACAATTCAACAACATTTCACTGTACATTATTATAGTGAACCTTATACAAAACATGACTGTTTTATTAAAGCCACAGTCCATAGAACATAATTCATTACATCTTAAATTGGCATTAATTCTAATGAACGTTAATGATATTTATTTGACTGAAACTGCTGATTTACTCCAGAGGCATCACCAGCTATAGCATACATATAATTTTAGAATAAAAGGTTACAAAAACATTATTATTTTACTGAATATAATGTTGTTGTTTTTTAATTTGATCGGAAAGATGTCCATTAGTAACGATTTATGCAAAATTTAATTTTTATCAACATATTTATGGACTGCTGCTTTAAGCATCATTCACCTGGTACTAGAGCCTTGCTGTTGGGAAAGCCGAGCTCCCTGCACACCAGACGGGCGTCTGTGTCGTCAAACCCATCTGCGCACACGGTAACCCAGTTGCCATGGTGATACATCTCAACTTTGCCTGCTGTCGTGTTCTCGTCTGCTTGGCCACCAGATATACGCACTAGAAGGCACAAATAAAACTTGGTAATTCACCAAAATATACCATGCTCTTGTCAAGGTATTTACTTGGCTGGGTGAGCACCCGTCCTGTAAGCAAGAGGTCAAAGGTTCGAGTCCCAGACTGGCTGCACAATTTTCTCCCCTGTGACGCTCTCAAACGTCAGTGAAATTGACTTAGGTGCAAAGGGCAAAATTCAAAACCTGCTACCAGAAAATTAGTATATAAATTGCCACAAAAAGTATTGCAAAATCCTTATCTTTACTTTATGTGAATTTGATTAAAATACAAAAAATATTTCAAGATGTTCTTCCAAATAACTGTTGTTGGATTAAGTTCTCACCATGATTGTAGCAGAAGACACCAGCATTTCTGTTTGCTTCGTAACATCTTTCGTTAATGTTTTTCTGCCAGCCAGGGTTTCGACACATGAATATGGAGCTCTCGCCTCCATAACAACCCATAGATGACATCACAACCGTTGCACCAGTTGACGATGGATAGTTACTAAAATATTATTACATGCCTAAAAAGCAAATCGCACAATAAAACATGAAATGACCTCACTGATATTGAACAAATTTTGTTTCCTTAAAATTCATTTTAAACATTAAGCATTGTAGATATATAAAATCAAATTGCAGTCTGTAAAGACTCTTTCCTATACATTTTTCATCAAAATCTATTATTACACAATTGTTTTAAATAAACTCACCTGCAACAACTTAGATTCAACAAACTGTTACCAGGACATTATGATTCACACATACAATTCCATAATACATGTATATTATTGGAAACACATTTTTTCTGCAAATATCACAGACCATGAGAAGTTTTAATAATGTTAAACTAGAAATGTGTCCACAGACACGGATGCCCCCACCTATGCAGCTGTTTCTACATGGCGCCGCTTTTTCTGTATGCATACAAATAATTTTGCAAAAAGAGAAATGCACTTTTATATTTTACTTCCTGCTAATGTATTCACTTATTGTGTGAAGTAATTTGGATATCATAAAAATAGTTTTTGTCCAGACAAAAAATCAATAAAGTGTAGGAATTAAAACGTTAAGGCAATTATGAGTTATGGTTCTTGTATGCTACACTTACTCTTGCTATCTTAAATCATTCTGTGCAAAATCAACAAAATGCCTTTTATAATTTATGAATTATGCTTTGCACACTCCTGAATTAAGGGAAGTAATTCACTAACTTCACAAGTCAGGTTCAAGCATGCAACACATCATCTGGTGGATGTGATCATTTCAGCCAATTTATTTTAAAATCCCTCCATGCATGACAATATTATGCTCTGGAAAATTATTTGACCTTTGACCTTGATTAATGACCTTGACCTTTCAGCTACAGAACTGGTCCTTGAACGCCACATGCCGTCTCATAATGCTCACCACTTCTGCCAAGTTATTTGAAAAAAATATATGCTGGAAAAAATTTTGCTCCAGACAGAATCCATGGACTTAATTCTTATACTTGACCTTTGACTTTTAAGTGACCTTGAACTTGGACCTAGTTTTTGCCGTCGACACATACTCTTATAATGGTTATCACTTCTGCCAAGTTATTTGAAAATCCTTGAATGCTGGACAGAGTTATTGCATGGACAAGAATCTTAACATACACACATATACTTGACCTTAAAGTGTGCCCTTGACCTTGCACCAAGGCACCTGAATCTTGCATGCAACACCGCCGCATAATGCTTATCACTTATGCCAAGTTGTTTGAAAATACTTCCCTGCTGGTCAACATTATGCTCCGGACATAGTCTATGGCTTAAATTCTTCTTTTTGACCTTTGACCTTTTAGCGTGACCTTGATATTATACAAAGGGACGTGGTTCTCACACCGACACACCATGCTTAGCACTGCGGCCAAGTTAGTTTCAAATCCTTCCCTGCTGGACAAAATTATGCTTCAGACAGTATCTATGGCTTAAATGACCATTCACCTTTAAGTATGATCTTGACCTTTGACCTAGGGACCTGGTTCTTAAGCGCGACACACCGTCTCACCATGCTCAACACTTGTGCCAAGTTATTTGAAATTCCTTCCAATACTAGACAAAATTATGCTCCAGACAGTGTCTATGGCTTAAAAAATTTTATTTGACCTTTGACCTTTAAGTGTGACCTTGACCTTGGACCTAGGGACCTGGTTCTTGCGCGCAACACACCGTCTCCCCATGCTCAACACTTGTGCCAAGTTATTTTCCTTCCACGCTAGACAAAATTATGCTCCGACAGGGATAGAAGGCTTAAATCCTTATATATGACCTTTAAGTGTGACCTTAACCTTGAACCAAGGGATCTAGATCTTGCACGCGACACACCGTCTTACCAAGCTCAACACTTGTGCCAAGTTCTTTGAAATTCCTTCCATGCTGGACAATATTATGCTCCTGACAGGGATAGAAGGATAAAATTCTTATATTTGACCTTTGACCTTTAAGTGTGACCTTGACCTTAGATCTAGGAACCTGGTTCCTGCGCGCGACACACCATCTCATTATGGTTAACATTTCTGCCAAGTTATTTGAAAATCGTCCAATGCTGGACAAAGTTATTGTCAGGACAAGAATCCCAACATATGAACACACGTACATACGTACACACGTACATACTTACACACGTACATACATACACACATACATACGTACATAGATACGTACCCACGGACAGGGTAAACTCTATATGACACACCCATCATTGATGGTGGTGGCATAAAAATATCACTTTCTTTTGATAACACCAACTGGCACAAAATTGTGGGTAAAAATGTCAATTTGAAAACAGATTAAGGAGTAAACACATAAGTGATGCTAACGCACTAGCCCAAAGCCCCTGGCTAGTGCCTTTAATTTGAGGCTTGTGGAAATGTATATGCATTAGCCCGATCAGGCAAGTGGTTTTTTCAGCAATTATCATAACACAAGGTTTAGAACAATAATGATCAAAGTATTAAAAGTTTATTAATAACAAATATAGTCTACCTGGAGTGAAGTTAAAGATAAAAATTAACCAAATAGAGATATTACATTTACATCACTAACATTTAAAGAATGCATTTATAAACTGAAACTTGATTACTGTTAAAATTCAGTGTATTTTATTGTATTTTTATAGTGCTTTAAGATTTTTTACTAGTAAAAGAGCTTTCGGGTGAGTAATTGTGCTAAAAACTAGCCCAAATCGTCTAGTGCTCAGAAAAAAGCATTCACCTCGAAATAACTCACCTTCTAGGCTCGCCATCCTGGAAACCTAGCTGCTTGCATGCCACACTTGCATCGTACCGAGACCAGCCAAAGTCGCAGATCGTACCCGTATAGGTGTCCAGTATGATTTCCAGATGTCCCGTGTTTGCTGAGCCAACCAAGCGCAGCGCTGGCTCTGACAAATAATAATTAAAAAAATAAATATAACGTTTAAAATTAATCATACATCCTGTGCTTTTCATCACCATTAAGACCAAATTTGTGATAATCTAAATAACTGTCACTGTGCCAAACTGATATATATGCATATGGGTATGAATGGTAATCAATATTTATTAAATGAACATTGACAATAATTTGGAAAAAATACTTTGGGCAGTATAAACTAAGAACCTACTTATTCTACATGAGAATAAAATATTACATACATTAGAAAGGCACAAACATTGACAATGAAAAATATGCAGGATTTATTCTGAACAAAAAACTGTGATTTAAAATATACTCTGGGCAATATAAATAAAGTACATAGTTATTCTAAATAAGAATAAAATACATTTTGAATAGCACAAACTTTGACAATAGGAATTATTAATTAAGAATAAAGGATGAAAAAAACAATATGAGTAAAATATAATGTAACTAAGAAAGGCACATACTTTTAACACTGATGAAAAGGAGAAATAAAATATAATACTAAGAAAACCCTACTCCTGACAGTGTAGCACAGTACGCCTGCATCTCCGGAAGAGAACTGGGCATCACACAGGCCTGTGCTCACGGGGCAGTCAAACAGCGTGGATTCGTTACCATAGCAACCTACCATGCCCAGCGTGTAGGGACCGTAGCCTACGAAATAGGGGCATAGTTAAATAGAGTCAAAAACACATATTTATCTTATAAGGGCATAGTCGAATAGGACCGAAAATACACTTCGGTAAAATTACAAACAGATACCTCTTTTAAGTCCACATATGTGTCTTGTTGATTTTGTATTCATTGTGTGTTCAGAAATTAAACTAAAGCATTGACTGAGACAAGCTGATGGAAACAATCTGATGGAAACAAGCAATTGTTTAATGTAACAAACCCAAAGATTTTACAAAAGCCTATTTCAATAATATTTACTGATTTAGCTATGCATGGAAAAAATATACTACCGGTATCAACAAATAATATCAAGAAAAAGTGAAACAAAAAATAAACAACAATTAGTAACCCAAGGAGGAAATAACAAAGCATGGATAACAAAATATTTACAATAGAAATAAAATACAAATTCCTACCTGAAGAAGTATATTTGTAAGCTACTCCGCCAAGGTATCCCAGATGGCGACAGACAACGTGAGCGTCATTGTCGTCCCAGGAGTTGGGGCAGACCCTACCCCAGATGCCGTACTGTTGAATGACGACCCGGCCTGTCTGATTGGCCATGTCCGTCCCCTCACTGCCCTCTAACTTCAACTTCGGTACTGAAAGGAATCAAAGGGCTGAATGCACTGCAGCTTTTTGCTATTGGGAAATACTGTGCACAACTCAGTCTTTTCAAATGTTCATAGCAACACAAAGTAAACTGACTGACACAGTTTTGTTGAGATTCTATCTAAACAAAAATCCCTCTGCAGTTTTGTATAGATTATGAATCAAGAATAAAATTTAATGATTCCTGTAACATTCATAACCAGTTTCTGAACATGTCAATGCACAGTGTACATATGGGAAGCATCGTGAGAAAACCGGTCTTAATGACTAAAGTTAAGATTTTCAGATTTTTACAGATATGAATATAACAATTAATTACGAGTTCGCATTTAAAAGAATTTTAAAAATCGGATGAAAAACGCCGAAGTTATGAGCATTTATGTAACATCACTAAATCGCTGTTGTACGTAGCGACGTCGCCGTGACGATTAGAAGAAAAACGTACCCGCTGCGTCGTACAATTTGTTTTCAGCGAATAATCAATACAGTTAAACGGACAATCCCATTCAGGTAACTTCTAAAGTAATTATAGAAAAATACAGTGTTGCGTGAAATTAAGTTCATAACCATGAATATATGTCGACAAGTTGTGTAGCAAAGATACAACTATTGATCTGATTTCGAAAAAAAGGGGAATTTTTGAGATTGTATAAGAACCTTGAATGCAACTGCTATTTGCTTTTTTCTTGGTGTTAAAATTTATTACCTAAAAATATGTTCTCAAAACTTTAAAATCTATAAAAGACATTATTATTAAACAACTTAAGTTTGTTTGAGAAACACCGACTATTGAACAGTCATGCAGCTAAACAATGCATTCATTGTTTTGTACAATTTTTTAATCTCGTACTTAAGTAATTGGAAATTGCAATCGTATGGTATTTTGCTTATTTTATTTTTACTGACTCGTTTAATAACAAAGGTTAGTCTCTATGAGCTTTCATTTATACGATAATGAATTGAAAATTATAATTATTCGCATAAAACCGGTCACAGGAATTCAATATAAGACTCTTGAAAACTATGTACTAGATGTATATTTGACGAATATTTAGCACACAGTTCTTTGACAATATACAAACAATTCAGTGATCAATTAGCAAAATAATATTCCTTGGAGACTGTGCGGGCATATGGAGCCACCGAACGTCGCAGATGCTGGCGCCGTGTCTCACTGATTCCAGCTGGCTCTACGGGCTGCGGGCGCTCAACAGAGCGGAAACGGAAGGTAGGATCCTTCAAAATTGTCAACTCATTTTCCTCTGCGTCTCTCCCAGACTTAACATAAACCAGGCCCGGTGTAGAAGCATCAAAACGAAAGTACTGGTACTTCCTGGAAGAGAGATAAGCATATATATATGTAGTAATGTTAAGATTAGTCATAAGTTCAACATAAATGTACGTCTTGTAAACAATAAAAAGCTCAATCCAACTTACATTATTCCAGGCACGGCTCTGAAGTGCTCTTCCAGGAAAGGCTTCCATCTTCGCCACTGCCAGGCCAGATAGCAGACCACACGATTTGACGCCGATGATTTATTGACCAGGACCGCCAGCTGATCAAGCGTCTCACAGTCATTGTGTCTGTATTTGTTTTTTATGTGGGCGAATCCAACGTCAACAAGACATCTTGCGTGTCCAATTAAAATAAATAAAACGTCTTTTATTCTGGCAGTATACGAGTCTTTTATGATATAATTGCATTAATTTAACATTAATATGTTATTGCAGGAATAGCACATTACATGTCTTAGATGTAACTTATTAGTATTTATTGTTGAATGCCTATATACTATATATTCAACCATTTTATTCACACATTTCATACTTTCTCTATCCTACATCTTTATTTAGGTTTTGTAAATATATGAATGTTACCTGGCACTTGCATGTGGTACTCAATCGATCGATGTTGACCCGTCATCACTCTCCACATGAGGTAAGCCAGCAGATAGCGATTGTTGTTTTGACCTGAAAATGTAAAAATAAAACAGCTTAAGCACAAATGCATTTTATAGGCATATACCAATTATTATTATCATAGTTGTATTTACCATACGTGTTTTAACGTGCTAGTATGTGTGCGCAAGTGTCCGACTGCATGTTATTTGAATTCAAATCTTTCTTTTCTTAAATAAAATCTTTAAATTAGTACATTGTTGCTCTTCATAAAACATATTTACAATAATTGTTCTTTGTTTAAGTATTGTAAATAATTGGAAATAAAAACGTTATTGTACATACCTGGACAATTGTCGGCGTGTATTGCGCAATTCCTCGATTCTGTCGCGTATGTTTGTAATGTCCAGTCCAGCATGGACAAAACGGCATCAGGCCCGTGGGTATTTTTCCCGTCCTCGCCGAGGGTCTGGTTCTCGTCAATAAGGAAGTTCAGCTGCGTTGGGGTATTGTCGATACGCACACCGAATATCTGGATCTTCCCGAGGGTCAGGAAGTATAATGGTCCCATCTGGCGAGAAAAGTGTGGCAAGCTTACATTCTGACTAAAGTCTAAAGTAAGATGCACATACTCAATGCTGTCCTTACTTCTGCGCAGACATTCGTTGTAAACGTCCCTCTCCTGATTTAAACAAAGAGAATGCATGCTTTTATAGTTCAAAATTTTAACTATATTTAATGTATTTTCTCATTTAATTTTTTTAATCTAATAAGAACGTAAATAATGCAAACAAATAAGTACATGCACACTAGTTTACCATTTAATAGTAACCCTTAAAAGTAACCGAATTAACGGAATGCAATTCAATGTTAGATGAATTTCAATGTTGACCTTCGGTTAAAATAAAAACAGTACAGAGTACAATAATTGAACTTACTTGCTGCGCAACAAGAATATGTTCACGGAATATCGCCGTAGCCTCTAGTTTCACTGTTTCCATGATATTCCGTCGCAGCTTTTCACATGTGGCACACACGTCGTCACGTGGGCTCGCGATTCTGATGTGTGGCACGCACATATGGCATATGTCTTTAAAGGCAGTGAACTTAATGGCTCTCACACCTGCTTCTGCGCACGAAGACTGGTAATCCTTGTGCAGACCAGTCTCAGTGGTACCGGATGTCAGGTACACGGTCGGTATGTTGTCCGAACCCCTCGGTGCCCCTGGTTGAGGAAGGCCCCGCTTTTCAGCAAAATTTTGTAGGTAGTTTACGACACGCATTACGTTGTCAGAACACATACCATGACTGGGCGCCTTTCCCGTGTTACCGTGTACACGAGGTGCCAGTCCCTTCTCTTTCAAGTGTTGCTGTATCGCCTTGAGGGTATGTTTGCCGACGTCACAAAACAACATGAATGTTTTCTTGCAAACTACTTTCCCCCCTACACTGAATGTTTTCCGTGTACGCTGCCTCCGTTTTCCTCGCTTTGTGGTCTGACTTTGTTCTTCATTTAGCAAACTCATGATGTTGATTTCCTTTTCTTCCATCGTCAGTTCCCTTATGTGAAGAATATGACCAACCACCTGATCGCATGTGAATGATTGGCTACACTGAATTCTACAACTGCATCCGTTGCGCAAAAAGTTCCGCACATTTCCCATTTCGCTCTCTGTTGAAGTTTCATCGTTGCCTGCATCAGAATCATCACTTTCGTTGGATTCATTACCAGCATGTAAAATGAAGTCCCTGGCCCGACTGTCAAAAACAGCATCGTCTTCTTGTGAGTGATCTTCTTTTATTGGTGGCTCTAGGGTGTTCTCTTGCCATTCTTGGGAATTTAATGGAGTTCTACCTAGTGATCAGATATGATCGACTCCAAATCCTGAATGTCACAAAATATTTCAATAATTAATTCATTAATAAATTACATCAATTTAGTTATATTAAATAAAAATTAAAAACTTAAATTGATAGCATATCCGTGATTCGAACCCGCATCGAAAAATTACTACCCTAGCGCTTTATCCACTACACCATCACCGCTGACGTGAGGAAAAACTGTCATAATTTGTGGATTCAGAAATGTTTACAAATAAGATCGTTTCATAATACAATAATAATATTATTGTAAAATTCGTTTATTTCCAATGAAACTAGATCTATGGCAGTATAGTAAAGCAGCTTGTTAGACGAAATAAACAAAATAGAACTAATGCAGTATCGTTGGCCATCAGATATCCACATCTACAACGTGTTCTAATATTTTTTTTCTATGTGAACATTCGAGTACAGACACAAACATTCAACAATTCAATAAATGGCAATATAATTTAAAACTGAGTTTATACAAAATCGATTTAGAAAACCGAAATTGCGACAGGCAATTTTAATATTTTTCCGCCATTTTTCCTCGTACACTAATGGTTATTATTTAGCATGTTAAATACATAAATTGACATTGTCATACAACTTGGCATTACTAAATTCGAAACAAATTATTTATATGTACCTGTAGTTCCTCTTCCATTGATTCAAGTAAGTATTTCAGGCTAAATATGGATGATAAACTGATTTAAAAATAAACTTCCGTGTTTTCATGTGACGCAATTAACATGACGTCATTTCACATTGAGTTTACTCCAGTTTTATCCTTTGTCGTTAGGGCCGGTTTTCTCACGACGTTACTCATATATATTTAATATTTTAATAACGTAATGTCTAATAAAACTTAACAATTTGTCTAAATAACGTATCCTAATTGGCAATTAAGACATGTTATGGTATGTTTTGCAGAATGTTTCACAAAAATGTTGAATTTACTATAGTATTAAATTCTGTGAACAACAAAAACCTTTGTTGAACTATGTAGTTGCTTATTTTTGCTGTCTCTGAAAACCTAACCAAACACTTCATAGCTGTATTAAATTAAATTATTTAAATTAAAATGGAAATAATTATATAATATTAAACGGATATAGACATGACTTTAAGCTCATAGTGTGATTAAGAAAAACTCATAATGTTTAACTTACATTTAATATACTTCTAGCAATGTGGTACAATGCTATAGTGATAAATAGACAACTACTTTTAACTTGTTTTAGTACTAGTTTTTAAGAAAAAAGAAGTCATAAGCAATCATTTCGGACAATTTTTAAAATGTGTTTTGAGCAAATAAACACTAAGTATTTTAAAGTGCAGTCTTTTTTCAACTTACCTTTGTTCAGTGTTCCATTAAAACAAGACACAACTGCGTAGCCGAGAAACGAGTCTTTCTGACAGGCCCGGAACTTGTCATACGTGCAGTTTAGAATACTTGACTCATTTCCGACACACGTCACATTCGGTCTCACATACTTTCCGTAAAATGTACCGAATGAACCCATAGCTAGGGCGATACCATCCTGAAAACCAGCATTGCACAGACTTTTAACTAATGACATTCTTGCCACACTATTCACTGTTAGTAACCAATCATTGTAAGTTTGAAATATTCATGAAAGATTAGTAATACTGGTGCTGTGTTCACGTTCAGCTGCTTCAGTGTGCAGTTTCTAGGTTATTGCAAATTACGTTATACTAAACGAGATGTTTGTAAAACATGCATGCGCCCCGACTTGCAGGCACGTCGTCAATATGTGCAATTGTTAAGAGATTTTTTTATTATTGTATGTGCACATTACCCATGGGGAGGAAATTAAAGTTGATGCTTTAGAAAGTAAATATAAAGCTGAACGAAAGATAGAGTATAATTATGGATTTATTTTTACAGTCTTTTATATAAGGATACCTGTTTTCTGTTTGATTGAAACATCAAATAGGCCAAAACATCTCTAGATATCCTGCGGAACCAAATTGGTCTACGGAGAAAACAGTCTTCATGTTACAAGCCCCTGTGACCTTGACCTTTGACCTGTTGATCTCAAAATTGATAAGCATCTTCCTTTCCTCTCGAGTAACCAGCATACCAACTTGGATGATTGTAGGTCGAAGCGTATTCTACATATCATACGGAAACAAAATGGTCTACAGAGGAAACAGTTTTCATGTTACAAGCCTCTGTCACCTTGACCTTTGACCTGTTGACCTCAAAATTGATAGGCCTCTTCCTTTCCTCCAAAGTAATCAGCATTTAAACTTAAATGATCATAGGTCAAAGTGTTCTCTAGATATCGTGCAGGAACAAATTTCATGTTATAAGCCCCTGTGACCTGGTTCTTTGACCTGTTGACCTCAAAATCAATAGGCATCTTCCTTTCCTCCCAAGTATGCAGCATACCAACTTAAATAATCGTAGATTAACGCTTTCTCTAGATATCGTGCGGAAAAAATTTGGTCTATGGACAGACTGACTGACCATCAGACCGACCAACCAACTGACCGACCAACCGACGGACAAGTGAAAAGCAATATACCCCCACTTCTTCCAAGGGAGGCATAATTATCATATAAGTGTTGCTTTTTACTATAAATTTTGTTATTATGAAGGTCAAATTAGCAACAACGATAAGAAACAATTTCAATCACAAAATACCTTTTTTGTAACCATTCCTCTCAAAGTTCCTATGTACGTGTATCACAAAATACCTTTTTTGTAACCATTCCTCTCAAAGTTCCTATGTACGTGTAACTAAAACCTATTTTCACCTGAAAGCCAAGTTCGTAGCACACTCTCTGAGCTTCCTTGTTGCCAAACCCTTCACCGCACAACACTGACCAGTTATCTTCCATGATCTGGACAACACCATGAGAATGGTCCCCCCTGGATAGACGCACTGAAACAAGGGCAGATAGTTGTACAACACTGAACAGTTATCTTTCATGATCTGACAACACCATGAGAGTGATCCCCCCTGGAGTATATTGTTGTCAGTTTATAGTAGGGATGGCATCGTATACCAAAATAGGTTTTAGAATATTTGCTTCTTCATTCAATCGAGTATTCGAATATTCGCACAGATTCATATTAACTATGTTAAGCTTAGTGCCTAAGTCGACACTATGTAAACAATTTGTATGACATTGTATGACATTGTATGACATTTTAGTAGAGACTACCGATCATCGCCGTTATCTTCATACATGTAACTAAATTCTTCATTAATAAATTACACTGTCATATTAATGCGTTAATGAAATTAAATATAAACAATTAAGTCGTGTATGAAGTGTTTTAAATAAAATTAATAGTTTGTTGACTTGACTAGACTTAATCTAAAAATTTTGCAATCATCCACGATGCACATATTTCTTATCAAGTTAGAAATGTGTTGATAAGCATATGTTTATCAGCAAATTTGTGCAGCATTTCACAGCTTCAATGTGCTATAATGGCTGCTAAATGTGTGATTGCACTTCTGTAATTATTTATTATTAATCTTTTCACAAGTTTAATTACCATTAAATGATACGTTATGGCTTCATATAGTCCGATGTAATTGTTTATTACGGCGACTATACGACTGACCGCTGACACGGACCAATTTCTTCAATATCCCTATCTGACAACTATTCAAATAGTGATCCAATATTCAAATAGTTTTGCCATCCCTAGTTTACAGCAAAATAAATTAATTTATGTAGATATACAATTTAAATAAAAACTTAATATAGATCTATTTGTATAGTGTTAATTTCAGTTGTGTACATCTCTGTTTACGTAAGTACACATATATTTAAATTAATTGTACATGTACCTGGCAAATATAAGTAAATAACCATTTGGTAAACTTACAATTATACATCATATAAATGCACAGAATGTGCACCATCATTACAAACACGATATAATCATATCCTGCTATATCTAACGATGGTAATTAATATCAATAAAAGTTCATCATTAGAATTATAAATTAGATGACGATTCCATATCTATGAGTCCTGAGTTTATATAACTCTGTCATAAATCTTTGCATTATTTATTTCAATCTAATGACATTTCCATTTATCAATTGAAAGCAAAATGAACTGTGTATCTATTCCACCTTATATATGATCAATATGAATACTCATGGCATCTTTAAAATAAAATTGTCTAAAAAACACACAGCAATTTTCTTAATGAAAATTATTTCATAGACAAACATAAAACAAAAACAAATCAAATGATTTTGTCCAGGTTTTTCCTCTTATAATTGAATGTGATTCCCAGCTTCTATTGGAGGATTATTATCCATTTGCCAGTGTACCGCTAACATTCTTATAAGTTTTACCTAACTCTCTATATAATGATTTTAATCAATAATTTCAATATTTTTTGTTACAATATGTCTAATTCAAATTAATGCAAAAAAAGCATTATTGTTAAATGAAAATATTGTAACCCGCCCGCCCAACGACATATGCCAATCTAATAATGACATCACTGCCGCGTGCAGTATTCTTAGAAAATGGGGTTTAAAATCTTGTATATGTGTAATCAACAGTCCCTGTGCAGAATGTAATTGCATGTTACGAGTATTTTAAATCCAGTTGGGTAACAAAAGGAAGTTAGTTAATATAACAGTTAATTCAAAGGTGCTCAAAGGCATTCCAAGGTGGTGACCCCAATTTTATTCATGTGTGTTTTGTGTTTGTTATGTATTTTTGTGATATGTTGTGTTGTTTTTGGCAATTGGTCACTTGCCATAAATAAAGGATCTTCTGCAACTAATACGAGTTCTGTCGCAGCTGGAGTTTCACTTTCTTTATATTTCGATGGAACAGTTATAATGGTTGTCCCTTGGTATAAGGGATGATATTTGAAACTGTTGCCCTTGTTTATCGGCCGTGTTCATGGATGATATTTGAAACTGTTGCCCTTGTTTATCGGCCGTGTTCATGGATGACATTGGAAACTGTTGCCCTTGTTTATCGGCCGTGTTCATGGATGATATTTGAAACTGTTGCCCTTGTTTATCGGCCGTGTTCATGGATGATATTTGAAACTGTTGCCCTTGTTTATCGGCCGTGTTCATGGATGACATTTGAAACTGTTGCCCATGTTTATCGGCCGTGTTCATGGATGATATTTGAAACTGTTGCCCTTGTTTATCGGCCGTGTTCATGGATGATATTTGAAACTGTTGCCCTTGTTTATCGGCCGTGTTCATGGATGATATTTGAAATTGTTGCCCTTGTTTATCGGCCGTGTTCATGGATGATATTTGAAACTGTTGCCCTTGTTTATCGGCCGTGTTCAACAGTTCCAAAATCATCTTGGACACCTCGGGACAACATGT
Organism: Congeria kusceri; assembly: GCA_027627225.1. Lineage (NCBI taxonomy): Eukaryota > Metazoa > Mollusca > Bivalvia > Myida > Dreissenidae > Congeria > Congeria kusceri. The sequence goes on along the minus strand of CM051025.1, from coordinate 50,344,894 downwards.
TTAACTGTTCCCAAAACGACCATTAAATAACCACATAATGATGCCATGCGCTCATTTGTGTTAAAAAGGCTAACCATTATTCTTTTTCAATGATTGCATAATACACTCCATTATTTTAAATATGATGCACATTTGTGATAATGACAGTTATGTTCAAGACACCTTAAAATCCCATCCTTATCACCCATGTACTGTTCAGGATCCCTAATGATCCCACTAATGATCCCAATGTACTTGTTAAGACCTCAAAATATCCTATATTATCACCAATGCAATGTTCAAGATATCAAATGATTCCATCCCAATGTAATGTTCAAGACTCCTAATGATCCCATACTTGTCACGACAAAAACAGATCCCATTCTTGTCCCCAATGCAATGTTCAAGACTCCCTAGTGATCCCATACTTGTCACGACACAAACAGATCCCATTCTTGTCCCCAAATGTAATGTTCAAGACTCCTAATGATCCCATACTTGTCACGACACAAACAGATCCCATTCTTGTCCCCAATGTAATGTTCAAGACTCCTAATGATCCCATACTTGTCACGACACAAACAGATCCCATTCTTGTCCCCAATGCAATGTTCAAGACTCCTAATCATCCCATACTTGTCACGACACAAACAGATCCCATTCTTGTCCCCAATGCAATGTTCAAGACTCCTAATGATCCCATACTTGTCAAGACACAAACAGATCCCATTCTTGTCCCCAATGTAATGTTCAAGACTCCTAATGATCCCATACTTGTCACGACACAAACAGATCCCATTTTTGTCCCCAATGCAATGTTCAAGACTCCTAATCATCCCATACTTGTCACGACACAAACAGATCCCATTCTTGTCCCCAATGCAATGTTCAAGACTCCTAATGATCCCATACTTGTCAAGACACAAACAGATCCCATTCTTGTCCCCAATGCAATGTTCAAGACTCCTAATGATCCCATACTTGTCAAGACACAAACAGATCCCATTCTTGTCCCCAATGCAATGTTCAAGACTCCTAATGATCCCATACTTGTCAAGACACAAACAGATCCCATTCTTGTCCCCAATGTAATGTTCAAGACTCCTAATGATCCCATACTTGTCACGACACAAACAGATCCCATTCTTGTCCCCAATGTAATGTTCAAAACTCCTAACGATCCCATACTTGTCACGACACAAACAGATCCCATTCTTGTCCCCAATGTAATGTTCAAGACTCCTAATCATCCCATACTTGTCACGACACAAACAGATCCCATTTTTGTCACGACACAAACAGATCCCATTCTTGTCCCCAATGCAATGTTCAAGACTCCCTAATGATCCCATACTTGTCACGACACAAACAGATCCCATTCTTGTCCCCAATGCAATGTTCAAGACTCCCTAATGATCCCATACTTGTCACGACACAAACAGATCCCATTCTTGTCCCCTAATCATCCCATACTTGTCACGACACAAACAGATCCCATTCTTGTCCCCAATGCAATGTTCAAGACTCCTAATGATCCCATACTTGTCACGACACAAACAGATCCCATTCTTGTCACCAATGTAATGTTCAAGACTCCTAATCATCCCATACTTGTCATGACATAAACAGATCCCATTCTTGTCCCCAATGCCATGTTCAAGACTCCTAATGATCCCAAAATTGTCACGACACAAACAGATCCCATTCTTGTCCCCAATGTAATGTTCAAGACTCCTAATCATCCCATGCTTGTCACGACACATACAGATCCCATTCTTGTCCCCAATGCAATGTTCAAGACTCCAAAAGATCCCTTTATTTTCCCCAATGCAATGTTCAAGACCCTTAAAATCACTTATGTGATATTCAACACTACACCCACAGGCACTTCAAACTAGACCTTCGCTTAATCAGCAATAACTTTTGTATTTTTAGCCCAAATTTCTCCTATTTTTTCAAGAACACAAAATAATACATAAGACTTCGGTTTATTTACTTTTCTTTGTCTGACATTTACAAATGAAACATCATATCAAAAAGAAAATTCGCAAAAATGCGTAAAATAAATAAAGTCAATTTCACTATTAGAAATGAAGAGTAAATATTTTCGTTATTTTTCTTTTATTTTGAATTAAAATAATTAAAAATAATTATTAATAAATTTCAATCAAACTAAAGAGAACGTTTATCTTACAATAATTACTCCATACCTAAGTACGTGGAATGCGGCCTCTTACATACAAATGGTGCGCGTGCGTCCTGTATACTGCACAGTAGCCCTTTCCAGGTTTTGCCACTAACATTTTTAACTCCTCCCTAGATATTGTTAACTGAACAATTCACACTGATTTCATATCACAAACAGATTAGAAGTTTACCATGTGCTCCTTTGTGTAAAATAGGTTAAATGTTAATCACGTGATATCAAGTACAATGATTGGATAAAATCACAGATTAATTTGCATATGATTGATATTTTTGGAAAAATATATTACTCATTGTGGGATGGTATTTTTCATAAAATATATTAATGTTAAATGATTTTTTGGTTGGAGTGTCATTGTTAAGCACTTTGATTATAAACTGCATCGAATTTCTATATACACCACAAATTTCTCATGCAATTATTTGATTTGACACCTAAGAGCACGAGGACATATAAATGATCACTGAACCGAGTGATTTTTATCACACCTCTATTGGAAATTGTGTATAATGGTGCTATGCAAAATTGAAACAGATGCGATTTGTCATTTTTGAGAAAACCGAAATCAAGAAAGGTCTAGTTGGAAGTGCCTATGGGTGTATTTAAGATCCCATCCTTGCCACCAATGTAAAAATCAAGGCTTATACAAGACCAAAATGGGACTGTTTTTTTTATCAAAGTAGGCAGGCTTATCCGGCATCACAGACCAACACAATACCATTTTTGTAGCAGATCACAGAGGCATCGTTGTCGTGGGTATCACACGATGTGCCCTGGTAGGACATCCACCCCTTGTTTCTGCAGTGTACGATGTTAGTCTCGTAACCATAGCAGCCCATGCCGTTCATCATCACAGGACCACTTCCCTTTCCATAGAAAGAACCTGAAATATTGACAACAGCTTTTTTAGTTTTTATATAATTGAGGTGTGTCGTGGGAAACCCAGGTTTAATGCATCTGCATAAAGTGTCATCCCGGATCAGCTTGTGCACAGGCTAATCCTGGACTACACTTTCCTACAGTGGATTTATGTTAAGAAGAGACTACCTCGAAACAGAAAAGACCATTAGAGCGAAAAGTGTCATCCTGGCTTAGCCTGTGTGGACTGCATATGCTTATCCTGGATAATACTTTACACACATGCATTAAGCCTGGGTTTCCCATGACACGCCTCATAAGTATTTATTTAAGGACAAATCATGCTTCAATTTAGGAAGGCAAGCATGATTCAATGGTGTTTCTAAAAACTAATGCTGAATCTGAAATATTGTATGTGCTTTAAACAGTGATACACATTTCAAATTATCAAAATTCAACTGAGCTTTGTTTACTTCAAAATACGACACATTAAGATGTTATTTCGCAATGGTAGTAGTGACAAATAGGAATTGCTCTGCTCATCAATCATTGTGTAACAGGTATTTCCCATTTCCTTATGTGGAGTAGCAGGTGATATATATCATGCACGATTATGTTTATTTAGTACACTATAAACTTTCACGCGCATCTTAAATGTTGTGTTTAAGGGCAAGGACGCCATAAAATATAGCTGCAAAATATGCAATCAATTAAAACCAAAACATTCTTTGATTGTCAATATGAAGTCATTAATTATTTCACTCACACTGTTGTAACAGGTCCCATAACTACAATAAAGTTTGATATTTTCTTTGCCTAACTCTTGATTTTAAGCCAATACAAAATACAAGGTTTGAGAGTTATGTTAAACCTTACACAGTTGAGATGTTCAGTGTAAGATGGTAGGTTTGCAATCATAAATCTTTGAAACAAGATATAAGAAATGACATATGAATAAATAACAAAATTATTTTTAATATTTACAAAAACATCAGTTTCTCATAGAATTAAATCAACAAAATGCAAAATGCATTTATTACTTATGTCTTTTATCCTAAATAAAATGCATACCACACATTTCAAGATTAAAACCTAAAAATCTTATTTTCCAAAAATTCCAAAAAAACGATATAAATATTTAAGTGTTTTTTTTTTTCATCACAATTAAGATTTTACGCACCTGTCACTGGGTCCCCGTCAGCATACCCAAGCTGTTTGCACACCACCCTAGCATCGCTAGTGGACCACGCCTTGTCACAAATGGTGCCCGTGTGACCGTCATGTGTGATCTCCACACGCCCATAGTAATCCCCCCCACCTTGCAGGGCAATGGACACCTCTGAATAACAACAAACATGTAAAAAAGCTGTACATCTTAAGAAGACAGATAAGGCAGGTAAAGTGTACCGGTAATGAACACACAAAAAAGAACAAGATATGCACACATACAATAAAATCAGGTTGTACATTTGCAACAAAATTTCAATTTTTTTACATGCACACAGAAATGCAAAACAGACACATAAACGTTACCCAACTGTTAAAGGTGTGGCTGTGTAGATAGAAATTCCTTATATAAAACATTATTTTTTAGTTTCTTCTTTAAATATCTACTACATTATTGCTCCATTTGTTAAAAACTATTTATTTTAGCTCGATTGTATAGGAACCCAGAGGCACTTTCCATCGCCTTCGTTTGCACTTTTATGCTAACCTATTTCAGACATTAGATATCTGATATCTTATATTTTGTATTCTGTATTACTTTTCCAACTGAAAAAAAAAATTTAACACATTATTTTTTGATACATTAAATTTGTTTACACATTCTGAGGAAAACAAATCATTACATAATGTAGGTTGTGTTTGTTTGGCCTGTTTCCGGTTAACACTTTGAAATATGTGTTTGTACACTGATGAATACATAAAAAAGTTCATTAATATTAATTATTAGGATGAATATTTCTGGAACAAATGGTCTTTTTTCTGCAATTTAAATTGTACATTTACTGGATATGTAGCACTACTGTTCAGTGGTTTAACACTCAAATTACAGTCTGTATTTAAGAAATAATTTTTGATTTATTGTTGCTAATTGGCCAATAAACAGCAATATTGGAGTTTTGATGCATAGGAATTAAACCACGAGGGCGTTAGCCCGAGTTGTTTAATAGCCATGCATTGACCGACAAAGAGTTGTTAATTTGCCGATAAACAAAGATAATGTGCAAATTATTTAGATTCTAATATGATTTGTTGCAACTGTAATTGGAACTACTTTTTACTATGCTGCGCTCAGAGTCGGCACTTCCTTTTGCATTGTTTATTGAATAGTTTAACAATGCTAATTTTGTTCTTTGTCTATACAAAAATTAGTGAGTTTCATGTTAGAGTTCACAATTCCCTGTTTCCAGTCTGTGGCCATCCTGAATTATTATTTTTTGTTATAAAATATTTATACAAATACTTAAATCCTATATAACAGTGAATTGGTCTAACCTTTATTGTAGCAAAGAGCATAAGCTGGTTTACACGACCGAGAGGGTTGTCCCCAGGGTTTCTTTGCACATTCTTGGAGGCTGTTCTCAGTCCCAGTGCAGTTCATGTCCATTATCCAATGAGGAGTCAGTGTTTCATTGACCGTTCCGTATGCCTTCCCGGCTTTGAATTTCAGTTGTTTGCACACCACCTAAACAGGAGTAAATTTAGGAAAATGCTGTCATTTTTAGCTCGACTATTAGAAGAATAGGTGAGCTTTCCTACTCACCCAGGCATTGGCGTCTGCATCTGAATTTGGTTAAACTTTATTATTCAAAAGTTTTGTAACTTTAAAACTACATAAGTAATTCACTGGAAACTTGGAATGTACTTTTGTCATCAACTCAAGTGTCATGGACAACAATCCTCAGAACTCTGTTTTGTATTTTGACAGAGTTATGCCCTTTTTTCACATAGATTTTCTGGTTAAAGTTTATATTCAAAAGTTTTGTTACTGCAGGACTACATAAGTTATTCACCTGAAACTTGAAATATTCCTTTTTCATCAACTCCAGTGTCAGGGGCAACATTCCCTATAAGTATGTTTTGTGTTTTGACAGTGTAATGCCCCTTTTTCACACAGATTTTCTGGTTAAAGTTTAAATTCAAGTTTTGCTACTTCAACACTATGTAAGTTTAATTCACTTGAAACTTGGAATATACCTTTGTCATCAACTCCAGTATCAGAGGCAACATTCTCCATCACTCGGTTTTGTATTTAGACAGAGCTATACCACTTATTCACCCAGATTTTCTGGTTAAAGTTAATATTCAAAAGTTTTGTAACTTCAAAACTACATAAGTCGTCCACTTGAAACTTGGAATATACCTTTGTAATCGATTCCAGTATCAGGGGCATTTTTCCCCATAACTCTGTTTTGTATTTTGACAGAGTTATGACCCTTTTTCACATAGATTTTCTGGTTAAAGTTTATATTCAAAAGTCATATAACTTCAAAACTACACAAGTTTTTCACTTGAAACTTTGAATGTACCTTTTTCATCAACATCAAGTGCAACATTCCCCATAAATTATTGTTTGTATTTTGCAAGAATTATGCTCTTTTTCACATATATTTTCAGTTTAAATGTTTTCAATCAAATGTTTCGTATCTTCCAAACTTCATAGGTTCAACATTCCCCAATAAACTACATAAGGTTTTCACTTTAAACTTGGAATAATTTGATGAAATAATTGCACTATTACAAACTCAGTTTTGTATTTCAACAAATTTATGTCCCTTCCACTTTCCAAAATATAATATACCAACTGAAATACTTCGAATAGTCAAGAGCGCTGTCCTCTGACAGCTAATGTTTGCATTTATTGGCACTGTAAAGGTCATTTTTAACAATTCAATAACATAATGTGCATTGTAATATAGATAAACTTTTACCATTCAAAATTTCTCTTAATACTATGAAGAAGATACATTTATACTAATGAAAGATGACCACTTTTCACCCTTCAAAATCGTATCACAATATTATGAAGTAGATACTTTTATACTGATAAGAGATCACTAATTTCTTGAAAGTCTAATTTTACCAATGACTTGTATTCAGTGTTAACGTTACCAGTAGCCAAAATAACCAATAGATGCTTAAACTTCTAAAAGTATTTGAAAATGTGGCATATTTTGACATTTTATAGGAAAATAATTCCAAACATATTTTTACAAGATAACAATTGTTGGCCAATCATTCTTATATCTTAACGCTTATCTATGTAATGGTACTCACAGTAGCTGCTTTGTCGTTCCAGTTGTCTCCCATGGCACACACCTGGCCCCAGACACCTTCATGGCGCACATTCACTTCGCCCCAGTAACGGTTTGGGTCCGAACCATTGTCCAGACGAACGTAAAACGCTGAAATGTGATCAGTTGTGTTTTGGATCATTCTTTGTTAACTACAGTATAATTAAAATCTATGCAATGCATTATTTGCAGGCCCATCTTTGGCATATCTATGATGGTGCGGCCAAAGTACATATAATACTAAATATAAGGCCCAAGAGGCTATAAGTTGCTTTTGACTACATGCGCGTGCAGCCGATAATTTTATCAGCAGTGTCACTTACTGACCAGTGCCTGTTACCAATGGCTGCATTGATTAGGGTAATTAAACTGTGTAAAACTAGTGTGAGAGTATCATAACTAATATGTGATATAGCTTGGGGCGACGAATAAGTGAAAGCAGTGATTTTTTTCACCTTTGAGGGAAAGGTGGCAGGGCCCTTCAGATGGGGAATTTGAAGCCAAAAGGGGATTTATTTATTTTTTTTTAAACATTATTACATGTTAATATTATACTTTGTTATAAAACATTAATGAATTGTTTTGCTACTAATTATAATTTAGATTATGCACTAACTTGGTTTGATGAAAAATTGCTGGGATTGTTCACAAAACTTCCTCTATCTTAGTCAATTTTTGTCTGATTTCGGTCAATAAAAAAAATAATAAAGCTAATATTCTGAGGGGAATTTTAAGATAAATATAGGGGAAAAATATATACATTTTTAGCAGGGGAATGGGGCCGAATTTCGGCCCCAAATTGGGCCTAAAAACACTGGAAAGGGTCAGTATGCACAACAATATGAAATAGCTGCAAATAGCTTTATTATACCGGTAGTTAATATTAATCACAAATGAGACCTTTATCGGCTGACAAAGTGGTGCAGCCATGGCCGCACCGCCCACAACGGCCTTGATTTGCCTAACATTTTGCATCAGTATTTTGCAATCAAAGCAATAATTATGCAATTTGATTTTTTCTACCTGGAACTGTACTACTTAATAATTATATGTTAATGTACAAAAAAAGTGTTTTTTAAAACACAATCAATTAAAATATACAATTAAGAATAACAATACTGACCAATACATGTACAATCAAACATACGTACATCTATCAACCTCATTCAATGGTTTGTGATAACAAATGGCTGAGGCCCGATGTTCAGGGGCGCACTTTGTCTTCAAAGCAACATGTGGACAGTCTAGTAAATTGGTCTCCATTCCCTTACATTGGAACTGGGTGTACGCCTTGTTGGGACTGGACATGGACTGGTCCATGCCAAGGGTGGAGCAGCACTTCTCAATGCCACTTGTGTAGCCCATCTCCCGGCACACCACCTGGGCCTCCCTCTGCCCCCAGTCCTGGTCGCACACCTCCATCCAACCATCATCCATCCGGATTTCAACAGTCCCAACATCAGTCCGCCCCCTGGATTTCAATTTAACTACAACAAAACAATACTGTCATCAGCCCCTAATCTGGATTTCAATTTAACTTCAACACAAACAATACTGGTTGATTGTCACATTATAATTAAAGGGGCTATGTCAACAAAAAACTAGGTTCCTATTGCACAATAAATTATATCATTTGATGGAAATGCGCTTTACTAAGACATGTGCATCAAATAAGTAAAACTAATATACTACAAAATAAGATATTTAATAAAAACAAATTAGCAAAAACGCCTGAAAAAATCAAAACCCCAAGCGGTTATCGAACTCACGACTTAGGAGCCATATGAAAAAATCACAGCAGACAGCGCTTTAACTAACTGCGCTATCATGCTTTGCATGGAGTCGTTTGTAAATTATGGTTATACAGAATGCTCACAATTCTGACGTCAAAAAGTAAACAGGAAAAGGGCCAAACAAACACAACCCATATTATAAATTGATTTTTATCTCCAAACACTTACATTCTTGTCCCATTATATATACCTTGTTTTAACAGTTTTTATATGCCAGTATTAATTTCAAAATATCACATTTTAAAAAGAAATTGCCCCCTTGAGACCCTTTTCGATGACATAGTCCCTTTAAATAACTCATTGTCTATCGGCCTGGGTTTCAACAGACTCTCCTGTAAATTTTAATTACACTACAGCACAGACAATACTGATTTATGAACATATAATAACTCATTGTCTATCCAATTTATCATCCCCACATCAGACTTTGCCTTAGATTTCAATTTAGCAACAACACAACCAAACTGATTTACTGCCATTTATAATATTAACAACACATCATCCATTTGAATATTAACAGTCCATCCCATTATTTCAATTTAACTACAACACACAATAATTAACAATTGAATGAAAATTCAACTATGTGGTTGCAATCATTATTAGCACCTAGTCTGGTAAGTTTGTGGCTTCCGGTAAGTTCGTGGATGAAATTATGACGTAATTTTATCTTCAATGACGTAACATCGCAAGTCCGAATTCTTTGCAAGTGTGAGCTGAAGAACAGCTTAACCTACTAGAGCACAAAATTGCGAAGAAAACATCGACAGATAAATATGCCATGTTAGTAAAGTTTACTGCAGTTATTTGTGTTTTAAACTTATTAATCGCTAAAAAAAGTCAACCCCTCACGTTGTTAAGAAACATTTTATAAGTATTAATTTCATTAAAATCCAACACAAATCAAAGGAAAAAAATAAGGGCATTAAAAACTTCCTTATTTATATCAAAACATAAAAATCAGTTGAAGGGCCACCGCGTATGACGTCATAAAAAGTTGCCCACAAACTTACAGGAAGTTTAAAAAGATCAAGGTCGTTGTCGGGTCATGTTTATTTTTAAGGAAGATTACAGATTTCTGAATAAATATTGGCAATTTTAATATATGAAATACATGTAGTAAGTTTACATTCAGATTCATTTAATGTGATATGTTTTTATTGAAACAAGTGGGAGGTTACGCGCATGTGCAAAGTCAATTGCTTAACATCCACAAACTTGCAGGTGTAGAGGCTAAATGTTCTTACTTTTTCCTTTTTCACACAACAAAGTGTTGAAAGCTTTACCTTAAATGGGAGCTTAATCCATCTACTAGTAACTATCATGTATGGACTTCATCGGCCAACTGATCTCTTTTACATTGACTGGGTTTAGGACTAACACCTCTCGAGAGCATTAGTGATATGTGCGGTAACTGGAAGCAGCCCCGTCCCTGTTCAGCGCCGGCTTGTATGCTCTGACATATATCTCCTCAATTATCTCCCCGTCAAACCAAGAGGGTTCTGATCAAGAATTAGCACTGAATCCAATAAGCATACATTCCGACGCTGAACAGGGGCGGGGGCCGGATCCAGTTACAGCACTGTGGACAGCATTAACATCACTCATGCCCTCGAGTGGTGTTAGTCATGCCCCCAGTCAATGTAAAGGAGATCAGTTGGCTGACGAAGTAAAAACATCTAATAACAATAATTAATAATTTATTGTCATTATATAATAACTCACTATCAATAAATGCTCAGCAAGTCAGTCCATGATAAGTCCCCATGATACGTCCATGATTATTTTATATAATAGTATAATACTGGCATGGAATAATATGTAGGAAATGCAGGGTGTGTTGTTAATCTGGTAGTCAGAGACTCGACCAAAATTGCCATGTGTTATGAATGCTTGAGTTAAAACTGGAAACTTCCCCACTGCTTATGCACCTGATATGAATGTTTCAGGTGCTTTAAATGTTGTATTGTAATTGGGTGCCTTTCAGTTAACAGCTGGCAACAGTAATTAGTAACCGTTTGTTACAGATTATAAAGTTCAATTGTTAATTCAGTTTCCACCTTTGTTCCTAATATCATGTTTTAATATTCAAATAATATCTGAATACCTTTAATTACCCAAAAATATTCTTTTGAAGTGGCTATAAATAGCTTTTCAAAGGTGCAGGGATTTTTAAAATGTGTTATGTTAAACATTAAATGTAATTGTGTTCATTTATATGAGTTTTCTCATTACAGGAAATATGACATAACTAGTAAGGGGGTTCTATAAGATGTATGCTTAAAGCATAAGATATGAAAATTAAAACTATTCAAATACATCATTAGTAATTTGTTATAATATTAGTTTAACTGAATGAGATTCTAGTAAACCTTAATTTTTTGCAAGACAAATGTACCAATCTAAGCAGAACAGTTCCTTTAGGCACTAGATCTATTGGCATGTGCTTTTTCACAGAGATATTATAAAAAATAAATATATAAATTCAACAAATGTTATAAAACAGGAGCGGACATGGGTGCGGGGGAATCTTTGTTGTGTTGATACTTCATTGCTTAGCGATTGCGTCAATATTAAATTTCATGAATACAAACACATTTTTGGTTGTTGTTTAAGTCAGTTCTGTACAGCATCTATTCTGGTACGTTTGTGACCTCTTTCAAGTTTGTGGATGATACTCGAACATCATTTTCGATACAATGACAAAACGTCTTGTGTCCTAATTCTTTGAAAATTTTGGCCTGAAGAATTTATTGGCTTATAACAGCAAATGCATGGGTAAACATTATTTTCGTTAATTTCATTTATGATGCACTGTTTTCAACTATTTTATTTTTATAAATTAAATAGTTGGTAACATTGATTTAGTTTTTAACATTCCATTATGTTTCAATTTACGTAATCCAAATATAGATTTTGAGCAGCATAAAAACAAGTTCATCACTTGATATGTAAACATAAAATCAATGAGGTGGTCTTGCCATATGACATCAACTTAAATTACCCACAAACTTAAAGGAATTTGAGAAAGCTAAAGGCATTGTTAGGTCATACAAAAATCTGGGAGGAAAAGTGCGCCCAGTGCAGGGCTTGAACCAACGAACGCCGCAACACTAGCACAGTGCTCTAACATCTGAGCTAACCGGACAGCTGATTCTTACCCACGGACACTACACCCCTCCTCCCATTACCCTTTCAAGCCGACTCCATGCACTCCAGTCCAGCCGTGAACTTCTGACACCATTACAGTAAATCTGGGAGGAAAAGTGCACTCGGTGCGGGGCTCGAACCCACGACCATCGGAACACAAGCACAGCACTCTTCCATCTGAGCTAACCCGGCGGCTGGTTCTTACCCATGCACACTACACTCAATTTATATTTCAATGAGATAACATATTTCTCATTACGTGTTCGCTGTTTTGTTATACATGAAATAGTAAGTAGAGAAGCACTTTCAATGTAAATGTGTTTATTAAATTCCGTCATTTGCATATCTTGCGCGTGAGAGAACTCGAATGCATAACATCCCGGTGTAGAGGCCAAATGATTTTTTTAACCGTACTGTTATGCTGTTGTCCCCTAATAATCGAATTTTCACTTACATCATTATTTGATTAATAGTACATTTTTACCCAAGCTACGCCGTTTATACTCAATAATATTCCACAAGTCTACATGGCGTATGTTTGCCTTCTATCAAAGTTTTCGCGGCAAAAGTACGAACAGGGGAGGTAACAACACTTTTGATGTAGCTATATTATTATGTAATTTACAGACTTATGCCGGCAAAATCAATCCTATTTATAATGGTGTCCATTATCAAGTGTCAAATCTAGATTCTATTTTTATAAAAATCAAGCATGCTGAAAATTGCTTACCTTATGGAGTGTCAACTTTTTAATGTTTACTCTTTTTTTTAATTAAGACGAAGGCAAATTTTTGAACAGGGGAGGTAACAATAAAAATAAGACGTGACTTGAAGATCTAACACTACGGTGTTAATTTGTTCACAGCTACACCGTGTAAAAGAAATATTTCAATAAATAATTGCATGATTCTCCGTTTGTAAAGTACAGATACAGATAGTTGTAGAAGCTCTAGCTGCGTCTGTATGTGGTAATACAACTGGGTGGACATGGCAGGAGCCAGAGCGTTAACTAGTATAACATATATTCTGTCTTTGTTATCATGATACAGGTGCCGTATTCCAGAAACATCTTAAGTAATATTCTATCCTTAACCTTAAAGTCATATTTTTATGTAGCTTTGTATTTCATGCGTGGAGTACATTATTCTTAGTATTAATTAATAATCAGCTACATTATTAACAACCGTTGATTGAACTGTAAAGAGATTTACAAATTTATTCGGGGCGTTGAACGAATTTAACATTTTAATATTTAAACTTAAGTGACAACATGTTAAGATAAACTTAAGATGTTTGTATAATACGGCCCCAGATCTATATAATACTTGCATTATAATTACAGCTTAGAACGGGGGAAAAATGAAAACGATGGCCGGGCCACCTACCTGAGCTGTTGTAGCACGCGACACCTGCGTCCTCGTAATGTCTGCAGTTGTTGTTTCCCCAGCCATTATGCTGGCACTCGCCGAGGTTTTTCTCGGTCCCCGTGCACTGCACGTTGTCCAGGAATATCTCGCCGTCTCCCTCACCAAACGCTGCCCCGGTGAAAGACTGAAGTGACAACGAATTTACTATACTTCAGACCTTTCCAGTTTTTGCTTCTAACATTTCAAACTTCTCACAAACAATTGTTAACGGATTTATATCCATGCATCGAGCTTCGGAAAATCACAACATAGGCACAAAAATAATATCAGGGTGTATATCTGCGCACACAATATCAAAATGTGTAGGCCTACATATGGAAATGAAAATTAGACCTATAAATGTTTTCCGCTTGTTAAAGATATTGATATGTACACATTCGTTTATGTAAACAATGCTGTTCTTGAAATGTCTAATACATTATTTAATGTTACCGTATTGTGTGATTCGTTCGCACTTTTAAAGGGACTTGTTCACATGTGTTTGAATATATTTTTAATACGCCATTAAACGTTTAAACTGGAAAAAACAAAATCATCTGAAGTTAAGAGCTCAACTTTTATTACTTGAAAAGTATCCACAGCTTTCACCGATGCTCGAACCTACGACCTCCGGATTATGTGAACACTGTGAACACGTCCCTTTAAGCTAATGATTTTCTGGATTTCCGTATTACTTTCATATTGAAAGTAAATCTACCCCCCCCCCCCCCCTACACACACACAGTTTGGACTGAGCGTATATTGACGCTCTACACCAAAAGTTACCGGTATCTGGAGCTTTCATAATACTAGATTAATTTGCACAAATTATATGACTGACATATGTTGAAACGTCTATTGTTATAAGACCTGCAATTCAATCAGTGGTTGCTAATATACGTGCGAGTGTAATTTTTAATGTTCTATATCTAGCGTATTGTGATCTAGATTGTGTGTGATCAAATTTGTATTGAGAACTCTGCGATCCCATATGATCATCGTCCCCAGAAGATATTCGAGAAGGATAATGAAGTATATTGCAGAATACAGCTACGCTCCGTTCTAGAAGCGACCCAGATATGACTGAGTACATTGCAGATATAAACGCCTCATTGGAATGACTAGATAGTTGGTAATTGTTTAACAGGGGCTCAAACATGCGACCCTGATAGCTAGATTTGCATAAATCGAATACGCTCTAAATTAAAAAAAAAATCCCACATGTAACACTCAATTTGGATTACACTAACAATGGCCACCAGCTAGTATCAGGCTGGACATCAATATTTGGATCCGCCCCCCCCCCCCCCCGCACGCACACACGCACGCACACACGCATGCGCACAACACAATGCCACATCAAAAGCTAGCACACAACTACATCGCTGGGAAGAAATTGAAGCATTGAAGCAAAAATTCAAAATTCGTTAAGCAAATAAATTAGGTCAGTGCGAGTGGACATTGGCGTCATAAATTACGAAACACTACAACACCATGAGCTGCGGCCGTGATGCACTTAAAGTCCAACATGAAAAATTCAAATTAAAATAAATGTCAATTATTTCGCCATTTATCCTAGGAACTTGAGTGCGGTAAACCGTCTAGGGTTAATTAGTTACCAGTGTTGGTGTTCATTTTGAGGCTAAATTAAATGCACTTACTTTCGTTAGGTTTTCAACCCGTTAATTTATTTTATGCGTCACAACACCATAAACGTACACTGGTATAACAACTGACATAAACTGGTTGTCACCGTAAGTGGAGCGTAACAGCTCCAGTTTAAACGTTTTAACAACGTAAAAAAAAAACGAAACGCGATAAGTTATACAGTCTAATGTAATATTTGTTTCCTTATTAAACGAACATTCGAGATGTAAAGAATACGACATAAGATTTGGGAAAGTTAAAGCGTTATTTTCGGTAATCAGTTTTAATGGTAAGTCCCCTTGACGCCTGCGGTTTGATGTCAATATAATGCAACTAGTAGCAGACGCTACCTGTCCGTACCAACCGGACGTAGGCTCCCAAAACGTTACGTATGGGTTAATTACACGCGTATTACATTTATCTAGGAAACCTTGACGTACACGGTAATAAGTTTCGGTACAATAACAAATCTATTTCAACGAATACGCAAAACAAAGGCGGATATGTATTAAGAAGACAATCGTTAAGTTGCGTTAATGAATGTGAATATTAAAGACATTGAATGACGTTGTTGACAAACACAAACATATGTGAATAAGGTCTTTCCAATAAGCGAATTGAGATGTTAGTAAACATATTTCTACTTCTAATGCAACTAGAGGTTTGCATTAGTTAACACAATAAATTACAATATTTAAAGCTTCTTGAAGCATTTGCAATCACTACATAACGGAACTTCAAAAATGCGGGTATAACCGAACACTTCCTAAAAATAGTGCCCGGTTACTAGCAACGTGTAGAAACGCACAGTTCGGCAATACAAGTATCTTTAAATGTTAACAAATTAGTGTAATATAGGCTTATACATGCGTATACTATATGCGAATACTATATATTTATATTAGTGGGATATGTTGCGTTGGCTTGAATTCATGGAATAATTAACATTAAAATTTCGGATTAGAGCTGGGTTCATTTATATGAAGCTCCTAAGGAAAATCTGAACTCACATTGTACTTAAAGACGTTCGCAACAATTTCGTGCAATTTTTTTCCAACTACAGATTTTCTAAAAAATTTGCACAAACATGTGTCATTGTATCCTAAAACTAAAACAGTCTTAAAAAATCGGGGTCACCGGCCTTATTCCGGAAATATTGGGGTTTAAATACGCTACCTGTCGAGGCCCTTTTTTCAGTTTGTGTGACTAGCAATGTTGAATTATATAAAGCGTTCATTTTCAAACGAGGACGGAGATTTTAAATGCATCTTTTTTATTTCTTCGTTGGACAATACCCAAGTGCAGTTTAATGATAAAACGCCCTTTATCTATAGTTACCATTTAAAACATGACTGTTAATGGGCACTTATTGAGGTTAATTATGCATTGAATATGCCTTTAAAAACATCAATTTATAATCAAAAATTCGAATATCTTTTGTTCCAAACGACAGGCTTTATTAAAGAAATCCATATAAATGTGTCATCGTACACTGAGACTAAAAAAGTGTTAAAAAATAGGGGTCACCGGCCTTTGTCCGGAAATAATAGGTTTTGAATACGGTACCTGTCGAAGCAACTTTTTCAGTTTGGATTTTGTTATCAATGTTTTAAGTATATGTAGGAGAGCTTTTTTTCAAACAAGGTTATGGTTCTTTCAACTGATATGTTTTCACATGTCTTATTTGGCAAAATACAAGTGTATTCTGATAATAAAAAAACGATTCACTTAAATTTACTGTTAAATGAATTTGGCTGGACATTTAAGTAGGTCAAATAAATATTAATAATACCTTTTGAAACGTCATTTCTTATGCATCAACATATTTTGTTCCAAACGACAGATTTTCTTAAATGTTCGCACATACATGCACCGATGTGTACTTACATCAAAACATTAATAAAAAGAATGGGTCTCCGAATTTGTTTGGGAAATATTGGACTTTAAATAGGGTACCCGTGTAGCCTTTTTCGTGTTTACGTCAACAACGTATCAATTGCCAAAATAGAATGAAGATATTTAACTGGATTTTTCTTTTTAACTAATTTGTTTGGCAATACATTGTATACGTGTTGTTTTGATAATAATAATGCTTTATGAACTTTTAACCTTTGACTGGAACTTAATGACTTACACAGATTGATTTTTATTGATTGAAATTAGTATATTGTAACCTATAAACAATAAAGAAATAATGAAGCAAAAGGAGAAATTAACCCAATTAATTTTCATTTTGTTGCGAACGTCTTTAAGTGAAACTTTCGAATGAAAAATTCTAAGAGTATAAAATCGATATTTAAGGGGCAACCCCAGACTTCGGCGATTTGATGAATGTAAGAAATGTACTTAGGTTTTAACTAAAGAACTTCAGGAAATAAACCCCACAAACTTTTAAGGAATTTGATGATTTTTTAAGAAATGCATTTAAGTGTTTACAATTTAGTTTCAATTAACCAGATAATACTGTTTTTAATAGATCTACGAAATCAATTTTATAAGGCGCTTCCACAGATCTAGACTAGGAATTTGATGATTTTTAAATGTTTCATATGGAGTTGTACGGCTACCGGTCCAGTTCACTCACCGCTCCCCACTTGAAGCCGAGCTGCCTGCAGACAACCTGCGCCTCCTTGTCCGTCCAGAGGTCGTCGCAAACGGTCCCCCAAACGCTTCCGTTACGCGACACCTCGACGCGACCGGTCGTATTGTCGTGGCCGCCAGAGAGTCGGGCGCGGAACACTTCCACTGGAGAGAAAGAATGCTATCAATCAGTCGTGAAAACATTTTTCCGTCATAATCTGAGTGTATGCATCCATTGCAAATTCGATGCTTGCCTACGACGCAGCGTATTTTGTAACGTGACCGAATCAAACTGCAGAATGTACAAGTACGTAAGGTTAATATTAAAAAATATAGTAGTACTGCGTTCTTGTGCTATTGTATCAGGGATGTTTTATAAACATTGCAAGGGAAAACTGCCCTACCCACCTCAACGGGTTTACCAAAGCCTGTCATCCCAATCAAATAAATATACAGCAATGGTAAGCAACTGTTAAGTATCTACATAATATAAATTTGTCATTCAAAGAAAGAAAGTCAGCTGGAATGAGAAAGACTCCCATCCCTCCTGTATGCATGTTCTCTGTAACACACGCGTGTTTATTTTGTAATTTGACAAACGATCGTATACAAAACGCAAATATAGCAGTTAGTGTCTAAAAACTGATATCTATGATCAATGAATTTATCCTGATAATCTTTTAAAGGGTGTCATAGACGGCAGATCTATACACATTTAGATAATTAAATTGTAAGAATATATTATTGAAACATTGCTTAAAACAGCAGGTTTCTTACAAAAATCAGTTGTAATCACTCATTTTAGTTAATTAAACGGATGTATACCCGTGGATACATATTAAGTACGAATACTGGTAGCAGTCACACCAATCAATTTCATATAATATAGTAACTCTATAAAACTTCCTAAAAATAGTGCCCGGTTACAGTCGTTATCAAGAATAAACACAATACCATATAATGTGTTATATTCTTTCCTGGTCAAGTGCACTAATTTTATACGGTTCTTCCACGCCGAAGCTGCGTTATGTGACGGCCCGGGGTGTGTCCGAGTGGGGTCTGATATTGAAACCCGACGCGAGTGTGCCAACCGAAGTCTCTGTACAGTGTGTGAAGAGAATTTTTATCGAGTACACCTGGATTCTCTCCTATATGGCCATCGCCCCAAGAAGACTTGTTCGTTGTATTACGGGGGATAATGCAAGACACAGGGGACGTCCCGTTCCAGGGGCGACATTGAGTCTTTTAGTGCACCTCAATTTAACGTCCATTGCAAAAGACGAGTTAGTAGTTTAGGGTGTAGCGGGGCTCGACCCTGTTACCCCATGGGTTGTGAAGCCAGTGCGTTACCACTAGACCACGGATCCACTACATCTGCGTAGATCGTTTGCGCTTTTTAGATATATTCGTACGTAGTGGATAAAGTGGCTACTAGGTCATGTCCGTGTGGTTTGTGTACGTCACGTGCGGTCGGTTCGTGTACACAGCCATCGTTAATTGATATGTCATCATGTCTGCTGTTATTGTGAATAAATATACGTGACTGGCATCGTGTGGTAGCGTAGTATACCTTGGTATACATATAGTGTGTATCTGTATGTATCTATGCTGAAAAGTATTGTAAAGTTTCCTAAACTTTGATCTAGTGATTGAACTTACTTTCAACGTTATTCTAAGCCATATCCAATAAGTTCCTCATGTTCTACTATTTTGAATTAAATTTCCCATGTGAAAATCAATATTTTATATTCGAAATAATAGCATCTGTTGACTATTTACCACAATAAAACAATTAAATACAATTAAGTTTAAATGAAACATACAGAGGAATAAAGAATTTTATAATTTTTTTAAGAAATTTATTGTAGATGGGTCCGGCCGCTTGGTCAATTATTGCTGCTGCAAGTTTCAACATGAATACACATGTAGGTAATATTTATAAGCTGTTACAATATTTCAAAATGAATATTGAATTAAAAAGAACGATGATGAAAATGCTAGTATTATTAACGTGTGCACGTGCGGTTTTAAATATTGCCTGAATGATTAATCATTAGCAACGTATACGTGCATAATGCCGATAAGAAGCTTTCTACTAAAGAAACCACGAGGCGATTGAAATCCGGGACGCAGTTATACAAAACACATTCTACATTAATCATGTCCAATTAGAATACAAATTATGTGTGAGCGAGGTGTATGACGTTATGAGATGATCGAATATTACAAATCGTCCACATAAATTATTTATAAATGTGACTGCAATATTTTCTCATGCATGAGCATTATTGCGTTGTTTGATTTTGTGTTTTGTTAACATTAGTTGCATCGCATGTGCACCTGCAATTTGTTGGTAGTTACAATAGTTCAGTGGTTCTGTGACGTCTTTAAAACAATTTATAATTGTTTTTCGTGGATTTCGAATGTTTTGCGCAACAAATGTACTAGAAACTAAAACGGAAAACCCGGAGGCATCGTTGCGTTATGATGACATATTCAAAACTAGCAGAGCACTAAAAAGAAATAAAATGTGCGATACTTTGTTCGCAGCGTCGCGCGCACATTACACAATGTTAAAAGCTTTTTGACAGATTTAATATATTTATATGGATACAATCATTTGCAGTTCGACCAGTTTTCGAAACCAGAGTACATATATTGTTTCAGTCTGTTGCTATTAATATACTCCATATGCTGGATTTGACGACATCACGATAGTATTCACGTCGCCAATCACATTGGCATTGTCGCATTAAAACTTTATTGTAATTGTTACTCAAGTTCTATGTTGTTCCCTAAGCTCAGTGGAAAGCGCTGGCAGTCTTAAAGGGACCTATTCATAGATTTGATCCCGACTATCGTAGGTTCGATTTCCGGCGAAGGCCAATTTTTTAAATATAAATTTTTCTTTACATAATATTTTTTATTTTTTTTTGTAAGTCCAGATTCTGTATTTGTTGCAGTTAAGATATTTAAATGGCATTAAAAAAATACAAACATATGTGAACAAGTCCCTTTAAAGGAACTTATTCATGGTTGTTGTACACGGCCCACCACTCATGTATTCCTTAAACTACCTAATAAATAAAAGTAAATACACGTGTACCCTTTTAAGCAGTTGGAACACATATCATACCATAATTTCTTAATATTGTTTAACGCCACAATGACATCTTAATTGTAAGGAGTCGACGTGGTGTAATGGATAGCGATCGGGAGGTCGTGAATTCGATCTCTAATTGGGAGCATTGGAATGATCTTTCTAAAAATACACCAAGTACTGGTTCTACCCAGGAAACGGACTCGAACGTGTCTCAGTAAGCCACAGGCTTTCGACACATTCGAGCTAAAATAAATAGGTTTTAATTGAATGATAACTTACAGCCTTTAATCCACGTAGATACTGCCCATAAATCTCCTGTCTATATTAGACGAGGTTTCACAACACGGCAGACAGGACACTGTCTTAAGTTAAAATTTAATACAGTTCTTGTCATTGACATTTACTTCATCATTCGGGGACGAATGCCATAAATCATGCAAAATATTGCGCACAAATGATAATATAAACGTCATCTGAATTACTTATTTAATTCATTTAAATAAAACTATATGGCTTAATATAATTATTGTTAGTTCTCCACTCTCAAGAACGCCCGAAAAAATTGGCCTAAACCCAACATATGTTTTGAATATTAAAGCAAAAAAATAAGTTTTTTTTTTATTTAAGTGTATAAAACGTTGAGTGAACCTCACCAAGGCTCGTCCGACAACAGCACGAATATTTCCGTGTAGATCGTACCCCCCCCCCCCCCAAAAAAAAAGAAAAAATAAATTAATAGTTTCGAGTACAAACATATTTTACAAACAATAAAAGAGTGAAACTTGTCTCCGATTTATTTCTGTGGTAGTTGAAAATATTTCCACAATGTGATTACTGTGAAATCAAGTACACATCTATAATTGCTTATCTTTAGGCACGATAAATATATGCATTGCCAAATTTTTAAATGCTAAACATTGTAGTATATTTAGCTTTATTGGCATTTCTTTATCGTTTGTCGTTATGCACATATACGCAATAAAACTTTAATTGAGGCGCGTCGTGGGAAAACCGGTCTTAATGCATGTGCGTAAAGTGTCGTCCCGGATTAGCCTGTGCAGTCAGCACAGGCTAATTCGGGACGGCACTTTCCGCTTTTATGGTATTTTCTGTTTCGATGATGTGTCTTCTAACCATAAATCAACTGTAGGCGGAAAGTGTCGTCCCGGATTAGCCTGTGCGGACTCAATCCAGGATGACACTTTACGCACATGCATTAAGTCCGGTTTTCCCACGACGCTCCAAAATTTATTTATGCCGACATTTGTTGCTAGATACGACGCATTATCTGCACTTCTTAGCTTTATGACTAAACGTTTGGTATTAACGGCGGTACAAGAATGAGGATATATATCTTTTATTGTGCGATTAAATTTGGGTGTGGATTGTTGAGAAATGGTAAAAGTACAAACATCAACTAATTAATGCACCTATCAATATTTTCCCAGAGGGTGGGGGCGGCGGGCTGACCCAGGGGAATTTGAATAATTTTATTTTGTGGGGACTAATTCCCCACCTTAAAGCCAAACATTTTTGTCTAAATACCCTCATTGGGAGATGCTTTAGGTGTATCAAATGGCCCGGAGCAAATAGTACCGGGATCTAAACTCCGACCAAAGTCTATTTCCCCGGTAGCCGGAATAATTTGATGTGTCAAATTCCCGCGTGTCGGGAATCACTTTCAGTCTAAAGTCCCGTATATGCCCGCCGCTCCCCCTCGAGGGAAAATATTGATAGGTGCATTATTTTTACTCAATAGTTCTCATATTGGGGAACAATATTTTCGCCACAATCATGTTCCAACATATTTGATGTCGTGTCATCACCGCCAAAATAAAGTCAAGCAACCATAATTAAGATCTCTATCTTTGACAGGTTGTTTATTAACGCTGACTAAGGCAGGTACACGTTACCGAGCTGTCCGGGTGACGTGTTTTACCCAGAACGTCGGTAGGTACGTTGACCACCACACGACGTTGAGTGACAGCTACCATATACACATAATGCGACAAGAACCATGTTGTTTTTGACACAATCGTACAAAATCTATGACAGTTTAACGACCGGCAACATCTTAGAATAAGCTGCTTATTATCAATTACTGCGTTGCGTAACAACTCCTCATTAATATCAAACGTACCAACGTGGTGACAGGCAACTTGCCCGCATGCATACTTGGCAATGTTGAACATGCAAGTGTAAAGTATACGATATCTGAGGCGTGTCGTGGGAAAATCGGACTTAATGCGTGTGCTTAAAGTGTCCGTCGACCCGGATTGGGACGACACTTTCCGCCTACAGCGGATTTATGTTAAGAAGAGACTTCCTTGAAACAGAAAATAAAATAAAAGCGAAAAATGTCGTCCTGGATTAGCCTGTGCGGACTGCACAGGCAAATCCGGGGACGACACTTTACGCACATGCATTAAGCCCGGTTTTCCCACGACACGCCTCATTTATATTTTTCTTTGGATGAGAGGGTCCACAGTAAAATTTTGAATTACATTCAAATTACCATAAATAACCAAATACAACAGTAATAATTAAGAGTATCTATATGGATACGTTTAGCTACACATCGAAACTATTTCAAACGTATTGTGTTCAGATCCTTATATAAGAATTTCTTTAAACTTTCTCACAAGCAAGGTATACCTGTACTCATACAATTTTATTTAGGAAAGTTCGGTGCCCTGTATTCAAACATTTCTTTGTCAAACTGGTATACATGTAGCCTACTCGTTCACACATGCATTGCTATCATCTGTAATAATATACTTGAAAACGAAAAATAAAAGGTAAGAAATATTAGACTGTAAGTAATGCAAAATGTACTAAAAGATACGTACACCAACACCTAAAAACCCGCATAACCTTACCATCGCTAGAGGCCACTGTTGATATACAGCCCAGGAAAACAGTCAGTCCTACGGCTAACGATGTGAAACGAAACAAGGATTTCCTATATTCCATAGTTGCTCCTGTATGGACTTGAGTTACGAATCAAGTACAGATAGCGACACTACACGCGCATCTGTATAGAAACCACGATTGGTCTGGCGTATACGCAATGAGGCGAAGAAGTCAACGTGAACATAGGCTTTTTTGCAAGATGTATGTTTCTTCCACTTTTCGCGTACGTCATTTACATGAAATTCTCAAGATTAATCCGCACATTCACTGAACACAGTAACGCTTTTAATGTTTTAAACGTTTAACGTGAAACCACAACGTGCTCAAGGCGTCACCAACGGCAACGTTATCCTCCAGAACGTTGGATCTACTCTGAATAATCGTGAGTAAACGAAAACGCTAGCCAAACAATGTGTCAACGTCGACGCAACGGTACACAACGTGCAATGTTTGGTGAGAGCACTAAACGTCAACAGCGCTGTGTTTTACGTATGGCAAGCGTTCCGTTTTATAATTCAGAAGATGTAGCAAACTCAGTGAACCGTGGACAAATGAATTTGCAAGTGTGCTTACGACCGTTTGGAATACTTCATTATTGTTTATGCATCATAGATAAGACTGTCTTGTCGCTATGTTTAAAGGAACGCTTGTTTTGTGATTCAACCTTAGTAAGTAGAATAGATCTACTTGAGTGTCAAAAGTAAATGTATGCGATATTGCTGTATGTATGTTACCTTCAAATGCACAAAGGGATTTTATTACAATTTTTCTGCGTTTATAATTATGCCATGCTAATTAATGTTCAGTTTGAACCCTAACCACGTGTCGTCGTTAACGTTTGATTTTAAATTAACAAATATACCTCAAACACGCTGTTGACAGTGTCGGTCAGAGCCAGTTTGTGTGGTGGATTTTTTTTTAAATTGTATTTTGGATTTCTTGAAAAGAGATTTGCACGTTTTGTTGTTTTACAGTAATGAATACCTTCACGTGACGTTGATGAATAATATGTAATATGCAAAGTTATGGATACTTTCTAAATTAATATCTTTATATCGGTTAACAGCGGTGTGCAATTGATATATTCATAGTAATGCTTATGTAGTGTCTTCATGGAATATAAGTAAATGCAATGATCTTTTGAATATGAAAACTTTAACTTGACGGGGCATATCTGCGGTATATCAGATAAATATAGACACATATTAAAACACAATAATTTCCTATGTTTTGTCGAATATATATTTCCAGAAGCAACAATATATTAATGGCATCATTAAGAAAAATCAAGGCTAAAATACTGTTTTTGGGACACACGGTTCCAGAAGAATTCAACTGGACGCCTTTATCAACATAATCGCGGTGGCGTAGTGGATATAGCGATCGGGAGGTCCCGGGTTCGAACCTTACTGGGAGCGTTCTCAAGATCTCCCCCAAAGACACCAAGTACTGGTTCTACCCAGGAAACGGACTCGAGAGTGTCTCTATAAGCCTTCGGCTTTCGATGCAATCGAGCTAAAATAAATAGGTTTAAACTTAAACATAATCGCTCACTTCAATGAAAACTTCCCAACGCTATTCAATGTTTACAAATGACGCGAATGCGCGTAACTGTACATTATGTTAACTCGTATTTCATATTTATTTTACTACTACTACTATTTTTCCCTCGTACGCGAAGGTGTCGTTGATGACCATTGTATATACAATAAAATAATACACATTTGGCAACTGTTTATAGAAGCCAATATTTCACATTTAACAATTAATTAATTCTTTGTAATGAACTTTATTTTATCTGTTTCCGGAACGTACCCACTGATCTTTGAACTGTAACAAATAACCCATAGATAGTGTCTCATGATGGTGAACATTTCTGCCAAACAATTAAAAAATCCATCTACAAATGATAGCGTTATTGACTGGACACGAAAAACAGGTCCAATTTTTTAATTTTTTACATTTGACCTCTAAGTGTGACCTTGACCTTGGAGGTACGGACCTGCGTCTTGCGCGCGACACATCGTCTCGTGATGGTGAACATTTATGCCAATTTATTTCAAAATCCAGAGTTATAGAGCGTACACGGAATGAATAGGACGGTCCCGGAAGGATGGACATAATGACGGACGAACGGAAGGACACGCGCAAACCTATAGTCCCCAACCAATTTTACAGGTAGTGGACTAATAAAAGAGATAACTAATTCAATTCAAATACCATTTAAATACTCACTGTCTGGATCTTAACAAATGTAGCAGAATTGCTAGAATCATAATTATTATACAGTTAATATTAGCCAAATAACCTGCACCAGTTCACCGCACCCAGTTTTCACCCACGTTTTCTTCTTCTTTTTTTCTTGGAAAAAACACATCATCATGCATTGTCCAGGTACATGTTCATATCATGTCTTTGCTTATTTTAATGCATACATTTTGCATAATATATTAAAAATGATCAGTTGAGAAATAAAATAAGTGATTATATTTGTACACACTCACATTCATGCGATCTTGTACATATTACACAAGTATTGAATCAGACATACCATTTGTGTGTTTTTTTTCCCTGTTATCTCCACCAATTAGATTTTTCTAGACCTTTAACATTTTGTCAGCCATATATATATAGTATGTAGATCTCAAAACAGTGGTATTTATTTCTGTTGCAATCAGTTGGAGGTTATGGGTCTTTTTAGCATAGATTGACTGGGCTACTAAATTTGAGGCGTATCGTGGGAAAGTCGGGCTTAATGCATGTGCGTAAAGTGTCGTGCCGGATCAGCCTGTGCAGTCCGCACAAGTTAATCCGGGACGGCACTTTCCGCTTTAATGCACGTATTTTCTCTTTCAAGCAAGTCTCCTCTAAACATAAATCCACGGTAGGAAAGTGGTTTGACTGGTTACGTAAATATCTTCCGGAGTGACTTCTCAAATGGAGGGCAGAAATCCTTTAATTTGACAAAGTAAAATCGTAAAGTCTTAGGTAATACATCTAAGTATGGTTCATCTTCATGGGAAGTTTTAAATATGCTGTACATGTCTAAAACCGAACTGCTATTCATATTCCCGTATCATGTTTGCTTAAATGTGTCAATAATTCTACATTTTAATTTACTTACAAAAGTATGGTGGCATAGAACGCCTTACGATAACTACTTAAGGTTCGCGAAAACGTTCGTGTTAACTATTTATGGTTCGCAAAAACTTTCGTGTTAACTACTTAGCGTTAGCGAAAATATATGTGTTACCACTTATCTATTACGATATTTATATAGACATTAAGTTAGCTTTTGCAAATATATTTCTGCTATATATTTTATTTTTATACTAAATGGCCGAAAATTGCCCAGAACTGACATAAGATACATTTTCTTGGGGTTGCGAAGTTTTCCGCAGCATCTTACTAACGGGAATTTTATCACGATAATTATTTGACAACGCAAATGTTAACACGTTAATATTCCTGGTACCACTTAATTATCACAAATGTATTCACAAACTAATTCGTGTTAACTTATGAGAATATTATCACGATAAGTATCTGACAACACAAATCTTAACACGTTAATATTCCTGTTACCACCTAAAATGTGCCCAAGGTCTTCCGCAGTATCTTGCTGACGCGAATTTTATCATGATAATTATCTTGCAACTCAAATCTTAATAAGTTTATATTCCCGATACCACTTAATTTGTGCCCGAGGTCTTCCAAAATATCTTACTAACACGAATGTTATCGTGATAGTTGTCTGACAACGCAAATCTTAACACGTTAATATTCCTGATACCACTTTATTATCACGTTACCAATTCGTGTTATCTTACGCGAAAATTATCACGATAATTATCTGACAACACAATCTTAACACGTTAATATAACTGTTACCACTTAAAATGTGCCCAAGGTCTTGCGCAGTATCTTGCTAACGCGAAAATTATCATGATATTTGTCTTGAAACGCAAATCTTAACAAGTTAATATTCCCGATACCACATAAGTTTTTATTTACTGAAATTCTGATGTCAGTTTTGGACACATGCAGGTCTGTTTTCCGTTAAGCAGAAAAATATCTTACGAAGAAAAAAAAATCGCAACGCTATCAAGATATAAGATAAATTACACGAGACTTAAGTGGTAACACGAACATTTTCGCGAACCTTAAGTAGTTATCGTAAGGCAGTTTTATGCCACCATACGAAAGCATTATTATGCACTATATTAGCATTTTTGAAATACATAAAAAAAATCCGTACATGTTTAGCAAATCTTAACACTTTATTGAAATCCAGTTTTATAGCCTTTATTACAGTAACTCAACGCTTGGTATTATACCGTTGTTTATAATAATATGTTTAGTGTTTATAATTTTAAGCCAATACTTTATAGTATGAAAAAGTGCGAAATTATTAACCTGTCACTCTTTAATCTTCGTGACAAACCGTAAGTGTGTTCGGTTGTTTGCGTTGTTTTGGACGAGTTTCTGTTATTGGAATTTATGTTGATATAGATTTACATACGGATTAGCGAGAGTGGTATTAAATGGTGAGTGGTATAAGTGCTAGCGCCGCACGCCATCGGACCGAGTTCTGATCCTTCTAACAGCGAACTTTTGTAAAGTGTTATGTGTTATACTTAACTTATGCAGATCATGAGATATTATTTTTTTTTAAATGTATCATCATTACTTTTAATTATGTTTATTTGATTTAATTAATATTTGTTTATTTTGTTTTTGTATTATTCATACAGAAGTCATGATACATGTAACGTATCGGTTTCGTTTGATAATTATAATCATAATATGTAAAATGCTCTTGTTTATAAAATGTCGACGCCGGGACACGAACTCCAAACTTCGCATCGCAAGCGCGACATCTGTTCCACTATACCATTCAAGTTTACGATATATCAACCTGTACGATATGAATTTAGATTGTAGAATAATTGGCTATGATACGTTCAATACTTGTCGCTGTATCTATAAATAAAAGCCGATTGCATACGAAATATTCATGAGTGTCAGGTTAATAATTTCGCACTATACAAACATTATCTATTAACATATAAAGGATATCTGCCCAACTGGCCATATATAGTAGCATTACACGTAAAATAACTATTTATTTTAACGTTTAACAACCGTTTGCACAATTTCAAATGGATACGTTCAATCTCTTTTGATCTATTAAAACCCCATATTTCCGAGCCATAACCGAATATGGAACCGACACAGGAGTCAAACAATTGACAAAATAATTTAGGTTTTAAATCATATTCCTTACATTTATAAAGTACGGTATTCATAGCTTTAGGGCTTTTCCAACCAAATGTTCTCGATTTGATATATAACCCCCAGTACAATTTATTACAGTGCCGAGATAGTTAAAATTATCAGCGACTTCTATAGGGTGTCCAATAGGGAATCATTTGTTGGAATGAAGTTCAATTACCCACTTTTAAACTTACTTGATAATATGGCTTCTTATTCAAAAGTATACGACATCATAATAAAAATTAAGTTGTAAGTAAGGAACACACATTTTTTTCAAGCTAATTATCTGTTGTCGTTTCATGTGAGTGTAGTCAGGCAAAATATCGCGTTTTATATTTATAATGGGAATACGCTTCGTTGGATATAGAATAAGGTAATGTTAGTGGATTCATTGTTTATACTATGGCCAACGTTAGTGATCGTGATTGTGAATCCTTTTCGGAAATATTAAATAGATCTGAAGAAATGGAAAATGAAGATTTGTTCTGTAGTGCACGGGAAAACATGGCGGCTCCAAGTGTAAACACAGATATGCAGACAGGGGAAAAGGCAGGGGAAAAGTGGGTATCTGTTGAACACAAGCGAAAACGTGCGAGACAAAATACAGGCAGTGTTGAAATGGAAATGGAAAGCTATGAAGTTCTAGACGTAAATGCTAAGTTAAATGTGTTGTTCGGCAAAATGCAAGCCATTGAACGCAGCCAATTATTGTCATCAACTTCGCATAAACAGTTTGAGGAGACCAAGGTACGTGTTAGCCAACATGATCACAAAATCAAATGCCTAGAGTACAAGCTTCTTAACTTCGAAACTCAAAGCAAAAGCACAAACTTATTAATGTATGGCCTTGTTGAATCGAGAGAGTCTGTCGTAATTGATGATGCTTGTGAGTTTTTGAGTGCAAAACTTGACCTAGATGTGGACAATTTGTGTATTGAAAGTGCGTGTAGACTGGGTCCCTCCTCTCGGTATCCCAACGCAGTTCAAAAACGACCGATACTAGTAACATTCCGGTATAAATCTGATGTTGAACTTGCAATGCGCAACGCTAGACGTTTGGCAGGAAGCCGATACGCAATAGACAGGGACTATCCTGATGACATAAGAGCCGCTAGGAAGCGATGCTGGCCGGAGTACAAAAAGTGCAGGGAGAATAGAAACAACAGGGTGCAGTTAAGATTCCCAGCTGCGCTGTACGTCAACGATAGATTAATTCGTGACGAATTCGCGGACTGGCATGACATTTTGTATCCTCTGCAAACAAGTCGGGGCCCAAATAGACTGCGATCTGATTCTCGAGCTGCGACCAACACATATATGCAGCGAGATAGTACTGGACCACAGTCTGCAAGTCAGCCCGCATGGATTGAGCCTAGCACTGCAAAGCAAACGATTACCTCAGTAGTACACCCTCCTCAACATTACGCAGCGGCAGTAGGAGCCGCTACCATACAAACCATGTCTCAATCTAGAGTCCGTGTCAGCGATGTACCGTCTCTGGGTGCCAGTCAACATTACGCAGCGGCAGTAGGAGCCGCTACCACACAAACCATGTCTCAACCCAGCGTCCGTGTCAGCGATGTACCGTCTCTGGGTGCCAGTCTAACACAACGTAACTTGGACAGTGATGTGTTTACACCCACGCAGTCGGATGTGTTTACACCTCCGCAGTCCGTAAGCGCGCAAAACTTCCCAAAACCCCGTGGTAGGCAAACCGTGAAATCTACGCCCGCTACCAGCACGAAGAAATCAAGATCTGCTAGCGCACGAGGTCCACGAAAACCAGGGAAAAATCCACCCAATACCGCGCAGCCCACAGCGGTACCCGCGCATAACACCAACATATAGGACATCTATAGCAGCGAATGTGCAGATTCTACTGACCTGAAATTTGCGCTTCTTAATATTCAAGGTTTGATAACAAAATGTAATAATAAGCTTGATTCACCGGAAGTAACTTTGTTGTTTAAATCTCATGATGTCGTTTGTTTTACTGAAACATGGGGCTGTGAAAAATTTTGCTATGATGTAGATAATTTTGAGTGTTATTGCCTAAATAGAAAGCAATTACCTAGGGCAAAAAGGAGTTCAGGGGGATTATTGATTTACGTCAGGAAAAAATTTGTAACTGACAATATGTTTGTTTTATCTCACAATGATTCGCATCTTTGGATTAGAATCGATAAGAGCGTCACTAATCGGGTTAGAGATTTATTTGTATGTTTATGCTATATTGTTCCAAGTAATTCTAGCAGAGCTAATGTTGTTGAAAATAATATTTTTGATGTGATTGAAGAAAATATAATAACAATTAAGGATAAATATGGTGATGAAAACTGTTCCTTTATGTTATTAGGGGATTTAAATTCACGTGTTGGTAGGTTAAGTGACTACGTCGAAAACGATAGTCTAAATTTGCAAAATCAGGATTTTTTACCTGACGATTATATTATGGACACTGTTTTACATAGGAATTCGCAAGATGTATCTGTTAATCAGAATGGACGTTTGTTGATAGATTTTTTGATTCAAACTGGTCTAAGGATTGCAAATGGTCGCGTATGCGAAGATAAGGCTTTAGGCGCTTTTACCTTTGTTGGCAGTAACGGTTCAAGCATTGTGGATTACTGCATTGTTGAAGAGCAACTATTGCTTGAATTTTTACACTTTAAAGTAAATTGTCCCAATATTTTGTCTGACCATTGTGTGATTGAATTCGGCATTAAATGCAATTTACAAATTAATAATTATAACAGTTGTTTGAATATTGAAGAAAACACATGTACCAATAAAGTTAATTATTCGTTTAAATGGGACGGTGAAAAGAAAGATTTGTTTACTGAAGCGTTGACTAATCCCGAAATAGAAATGCGCCTTCGGCATATTATAGAAAATTTAGAAAGTGCATGTTCTAATGGTGATATTGACGACTCATTAAATAATTTTCTCTCATGTATTGATAATGTTTGTAAACAGTTATTTGCACGAAAACCTGTTCAAAAACATGATGATTCTATTTATAAACATGACCCTTTATACAGTACCACTTGTTTTCAGGATAGGAAAAACTTTTATAAAAGCTTGAACAAGTACAGAAAAGATAATTCACACGTGAATAAATGCGAAATGATAAACGCTAGAAGTATATATAAAGCTAGTGTTAGAACTTTTAATTTTAAAAGGATGAATGAAAACACAATTAAACTTAACAAAGCTAAATATAAAAATGCAAAGGAATACTGGAAACTATTGAAAGAGGGTACTACGCATAATAGTCCTAAAGGTATTAGCTTAGATACATTTACTAAATACTTTCAGGCAATTAACGATCCGGATGATAAGTTTTTTCAAGTTGATGATGATGTCATGCTTTTTAACAATACTGTGTTAAACTCTGAATTAAATAGCATGTTTGAAGATTTGGATATTCCATTTACTAAGGAAGAAGTAATGAAATACATCTCAAATCTTAAAGCTGGGAAAAGTCCCGGACCAGATAGAATTTTAAACAAATTCTTGATCTACGGCAAAACTGAGCTCACACCTTTTTTAGTAACACTTTTTAATAAAATCCTGAACCTTGGATATTTTCCAGATAAGTGGACGGAAGGTTATATTGTACCAATTCATAAAAAGGGGAGCCTGAGTGACCCAAACAATTTCAGAGGTATTACTCTGTTAAGTGTAATTGGTAAACTTTTTACTACTATAATAAATGCTAGATTGTCAGAATGGGCTGAAACGTATCACATTTTATTAGAAGCACAGGCAGGATTTAGGGCCAAAATGGGTACTACAGATAATATATTTGCTCTACATGGTTTAATAACTCATTTCATTAATCAAAATGAACAGTTATATTGCTTATTCGTAGACTTTACGAAAGCTTTTGATTATATTGTCAGGGAAAACCTTTGGTTGAAAATATACAAACTTGGTATCCGTGGTAGACTTTTTTCGGTTATAAAATCTATGTATTCTCACCTGTACACTAGAGTAAGACTTCATAGTAATATGGGACCCGCTTTTGAAAGTTATTTAGGTCTCAGGCAAGGTGAATGTCTATCACCGATACTGTTTTCTCTTTATATAAACGACTTAGAAGATACATTGTTCCTTAAAGGGGCAAAAAGGGTTGATATAGGAGCGCTGAAATTTTTCCTACTTTTGTACGCAGATGATATTGTCATATTTGCGAACTCCGCCGTTGAATTACAGAATAGCCTAAATATACTGAGCGAATATTGTAAACAGTGGAAGTTAATAGTTAATAAAACTAAAACTAAGGTAATGATTGTCAGGAAAGGTGGTAGAATATCACAAAATTTAGAATTTTTATACGATGGTACGAACATCGAAATTGTAAACAATTTTACATATTTAGGGATTGTTTTTACTACAGGGGGGTCATTTACACATGCAACGAAAACTCTAGCCGGTCAAGCACAAAAAGCGTTATTTAAATTAAGAAAATATATGAACAAATTCGTTAATATTAATCCCGGACACAAAATCGAACTTTTTGATAAATTAATTATGCCTATTTTACTTTATGGCTCAGAAATATGGGGCTCGAAAAAACGAATTTATATAGAACATACACAATTCTTAAAATATACCTTATGTGTGAAAACTAGTACACAAAAAACGATTTCATGTTATCTGAAACGGGCCGATTTGATGTGTTAACATTAAGTACATTAAACATGATTAAATATTGGTATAAAGTAATAAGCGCACCAGATCATAAATACATTAGTGTTATTTACAAGTTAATGCTAAATGATTTAGAATTAAATCCGTTAAAACATAACTGGGCAAAACAAGTTAAAGCGATATTGAGCTCCCTAGGTTTCTACCATGTTTGGTTATCACAAGGGGTTGGTGACTTTCAAATTTTTATTGTTCTTCTAAAACAAAGGATTTCTGATAACTTCAAACAGTATATTAATGGCAGACTTAATGATTCACCAAGAGCGTTATTTTATAATAGTATATTTCAGTTTGAATGTCAGTTTTACCTTTCTAATGTCAATATCGAAAAATACAGAATAGTTCTGAGTAAGCTAAGGTTATCATCTCACAGACTTAACATAGAAACTGGCAGATGGAATAAAACAGAAAGAGCTAATAGAACTTGCCCAAATTGTAACGTCTTAGAAGACGAATTCCACTTTCTTTTTGAATGTAATATTTACTCTAATCTCAGACATAGGTATATGCCACTATACTATCATTGCCACCCAAGTATGTTTAAATGTGTTGAATTATTTTCTTCCAAAAATGTTAATGTTATTAAAAATTTGGCTGTTTATGTCTATAGAGCTTTTCAAAAGAGAAATATGCTTATATTGGAATATTAATAATAATGTATAGATATTGACTGTTTTATGCTATGATAACAATTTGCTGATGCTCATGGGTCATTTTGACCTAATGCATTGCGTGCATGTATGTTATATTTGATTGAATAAAGTCTTCTTCTTCTTCTATCTAATGCAAACGGAATTATATACATGCCAGTTAACAGGTCAGTCTGCAACGAGCCATGAAGAATAACGGATGAAGCGTGGTAGTTAGAAGCATCGATTGTAAGTGATTCGTAGCCTACTGAATTAAAAGTAGGTCATACAATGCGTGGTCTCGATTTTCTATATTACAGTTCAAAATTAATACATGGCAAACCTTTTTTGTCAAAATATTTAGAATAAGAATCGGTAAAAAGAAATAACACTTTCGCAACGAGTAAAAAATAACCGATGTATCGCATTAATTTTGTGCTCTATTTCCAGGACACTCAGGTGAATATATCGGATACATAGAGGTAAATAGAGAAAATAGGTGTGTCATTAGTTTGCCGAAACAGTGTTAATAAAAAAGACTTTTTTTCAGAAATTGTAATTGCAATAAATCACACGATATACACATTCTAATACCCGAGACATCCATTATTTTAAATAATTAAAAGGTAAGACAACATGCGCGAATTTTTGCTGTTTTGAAGAAGGACCCTTTCTGGTTTCGATTTTACTGACTTGCAGACCGAACAGAATAGAAATAGGTTTACGCGATACCTGTTTTAGAAATTACCATCTCAAAAGACCGTTGGCTTCCGCCAACAGTCTAAAAACATTATTTTTTAGTGCAGGTGACCACGTGATGGTCACATTTAGTCATCCTTAATGGCGGCGCCCGTATAAAACAACGTATTGTGCTGTTTTATCATTTCTTTTCAATATATGCAAATTTCTGCACTGACAACTTTCCAGCCAAAATGCTATGAAATACCCTGATATAGGTTTCGGCTGTATGTTTTAAGTTTTGATTAAGTTTATGCATATTTCTCATGCCGATGACCTCCTTTCCTCAAAACAACGGTCACATTGCATCCAGACCAGAAAAAATAATTTCATTTAATACCACATACTCACTGCTGAAACAATTAACAATATCTATATTTCACGTATAGTATCGTAACTGCAAACTGTTAAGACCTTTTAAAGCAATATTAAATATTATACAGGAAAGAATCAGTAATGATCACATTGGGTTACACAATTTTGATGGTCACATTGGGTTTCAGAATGATCGAAACTTACTATCCCTGGGTAAAATGCAACAAATTCGGTAGTCCTCAAATGATATTTAATTTACAACAGTGTACACTAAAGGATGTTATCAATGTTGTGATAAAATACGTTATAAACGTTTATTGCATGTCGGTAAAGTACAATTACGTTTGCCGGTATTTAATCCCAAAACATTATATTTTGTAATTTATATTTGTTTCAGGCGACAATAAGCAAGAAAAGGAAAGAGTCACCAATATAGAAATATAGCCTGCGTCCGCAGCAAAGATGCATCCAAATAAATCGACTATCCACAAATCCATAAAAAACACAGAGTACTGACCATGTTTCAATAGACATATAAATGCTGTACTGAAGAGGTCTTATGGCGTAAGATGGGAACATGCAAGAACGAGCTATAGTAAGAACAAAAAGCATGGGATTGAAAGAACAATGAACACGGAAATGCATATATTTAGAATAAGGTTGTCCACCTGACTGTGTAATTCATCACGTGTTTTTAATGACATTATCATTGCATAGTTGATGCACTAGCCGTTTCCCTGAAAGACTGTGGTTCTTACTTGTTCTAGAACAAAATATAGATACTATTTTCTGTTCAACTTATTACTTTCAGTGCTGCTTATCGTAATTTTAGACGTGTCAACTAATACAAAATTGTGTACTGTACCAAAACGAACGGGTACAATCATACTGTATATGAATATAGTATAGTGTTTTGTATTTGCACCTTTAAACATAATGTTAATATGCTATTTTGTAATGAACTGGACTGTTTATTAGAAACCATTTTATATCTTTTTTCAAAAACTGAACAATACTGATGTAAAAAATGTATGTTGACAAACGTTATGGATTAGTCATGTTAGGCATGGCATATGGAAATTGCAGACGCATTATGTAGTAAATTTCATGTGTCTCGTATACAGTCATCATTTAATACATTGTGTATTCATGTACACACTATGTTTGGCATTATACCTAGGATTATGAATGTGTACGCATAGTAGTGCTAGTATTTATTCGATACAAGATGACACACTCTGCATAGTCTTTATATTTATTTTCCCAATTGGTAAATTGCAGATAATTAACGTGCATTTCTAAAATGCAGAAGCAGTGTATACTAATATACAATATTTAAATACATTATACATAATGAGGAAGACGTTCAAATTCAGCAGCATAAATTTAAACATGTACATTCAATAATTCGCAGAATAAAAGAAATAATATCTCTCACATAATCACAGATAATCTTTAATCTTATCACACACAAATGTTCCAATGGTTGTTTGCAGGTTTATTATAGACAACTGGAATACTGGTATTTTTTGTCGCAATGGTACACATGTAACCTTTTCCACCTCGTGTATGCAACTCAAATGATCTTGTCAACTTCCATTTTTAATTTGAATTCCGGTCTGCTGCTGGAACATGTGTGTATCTTGGATTCGTGCTGTTGGCAAAATGGCTAGTGTTGAAAACCTCTTGGAACACATTGTTCTTGTGCCCGTTTGCCTGGTATAATCATAATAATTAATATTACTGACAAGATAATAAATTATAAATTATTTGTAGACAAATGAGTGTTTATAAAATCTACTTAAATACATATTCCACTGCGTGACATTGGATAATTGGATAATATTGGATATTTTATTGTTGTATATAGCCTCTTAGAGGTTGTATGAATATAAATAGGGAATACGAAGTTACTGTTGCATAAAGATAAGTTTATTCTTTAGCATGTTTTAAAAAATCTGAATCACATGCTCTCAATTGCCTTGGTTGCAATATCTATTCCAAGTTCGCGCCCATCTAAATGTGACGTCAACTTTGAATTGACCATAAATGTATTAAAATCTCTTGATAGTTTTCGTTATTAACTTAAAGTTTGTCATTTGTACCAAATATAAATATTATATGCAGAATTTAAAAGATGATATGACCTTTATTCCAACAGTTATAATTGAGAAAAGTACAGTTTTTCTGAAGATCATATCAAATGTTCAATCTGTACAATATTTTGAGCCGCAATTTTGTAACCCAATGTGACCATTACTTATTTTGCGCTGTTAACGTTTTCAGTTTGTTATTTAAAGACCTAAATAGTTGCATTTATAATTACTCACTGTTCAATGTACTTCTTCAACTAGTTTAACGTGAAATGTAAATGGAAATAAAGGTATAAACTATTATTTTCTGCACTAGAACCCAATGTGACCGTTGTTTTGAGGAAAGTAGGTCATCGGTATAAGAAATATGCACAGGGTAAACTCAATCAAAACTTAAAACATAAAGCCAAAACTTATATCAAGGTATTTCATAGCACTTTGGCTGGAAAGTGGTCAGTGTAGAATGTGTAGATATCGAAAATAAAAGAATAAAAAAACAGCACAATACCTTGTTTCAAACGGGCGCCGCCATTAAGGATGACTAAATGTGACCATCACGTGGTCACCACCACTGATTTTTGTTTTGAAGTATTGAACCTTAGCTCCCAAGACTTACAATATAGATAAATGTTTTCTAGTTGTGTGTGTATACTTCGTTTACCATGAAATTTATACAATTGTTTAAGTAAAACTTGCCTGCAATGCTTCTTTATTTGTATAAATACTTAAGATTCATTTACACGTGAATTGACATAGGTTACACTCAGTCAAAATAGTGCGTATAATAGAAGTGAATATAGTTGCACAATTGATTATACGAAAGCCCTGAATGGACATAATATTACATTATATATAACAATCAAAAGTGTCCATATAATGTGAAGCTGAGGAAAGAGATGTACAAAAAAAATGTGACTGATTTAGTGTGTTTTCTTTTTTAGAAATATTGTTTATACGAGTAAGTAACCTGTTCTCAACTGCAATGCTCAGCTAAATAATCTGACCAGCATTTGATTGTAGATGTAACTAAACAAACTCTCACTGCCATGTTCGTTGACCGTGTTCTTCTAATGGGCAAAAAATGCAAACGAAATTTGCTCAATTTGATCAACGACCGAACACTTTCATTTGGTTACAATGACAATGGTAACAAGGAGAGACATCTAAGCACTATACGGATCGTGCGAATGATCTGTTGAACCCCCATCGGACACTAGACACGAGATTCTCCTAGATTGTGTTTTTATTGTTGTCTGAGATGAGATTTCATTTAATGTTACTCATTACCCAATTTTCTTATGCACTCGGCAATATTCCGTGCAAATAAAACCCCGGCGACCCACTCTACAAAGTGCTTAATGTGTCGGAAAAATAAAGACAATATTTCTGGCTCCGGAAAATTAGCTATTGATTGACAAACAAACGGCGAAATTGATCAAGTTTGTTTTTGTCCTCAAACAGTTCGAAAGGTTTTCATTTCCGTGCTTAGGCAATCAAAACTCGTGTCGCCAGAATATGAACAACATTTGACGCTTCTGGGAATGTGATAAATTGTTACAACCGTAATTAATTCGGAAGAGGGGGTATTTTACGGGGAAAATAGAAAGTGGTCGATATAATAGAAAATATCGCCAGCGGCGTTCAAACATATTACTGCTGTGCAAATGAAAGAACAATGATCGCGAGAAGTTGCACAATCAGGGGCCGCATTTTTAGGAAGATAATTTATTATTATATTTACCTAATATATTTTCACCTAAGTCCC
This sequence comes from Congeria kusceri, assembly GCA_027627225.1. NCBI lineage: Eukaryota > Metazoa > Mollusca > Bivalvia > Myida > Dreissenidae > Congeria > Congeria kusceri. The sequence continues at coordinate 50,305,431 of CM051025.1, read as the reverse complement.
AATTTTTGTAAAGTAATAATTTTAAACAACATACAAATATAAAAATCCATTTACAGTAAAGTAAACAATAATTAATAATAAGTAGAACATTAATAAACATTGAGCACTATGCGATTCAATCATGGAATAAAATGCTGAAGGAAAATGAAGATTTTACGGGTATGGGTAAGATTATAAACTCAAGATGATTCTGGAATACGGCCCCTGATCATGTTCATGGCCAAGTGCTGATCACTGCATCAGGTGCCACTTCTAGACATTTGCATATGATATACATAAAGCTCAGGGCATAAACAGGGTCAATTAACACGTCTATATTCAGTTCTCGTATTATGTTCCATAAAAAGAAGAATACTGAAGCACATGAGGCTCGCAATGTATATAGGCATGAGACAGGTTTAAAGACACCGAGGCGAATGCACTGTCCTTTCAAACATGTAATTGTTATTGCATTTGTGTTTTTGTCTGTGCATGCAATTCAGGCGATACATCATCCAATACTGTGCAATGAATTCATTTTTTACCTGAAAAGTACAATACTTCGTCACCATTTTAGTTACTAGTATTGATGCACAGAAATAAAAGGAATACCATTTCAAAATACATTAATTAAATATTACAATGGATTCTAAAATGTGTCCAATTAAATAAGGTTTTATTCATGTGTGTTTAGTGTTTGTTATGTGTTTTTGTGATGTCCTGTGTATTGTTTTGGGCAATTGGTCACTTGCCATAAATAAAAGACCACGAGCTGCTAATAAGAGTTCTCTCTCCTGCTGTCGCAGCTGGAGTTTCGATTTGTTATATTTATATCTGGATACAATAGTTTTCCTTAATCAGCTAGTTAAAATGGAGTTCGCTATTTCTTGGTTTCGAATCGAACATAAAAGGGCCAAAAAAGAGTGCACTTTATTTACGTGTACGAGTTTGACACTGTTTCAAACGTAAACAAGAGGACAATTATGGCTCTATATCACTCACCTGGGTATATTATGGTTTGTTTTCTGACAGAAAGATTGTAGAGTTTTCTACATAGCCATATTAGAAACTCTCCGATACTGGCATCAATTTTTAATGGATGAGAATGATTTAAAAGACTTTGGTAGTGGTTAAACCAAACACCTTTTCTGTGAATTGTCTTTTAGTTTATATAAAGTTGCACACAACAAGATCTTCAGTATTTTTTTAATATAGCCTAAAGCCACACAAGGAAAATTGTCCTGCCACAATAGCACTAATGTCTGAAAGCAATCAAACTGATTTGGAATTAGGAATCTGATAGAGGACGGCCCAAAATGTCTGTTTCTGTTAAATAGTTTTGAAATCCAGCCATTGGTTTTTGATACGAAGATTTTCAAAGTTTTCAATTCAGTCATATAGGGTAAAAACCCTGGCGGTCATGTTTTTTAGCGAATCAAATAATTTTAAGGGATTTGAAAAAGGACCACCATCGAAAATTTTACCAATTTTTTTTTTTAAATCTCCACCAAACCTTATCAGAGGAGATGTTTAAAATAATTGTTTGACGACGCAACGTTAGTTACAATCTGGAGCTTGTGTGCTGCTGCATATTACTAACATGTGAAGATAATCTGTTGCAAAAAAAAAAGAGATAGCATCCGACTGCCAGTTGTAACAGGCGTCATTGGTTTAAACGTACATACATGTCATCGTAATGTTGATATACGTGCACATAAATATAATATAATAAAGATATACACATTGGCAACTATAATTTAAATTGCACATGCTGACTATCCGAATTTTACTTAAGTAACCTATACAATCAAAAGCATTCTACCACTTCTAATACTATAATATATATCGACATAAATACAAGTTATTTCACACTTATATCATTATAAACAAAGTTTGATTGTTTCTTTTGTTCCATCATATATGACAGTCATGTACAATTATGTACAGAAAGCATACGTTATACAACAAACTTCAGGTGGTTGCGTGCTAATCTTATAAAAAGATATATTTATGTGTATTACTTTCGAAAGTGCTAATGTATGTATTGCTAACAATAACTGTACGTCAAAATAAAAAATACGCATAATAATGATAACATAATAAAAGACAACAGGTTGTGTGCAAGCCAGCATCGATGGCTGCCGCGCGATAATACATTGCTCGGCAGCAGCCTCATTGCCAAGATCTGGGAAATCACGAGCACTGTTCACGTGCTATTTGAGATTCGCAGCCAATGTATGTTTATTGGTGATGGACCGCCAGTCGCAGAATCAAAGCCTCTGTTCACTGGAATACAGGAATATTTGAATGTCAAGTGATACATCTAAGAATATTTCGATACTAAGGATATCTTATCAATGGTAAGATTGTTTCTATGTTACCACAACTTTTTTAAATAAAAACTGCAACAAAGACAACAGCAAGAAAACACAACCACAAAAATTTATGATAACATTGCTGCTTTTACTTCTACTGCTACTGCTACTACAACTGCTACTACAACTGCTGCTGCTGCTACTACTACTACTACTACTACTACTACTACTACTACTACTACTACTACTACTACTAATAATAATAATAATAATAGTAATAATAACAATTATAATTATAATGAAAATGATGATGATGATCATGGTGATTACAATAATAATAATAATAATAATAATAATAATAATAATAATAATAATAACTTTAATAATAATTTAATAACATTAATAATAATTTAATAGTAATAATAATAATAATAATAATAATAATAATTTTATTATTATTATCATTATTAATTAAAACTATTAACTATTATTGCTTTCTCCACCATCACTACCACAATCTTCCATTTTTATAGCATAGTTAGCATTGACAAAATAATAGCAAATGTAATGAAAAAGACATATTGTGCAAAAGCCCTAATATCAATATAATATAAAATGCTGCTACATCTTAGCATAAGTGGTATAGTCAAGTGCGTTTTATATTTGTATGTTGGTCATTATGTTTTATTGCATTCTTAATTGCATACGTCACAAGTAAAGTTTTTCTAATTATAATAATATTGATATAATACATGATTTTTTTTCTTTCAATCGTATTTCCCAGAATCTTAAATCCGGTTGAAATCTTTGAATGTGCAGATCAAAGAGACCTTTCCACGCTTTGCTTTAAGAAGTAATCGCGCGTATATGCGAGTTATTGTTGTCAAAACAAGGCTCCTCACGTGGAATGCGATTGCTGATATACTTACGATACGTTATGTGGCCTCTTAGAAAGTATGAAACTCAAAACCTTAAACCGGAAATTCCATTCGAAATTGATGGTTGTTAATTATTTCAAAATGGGACCTCTCTTCTCTCGATGGTTATTAAATGGTGTAGCTTGGCCACATTGACTTGGAACACATGAACTCTATTAGCATAAATTTTCGCTTTAATTATTTCTTATATTTATAATTTCGTTTGTTCATGCACGTGCTCTACGTGTATATTGATACTATCTCCGTATTAACGGTTCAATACGAAAACTAATATAGTCAGCGTATTTGATTTGCCTAAAGTTCAGTGTTGGTGTTTTTTTCCCGAGCTAAAAATGCAAGACATTCATTTACAATGAACAATACTTAAATATGATTAAATGTTATATACAATTCGTTATTTGCTGTGTTTTTTTTTATAGTAAAGGCAATGTGAACATTAAGAATTTCAAACACTTGAACACCGGAAACACTTGTAGGCACTATAGGCACTCTACTACATCTAAGAGATTGAACAAATGAGGCGCGTCGTGGAAAAACCGGTCTTAACGCATGTGCGTAAAGTGCTGTCCGCACAGTCTAATCCGGGACGACACTTTACGCACATGCATTAAGACCGGTTTTCTCACGACGCGCCACAAATTCATATCTTGACCCCGTATTCACCAACCTATTCTTAGAATTAAGACGTAAGAATAAAGACTCTATTGAACCTGTTCTGTTCTAAAAACGCTGTTAATTTCAATCTTACTCGTTACTGAACAACTCTTATTATAGCATTGTATATTTGGAATGATTGTTTATGACATAATCAACATTGTAACGCAGCATATTTGCGAATGCACGTAGATGCTTTTTGAGTCGAAGTTTATTCTTTATTCTTAAGTCTGAGGCTGAGTTGGTGAATACGGGTCCTTACTGAATTTGGTCATACGAGAGTACATTTCTATAGCCATCTGTAAAAATATGGCGTATACATGTTCTTGTATCAATGGTCATTTCCAATCACATTTTTACTAACAAAAATGACCATTAGGCAATTTTATTCGGGTTTGTTTCTAACCACGGATACCGGTTTTGTTCGCTTACTAAAATGTAACGAAAAATGTGTTCTTTCTTTCATATTCGATTCAAATAGTTTTTATGAACATGACATATTGATATCCAACGGCTGTGTTTTGTGATGGGAAACATTTTCAATTACTACGTCAAGCATAGATACGTTGACGTCATCATTTTGCCGTGACTGACATCTAATTATGTGTTATCGCCTATGTGCCATCTTAAAAACCCTAAAACTAAGATCCAGTTTCTATTGAAGATGATAATTCAGGCAGATTCAGCTACAGATTTAGAATTTTATACAGATCTTATCCCGCTTAATTTTCCACTTAATTAACACCGGGAAAAACACAGAGTACAATTTTATCTTTATAAATTCACAAGGTCATGTAAACAAGCCTGTTTAAAGGGACTATGTCTACACACAAGTGATCTCCTATAATACTATAGCAAAGTAAATGAATTTTTATTACAGAAATGTGCAATACAAAGGCGAATAACAAAGTCATAGACATTGGCATAATTCTACGTTTGTTTAAATAGATAAAAACTTGAATTTAAATGGTTGGAAGAGTCCATCATCGAAACCCACGGTATATATTCCGTTATCACAAAATTATATACCGTGAGGGAATTAGCTGTTAAAAGTTCGTTTTCATGAATGTTGATGTCAGAGCCATCTGCTGACCAATGAAATTGCACGTACAATTTTGAAACTCTTCGAATGAAGTCTGGAAAGCAACAATCAATTGACCGGATAACGGTAGTTATGATTAACACCGCCGACATTAAACTGTTTTAATAACGTGTCGTGTCTTTGGTGGAATGTCCGTGCAGACTTTAACACGGAACCAATGAGATGTCTCATTAATTATTCATGAGTACAAAGTTTTGCTAGCCTAACCCCCCACGGTCTGATCAAGAAGCGTAGCGTATTTGAGCGAACGTGGGTTCCGACGATCGGAAGAGTTTAGTAACCATTATCTTACCTTTAAACTTTCGCTGTCTGTTTCCACGACATAACAAGGAAGGTGGCATGTTGTTTCAGAGCACATGTGCACATGTACGCAATAACACAAATTAGCACATCGAACACGCTTTAATCTCCTACTTCCCATAAAATTGACTTGTGAACTGATAAAAGACCGTGGTCGTTATAATGGGATTAGCAATAACAACAAACTGTCGTCTACATAACAATAGGGTAAATTTTTATACATATCCTGTGTACTAGAGAAACTAAGGTGACACGAAAACGCTATACCTTTAGGGACTGATATTGACAATACGGTATTAAATATGCTTATAAAAATTAAATTAATAAACAGATAAGTAGTCGAATACCTAAGTATTATTCGAATAGTTTCATTATTCGAATATTCGTTGTCATCCCTACTCTAATGTGATTACATTATAAATTGTCCAACTTTTATTGAAGCCCTGCAAAGGAAAGAATTGAACTTGCCTTTAATTATAAACATTTGAGTTTGATGCTGTTTGCCTGTCTTTATAGTCAGGGTAAGATTGAGCTGGTAGATATACTAGTGATGCCTAAACTGATATGTAACCCATGTGTCGTCATAGTACAGTTACAACAGCCAACACGGATGGTTGCTCAAGACAATGTCTACAAATGCCTGAGTGAAATTTTTGACTACGGCAATACATAAATTCAATGATTGTCACTCTCTGTGTTCGGGATTCCGGAAATACTCAAGTAGATTTATAATATTCACAGAAACCCGTCTTCTGCTGTGGATAGGAAAGATGATTGCATTTTAAAATATGTGACCACTTTTAAACAATTCCCAAAACATCGACGACTGTTTTTATGCTGCGAGTATCTGCCAATTAATAAAATAAATAGTCAAATCTCTTCAATAGTTCGAGGTGTTGTGAAAGGAATAAGACAATTACAGACCATATCGCACATGGAACGAGTTACACTTTGACCTCTTGTAGACATTTCACACTAATGAAAAATACTTTAGAATAGGCACTGTGGTGCAAATGTACCTACTATTTTTATTTATTTAATTATACATTATTGCATGTTTTTCTACTATAAATTCTCATTTTTATAACGAGACTATGAAGCGATTCTTTTGGTTCTAATGTGCTGTGTTTATCAACGCACGTCACCTAACACTCTTGGCGTTTCAAAATAATGGTTGTTATGACCACAATGAATTATAACACGACTATAATAATTATATATACGCACGGACATCTGGTGTTAGGTTTTCTACCAAAATGTATGGGGACTCTAATTTGGCTTTAAGTAGCTTGTTTTGTATACGACATGGCACTGCAGCCCTGCCACTTTTGAAATATTTCAAGATAGTGTTTGGAACTTGTGTCGTGATTAAATTCATGTGTAGTAGGGCTCCAACGGGTCGAAAAATTTCTTCGGGTCGGGTCGGCGGGTCAAAATTTCAAAGTTCGGGTAATTTCGGGTCGGGTCGGGTATTAAAAAGATTAATTCTAAAATATGGTAAACTACATTAAAACATTTATTTTCTTTAAAGTTGAACATGGCAGATATGTCAAAAATAATTAGACTAATTACTGCACAAAAATGAGTCCTTTATGTAGAATTACCACATTCTTGATAGTAATAAATGAATTTATGATAAAATGGTGCTTCCTAAAACATCAATTACTGGATATATAGAGACAAAATTCAGTAAAAAAATAAAAACTAAACTTCAAACAAAAAACAAAGCTAAGCTAGGATATGCTTCCTATAGTAGAATGTAGGTGCATCTATAAGATTCAAAATGACTAGAGCTAATAGAGAACATCAGAGATCATGGGAATATAGGTGTATCTATATGTAATACCCGAAGCTAACATATTATTTGCTTTAAATTAGGCACCCACATTAACAGGCTAAAATGCACAATATAGACTGTTTTAGAACAAATCTTTCATAACTCCGTTTACAATAAACGTGGAAGAATGTAACTGCCTGTATCATACTGTAAACAAAATCTCATCTCACCATATCAAGACTTATTCAAGACGTCTATAAGATGGGAAATACTCCCATACTGGCGATTTTAATGCCTTCGGTGCGTCTATTATCTTCATTTGCCTTGATTCAGTTGATTATCAATAAAGAAAACTTACAATTACTCAGAAACACGAGTTTGGTTGAACTAATGCAACCGCGAAATCATATAATATTTATTCCGGAAGTGTGATTGAAGGTCAGGATGGCACAGGTCAAAACGGCCCGAACAAAACGGCCCAGTTGATTTTACGGCGTTCTTTTGAAAAATATTGACCCGACCCGGTACCGTTTGCGAAAACTTTGACCCGGAATCGCGGGTATTTTTTGGACCCGCGGATTGGGGTTTTTTCGGGTACCCGTTTGAGCACTAATGTGTAGCTATTCGACGTACTATGGGTCAACAAACAATGGAAAAATTGTACGCTGTTATACATTAAACATGTGCAACAATCTTGCGACGCAAACATAGCTATTTCCCACGTTAAAATTAACACTGATTTGATGGGAGCGTTAAATAGTATTTGCTGTAACTTCTTGAGTTTTTGCTCTCAAAAAATTACAAACGGATCACAAAAGAGAATTGTGTGCTCTTTATTACAGTAACATTTATTTTATTTTATTTTAAAAATTAGGCTGGAGAATTTGCACATTTGTAACACCAATCCTATATATATCAGTAGAACCTCCTTTGAAAAATGAACATTTGGTGTGAGCGAATAAAATATCAGAACGAATATCAGAAAGGCGATTATATATAATGTACTACTTTGTTTATATCTGTAATGTCAAGTTCCACGAAATAATGCAAGTAATGCAATTACAACCATATTCGGGCACATGTGCCACCAACGGGACTGTAGAAGTAAATCATAATTCTGCGGAACACGGTGGTGCATTGTTAACATTGTTCTCAGCTTGATTTATGGTATTTTCAAGTGGGAAGAGTATATTACACAATAACAACTGAACTTCAAATGCTCGTTTTATAGTGTTACTATAATTGTTATCACTACGCGTTTTACACAAATTAAACATATCAGTGGAATGACAAGCGTTAATGATATCAGTCACAGTTTCGAATATTTGGGTTCATTAATGACATTTGTCAAATATTTATTTCCCGATTTATTAATCATTCAACGCTTGGATGAAAGCGATCTAATTAGCATTAAAACTTTTTTTGTTCTGACGTCAGTTACATATAAGCGGATTGTGTAATTAATTAGAGGCTTTATCATAAATATTACATTGTAATAAAAAAAAATGGTATCATTTCAACTGGTTATTTATCAAGCGTTTTAGCAAATAAATTTGTGCATTTTTAAACGTTATATTTTGGTTTTACTCTACTGGTGAATATGTAAAAATCTATTAATCCAACCAAAATATATTTATAACGAAAAAATCATTTTAAATAACTTTTGAATTTTCTAACTGTTTTGCTGCACGTATTTAATTGCCTATATAGCTCAGATTGATCTAACGAACCACACAAAACAAAGCAAATCAAATAAGTATATTACTTTTCTACGATCAATTGAATATAACTTTCGTATTTCTGTTAAAGAAGTTAATAATAACGAGATTTTCAAACACTAAAATGCGTGTAGATCTCCACGTATACATAAAGTATAAACAGGACATTTTGTTAAAGCCTTAATTAAAGTATAAACAGGACATTTTGTTAAAACCTTAATTAAATTATTCCTTTTTAATTATTTTAACTACATTTGCACGTGTAACGCTGTTATACATTTATTTCGTAATTGCAAACTTATTTTGAAGGGAAATGCCCCTTTCATTGTTCAAACAATTGTGTTATGTGTCGATTATGCACCTTTCAAGAACGTCAATGTACAATTGCGGGCCAACGGCGATGAATGCAAACTTGATAGAACTACCTGCGTAATAACATTTTTAGAACGACAGCTTCAGCATTAGCTGCGTTTTGGCAATTAAGCTGTCATAATTCAGAAACCGTGAATTTTAGATGTGTAAAATGTTAAGTGCACGGGTCAGATTTTTTTTCTTCAAAACATTGTTTCCCTGAGTACAGCGAATTTCTGTTGAATTTTTAATCACTATAGGTGTGATAACCTACAACAATAAAGGCTGTATTTACAAATGAATCTTTCATATTTTGCGCGTCGATAATTTTGTGTTGTAACGACAGTATTGAAATTGTCATATCACGATGTTAGTTCTTAATGTAATTTTTTATACGTTCTTCTATGTTATTTCAATGCAGAATTAACATTTTATTAACCGGCATACAGACTTGAGAAATCAAATGCTTTTATACGTTTTACGTTCGTACTATTAAATGGTGATTAAATGAATAAACAGAAATTTACAATAGCGTAAAACAGTGTACGTGATTGTTGAACAAACAAATATACACAGAACTCTAAAAGAAATGATAACGAAGATAAATCACATCATATGTACGTTGAAACTGCCTCATTATTTTTTTGCCATGAGTTATCCTGACTTCTAAAGTGACGCTGATAAAGAACTTTTGGTGATCCTTCGAGGATGGCGCTTTCTAAAATGGTGCAGAAAATTAACGTAACATTACCATCTGGCATTGATAACTACACGCAATTTATTTTTCTTAATTTCAGGCCAACATCAGCGTGCTTAACGTATTGAAGTCCATGCGGAACGAGACGCCCGTAATGGGAACGACAGAAGCAAATCTCTTCCAAACAACAATCGCTGTCGATAAAATCATTTCACCCATATTGTATGTCTTCGGATTCCCTGGAAATATCATTTCCTGCATACTATGGATGCAACCGCGCATGCGTCATTCATCTGGAACATACTTGGCAGCGCTCGGGTTTACGGATCTTCTGTTCCTTGTGATTCACGTGCTGTTTGAACTTCATAAAATTTGGGGCGTGCACGTGTTCGACTTTCCGGTCGTGTGCGAGAGTTTGCCGGTACTTTTCATGGCAACGCAGTATCTTTCACCGCTGCTAGTGCTCGGTTTTACTGTGGAGCGTTTCATCTGTGTTCGATGGCCCAACATAAGGAACCGCTTGTGCACGCCGTCCCGTGCTAGGATTGTCAGCTTCTGTCTGGCGGCATTCGCTCTGCTGCTCGGATCAATGCAAGCCTACATGTACAAGTTCAACCATACGCACCAGATGTGCGACATGCGGAAAGCGGCCCAGAGAGGTGGCCACGCCTCCCTGTGGTCGATATGGACATGGGTCACCGAGATGCTGGTGTTTCTGTGTGTGCCGGTGTTAATTCTCGTGTTTAACATCCTCATAATCCGACTTGTACGTCGCTACACAGAATTCGAAACCAGTTGCAAGGAGCGCGAATTGACGACCACGTTCTCCCTACTTCTCGTTTCGTTTTATTTCATCGTTACGACGCTTCCGGTGTCCATTGTCTACGCCATGCGCTATATGTTTGTGCCAATGCACGGCGATGTCATTACGGATCACAAAGCTTTCGCACGGTATATTATGGCGAAAACAATCATAGAAGAGATCGGCATGACGCACTACGCGTGCAAGTTTTACTTGTTTCTTCTCGCGGAGCGTCCGTTCAGAGAAGAGTTAATTCGACTCTGTACGAAACTTCAAGTAACCGCGTTTTTCCCCCAAAACGGCTACCGTTTTCAAACGACTGAGAATACAGTGCACACGGACTGGATAGAGGTACCACAGGTGGAGGCATCTAAACCCGAGGAGACGAACATGTGACGTTGTGCTTGCTACTGAACTCGTGTCCATAACTTAACGACAGGCGTTTTTGGACGTATCTAATAGTAACTAGTTCCTATTAACCTAAAACTAGTGTCTGTCATATTGACCAAACATAAGACTTTTTGGTTTGGATGTTGCTGGTATTCAATATGCGCATTTTTTGTACTAGAAGTATAAGTTAATTTGAAAAAGGTATACATGGCTATCAACAATGCAAAAAGTCATATTCCATTTGTACATCAAACATGGGGAATATGGTTAAAAATTATCTTAAACTGTATACAGACTTGCTAGTATGAAACAAAAGAAATTCAGCAAATGAAGGAAACAATGGCAAAAGACTACTATCAAAGCGTATACGGTTTCCAATGAGTATAGCATGCACTTATTACTTATCGGCAATTATCAGACTTATACATGTATTTTTCGATGCCTTTCCATGTAATCATAATTCCGCTGCGGCAAATGTATTATGGCAGTTATGAATGTAGGGCTGTGTATGTTTACATATTTGTATTATACATTTTACTTATGTAAAAGATGGGGCTAGGAAAGATACAGCAGTGCATTTAATAAGATTATTAGTAAGCTTAATGATGATACAGCAGCCAGTACATAGATTCACTCTCCACACTGTTCCTCTCCATGTTTACTTTAAGGATTATCCATCTTGCACTCAGTGACCAAAGCTACTTGAGAGACCCAAAATATTACATAACATACCCAAGAAATATGTTAAAGCTACTTAAGAGACCCAAAATGTTGCATAACATACCCAAGAAATATGTTAAGGTAATTGAGAGACCCAAAATATTACATAACATACCCAAGAAGAATGTTAAGTAGACCCACACTTTTGAAACTAATTGATATTGGGTCAGTTCTTCAGATTTTGGGTGACTTATGCAACTGGTAGTATATAATAGTGCACCAAAATTGACTCAGGGTTGAATAAGACTTCCTAAAACTGGACTAGATTTAATTTTCTTTCTGTTGGGTTCCTGTTCATATTTGAAGAAAATCTTTTGGTCATTTAATTATAATTTGGTAACTGAAATACTAAAAGTGTTTAAGAAGTAAAATTAATCATGAACTCTAAATTAGTGGTTTATATGGTGTTAATAATAACTTAAAGAACAATTGATTTACGTTATGTTTCCCAAGCAATTGGGTGGTGGCAGCGATAAAGTTAAAAGAGAAAGAGAGAGACAAAACTTTGTTACAGTATGATAGTTAGTATGAACATACATGTCCATTGAACTCACACAGAGAGAAGGGACCATAATTTATTGTTAATGCATGCGTTTCAACATTAATATATAACGAGAAGCTAGTAAGCATGGTGTCATATTTTACGAAATGTAACAACATTCAGAAAGGTGATACAATTATATTCTAGTGTAAAATGTGAATAGTAAATTAAGAATAATATTTTATTAAGAATTATATTCATATAAGTTTATATGTGAAAAAAAATTGTATGGAACTTATAAAAGTTTACAATTACTGCTTGTTGAAGCACGCGCGCAAAATGTTTTGCGGTTCTGAAACAGACTCGTGTTAATTATCAACATACGTATCGATGCAAATAACACAAGTACATGCATTGCGTTACGAAATTAAGAAAAACGTAACAGGCAGTTTTTAAACATTTTGCATTTGGAAAAAGTTTCAATCCGCAATAACATGGATTTGTTGAGTGCTCTTTGACACTACGATTGTGCTGAGTGTAGAATTTTTGTGAGTAAATATCTTAATTGTATTCACATCAGTAAAATAAAAATATCTTCAGTGTGTTCAATTCTATAACATTCTACACAGTATACATTTGCATGTATATATTTATATTCAATATACACGCTAATATCAGTTGAACCACCCCACACAGAAAGCTGTATTATGAACCAGATTTCATACCCACATTTCTAATGTTTATCTTTCTGGCATTTATTGATACCAGTTGTGATAGCATACAAGACCTTTGTCTGATCTTGGTCGACATATCAGGAAATATGAGAAAATTGCAATCGTAGATTTCTTTCCCATTTGCTTAGTATTGGTGTCACTTCTCAAGATAAAATATTATGTACGTGTACATTTGCTAACAGAATATAGTCTCATCAAGTTACCATAACTGTTAGCCCTTATACAAAAGAAATAGATCTAGCTTATGTTCAGGTGTATACTTCTCAAGTTGAATATGCAATTATAGAAAACATCCTATCAAACAAATCAAAGTCCTTTATTGAACACACAAGTCTACGACAAATTGTCTAAAGTATGCAGGTAAACTATGGATCACGAAACAGATATAAAATTTATAATAAAAGTTGGGTCACCGCCTTGAAACGATCTGTGAAGTACACTTGGGGTTGAACCGGTTTAAAGACCCACTAACCCTCTTATTTATCCCTGTTTGAAATCATTTAAGTACATATAATTAAGGTAAATAAACATTAATTTGATCGTGTAAGCAACTTGGATATCATGGTTAAACTAAACGTCGTTCCCATGAAGTCCATTTCACCAGTCTTCTGTTTAGTTTGTATAATATTTATGCGTGTTTCGTTTGTATTAATGTCAACATCTCCAATATACTTTATATAAACGACATGCACCAAATGACATACGTCTTTTATTTAATTAAAGAAAATTAGAGTTAAATATATTGTAACTTTCGTCTCTTTAAAATGTCGAATAATTGAATATTGCTTATCCAGAATTATACTGCTGACATCGTCAACATTGGACATTATGGCAGGTACTGTCATTCCATATTCAAAAAGTTTTGTCATGACAATGACCATGTCTATCGACAGTCTTGCACTAAGACTGGTGTATGTACTGCAAACAATAAATCGTGTAAGTATACATGTTGATATGAATTTCATCAAAAGCGTTATGTGGTCTATTTATACAAATCGTATTCGCATCTGTGCGGTACATTTAGACAGAAACTAAGACCAAGTGACGTTATTAGTCAAATACAGGGCTGTTATCGCTAAACTCGAACGAACTCAATTTTGATTAATGGATCTATAAAGAGATGAAATGCTTGATTAACGATGATTATTATTGTCAGTAATACTTGGCATTTGCAATCGACTGCACGCTGAAACGTGATAAATTTATCTTCTGCGACGTTAGGAAAACGAACGAGCCAAGAGAACTTTCCAGGATAAATACGTACATGTGTGCACTGCAGTTAACCGTTTGAATGACACGTCTTCGATTGGGAAGATAATATAGTGTACATTGACTATTAATGACCTTAATACTTTCTCATAACATACTGGGTAATCGACAAAAGGACAAAGCCTTCGCATACGTTTTCCGGAAAAGACGAACACAGCCACCATTCTGAGTATGTTTAAACCATTTAATGCGATACATTTTACTCATTACTTGATTCGTAATTAAAATACAACGTCGCGCAATGCAGACTACGAAATTTACTTTACGTATACCCAGAGGTCTACCGCTTAATGCACATCCTTATTAGTGTTGCTATTTGTCTACGTTTAGTATATTTTGTCGAAATGAAGAGCCAATACATGAACACAAAGTCTGGCGAATCAAGTGGATTTAATATTTTCCTAGGAGCGATCAGCACTTTGTCCGGCGCGAAGATTATTTCCTCAACAATCAAGATTAGGTCCAGATGGTTTCCGATTGCAAATAATAATCCGGGAGTCTATCGCATAATCTGTGCAGGCAATCCAAATGAACAACGATTTTTTTTTAAGATGGCATATGAATCATTGGTTTGTGCCATAAATAATCTCTTGGTCACGTTATAGTGCATTTAAGACGTACATGTAATCAGAGACATATGATGTTCCTCGCTAGAGAGTTGAAATAGAGGAGCATTAGCAATCAAAGTCTTACACATAAAACAATATCCATAATCAAATATATAACTCGACTCTTATATTCAAACCCAACATTAAAACAGCGAAAAGTAATAATGTAGACATTAACGATCGTACATATTGATCAAAGACCAAAGCCAACAGAAATTCGTGCATTG
This sequence comes from Congeria kusceri, assembly GCA_027627225.1. NCBI lineage: Eukaryota > Metazoa > Mollusca > Bivalvia > Myida > Dreissenidae > Congeria > Congeria kusceri. The sequence continues at coordinate 50,290,369 of CM051025.1, read as the reverse complement.
TGACAAAAAAAAGACGATTACCAAAGTACCTCTTAAGTATTGTAAACAAAAAGGGATAAACACAGAAAGCGGCCTGTTTAGCATTGTAATTTCCAGACATAAATATGTCTTGGGCACGTTGAAATAGCCCGTGGCCCTCCCACGTGAAATCTTTAATCAAAACAACCCTGGACTCACAGAATATTTCCAAGAGAAAAGGTGTGCCAGATGTCTGGACGGCATCAAACCCCGCCCATGTACCGGTAGAAGAGAGATATCACTATCGTTCGAACAGTAAGAATATACTGTAAATGCCAGTTCATATCTATGGGTGGTTACATACGTTTCGATAGCGATAAGTTTTTCCAACTACTGACAACAGAAGCACATAGCAGTATATAACAAGCCTTAAAGTTGGAAATTTGACACAAAATAATCATACATTTTTACAAGGAATATCTTACAAAGTTTTTAACAAGACGAATATTTCGGTCCAATATCGCTCACCTGGGCCTAACCAATGATTCTATACTTGTCCCAATAAATAACATATACATGTTTATTATACTTCTAAAAATGGACTGCATTAGTGTCGGATTTGCCGTCAAAATGTACAAACATGGATTGAAAATAGGCATGCAGGGACTCGCTCTGAGGATGGAAATGATACTTTTTTCTATTAGAAAATGAAATTTTTTATACAAACAAGGAAGCAATCAGAAGGACGCTAAATATTTTTCTTAATTTTAGATTTGCGATCATTTTCACATATTACGTAGACGTTTTGGTTGGATATTATATAGGCGTTCACATCAATTAAGGATTGAAATTAATTTTGGTTGCGTTCATGCGATTATGAACGCAAAGGTCAAACTGGCCAATCCATGATGCGCGCTATATATTTACATTATATTTGGGATGATTTCATAGCATTCCTTTAAATTAATTTTGTTTAACATGCATTGTATTGCCATTCTAAGAGAAATATCACGCACAGCAGTTTTCTTATTGGAACAGCGAAGTACCTCCCCTTGTAACCGAGCTACACAAAATATAATGCAAACCACGATTGATAAAATAGTTCCCTACAAAAATGTAATTTTCTCCTTATTTTAAATTTTCTGCGACAAATGAAATTTAATGTAAACATTATGAGTCATAACATTTTTATTTTCCTTGCATAAATCATATCGCTACAAAACTAAAAAAAGTAAATTAAACAAATGCAAAAATACCTGTGACATCAAGAAGAACTGCTATTTCGGCCGGTATAGCCAACAAGCACCAAACATTATTAATGCTTTAGAAAGATTAATATAAAATAAGAGGTTCTTTGTTAGCAAGACAGTAAATCCACATCATGAATACTTCTATACCACAGTTGAGTTCTAACACTTTAAAATCACACAGTTCCTATGCTGAGAGTTTAACAGATCCTGAATAATCCTGTTGTATTATTAACACAACAGATGGAGACTTACATGCTTTTAAATGCTTTAAATCTACACAATATTTCAAAAAATTTACTCGGCGAGGAAAATGCAAAACAATCCACAAATGACATCACTAAACAAGTGATGACGTGTTAGCTAGGTCATCGATCAATAGCATTCACACGGGCGTATCTAAGCTCTTTTCTTTGCCTGAGCATAACTTTTATTAGAGAGGATAACATTTTAATATTAATCTAAAAATGCATTTTTTTCTTATTGTAGAAAAGGATCTACATGTTAAACAATTCATCATTATTAACTGTGATATAAATGCACAATAAATTAGACGATCGAAATGCATCTAGCAAATAGACATATCAATGTGAAATCATATCCATTTTAAAGCTACGTTCCTGAACCGATGTTACGTCATGGAGATTTTCTGTGGTCGCTTCTAAGAAAAGTAATTTTTACCTAAAATATCATAACATTTACATATTACTTGCTAGCTTTGGCTTTGTTTAAAGACGTTCGCAACAATTTCCTTCAATTTTTTTCCAATTACAGATTTTCTTAAAACTTGGCACAAACATGCATCAATGTATCCTAAACTCTAAAACAGTCTTAAAAAATAGGGGTCACTGGCCTTTGTCCGCAAATATTGAATTTTGAATACGGTATCTGTCGAAGCCTAGAATGTTGAATAATATAAAGCGTTTATAATCAAACAAAGATGGAGATTTTTAAATGCATCTTCATTTTAATGTTTCGTCTGGTAATATACCATTGCAGTTCAATGATAAAACGCGCTTTATCGACAGTTATCATTCAACAAATGACTTGTAATGGACACTTAACGAGGTTAATTATGCATTAAATATGCCTGTAAAAATATCAATAATTTATCAAATATGCAAATATCTTTTGTTCCAAACGACAGATTTTGTTAAAAGATCCCACATACATGCGTCATTGTATCCTGAAACTAAAACAGTTTTAAAAAATAGGGGTCACCGGCCTTGTTCCGGAAATATTGGGTTTTGAATACGGTACCTGTTGAAGCCCTTTTTCAGTTTGGATTTTTATCAATGTTTTAAGTATATAGGAAAGTTTTTTTCAAACAAGGTTATGGTTCTTTCAACTGATATGTTTGTACATGCTTTGTTTGTCAATATACATGTGTATGTTAATAATAAAAACGCTTTACCTACAGTTACTGCTTAAATAATGAATTTGACTGGACATTTAAGTGTGTCAAATGGGAACTAATAATGCTTTCTGAAACTTTAACTTTACCAAATGCATGTTTTGTTCCAAACGACAGATTTTCTTAAAATTTCGCACATACATGCATCAATGTATACTTACACCAAAACATTAATAAAAAGAATGGCTCACCGAACTTGTTTGGGAAATATTGGATTTCATATAGGGTACCTGTGTAGCCTTTTTCCAGTTTTGTTTTAACATACATATACAACGTATCAATAGAATGGAGATAATTAATGGATCATTTCTGAACTAAATTTGTTTGGAAATACATTGCATACGTGTGTTTTTGATTATTATAAATACTTTGTGAACTTTTACTATTAAATCTATTTATTTTGAATGGACATTAGATATGAAATTAGTATATTGTAACCTATATACATAAAGAAAAGATGAAGCAAAAGGAGAAATTAACCCAATTATTTTCTTTTTGTTGCGAACGTCTTTAATAATAACACTTGTAGACCTTGCAGGATAGAATACTAACAAGCAAAAGTTAAAAAATGTCAAATTGATTTTTGTACAAGAAGAACTGGAACGAAATGTTCATGTATCTTAATTATAAAAACATTTAATCAAACGACAACAATAAATGCAAAAACGAGTAAAATTGAACAGTATAAGACATCTTAGTTCATGTAAATATTCTTGTCGAAATATAATTTGCATAAAAATAGGACACACAGATATTACTACGCCTGTGATAAGGCATTGCGTTCATACGATTATGAATGCATACCGCTTCCATATTAAAATGCCTATGCAATGTAAATATTTACCGCATAACTAGCATATAATTTGCGTGTTTCCTTTGCATATGGTACCACAACGAAAATTACAATCGGTAACTATTAGTTATCTATATAATGAATGGCGGTATACTCAATAAACAATATGCCCGTATGTTGTCATACCTGAATAAGCAAATGTATACCAAAATTGTCTCAAGTTCAAATAGTATAAGCCCTTTGCAAAAGCACCTGTTTTACGGTACAAGCAATTCATGTACCGAACAAGCACATAAATTCTGAGGCGTCCATGACTTTGTGTTTGTCCACAGTTAAAACTGTCACCACTTGTGGTTGAGACAATTGCAAAATTCATACAAACTTTTGCGAAGTTACCCGCTGTAGACTTCAACTGTTTACACAAAAGAAAATTACAATGAGGCAATTAGTGTTTTCAAATGATTGTCACTTACTCTGTATGGGATTTCGGAAATACTGAAGCAGATTTACGAGGTCATGTGAACAAGCCTGTTTAGAAGACTATGTCTACAAACAAGTGATCTCCTATAATATTATAGCAAAGTAAATGAAGTTTTATTACAGAAATGTGCAATACAAAGGCGAATAACAAAATTATAGACATATGAACTTGCGATATTTATTATCTTATCAAGAAATCCGAAAACTTACTTCTATCACAAAAGCGTAGCGCATCAAAGCTAAATGCGATTTGATACCATTGAAATGTTATGCCAAGAGCAGGCGATTACCTTGTATACTGATATAAATATTAATTTTATACACGGATTTGATTAGCTTCTTATAGTTTCAAACAGCATTGGCATAATTCTACGTTTGTTTACATAGATAAAAACTTGAATTTAAATTGTTTGGAAGAGTCCATCGTCGAAACCCACGGTATATATTCCGTTATCACAACATTATATACCGTGAGGGAATTAGATGTTAAAAGTTCGTTTTCATGAATGTTGATGTCAGAGCCATCTGCTGACCAATGAAATTGCACGTACAATTTTGAAACTCTTCGAATGAAGTCTGGAAAGCAACTCTCAATAGACCGGATAACGGTAGTTATGATTAACACCGCTTACAATAAACTGTTTTAATAACGCGTCGTGTCATTGGTGGAATGTCCGTGCAGACTTTAACACGGAACCAATGAGATGTCTCATTAATTATTCATGAGTACGAAGTTTTGCTAGCCAAACCCCTCACGGTCTGATCAACAAGCATAGCGTATTTGAGCGAACGTGGGTTCCGACGATGGGAACATTATCTAATCTTTAAACTTTCGCTGTCTGTTTCCACAAAATTAATAGGAAGGTGACATGTTGTTTCAGAGCACATGTGCACATGTATGCAACAACACCAAATTCGCACATCGAACACGCTACCCATAAAAGTGACTTGTGAACTGACAAAAGACCGTGGTCGTTATAATGGGACTAGCAATAACAACAAACTATTGTCTACATAACAATAGGGTGATGGGTAGATTTTTACACATATCCTGTGTACTAGACAAGCTAAGGTGACACGAAAACGCTATGCCTTTAGGGACTGACCTTGACAAATACGGCATTAAATATGGTTATAAAAATTAAATTCATAAACAGGTAAGTATTCGAATACCTAAAGATTGTTCGAATAGTTTTCATTATTCGAAAATTCAAATATTCGTTGCCATCCCTACTCCAAAGTGATTACATTATAAATTGCCCAACGTTTATTGCCCTGTCAATGAAAGAATTGAACTTGCCTTTAATTATAAACATTTGAGTTTGAAGCTTTTTGCCTCTCTTTATAGTCTGGGTAAGATTGAGCTGGTAGATATACTAGTGATGCCTAAACTGATATGTAACCCATGTGTTTTCATAGTACAGTTACAACAGCCAACACGGATGGTTGCTCAAGACAATGTCTACAAATACCTGAGTGAAATGTTTAACTACAGGGAAATACATGAGTTCAATGATTGCCACTCACTGTGTTCGGTATTCCGGAAATGCTCAAGTCGGGATTCCGGAAATGCTCAAGTAGATTTATAATATTCACAGAAACCCGTCTTCTGCTGTAGATAGGAAAGATGATTGCATTTTAAAATATATGACCACTTTCAAACAATTCCCAAAACATTTCAAATCTCTTCAATAGTTCGACGTGTTGTGAAAGGAATAAGACAATTACAGACCATACTGCACATCGAACGAACTACACCTTGACTTCTTGTAGACATTTCACACTTATGAAAAATACTTTAGAATAGGAACTGTGGTGCAAATGTACCTACATTATTTATTTATCTAATTATATATTATAGCATGTTTTTCTACTTTAAAATCTCATTTTTGTAACGAGAGTATAAAACGATACGTTTGGTTCGAATGTGCTGTGTTTATCAACGCACGCCATCTAACACTCCTGGCGCTTCAAAATAATGGTCGTTATAACCACAATGAATTATAACGCGACTATAATCGTTGTATATACGCACGGACATCTGGTGTTGGGTTTTCTACCAAACCGTATCGAGACACTAATTTGGCTTAAAATAGATTGTTTTGTGTACGACATGGCACTGCAGCCCTGCTGCTTTTGAAATTTTTCAAGACAGTGTTTGGAACTTGCGTCGTGATTGAATTCATGCGTAGCTACTCGACGTACTGTGGGTCAACAAACAATGGAAAAATTGTACGCTGTTAAACATTAAACATGTGCAACAATCCTGCTACTCAGTACGAAGCAAATATCACTACTTCCCACGTTAAAATTTACATTGATTTGATGGGAGTTTTAAATAGTATTTGCTGTAACTTCTTGAGTTTTTTGCTCTCAAAAAATTACAAACCGATCACAAAAGAGAATGGTTTGCTCTTTCACAAGGTACCATTTATTGTATTTTATTTAAAAATTAGGCGGAAGAATTTGCGCATTTGTAACACCAATCCTATATATATATCAGTAGAACCTCCATTAAAAAAAAACATTTGGTGTGGGCGAATAAAATATCAGAACGAATATCAGAAAGACGATTATATATAATGGACTACTTTGTTTATATCTGTGATGTCAAGTTCCACGAAATAATGCAAGTAATGCAATTACAACAATATTCTGGCACATGTGCCACCAACGGGACTGTAAAAGTCAATCATAATTCTGCGGAACACGGTGGTGCATTGTTAACATTGTTCTCAGCTTGATTTATGGTATTTTCAAGTGGGAAGAGTATATTACACAATAACAACTGAACTTCAAATGCTCGTTTTTATAGTGTTACTATAATTGTTATCACTACGCTTTCAACACAAATACAACTTATCAATGAAATGACAAACGTTAGTGATATCAGTCACAGTTTCGGATATTTGAGTTCATTAATGACATTGTCAAATATTTATTTCCCGAATTATTAATCATTCAACGCTTGGATGAAAGCGATCCAATTAGCATTAAAACGTTTTTGTTCTGACGTCAGTTTTATATAAGCGGATTGTGTAATTAATGAGAGGCTTTATCATAAATATTACATTGTAATAAGAAAAACATATGGTATCATTTCAACTGGTTATTTATCAAGCGTTTTAGCAAATAAATTTGTGCATTTTTAAACATTATATTTTGGTTTTACTCTACTGGTGAATATGTAAAAATCTATTAATCCAACCAAAATATATTTATAACGAAAAAATAATTAAAAACTTTTGAATTTTCTGTTTTGCTGCACGTATTCAATTGCCAATATAGCCCAGATTGATCTAACGAACCACAAAAAAATCACAACCAAATCAAATAAGTATATTACTTTTCTACGATCAATTAAATATAACTTTTGTATTTCATTAAAGAAACTCATGATAACGAGATTTTCAAACACTAAAATGCGTGTTGATCTCCACGAATACATAAGTATAAACAGGACATTTTGTTAAAACCTTAATTAAATTATTCCTTTTTAATTATTTTAACTACATTTCCACGTTTAATGCTGTTATACATTTATTTTGTATTTGTAAACTTATTTTGAAGGGAAAAGCCCCTTTAATTGTTCAAACAATTTGTGTTATGGGTTGATTATGCCCCTTTAAAGGACGTCAATGTACAAATGCGGGCCAACGGTGATGAATGCAAACTTGATAGAACTACCTGCGAAAACGCAAGGTAATAACATTTTTATAATGACAGCTTCAGCATTAGCTGCGCTTTTTGGGCAATTAAGCTGTCATAATTCAGAAACCGTGAAGTTTAGATGTGTAAATGTTAAGTGCACGGGGCAGAATTTAATTTATTTCAAAAACATTGTTGCCTTGAGTAGAGCGAGTTTCTCTTGAATTTTTAATCACTATAGGAGTGATAACCTACCACAATATAAGCTGTATTTACAAATGAATCTTTCATATTTTGCGCGTCGATAATTTTGCGTTGTAACGACGGTATTGAAATTGTCATTTCACGATGTTAGTTCTTAATGTAATTTTTTACACGTTCTTCCATGTTATTTTAATACAGAATTGACATTTTATTAAAAGGCATAAACTTACTTGAGGAATCAAATGCTTGTACACGTTTTACGTTCATACAATTACATGGTGTTTAAATCAATATAAAGAAATTTACAATAGCGTCACACAGTGTACACAGAACTCTAAAAGACAATGATAACGAAGATAAACCACATCATATGTACGTTGAAACTGCCTCTTTAGTTTTTTTGCCATGAGTTATCCTGATTTCTAAAGTGACGCTGATAAAGAACTTTTGGTGATCCTTCGTGGATGGCGCTTTCTAAAATGATGCAGAAAATTAACTTAACATTACCATATAGCATTGATAACTACACGCAATTTAGTTTTCTTAATTTCAAGCCATAATCAGCGTGCTTAACGTATTGAAGTCCATGCGGAACGAGACGCCCGTAATGGGAACGACAGAAGCAAATCTCTTCGAAAGAACAATCGCTGTCGATAAAATCATTTCACCCATATTGTATGTCTTCGGATTCCCTGGAAATATTATTTCCTGCATACTATGGATGCAGCCGTGCATGCGTCATTCATCTGGAACATACTTGGCAGCGCTCGGGTTTACGGATCTTCTGTTCCTTGTGCTTCACGTGCTGTTTGTACTTCATAAAATTTGGGGCGTGCACATGTTCGACTTTCCGGTCGTGTGCGAGAGTTTGCCGGTACTTTTTATGGCAACGCAGTATCTTTCACCGCCGCTAGTGCTCGGTTTTACTGTGGAACGCTTCATCTGTGTTTGATTGCCCAACATAATGGACCGCTTGTGCACGCCGTCCCGTGCTAGGATTGTCAGCTTCTGCCTGGCGGCATTCGCTCTGCTGCTCGGATCAATGCAAGCCAACATGTACAAGCTCAACAATACGCATTAGATGTGCGACATGCGGAAAGTGGCCCAGAGAGGTGGCCACGCCTCCTTGTTGTCGATATGGACATGGATCACCGAGATGCTGGTGTTTCTGTGTGTGCCGGTGTTAATTCTCTTGTTTAACATCATCATAATCCGACTTGTACGTCGCTACACAGATTTCGAAACCAGTTGCAAGGAGCGCGCATTCAGAATACAGTGCACACGGACTGGATAGAGGTACCAACGGTGGAGGCATCTAAAACCGAGAGGACGAACATGTGACGTTGTGCTTGCTACTGAACTCGTGGCCATAACTTAACGACAGGCGTTTTTGGACGTAGCTAATAGTGACTAGTTCCTATTAACCTAAAAGTAGTGACTGTCATATTGACCAAACATAAGACTTTGGTTTGGATTATACTGGTATTTAATATGCGCATTTTGTGTACTAGAAGTACAAGTTAGTTTGAAAAACGTATACATGGCTATCAACAATGCAAAAAGTCATGTAACATTTGTACATTAATCGTGAATTTGGTTAAAATTCTCTTAAACTGTAACAAGACTCTCGAGTAGGAAACGAAAGAAATTCAGCAAATGAAGGAAACAATGGCAAAAGACTACTATCAAAGCGTATACGGTGTCCAATGAATACAGCATGCACTTATTACTTATCAGAAATTACCAGACGTATACATGTTTTTTTCATTGCCGTTCCATGTAATCATAATTCCGCTGCGGCAAATGTATTGTCGCCGTTGTGAAAATGTAGGGCTGTGTATGTTTACATATTTGTATTATACATCTAACTTATGTAAAAGAGGGGGCTACGAAAGATACTCAGTGCATTTAATAAGATTATTAGTAAGCTTAATGATGATACAGCAGCCAGTACATAGATTCACTCTCCATACTGTTCCTTTCCATGTTTACTTTAAGGATTATCCATCTTGCACTCAGTGACCAAAGCTACTGGAGAGACCCAAAATGTTATATCACATACCCAAGAAATATGTTGAAGCTAGTAAGAGACCCAAAATATTGCATAACATACCCAAGAAATATGATAAGGTAATTGAGAGACCCAAAATATTTTACATAACCTACCCAAGAAAAATGTTAAGTAGACCACACTTTTGGAACTAATTGATATTGGGTCAGTTCTTCAGATTTTGGGTGACTTATGCAACTGGTAGTATACAATATTGCAGCAAAATTGACTCAGGGCTGAATAAGACTTATTTAAACTGGATTAGATTTCATTTTTTTATTATTTTGGGCTCCTGTTCATATTTGAATAAAATCTGTTGGATATTTAAGAAGTAAAATTAATCATGAACTCTAAATTAGTGGTTTATATGGTGTTAATAAACTTTTAAAGAACAATTGATTTACGTTATGTTTCCCAAGCAATTGGGTGGTGGCAGCGATACAAGTTAAAAGAGAAAGAGTGAGGCAAAATTTGTTACAGTATTATAGTTAGTATGAACATACATGTCCATTGAACTCACACAGAGAGAAGGGACCATAATTTATTGTTAATGCATGCGTTTCAACATTAATATATAACGAAAAGCTAGTAAGCATATTTTACGAAATGTAACAACACTCAGAAAGGTGATAAAATTATATTGTAGTGTGAAATGTGATTAGTAAATTAAGAATAATATTTTATTAAGAATTATATTCATATAAGTTTATATGTGAAAACAATTTGTATGGGACTTATTAAAGTTTACAATTACTGCTTGTTGAAGCACGTGCGTCAAATGTTTTGCGGTTCTCAAACAGACTTGTGTTAATTATCAATGTACGTATCGATGCAAATAACACAAGTACACGCATTGCGTTACGAAATTGAGAAAAACGTAACAGGTAGTTTTTAAACATTTTGAATTTGGAAAAAGTTTCAATCCGCAATAACATGGATTTGTTGAGTGCTCTTTGACACTACGATTGTGCTGAGTGTAGCATTTTTGTGAGTAAATATCTGAATTGTATTTATATCAGTAAAATAAAAAGATCTTAAGTGTGTCTAGTTCTATAACATTCTACACAGTATACATTTGCATGTATATATTTATATTCATATACATGCTAACATCAGTTGAACCACCCCACACAGAAAGCTGTATTATAAACCGAATTTCATATCCACAATTCTAATGTTTATCTTTCTGGCATTTATTGATACCAGTTGTGATAGCATTCAAGACCTTTGTCTGATCTTGGTCGACATATCAGGAAATATGAGGAAATTGCAATCGTAGATTTCGTTCCCATTTGCTTAGTATTGATGTCACTTCTCAAGATAAAATATCATGTACGTGTACATTTGCTAACAGGATATAGACTCCTCAAGTTATCATAACTGTTAGCCGTTATACAAAAGAAATAGATCTAGCTTATGTTCAGGTGTATAATTCTCAAGTTGATTATGCAATTACAGAAAACATTCTATCAAACAAATCAAAGTCCTTTATTGAACACACAAGTCTACGACACATTGTCTAAAGTATGCAGGTAAACTATGGATCACGAAACAGATATAAAATTTATAATAAAAGTTGGGTCACCGCCTTGAAACGATCTGTGAAGTAAACGGTTTAAAGACACACTAACCCACTCATTTATCCCTGTTTGTATCATTTAAGTACATATAATTAAGGTAAATAAACATTAATTTCATCGTGTAAGCAACTTGGATATCATGGTTAAACTAAACATCGGTCCCATGAAGTCCATTTCACAAGTCTTCTATTTTGTTTGTATAATATTTATGCGTGTTTCGTTTTGTATTAATGTCAACAACTCCAATATACTTTATATAAACGACATGCACCAAATGACATACGTCTTTTATTTAATTAAAGAAAATTAGAGTTAAATATATTGTAACTTTCGTCTCTTTAAAATGTCGAATAACTGAATATTGCTTATCCAGAATTATACTGCTGACATCGTCAACATTAGACATTATGGCAGGTGCTGTCATTCCATATTCAAAAAGTTTTGTCATGACAATGACCATGTCTATCGACAGTCTTGCAGTAAGACTGGTGTATGTTCTGCAAACTCTGTACAGATGATAACATTAAATCGTTTAAGTACACATGTTGATATGTATTTCATCAAAAGCGTTATGTGGTCTATGTATACAAATCGTATTCGTATCTGTGCGGGACATTTAGACAGAAACCAAGACCAAGTGACGTTATTAGTCAAATACAGGGCTGTTATCGCTAAACTCGAACGAGGTCAATTTTGATTAATGGATCTATAAAGAGATGAAATGCTTGATTAACGATGATTATTATTGTCAGTAATACTTGGCATATGCAATCGACAGCACTCTGAAACGTGATAAATGTATCTTCTGCGACGTTAGGAAAACGAACGAGCCAAGAGAACTTTCCAGGATAAATACGGACATGTATGCACTGTAGTTAACCGTTTGAATGACACGTCTTCGATAAGATAATATAGTGTACATTGACTATCAATGACCTTAATTCTTTCTCATAACAGACTGAATAATCGCCAAAAGAACAAAGCCTTCGCATACGTTTTCCGGAAAAGACGAACGCAGTTTCCATTCTGTGTATGTTTAAACCATTTAATGCGATACATTTTACTCATTACTTGATTCGTAATTAAAATACAACGTCGCGCAATGCAGACTAGGAAATTTACTTTACGTATACCCAGAGGTCTACCGCTTAATGCACATCCTTATTAGTGTTGCTATTTGTCTACGTTTAGTATATTTTGTCGAAATGAAGAGCCAATACAAGAGCACAAAGTCTGGCGAATCAAGCGGATTTAATATTTTCCTAAGAGCGATCAGCACTGTTGTCCGGCGCGAAGTTTATTTGCTCAACAATCAAGATGGTCCAGATGGTTTCCGATTACAAATAATAATCCGGGAGTCTATCGCATAATCAGTGCAGGCAATCCAAATGAACAACGATTTTTTTTTAAAGTTAGCATATGAATCATTGGTTTGTGCCATAAATAATCTCTTGGTCACGTTATAGTGCATTTAAGACGTACATGTAATCAGAGACATATGATGTTCCTCGCTAGAGAGTTGAAATAGAGGAGCATTAGCAATCAAAGTCTTACACATAAAACAATATACATACAAAATCAAATTTATAACTCGACTCTTAGATACAAACCCAACATTAAGACAGTGAAAAGTAGTAATGTAGACATTAACGATCGTACATATTGATCAAAGACCAAAGCCAACAAAAATTCGTGCATTGTGACAATAGAAGACGATTACCAAAGTACCTCTTAAGTTTTGTAAACAAAAAGAGATAAACACAGAAAGCGGCCTTTTAGCATTGTAATTTCCAGACATGAATACGGCTTACAGAAATTAATACAATGTAAATACTAAAATAGTTTAAATGCACATATACATGTATGAATTAAATGTAAATGTATAATGTATATATACACGTTTTTACAGGAGTATAATTCTTAGGTTGGCAACTCAAGCCTAACACATTGATAAGAACAAAAGTTTGTATCTACTCTGCATCCACATAATGTTTTAACACTTGCAATATTAAGCTGTAAATGTGTATTATTATGTGACATATTAAGCTGTAAATGTGTATTATTATGTGACATATTAAGCTGTAAATGTGTATTATTATGTGACATATTAACCTGTAAATGTGTATTATTATGTGACATATTAAGCTGTAAATGTGTATTATTATGTGACCTGGCAAGCCGGTGAGACGATTTATATGTTTAATGCAATAAACTTGAATGAATGATTGAATGATTTGCTATTTTTTGCATAGATGTACATTAACAGATTTGTTTGTAAAACCTGAATGCAGTTTGCACGTGTGTGGTACACGTAACAGACTGCATGTCTGGTTGTTTTGCGTGAACTACAACATATATTTCAATCACACACAATTAACACATCAAAAAGAGTGCTCATTTTTAGTTTAAGATATCATGTTATTTGATGAAAATACACGAACATTGGCACGTGTCTTGGGCACGTTGAAATAGCCCGTGGCCCTCCCATGTGAAATCTTTAATCAAAACAACCCTGGACTCGCAGAAGATTTCCAAGAGAAAAGGTGTGCCAGATATCTGGACGGCATTAAACCCCGCCCATGTACCGGTAGAATAGAGATATCGCTATCGTTCGAACAGTAAAAATACACTGTCAATGCAAGTTCATATCTACGGGTCCTAAAGTTGGAAATTTGACACACAATAATCGTATATATATTGCAAGGAATATCTTACAAATGTTTTGAACGAGACGAATATTTCAGTCCAATATCGCTAACCTGGGCATAATTTTTTGCATAGATGTACATTAACAGATTTGTTTGTAAAACCTGAATGCAGTTTGCACGTGTGTGGTACACGTAACAGACTGCATGTCTGGTTGTTTTGCGTGAACTACAACATATATTTCAGTCACACACAATTAACACATCAAAAAGAGTGCTCATTTTTAGTTTAAGATATCATGTTATTTGATGAAAATAACGGTGAATTAATCAACCATAAAATGCACGCAGCACGAATATTGGCACGTGTCTTGGGCACGTTGAAATAGCCCGTGGCCCTCCCATGTGAAATCTTTAATCAAAACAACCCTGGACTCGCAGAAGATTTCCAAGAGAAAAGGTGTGCCAGATATCTGGACGGCATTAAACCCCGCCCATGTACCGGTAGAATAGAGATATCGCTATCGTTCGAACAGTAAAAATACACTGTCAATGCAAGTTCATATCTACGGGTCCTAAAGTTGGAAATTTGACACACAATAATTGTATATATATTGCAAGGAATATCTTACAAATGTTTTGAACGAGACGAATATTTCAGTCCAATATCGCTCACCTGGGCCTAACCAATGATTCTTTACTTGCCCCAATGAATAACATATACATGTATATCTATACTTCTAAAAATGGTATGCATTAGTGTCGTATTTTGCCGTCAAAATGTACAAACATGGATTGGAAATATGCATGCACGGACTTACTTTAACGATGGAAATGATACTTTTTTCTATTAGAAAATGGATTTTTTTTATATAAACAAGGAAGAAATCAGAAGAACGCTAAAACATTTTTCTTTATTAGTTGTTCGCAGAACAACCATATGTATCGCTTATAAAATCCGAAGGAAAAATTCACTATGATTTTAACTCAGTTATTATTACGCGACAGTAAAAAGTGCTGTTTGAATATCATTAACGTTTCCCAAATGCATCCATCGTTTTGATTAAGAATGTGATTTGAACATAATATGTTTAAAACCAACTAAAAACGTCGGGCAATTGACAGCTTTCTGTGTATGATCAAATTTTGAGACTAAAAATCGCGGAAGAAAGTAGTCCACTTCGCAGCGTTCATTGATAAATCCTTTAATTGGGTCACGAGCCAAGTTGAATCACGGACATAGTACAATCCAAACGTATTCATCTCGCTTATTGTCGATGCAAGTTAAGATGTGTATGTGTGGTGTTTAAAAATGTATAACTTTTCATTTTACCCTTAATTATTGTATTACTTACTGTATGATTACCTTTGTCTCGATAATAATAAAGAACAAAATGGAATTCACAGTTTTTCGGTAATCACGCAGTGCAGGTACTAGCAAAAGCTGTCGGTCAAACTCTCAGAAAATTACACCCTATTTTGGAACAGACTCTATGACCGAGTGGTTAACGCGTTAGACTCTAACGCCGACGCTCGGGGTTCGATCCCCATGAGAGGTAGGATTTTTTTTCTCATTTTTATTTCTTTAATTTTGGTTTCACAGAATATTAGCGTTTGCTACTCCAGATGCTTTATTAATTGAAAAAGAAGACCTTTCTAAAATACAATATTCTGTGAGTAACTTTAAAACATTACCAAACATTATCGCACAACACCTGTGCTAATACGGTTGAAAACCTTGCAGCACTGTCGTTGCGTTCATAATAATGTTAAATATTTTTTAATATTTAGCATAGTGTTTGTTTTTAAGGTTTAATTTAGTTTTGCTTAAAGCCATGGTTATTTCTCTTCGACAAATTAATATATTGTCTGCAACGGAGACTGCCCGGTAATAAAACTGATCATTTTTTACTATGTACCCGGTAGATACATTCGGAGAATGTGTTGGTTCTGAAAATGTAATGACCGAAGGTCGGAATGCCATTAAGATCAAGATAATTATATGTGTAGCCCAAAGAAAGACCATGATATTGTACACCGGACAAAGAATTTGGCTCATCAGGTTTCTTGCCCGACAATATTTTTCATTTTCAATTGACAGTTGTTTTGACAGGCCATATATATATTTAATTCGTACATAGTATTGTTAGCTTCTGTATTCGGCTGTCTAGTGTCCACACTTGTTAACGTTTAATTAGTGGCGCACGTATTACAATGGACCTCAATTCATCAGCTGCACATTTGACAACAGATTCAATTCAAATCGGCATTATCGAGAGACAAAAACTAACCTATCTACTCAATGGCAATATATATTTTAAAATCTGATTTTATTACGTGGCAATTTCTATCTTAACGTCGCATTCTGAATATTATAAATCGCCAAGCAATGTCTCTGTTCAAGTTATATTTATAATGTGGACACAAATATTATACTAAAACGTGGAATTTAGGATTCAACTAAATGAAGTTTTACGAATTTTGAAAGCACATATTATCATGTATAACACGTCATGTTTGCTGGTTCTGGCTTCTTAACCAGAATTTAAATTCAGTGATTTTTATTTTCTTCACATAAGAACACTGAACGAGCTATTAGTGTAACTATCATATTGACCAATAAAACATTGATACCTTTATAACCACTGTATTTGATGTGACATATGATATGGCATACCTCTCTAATAGCCCAGATTGTCCATGATAACGCGTCGGGGGTTTCATGTTAAGTTATTATACGGTCATTTAGGTGACTTCATACAATTTTATTTTATTTACTGGTTCTAATATACAATTTTAATATTATTGTATTTTCAATATATTTGCAAAACATTCTACAAAACACGCCAGCAGGGGTCTTAAATGCCGATTGAACTAAGTTATTTGGGCGAGTCGATCAGATCCATCGGACGCTATGATATTGAACAGTGCACTAATATTTTAAATGACTACTGGTATAAACGAATGTTATAACAGTCATTGAATTTTATTCTTGATTTCTGATCTTCAAACCTTCAAACCTGTAGACAGATTTTCGTTTAGACACAATCTCAATAACCGTTTGAATCTGTTCTGTTTAAATTAAACTTGTGTTGCTATTAACATTCGAATAAAATGAGTTGTGCCCAATGTTACTCAACAGCGAACAACTTCAGTGCCTTCAGCGCTTTGATTTTAGATTTGCTAATATTTTCACATATTTCGTAGACGTTGTTGGATATTATATAGGCGTTCACATCAATTACCGTATAACTGGCATATAATTTGCGTGTTTCCTTCGCATACGGTACCTCAACGAAAATTACAATCGGTAACTATTAGTTATCTATATAATGGCGGTATACTCATTAAACAATATGCCCGTATGTTGTCATACCTGAATCAGCAAAAGTATACCAAAATTGTCTCAAGTTGAAGTAGTATAAGCCCTTTGCAAAAGCACCTGTTTTACGGTACAAGCAATTCATCGCCTGAATTGCATGTACCGAACAAGCACGTAAATTCTGAGGCGTCCATGACTTTGTGTTTGTCCACACTTAAAACTGTCACCATTTGTGGTTCAGACAAATGCAAAACTCATAAGAAATTTTGCAAAGTTACCCGCTATAGACTTCAGCTGTTTACAAATGCCTTTCAAAAAAAAATGCCAATTAATGTAGACAATTAATGTATTCAAATGATTGTCACTTACTCTGTATGGGATTTCGGAAACACTGAAGCAGATTTACGATATTCTCAGTCTCCAGTCTACATCTGTGGATAGTAAATATGATTGTATATTTAAAATATGACAACAATGCGAAAAATATCTTTGAAAACACTTTTAATGCTTTGAGTATCTGCCATTAAACTGAATCGTCAAATCTCTTCAATAGTTCGAGGTGTTGTGAAAGGAATAAGACAATTACAGACCATATAGCACATGGAACGAGTTACACTTTGAACTGTAGTAGACATTTCACACTAATGAACAATGAAGATTAGGCATAGTTTTGCAAAATGTACCTAAATTATGTTATTTAAATTCTTTTTTTTTCTTATTTAAAATCTCATTTTAATACCGAGACTATAAAAAGACATAGTTTGTTATAATGTGCTGCGCTGTAATCCGCCCATACAATCGTTGTTTATACGTACTGAAATCTGGTGTTAGTTTTTTTCAAAACGCATGGGGACACCTTTTTCACCTCAAAGGTACCTCATTTTGTGTAGAACATTACCCTGCAATAGTGTGACTTTTTAAATAACTCAAGCCAATATTTGGCACTCCTTATTTTATTGATGTGTATCTACTCGCCGTACTGTGGGTCAAAAAAACAATAGAAATGATTGCAAGTTCTTAAATATTGAACATTGTACAACAATCTCGCTTCTCAGTGCGACGCAAACATCGCTACTTCCCACATTAAGCTTAAAATGATCCTGTAACATCTTCAGTTTTTTTTTTGCTCGGAAACGATTATCAACGGATTTCAATGGAGAATTATGTGCTTTTTAATACGGTACCATTTTATTTCATTCTCATTTTAAATTCAGGCCCTTTTGTAACACCTATCCATGTCCGAAAGTTATCAGTAGAACCTCTTTTGAAAAATGAACATTATGGTGGGGGCGAATAAAATATCAGAACGAATATCAAAAAGGGGACTATATATAATGGACTACTTTTATATATAAATATATATGTGATGTTAATGTCCACGAAATAATGCAAGAAATGAAATTACGACAATCTTCTGGCACATTTGTCACCAACAGGACTATAAAAGTCAAGCATTATTCTGTGGAACACGGTGGTGCATTGTTATCATTGTCTTTGCCTTGATTTATGGTGTTTTCAAGTAAAAAGAGTTTCTTACACAATAACAACTGACCTTCAAGTGCTCGTTTCATAATTTTTACTATAACTAATTTTACTTCGCGTTGAACATAATTAATATCAATGATATGAGAAGCTTTGATGACAACGGTCACAGTTTCGGATATTTGAGTTCATTAATTGGATGGCATTAATATTTATTTTCATAATAATTAATCATTCAACGCTTGGACGAAGGCGATCTAATTAGATCTAACTTTTAAAAATACATTTTGTTCTCATTTAAGTAACACATTAGCGGAATTTGTAATTAATTAAAGGGGTTGTCATGAATAATGAATGTAATAAAAAATAAAAATATTATCACAATTTCAAATGTCAATATATCGAACGTTTTTAGCAAACAAATTTGTGCATTTAAAAACATAATAAATTTTCGTTACACTTAACCGTTGAATATCATTTAGTAAAAAATGTATTGGTCCAATAATAATATGTAACGTGCTGTTTATTGTAAATAATTTTTAAAATTTCAAACAGTTTTGCAGCACATATTTATTTACATTTATCTCAGATTAATCTAAATAGATTAATCTAAATGTCTACATAAAGACAATGATATTAAATTAGTTATTACCTTTTTATGAAAAAATGGAATATGACTTTTTGTATTGTTGTTAACGTGGTTAATAATAACGCGATTTTCAAACAGTAAAATGCGTGTAGATGTCATGCGTGTGTACATGACAAAAGTAAACCTTTTCTAACGTATACCTTATGCCCATGCATAATATTTCCTATACACACGTACAATACTTTTAGCTCTGTTTACTTATTATAAATTTACTGCGTAAATTAATTCTTATTTTAGAGGGTAATATCATAGTAGGATCCAAGAAATGTGTTCAAACATGTTGTGTTATGCGTCGATAGGTCCCTATAAAGTACCTCAAATGTTATCTGCGGACCAGCATTTAAGAATTCAATTCAAAACGCTGACAGCGTAGAAAGACTGTTGGAGAGAAAAGAAACTAAGAGCAAATAAATTATGAGAGTATTTTTATCATAAGGAACATTTATTAAGTAAGTCACCTGTCTGTTATATCATTTCTACAAAAAAAATCTGGAAACTCAAAACTATACACTCCACATAAAATAAATTGGTATAAGCTGGTATTTGACCTAACTGAAGATGGAGATCGCGGCCACTGTTTTTTGCAAATAAAAACTAATATAGAGCGCGTCTAATTCGATGTATTTATCTACGACATTATCATCATTATTTTTTGTAATTCGTGGGAGGCAAATATTTTTGTGCAAACTATTAAAAAAACAAACAGAGTTATATGCATACACGTCAATCTACAACGGGTAAAAATAGTCGATGAACCGTATAAGTTCGATTCAATGCAGTGCTTTTTATCACAAGCGCTATGTTCAGTAAATACCAATTTAAATAAAAATAAGTTGATTTTGTAAAATACATTCAAAACTCTCTTTAGAAGTACAATGCTTTTCCATAATTCTTATGCATACGTCAAAAACAATAGCAATCGTCAATCGAGTGGTTACGATCGCTCCGGCCGCTATATGTACTGACTCAATACACTGTTGTTAAACTTACGCAATACGCAGTTAACCAGTCAACAGCACAAACAGATACGCTATTATACCTATGTTAATAGACATAAGATGAATTCACTTGTAGATGCGGACAAAATAGATTATTATTATTGTTTATTAGTGTTTTAGTCGGATCTATTTCTTGTCATCTATTTATAGAAAGTAGCATCGATAACAGGAAGCCTCACTGCTACGCGAGCAAAGCGCAGTATTTTAACGATTTACAGACTCGTAGCCTTCAAAGAACTAGCTGCGTATGCACACTGGGAATAGTAATAACATTTTTGTAATGATGAAATGTGATCTTGAGTACAATTGAGTTTTTGGACAATGTTTTTGTCAAGTAAGCTGTCATATTTCAGAAATTGTGAATTTAATTGTGTTAATGTTTAGTGCAATGTGCATGATTTAATTTTTGAAATAGTGTTGTCGTGGGTAGAATATGTTCCTGTTGTTAAACACTTTAGCTACAGCACTATATGCTGTATTTACAAAGGAATCCTAAGTATTATGGACGTTGATAATTGTGGGTTGTAACGACAGTATTAAAATAGACATTTTAGGTTTAAGTTGTTAATCTTAAATTCTTTTCAAATTCTGCCATGCTATTTCAATACTAAGTTAACATATTATTAGAAGGCATATAAGGAGATTTGTACTAACATCAAGACGTTGTGGAGTCATGAGCTGTACACGTTTTCCGTTCGTTACTTTGTTCAGGATTCTAAAATGATGTTAAAATGAATATAAGAAATCTATCTAAAATGCACACTGAGATATCATGTTATGTTTTCCGAAAAAAAAACAGTAAAATTCTTTGGCTTTCTTCGAATGTCTTGTAAATAGTCTATTAATTGAGTTAAAATCTGGTGCCATCACAAATAGTTTACTTCACCGACATATGCAGCCAAAATAGTGATATATGCAAAATTTTGCTCTGAAAACATTATCAACGGATTTCAATGGAGAATTATGTGCTTTTTAATACGGTACCATTTTATTTCATTCTCATTTTAAATTCAGGCCCTTTTGTAACACCTATCCATGTCCGAAAGTTATCAGTAGAACCTCTTTTGAAAAATGAACATTATGGTGGGGGCGAATAAAATATCAGAACGAATATCAAAAAGGGGACTATATATAATGGACTACTTTTATATATAAATATATATGTGATGTTAATGTCCACGAAATAATGCAAGAAATGAAATTACGACAATCTTCTGGCACATTTGTCACCAACAGGACTATAAAAGTCAAGCATTATTCTGTGGAACACGGTGGTGCATTGTTATCATTGTCTTTGCCTTGATTTATGGTGTTTTCAAGTAAAAAGAGTTTCTTACACAATAACAACTGACCTTCAAGTGCTCGTTTCATAATTTTACTATAACTAATTTTACTTCGCGTTGAACATAATTAATATCAATGATATGAGAAGCTTTGATGACAACGGTCACAGTTTCGGATATTTGAGTTCATTAATTGGATGGCATTAATATTTATTTTCATAATAATTAATCATTCAACGCTTGGACGAAGGCGATCTAATTAGATCTAACTTTTAAAAATACATTTTGTTCTCATTTAAGTAACACATTAGCGGAATTTGTAATTAATTAAAGGGGTTGTCATGAATAATGAATGTAATAAAAAATAAAAATATTATCACAATTTCAAATGTCAATATATCGAACGTTTTTAGCAAACAAATTTGTGCATTTAAAAACATAATAAATTTTCGTTACACTTAACCGTTGAATATCATTTAGTAAAAAATGTATTGGTCCAATAATAATATGTAACGTGCTGTTTATTGTAAATAATTTTTAAAATTTCAAACAGTTTTGCAGCACATATTTATTTACATTTATCTCAGATTAATCTAAATGTCTACATAAAGACAATGATATTAAATTAGTTATTACCTTTTTATGAAAAAATGGAATATGACTTTTTGTATTGTTGTTAACGTGGTTAATAATAACGCGATTTTCAAACAGTAAAATGCGTGTAGATGTCATGCGTGTGTACATGACAAAAGTAAACCTTTTCTAACGTATGCCTTATGCCCATGCATAATATTTCCTATACACACGTACAATACTTTTAGCTCTGTTTACTTATTATAAATTTACTGCGTAAATTAATTCTTATTTTAGAGGGTAATATCATAGTAGGATCCAAGAAATGTGTTCAAACATGTTGTGTTATGCGTCGATAGGTCCCTATAAAGTACCTCAAATGTTATCTGCGGACCAGCATTTAAGAATTCAATTCAAAACGCTGACAGCGTAGAAAGACTGTTGGAGAGAAAAGAAACTAAGAGCAAATAAATTATGAGAGTATTTTTATCATAAGGAACATTTATTAAGTAAGTCACCTGTCTGTTATATCATTTCTACAAAAAAAATCTGGAAACTCAAAACTATACACTCCACATAAAATAAATTGGTATAAGCTGGTATTTGACCTAACTGAAGATGGAGATCGCGGCCACTGTTTTTTGCAAATAAAAACTAATATAGCGCGCGTCTAATTCGATGTATTTATCTACGACATTATCATCATTATTTTTTGTAATTCGTGGGAGGCAAATATTTTTGTGCAAACTATTAAAAAAACAAACAGAGTTATATGCATACACGTCAATCTACAACGGGTAAAAATAGTCGATGAACCGTATAAGTTCGATTCAATGCAGTGCTTTTTATCACAAGCGCTATGTTCAGTAAATACCAATTTAAATAAAAATAAGTTGATTTTGTAAAATACATTCAAAACTCTCTTTAGAAGTACAATGCTTTTCCATAATTCTTATGCATACTTCAAAAACAATAGCAATCGTCAATCGAGTGGTTACGATCGCTCCGGCCGCTATATGTACTGACTCAATACACTGTTGTTAAACTTACGCAATACGCAGTTAACCAGTCAACAGCACAAACAGATACGCTATTATACCTATGTTAATAGACATAAGATGAATTCACTTGTAGATGTGGACAAAATAGATTATTATTATTGTTTATTAGTGTTTTAGTCGGATCTATTTCTTGTCATCTATTTATAGAAAGTAGCATCGATAACAGGAAGCCTCACTGCTACGCGAGCAAAGCGCAGTATTTTAACGATTTACAGACTCGTAGCCTTCAAAGAACTAGCTGCGTATGCACACTGGGAATAGTAATAACATTTTTGTAATGATGAAATGTGATCTTGAGTACAATTGAGTTTTTGGACAATGTTTTTGTCAAGTAAGCTGTCATATTTCAGAAACTGTGAATTTAATTGTGTTAATGTTTAGTGCAATGTGCATGATTTAATTTTTGAAATAGTGTTGTCGTGGGTAGAATATGTTCCTGTTGTTAAACACTTTAGCTACAGCACTATATGCTGTATTTACAAAGGAATCCTAAGTATTATGGACGTTGATAATTGTGGGTTGTAACGACAGTATTAAAATAGACATTTTAGGTTTAAGTTGTTAATCTTAAATTCTTTTCAAATTCTGCCATGCTATTTCAATACTAAGTTAACATATTATTAGAAGGCATATAAGGAGATTTGTACTAACATCAAGACGTTGTGGAGTCATGAGCTGTACACGTTTTCCGTTCGTTACTTTGTTCAGGATTCTAAAATGATGTTAAAATGAATATAAGAAATCTATCTAAAATGCACACTGAGATATCATGTTATGTTTTCCGAAAAAAAAACAGTAAAATTCTTTGGCTTTCTTCGAATGTCTTGTAAATAGTCTATTAATTGAGTTAAAATCTTTTGGTTTGGTGCCATCACAAATAGTTTACTTCACCGACATATGCAGCCAAAATAGTGATATATGCAAAATTTTGAGAAACGGAATTTTAATTCAAAAGGTTACCAAAAATATAAGTTTATGTTTTATGAAACGTATTTTTATATTGATTGTATAAAATTCTACATGCAACACATTAATTACATTGTCCTATACGTTTGTGGCATAAAACAGTTGTAATATATGCTTCTATGCTCCGGTGTTAAAACGTGACCTTACAAACGTACATGTAGAATACATACTAAGACAATTATCATTTCAACTATACTACGAATCCGATAATTGTAATGAGCACTAGTGCTGAAACACTGACTTTAAGATATTCTTATCATTTCGAAAGATTATTTTTTGTTTCGACGACGATAGTTTTAAAAGTTGAAATACACATGCATACACAGAACTCTAAGATAGTGATAAACAAAGATAGTACACATAATATGTACCTTGAAACTGCCTCATTATTTGTCATTTTCGTACCGCGAATGCTTATGTGAGGCTGATAAAACTGCAAAACAGTAATCGTGCGTTCGGCAAAACGTTTACAACTGATATCTACGGCAATAATGAACACTACTTCAGCTAATATATTAAAGTGCTCATCATCGTTAAAAATTTACTGTGCGTTAACATTTAAATAATGTTGGGCGTTAGAAAGTCAGAGCAAATGATATTTACTAAGTTAAGTTAAATAGCATGGATATTTTCAGTATGCTTGAAATTTAAAATAAAATAATAATTTGTGGCGATCCTCTTTTCGTGGTTTGCGCCTTCTCATTGTGACGTTCACGGGGTGTATATCAAGTGTTAACCTGCTTATATATGTATTTTTTCTCTAGCCTGCCTGGCTTATGATTTAAGTATTATAACACAAATGATTGGGGCATATAAGCAACTAATTAAATATATTAACATGAACTAACAGTAACTTAAAACTCTAATCAATGCCTGCCTTGGCTATTCTTATTTACAGTCACCGTGCTCTTAAATTCTCAGGTATGAGACCTATCTTCCACAACAGCTCGATACCACTTATATCACTGACACGATACTTGAAACCCTACTTTCAAGCCTGGCTGGGCTACACCTAACTGGAGTCACGGTGCTCTCAAATATTCAGGTATCAGACCTATTCTTAAGTCCTGCCCGAGAACACATAAACCACTGACTGCATACACAGGAAAACCGGGCACGGTTCTGCTAATGCTCTGCTGGCTGTTCCCACTTACAAATGTGCATACTTCTCAGGTATTCCGAATGTTTTGGCTCAGTTTATCCCTAACACTGCTAGGTGACTACAGTACATCCCTAACACTGCTAGGTGACTACAGTACATCCCTAACACTGCTAGGTGACTACAGTACATCCCTAACACTGCTAGGTGACTACAGTACATCCCTAACACTGCTAGGGGACTACAGTACATCCCTAACACTGCTAGGTGACTACAGTACATCCCTAACACTGCTAGGGGACTACAGTACATCCCTTACACTGCTAGGTGACTTCAGTATATCCCTAACACTGCTAGGTGACTACAGTACATCCCTAACACTGCTAGGTGACTACAGTACATCCCTAACACTGCTAGGGGACTACAGTACATCCCTAACACTGATAGGTGACTAAAGTACATCCCTAACACTGCTAGTTGACTACAGTACATCCCTAACACTGCTAGGTGACTACAGTACATCCCTAACACTGCTAGGGGACTACAGTACATCCCTAACACTGCTAGGTGACTACAGTATATCCCTAACATTGCTAGGTGACTACAGTACATCCCTAACACTGCTAGGGGACTACAGTACATCCCTAACACTGCTAGGTGACTACAGTACATCCCTAACACTGCTAGGTGACTACAGTACATCTCTAACACTGCTAGGTGACTACAGTACATCCCTAACACTGCTAGGTGACTACAGTATATCCCTAACACTGCTAGGGGACTACAGTACATCCCTAACACTCCTAGGTGACTACAGTACATCCTAACACTGCTAGGTGACTACAGTACATCCCTAACACTCCAAGGTGACCACAGTACATCCCTAACACTGCTAGGTGACTACAGTACATCCCTAACACTGCTAGGTGACTACAGTACATCCCTAATACTGCTAGGGGATTACAGAACATCCCTAACACTGCTAGGTGACTACAGTACATCCCTAACACTGCTAGTTGACTACAGTACATCCCTAACACTGCTAGGTGACTACAGTACATCCCTAACACTGCTAGGTGACTACAGTACATCCCTAACACTGCTAGGGGACTACAGTACATCCCTAACACTGCTAGGCGACTACAGTACATCCCTAACACTCCTAGGTGACTACAGTACATCCCTAACACTGCTAGGGGACTACAGTACATCCCTAACACTGCTAGGTGACTACAGTACATCCCTAACACTGCTAGGTGACCACAGTACATCCCTAACACTGCTAGGTGACTACAGTACATCCCTAACACTGCTAGGTGACTACAGTACATCCCTAACACTGCTAGGTGACTACAGTACATCCCTAACACTGCTAGGGGACTACAGTACATCCCTAACACTGCTAGGTGACTACAGTATATCCCTAACACTGCTAGGTGACAACAGTACATCCCTTACACTGCTAGGTGACTACAGTACATCCCTTACACTGCTAGGTGACTACAGTACATCCCTAACACTGCTAGGTGACTACAGTACATCCCTAACACTGCTAGGTGACTACAGTACATCCCTAACACTGCTAGGGGACTACAGTACATCCCTAACACTGCTAGGGGACTACAGTACATCCCTAACACTGCTAGGTGACTACAGTACATCCCTAACATTGCTAGGGGACTACAGTACATCCCTAACACTGCTAGGTGACTACAGTACATCCCTTACACTGCTAGGGGACTACAGTACATCCCTAACACTGCTAGGTGACTACAGTACATCCCTAACACTGCTAGGTGACTACAGTACATCCCTAACACTGCTAGGTGACTACAGTACATCCCTAACACTGCTAGGTGACTACAGTACATCCCTAACACTGCTAGGGGACTACAGTACATCCCTAAAACTGCTAGGTGACTACAGTACATCCCTAACACTCCTAGGTGACTACAGTACATCCCTAACACTGCTAGGGGACTACAGTACATCCCTAACACTGCTAGGTGACTACAGTACATCCCTAACACTGCTAGGGGACTACAGTACATCCCTAACACTGCTAGGTGACTACAGTACATCCATAACACTGCTAGGTGACTACAGTACATCCCTAACACTGCTAGGTGACTACAGTACATCCCTAACACTGCTAGGGGACTACAGTACATCCCTAACACTGCTAGGCGACTACAGTACATCCCTAACACTGCTAGGGGACTACAGTACATCCCTAACACTGCTAGGTGACTACAGTATATCCCTAACACTGCTAGGTGACTACAGTACATCCCTTACACTGCTAGGTGACTACAGTACATCCCTAACACTGCTATGGGACTACAGTACATCCCTAACACTGCTAGGTGACTACAGTACATCCCTAACACTGCTAGGTGACTACAGTACATCCCTAACACTGCTAGGGGACTACAGTACATCCCTAACACTGCTAGGGGACTACAGTACATCCCTAACACTGCTAGGTGACTACAGTACATCCCTAACATTGCTAGGGGACTACAGTACATCCCTAACACTGCTAGGTGACTACAGTACATCCCTTACACTGCTAGGGGACTACAGTACATCCCTAACACTGCTAGGTGACTACAGTACATCCCTAACACTGCTAGGTGACTACAGTACATCCCTAACACTGCTAGGTGACTACAGTACATCCCTAACACTGCTAGGTGACTACAGTACATCCCTAACACTGCTAGGGGACTACAGTACATCCCTAACACTGCTAGGTGACTACAGTACATCCCTAACACTCCTAGGTGACTACAGTACATCCCTAACACTGCTAGGGGACTACAGTACATCCCTAACACTGCTAGGTGACTACAGTACATCCCTAACACTGCTAGGGGACTACAGTACATCCCTAACACTGCTAGGTGACTACAGTACATCCATAACACTGCTAGGTGACTACAGTACATCCCTAACACTGCTAGGTGACTACAGTACATCCCTAACACTGCTAGGGGACTACAGTACATCCCTAACACTGCTAGGCGACTACAGTACATCCCTAACACTGCTAGGGGACTACAGTACATCCCTAACACTGCTAGGTGACTACAGTATATCCCTAACACTGCTAGGTGACTACAGTACATTCCTTACACTGCTAGGTGACTACAGTACATCCCTAACACTGCTATGGGCCTACAGTACATCCCTAACACTGCTAGGTGACTACAGTACATCCCTAACACTGCTAGGTGACTACAGTACATCCCTAACACTGCTAGGGGACTACAGTACATCCCTAACACTGCTAGGGGACTACAGTACATCCCTAACACTGCTAGGTGACTACAGTATATCCCTAACACTGCTAGGGGACTACAGTACATCCCTTACACTGCTAGGTGACTACAGTACATCCCTTACACTGCTAGGTGACTACAGTACATCCCTAACACTGCTAGGTGACTACAGTACATCCCTTACACTGCTAGGTGACTTCAGTATATCCCTAATACTGCTAGGGGATTACAGAACATCCCTAACACTGCTAGGTGACTACAGTACATCCCTAACACTGCTAGTTGACTACAGTACATCCCTAACACTGCTAGGTGACTACAGTACATCCCTAACACTGCTAGGTGACTACAGTACATCCCTAACACTGCTAGGGGACTACAGTACATCCCTAACACTGCTAGGCGACTACAGTACATCCCTAACACTCCTAGGTGACTACAGTACATCCCTAACACTGCTAGGGGACTACAGTACATCCCTAACACTGCTAGGTGACTACAGTACATCCCTAACACTGCTAGGTGACCACAGTACATCCCTAACACTGCTAGGTGACTACAGTACATCCCTAACACTGCTAGGTGACTACAGTACATCCCTAACACTGCTAGGTGACTACAGTACATCCCTAACACTGCTAGGGGACTACAGTACATCCCTAACACTGCTAGGTGACTACAGTATATCCCTAACACTGCTAGGTGACAACAGTACATCCCTTACACTGCTAGGTGACTACAGTACATCCCTTACACTGCTAGGTGACTACAGTACATCCCTAACACTGCTAGGTGACTACAGTACATCCCTAACACTGCTAGGTGACTACAGTACATCCCTAACACTGCTAGGGGACTACAGTACATCCCTAACACTGCTAGGGGACTACAGTACATCCCTAACACTGCTAGGTGACTACAGTACATCCCTAACATTGCTAGGGGACTACAGTACATCCCTAACACTGCTAGGTGACTACAGTACATCCCTTACACTGCTAGGGGACTACAGTACATCCCTAACACTGCTAGGTGACTACAGTACATCCCTAACACTGCTAGGTGACTACAGTACATCCCTAACACTGCTAGGTGACTACAGTACATCCCTAACACTGCTAGGTGACTACAGTACATCCCTAACACTGCTAGGGGACTACAGTACATCCCTAAAACTGCTAGGTGACTACAGTACATCCCTAACACTCCTAGGTGACTACAGTACATCCCTAACACTGCTAGGGGACTACAGTACATCCCTAACACTGCTAGGTGACTACAGTACATCCCTAACACTGCTAGGGGACTACAGTACATCCCTAACACTGCTAGGTGACTACAGTACATCCATAACACTGCTAGGTGACTACAGTACATCCCTAACACTGCTAGGTGACTACAGTACATCCCTAACACTGCTAGGGGACTACAGTACATCCCTAACACTGCTAGGCGACTACAGTACATCCCTAACACTGCTAGGGGACTACAGTACATCCCTAACACTGCTAGGTGACTACAGTATATCCCTAACACTGCTAGGTGACTACAGTACATCCCTTACACTGCTAGGTGACTACAGTACATCCCTAACACTGCTATGGGACTACAGTACATCCCTAACACTGCTAGGTGACTACAGTACATCCCTAACACTGCTAGGTGACTACAGTACATCCCTAACACTGCTAGGGGACTACAGTACATCCCTAACACTGCTAGGGGACTACAGTACATCCCTAACACTGCTAGGTGACTACAGTACATCCCTAACATTGCTAGGGGACTACAGTACATCCCTAACACTGCTAGGTGACTACAGTACATCCCTTACACTGCTAGGGGACTACAGTACATCCCTAACACTGCTAGGTGACTACAGTACATCCCTAACACTGCTAGGTGACTACAGTACATCCCTAACACTGCTAGGTGACTACAGTACATCCCTAACACTGCTAGGTGACTACAGTACATCCCTAACACTGCTAGGGGACTACAGTACATCCCTAACACTGCTAGGTGACTACAGTACATCCCTAACACTCCTAGGTGACTACAGTACATCCCTAACACTGCTAGGGGACTACAGTACATCCCTAACACTGCTAGGTGACTACAGTACATCCCTAACACTGCTAGGGGACTACAGTACATCCCTAACACTGCTAGGTGACTACAGTACATCCATAACACTGCTAGGTGACTACAGTACATCCCTAACACTGCTAGGTGACTACAGTACATCCCTAACACTGCTAGGGGACTACAGTACATCCCTAACACTGCTAGGCGACTACAGTACATCCCTAACACTGCTAGGGGACTACAGTACATCCCTAACACTGCTAGGTGACTACAGTATATCCCTAACACTGCTAGGTGACTACAGTACATTCCTTACACTGCTAGGTGACTACAGTACATCCCTAACACTGCTATGGGCCTACAGTACATCCCTAACACTGCTAGGTGACTACAGTACATCCCTAACACTGCTAGGTGACTACAGTACATCCCTAACACTGCTAGGGGACTACAGTACATCCCTAACACTGCTAGGGGACTACAGTACATCCCTAACACTGCTAGGTGACTACAGTATATCCCTAACACTGCTAGGGGACTACAGTACATCCCTTACACTGCTAGGTGACTACAGTACATCCCTTACACTGCTAGGTGACTACAGTACATCCCTAACACTGCTAGGTGACTACAGTACATCCCTTACACTGCTAGGTGACTTCAGTATATCCCTAACACTGCTAGGTGACTACAGTACATCCCTAACACTGCTAGGTGTCTACAGTACATCCCTAACACTGCTAGGGGACTACAGTACATCCCTAACACTGCTAGGGGACTACAGTACATCCCTAACACTGCTAGGGGACTACAGTACATCCCTAACACTGCTAGGGGACTACAGTATATCCCTAACACTGCTAGGTGACTACAGTACATCCCTAACACTGCTAGGGGACTACAGTACATCCCTAACACTGCTAGGGGACTACAGTACATCCCTAACATTGCTAGGGGACTACAGTACATCCCTTACACTGCTAGGTGACTACAGTACATCCCTAACACTGCTAGGTGACTACAGTACATCCCTTACACTGCTAGGTGACTACAGTACATCCCTTACACTGCTAGGTGACTACAGTACATCCCTTACACTGCTAGGTGACTACAGTACATCCATAACACTGCTAGGTGACTACAGTACATCCCTAACACTGCTAGGTGACTACAGTACATCCCTAACACTGCTAGGGGACTACAGTACATCCCTAACACTGCTAGGCGACTACAGTACATCCCTAACACTGCTAGGGGACTACAGTACATCCCTAACACTGCTAGGTGACTACAGTATATCCCTAACACTGCTAGGTGACTACAGTACATCCCTTACACTGCTAGGTGACTACAGTACATCCCTAACACTGCTATGGGACTACAGTACATCCCTAACACTGCTAGGTGACTACAGTACATCCCTAACACTGCTAGGTGACTACAGTACATCCCTAACACTGCTAGGGGACTACAGTACATCCCTAACACTGCTAGGGGACTACAGTACATCCCTAACACTGCTAGGTGACTACAGTATATCCCTAACACTGCTAGGGGACTACAGTACATCCCTTACACTGCTAGGTGACTACAGTACATCCCTTACACTGCTAGGTGACTACAGTACATCCCTAACACTGCTAGGTGACTACAGTACATCCCTTACACTGCTAGGTGACTTCAGTATATCCCTAACACTGCTAGGTGACTACAGTACATCCCTAACACTGCTAGGTGACTACAGTACATCCCTAACACTGCTAGGGGACTACAGTACATCCCTAACACTGCTAGGGGACTACAGTACATCCCTAACACTGCTAGGGGACTACAGTACATCCCTAACACTGCTAGGGGACTACAGTATATCCCTAACACTGCTAGGTGACTACAGTACATCCCTAACACTGCTAGGGGACTACAGTACATCCCTAACACTGCTAGGGGACTACAGTACATCCCTTACACTGCTAGGTGACTACAGTACATCCCTAACACTGCTAGGTGACTACAGTACATCCCTTACACTGCTAGGTGACTACAGTACATCCCTTACACTGCTAGGTGACTACAGTACATCCCTTACACTGCTAGGTGACTACAGTATATCGCTAACACTGCTAGGTGACTACAGTACATCCCTTACACTGCTAGGTGACTACAGTATATCCCTAACACTGCTAGAGGACTACAGTACATCCCTAACACTGCTAGGGGACTACAGTACATCCCTAACACTGCTAGGTGACTACAGTACATCCCTAACACTGCTAGGTGACTACAGTACATCCCTAACACTGCTAGGTGACTACAGTACATCCCTAACACTGCTAGGGGACTACAGTACATCCCTAACACTGCTAGGTGACTACAGTACATCCCTAACACTGCTAGGGGACTACAGTACATCCCTAACACTGCTAGGTGACTACAGTACATCCCTAACACTGCTAGGTGACTACAGTACATCCCTAACACTGCTAGGTGACTACAGTGAAGCCACAAGTAGTATTCAAAATACCTTATTCAATATTAACAGCCAGTTACCTTTTCCTTGCGATACGTACTGCTCACCAACAGGATCCAAACTAACTAAAACGCTAAACGACACTGTATATATAGACCGGCAAGTCACGTGACCTAATAATAACATCGACTAACACGGGTCAAACCATTATCTAAATCTACAGTAGCCTAACGGGGGTGTCAGTTTCTTAAACTAAGTAGATTCATTCATTACGCAAACTTTCATATTCTTAACATATATTTTCGGTATCAATAATCATAATTTGCCTGAAAGAGTGTCTGTTTCAACACTGTATTTTCCAACTTCCGTATAAGTATCCCGTTTTTGATCATCAGCAGTTCATACTGGTTCCATAACGACTTAACATAGTAGGTTTCTGAAGCTATATCCTTGAAGTTCGGTTTCTGGCCAGCTTCAATCCAACTCATTACAGTTCTGATGGCATTGTCGTTTTCTTGAAGCGTTTTCAAGTTGTCATCACCAGAAAGCTATGACACATTATAGACTGCTGCTGAGACATGTGTGTATTTGTTATCTTTATCATCCTTTCGTCCACACTGTCCGCATCTCCATGTCAAGGCCCTGCCTGTGTTTAATTGTCATCTGATATGACGATAACACCTCTATCCATCTGGCAACCTGCCCTTCTGGGTTTTTTAAGTTCCTTAGCCAGCGTAAAGATCCATGGTCGGTTCTGACAATAAACTGTCTTCCATATAAATAGTGTATGAAGTACTTGACAAAGTAGACAAGTGCCAGCATCTCTTTTCTGGTTACACAATACTTTTTCTCTGTCTGTCTGATGAAAAATCTATACGCACGGGTATGCATTCATCTACAGAAACTAATGATCTAGCCACTGTCCCTTGTCCTAGTTCCATGAATCGTTCGCTAGGTCCTACGAGACCTTCTTGATATCTCTTTACTCCAGGTTGGTTAATAACACATTTTACTATGACTTCCGACCGTGCTGGGATGTCTGTCTGCTCTGCTAGCACAACTCTATAGCATCTAATGCTGCCGGTGTAGTTGAGATGTATAGTTTGATCATGTGCAGTCAATGTGTTGGATCTGACGTCGATAGTTACATTGTGGTCTTTCATGAAGTCCATGCCTAAAATAACGTCTACATAGACCTCAGCTATCACAACGGGCAACTGTGACTTGATATCGTCAAGTCTTATGGATATTTCAGTACGCCCTACCACTCTGTTCTCTGTAGTTGGTGGTATTGGTTCTTAGATTACCAAAGACACCCTGAGCTCGTCCTCTGAGGAAGACTGACAGATACAAGCCTTTCTCTTCATCTGTCCATTTATTTAACACAGGCCTCAAAGTGCGCTTTATAGTTGTTCCATGCTGTAGAACCATCATATGTTGCTGGTTTCATGATCGTTGTTTTCTTTTGGTGGTCATTATCACCCACCCTGACCATCCTCATTGCCGTGCGTAACCGTCTTACGTCGCTCTGTCACGGACCTATCAGGTCTCGTGCTTTCTCCAAATGTAGCATGCAGCTGATTCCCAGTACTGCTATCTGCTCCTCGACCGTCCTGAAAACGGGGTGTTGATGCAGCAAAGCTTTCACCAGAACGATCTATGCATCTATACCCAGCCGACAATTCCTGCTCTAACTTCAATGTCTTATTCTCAGGTTCCAACCGCTCTAGCTTCTCCATCAACTTCAAATGATCTCCATTGCTTGGTTGTCCACCTTGAGCCATTGTTATATTGTTACATCAGTGCTTCTGTGAGTAAGTTAAGTCCCAATGAAATTAATATGTGCCCCAAGTTTGGCGCCAAAATTCTGTAACGTGCACGTGCATCAACTAATAACCTGCTTATATATGTATTTTTTCTCTAGGCTGCCTGGCTTATGATTTAAGTATTATAACACAAATGATTGGGGCATATAAACAACTAATTAAATATATTAACATGAACTAACCGTAACAAACTCTAAAAATGCCTGCCTTGGCTATTCTTACTTACAGTATCCGTGCTCTAAAATACCACTGACACGATACTTGAAACCCTACTTTCAAGCCTGGCTGGGTTCCTAACTGGAGTCACCGTTCTCTCAAATATTCAGGGGTATCAGACCTATTCTCAACTACTGCCCGTGAACACATAAACCACTGACTGCATACACAGGAAAACCGGGCACTGGTCTGTTAATGCTCTGTTGGCTGTGACCACTTATAATGGTGCATAGGTCTCAGGTATTCCGAATGTTTTGGCTCAGTTCATCCCTTACACTACTAAGTGACTACAGTGAAGCCAAAACTAGTAATTAAAATACCTTATTCAATATTAACAGCCAGTTACATTTTCCATGCGATACTTACTGCTCGCCAACAGGATCCAAACTAACTAAAACGCTAAACTACGCTGTCATCAGCCATCACGTGACCCAATAATAACATCGACTAACCCGGGTCAAACCATTATATAAAGCTACAGTAGCCTAACGGGGGTGTCAGCTTATTAAACTAAGTAGATTCATTCATTACGCAAACTTTTATATTCTAAACATATATTTTCGGTATCAATAATCATAATTTACCAATTAAGTCATTTAAATACTGATAATTTAATGAATGCACAACTTACCTGTTAGGAATATTGATTTTCTGCTATGTTTAAACTTGTTTCAATTTGCCGGAAAGTTTCTAATGTAAACAACACAAAGGCTACAAATAACTAAATTTAATGCACAAACGACACATGTTTGGTACATAATGAATACTGTAGTAAATAAACTTAATATTACCAATCGGCATTGATAACTAACACGAAATTTATTTTTCTCCATTTCAGGCGGCGTGCAAGTATTAAAGTCCATGAGGAAAGAAACACCCGTGAAGGAAACGACAGAAACAAATCCTTTCCAAACATCAATCGCTGTCGATAAAATAATTTCACCCATCTTGTATGTCTTCGCATTCCGTGGAAAATTATTTCCTGCAAACTGTGGATGCAACCGCGTATGCGTCAATCATCTGGACCTTACTTGGCAGCGCTCGGGTTTACGGATCTTCTGTTCCTCGTGATTCACGTGCCGTTTCAACTTCATAAAATTTGGGGCTTGCACGTGTTCGACCATCCGGTCGTGTGCTAGAGTTGGCCTGCACTTTGTATGACAACGCAGTATCTTTCGCCGCTGCTAGTGCTCGGTTTTACTGTAGAGCGCTTCATCTGTGTTCCATGGCCCGCCATAAGGGATCGCCCGTGAAAGCCGTCCCATGCTAGGATTGTCAGCTTTTGCCTGACACGATTCGCTCTGCTGCTCTGCTGCTCGGATAAATACAAGCCTACATCTACAAGTTTAACAATACGCACCAAATGTGTGACATGCAGAAAGTTGCCCATAGAGGGGGGTAAGCCTCCTTGTGGTCGATATGGACCTGATCACCGAGATGCTGGTGCTTCTGTGTGTGCCAGCGTTAATACTAGTGTTTAACCCGCCTTGTACGTCGTTACACAGAATTCGAATCCAGTTGCAAATTGCGCGCAGATGGTTTCCGATTGCAAATAATATACTATCGCAGAATCAGCCTGGGCAATCCAAACGAGCAAAGATTTATTAAATGTTCGCAAAGTGCCTAATAATTAAAAAAAATTAACAAAAATATATAAATAATGGAATTTCACATTTAAAATAAAACATAACTCGTGTATATATATATATATATATATACACACACATGTATAAACGGTTTGTAATCGAGGGCCCTATTCACTATTCATTATATACAATTCTTAAATATACTCTTAAATACAACGGTTTAATATAAAGCTTTATATAATGTTAAAATAATATAAAATTGTAAATGTGTATTATTATATTAACTGGTAAACCCCGTCCCGATGAAATCTATATGTACTTTCCGCATACATACAGATGTGCATGTAACATATCTGTTTTGTAAAACCTATTATGCAGTTTACGCAAAGTGGTACGTGTAACAGACCTATGTTTGTTTTTGTTTTGCGTGAACTACAGTCACTGTTCAGTCGCATAAAATTAACAAATCTAAAAGATTGTTCACACTAGCGAATCCAGGGGGGGGGGGAGCGCACCCGGCGCGCATCCCCCCCCCCCTCCTCTAAAATTTCAGGACCATTCATATAAGGGCGTATATAAAACGGTTAAAACTGGATAAATATGCAAACATTTTTTCGATTACTTCGCTCGCTCAATTTGGTAAAAGACACACATCAACTTCAGTAAAACATATCCGACCTAGCCCGCCCCTTACGATTTCTTATGTACACCATAGTACTGGCACCAAAGTTCATCGAAAACGATAAACTATAGACAATGGGTATATATACATTTATTTGTGGATGATTTTTTTTTTTTTAATTCCTATATTATATAAACATGTCAGATGCAATACACCCGTGACCATTTGCACAGGCTACCACAAAAAAGACATTAATACGTTTCGAATACATATGATATAAAGTCGAAAATCAAGTCAAATCAATGACTACTTTCGAGTTTAAACAGCCTTGTCTCAATAAATAGTTTAGTTCCGAGAAATCTAAATCGACAAACATTTTGTTCAATGTTCCATTAGCAATCACAACAAATTTCATGTTGTATGTATGCATTCATAAAAAAAAGATATAACGTGATAAAGTAGAGGGGTGTGCACAACGTTGGCTCCAAATCCTGGCGATTTCATATTTGTTCCGGCACCATGTGTCACTACGTCCGACGGTCGGCATCACTTGCCGTATTATTTCACAACGCAGTCATACGAGTATCTGTCCCAATATTTCTTGTAAAAAAACGTGTTCGTTTGTCTGTCCGTTAGTTCGTTTCGATAAAAAAAAACTCAGTGCATAGCACATTTCCAGACAATTGATGAGCATGACTGTGAACGTGTGTTGTTATTTAATGACATTCACTTCGAAAAGAGACCACTACAATTCGGTAAATGAATAATACAAAAATTATCGATGCGTCTGTGTTTAGGGGTTACAGATGCACTATCAAAAGTTTTTTACGCCCCCCCCCCCCGAACCCGAAATCCTGGATCCGCTCCTGGTTCATATTGACTTTCAAACTACATGTTAATTTATGAACACAACGGTGGATTAATCAACAATCTAATGCACGCAGCACGAACATTGGCACGTGTCATGGGCACGTGGAAAGTCCCCGTGACGCTTTCACGCGAGATCTATAATCCAAACATACATGCACTCGCAGAATATATATCCACGAGGAAAGGTGTGCCAGATGTCTGGACGGCATCAAAATCCGCCCTTGTACCGGTAGAACATCAAAATCCGCCCTTGTACCGGTAGAACAGAGATATCGCTATCGCTTAAACAGTTAGAATATACTATCAATGCCAGTTCATATCTTTGGGTGGTTACATAAGTTTTGATAGCGATAAGTTTTTCCAACTACTGACAACAGAAGCAGATAACAGTACGTATCTAGCCACAATAAAAAGCCATTCAATTTGGACATTTGACAAAGACTAAGCATACATTGTAACAAGATTATAATAATATTTTAACATGACGAACATTTTGGTCCAATATCGCTCACATGGGCTTAACCAATGATTCTTTACTGGTCCCAATGATTAACCGTGTATCTATACTTATATAATTAATGGACCGAATTTTTGTGTCGGATTTTATTTGAAAATGTAAGAATAGAGAACGAAAATGGCAATCAGAAGCTTAGTAAAATCATGTATATTATAATTTTTGGTACTTAAAATCAATAGTAAAGAGCTTGGGGGAAATCCGAAAAAATGCAAAAAATATTATTCTAATTTTAGATTTGGAAACACACTAACATTTTATATAGTTACGTAGATGTTTTTGTTGGTAATTTTTAAATAAGCGTTCATTTTAATTACCGTATAACTGGTAAATTTTGTTGTCATATAATTTGCTCTATTCTTGTGCAGTTGGTTGAATACCGAAAATTCAAATCGGTAAAATTAGTATTCTATAAAATGAATGGCGGAATACGCCTTAGACAACACACCCTAATGTTGTCACACCTCAGTGTTGTTCCACTATTAGCAAACAGTATACTACAATTGTCACAAGTAGAACCAGTATAAGCCATTTGCAAAACCACCATTTTTACCGTATAGGCAATTCATCGCCAGAAATAGCATCCGTCATGAACATGCTGAACAATTAAGTGTTGCACTTAATAGGTGCAATCCATCCATTTGTTTGGATCAAAATGTGCACTCAATCCATTTTATTGGATCAAAATGTAGGTTACATTCTAAACGGACTTGTATTGCAAACGCGTTTTCCACGTGGAGATGCATGTATTTAGTGTATCGAGCGATTGTACAACAAAGGGGATGTTTCGAGTTTTAATATCCGTAACAATTATAGTTACACATGTTATAGTTACGATTGGTAATGATTCAAACGTGAACAAATAAATTTAACAATTTTGAAACGACAAAAAGAATCGAATTTGACATGATTTGTTAACATTTCAGGTAGCTGATTTTTTACCTTTTCTATAGTCAAAGTCAGATTGGGCTGGTAGCTACAATAGTGGTGACCAGTAAAGGCCAGATCACGCATAACCCGCTACAATGTGACGATCACATCGGAAAATCAAAACGCTGACAGCGTAGAAAGACTGTTGCCGAGAAAAGCAACTAAGACCAAATTAATAATGAGAGTATTTATATCATATGGAAAGTTTATTGAAGTAAGTCATCTGTCTATTATATCATTTCTACAAAAAGATCTCGAAACTCAAAACTAAACACTCCACTTCAAATAAGTTGGTATTTGACCTAATTGAAGATGGAGACCCAGGCCACTGTTTTTTGGAAATATAGCGCACGTCTAATTCAATGCTATTTGTCTATGACATTCTCATCATATTTTTTTTGTAATTGGTGGGAGGCAAATATTTTTGTGCAAACTATTAAAAAAAAAAACAGAGTCATATGCATACAAGTCAATATACAAAGGGTAAAAATATTCGATGAACCGTATACGTTCGAATCAATATTTAGTGTTTTTTATCACAAGCGCTATGTTCGGTAAATAATAATTTAAATAAGGATAAGTTGTTGATTAGTAAAATACATTCAAAACTATCTTTAGAAGAACAATGCTTTTCCATTATGCTTATGCATACGTCAAAAACAATAGCAATCGTCAATCGAGTGGTTGCGATCACTCCGCTATATGTACAGACTCAATACACTGTTGTTAAACTTACGCAATATGATGTAATACGCAGTTAACCTGTCAACAGCACAAATAGATACACTATTATACCTATGTGAATAAACATAACATTAATTCACTTGTAGATGTGGACTAAATGGATTATTATTATTGTTTATTAGTGTCTTAAGTCAGATATATTTCTTCTCATCTATCCATAGAAAGTAGCATCGATAACATAAAGCCTCACTGCTCAGCGAGCAAAGCGCAGTAATTTATTGATTTACTGACTTGTAGCCTGCAAAGTAAAGAAGTAGTTCCTTCAAGACCGATTTCTGAATACACCTACTAAATCCTGTTGGCCACTGTTGTTAAACTTACGCAATATGATGTAATACGCGGTTGACCTGTCAACAGCACAAACAGGTACGCTATTATACCTATGTGAATAAACATAACATGAATTCACTTGTAGATGTGGACTAAATGTAGTATTATTATTATTGTTTATTAGTGTTTTAAGTCAGATATATTTCTTGTCATCTATCCATAGAAAGTAGCATCGATAACAGGAAGCCTCACTGTTCAGCGAGCGAACCGCGGTAATTTATCGATTTACTGACTCGTAGCTTGCAAAGTAAAGAAGTAGTTCCTTCAAGACCGATTTCTGAATACACCTACTAAATCCTGTTGGCCACTGTTGTTAAACTTACGCAATATCATGTAATTCGCAGTTGACCTGTCAACAGCACAAACAGGTACGCTATTATACCTATGTGAATAAACATAACGTGAATTCACTTGTAGATGTGGACTAAATGTATTATTATTATTGTTTATTAGTGTTTTAAGTCAGATATATTTCTTGTCATCTATTCATAAAAAGTAGCATCGATAACAGGAAGCCTCACTGCTCAGCGAGCGAACCACGGTAATTTATCGATTTACTGACTCGTAGCCTGCAAAGTAAAGAAGTAGTTCCCTCTCGACCGATTTCTGAACACAACTACTAAATCCTGTTGGCTTGCGCCAACAGTCTAAAAATCATAGTTGAACAAGAAGAAAATGTATCTGCTTTAGTTATTTGTTATACTACCGAAGGCGCAGAGGGCGACAAAGGCGATACTGGGTAAGACCTTGTCGTCAATGTTTGTGATGTGAACTTCCATAAACTAATGCAAGGAATTACAATAATATTCTGGCAAATGCAATTAGCCAACTTTTGGAAAACGCATGATGATTTTAAAAATTTACTAAAATATAGGTTTATGATTTATTAAACTTATTTGCATAATGGTTGTTTTAAAATATGAAAATAATACTCCATACAACTCAATATGTATATTGGCAAATAAGTTTGTGAACTTAAACAGTTGCAGTGAATGCTGCTATGCTAAATTATACAGACTGCTGTCGTTGTTGGTGGTGGTGGTTTTTCTAGGAAAAGTAGAATTCATTCGAAAAAATATTTATCTTGTCAACTTGTTACGAATCCGATAATTGTGATTAGCACCAATGCTGAAATACTGATTTTCAGATATTCTTATCATTTCTAAAGCAAATGCATGCACTTTTGTAGTCGACCGCCAAAACCAGACCGTGAATGTAACTGTATACACAAGTGTACAGAACTCTAAGACAAATGATAAATGAAGATAGTACAAATAGTATGTACGTTGACACTCCCCCATAAAACTGCCATTTGTTTGCCAAGAGTTATCATGATTTCTTGGGAGTGACTGATAAAACTGTGAAACAACAAAATCGTACGTTCGGCAAAACGTTTACATATGAATTTACGGCAATAATGGCAC
This sequence comes from Congeria kusceri, assembly GCA_027627225.1. Taxonomy (NCBI): domain Eukaryota; kingdom Metazoa; phylum Mollusca; class Bivalvia; order Myida; family Dreissenidae; genus Congeria; species Congeria kusceri. Next base: position 50,248,016 of record CM051025.1, on the reverse strand, counting down.
AACACATGTACATGTAGTAGCGCTCATTCTGGTGACAAATTAACTGGGCATTAAGAAAGAAATAAAATTTGGGGAATGGGAAAGTCAACGAAAATTTTATTAGCTTAGTTACTGCAGTAAGTTAAAAAGCATGGATAATTTCAATTGCTTGAATTATAACAGAAATTAATATTTTTAGGGGCATCCCTTTTTCTTGGTAGCCGCTTTCGGAAACTGGTGAAATAAGTTAACGTAACGTACTACAGTATACTTTGTTGATATACGCTTTATATACGCAATTTATTTTTTCTTAATTCTGGCCAACATCAGCGTGCTTAACGTATTGAAGTCCATGCGGAACGAGACGCGCGTGATGGTAGCGAAAGAAGCAAATCTCTTCCAAACATCAATCGCTGTCGATACAATCATTTCACCCATCTTGTATATGTCTTCGGATTCCCTGGAAATATTATTTCCTACATACTATGGAGTCAACCGCGCACGCGTCATTCATCTGGAACTTACTTGGCAGCCCTCAGGTTTACGGATCTTCTCTTCCTCGTAATTGCTGTTTAAACTTCATAAAATTTGGGGCGTGCACGTTTTCGACTTTCCAGTTAAATTTTTATGAAAATGTTGAAAAGAATCGCCAGAAGAGAACCATATATATTCAGCAATTAAATGACAAAAGCCGGTTGTCTGCCGTATACGTACGGATTCAAATTCAAATGTCTGCTAAGTGATTGAAAAGTAAAATTGTATTATATATTAATTAAATACGTATTGCATTTCACATTTGAGTTATACTTCCGTACTTTTTTGTATGTTGTCATATTACAAAATACAGTTATCAACAGTACAGTACACTGTCCTATATCATTCTTCGTGCGGTAAAGGTATTAAAGTAAATATTAACACAAACATGTTTATTTTACTCACACAACCAGTAGGGGCCATATAATTATATTATTGCATGCGTTTTGTAAAAAAAAAATCAAATTAAATGCTAATGCGCATGGTGTCATATTTTCACGAATTTTAAAATACTCAGAGAGCTGTGTAAATCATAGTGTTGTGTGAACAGTAAATGGACAATAATAATTAATTAAGAAAACTATCCATATAATGTGTTATGTTTTACCAATTCGCAGAGCACTTACTTAAAATTTACAAATACTGCTTGGTGCTTTGTACGCGCGAAAAATGTAACTTATGTTGTGGTTACGTCAAACAGGTTCGTCTTAATTATTTACATAATTATTAATCAATGCAAATAACAAAATCAAACATTGCGTGACGAATACGTAACTGATAATTTTTAAACATTTCGCATTTGAGAAATGGGTTCTATCCACAAAAACATGCACTGGTTGAGTTCTTTTTGATTGCATGATAATGTGGCCAGTAGCATTTGTGTGAAGATCTGATTTGTATTCACATCATTACAGTTTAAATATATCCAACGTGTTTAGTTTTATTGAATTCTACGTAGAATACATTCATACGTATAAACTTATATATGCATTATACACGCTTTTAGAGGTTTTACCACGCCATACAGAAATGTAACATGAACCAGAGTTCTTACCCTCGTTGACGTATTATGATATTTATGTGAAAGCGGATTCATTGCGAAAGACTGGATAAGTAATGGCCTGATCTGCACACATGCGAGTAGAAACCAAACACATGATGTATTACGTTTAAATGACCTTGTTTAAAAGAAGAATGTTTTCGCTTCGGTGTCTTAAAACCTTTCTCATGCTTATATAGATTGCGAGCTTCATATGCTTCATTATTCTTCTTTTTATGGGATATAATACGAGCACTGGCTATAGACGTGTTAATTGGCCCTGTTCATGCCCTAAGCTATATGTCTATCACATGCAAATGTCTAGATGTGGCATCTTTGTACTGCTGCAGTGATGAGCATTTGGTCATGAACATGATCAGAATCCGTATTTTAGAAACATCTTGACTAGAATTTAACCATTATCCGTAAGAAGTTTATTAAAATCTTAATTTTCTTTTAACATTTTATTCCATGTAAACATGACTATGTTAAGTGTTAATTAATCATCAACTTATTTTTAACTATTGTAAAATCAATTGTAATCGGTATCATTAATGTGTATTTTGTTTTAAAATATTGGAACTTAAGTGAAAATATTGTTAGATATAAAGATTATACAAAATATCGTGTTCCTGGAAACTGGACCCTGATTTTATAACTACTCATAATCAACGTTCTTGCACGTTTTTTAGCACAACAGTTACAGTTCGAACGCCGGTGAGTATATCCCTAGTATATAGACCGTTTGGTGCGACGACCGTAAAATACCCCCCTCCTGAGGAAAAATTACGGTTGTAACAGTTTATCATATCACCAGAAGCGTCAAATTTTGTTAATATTCTGGCGACTCGAGTTATGATTGCCTCAGCACGGAAAAGAAAATCTCTCGAACTGTTTAAGGACAGATACAAATTTGAACAAATTCGCCGTTTGTTTGTCAATCAATAGCTAATTTTCCAAGGCCAGAAATATTGTCTTAATTTGTCCGACACATGAAGCGCTTTGTAGACTGGTTCGCCGGGGTTTCATTTGCTCTGAATATTGCCGAATGCATTAGAAAGTTGGCTATTTAGTAACATTAAATGAAATCTCTACTCAGACAACAATAAACACACTCCAGGAGAATCTTGTGTCTAGTGTCCTATGGGGGTTTAACGTCTCATTTGCACAATCCGGATAGTGCTTGGATGTCTCTCTTTGTTACAGTTGTTACTGTGACCAAATAAGAATGTTCGGTCGTCGATCAAATTGAGACAATGTCGTTTGCATCTTTCGAACGTTTGTTCATTAGATGAACAAGGACTTTGAACCTTGTAGTCAGTTTTTGTTTGTAACATGTACAATCAAATGCTGGTCAGATTACCAAGCTGAACAAGCTGTTGAAAAACAGTGTAAATTACTCGTATAAAATATATTTCTATTTAAAAAAACACACACTAAAACAGTCAAATCGTTTGTTTGTTGTATACAGCTTGATCACCTCAGCCTCACATTATATTGAAATTTCTGATTGTTCACTTTGAGTTTCAATAATTATTAGTCAATAGTAAATAGTAACAGTAAATTAACTAATGCTTTTTTGTTAGTAAATGGCGTGTATAACATATTAAAATATAAAAATCTTTATATTGTGATTAATAAACTTAAGCTGTTTTAATCTAGCTTCTCTGAAATCTATGACCTTTTGATTGTGGTCGATGCTAAAATAGCAATAGAACATTGTTCGGATGTTGGTGCGTGTTCAAATGTATTTAGTCGTGATAGGGCGTCAGCCTCGATGTTTAGTTTGCCTGACCTATAATGTATTTTGAAGTTGTAGTTGGCAAGCGCGGCCACCCACCAATGTCCACAAGCGTCGAGCTTCGCTGAGCTCAAAACGTAGGTGAGCGGATTATTGTCAGTGAAGACATCGAACGGGACACCATACAAGTAATCATGGAATTTCTCAGTGACTGCCCATTTAAGAGCTAGAAATTCCAGTTTACTTGCATGGTAATTCCGCTCGGATGGCCTCAGACTGCGGCTCGCGAATGCGACTACCCGATCAACTTCGTCCTGGTTTGGTCAAAAACTGCACCAAGCCCAGCGGCGGAGGCATCTGTATGCAACTTAAATGGCTTGGTGTATTATGCATAAGCTAACACAACAGTAGTGCTCAACTTATCAACGAGTATATAAAATGCACGTTGCTGTGGTTCTCCCCACAGGAACGTGGTATTGGCCCGTTTCTTGGATTTTGATCCAGAACTGTTATTGCTACTGCCAATAAGAAGATCGTTCAAAGGGCGGGCAAGATGGGCAAATGTTTAATGAACTTCCGGTAATAACCGGCGAAGCCCAGGAAGCTACGAACTTCTTTGACCGATTTGGGGACAGGCCACTTTTTCATGACTTCAGTTTTGGCCGGGTCAGTTTTAATACCGTCTTTGGACACAATGTGGCCAAGATAAGTGACCTCTTCTAACATTTAGAAGCTTCAGCTTCAGGTTATAAGCCTCTAACCTTTGAAAAACAGCTTCAAAGTGCTGCTGGAACGTGGAAGAATATAGGATTATGTCATCTAAATAGATGAGGCACTCCTTGAGGTTCAGGTCACCCATGCAACGCTCCATCAACCTTTCAAAGTTTGCTGGGGCGTAACAAAGGCAAACGGCATACGGTTGCACTCGTAGAACCTCAAGATGCCCACCTGGAATGGTGTTTTCTCATTGTCACTATCGACCATCTACAGCTGCCAATATCCGGACTTTAAGTCAAGTTTGCTAAAGTATTTTGAGCCAGAAAGCAGGTGGAGAGTGTCGTCTTTGCGAGATATCGGATAAGCATCTTTGTGCGTTCTCTAAAATTCAACTTATCGGTAATCGATACAAAAACGTATCGATCCGTCCTTTTACGCACAATTACCACATTGGCCGCAAATGGACTTTGAGAAGGCTTAATGACACCCATTGCCAACATTTCATTTAAGTGTTCACGCACTTCATCAATAAGACCTGGTGGAACACGACGATATGGCTCTTTGAAATGCTCCGCGTTATCTAGTTTTATTTCGTGTTTGACCAAATCAGTATTACCGATATCAAGTGGGCCTTGAGAAAACACATTTCGCCACTTCCAAAATAAGTTTTCTAGACTGAGCCTTTTATCAGTGTCTAAATAATCAAGATTTACTTATATATTTTTGAGAAATTCTTCCTTCAATAGACTTTTTTCATCTGAAAGACACTTCTTATCACTGACTTTAGAGTTTTCAGAAGTCCAAGATCTCAACATGGTTACGTCATGCAATTCACAGACAACTGAGTTTGGGGGTATAGTTATTGTTTTCGCAGACATGTTAAATATGCGAACAGGGACCCTTACAGTCTTACCAGGGCTGTTTAGTTTGACTACTCTTGGGCATACTCCAATTCTAGTTAATGCCAGATGCGACTGTTCAGTTACAGCATTATTGTATTCAGATGTCTTTCTCATGAAACCTGAAAGTGTAATAATTTCAAAAGGTTGGACACTAACTGGATATCCGGTAGTTTTAACCGTACTAACTGGTTCTTGAGTGATACAGCCATTAGAGCTGTTTTCCACTATTCAGAAAAATTACATTTATCAACACCACTTATAAATGTAATAAAGTTTGTCCCGATTATGACAGGAACGTCTAAATTGTAGTCTGTATTAACGACTACAAGAACAGGAACAGGAAACGACTCATTGGTTATTTTTGTCACCCTTATACAAGCTTCAAAGTAACCCATATAAGAAATGTCCTTGTCATTTGCCCCTTTAATAGAAAGATTTCACTCTTGCAGAGTACGTAACATAGGTCTAGGTTTCAATTTATCATAAAACGCTTGAATGACGGTGGTGATCGTTGCGCCACTGTCAATAAGAGCCACAGTTTGAACCCCATTAAACCTCAATTTCCGATCCATTTGAGTACCCAACTAACCTTTCAAATAACGACGCTATTGTTATAGGGCCTTTCCTACTGACGTCACCCATTTGGCCCTAATGGTGACATTTTCTAGTTTAAAGGTTTCGTGTCACTAGTACCGGATTTTGACACATTGTTATCATGTGTATTTTCAAATCATTTATCTTCCGTTCCGGTACTGTCGTAAAAGCCTCTACCGCGGTTTCTATAACCACTTCGACCTCTAGACCCCTGTCGTATTCCACCTCTTTGTGGTCTTGTATCTACTATGTCATACTGTGAGTGCTGTTTATTCTTGAATTCGTCAAGTTTTCTTTCTAAGTCATCTAGCCGTTTCATTACTTTCATCATAATTTCTGACTCGATTGTTTCTGGCATATTTGCTGATGTCTAATTCAGCTTAACTTATCTATTCTTGCTAGGAGCTCGTTCCTTTTCTAACTTCAGTTCGTACTCTTCTGCTCTAATTTTATTCCGGAGCTCTTCATAGGTCATGTCACTCTCATAGTATATACGAGTTGCATGTCTTAAATCGTCCTATCTACAATCTATTCTTTAGCTTCTTATTTATCTCCGTTTCCGTCATACGTGTTCTCCTTCCTATCTGCAGCAAAATGTCTTCCAATCTTAAACCCCATTCTACTATTGATTCTTCGGTTTTCTGTTCTGCTAATAGGGATCTCAAGAGGATACGTCTTCACTGTCTACGTTACCAAAATTTTCTTCTAAACTTTTCATGATATCATCAACCTTGGCGTGAGTTCCTAAATGTAGCATACATTTTCTAGCCTGATCTCTAAGAGATTTTCTTAAAGATGGTTTCAGTATATGTTCCGAATATATATGTCTAACACTTTCGAACTCAACCTTAAATTCTTCGAATGAAGCTTCGTTCTTCGGCACCGGTTTTTTTTTCCTGAAAATGGTGCCAGAGACACTTTCTCATTCAATTCAGCCCCATTCATTTGGGTATCTGTCGCAGCATTCTTCATCGTATCCTGTCCCTCCTCAAAACATCCAGCTTCCAGTATGGCCTTCTATATTTCAAGCTGTCGAATCTTACTATCTATCTCGTCTGTTTCTTTCCAACGACTCAAGGGTCTCGTGGGACTCGCTATATCATTGTTCCCGCTTTTCTAGTCGTGAATAACGGTCAGCTAATTTCCGCTCTCTTCTTTCTAGATCATTCAGTCGGTCGTCTAGCTTCTGTCGTAATGTCATCAACTGCTGTTCATGTCTCTTAAACTGTAGATCTATCTTCTCCATTCCTTCTAATTTCTTAAGTTCCTTTTCCTTCAACTCCAGTTGTAGCAATGTAATTGTGTTCTCGCTGTTCTAAAGTAACTTAATTTGTCCACCTCTTCAGATCTACGTTGTAGATCCCATTGCAGTATTTTCACTTCTGTTTTCATTTCCGCTCTATCCTTGCTGCGGATTACTTCATCTGTGTTCGACTTAAATTTTGGTATAAGTACTTTTACAGGAGTAACTGGTAATACTGCTTAAGTACTCATTTTCATCTAGTAGCTGATCGAGTTTCTCTTGTAGTTTATTGGTTTCAGCTGAAATATCAAATTCTTCATGTTCTTTTTCTGATCTGCCGTTGTCTTTGTCAACCTCTGCTATTCTAGACGACAATTCTTAATTGCAACAATTTTTCTCTCTTCTGTTGGAACAGAGCTAACTCTTCTTCTGTCTTTCTTTGCTGTTCTAATTTCTGCAGCCTGCGACGTAACCTATCTTCTTCTGATGTATGTATGCTCGAACTCTTTCTTGAATCTCGAAGATTGTACCGTGTTCCACCTTCCGCCATGATAATATATTTGGATCAGCTATTTGATTGGTAAATATAAAAATAAATGCAACTGAAAACTGGTAATACTGCTCGGTTAATTTGTGAACACGGGGAAATGTGAACATTGATTTCTACCCTAGATAATAACGGTCACTAACAAAGATAATTTAAACTGCTATAACTGCTATTAATCTACACACAAATTACAACTCAATGAGATCAAATCTATTCGAATCAATGCATTAACTTATTTTATATGTGACATCTATTTACAAAATAGTAATAATATAATAAGTTTAATATTAGAATGTATATCCTGTGACACTTAACTCCACAATTCCTTGGGCGATTTTGCTGATAATCGAACTTGACCAAGATATTATACCAACAAACATTTTCATGAAGTTTGGTGAAGACCAGATGAAAACTGTTGAAGTGGTCTACCGACAGACCGAACGACAGACAGACAGACAGACCGACATTAGCAAACCAATATATCCCGTCATCTTCGATTGGGTGCATACAAAATATTGTGCTTCAGAAAATATTTGACCTTTGACCTTAAACTATGACCTTGACCTTTGACAGATAAGCATGGGTCGTGAACGCCACACATCGTCTAGTCATGGGGAATAATAATCTGAGGTGATATTAAAATCCCCAGAGGCATTGCAAAGTTATGAAGCGGAAACAACATTCAAGTATTTGACTTTTAACCTTGAATTGTGACCTTGACCTTTGACGGACAAGCATGGGTCATGTACGTGACACGTCGTCTGGTCATGGGGAAAAATAAAATCTGAAGTTATACTAAAATCCGTCAAAAAATATCGAAGTTATGGAGCGCAAACTGAAATATTGATGAACGCAACCCCACCCCAGAAACTTGAGATTTTTTTTTTGCAGGTTTGGCATGCTTATTTAATTAATTTTTTTCAAATTTACAGAAAAACGTGTAGGCCGCGGCCTATATGGCCCAACGGAGGCTACGCTGCTGATAACTAGTGAAATTACTAAATGAATGTATGGAAACCTATCAACAAGTAACCAGAAAACACCAACTACTAGGGCTGTGTACCATCGGACTATACGAAATGGTAATCAAAAGTAAATACACTTTAATACAGATAAGCATGCTGCGATCTAAAATGAAATGTCTTATTTTCCATTAATGAAACGTATGTGCAAACATGATTAATAACTTTAAACCGTATGTTCACTTAAATACAACGGGCAATGTCAAGGAGCGTTTCTCATTCCAAAACAGTTGATGTACCAAACATGTGTTCACATGTACTTGCTGAACACTATTCCGTAGAGAACGGTCAACAAGTTGCGCTGGATTAGGGCATAACTCCATCCACAATAAAATAAAAGTGAATGGATCCGAATCTATAAAGTTGCACTGAACCGGGATATAAATGTGGCGTGTCGTGGGAAAACCGGGCTTAATGCATGTTCGTTAAATGACGTCCAAGACGACACTTTCCGCCTACAGTGGAAGTTTAAACAAGGCTTCATTGAAACAGAAAATACAATAAAAGCGGAAATTGTCGGTCGTCCTGGATTAGCCTGTGCGGACTGCATTAAGCCCGGTTTTCCTACGACATGCCTGTCGGTATGAATATTATTAATATGTATACCGTGAATGAATCGGGATCAATTTGCGCTGTAATTGGACTTAACTCCGTTTACCACTTATAATTGTATCCGAATCATGTTGCACTGTCACGGGAGATAACTCTGTCTACTATAACTCCGTCTGCTATAAATGATCATCTTGCATTGAAACAGGACATAACTCCGTATACAACGAATTAATCCGATTCAAGTTGCGCCGGAAGATTCCGTCCAAAATCACTGATGACACTACAATCAAACTCTTTATTCGCTTACACTCAACGAATACAAATAAGTTGCGCACAACACCGTTCTCGCTGAATGAAATTTGCAACATGGATAACAAAAAAACGTACACTGTTACATTTTATCATTAAATAACCTTGTCATTTTGAGCTACAGATATTTATTACGCAAGCTTTCTGCAATCTATGACGAATGTCATTAATTGTAAGTATAGCCCTATGCAACGTACCAAGTAACATTGTCACAACCCATATCGGTCACCGCAGACCGCAGACCAAACGCACGATTTTGAGACCGCAAGACACACGCATGCGTTTCGTAAGAACTTGTGTGTGCCGCGCGATTTTAGTTTCAGCAGACCGCAGCTGTGTCTGCGAATCGTGCGATTGACGTACTTAAGTCCTACGGCGACTCTACGGTCACCTTGCGACTGTGAATTACTTCAAATGTCGACGCACGACCTAAGCATAGTTATCGCACGATCACCGCAAGTTGTACGCACGGTCGCCGCAAGACAGCAATGGTATTTTTGCAAAAACACGAATATCGATTTTTTTTTCATGAAGATCCTGCTTGTATTGATACCATTTATGACTTTTTATTTGACATGTATATCAGGAAGATGCTATGGTTAAATTTTCAAATATGTTAAAAATATTATTATTTCTTCAAGTAGCTTTTTGATCGTAACACACGTAAAATAAAGAGATAGTATGGAAAATGTGTTAAAGTCATGCAAATAATCCTGATTATTTATACGAAGCTCATAGCGCCTTGCGGTCACCGTGTTATAACCTCACGTGTCTTGCGGCGAGCGACAAGTGTCAGTTTCTTTCTTGCTGAGCCGGTGCGTTTATCGAAGGTAGCCGTAAGTACTACGCAAGGACGTCGTACGACGTCCGAAATTGCACCGTGCGTGCTTGCGGCAGGCAATTTCGAAGCAAAATACGTAGAGTGCCGGTAGGTTGATTGCACGATGTTCGCACGGTGCCCTCACGGTGCCCGGTGATTGACGCAAGGCCGCCACATCAACTGCAACGCTTGCGTCTGTTGTGGTTGTTGCGGCGACCTTGCGATCGAAAAAAAACGCACGGGCGCCGTAAGATCGACTCACGTTTTTTGACAAAAAATCTCGCCGCAAACTCACCTTAAGGTAGCCGCAACCCGGTTGTCACCGAGGTTTAACAGAGCTAGTCGAATTACCCTCAAAGTGATGCAATCCAAACGTATGTAAAGAATCGCAACTAGCGTGAGTTATGTACCGTTTCCGTATATCCGAAAAAAATAAAGGCTCTAACAAGGTGTCCGCACAGGCTAATCCTGGACGGCACTGTCCGCCTACAATGGATTTATGTTTAGATTTGTGTTTAGAAGTTACTTTCTTGAAACAGAAAATACCATACAAGAGGGCCATGATGGCACAAAGCGCTCACCTGAGAACTGGTACAGATGAAGACAATACTGTTGTGACAGGTTTGAAAATTAAGGAATCTGAACAATACACAAAGGGGGATAGTATCGATTTTATTTAAAACCTCAGTTAGTACAATGGGCTTACTAAAGTACGAGTTTGGGTAGTGGATGTGCGGTGTTTTTGCTAATGGTTCTCAAATCATTTTTCTCGATATTCTTACCTGACCATTTTCATTAAGTCAGTGACAGTTCTGGATAAACAGTAGATTTCGATGTCTTTTTCGCAGACAGTTTTTGGAGAACTAGTTGCAATGCGATAATTACGATGGCTGTGCTATGAGGTCAAGTTTTGCTTTTTCTTAGACAATTTTCTGTCTAATGATGATAAATGAGGTTTATGCCGGCTCTGAAGCCATCAATATTGCATGTACACATAACTGCATGCAAGGTTTGCAACTGTTGGAAATCAAATTTTATCAATAAATTTGTATGGTCATATGCAAACTGTTTAAGTTTGGTCAACGTTGAATAACAAATGTGTGTGCAAGCCAATCATTGATAACTTGTTGATGTTTTGTTCCACAAACATGGAGCAATAACTCAGGTGTTTCTGGCCCGAACATGCTTATATTCGACTTCACCTGTTATCTTACGCTCATAGACATACTGTGCCAAATTGGTGAAGATTGGATGAAAAATGAAATCTCTATCCTGAATAATGTCAATTTTTGTATATTTTTTTCACAAAGGGCTTTAAATCTGGTGTTTCTGGCCCAATTTTGCTTATATTCTACTTCACTTTTAATTTTATGGTCAGAAACAAACTGTGCAAAATTGGTGAAGATTGGATGAAATATGTAGTCTCTATCCTGAATAAAGTCAATTTTTGTATATGTGGTACCAAGAACAAAATTTTTACAGGACAGGTTGTAACATAAGAGATACACCAGAATGGTACCCAGTATAATCTCAACCAAAAAGAGAATAGACAGGTATATATAGTCATCTGTTAGCTTCTTTTCAGTGTTAATCAGTTAATCAATAAAAACTGTAAAAACAGAGTTATGAGCATTGTTGTGTGTAATGCAGTATTTAATGAAAATGTTACTTCTCAAGTTTCAAGTGAATACCCTCAGCAGTTTCGAAATTATAGGACTGTTGAAACTGAAAATCTAAGTGAAAAAGGAGCATGACTGTCAAATTACAAAACAGAGATTGCACCTGATGCTATAGTTGATGACACAGGTGTATTTTAGGTTTATGGCAAAACCGGCCCCAGTCAAAACCGGCCCCATTCTAATCCGGCCCTAAAAACGCAAAACGGGCCCCACATGTGATTGCATAATGATTAAACCGGCCCCAAGATAAAAAAAGATAGTGTTACGTTTGGGCCATCCTTAAAAATTGTTTCGGATGCGCAATTCGGATTCCGTAAAGGTAGATCCACTGTTGATGCAATATTTGTACTTATGTCATTGGTGCAAAAATATATTAGTGAAAACAAAAGGTTATATGTTATTTTCGTTGACATGACGAAATGTTTTGATTCTATTTATAGAAATGGTTTGCGGTTGAAATTATACAATTGTGGTGTACGTGGAGAACTTTTAAGAATTGTAAGAGATATGTATCAGCTTGTTAAATCTCGTGTTAAACTGTGTTCTAATTATTCTGATACTTTGAATATGCAGTGGGCTTGCGTCAAGGCGAAGTAATGTCACCTCTATTGTTTTCTATTTTTGTCGAAGATTTAGAGTTGTTTTTGCAAAAAGATACTGACTGTGGCCTAGTTTTAGATGATATTGTTTTGATACTTCTACTTTTTGCAGATGATATGGCCATTTTAGGTAAAACCCCATGCGAGGTACAACAACATTTAAATAGTTTAAAGTCATATTGTGATACCTGGGGACTCAAGGTAAATACTTCGAAGACTAAAATTATGGTGTTTCGTAAAAGGGGTGGATTATTAAATAGTGAAAACTGGTCATACGATGGACAAAAAATAGAAGTTTTAAATTATTTTAACTATTTAGGATAAATTTTTAATTACACTGCAAATTTATTTTAAATCAGGAACACCTAGTTGGTAAAGCTTTGAAAGCAATGAACATTCTTTTATGCAAATGTAAGGAGTTTGACTTAAGTCCTAAGACAATGTGTCAGTTATTTGATGCCTTTGTGTGTCCTATATTGAATTATTCCTGTGAAGTATGGGGTTATACTAAGTCAAAGGAACTTGAAAGAGCCCACCTTAAGTTTTGCAAGCGATTGTTAAAGGTTAAAATAAATACTTGTAATGCAATTACATATAGTGAGTTGGGACGTTACCCATTGTTTATTAGTAGATATATTAGAATGATTAAATACTGGCTGAAAATTGCTAGCTCAAACAATATTATTGTTAAAACTAGTTATTCCCAATCTGTTATTGATAGTTATAACGGACATTTAAATTGGGCAGCAAATATAAGAAAGTTGTTAGCTGATTATGGATTTGCATATGTATTTGATAATGTTAGCAGTATCAATCTGGATTTATTTTTGAATGAGTTAAAAACCCGTATTATAGACACCTTTAAAAAAGAAACGATGTCAAAAATTGACAACAGCTCAATGTTGTGTCAGTATAAATTGTGTAAATCAACACATTATTACGAGCCATATTTAGATATTTTATCAAAACGTTATTGCTTATACATGAGTAGATTAAGATTAAATGGACTTCCTCTCAGAATACAAACAGGAAGATATAATCGAATTCCACGAGAGGAAAGATATTGTACACTTTGTAATTCTACAGATATAGAGGACGAATACCATTTTGCCATCATTTGCAATTGTTATACTGACATCAGAAAAAAATATATTAGAAGATATTTCTATGTAAAACCGTCTGTCTATAAATTTACCCAGCTTTTAAATTGAACTAATAAATCAGATGTTTTTAATCTGTGTAAGTTTATTAAGGAAGCTATGAATGTTAGAAATGCACTAACTTTCGTTAATAATTAACACACGGTTAACGTTCATCCTCCGATTTCCTACTGTCGAAACATGCATTGATTAGAATGAATTGTATATATTTATTTAACACTACGCTATGTCATGTTGATTGCATGTATTGTAGACGACGTACTTGTACAAGTCTTAAATAAAATGTTCTGTTCTGTTCTTAAAAATTGTTTTCTTGCGGTAACGCGACCGACTCACACATTTTTATAGGCGTACGTGAAGCATTTTTTTTCTATTCGAAAATGTTAGTTATATACTCATCATATTTTGTTCGTAATTAATTCATAACGTTTTTATATTAACTGAACACTGCATTCTAATGACCTTGCAATATTTCCACTATGAACAAAGACTATGCCACTGGCATACACTAAGCAATGTGTTTTATTCTTGTATTTTGTGTTGAGACAATTTAGACAATTTGGACCATGTCTAAGGGTCGTCAACCATTTGTTCCCGCCCCCCCCCCACCCCCCCAAAAAAAATCAATAACATAAAAATCGACCTACCTACCCACCTTGAAAATTATGTGTCGCGTTACTGCAAGCAAACACTTTTTTTTTAAGGATGGCCTTGGAGTATTATTTTTTATTAGTTTTTACTATCCTCATACGTAATTCGCGCATTAATTATCAATGACAACATGATTGACGATCTTAATTTTACAATCATATTTATAAATTTAGAATTTTCAATTTTATTGTAGTAATCCGACTTTTTTCAAAAACGGCTTAAAATTCTTTGTAAAAAACAATGAGGAACTTGAAATCATTTTACATCGACTCGTCAGTTTGAAATAAAAATATATTGTAACCTATTTCGCAAAATAATAATAATACGGCTTAAGTTAACGGATTCTGGGTATGCTTCTTTATGTTATTTATGAATTTAATACAAATCGCAAATAAACGGCATTTATACATACTTTTAATGCATTTTAATCGATTTACAAAATTTATAGTACATGCGCTTACTACATAAAGTAACTCAATTATGTTTCTATGTGTGTGTAGTACATTTGTATCGAGTGCTCCGGGATTCTCTCCCATATGGCCATCGCCCCCAGAAGACTTGTTAGTTGGGTTACGGGGGATAGTGCAAGATACAGAAGACGCCCCGTTCCAGAGACGACCCTGGGTCTTTTAGTGCCCGGTGTGAAGCACCTAGTACACTGCACCTCGGTTTAACGTCTCATGCGAACGACGAATTAGTAGGTTAGGGTGTAGCGGGGCTCGAACCTGCGACCCCTGGGATGTGAAGCCAGTGCGTTTCCACTAGACCACGAATCCGCCACATATGTTTCTATCTTAACAATAACAGGTTAAGAATGAGGTGTTGTATGCAGGTACCTGTCACACATTGATGACGTTACCCCGAAATGTGTGAAAAACATTGCATAACATTGCGTAACAGTTTGATAAATCAATTGAAACTAGCACCACCCAAAATGGTACATGCTTTTTTGTTACACTTAAATTGTAAATATTATAAAATTTGCAAGAAATGTCTTTTTAAATTATGAAATATTATTTTTGAAGTAATTTGTTTTCAACATTTATAAATAAGTATTTAAAATATGCACCTAATGTCTTCTAAATTAAAATGTTATTTCTTCCCAAATGCACGATTCATGTTTTTTTTATTGATATATACATAACAAATTTTACATTAACTTTTACACTATTTCAATACAGCGCTTGCCATAACATATCATCATTATGCATTGTTATAATACGAACATTATTATTTAATTTACTTCTTTCAAATTAACGACTCATATGTTTTCATATACATGTATATACGCTTGAAAAATTGTATGACCATAATACGAATTATATATTTTTTAATACTCTTGGAAACACAAAATTTCATCTAATTTTGTATAAAACAATAATCAACAAACAACTTCAAAATTTGTATTTCAACATAATTATATACTAAGTAATTTCCACTTTATAAAACACAGCCTTTTTATAGATGCTCTATAATTCTATAATTTGCTAATTCATGCAATAATTACGCCTCATTTCATGTTAAACCGATACACAATATAACCATTAACCATGACTTTGGAGTTTACCAGCTGTTTCAGCTACGGTTGCAATGTCATCAGCAAACATAAGGGCCTGAATTTCATCTACATGGTTTGAAATAAAAATTGCACTACCAGAGTGTTGTTTCAAGTATGTGACAAGATCATTTATGATTAGCGCAAAAATAATCGTCGAGCTCACGCAACCGTGTTTGGTTCCTATTCTACATGAAAAGAAATCCGTTAGACCGTTCTTCAATTTTACACATGAGCGTAAATGGCTGTACATTGACTTGAACACATACAGTAAACGACCGTTTTCATCAACACCTTTGTGTATTAAACTATTCCATAACTGTGGGTGTTTGCAGCCATCAACGGCCTTAAAATAGTCAATGAAAAACAACAACATACAGATGCCCCCCTCTTTCAGATACTAATAGGTATTTCTGCACTATTGCACTGAGATAAAAAAAAAACGTCTGTAGTATTATAGCCGGCTCGAAATCCCGCCGGAGATTCGTCAACTGCATCGTATCCGTCCGACCAGCGAGTAAGTCTCGTACTAAGTATCTTCATAAAAACTTTTCCCAGACTACGTATTTGCAACAGAAACTGCTCTATAATTATTTGGGTCGTAGTACCTCCTTTTCTGTGGATAGGGGTTATGATACTTTCGCACCATTCCTTAGGAAAAGTTCCCGATGACAACAAATGGTTAAAACACCTATTAATATAAGGTAAAGTTATATGAATAGTGCACGTTTCATCTGTACCCACTGCACATCCACTTCGCAATTCTTTTAGACTGTTCAAAATTTTGTTGTCACTAATTTCTCCTTCTAAAATATCGTTATTTCTTGTTTCGTTCACGCGTTCAAAAATGTTGTCATCATCTGGATCCGGTGACGTGTCAGACAACAACGTTTCAAAATATTCCCCACAGACGTCTGCGATTATTTCGGTAGTGTCACAGTTCCTTACGTTCTGAGCTTGTTTAATGCTTTTCCAAAATAATATTGGATTATCTCTATTGGCAACAAGAGAATTACGCCTTGACCTTTGAAGAGACAAACATTTTGCACTGCAGAGATTTTTGAAAACGTTTTTACTCTTGATAAATTCCTGAAAGTCATGTTTTGAGTTGGTAAAGTCGATAACGTCTTAAATTATGATATTTCTGGTATTTAGCATTATTACAGTCATCATCCCCCAAGTCTGGCTGGTCTCTCTGAAAAGTATTCTTTAACACTTTTTGACGTGAGTACGTGCGTTTCATACAAATTCCAAGATGAAACGAACTCGTTATAACTATAGCTTATATCGTTATTAATAGAACTCAGAAATTTCTATGTTGGTCCATCTTCGTCATCGGGCACAGACGAACTCAAGTTCAACTTGCAAACTATAGGGAAATAATCCGAGACAACGAAGTTATCGACGTAAAAAGTCAGTTTTTGACGAAAAAAGGACCGTCGATGCTAAAAAATAGTCTACGACACTACTGCCACTATTAGCAGTGCGTGTAAGATTTCCATTAACATCGCTATATCTGCCATTTAACATGTGGACACATTTGGTGCAACATAATTCTATCAATGAAAGACCGAACGTGTTATATTTCTCATATCTGTTAGCACCAGACATGCAAGAATCGTCACCTGGGTAGGGAACATCATCACTATAAATGAAGTATAGGTTATCTTCCTCAATAAAGTCATCGAGGTCCTTCACTCTCGCATATAGGTCACCACCAATCAGAAACAAAAAGTCGCCTACATCAGCTTCAATCTGGGATAACTTTTCTTGCAAGAGTTCGATACCGTTACTATTTTCAGGATTATATATTGATGATTTTTCTGGTGCAACATACCATGTCCCTTGTTCAATCCAGTAAATACTCTATCAATGTATAACACAACACTTTCTTCAAAGTGCTCAAAAATACGCTTTACAATGCCCTTCTCTATTAACCAAGTCTTAATGAAAACAGTGACACCACAGAACCTCTATGGCCTCTAATAACTTTTATTGGGCTATCGAAATTTGTATATCCTGGAAATAGTGTGCCGAAATCGTCGTCTTCCGTTTGCCAAGTTTCACAAAGCCCTACTGCATCGACATTTGCGCAATAATGTCTTAACCAATGATTATCATGGTATTTGCTTAACCCCTGGATTTTTAACGAACACAGTTTGATTTGTAAATGCTTTAAAGTACATGTATATGGTCTTTGGCCAGTTTCCTATATATCATTGTTAGTAACTAGTTAGATTGTTGTTATGCTCACATCGTCATAAATATATCTAGCCCAATCAACTACTAGATGATCGTTTCGGAAGTAGGCGTCCTTGCGGTTTTCAAGGCACTCATTGAAGAAGGGATACAATTTCGAACGGGACTTCATAATATGTTTAGGCTAGTCCTCGCCGATTCGAAACGGAAGGTTAACTCCAGCTTTTCTCTGCGACCGAAATGCACCTAGAATTATGTCCCTTGTTTTCATACATGAACACATGATTTGAATAGGCCGAGATGACTATTAACAGCTCCGTTTGAGTGGGCGTTTCGTTTCTGTCTTCATTTAAGTTAAACATCTTAAGGTTCTGTTTTTTATTATGTTTATTAAAAGAATCTTGCTTTTTAGTTGATGCCGCTAAGTTCTTTTCAACGACATTAAGCTTTTTACTCAGGATAGTAACTTGCTTCGATAATTCATCATTTTGCTGCTTTAACCGCTTATTGCCTTTCTCAAGGTTTTTCACTGTGTTGTCAAGAGAACCAAACTTTTTATTAAGCTGTTTTACATTCCAGTAAATTTCAAGCAGTGTCATATTAGAGTTTGAGTCTGGAGCATAATGTCTATAATACAATAACAAGAAACACAATGACAAATTAGAATTCTAGCTTGACAATATAATAGTGATGGTGAATATTAAGCAGCTTGCACGTAACTAATGAAATTAGCACATTGTGTTAATTTTTTTTAACTAAATCAAAATTGTGGTATGGAGACTTTTTCAGTGAAAAACACCACCATTTTCATTTGAATGGTAATAAATAATGGTCTACATCGAAATGAAACTGAAAATGAACTAGAAATGTCACATGAGTGACGGATATACCCCCACAATAAGGCTTTGTCACAAAATTATGGCAACCATTTGAAAGAAATAGACACAGAGAGAATGCTTTAATTTGTGAATGTTAAACAGTGTATTTGGAAAAAAATTAATTTCAATAGGAGCCATAACTCTGTCAACATTTAGAAGTTTGTAACTGAAGTTGAACTTGATCTGTATTTTATGATGTTTCACCTGTGTACCAAACACAATTTAACAAGAAATGTGGAAATTCCACAACAACCAAATTTTTCGAATGAAATGCATAAGTCAGCACAATAATGAAAGAAAGTCTGGGTGAAAGGTGAAGGTCATACACCTATGGCTAGAAAATGGTGACCTTGACCTTCCAATCCAAAGTGAGGTCTCAATATAAGGTACCTACATATGAAATTTCATTAAAATATCTAAATAAGTTCTTTAGTTATTGAGTGCAACAGTTTTTTTCAATTTTAAGTAAAGGTGACCTTGACCCCACCCACTCCATATGCAATCACAAGAGAAGTCTAGATATAAGGTATGAAGTTTTATTAACATATCTCAATTCGTTCTCTAGGTATAGAGTGTAAACTTTTTGTCTATTTTTTATAATGGTGACCTTGACCCCATCCACCCCATATGCAATCCCAAGCAAGGTCTCAATATGAGGTATCTACATATGAAGTTTCATTAAAATTTCTCAATGCGTTCTCAATTTATTGAGCTGAACCTGTTTTGCAATTTTAAGCAATGGTAACCTTGACCCCACCCACCCCATATGCATTCCCTAGGGAGGTCTCGATATAAGGTATCCATGTATGAAGTTTCATTAAAATAATTATCTCAATGCATTCTCAAGTTACTGAGCGGAAACCGTTTTTCTATTTTTAGTAAAGTTGACATTGACCTTGACCCCATATGCAATTCCAAGCGAGGTCTCGATGTAACGTATCTATGCATGAAGTTTCATTACAATAGCTCAATTCGTTCTTGAGTTATAGAGCGGAAACTATCAAAATTTAGTGGTTTGTAACCAAAGTCGAACTTAATCCATAGTTTATGATGCTACACATGTATACCAAGTATTATTTGAATATGTCAAGCCATTGTTGAGTTATCGTCAGGAATCCATAATTTTACGGAATTTAAGTCGAAAAGGGGCCATAACTCATGACAAGCCCTTCTCGAGTTATCATCCAGAAACCAAAAAACCATCAGATCAACGGACCGACAAGGTCACTCCTACATACCCCCCCCCCTAAACTTCCTTTGTGGGGGTATAAATATATATAATTGTTTACAACCACTCTTAACAACAAATGGTTCTTCTTGAATACCTCAAACAAGAGTGGTGCTGGTGGTGGGTTGAATTGTAACACAAGAGGGCCATGATGGCCCAAAGCGCTCACCTGAGAACTGGTACAGATGAAGACCATACTGTTATGACAGGTTTCAAAATTAAGGTATCTGAACAATACACAGTGGGGGTAGGATCAATTTTGATTTAAAGCATCGGTAAGTGCAATGGGCTAACTAAAGTATGAGCTGGGTAGTGGTTGTGCGTTTTTTTGCTAATGGTTCTCAAATCATTTTTCTCTATATTCTTACCTTACCCTTTTTCATTAAGTCATTGACAATGCTGGAAAATGCACAAACAGTAGATTTTGATGTCTTTTTCGCAAACAGTTTTGGATAACTAGTTGCAATGCGATAATTGCGATGGCCGTCTTATAAGGTAAAAGTTTTGCTTTTTCTTTGATAATTTTCTTTCCAATGATGATAAATAATCTTAATAAAGGCTCTGAAGACATAAAAGTTGCACGTACAAATAAATGCACTAAATTCTTGCAACTGTTGGAAATCAAATTTATCAATCAATTTTTATGGTCATGTGCAAACTGTGTAAGTTTGGTCAACATTGAATTAAAAATCATGTGTGCAAGCCAATCATTGATAACTTGTTGATGTTAACACAAGAGACAATAATTCTATTTCTATTTCACCTGTAGTCTTACGTTCAAAGACAAACTGTACATGATTGGTGAAGATTGGATGAAAAATGAAGTCTCTATCCTGAATTATGTCCATTTTTGCATATTTTTTTCACAAAGGGCAATAACTCTGATGTTTCTGGTCCAATCTTGCTTATATTCGACTTCACCTTTAATCTTATGGTCATAGACAAACTGTGCAAGACTGGTAAAGATTGGATGAAAAACAAGGTCTCTATCCTGTACAATGTCCATTTTTGCATATTTTTTTAACAAAGGGCAATAACTCTGGTGTTTCTGGTCCGATCTTGCTTATAATCGACTTCAACTGTAATCTCATGGTAACAGACAAACTGTGCAAGATTGGTGAAGATTGGATGAAAAATGTTTCTCTCTGTCCTGAATAATGTATATTTTTGTATATTTTTTTAATAAACAAAGGGCAATAACTTGAAAATCAATCTGGCCCATTTTGACGTCTGCTGAGATCTGATGGTCATACACCAACTGTGAAAGTTTGGTTAAGATTGGATGGAAAATAAAGTCTATATGCTGGAAAAGGGCACTTTTGCACTTATTTTGCATGAAAAAGGGACAATAACTCTGGTGTTACTGGTGTGATCTGACCAAATAACAATCCCATCCGAGATTTTATGGTCTTACGCAAACTGTGCAAGTTAGGTCAAGATTGAATAAAAAATGTAGTCTTTATCGCGATAACGGTCCAAATTGTTGACGGCACATTGACGACGGACGATAGACGACGCCGGAGAGGTCCCCTATACCAATAGCTCACCGAGCTAAAAAGCTCTACCATTATGCTTTCTAATTGCTATGGCAATATGACGTCTTCATGAATGCTCAAGAAACTAGAAAGAATGATTTCAGGAAACACCAAGTAGTTGACCGATTATCTGGGCTGGAGCGAGAAAACTGTAAAGAATGCTTGCTGTATAACCTGCTGACAACTTAACTAAATACGTTCCGCAGAACATAATTGTAGGTGTTTAACGAAATATATATGCCATAAATATAAACTGAGGCGTGTCATGGGAAAACCGGGCCTAACGCATGTGCGTTAATTGTCGTCCCAGATCAGCCTGTGCAGTCTGCACAGGCTAATCCAGGATGGCACTTTCTGCCTACAGTGGATTTGTGAAGAAGAGACTTCCTTGAAAAAAAAAATACCATAAAAGCAAAAACCTGGATTAGCAAGTTAGCCCGTGCGGACTGCACATTCTAATCCGGGACGACACTACGCATGTGCCCAGTTTTCCCACGACACGCCTCATTAATGTGTTTAATTAACTGAATGCGTGTGCCAATGGTACACAGTTCACGATTTTGGATAAATGATTTATAATATATTAATAAAATGCATAATGTTATGATCAGCAAGAACATAATATGCAAGTTAAGTGAATCTGTGTGCCAGGTATAAATAGGACAGAACAACTTAAGTGAGTTTTATTATTTTGAACAGAAACATTCTGCCAATGCAACTTCATACAGCAACCAATATAAAATTCTTAGATTATATTTATTTTCACATGCACAAGTTTTTATTTAAATGAAAACAAACTGAAGTGTCATTACTTATGTTCTGAACAATATATATGCATTAATAATGTTCAAATTGATAAAACAGATGAAATGATACATTGTATATGTTAACAATATGAAACAACAAATAATGAATGTGCATTGTACAAGTATAAACTATCTGAAGAATTCCACAGTAAATATTTCATAATTAAAAACTTAAAAAAAAACATTTTTTGTAAGAATTACACTTAATCATGACATTAAACTAAAAAATTAAGTGGAATGTTCATTATGTTTATTCTTTCACCAGTCTTTATTACATTTGGTTAAATCATAGTAAACACATATTTTTAATTCACAGTTTGCTCAATTAACAAAATAATATAAGAAAATATAATAAGACAAACGTTTTAGTATAATTACTGTAATTCAGTGATACAATGAAGCTGATCTCCAAAACCTCAATAGACTTTCT
Source organism: Congeria kusceri (assembly GCA_027627225.1). Lineage (NCBI taxonomy): Eukaryota > Metazoa > Mollusca > Bivalvia > Myida > Dreissenidae > Congeria > Congeria kusceri. The sequence goes on along the minus strand of CM051025.1, from coordinate 50,225,297 downwards.
CTATAGAAATGTTCAACAGCAAAAGCCCAACTAGAATCAATAACTCGTCAACATAAATCTAATAATAAGATACCATTCGAAAATTTAAAACAATAAGCTAATAATAACAAGAAATGCCTAGCTATTGTGACGGGGAATTAAACGACAAACCTGTAACTAGCCTCCGCAATGTTAAGGGTACTCGTTCACCAACAATTTATTGTACAAATTACAAAATATAAACGAGACGTGTCGTGGAAAAATCAGGCTTAATGCATGTGCGTAAAGTGTCGACCCGGATTAGCCTGTGCTGACTGCATGACGACACTTTCCGCTTTTTATTTTCTGTTTCGAGGTCTCTTCTGAATATAAATCCACTCTAGGCGGAAAGTGTTGTCCCGGATTAGCCTGTGCAGCTAATCCGGGACCACACTTAACGCACACGCATTAAGCCCCATTTCCCCACGATAGGCCTCAAATTTTAGTTGAAACTAACATTAACATCTATTGTGGAGAAACAGAACAACATAAAATGGAATTCAAACAAGACTTACAGACTGTCAATCAACAGTTTTGTTCAAATATTACACACCGTGACATTCAATAGGTTGGTCCAAAATGGCATTTGCCAACAGCTACAAATTAGGACCACAGAAGTTCCGTGGGGCTATAACATTTTCTTTGCAATTAATCATACTTTACAAGCTTCAAAAAGTTGCATCCACTTACCCATGAAAATGATAAAAACCAGTGTTGTCCCATAATCGTCTATTATTTATTAAAACATGCAACAACTTTGGTGAGGTACATTTTATAGAACATTAGAAAATACAGTTGGTGGAAATAAAAACAAATCGTGTACATGTAAGTGGTACAAGTCAATAAAATAAGTTCATTAGTAAACTCTAGTAGACAAACTCGTTTTGATTATTCTTACAATGCAATAACACAATTCTTACATTTTAAGCAAAATATGTAATAAAGTGATTTTCTAGGTTTTTAAAAAACTTGGAACATATTATAACATGCATGCTTCTTACAATGTTATTATATTTAGTAGCATCTAAATATTTTGGTATACAAAAAGTATTTCTGTTCAATGTACTGCTTACTTTGAAAAAATTGACTAACAACTGATTCCAGTAATCATTTAGCATTTTATATAGGATATAAATATGGTATATGGTAAGAGTAATTTTTTATTTAAGGTTTATCTCTGCTTACAGCTATACAAACTGAAATCAGATGTTACTAAAAAGCCTGTATTTCTCAACTATGTCCACCAAGATGGCTATTAATCACTTTAAAGCGAAGGAACTTCAAAGCATGGTCCCTTACAATTCCCCAGCTAGAACACTCTGTACAAGAACACAACAATCTACCAATACCAATATGTACAATTTAAACATCATGATTATTACTTCAATATGACCGAGTAAATGAACACCCATGACAGTATCAACATGACATCAAGAGCAATGATGCAGACTGGAAGCTTCAGCACTGACAGCTTACATCTCAGTCTAAGGTATCAACAATTCATTAGTTTCTTAGCATTGCAAAAACCCATGCATAATGATGTTTTCTTTACAAGCCAGATATAGACTTGGCTGTTTATCTGTATAGCTCTTTAGTAAAATAGTAAATTTCTTAAAATCATAAAATTCCTCAAGTCTTTGTCTGTTGCATTTAAAGTTTATATTGTATGACATGTTTTTATTCTAGTAAAGAATCAACAGATGTTGCTAATATACAATATTTCACACACACAAAGTATTTCTATTCACATAGAAAAATGAATTTGTAGTTTTCACTTAAGTATAACTTAGATTTTCCTTAGGACTTTATTGGATATGGACGCAGATGTTGACCGAAATCAAACTTTCCAATGTTTGTATTCCAGTTTTGTTTACCTCTTTATGTATACACATATGCAGAGTAAGTTTTTTGTATTCCAGTTTTGTTTACCTCTTTATGTATACACATATGCAGAGTAAGTTTTTTGTATTCCAGTTTTGTTTACCTCTTTATGTATACACATATGCAGAGTAAGTTTTTTGTATTCCAGTTTTGTTTACCTCTTTATGTATACACATATGCAGAGTAAGTTTTTTGTATTCCAGTTTTGTTTACCTCTTTATGTATACACATATGCAGAGTAAGTTTTTTGTATTCCAGTTTTGTTTACCTCTTTATGTATACACATATGCAGAGTAAGTTTTTGGTACATAAACATGTTATCTTTACATCTTCACACTCAAAATGCAACAACATGGACAATGTGTTTTATTTTAAATAATTTTCACTTTACAGAACCATATTACAGACACAACTAAACAGTAGTTTCACAATTAAACATAAACAGTTCAAGTAAACACACCTTAACTTTAAACCGAGACTTACAGTATCTGATATAACATCCACATTTCCATTGTTAATGACACATATACGGATGATCTTTGTTATCTCAAACTCGCTTAAGTTGAAGTTCCGCATATGATGAAGCGGGAAAAAAAATCCAACTTTCTTCCTTCATTGTTTATATAAATTGAATACGGTTATCTTGAAGGATCAACTCGAAATTTCGGTTATGTCGAAGTGATTTTTTTGGTCCCAACAAGTATTTTCAGACTTATTTCTGTCTGTTTAACTTGAAGTGACAATATGTATTGAGTCACGACCAAGTTTGTCACACATTGCAAACATCTCAGCACCTATTTAAACGAGTATGTGTGAACTTTAATTCAATAATTTACTACTGGTTACAGTTCAGAATATGCATACAATATATCGAAATGTTAATAGTGCGGTTTAATGAACATTTAGACTAATTACTCCCTAAAGGTCTGTATTTGGATATGTCAAACTTTGGATATCTCGGAGTCATTTGTGAGCTTCCGACGACTTCGAGATAACGCAGTTTAGCTGTAATACAGTAAGACTTGTTATATTACATTACAAAGGGTAGAATATATTCTACAATGTTGTACAGATTGCACAAACCACTGAATGTAATAAGATACATCTATAGCCCTTTATTCAGTATACATTTCAACCTTACCAAGTAATTTCCTACACGTTTAAAATGTTTTACAAAATGTAATTTTTTTTTTTTTATTAGTTTTATTAATTTATGATGTTTTCAGGATGTTTTGAGGATGAAAATTACACACACTAAGTAATGTCACAATAAATACCACAAATTAAGTAATAAATACATGTCAAGCAATTCAAAGTCAATAAAAACTATGCATTAGCCGTTATATTTAATTGTATAGCATATGTACATAACAAATACAACACCAAGTGTGCCATATAGCACACAACACACTTCATTGGTTGTGACATCCTTTTAAATTCTAACACATAATCGGATAATAATTCCAGTGTGCCCATCATTAAGTCTCTTTGAATCTTTCTCAATTTGCACTGCCTCCTACTCATTTCAAAACTTGTACGTCTTATTAACACAAATCACACTTCTTAATTCAAATTAGCTATACATGTAGAAGAATATCAAATTTGTATAATCCAATAACACCAATCACCCTTCTACATGCAAAATGATAAGACTGGTATGCTCTCGACACCCTCCTTTTCCAACTTGTATCCCACAAGAAGTAAACATATGAATAATCTAATGAAAATGTTTAATCAGGGTTGTCCCATAAACATTTCCTATTCCCACTGGTTTCCCACTCTAGTATTTCCCGGTGCCGTACTGGGAGGCGGCACCCCTAACGGCCCCCTGTGCGGCAGTTGTGGCTGCGTTGGCGACCCCTTGCTGAACAGCCTCGTTCTTCATCACTCCTGTGGCAAACTCCTGCTGGGCCTTAGCGAAACTGGCCCCAGTGCTGCGGTATATACGGTGCACCTGCAGAGGCAAAGGTGTAGTAATTAGAATAAATATCCAAGACAGAGAGCATTAAATGCCAATTTCAATAGACTTTTCCACAAATGTCAATCTTATGCAAATTATTCTGCAATTTTATCCAGTCATTGCACTTGGATATCACACGTTTAACGGATAAACAATTTCTCTTAAAAGAGCACGAGGTAATGTTGTTGGTAAGTGGTTAATGGAAATTAATTCTTTAACAATAGATATAATGAAATATAGTTACAATCCATTAAAAAAACAACAAAAGTATTACAATATCACATGTTGTTTAACCATATATCATAATGTGATTTTATTAGATATGTATGACATTTCAACCACAGTAACCCTATCACCTGCCATACAAAGCAAAGTTGGTTTCAAATGTAATTCACTAAAATAGAAACTTTTTCAGGGCAATTAATTGTTTTTCAAAGTTGTATACAAATGTTTCATTTTTTTCATTGAAATACATGGCTTTTAAAGAGCAAATTGGTAACATAAGATAACCTAAGCGTAATAAATGGTGTTTAAAAAGCCAAAATATGCGCCATGGTGCACACAAAAATTTCTGTGGCAAAAATTGTATAATCATTTTTTCTTGTAACTTACCGGTACTTGTCCTTTTTTTATTTCCAAAACACCTGAATGGCACATTTGCCAAACACACAAATTATATTTAACTATATTAAATTTTAATTGCAGTGCCATGAATAATGAAATTATTTCATTATCGTGACTTTTATTTTTTCCCTACCTTAATGAGCATTACTATTGTGGCCACAGCACAAACGGTTAATAATATTGCAACCACCATCATCACAAATGCAGCTGCCACATTTTTACTGAAGGTCTTGAAAGTATTGATCCATCCGCTACAAAAACATAGCAACAGAGGGGAATAATATGGTGTTGGTACAACACATACACAGACTAACTGCAGGGAGATCTGATGCCAAAGCAACAAAGGTCACCGCCTTTCTACTACAAACCCAGAGTTGCTGCATTAATATCATATGTTGGTAGCGATAACATAACTAGATATTACACAGTAACAAAGAGCCTCCATAGATCCTGACGAGAATGTATGGGTGTGTAGGCTGATTTGAACCTAGGGAATTAAACATATATGAGGCGCGTCGTGGGAATGCCGGCCTTAATGCATGTGCGTAAAGTGTCGTCCCGGATTAGCCTGTGCAGTCCGATTAGCCTGTGCAGTCCGCACAGGCTAATCCAGGACTGCACTTTCCGCCTACAGTGGATTCATGTTTAGAAGAGATTCCTTGAAACAGAAAATACCTTAAAAGCGGAAAGTGCCGTCCTGGATTAGCCTGTGTGGACTGCACAGGCTTATCTGGGACGACACTTTACGCACATGCATTAAGACCGGTTTTCCCACGATGCGCCTCATATATAACTGTGCTCACAGTCACTGTCAGTAACTATGGGTGTAAAACATACAGCTACAAAGGTGTGCTCTTGGCCATACATATGATTGTACCATTTTGGCACCGTAGAATAATACTTGAAGTATGCAACATTCAGCCTCTATAAAATTTATAACACTAAAACTAATTTATTCTTATAATTAATCCAGGCAAATCTGCTGGCTATTTCCTGACCAAATGAAGATTGAAATATTTTAATTGTGGAGAAAAAAGCACATCTTCGTTCAATATTAATAAAACATACTGTGACAGTGTTGCTGAAACAAGGTGAAAACAAGAACCAAGCTGTAGCCTAGATATCTAATGTGCAGACGACATAATATTGATAAGACACTGACATTTAAAACATGAACAATTAGGCAAGCCTGAGAGAAACAAAGGACACACTAGTGCAACAGAAACTAAAACATTATTACTGACATACCAGAATTTGCTCTTCATTATACCACTGAACAAATGCTCCCAACATAATCGAAACATGAACTGACACATTCACACACATTATACAGCCCATATTACCCCAACCCCCAGTCAAAAGGTCACGGAGCATGATAGTGCCAAAGTCAACATTAAAACAAGCAAGTTTCATCAAGTTTGACAGAATAATAGACCTTTCCACAAATTTCAATCTTATACAAATTCATTTGAAGAGTGTCGTGGGAAAACTGGGCTTAATGCATGTGCGTAAAGTGTCGTCCCAGATTAGCCTGTGCAGTCCACACAGGTTAATCCAGAACAGCACTTTCCACCTACAGTGGATTTATGTTTAGAACAGACTTCCTTGAAACAGAAAATACCACAAAAGCGGAAAGTGCGTCCTGGATTAGCCTATGCGGACTGCACAGGCTAATCCAGGATGACACTTTACGCACATGCATTAAGCCAGGTTTTCCCATGACAAGCTCATTTAGTGTTATTATTCATACAATATCAGCAATATCAACTGTTAACTGTTAACCTAGTCCACACAAAAGAGTGCAAGGTAGGGCTTGAGAAGCAGTTGCCAAAGCAATCAACGGACATGAATACTATAACCATAGAAGGGGAGGAGTTAAATATATTAGTGGCGATAACATGAAATGTCAAGACCAGAGCTTGAGAAAATAGTTACAGTTGTCATATACCTTTATCAGTAAAAGAAGCATCGTTACTGCATTGATGATCAAAAATAATGCTACGACCATCATGATAACTGCAACCACTTTATTGTTACTAAGCTCTTTCAAGGAATTGATCCAGCCTCTACAATGTGGAGATTCAATTAATCAATAAATGATTTAAACACGAAGATGCGTTCAATAAACACATATGTCCCCGGTTGGTGCTGGACAGGCCATTTGAATAATTTGAGTCTAAACTGGGTCAAGGTCAAAGAAAGGTTGGGTGATACAGGTGGGTTGTGAATCCTAATAACCAACAACTGTGTAAGTGTTGTAGTAAGCTGTTTTCAAACGGTAAAATTTATCTAACCAAGAAAAAGCCCATTTGAATCATTTAACGTCCAAATAAGGTCAGGGTCAAAGTGAGGTTGCGTGATATGGGTAAATTTGGAATGGTCATAAGCAACAATTGTATAAGTATCCAAGTGTTGCAGTAAGTCATGTTGGTGCTAGACAAAACAGTAAAATCTTGTTAACCTTTTATGGACGGACGGAATCAGGGACGAACAGGACGATCACTATATGCCTAGGGCATCAATAGATGCCGGGGGCATACAAATAAAACATTAAAAGCATTATGCAGAGTCAGAGAGGTTTACTTTAAACCGAGACTTGAGGAACTTCTAGAAAAACAAGCAAACAGAAACAACAGTACAGGGCCTAAAAACATCTGAAATAAAAAGTGAAGTAGCTCAATCCAAGGGGAGGTGACCGCATGCCAACCACTGGACTACTCAGTGACACCACAACATCTGGGATCTGTATACTGGTACTTAAGGGTTTAACAGTAAATATAGTGAGCTATCTGAAGCCATAGTGTACCCAGGAGCCAAATTTTAATTCATGAAGTGGTTAAGAACTTACGAAATATTTAACTGGATTTAGACAAAATAGCAACAGAGGAAAAAAAAATAAAATTCTTCAAATAGCTCAACTTTTGTACAAATTTGAGTATCCCTAACCATTGATTGTGTAGTAAATGTCAGCTCTAATGCCATTTCATTTGAACATTCAGGTCAAACAAATTTAGTAACAAGCATTTCTAAACTAAACCTAAAATCATGCATAATTAGCAGTGATTTTAATAACACAAAATATGTTGAGGAATATTTTCAGAGAGGCCAAGCTGACAACAAAAATTAAAGGCACATCATGAGGTTATTTAATTACAAAGGAAACACTTCACTTTCTCATGCGTTTGATTTTTTTTTCATTTTATTCTCAATCTTGACACAGATGTTTTCATAACATTCTCACTTATGAATCAAGATGCTGACTCGCCATACAATGTCATGATTGCATATAACCACACAATCAATGATCTGAGAGTAAACTAATTCCTAGCAAAGGACCCGCAACACTGTATTTCTTTGTGCACAATGATTCGTCATGTTTTTTTAGGGATGGTAAAACTATTTGAATATTCAATCGAATAATCGTCATTCGAATAGCTAAAATGCTATTCGAATATTCGCAAATTTGTACTGCATTTTAAAAACAAACATTTCCTGATTATTTTAATTATTTTTTCTGTAAACATAATGGCAGTATTTCGCCAATATATACTTAAACTGGGTTTTAAATAGAATGATCCCGTCTCAAGCGTCAGACCGAGAGATGTTTAATACACGAGTCAGTGGCCACTCGTCCAGTTGCAAGTAATAGTTTAGTTTATTTAGTTTAGTTTGGTAGAGGAACACTAAACAAACATTTGTGTAAAATTTTATGAAAATCTAGCCATAGGTTTAGAAGAAAATAGCATTTAGACATAATTCTATTCTATAATAGCTATGGCAATCTTTTGCAGTGAAGCAGAACCATTTATACAGGTTTGGTAGAGGACCATCCAAGGAACATTTCTGTGAGGTTTCATGAAGATTGACCAAGAACTTTTGAAAAAAGAGCTGTCCAAGGACAGCGCGCTAGACTATTCGAAGTAGTTGGTACATATTTTGGATAGTGAAAGGGGCATAATTTTTTTTAAAACAATGTTTTTAAGTGAAGCCTTGTATAGTTTATAAATGTTTTGAACAAGAACTTTAAACAACTTCTATGTAAAAGGTGGGCTAACTGTCAAAATACAAAACAGAGTTATGGGTAATGTTGCCCCTGATACTAGAGTAGATGACAAAGGTTAGTTCCAAGTTTCAAGTGAATAACTTGTTGTTTTGAAGTAACAAAACTTTTGAATATAAACTTTAACCAGAAAATCTATGTGAAAAAGGGGCATAACTATGTCAAAATACAAAACATTGTTATGGGTAATGTTGCCCCGGATACTAGCGTTGATGACAAAGGTTAGTTCCAAGCTTCAAGTGAATAACTTGTGTAGTTTTGATGTTACCAAACTTTTGAATATAAACTTTTAACAGAAAATCTTAGTGAAAAGGGGGCATAACACTGTCAAAATACAAAACAGAGTTATAGGTAAAGTTGCCCCTGGTACTAGAGTTCATGTTAAAGGTTAGATCCAAGTTTCAAGTGAATAACTTATGTAGTTTTGAAGTTACAAAACTTTTGAATAGAAACTTTAAACAGAAAATCTATGTGAAAAAGGGACATAACTCTATCAAAATACAAAATAGAGTTATGGGGAATGTTCACCCTGATAATTGAGTTGATGACAAAGGTATATTCCAAGTTTCAAGTGAATAGCTTATGTAGTATTGAAGTAAGACAACTTAAAAATATTAACTTTAACCAGAAAATCGATGTGAAAAGGGCATAACTCAAATACAAAACAGAGTTATGGGGAATGTTGGCCTTGATACTGGAGTTAATGACAAAGGTTAGTTCTAAGTTTCCAGTGAATAACTTATGTAGTTTTGAAGTTACCAAACTTTTGAATATAAACTTTATCCAGAAAATACAAAATACAAAACAGAGTTATGGGGAATGTTTCCCCTGATACTGGAGTTAATAACAAAGGTTAGTTCCAAGTTTCAAGTGAATAACTTGTGAAGTTTTGAAGTTACAAAACTTTTGAATATAAACTTTAACCAGAAAATGTGAAAAAGGGGCATAACTCTGTCAAACTACAAAACAGAGTTATACAGAATGTTGCCCTTGATACTGAAGTTGATGACAAAGGTTAGTTACAAGTTTCAAGTGAATAACTTATGCCGTTTTGAAGTTACAAAACTTTAGAATATAAACTTTAACCAGAAAATCTAAGTGAAAAAGGGGCATAACTCTGTCAAAATACAAAACAGAGTTATGGGGAATTTCCCCTGACACTGGAGTTGATGACAAAGGTATATTCCAAGTTTCAAGCGAATAACTTATGTAGTTTTGAAGTTACAAGACTTTTGAATAAAAACTTTAACCAAATTCAGACGTGGACGCAGACGCCGATGCGGGGGGTAGTAGGAAAGCTCACCTTTTCTTCAAACAGTCGAGCTAAAAATGACAGGAAAACAAAACTTTAAAGCAAATTCTATTTTTAGCTCTAGTGGCCATTTTGTGCAGTGAGGCAGAACCATTTGAATAAGTTTGGTAGAGTGTAAAGTTTCATCAAGATTGATGAAGAACTTTATAAAAGATGATAGGATTAGAAAACTTTAACGCAAATTCTATTTTTAGTTCTTGTGGCCATTTTGTTAAGTGAGGCAGAACCATTTGAATAAGTTTGGTAGAGAAACACTATACAAACATTTGTGTAAAATTATTTGAACATCTAGCCATAGGTTTAGAAGAAAATGGCATTTAGACATAATTCTATTTTTAGATCTGGCGGCCACCTTGTGCACTGCAGCAGAACCATTTTCACAGGTTTGGTAGAGAACCATCTAAGGGACATTTCTGTAAAGTTTCATGAAGATTGACCAAGAACTTTTGAAAATATGACAGGAATACGAAACTTAAATGCACATTATATTTTTAGCTCTAGTGGCCATTTTGTGCAGTAAGGCTGAACCATTTGAATAAGTTTGGTAGAGGAACACTTAACGAACATTGGTATAAGATTATTTGAAAATCTAGCCATCGGTTTAGAAGAAAATAGCGTTCAGACATAATTCTATTTTTAGCTGTGGCGGCCATCTTCTGCAGTGAAGCGAAACCATTTTCACGTTAGATAGAGGACCATCCTAGGAACATTTCTCTAAAGTTTAATGAAGATTGACCATGGACTTTTGAAAATATGACAGGAATACGAAACTTTAACGCAAATTCCATTATTAGCTCTAGTGGCCATTTTGTGCAGTGAGGAGGATCCATTTGAACAAAATTGGTAGAGGAACACTAAACGATCATTTGTGTAAAATTATTTGAAAATCTAGCCAAAGGTTTTGAAGAAAATGGCAGTTAGACATAATTCTATTTTGTAGCTCTGGTGTCCATCTTGTGCACTTAAGTGGAACCATTTTCACAGATTTGGTAGATGACCATCCAAGGAACATTTCTGCAAAGATGGACCATGAACTTTTGAAAATATGACAGGAATACAAAACTTTAACGCAAATTGTAAACGACATCGCAACGCCCGCTCGTTGAAAAATCCGGCTAAAAATTAATTTCATCCTCTAACTTGTTACATAAACAACATATTTTGTGTTCGCGTGCAGTGGGCCTATGCTTTTCCACCTACCAACTTCTATTTCCAAATTATGCACTGACATTCTTGACCTGGATAAAGCAGTTCTACAACTGTCAATGTTAACCTGGTAAAGATATGGCTGTAATAAAAAATTGGCATATGTAGTATAGGAGTTTGCTCTGGTTGACTCATTTAATTAATTGGCCCAATTATGTATAAAAACATCTTTTATTCTTTCTACAAAAGCTATTTGAAAGAGATCGATATCTCCAGCCCCTTGATTAATCCACACATGGTAAAATCTAAGAGAATGTAACACCTCATCTTATATGCCCATGATTTTGTATCATTATTGTATTCTACATTTTCAAACACGTTTTCATAAACCTGTCTTGCATATTTGACTGGTTCCATTTGTAGTATTTTACCCCAGTATGTATAACATTAACGTAAAATTTAAGTTTTAGTGGGGTTCTTTCTCATTCCCCATATACAAAGTTATTTTATGTTTGAGCCCTTACACCAAGTAATTCTTAATCCCCAAACCATAACTCAAGACCAGTGTGATAAATTTGTCAAACAAATCTTACTTGTGATAGAGACATTGTAGGGTATCTAGTAAAACAACTTTTTAACTTATAAACAGGCTTCATAGCTTGACCCGTTAAGGAATCAAAAGTACCATTAAAAAGCCCCCAGATGTAAAAACAATACCTAGGTAAGTAATTTTTTCAACAATTTCAAGTACATTTCCCATGTATGTAAAATGTAAGTTTTTTCATAATCTACCTTTTCTAAATATCATTATATTAGTTTTTTTTTCAGTACTACCACACAATTTCCATTTCTTACAATAAGATTTTAACAAATATAATCCATTCTCAAGTCCTGTTTCAATCTCTGGGAGCAATACAATATCGACTGCATAAAACAACAAAAATAATTTCAGGGTACCTATATTTAGCCCACCAAAGTCACGTGTAATTAAATATTCTTCGATATCATTCAAGTACATGGCACAATGTAACAAAAGACAGTATGAAACCATCACTGTTGACTGGCAATTATAACTCGCATTAAGACGTGTTAAAAGAATATCCAAGAATAACTAACAGAAAAACGATCACACATTTAGCAGTCAGTATAACTGAGAAATGTTGCTCAAATTTTTTGATAAACTATTGTTTATCGACGCTGATAAAAATGTGTGGTTTACTGAATCTGTTTTGATTCGATTGAATAAAAATTTTTGGTATTCGATGCCATCCCTAGTTTTTAATGCACAAGAAGAAAGTCCTACGTACTTAAAAATCAGATGAGTCACTGTGCAGCCATCCATGCAGTGAAAAAACAACAACATCAAAGGTCATCACCGGGACAACCTTGTATCCATAGTAACCAATTGGGTTTGACCCAGTTACCTTGAACAGCAGGATGAGCTCTAAACCAGCTAAAGCACCAAACATTATGCCAATAAATATCATTATAATTCCGACTGCCACATTGTCACCAACAGTAGACAGGCCTCCTATAATTCCACTGTAAAACAGGAGATAACTGATTAGTATACTCAGTCATTTTTTTATGGAATGATACAAACATAACTTTAATACAAATATATTTTACTAATTGTGAAGTCATGCCACTAGTTGTCCGATCATTTTTCTACATTGCTTAATACATTCCGATTGAAGTGATATTCGTGATATTATTGCTGAAAAAAAAGACTCATTAATTTGTTTTGACTGGGGTACTGGGGTACCCAGTATCTATCACACTTCACTAATCTGTAAACAAGAATTAACTCGGGATTATTTAACTACTTAAGTATCAATATGTTTCAACTTACGGTGTTGGTTCATCTTGCCATTTGCTGCTATCAATGACACGCGTATACTTTGGATAAAAGAAACATTGACTTCAAAACATTCTGCCTTAAATCGAAGTATTGAACCAGAGATGAAACGAATGTGTGCGCCTTTCATCTGATACTGTACTGGCAAGATGATCCATCAACTGGTATAATATCTCAAGCTGGGACAGATGGCACTAATGTGCCTATGTAACATTTCAATCAGTATTATTTCAACATAAAAGGAACAAATCAGTCATAATCCAGGCTTCCAAAATATTCAATACCAGTTATGTACAGGATTTAAAGGTACTTATTCACAGGCTTTCCTATTTTCAGAAATGGCTTAAAATGCTGTAACATCAATAACTAAAGCATCTGGACTGACAAACCTGTATATTCTATGTCAAAATTAGAAAAAGAGAAAAAAATATTGACGAAAAGCTATATAAACACATTTTTTGCGATCTTAATTGATGTTAAACAACACATTATTTTGAGTAAACTTCTGCATCAGGAGTTTTATTTCGCAAATTTGTATATACCGGGGTAGTGTAGTTTTCTTTTTGAAATTGTCAATCTGTGAATAAGTCCTTTTAATGTCTATCTGTAAAAATATGTTTGTTCATGAAGATTATACTCAGTTACACTGTTTTTATGTACAGAACTGCAAAGACATACAAACTATGGACATTTAGGTCTCCACCTCTCAGTTACACTGTTTTTATGTAGAGAACTGCAAAGACATACAAACTGTGGCCATTTAGGTCTCCACCTCTGAGTTACACTGTTTTTATGTAGAGAACTGCAAAGACATACAAACTATGGACATTTAGGTCGCCACCTCTGAGTTACACTGTTTTTATGCAGAGAACTGCAGACATACAAACTATGCACATTTAGGTCTCCACCTCTCAGTTACACTGTTTTTATGTAGAGAACTGCAAAGACATACAAACTATGGACATTTAGGTCTCCACCTCTCAGTTACACGGTTTTATGTAGAGAACTGCAGACATACAAACTATGGACATTTAGGTCGCCACCTCTGAGTTACACTGTTTTATGCAGAGAACTGCAAAGACATACAAACTATGGACATTTAGGTCTCCACCTCTCAGTTACACTGTTTTTATGTAGAGAACTGCAAAGACATACAAACTATGGACATTTAGGTCTCCACCTCTCAGTTACACGGTTTTATGTAGAGAACTGCAAAGACATACAAACTATGGACATTTAGGTCTCCACCTCTGAGTTACACTGTTTTTATGTAGAGAACTGCAAAGACATACCAACTATGGACATTTAGGTCTCCACCTCTGAGTTACACTGTTTTTATGCAGAGAACTGCAAAGACATACAAACTATGGACATTTAGGTCTCCACCTCTCAGTTACACTGAGTTACACTGTTTTTATGTACAGAACTGCAAAGACATACAAACTATTGACATTTAGGTCTCCACCTCTAAGTTATGAATGCAGTACTTATCTGAGAAAATGCAAACTTTATGTGTTATTTGACGAGCTTAGACAAATGACTGGATAACAACTACACTCACTATCTCAGTTTTCCAATGTATACATGAGAATGACACATACAATGTACACATGAGAATGACACACACCAGAATCAAACTATTTATAAGCGTGACACAACTGAATGATTACTGCATCATACATTTTACAATTTACAAGTGATGATGAAATATCTGATAACATCATAACAATAAGGATAGTGATATCTATACCGTTGTTACACTCGTTAAAAACAATAATGTTTATAACGATGTAATCAGAGATAAAAACAACTATTATTTCTGTGCATGACTTATTAAGTTTTGCTTAGTCAATATATGAACATTATTTAACCTGTACTGGTGTGTACATTATTTACAATTTTAGTTAATATTCTTACTAGAAATAATGCAAAAGATTACCAAATTATTTTAATTAAGTTAACTGTATTTCAAATCTTCATTTTACTTCCATAAAATACTTTTTTATTAATGAATAGAATACTCACACAGAGAAGTCAGTGATTCCCAGACACATAATCACACACACGCAGAATTGGAAGAAAAATATGAAGAAAAACACGAAGAAGTTGAACGAACTGTCACTTCTGAAATGCACAAAAAAACACACGGGTCACAGTTACTTCGTTACAGTTGATCACAGCCAGATTCCCAGGAATTGCACGGACAGTATGGATGGCAAACAAAAAGTGATAAAGAAAATGGCAGACATAATATTATAGAAGTAAATTGACTGCATGCTAGATGACATTTGTATATGCAATAAAAGCACTAAAGACTAAACAATTTATCTAAACCTTTATTGTTTCATAAAACTCCCATAGCAGTAATAGACACATTGAAAACAACTTCAGTTATGAAAGGTAAAATAATGTTGCTGAGATATAATGTCCATTAGTTTAGGAGACTAAATTTGCTGGTTTTATTAAGCAAACATAAACCAGAGCTACAGATATGGGTTTTGCCTGAACTGAATATTAACCCATCAAGTGTACAGTGATTTAATTTAAGTACTTGAAATTATGTTAAGCCATTAACTGTACAGTGATTTAATTGAGTACTTGAAATTATGTTAAGCCATTAACGTTCATTGATTGTAGGAAATAGCCGAACTGAGTAAACCTGTAACACGCAAATTCCAGCAATATGCCTACCTTTTCGCAACTGTTCATGAATGATGCAATCAAAATACTACAGGTAATTTGTCATAATTAGCTTGCATTGAATGCTCCTATTTTAACTAAATGTAATTTGTCATAATTAGCTTGCATTGAATGCTCCTATTTTAACTAAATGACTAACAGTTAAACAATGACCAATCTTAATGCAATCTGACATTTTTTTATTATTCAGTACCGGTATATGAATAGTTTTGTCACTCGAAAAATTTTAAATTAATTTAGTTAATAGTGTTTCAGAAATTGGGTATTTACGCAAATATACGCCTTATCTGTTGCTTTGATAAACAACATTAAAATAATAAAGGGCTGTGGATCCTACCTGACTAAGGGCAGTGTATCCTACCTGACTAAGGGCAGTGAATTCTACCTGACTAAGGGCAGTGTATCCTCCCTACCTGACTAAGGGCAGTGTATCCTACCTGACTAAGGGCAGTGTATCCTACCTGACTAAGGGCAGTGTATCCTACCTGACTAAGGGCAGTGTATCCTACCGGACTAAAGGCAGTGTATCCTACCTGACTAAGGGCAGTGTATCCTACTTGACTAAGGGCAGTGTATCCTACCTGAAAGCCTTGTATACGGGCCGGTACCAACACACGAAGGAACAGGGTGTGAACAGCACCACCCAGAGGATTGACAGCCCGAATGTGGCCCCGCCCGAGGAATCCACAATGAAAAATGCTAAGCTGCCCAGAAAGTTGAGGAATAGTGTGAAAGAATAAACTGAAATAAACAAACATATGTTGTGCAAATATGATATATACAAAGTCAGTAGAATCATGATGGCAAAAAAAACAAACAGCTTGAACAAAAGTATTCAAGTACGCAGAATTGCTCGCTATCCACTGGTCTCGGTGGTCTTGCATTTAATTTCTTGAAATACAATATGCAATGTCCACATATTATTTCTTCAGATATCTTCAGGCACAATTACATCTTCAAGTACAGTTTAAACCCAACTGGTGTCTGTTACTTCAGCTGTTGTGTACTATATTAACCCAGAATCAAATATTTCCACCGTACTTCAAACACACTGTGTATGCAAATATCATATTTCGATTTATTTTTCAACTGAAGGATGAGGCCCACAATAAAAAGACTAAAGCTGTTTATATTCATATCATGGAAATACAATGAGATTGTCTTTTACTTACACATCCATATATAATAGATCATTTTAACTGTTCTTTGGAATTCTAGTGGTATATCAACAGAAAAGTCTTGGTAGAAACATGGTCCAATTGGAAACCACTTTGGCAAAGGTGGCCAGTTGTTCTGTCTGGCTGTAATTGAAAACATACAAGGCACCGTTTTTTTTCCTCATTTTCATGCCGATATTCAGTAACATTCACAAAGCCAAAAAGTAGACTTTTTTCAAAATTTTTGGCCGAAAATTCACAAATGGAAAAGTGGATAAAAAAATATGAAATCTTAATTTTGTGAATTTTGTTTACACAGGATAAAATTTTGGTAGTAGTTTTATGTCTACACCGCTTTGAAAGGTTACTCGATTTTAACAGGACTCGTGTCACGTTTTATCGATATTTTCGTGAACCAGTTAGTTAGTGAAACATGTGCTCGTTGGGGTCACTGTAAACGCTCATTGGGTTATAATCTGTATTGAATCAATCGTTTGAAGGATTTTTAAAGTGTAAACACTGCTGATTATTTTCTTCTTGTTTTTTTTTCAAGTAATCACAATGCATTTTTCACGAAACTCTCAGTACTATGTGAAATTTTTTTTTTAATAAAAAGACAAACTTATCTTACAGGAGTCATCGTTTCAAACAGGCAATTTTAAGCGAGAAAATAGTAAGTGAAGCCCCCGAAGACAATTTGTGCTGCAGTTCAACAGTTTCAACTTTAGTGTCTTCACAAGTAGATTTACTGACAGTAACGAGTGCAAGTTAGTCAGATTCACATACTGATAGTGGTGACAAAAATAACATCGATGAAACCCCTTTTTTGTCCCTTAATGAGCCTTTTACATCTCAATCATGTGACATTTCCATTGACTCTTGTGTCTGACTCAAGTGAAGCCATTGGACATTTTGCTAATTTAAAGAATAATTGACAATATAAAATCTGCAAAAGAGAGAAATTTAACTGGAATGTTTCATGGTAAGGTTTCATGAATGTCAAGATCACACTTTAATATCATGTGTTTGTACTTTAAGTGTGATTAAATACAACACAATCACTAGTTATTATTTGATACTACATGTAGTTTGTATTTCCCTCTTTTCACAATTTTGGCTTTTAAAAATACAAGCCATAAGAAAAACATTCATTCACGTTGCATGCAAAATCATTGAATGTGATCTAATATACAGGAAAATAATGCTCATTTTTCTATAAACTTGTTGCTATTATGTAGCTTGAGTAAGAAACAATGACAAGGCAGTAAACAATATTTAAAATAGCTACACAGTTTCATTTGCTGACAAGAAACTTTAATAAATATGGTATGGTCCACAAATGATACAAACTGGGGTATATATATGGAGGATATTTGTTGGTTTTGGTAGAATATCAATTTCAATTCACGAGCTATCATAGAAATGTATATTTTCACGAGTGGCGCAGCCACAAGTGAAAATATTAATTTTATATGATAACGAGTGAAAAAAAGTCGACATTCTACCAAAACCAACAAATTTGTTGGTTTTGGTAGAATGTCGACTTAAGTACGATTTACTGGAAAATATCTCGGGACTCATTTGACAATTTTGAGTCTGGCATCATTGACAGTCCATTTCATTTTAATACTGTTTTAAATCGTGAACCAGTATGAAACAGTCAAAATTATCAGAGTGATTTACCAATTTTAGTTCACTGATATTTCCTTATAAATTACTGGAAAGCATAAAATTAAAAGCATTATTTCCTATCTTCCCCTGGCTAAATTATTTTTAGCCAAATTTAAAGTACTGTATTGAAATCCTACCCCGTTTTGGATAGTTTATATGACTTTCTGAAGAACAACATCTGTCACTATAATGCAATATATGCCCCCAAATGCTCTTTTGTCAAAAACAAAAACAAAACGATGGGGATTATTTGCTTTCCCTGGTGAAGATGTTGATAGTAAGGAAGTGTTCTAAGTTTCAATTGAATACCTTTGATAGTATTTAAGATATTGGACTTCATGAAAATCTTTAACCAAAACTGCTAAGTTAAAAAAGGGGCATAAATCTGTCAAGAAACAAAACAGGGTTATGGCGTTCTGCTTTCCCTGGCAGAGACATTGATAGTTAATAAGTTTTTAAGTTTCAAGTAAATACCTTTTATAGTATTCAAGATATTTGACTTCAAACAAAAAATTAACCTTGGTCTGACAAACTGACAGACAGACGGATGGAAAGTTTGATTTTTATATGCCCACCTTCAGGGGCATAAACAGTTGTACCCAAATGGAAATGTATAGTATCACATACTTCCAAACTGCATGCTTTTCATTTCTTGTTCTTTTCGGGCCAACTCTTCAGCTTTCTTTTCCAATTCCTGAAAAAATGGAGGGGAAATTGGTTTCAATGCAAAACCTCAAAACTTGAGACATGCATGTAAAGTTATTCAGGTACTGTACATCCTATTTGGTTACATGGTGTCGTGATTTTAATTTAGTATTTTGTACTATACAGTAATAGGTGTAAGTGATGCTGTGCAATTATTGATGAATATTAACATATAAACAGCCATTTTCCACAAAAAAAGCTAAAACTCCAATATTTCCCAAATTTTTATTTACTGTCTTTATTTTTCCACAACAAACTCAAACTATAAGAGGAAGCTGCTATCTACAAATCACCTGTTATCAATACTCCTGATATAAACATCAGCATTATCCTAAACCCTGGTAGGGTTGAACTGACAACACTACTCTTGCATCTCCGAAAACAAAATTGTCTTTCGGGTGTGTGGGGAAAAAAGGGCAGGTCTACACCCAGTGGTAGAAATTAGCCAGCACCAGCCTGTAAGCAATGCACTGATAAATTTTGCACCGGGCTTGCTCAGAATCTCTGTTTTATATAGGCCGCCTTGTTACATTTGCTTGTTCTCAAGTAATAATTAAAGAATTCAGACTTGCTTGGTCAAACTGCTAATTTTGATGACTGTACACCTAATGCTGCTTTGTGAAAAAGGACCTGCAAATAAAACTACGAACAACAACTTGTCACCTGTTGTCTCCTCTCCAGCTCGGAGGTGTCCACCCTCTGGGCGGAGCTCTGTGAGTAAGGGGGCGGGGCATCGTTAGATGGCTGCATTATGGCAGGAGACGACTGTGGTGGGGGAATTGTGGGACGAGCCTGAAAAAGATAATGCCAATATTGTGGTCATTAAGGACTAAGCTGATCTGGCAAAATATTGTGTTTAAAATTAAACAACTACACTGAATTGTCAGCAAAAGATTTAGGGATAATTATTATTTTTTAATTACTATTATGATTTTTATGTAAATACATATTGGCTTAACCAACAAATTGTATTGAAAATTGTATTAATTTCATTGACTTGGTTGGGAAATGCTCCTTGCAATATATAATTTGCTGTGCTACACAGGCAAATTAAATAATGATTTTTTTATAAACGTGGTGGAATTTGGCTTTATAATGCCATGAAAACTATCACCATCACAAAGCAACATTAAATAGGCAAACAATATTATATATTCCATGATAAGGCAATAAAGGGGCCATTGGATAAGGACATAAACAAGTGGCCGTGCAGTTGCACTGGTACATGAAATACATGAACTGTGCTCAACGATTTTGTGTACAGTGCAATCAATGGGGCTTGAATATAATAACTTTTACAAGGTTTAAGTATACAAGATTTACATGATTTAATTATTTATTTATTTTGTTTTACATGAACATCAAACAAATATCTTATTTCATGAAATTACTAGGTAAAACTGTCTGGTTCTTGTTTTCATTACACTAAGTACTGTAGTATAGCAGGGCTCATCATGAACTTTTAAACACTTGTCCAATTGGACAAGTTACTGTAAATTGTACCTGTCTTCATCTTCTCATTACTTGTCCTGACCAAAATAATACACATATTCAATTTGAAGTAAGATATATCTTCGTAAATGTCACACAGTTGATGTCGTTTTTATTTTAGCGAGCTGTTATTTTGAATATTCCCATCAATCTACTCTGTACTGTTATTTTAATTAATCAATTCATTTGCAGTCACCACAGAAACTTTGAAAAGATCTGTCAGTCATTTAATTCATAATAAATTTATTCCATAAATATTTTTTCACAAATAACTCTGATAGTCTTAGACAAATTTAGCTGTTTGTACCAGAAATATTATCGGTCAGGGCCGACAAATGCACTTGTCCTGTGGGCAAAGTTGTGTTTGGAGTAACTTGTCCTGACCAGTAAGTTTGTTGACCAGAATTGTTGGACAACTATAAATGTAGACTCTGTATAGCGGATGCTAGCATTCTTTTTTGTCAACCCCAAAACAGCAGTAACCAAACTTATAAATATAACAAACACAATTATACACCTATAAATTAATACCCATTTCCCAACAAAAAAAAAAACAAAAAAAAATCATCTGGTCAAATTAACTGTGGGCAAAGGAGATTATGGGGCATATATGGGAAAATACGGACAGTTTTACAAGGACTGCCCTTGTCAATACCTTGCGCCTTGCTCTGTAGTATATCTGCATATGCTGATGACGTAATCGTGGAAACCTTGTTTTCCTCGGATTTTATCATTAATTTCATTGAGCTTTTTAAATTCAAAAATGCTTCAACTACGTCGGAACTCAGGCAACCCAAAACCGGGTCTATTCGGACACTGACAGAGTAGGGAAAATACGGACGGTACTAGTTTTGCAATTGCAAATTACTTTGGGAAACTACGGACACTATTTTATACTTAAAATTCAGGAGAACTCGGACAGAATCAAGTTTTCTCCCATCATGAATCATTTACAATGACTAATGCAATGTGTCACTTGCTATGTTTAGACATATATTACCACAAACAATATTCTTCTAAAACAAGACCTGACAGCGAACAGCGCGCTTGACTATTCGAAGTATTTCAGTTGGTACGTATTTTGGATAGTGGAAGGGGCATACATTTGTTAAAATACAAATTTTTTAAGTGAAGCCTTGTATAGTTGATACATTTTTGGAACAAAAACTTTAACAACAAAGTCTATGTAATAAGTGGGCTAACTGTCAAAACAGAGTTATGGGTAATGTTGCCCCTGATACTAGAGTTGATGACATAGGTTAGTTCCAAGTTTCAAGTGAATAACTTATCTAGTTTTGAAGTTACAAAACTTTTGAATATAAACTTTCACCAGAAAATCTATGTGAAAAAGGGGCATAACTCCGTCAAAATACAAAAGAGAGTTATGGGGAATGTTGCCCCTGACACTGGAGTTGATGACAAAGGTATATTCCAAGTTTCAAGTGAATAGCTTATGTAGGTTTGAAGTAACAAGTCATTTGAATAAAAACTTTCACCAAATTCAGACGCGGACGCCGGGGGTAGTAGGAAAGCTCACCTATTCTTCGAATAGTCGAGCTAATAAGTCAAAATCATTACAAGTAACTTTAAAAGTCTGTCTATTAGTGAATCAGTCAGTAGTTACCAGCTGTCCATATTTCCCCCGATTGCCCCTATATCTACCGTATCTTGCAAACCTGTTTCTGGAGTAAACTAGTTTTCTCTTCCTGCATTTGGAATACACAAGTCATAATGAAGAAATGTTTTTCATGCTCACAAGAAATTTTATTGTATTTGTGTTATTTGTATTGCAACTTCGACCAAAATAACATATGAAAACATTTTTGGTACATTATTACCCCACAGTTAACATGCAGCTTCAAGCCTTGAACTGTGTTGCAAATTTTTTCATTCCAATGACATCTAAAGATGACTTAGATGTTAAGTTCTTACTGGTCAAGGGTAAAATACTTTACAATCTACAACAACAATGTAAGAAAATAAAACTGATACAAATGGCTGAGTGTTATCTATTACTAAACTTAACACATAAAAAATTTATCACCATACATAGGATTTTATTATGGTTATTCAGGCTGGTAAATATTTCAAATAAATAATACAGAATATAGTACCGTTGGCCGTGTCTGGTTGTCTTCCGCAAATGGATTGAAGTCGTCCAAACCAGCCTGTCTGCCACCACCTCTAGCTTGCTGCACAGACGGATCCTATGATTTCATATACAAAGAGTGAAGAGTGGTAGACAAGTTGAAATGTTCAGGACCATAATCAGATTGTGTAGTGTGTAACCCAGAACTGCTAATGACTAATGTAAAATGTGGGAGGGTGTAAGCGATCATTGTGTACATAAACTTTCGTATATTCAGGTAAATTGATTGGCAAGTTAACAAGTTTTGTATATTACAAACTTCATATGCATGTAATACGTATAAACTCAACACGGACGAAATGAAAATACGAAAAAACACCGGTTGTCTATCGGATTCCATTTGTCATTTCAATACTCACTGAAAACGGATTAATCGCCTCGGGGTCAGCAAACGGATTGCTGTCGTTGTCAGACATGATTTTTCTTTAGTTCGTGATTGAAAACAAATATTATAAATGGTTCTATGCCGCAATATCACTTTTGACAGTTGTTTTGATATGCAAGGTGTCTAAAAATATGGCTAACCACCAACTTCCGTTCGACGCATGCGCATATGAAATGTGTCACATGCGTGCACGTCATCAGCAATGAATCAATAAGACCGTCCTGTTAATAACATTTTAATGCTCACGTGAACGAGTGAATGGAAACGTTTGAATGACCAAATGGATAAAACATACCTAAACAAAATAATACAAACTTAACAATTCAACTGACTAAAATGCTATCTTTGATATGTCAGATCAAATATAACATTTAAAGGGACTTATCTACAGATGAGGATTTATTTATTTGGATTCATTTTAATTAATTTACTTATTCTTAATCGTAATATTTCTTCATCAATTATAATACGTTTCATTGATTCAGTGATTGATTAATTCATTCATTCACTTACTCACTCGTCTGTCTGTCTGTCTGTCCGCCCGTCTGTCTACATGTATCCATAGATATTTTTTCTTTTTTATATATATATATTTCGTATATGTATCTAGCTATTTATCTTTCTATAAAATCATAATAATCATAATGTTTATTGCCTAAATTGTATCGGTCAGACTTTAGAGTCAGTTAATAATTGTCAGAATGTATAGGTAAATGAAGCAGAAATCAAAGGGTAACTTAGTTTTGATCTGTATAAAATCATGTCGATCATATAAAATTACAAACTACTCATGCTACTATTGTACTTAAAATATTGAAATTAGAATGCATACAAATGAATAACAATATACCAGGGAATTAAAGGTACTATTCATGCGCAAATTGCATGTGACTCACTTGGATTATCGGACACTGTACAATGCTACCGGTATACTGTCGATAACTTAATTCGCTATATTTTGTAATAGCAAATAAAATACATGAATAAAATATAAAAATATACGAGGGGCGTCGTGAGAAAACCTTAATGCATGTGCGTAAAGTGTCGTCCCGGATTAGCCTGTGCAGTCTGCACAGGCTAATCCGGGATGACACTCCGCTTTTATGGTATTTTCTGTTTCAAAGAAGTCTCTTCTAACCATAAATCCACTTTAGGCGGAAAGTGCCGTCCTGGATCAGCTTGTGCGGACTGCACAGGCTGATCCGGGACGACACTTAACGCACATGCATTAAGACCGGTTTTCCCACGACACGCCACATATATTGTTTTTAAGCTATATTAAATGATAAAGTAATAAATATTCAAATAAAGTAATTAAGTAAAATGTTTATGTTACATAAAAAGTAAATCTGGCGCGGTTAAATGACTTGGAGTTAGAGACACAGGTGAAACAAATCAGTACCTACCAACCCATACATGTATGCATGCATAAATTGCGTATTTTGGGGGCAAAACAATGACATTTACTGTGCGCTATATCATATTTTTCATTTTTACTTATATTTGAGATCAATAGGTGTACTAACATTCTACATAATATGGGGAGAAAACTGACAAACCTATATCAATCGTCGATGAGAATGTATATTTAAATTATTACAAATGGCATTTTGGGGAATTTACCAGGAGGAGGGCGGTGGGGGGTACACCGCATCCGCCCCCTCTAAATCCGCCTATTTAACGATTTAATGAATCAACGTTGTAGATTCACCAACTCGGCCTATGGTTTTGATATTCATATTGACAAGCATAGAATAGATAATCTACAAACTACTATAGACCCAAGCAGAGATCTATATATATATACGTGTTAACTGATGTCTGGTTAAAGACGTTTTTCTTCCCACCAGGCGCATTCGATGATTGGTGATTATATTATATTTGTCTAATGTATATATTCATTTTGATGATAAGCTGTAGCTCTATATGCTTAATTCAAAACTAAATGTTATGTTCTGTTCTGAATATGGCGTATAATGAGTGACTCCTATTGCGGACAATGTAGTGAAGTATGGAATGCGTCACATTAAAGGGCATTAGTGTATGTGCTGCATTTGTATATAAATAAATTGTAGCTCAAGTTTTGCAATGCTCTACACTTTCGTAATGCAATTATGTTGCAATACCATACATTGTCTGAAAAAACAACACTATTAAACTTGAGCGTCTGTTTTATACTTACAGCTATGGCTCTTATTTGCATACAATGGTGGTCATTGTAACCACTTTAAGTCTGACGCCGATATCCCCACGCAACCAAGCAACATTCTACCCGGACGAAACGCGTTCAGTAGCGTTTCCAGTCATTACGGAATGTTATAGAATAGCAGCAAGAACAAACGGTGACTTACCGGGTAGGAACTGAGATGACATGTGAAGAACGATCAGTACGATACAACTATATCCTATTATTAATCACAGATAAAGACTTTAGCCAGGCATGGAGTAAAAATATGCTTCCAAGCAAGGTGACTTCTAAATGCCGATATATTGATTCAGACGAGCGTCCGTCCTTACCATCAAATCTGAGCCGACGAATCGATGCTTGCTCAGCTGACGCCGTAATTGAAAAGCAACATGCCGGGAGAGGAAGCGTGTATTTTAAAGCGACTTGCTTTCACAGCGACACATCCCACGCATCGTATGTAAAAATATGCAGATTCGGAAACGTAACGCTTTAATCGTTTTAGAAACGCTTTTACTATTTAAATGCTAGAAATGCAGTTACCGGTACATGTATGCACCAAAATCAATACAACACGTGATATAATTATTTCAGAAGGAAATGCCAATTGGTGTTTTAACTTCTTTGAAAGAGATAAACATGTACACAATAGTCACGTACATAAATTGGCAAATGTATAACATGCAGATGCTGGAATGGTAAAAAATCACTATTTGACAATATTGTAAACGTTTCAAGTGAACGACAAACACGCTTGGCGTGTCACGTCCATTTGAATGCGGTTCCAGGTGTACCATTTATGCACCTATTGATATTTCCCTACTCGGGGGGGGGGGGGGGGGAGGGTACGGACGGCAGGCTGACCCAGTGGCATTTTATGTTGGGTCTTATTCCCCACCCTAGAGCCAAGCATTTTTGTATAAATCCCCACAGTGGCACATGCTTAAATGGTCCGTGGGGGAGGGCAATATTAACGGAATCTAAAATCCAACCAGTCTATTTCGCGGGACCCGGAATCATTCGGCATGTCCCTCCTGTCGGGAATCGTTTTCAGTCTAAAGTCCCACATACGCCCACCGCTCCCCCAGTGGGGGTGGGAATATTGATAGGTGCATTACATGTAGTAGAGGTGCGAGTAGTTGCAATGGTTTTGACGGCAGCGGCCTTTATAGCTGGAGTGGCCTCGCGTTGATGGGTAGACTGAACTATGGAACAACAGACCCGGATTTGGCCTTTATAGCTGGAGTGGCCTCGCGTTGATGGGTAGACTGAACTATGGAACAACAGACCCAGGATTTGGCCTTTATAGCTGGAGTGGCCTCGCATTGATGGGTAGACTGAACTATGGAACAACAGACCCAGGATTTGGCCTTTATAGCTGGAGTGGCCTCGCGTTGATGGGTAGACTGAACTATGGAAATACAGACCCAGAATTTGGCCTTTATAGCTGGAGTGGCTTCGCGTTGATGGGTAGACTGAACTATGGAACAACAGACCCAGGATTTGGCCTTTATAGCTGGAGTGGCCTCGCGTTGATGGGTAGACTGAACTATGGAACAACAGACCCAGGATTTGGCCTTTATAGCTGGAGTGGCCTCGCGTTGATGGGTAGACTGAACTATGGAAATACAGACCCAGGATTTGGCCTTTATAGCTGGAGTGGCCTCGCATTAATGGGTAGACTGAACTATGGAACAACAGACCCAGGATTTGGCCTTTATAGCTGGAGTGGCCTCGCGTTGATGGGTAGACTGAACTATGGAACAACAGACCCAGGATTTGGCCTTTATAGCTGGAGTGGCCTCGCGTTGATGGGTAGACTGAACTATGGAAATACAGACCCAGAATTTGGCCTTTATAGCTGGAGTGGCTTCGCGTTGATGGGTAGACTGAACTATGGAACAACAGACCCAGGATTTGGCCTTTATAGCTGGAGTGGCCTCGCGTTGATGGGTAGACTGAACTATGGAACAACAGACCCAGGATTTGGCCTTTATAGCTGGAGTGGCTTCGCGTTGATGGGTAGACTGAACTATGGAAATACAGACCCAGGATTTGGCCTTTATAGCTGGAGTGGCCTCGCGTTGATGGGTAGACTGAACCATGGAACAACAGACCCAGGATTTGGCCTTTATAGCTGGAGTGGCCTCGCGTTGATGGGTAGACTGAACTATGGAATAACAGACCCAGGATTTGGCCTTTATAGCTGGAGTGGCCTCGCGTTGATGGGTAGACTGAACTATGGAAATACAGACCCAGGATTTGGCCTTTATAGCTGGAGTGGCCTCGCATTAATGGGTAGACTGAACTATGGAACAACAGACCCAGGATTTGGCCTTTATAGCTGGAGTGGCCTCGCGTTGATGGGTAGACTGAACTATGGAACAACAGACCCAGGATTTGGCCTTTATAGCTGGAGTGGCCTCGCGTTGATGGGTAGACTGAACTATGGGACAACAGATCTTTGTATATATTACAGCCCATGGCTGTCTCCTCATTTTTGTCATGTTTACTAAAGTGTTACTCTCACTCTTGTATTTTACAACGCTAATGATTGCATGCATTGGTGGTTGTATGGCAGACTGGGAGAATATTTGCCCCTATTGCCTCACTATTAATGCATACAACGGAATAATTTTTTAAACGGCTCATATTCTTTGCAGGTATACGTTTGCTCTTCAATTTGTATGTCTGAAGCATTAGCAATGCCAGAACAGATGCCAATTATATATGTGGCGTGTCGTGAGAAAACCGGTCTTAATATGCGTAAAGTGTCGTCCCGGATTAGCCTGTGCTTATCCAGGACGGTACTTTCCGCTTTTATGGTATTTTCTGTTTCAAGGAAGTCTCTTCTAAACATAAATACACTGTAGGCTGAAAGTGCCATCCCGGATTAGCCTGTGCGGACTGCACAGGCTAATCCGGGATGACACTTTACGCACATGCATTAAGTCCGGTTTTCCCACGACGCGCCTCATATGTTCATGATTGCCTTGATATATATGGCAGAATACTGTAAAACAGCTTTAGTAAACAATACTAAACACACATCAGTAAATAGGATCCATGTATTTCATAAATAAATACAAAAGATCAACAATGCATCCCGCAACAGAAGTTAAACTCATTTACGATCTTACAAGGAGCAAATATAAATACCAGTCTAAAGTTTCCACTTAATATATCAATGCAGTATAATGTATGCACCTTTGAATTGTCCATGAAACTAAAAATTTGATACATACATGTTATTTAGAGTTTTGAAACTGGTTTCAAACCATATCTTGCAATGTATAGAATGTAAGGGTGTTCTAAGATTACAAACTCAATATGGTGATTCAAACGTATCACAATTCACAATAGCCAATTAATATTGCAGGTAACATGTGTTGAATCATTTTACTTGTACACACAAGTCGGCTTCACAGAAAATACATAATTATAATGTGTGTGCCTTGTTACCTAATACAATTCATGCTGTGTCATCTATATTGAAAGTTTGCAAGTTTTAATGCAATGATATAATAACGCATCACAAACACTTTCAGCATTATTTAGGCATAGTACTGTAAGTTGGCTTTCTTCTTGGCTTGCACTTCAATAATGCCGTCCATGTAGTCCTCATGCTGCAGTTCTGTAGCACCACGGCGCAAGGCTATCATACCCTGCAGTGGAAAGGCGGGAGACACAATAAACACACACTTCCATGTAAAAAAAACAACACTTGATACTTTAGAATTCCTTGGTATCTAACACAAGACTTTTGATTTAATATTTGTTTGCACTGTATGTAATTAAACAACATACATTTTGATAATAATTTGCCATGACATAATGGCAATGAACAAAAGCTATCCTTTGTCATAGTAATAGTTTTCAGTTTTGAAGATACACATTTTGGATGTGTTTTAATCACAGTAATACTGACTGTAACTCTGATCTTGAAAACGACGACAAGCTTTTCAGAAATTCAACAAGAAAATAACTTTGACTAAGATTATAACAACTAGCATTATGCAGACATAGAGCATATAAAAACTTACAGCTTCTACACAAACAGCCTTCAGCTGTGCTCCATTGAAGTCATCCGTACATCTGGCCAACTCTTCATAATTCACCTCCTTGCTCACATTCATTTTCCGCGAGTGGATCTGCAGAATTCTCGCCCTTGCTTCCTCGTTCGGGTTCGGGAATTCAATTTTTCTATCAAGACGACCGGATCTCAACAAGGCTGGATCCAAAATATCTACTCTGTTCGTTGCAGCAATAACCTGATGGCAAAATGGTGGATATGTATAACAAATTGATATAATTTGAAGATATAACAACGTCTGATTTAAATGACTGACCTTTGTTTGGCAGAATGTATTGATTACACTGCAGGGCTTACATTAAGGGAAGTCTGGGAGTAATTTACTCCCAATATTGGTACATTGCAACCAAAAAGTCTTGTGTCAGGATTAAAGTCAGAACAAAATACCTAAATTTACCTATTTACCTAAATGTTTACCTCTTTCAATGAATTAATAGGCGTATTATCACTGAATTATCAGAAATGACCATAAAAAAAGCTTGAATTTATACTTCATTTTATGTCCTAAATGCTGAGGACTTCCAATATCCAATACTTGGAAGGCGGGACTTCAAAAAGTTCACCATAGTGCAAGCCATGTTACAGCATTTGGTTCAAAACTTAAATGAGGTGCGTCGTGGGAAAACCGGACTTCATGCATGTGCGTAAAGCACAGGCTGATCCGGGACGGCACTTTCCGCTTTTATGGTATTTTCTGTTTCAAGGAAGTCTCTTTTAAACATAAATCCACTGTAGGCAGAAAGTGCCGTCCTGGATTAGCCTGTGCGGACTGCACAGGCTAATCCGGGACGACACTTTACTCACATGCATTAAGTCCGGTTTTCCCACGACGCCCCTCAAATGTAGACCAAACCTTTGCTGCTAATGCTAAGTCATAGTTCTACCGAAACATTTTACCATTTAGTATTTTAAACACAATGACAAATTATTATTTTTCATGAATTTAAACTCAAATAACACACAAATGAACATTTTGCAAATAATGTTCTGCAACTAGAAAACGTTTCAAGTCGCAAAATTAAAGCATATTTACATGATAACTCAAGATATAAATAATTGTTTCCTATAATTTAAGTCCACAATTGAGGTCACTCTTGTTTCTATATGTTGTTTATATTATGAATTAACAGTACAAGTACATCGTATTTACATTCACAGAATTCATATATTAAACATGGATATTTGTGTTACTAGCTTATTCCCCACAAATTAAATACAGTATGTAGTTTACATATGTTCTGTTGAGAAAATGAACATGAGAGTGCATACCTTTATCATGGAGTTGGGCTGGAAGCCATCCATCTGGTTCAGGAGCTCCAACATGGTCCTCTGCACCTCACGATCACCTGCCTTCTCACTGTCAAATCTCTTGGTTCCTGTAAGAGAACAGGTTCAAAATAGTTCATACTGGGGGCTCAGTGGGTTTTTAAGGCTAATTTGGGGCCGAAATTTGGCCCCATTCCCCAGCTTAAAAGGTACATATTTTTCCCCTATATTTACCTTAATATTCCACTCAGATGCTAGCTTTATTTTGAAAAAAAAAAGACCAAAATCGGACAAAAATTGACTATGATAGAGGAATTTTCGTAAACAATCCCAGCTATTTTTCATCAAACCAAGTTAGTGCATAATTATTTGTAGCAAATCAATTGATTAAAGTTTTATAACACAGTAGAACATAAACATTTAATAATGTTTTTCTATTCAAAAACAAACCTTTTGCCATAAAATTCTCCATCTGAAGGACCCCACCACCTTTCCTCCAACGGTAAAAAAAAACACACTGGGGCTTTAACTCAACTTACCTTCTGGCCTTTTTCTGACCTTTTAGGCAAAATGTACCTGGTTTGATATTGGTAATTTCTCAATGGAGAGTTTGCCAAATTGGGAGATAATACAGATATATCTTGTAATTTCAGTATATTTTGTCTTGATTAGTTGGTCATGCTGGAGTATATGTTGAAATGTAATTGTGATTTGTTGATCTTTTTGTTCTTAGAATATTGTTTGACATAATTTTCTTTAGGATTGTTATAAAATTCAAACCAATTTCAATGAAGGAGGGAAATTCATTTTAAAATTGGGAGAAACCACCAAATTTAAAATTGGGAGAAACCACAAAATTTTGCCTTGGGATTGGGTCAGATATTTTGACCCATGAAGCTTATAGGGAAAGACCTGTACCAGTATGTGGTATATTTATACAATATGGTGAATAACCTTGAAAAGTAGATGATCTATAATACAGGTTCAAGGTACACATACATGTTATTGTAACATTATTTTAAAAGGGGAATTTAGGTCATTACCATATATGATGATTGGTATCATGGCACAATGCACTGTTCTGACACAGCAAAATATATGAAGCAACCCTAGTAAAAGTTAGCTGATATAAAAACATTTATCAAAAACATGCAAGTAACATGCGTTAAAGTAGTAATGTTTCACAGTAAGTTCCTTCAGACATTTAACGTAATGGAAATGAATCACACACATATACTTATTACAAATAATCTTGTAAACACAAACAATTTTTATATATTCACTCATGAAGATACACAAAGAACACAATCAATATCTACACTCTCTTACAAATATTGACACTACAGGGCAACACTACCACTATTTTCAGATGACAAACTTAGACAAATCAGTATTTTAAACCGAATCGGACATGATATTACCAATAGCATCGAGTTCATCAATGAAGATGATAGCAGGCTGCTTCTCCTTCGCCAAGGCGAATGCATCCCGGACCAGCTTTGCTCCATCTCCAATGAACATCTGCACCAGCTGGGGCCCTGCAAGCTTCAGGAAGGTGGACTTGGTCTGGGCGGCGCAGGCTCGCGCCAGCAGGGTCTTACCAGTGCCGGGTGGGCCGTACAGTAACACACCTGAAACAAAATACCAGTAAGTTTACAGCAGACAGCGCGAAACCTGTTAGATTGTCAGACATGTCTGGCAAAAATTGTTATACAAATATTATGCTAATTTGACTTTTGTTTAATAAATGAAGGAATTAACTGCCACAATTAGTTGAATCATGTTGTACCAAATAAAAATCACTTATTTAACAGTGTCTACATCATGTTTTCAACATGTGGTGTTTTTATTACAAATCTTAATGTCTGGCAGCTGATTTAGAGTATTCACTTAATACGTTATTGCGTGGTTTCTGTTATTTTTGGAAACTGCATATAGAAACACTTTCACCAGTATAATAGCACATATCATTTACTTCTTGATACAGAATGATTCAATTAAAGTTTTACGCAGACCTTTAGGTGGCTGGATTCCTAAGGCTTCAAACCGCTCCTTGTGAGTCATTGGAAGGACAACTGCCTCGATTAACTGCAAAATACAGATTACATACAATCATAATGCAACTGTAATATAAAATGTCCTGATAGCAAACATTTTCGATGTAATTGCTTGATAATAACTCCTTGAAGATAAAAGCTAATGGAACATACATTCTGCACATGGTCTTATCAGGAACAGTTAAGCAGACTCACAATTCCTTAAATGATGCACATGGTCTTATCAGAAACGGTTAAGCAGACTCACGATTCCTTAAATGATGCACATGTTCTTATCAGAAACGGTTAAGCAGACTCACAATTCCTTAAATGATGCACATGTCTTATCAGAAACGGTTAAGCAGACTCACAATTCCTTAAATGACGCACAT
This sequence comes from Congeria kusceri, assembly GCA_027627225.1. Taxonomy (NCBI): domain Eukaryota; kingdom Metazoa; phylum Mollusca; class Bivalvia; order Myida; family Dreissenidae; genus Congeria; species Congeria kusceri. The sequence continues at coordinate 50,192,208 of CM051025.1, read as the reverse complement.
GGTCTTATCAGAAAGGGTTAGGCAGACTCACGATTCCTTAAATGATGCACATGTCTTATCAGAAAAGGTTAAGCAGACTCACGATTCCTTAAATGATGCACATGGTCTTATCAGAAAGGGTTAAGCAGACTCACAATTCCATAAATGATGCACATGGTATTATCAGAAAAGGTTAAGCAGACTCACGATTCCTTAAATGATGCACATGGTCTTATCAGAAACGGTTAAGCAGACTCGATTCCTTAAATGATGCACATGGTCTTATCAGAAATGGTTAGGCAGACTCACGATTCCTTAAATGATGCACATGTCTTATCAGAAAAGGTTAAGCAGACTCACGATTCCTTAAATGATGCACATGGTCTTATCAGAAATGGTTAAGCAGACTCACAATTCCTTAAATGATGCACATGGTATTATCAGAAAAGGTTAAGCAGACTCACGATTCCTTAAATGATGCACATGGTCTTATCAGAAACGGTTAAGCAGACTCAAGATTCCTTAAATGATGCACATGGTCTTATCAGAAAAGGTTAGGCAGACTCACGATTCCTTAAATGATGCACATGTCTTATCAGAAAGGGTTAAGCAGACTGGCGATTCCTTAAATGATGCACATGTCTTATCAGAAACGGTTAAGCACACTCACAATTCCTTAAATGATGCACATGGTCTTATAAGAAACGGTTAAGCAGACTCACAATTCCTTAAATGACGCACATGGTCTTATCAGAAACAGTTAAGCAGACTCACGATTCCTTAAATGATGCACATGGTCTTATAAGAAACGGTTAAGCAGACTCAGGATTCCTTACATGATGCACATGGTCTTATCAGAAAAGGTTAAGCAGACTCACAATTCCTTAAATGATGCACATGTTCTTATCAGAAACAGTTAAGCAGACTCACGATTCCTTAAATGATGCACATGTCTTATCAGAAACGGTTAAGCAGACTCACAATTCCTTAAATGACGCACATGGTCTTATCAGAAAGGGTTAGGCAGACTCACGATTCCTTAAATGATGCACATGTCTTATCAGAAAGGGTTAAGCAGACTCACGATTCCTTAAATGATGCACGTCTTATCAGAAAGGGTTAAGCAGACTCACAATTCCTTAAATGACGCACATGGTCTTATCAGAAAGGGTTAGGCAGACTCACGATTCCTTAAATGATGCACATGTCTTATCAGAAAAGGTTAAGCAGACTCACGATTCCTTAAATGATGCACATGGTCTTATCAGAAAGGGTTAAGCAGACTCACAATTCCATAAATGATGCACATGGTATTATCAGAAAAGGTTAAGCAGACTCACGATTCCTTAAATGATGCACATGGTCTTATCAGAAACGGTTAAGCAGACTCGATTCCTTAAATGATGCACATGGTCTTATCAGAAATGGTTAGGCAGACTCACGATTCCTTAAATGATGCACATGTCTTATCAGAAAAGGTTAAGCAGACTCACGATTCCTTAAATGATGCACATGGTCTTATCAGAAATGGTTAAGCAGACTCACAATTCCTTAAATGATGCACATGGTATTATCAGAAAAGGTTAAGCAGACTCACGATTCCTTAAATGATGCACATGGTCTTATCAGAAACGGTTAAGCAGACTCAAGATTCCTTAAATGATGCACATGGTCTTATCAGAAAAGGTTAGGCAGACTCACGATTCCTTAAATGATGCACATGTCTTATCAGAAAGGGTTAAGCAGACTGGCGATTCCTTAAATGATGCACATGTCTTATCAGAAACGGTTAAGCACACTCACAATTCCTTAAATGATGCACATGGTCTTATAAGAAACGGTTAAGCAGACTCACAATTCCTTAAATGACGCACATGGTCTTATCAGAAACAGTTAAGCAGACTCACGATTCCTTAAATGATGCACATGGTCTTATAAGAAACGGTTAAGCAGACTCAGGATTCCTTACATGATGCACATGGTCTTATCAGAAAAGGTTAAGCAGACTCACAATTCCTTAAATGATGCACATGTTCTTATCAGAAACAGTTAAGCAGACTCACGATTCCTTAAATGATGCACATGTCTTATCAGAAACGGTTAAGCAGACTCACAATTCCTTAAATGACGCACATGGTCTTATCAGAAAGGGTTAGGCAGACTCACGATTCCTTAAATGATGCACATGTCTTATCAGAAAGGGTTAAGCAGACTCACGATTCCTTAAATGATGCACGTCTTATCAGAAAGGGTTAAGCAGACTCACAATTCCTTAAATGACGCACATGGTCTTATCAGAAACGGTTAAGCACTCACAATTCCTTAAATGATGCACATGGTCTTATCAGAAACAGTTAAGCAGACTCACAATTCCTTAAATGATGCACATGGTCTTATAAGAAACGGTTAAGCAGACTCAGGATTCCTTACATGATGCACATGGTCTTATCAGAAAAGGTTAAGCAGACTCACAATTCCTTAAATGATGCACATGTTCTTATCAGAAACGGTTAAGCAGACTCACGATTCCTTAAATGATGCACATGTCTTATCAGAAACGGTTAAGCAGACTCACAATTCCTTAAATGACGCACATGGTCTTATCAGAAAGGGTTAGGCAGACTCACGATTCCTTAAATGATGCACATGTCTTATCAGAAAAGGTTAAGCAGACTCACGATTCCTTAAATGATGCACATGGTCTTATCAGAAATGGTTAAGCAGACTCACAATTCCTTAAATGATGCACATGGTCTTATCAGAAAAGGTTAAGCAGACTCAGGATTCCTTAAATGATGCACATGGTCTTATCAGAAATGGTTAAGCAGACTCACAATTCCTTAAATGATGCACATGGTATTATCAGAAAAGGTTAAGCAGACTCACGATTCCTTAAATGATGCACATGGTCTTATCAGAAACGGTTAAGCAGACTCAAGAATGATGCACATGGTCTTATCAGAAAAGGTTAGGCAGACTCACGATTCCTTAAATGATGCACATGTCTTATCAGAAAGGGTTAAGCAGACTCACAATTCCTTAAATGATGCACATGTCTTATCAGAAACGGTTAAGCAGACTCACAATTCCTTAAATGACGCACATGGTCTTATCAGAAACGGTTAAGCAGACTCACAATTCCTTAAATGATGCACATGGTCTTATCAGAAACAGTTAAGCAGACTCACGATCCCTTAAATGATGCACATGGTCTTATAAGAAACGGTTAAGCAGACTCAGGATTCCTTACATGATGCACATGGTCTTATCAGCAAAGGTTAAGCAGACTCACAATTCCTTACATGATGCACATGGTCTTATCAGAAATGGTTTAAGAAGACTAACGATTCCTTAAATGACACACATGGTCTTATCAGAAAAGGTTAAGCAGACTCACGATTCCTTAAATGATGCACATGGTCTTATAAGAAACGGTTAAGCAGACTCACAATTCCTTAAATGACGCACATGGTCTTATCAGAAAAGGTTAAGCAGACTCACGATTCCTTAAATGATGCACATGGTCTTATCAATAACAGTTAAGCAGACTCAGGATTCCTTAAATGATGCACATGGTCTTATAAGAAATGGTTAAGCAGACTCACGATTCCTTAAATGATGCACATGGTCTTATCAGAAACAGTTAAGCAGACTCACGATTCCTTAAATGATGCACATGGTCTCATGAGAAACGGTTAAGCAGACTCACGATTCCTTAAATGATGCACATGGTCTTATCAGAAATGGTTTAAGCAGACTAACGATTCCTTAAATGACACACATGGTCTTATCAGAAAAGGTTAAGCAGACTCACGATTCCTTAAATGATGCACATGGTCTTATCAGGAACAGTTAAGCAGACTCACAATTCCTTAAATGATGCACATGGTCTTATCAGAAACGGTTAAGCAGACTCACGATTCCTTAAATGATGCACATGTTCTTATCAGAAACGGTTAAGCAGACTCACAATTCCTTAAATGATGCACATGTCTTATCAGAAACGGTTAAGCAGACTCACAATTCCTTAAATGACGCACATGGTCTTATCAGAAAGGGTTAGGCAGACTCACGATTCCTTAAATGATGCACATGTCTTATCAGAAAAGGTTAAGCAGACTCACGATTCCTTAAATGATGCACATGGTCTTATCAGAAAGGGTTAAGCAGACTCACAATTCCATAAATGATGCACATGGTATTATCAGAAAAGGTTAAGCAGACTCACGATTCCTTAAATGATGCACATGGTCTTATCAGAAACGGTTAAGCAGACTCGATTCCTTAAATGATGCACATGGTCTTATCAGAAATGGTTAGGCAGACTCACGATTCCTTAAATGATGCACATGTCTTATCAGAAAAGGTTAAGCAGACTCACGATTCCTTAAATGATGCACATGGTCTTATCAGAAATGGTTAAGCAGACTCACAATTCCTTAAATGATGCACATGGTATTATCAGAAAAGGTTAAGCAGACTCACGATTCCTTAAATGATGCACATGGTCTTATCAGAAACGGTTAAGCAGACTCAAGATTCCTTAAATGATGCACATGGTCTTATCAGAAAAGGTTAGGCAGACTCACGATTCCTTAAATGATGCACATGTCTTATCAGAAAGGGTTAAGCAGACTGGCGATTCCTTAAATGATGCACATGTCTTATCAGAAACGGTTAAGCACACTCACAATTCCTTAAATGATGCACATGGTCTTATAAGAAACGGTTAAGCAGACTCACAATTCCTTAAATGACGCACATGGTCTTATCAGAAACAGTTAAGCAGACTCACGATTCCTTAAATGATGCACATGGTCTTATAAGAAACGGTTAAGCAGACTCAGGATTCCTTACATGATGCACATGGTCTTATCAGAAAAGGTTAAGCAGACTCACAATTCCTTAAATGATGCACATGTTCTTATCAGAAACAGTTAAGCAGACTCACGATTCCTTAAATGATGCACATGTCTTATCAGAAACGGTTAAGCAGACTCACAATTCCTTAAATGACGCACATGGTCTTATCAGAAAGGGTTAGGCAGACTCACGATTCCTTAAATGATGCACATGTCTTATCAGAAAGGGTTAAGCAGACTCACGATTCCTTAAATGATGCACGTCTTATCAGAAAGGGTTAAGCAGACTCACAATTCCTTAAATGACGCACATGGTCTTATCAGAAACGGTTAAGCAGACTCACAATTCCTTAAATGATGCACATGGTCTTATCAGAAACAGTTAAGCAGACTCACAATTCCTTAAATGATGCACATGGTCTTATAAGAAACGGTTAAGCAGACTCAGGATTCCTTACATGATGCACATGGTCTTATCAGAAAAGGTTAAGCAGACTCACAATTCCTTAAATGATGCACATGTTCTTATCAGAAACGGTTAAGCAGACTCACGATTCCTTAAATGATGCACATGTCTTATCAGAAACGGTTAAGCAGACTCACAATTCCTTAAATGACGCACATGGTCTTATCAGAAAGGGTTAGGCAGACTCACGATTCCTTAAATGATGCACATGTCTTATCAGAAAAGGTTAAGCAGACTCACGATTCCTTAAATGATGCACATGGTCTTATCAGAAATGGTTAAGCAGACTCACAATTCCTTAAATGATGCACATGGTCTTATCAGAAAAGGTTAAGCAGACTCAGGATTCCTTAAATGATGCACATGGTCTTATCAGAAATGGTTAAGCAGACTCACAATTCCTTAAATGATGCACATGGTATTATCAGAAAAGGTTAAGCAGACTCACGATTCCTTAAATGATGCACATGGTCTTATCAGAAACGGTTAAGCAGACTCAAGAATGATGCACATGGTCTTATCAGAAAAGGTTAGGCAGACTCACGATTCCTTAAATGATGCACATGTCTTATCAGAAAGGGTTAAGCAGACTCACAATTCCTTAAATGATGCACATGTCTTATCAGAAACGGTTAAGCAGACTCACAATTCCTTAAATGACGCACATGGTCTTATCAGAAACGGTTAAGCAGACTCACAATTCCTTAAATGATGCACATGGTCTTATCAGAAACAGTTAAGCAGACTCACGATCCCTTAAATGATGCACATGGTCTTATAAGAAACGGTTAAGCAGACTCAGGATTCCTTACATGATGCACATGGTCTTATCAGCAAAGGTTAAGCAGACTCACAATTCCTTACATGATGCACATGGTCTTATCAGAAATGGTTTAAGAAGACTAACGATTCCTTAAATGACACACATGGTCTTATCAGAAAAGGTTAAGCAGACTCACGATTCCTTAAATGATGCACATGGTCTTATAAGAAACGGTTAAGCAGACTCACAATTCCTTAAATGACGCACATGGTCTTATCAGAAAAGGTTAAGCAGACTCACGATTCCTTAAATGATGCACATGGTCTTATCAATAACAGTTAAGCAGACTCAGGATTCCTTAAATGATGCACATGGTCTTATAAGAAATGGTTAAGCAGACTCACGATTCCTTAAATGATGCACATGGTCTTATCAGAAACAGTTAAGCAGACTCACGATTCCTTAAATGATGCACATGGTCTCATGAGAAACGGTTAAGCAGACTCACGATTCCTTAAATGATGCACATGGTCTTATCAGAAATGGTTTAAGCAGACTAACGATTCCTTAAATGACACACATGGTCTTATCAGAAAAGGTTAAGCAGACTCACGATTCCTTAAATGACGCACATGGTCTTATCAGGAACAGTTAAGCAGACTCACTATTCCTTAAATGAGTATGGAATTTAAAATGCAGACACAAAATAATACACTCACACATGACTTCAAAGGTACAATACCTTACAATTAAAAAAAAACAAAAACAGCACAAGTTTACCTCCTGAATCTGTTTATCGAGACCTCCAATGTCTGCGTACTGCTCGGTGGGACGCTCGTCTACCTCCATGGCTTTCACACGGGAGTCGTACTCAGCCGGCAAAGTCTCAAGTATCAGGTATGAGTCCTTGTTTACTCCCTACACAAGACGGTTGAATCGCAACTTAGATACAAGTCTGTACAGTACGTTAGTGTACCTAAAATTGACCCTTGTCAATATTTAAAGGTCAACATGTGATAACCTATAATGTTTGTACAATAAAATAGTTAATACTTTTCAAAATTTCCTATTGATTCTCATGTCAAGATGGGCATATGATGTAGTTTCTGTGTTTTAAATTGACATGAAAATTCGTCCCTTGAACGCTGGAAGGGGCTTCAGCCTTCTTTGCATAAATGCTGATGAAACCTTGTGGCTTTCAAGGGACGTAATAACAGCTGAACCATCTGTAACTCAATAGAACAATGAAACTGATTTTCAACCATAAAGAAACAATACTTGCAATATTCAGATAGAAGGATATTTATTTTGGGGAGTATACCAATGGTAAATTTGAAATCAAATCATTATAAAATACACTCATAAATCATTCCATAAAACATTGTTTTTTGGTATGATTTACTTAAATTCAATGTAAAATATCTGACAAGTTGTAAAATCTGTTCCAACCTGTAAACAAACAATAATACTGAATGCTATAGTTAATTCTACTCTTATCATATGATGAAACTCTGAATTATATACTTGTATATAATTATACAAATAGTTTCTATAGATATGGTTTAAAGTAAATTACCACAAGATCTCCAGGAGACAGCTTCTCTGCATCAACAAGTCCAATCACAGGCAGAAAGTAGGTCTGAAATTAATATTTATACCAATGAGGCGTGTAGTGGTAAATCTGGGCTTAATGCACAGTTTTGACCCCAGGGGCACAATTTGAACAAAATTTGTAGAGGACCACTATACAATGTTACAGACCAAATATGAAACCTCTAGGCCTTGCGGTTTCAGAGAAATTTTTTTAAGTCATTTTTTTATTTAAGTCTATATAAACCATGTGACCCCTGGGGTGTGGTCAGTTTTGATCCATGGGGCATAACTTAAACAATCCTTGTAGAGGGCCACTATACCATGTTACATTTCAAATACGAAACCTCTGGGCCTTGCGGTTTCAGAGGAGAAGATTTTTAAACACATTTTGATATTTTAGTTTATATAAACCATGTGACTACCGGGGCCAGTTTTGACACCAGGGGCATAATTTGATCACTTTTTGTAGAAGACCATTATTATGATGTTATATACCAAATAAGAAACCTCTGGGCCTTGAGGTTTCTTAGGAAAATATTTTGAAAGTCATTTTGCTATTCAAGTTTATATAAACCATGTGACCCCCAGGGCGTGGCCCGTTTTGACCCCATCGACATAAATTGAACAACATTTATAGAGGACCGCTATAGGATGTTAAATACCAAATATGAAACCTCTGGGACTTGCGGTTTCAGAGAATTTAAGACTTTTAAAGACATTTTGCTAGTTAAGTTAATATAAACCATGTGACCCCCGGGGCGGGGCCAGTTTTGACCCTAGGGGAATAATTTGAACAATCTTTGTAGAGGACCACTATAGGATGTTATGTACCAAATATGAAACCTCTGGGCCTTGCAGTTTCAGAGGAAAAGATTTTTAAAGTCATTTTGCTATATATTCTTAATAAACCATGTGACCCCCAGGGCGTGGCCCGTTTTGACCCTTGGGGCATAATTTGAACAAACTTTGTAAAGGACCACTAAGGATGTTACATACCAAATATCAAACCTCTGGGCCTTGCAGTTTCAGAGGAGAAGATTTTTACATTCGTTTTGCTATATATTCTATATAAACCATGTGACCCAAGAGGCGTGGCCAGTTTTGACCCCAGGGGCATAATTTGAACAATCTTTGTAGAGGACTACTATAGGATGTTACATACCAAATATGAAACCTCTGGGCCTTGTGGTTTCAGAGAAGATTTTTAAAGTCATTTTGCTATATATTCTATATAAACTATGTGACCCCGGGGCGCCGCCCGTTTTGACCCCAGGGACATAATTTGAACAATCTTTGTAGAGGACCACTAAAGGATGTTACATACGAAATATGAAACCTCTGGGCCCTGCGGTTTCAGAGAAGAAGATTTTTAAAGTTTACACTTTTTAAATCTATTTTTAGCTCCGGTGACCTACATATGCAGCGGACCATAACGATTTGAACAAACTTTGAAAGTAGGTCACCCAATGATCATTCCAGTGAAGTTTGGTGAAAATCTGCCAAGTTGTTTAGGAGATGTTGCAGTCTTCACGAAACTCTGTCGGACCTACGGACCTGACCGACTAAATTTGTCAAGGTCCGAAAGAAATTTCAAGTTCGTCGACCCAAAATGTCTGACTAAAATATTTTCTATCAAACAGAAAGTTAAACAGCACATGATCATATTAACATCTATTTTAAAATTCAACGGAAGTACACAATTCATATTTCGATTGCAATTTAAAAACACCGATAACCTCGTATCAATACATTAAGGACACCATAAGATTCAGTGTTAGATTCTAGGATGCAACCATTTCCGTTTGCGTACGCATGTTTATCAAAGACAAAGAACGCCTACTCGGCAATTAACACACTCCCCATCTGCACCGGTGCATCAGTTATCCATATATTCTAGATGCAGAAGGAGTCAGTTTTACTACAGCCAAACCAGTCAGCCAATGATAACACGTAAATTTTCCAATATGCAAATGAGCGTCGTCGATAGAAAGTTTATCAAGCCCTCAGTAAAGGGGCAAGTGATTTGTTACACCATCCCGTTAGGTAAGCGTTTTGTGATGTGCGTGTTTTAAACTCCCACATATTTAATAAATTAATTACTACAAATTAAAAGAAGGCAATTTAATTATTACTTGCGCGAACTGAACATTATTCTAATAATGAGAATGAATATGAAGTTGTGTAACTTGACAAATTGCATACGCCGATCGCGTCAAAAGTACGTCGTCATTTGTTAAAACAATTACATCTACTAGCTAGTGTTCACTAATAAAAGTATTATTCCAAATCATCCATGTACACGAATTATATGCAACAACTCTGGCTGAGGCAACATTTGAAAATTTTTAGCGGGAGTATTGGCAGTACTAAGGTCGAAAGTGAAAGTAAATGAATTCCAATTCCTCAAAAATGTTTTGTTGTTTCTTTTTAATGAATACAGTCCTTTTATATTGTTTCATTACCGGTAATCAACAAACATTAAGATTTTCGACACAAAGCATTGTATTTGTAGTTTTGTGATTAAAAGAGTGGGGGAGGTGAAGATTACTTGGACGCTAGCTTTTGCTATTTAATGTTCATTTATTTCCTAAACCTTTTTTAACCACTAGAAACTACATTTAGTTTTTGGACAATTAAAATATTACATTGTATAAAATATGTAACAATATATACAAGACACTATATAAAAAAATAATAGGATTTTAAATAGAAACTGTATAAATTGAGTAGATCTACATATGTGTTAATTAGACTTAAATTAAAACATATTTGATAAATGTAACTGTGTGAAATATAACAAGTTATGAAGATTATCTGAGACTGAATATGAGTGGTAAATATTGCATACATATAATTGTAAATTATTTTGATTTAACATGTACACAATTATTTGCAAATAAAATGCAATATGAATAAATGATGTAAACCAGTAAAAACATTAAAATTATTCCAAAGAGTGTTTGACTGTGTTTGGTCTGACATATGTGCAGCAGGTCTGACAGATTTTTCTTGTCAGTCAGACCAAATGTCTGACTGAGGACCTCCGAGTTTCGTGAAGACTGATGTTGTTTGAATGAAAAGTTGACGACGGACGGAGGGACGCATGCATGCACGCACAACGGAAAACGGGTGATCACAAAAGCTCACCAAGAGCACTTTGTGCTCAGATGAGGTAACAAGCTACAGCAAAAGCACTCCAATTATCGATCCATAGTGACCGTCTGGGATCATTCTTGCATCACTTATCCACCGGCGTTCACACCTACAGTGCATTGGGGCCATAAACTGTAAGTACTGTGTATTGAAATCAGGGGATTATCACAATTTTTATAGTGACTGGATAATTTTAAGGAAATTGGTCGGACGGAATATCTGTCATTTCAATCGGTCCTTTTCAAACAAATTGGTCCCAGACTGGCAAAACCGAAAATAATATGATCCCTGCATAACATTAAATATAATGTCACCTGTCTAGTGGATGTTTTGATAACTGCACATTTGCCCTTTCGTTGAGCATCCAGATCAATGTTTGCTCCATCTTCCTCTCCGAGATCTTGAGGGTCCATGTCCAGAAGCTCTATCACATTGGACACTAGGTAGGGCAGCGTCTTGTTCACTTTGATCTTCTCTGTGTTCTCCTTTATCTTTTCTTTTTGAGCTTGAAGCTCGTGCGAGATTCTCATTATTTCTGACTTCATTATCTGTAGTTACAATTCGGCATGAAAATTAATTTAGAATAATTTTAATTTGGCATGACAACTAATTCAAAAATATTATAATCTGTATATCAGATTTAACAGATAAAAATGTTGCAGTAAATGGTACAATAATCATTATCAATTAGTCATTAATGAAGGATCAAATTAAGGAACAAATAAATAAGGTTAAAACACTACACAAATTCAACACTTTCTACATAAGGTAAGTCAAATTCAAACTCTCCAACAGCATGGATTTTTAATGTTCAGAATATGTCAATAGATAGAAGTGTTAGAAATCACTAGAATTGTCGTTCTTAAACATTGCAAACTGGATACTCTACCTTGATTTCATTATCTAGAAGTCGTGTTCTGCTGGTAATTTCATCATTGGACATACGGAGAACCTCTTCCCCCAGTGATTCCTAAAATAAAAACATTAAATAACGAACATGCTTGACAGGCAAAGCTGTACATAAATGTCAAAATTTAACATCACATACTTCATAATTAAGAGTTGGTGAATACCAAGTAATATCCTAATATTCAGCGCTCTTAAAACAGAACAGTTTTTATTAATTCTTAGTCTTGAGTCAAAGAATGGGTTGGAGAATACAGGCCTAAATCCGGGAAATTTGGGGTAGAACAATAATAGAGGGACAGCTGGCGATCATGCGATATATATGGTGGTCTCTGCTGCATTTTTCAATTATAAATTGACTGCATAATTACCACCTCATTTGATGAGGTCATAGTGACTTCCTGTCTCACATAGAATTGTAAACAAGAAACAAACAGAAAAGAGGACTGTAATGAAAACTGACAATAAAATGGATGAAGACATGAAGTTTCCAAATTCATGATTATAAATTTATGTAGTTTTTGCTTGATTAAAAAACAAATGATCAGACCGTATTTAGGTCTTTATGGCAATATATCAGTCAACAAGTATTTCTTAAAATAAAAAGCGCAAACTTCCATAATAATATCATTCCCCACCCACTTATTACAATAATGATTCAGCGAATGTAATGTCAATACTTGATTTATCAAAATGAGGCTTTAGGGGGTGACACATCGCATATGATAAAAAATGGTGCTATATGTCGTGTAATTTAAAACTGTCGTTTTTTAGAAATTACTTCAACATCCTCCCAAATAGCTTTATCTTCCAGAGTTGGCATTTTTATTTTTTTGAGCCGCCCGGTGTTTCAAAATATTATGAAGTTAAAATATCAGTGATCAGTATTTCGTCCAGAATACGGATTTTCATAAGAGCTCTGTGGGATTTTTTATGCTCTACGAAGTGGGGAGCATACAGATCGCAGCGTTGTCTGTCCGTCTGAATTCAGCCATTCACTTTGTCCTGGTGTTGAATGCATTTCCTCGACAATTTTTTCCGTCCGTCCATCCGTCCTTCCGTCCGTTAGGTATTTCAATCGTTTTCCACGCGATATCTCAGCAACTAATGAATCGAATTCAACGAGGTCAGGTCGTTCCAGTCTAATGATTTTTCAGGGAGTATTTACCATTTGATGAGACAATTTTTTTTGCTTTTCCGGACTATAACTTGGCCATGGATTGGCCGAGGGATTATAAAATTACTTGGCACACATGTTTGCCGCAATGTGTTTGTGTGTAGCACTCAAGGAATAGGATGCGTAAATCAAAGACCAATTAAGGTCACCCCTACAGGTAAAAAGTCAAAACTGGCATTTCGCTTGTCCGTGCCATAACTTGCTATGGGTTTCAAAACAACAAACTAATGTTAACCTTAATAGGATGGCGAGAAGCACACGTGAACAAGGTCCGTAGATCAAGGTCACACTTAGAAGTCAAGGTTGAAATTGACTTATTGCCTTGCCGATGTATACTTTGTCCATGGATGGATGGTTTTTCAAATTACTTTGCACACATATTTGCCTCATCAACAGAGCATGTCGCGGGTATGAATCAGGTCCATTGGTTAGGGCCACAATGAGAGATCAAAGCGGCATCGGGAAGCATCCATCGGTTCTACCGATATTCTTGTTTCGACTTTATACATGTAAAAAAAATCATTCTCCCACTTCAACCTCACGAGAAGTGGTCAGCATGCAAAAAGCGGGGGGAAATAATAAAAGTCGTTGATATTGATAGTGTCAAATGACAGTGCACTATGCCTCAGACTGACAAGACCAAGACGACGACAAGGTAGAGCAGGGCAGAGCACCAAACTATAAACACACATTGATTATGCATCACATGGTACTTGTTGAAACGATGCTGCTTTAATTACCGCACAATCCCTAAGAGAACTTACTTACATTTACAAAACTTAAATAATGTGAGGCGGAGCGAAGACTCACTTTATGTAACCTTCGGATTCTTTGTACGAAAGTTAGCAAATATATCATCAACTTACGATAATTGTCTCAAGATTACTAAAAATGTCAGTGCACAATATTTGTATAGGTATGGAGCGTGATATTTTGTGTTAACAGTGTATTTGTCTATAGCTGACCAGAAATAGCTTTTTATTGTGCAACGTTGTTTGTGAAACACGGAACACAAACTAAAATCTGAGCGTTGTTAAAATAATAACGTGACAAAATTAATACAAGTCAACCACAGTTGACAGAGTCCTTAATTTAGTCTGGGGCCACAACTTAATAAATATCAGAAGAGCAAAATGTCATTTGACTCGATACAAACTTACAAGGGTAGTAATCGCTGCGCGCGCATTCCAAAATTCGCATACTGCATGGCTGCAAATCCGAAGTTGACAGACTGCAAAGTATCAGTTAACTATTTTATGGACTTCTGGAAAAAGAAAACACATAATGCGAGTTTGCCGCTGTTTTATCTTGAAAACGTAAGAAATGATTTCAAGTTGAACGTTTCGCAGTATTGCAACTTACGATCAATTTGTCACGTTTTCAAGCAAAACAACGACAATGTTCTTGTTGATGCAATGATCACAGAATATAGGAGATGGGCTTTTGTACTTTGCGATATGAAACTTTTACATATATGTCTTCTGTTTCCAGATAATTTACGTGGAATTTATAATAACTGCACAAATCTTAGTAACCCAACTCTGGAATGCGCACACACCGATAACTTCCCATGTGTCAGAGACATCGAATGAATCAATTTTGCGTTTTAACATCCAATATCTTCATGTATCTCATAGAGTTTAAGAAATGAGAAATATGTTAAATAATAGCTTGTCGTCATTATACTACTGTAAGTACACAGTGACAAGCGATAGAAAAACTTTTATGATTTTGTTCAGGGAAATTAAATAAATGGACTTTTATAAATATGCATTTTTTAAAACTTCCATTAGTGAAATCAACTGTTGTTAAACGTTCAGCTTTACATGTAGTTTAGGGCAGATTTTTCATTCAAATATTGTTCGGTTTTTATTTCAAACGCGTGTCAATGATTGTTATTATTCAGCAAATACACTTTAACGAAAACAAAAGAACGATTCGAGCGTGTGAATTATAAACAATGTTTAGCGTCACTTTTCCGATATGAGAATATATATATGGACTATGGACATCTGAAACCATCTAAGTTAAAAACATTTAATTTATTACTTTAATAATATTAATAAACACAATCTTTAAAAGACAGGTATTAAAGAATAAAGATTAAGTACAAGTTGAATGTTATTTCTTGGTGTGCAGCAAAATGTGGATGTATCTTTATAATTGAAGACAGCTTTACGAGATGGGTAAGGAAACTGAAAAAAAAGTTCGACCTCGTGCGCTGGGAGTTGATGACGTAGAATTGTACGATATTACGTGTTTTTCGTGCCAGAAGCACCACAAACTACTGCAAGATGGCAAGTATCATTGTAAATACTGCGGTGTCATGTGCGAAAATTGTGCATCTCAACACCAGAGAACCCCTAAACAAGCCGGTCATTGGGCCTACAAAATACGGCTAATAAGCCATTTTGAGACTCCAGTTGTGCCTACATTCAAATACTTGAATAAATGCGAGTCACATCCTAAAAGGAGAATTAAGAGTTTTTGTTTGGACCATGGAGCTCTGTGTTGCAATGACTGCACAAAAGACTTGCACGCAGGTTGTACGATCGAGGCTCTAGACAATATGTGTGAGCATGTGGCCACAGATGCGGAAATGCTAGAATCCAAGAACGAGTTGTCCGATTTGCGTCGGCGAGGCAAAAAGGCTGGAAATGACAAGAAACGAGAAATAATAAACATGGCCAGACAAGCTACACTATTTGAAAACTACGTAAAGGACTTGAGAGAACGAATAAATGTAATGTTTGATAATATGGTTGCCGCAATTGTGAAAGAAAAAGACGAATTTTGTAAAGCAGAAAGTCAGCTTATTGAAAAAGACGCGTCCGTTTGTGACGATCTTGGCCCAATGTTTGAAGTAGCACAGAAACATCTAGACGAAGCCTATCGAGGTCGGAAAAAGCCAGACATGTGGATTGCAATGAAGAAACTAGAAGCAATAATAACGCATTACGATGCCATTGTAACTCGCGTTGAAAACGACAAAAGCGAGGTTAGGTTTGAATTCGTCGCAAATGCAAGTCTGCAAGGAATACTGGAAGCTCCCGAAAACATGGGGAAAATGAAAGTGACCTCATCCAGACTGTATGGAAACAATACTGACCTGGCAGCGAAACGCATCGATGCAGCCACTAAAAGGAATGCTGGTACCAAATTCAAGCCCCCTTGGGAAGGTATATCTAATTGAATATGTTATACTCAATATAAAATCACCTACACAAATATGTTATATATGTACATTAAATACTCTGTATTATATCTACACTATGAGCAATGATTTTTTTTCAGGGGACGACATAAAAGCGCACCCTTCTCCATGGGTCAAAAGTTCCCATTTGCAGAGCAAGTCCAGGACACCACTTCCGGATTTTGTACGCCACTCTCCTTCCGGCCTTAGGCCTAGCAGTTTTCCGCACGGGATACGAACAGCTCGTGGCACCATCATGACAAGAACGCCAAATGGCCTGGTTACTCCCAAAGTCAGTAAAAAGTCCGACAAAGGTTATGATCTTGCTAATAACCCGAAGTCGAAGGTACTGGGGCAGGTGTTCGGACCTAATACAAATATGAAAATAACGTACATCGGCCGTAAGGAGATAATGACCGATTACGACGCAGAACTTACGTCAGTGACGGGATCAACTTTCCTTCCGAACGGCAGGTTAGTGTTGATAGACAACCACAATAAGAACCTGAAGCTGTATAGCGCGGATTATGAATTTTTATCTGGCATTGCCTTGGAAGAACGACCGTGGAATGTGACGAGCTGTTACAAAACGGTTGTCGCTGTGTCCTATCCATATGATCAGTCTGTCGAGATAATCACAACAGGGATAGAGATGAAAGTTGAAGGGAAGATAAAAACGGACAGGACTTGTCACGGAACGGCGTTTCACCATGTTGAGAAATGGCTGTACATTGTCTGCGGTGTCGGTAAGGATGCCCAGATTCAGGCTTATTCTCTAGATGGGCACTTGCGGAAGGTCATCATCCCGAAGCATGGCGTGTTCCAGGAACCATGCTACATTGCCATGACCTCGGACAGCAAGCGCATGTTTGTGTCTGATCTTGACAATGGCATCATAGGGTTTGACACAAAGTCCGGAGATGTGATATGTCAGTTTAAAAACCCAGACATTAAACGATACTGGGACATAAAGCTGGACCCAGAGGGTCACGTGTTCGTGTTGACCACTGACCCAGATTGTATCTACGTGTTGATGGGAGAGCATAACGGCCAGCTGCTGAAGGAATTCCGGCCGGAGCCGAGCAAACCATGCTCTCTCAGCTACAGTACCGTGAACAAGGACCTTGTCATTACCAGGTGGAAGGTTGAGGAGATAGAAGTCTACAGATTTATTTGAAGTATGTTGAAAATTTGCGTTTGTGTGTTTTGTTATTCCTGAAATCTGAAGAAACATTGTCAGTATATTGTACTTGGCGGGTGTACAATATTAACAATTTTGACAGATAAATTAATTTCTTTCATGTCAAATTATACTGTTATACATTTTCTGTCAGTTCCTTTATATGAAGAATAACGGATATCATTTAACTAACTTCTCGATATGTTTATCATGTATGGACCTGTTTAAAAAAATATATTTCTCACTCATTTAGTTAGATTTTAAATCGACCTGTTAAAGTTCAACATCAAAAACAATAGTTTGAATACGTCTACAAAATTATGTGTATGTCGATAAAGCTGTCATTCGTATTCTTTACATTTTGTCATTATATTTCGTGTACTAATGATGATTATTCAATGATATAGTTTTTGTGTTTTATTTTAACGCCCCTCTAACACGTTATTTTAACACAGTATACAAAATAAGTAGCAAACACAATTTAAGTCCGTATTATTCTATAATTCCTCGCCCGCCATGACACAGAGTAATTATTTTTAATAGCGAATGGACATTCTAATCTTAATCCTATTACAAATTATTTGGGCCATGATTATTACAGACGCACATTTGGAGCATTTATAATACATGCGCAATATATATGCACAACTGAACATAAATAAGCAATGATTTTTGTTCAGTCAGGTACATACATTCAACAACGTATTGCACGCGAAGACAGTCCAACGCCATGCGTGCATATATTATAATTTGATATTTCGACAAATTATTAATATCTTAATCAAAATATAAGTTTTAGATATTTTTGAACAAAAACAAAGCTCAATTTTAGTACACTTTTGATTATATTATTATTACATGTATGGCATATAGAATTAAAAAAGAATACAGACGAGAATGCACTTTGACTTCCAATTTGTTATTTTTATTGATTTGAATTTAACTAAATGTCAGTGTATTTACAAAATGAAATAGATATTTCATTTCTTAATAATGACTACAAAAGACCGCGTGGTTGGTTCACAAAAACAAAAAGAAACGACACAAATTATGAATAGGTCGACGCTCGAAATACGCAAGACAATGCCTGTGGAATAGATCCTTGTCATAAAGAATGCTGTTACTACAGAATGAACATGCTTACAACATTCTACTCTGTGGAACTGTTTGTGCTCTTTATATATTCAATTCAATTTATAAATGGAATACTAGTACATGGATTGTCATTTTAACGTAAAATGCATATGCGTGATTTACCGGTAATTTTGCAAGATGTACAAACACGTTATATATAACACAGTTTGTTTTAGTTTTAGTCAAATGATGGAAAAAGAAGCGTACTCTGTTTTCCACCAGTGTTTTACATAACGTTTGCATAAAATTAATATAGCTTTACAAGAATTTAAATTAGTGTAATTATGTTTAACCGCGAAACTTATATTAAACTTTGCATTTCATGCCTCAAAACGGGTAGTAAAAGTAAGCCGCATTTTAGACTACACAATGAGGAGAGCAGTTAGCCAATCGGAGCACGACTTTTATTCGGGGTTAAGACAAGTTTCATTTCAAGCGGTCTCGAATGAAAACAATGTCGGTTTAACAAGGAAACACTATCCAAGAACAAGTTCATTGGCTTCTGTTAATAAGGAAAACAACAAAACACAAGATTTGCCACACAGAAGGGAATATACAACAAAGCCTCGTAACTCTGCGTTGCCGTTGGATCCGCAAAACAACGACTGCAGCGCTGCTGAGAATTGTGATTATCGGAAGTTGGACTCAAACTATAAGGTATGTCAATGTAATAACACTGTGTATACACTTCCTTTATATCACTTAATATATTTAAGAACGAATGCATGTGTTGTCAGGTTGTTAACCGATAAAAATCGATCATAAACTTGAAAAAATAGAGGTAGGATCATTTACACGGGGATGTTATTGTGTATGCACCGTTTTACTCGTGCAATAATCGTCTGCAATCGATGCACGAGATAACTTTGCGTTTTGTCAGCAATTTATGATTGAATTACAATAGCTCATTATCAATTAAAATTTTACCCATGTGAATAACTATATAATCTGTATTAATAATTAATGAATGGTAGCCAGTATTTAAAAAAAAATAAAAAAATTATTCGTAGATCTCATTGATTGTTCCTTGTTGACCATTGTACTGAGTCAAAATTAAGCGTTTTGAAAAAAAGGTGCAAATTGCATGTTGGTCCATTGTGCTCTTGATATGTACATATTGGAAGTTATGTCATTTGTTTATGATAAACAACAAATTAACATGCTCAAAATACCAGCGTTTTTCCTCACCACTTTGGGAATGGCACGGGTACCAGACAAATTATGAAAATTAGCGTTGTTTTCAGCCAAATTGGGAATTTTATCACTTTCATTAAAAAATGTCAAGATGTAAAAACAGTAAATTACTTCTAGCTTTTAACAGTAACCCAGGATTTTTTTCAGGCGCCCCGGTCCCTACGTCAATTTTTTTTTTCACTACATGTGTCATATGACGTTATCTGGTGCGTTTTAGCTCTTAAAATTAAGGCTAACAATTTTTCAATTGTTTGTCAACGTTTAAACGAAATGAAATAAACGAAACATCACAGTTTAAACAGTATACCTCTAGCCTTTTAAAAGCAACAGCGTCATTGTAAGAATCATGATTAAAATGCATGAATATTAGCCTCAAGGTACCAATTCTCGAACGGTACCAATTCTCGAACGATTTTTATTATTAATCAAACTTATTCACATGTGAATCATTGAAACTAAAATATGTTGTCGTTTTAAGTAAGTCTAATATACACATGTTGTATTGGCAAACCTCCAACTACACAGCCTCTTTTTCAGTAGCACTTCTGCAGATGAAGTTTTATTCAACTACACAAAGTTTAAGTATGTGACCGGGAAATATTGTGTTTCCTTTAGTAAAGTCATTATTTGTCACAAAAGTAGTATTGATTTTAAGATTTAAACACTTTGAACAAAGCTGTCATTCAACATGTAGGCCTTTTACTTTGTTTACAACTGTGAAAATGACGTATTTATCACAATAATGCTATTGATTAGGTTACACACAACTAAGTTATTTTTATTTCATTTTGGTTACATACAATTACCAGTATTTGTATTGGTCATTGAATAATGAAAGCATTTCCTAGACGAACACAATATGTTTGAGTCTCTTTTATTCATTGTTGATCTACAAAAAAAACTGTCAATATGTGATCAGTATGATGTCAAGTGGAGTGATATATTTATATTTATTTGTTATATGAAATGTTCTGCATTATCTGTTGCTTATGTAAAAAAAATTCATCAATAGTAAATTTGTTTTTTCTTACATTTGGAATTTATTAACTTCATATTGGGACTTTACCGACTTTATATAGAGGAAAAACGCTGAATACATATAGGTTTTTGGCATAACCTAGAACTATACTTCTTTATCAGGGGCAGCAAAATCAGTTGCCTGTTTAATGCCAAGCTTGCCCTAAAACATGTATGGTTAAATTTATTTTGCCAGAATTTACTGTATATTCTATAATTAAATAAGTCACAGTTACAAGTGGCAAACCAAATTGGTTTACATGTGACAAGTGAAATAAGATGAGATATTTTCACCCCTGTTAATAAAATAAGATATTTTCACCCCTGTTTACTGTATATAATTATTATAAAGCTGTCTGCTGCAATAATAAAGTATTATAACCAATCTGTGTGCGTAATTAATGTAACTGGTAATAATAACTTAAGCTCTTGAAAATTAACCTATCCCAAAACATTTAAATTATGCATGAATATATTATTAAACAATTGCAAAGAGAATTTTGGGATCAGTAAGTGAATCGTGTTAATTTGATATACACTGAACAAAAGTTGAAATGGAAATTGTTGAATTGTCCTTAATTATAAGAATTTCAGCTGCGCCATGGTATATAAGAGATTGTTTCGTATTTTTCCACAACTTTGCTATGAACACATGCATGTATAACTAAAATAATCATAGCTGACATTTCAAGCTGAAATTCTTATAAATAAGAAAATACAACAATTTCCATGTATTTCCATTTGGTGCGTTATAACTTTTGTTGAGTGTATGTTGCAGAATATATCAAGTTCAGTGCGCACTGACTGTGCCAAAGATACAAGAAATTATACAAGTCTTTAAAATTATGCTAACAGAGTTTGCTGTTGTCAGGTCAGTCCCCATTTGCTTGTTTTATGAAAAAATTGTTCCTGGAAAAGAAATAAACATAAAAATAACATAGTAGTGCATACAGATTAACAAGGGATATAATTCAAATTTGTCTTAAGATAATATACGTTTTGTATGAAACTAAGTTTGATACAGTCCTGTTTGATCATACTTAGACAGAAATCTATACTTGTGCATTTATTTAATTAGTATTGTAGCATGCTTAGAATACAATTTAGAAAATGATCTATTTTATTTTTATTAACTGTATGATGCATTATTGAATTTCACCCATGCAAATATTGAGCTCTTTGACATAAAATAACAATATTAAAGCTGGTAGCTGGTAGATTGAAAATAAATTGAATTATAGATACAAAATGTCAATGACTTTGTCTATCTATATATATTCATGTTTAGTTGATGAATATGCCTTCACTTAACACATTTATTTTAGTTTTAGGATCAGTTTAAATAGCACACCTTCAGGACCAAGCAGTGCTGACTAACCTTCAGTGATCAGAAACATATTATTCTTTGTTTGTTAAATGACCACAAAATACAACAGTAGTGTCATACTGTTTTTCTTGAGTCATCAAAGACTCTAAACAACCCTCATGGGTTATTAAAACATTTACACCCATCAAGGGCTCAGTGTGAAACTGTTGTTTCTGCTTAACATATCTATGTCAGATACAATAGTTTCACGTTCAACCCGCACCTTATAGTATACAACCAGTCTATGAAATGTTCATGTTGGTAGAATGCCGCACTCTACAACAATGCTCATTATCCATTTGTTTTCCTACATGGAGTTTTCATAAGATCAACAGCTTAAGAGTTCCGGCATGTTTAACCTGTCATTGATCTATTGGTAATCTTTTGTGCAAAGAAAGGCCTGGTTGGACATGTGATGATCAAGCCTATCCACTAACAAATGTCCATTTGATTACCCATATATAGTTGTTATAAATGAAAGTCAAATGGCTCTTTTTTGGCTCTTTTGACACAGTGTAATTCAATTAAGTTGTGTTATTATATATGTTAATTTCATGGAAAGGATTAAATCAATAATTTCATTTTGTTGAAGAGAGATGGATTATTCAATACCACGTCATATTTGAATTAAAGTATTGTGCTTGAATAAATTATTTGTCGTAAATTTCTGTAGATGTTATTTCGACACTTAGGTGTCTGCTTGCTGCTGTTATTTACACGTGAATTAATCCAATGAGAGAGACGTGCACTCACAAAGTACCGTTCTACAATGTTTTGAATTTCCATTAAGTCGGAGGATTTGGAGTTTTATGGTTGTCGATATTCCAGTGGCATGAAATGAAAGATTACAAACACTTAAACCGCTTGTGTGCTACCAACTTGGTCTACACTAAGTAGGGTAATTTCGGTCATTGAATAAATAAGGTACGCAGTTTAATATATCTGTTGATTTATTGGATATCAGAAGTCAAACGGTCTGGAATGAAATTTTTGTTTTACACTCTGTCATGAAACTTTGATAGGATTTGGTATGTGTTTGGAATGGGTAAATGTGTGCCTTCTTTGGTGTTGCTATTTGACAGTCTCTGTTGTTATTGATGAATCAATGTTGCTTATATTTTTAGGATAAATAAAACGTTCTTTGGTGGAGATATTATGAACACAAAGTTTTAACATTATATAACACTGAGCATTAACGGTGTTTGGTTCATATAGGTGACAACTTGCAGAATGTATCATCACTTTTTCGATCGGGTAAGTAAATAACTGTACGATGGTTAATTGTTACGTCTGTTGTGTTCTTGTACTAATGTAATTAATGAGCAATGTTGTATTACTATAATTGTAATGTTATGTTTGTGTTTTGCCAAATAGTGTACGACTGTGTGGAATGCTAAATCTTTATGTGCAACACAGAATGATGTTCTTGGTTTTGAAATTCAAGATTTATGTAGGTAATTAAATGCATAGATGTTAAGTCCTCTAATTGTGTGTATTATTCAGTTGTTTTGTTTGTTTGTTCTATAATATTGATTGTTCCAGGACCAACAAAAGTTGGTTAAAGCTTTTAATGCAACCAGTTTTATTAAAACATCTTTGAATAAAAACCTCAAATTGTGGTTGTAGTTCTGTGTAGTTCATTTTCTGCCATTGTTATTTTTCCACGATTACGATAGTTTGTGACCATTTCTTTGTCCCAGATTTATTTTTAAGTGATATAGTTGATTTTAAATAAATATGTCAGAGTCCTCGAGAAGTTACAAGCATCTTAAACTGCCGAGTGGACAAATCAAGCAAGCACCGGTGCTACTATGTTACTAAAGTGGTGTTATGAATACGCGATAAGCATGTATTTGTGGTCAAATTCGAAGACAAGTTGTCTAAGGCGGTTGTCTTATATGATCGATAATAATTAGTTTAGGGGTAACACCTCGAGCTTTGCTATACATTACCAGTTTTAGAAAATTAAACATTCTGGGATCAAATGTTTGCCGCTTCCCCCGCTTGGATTAGCGATAATGATGAGTTAAGGGGTACCTTATATATTAAGAATTCGCTTTTTCCTAATAAAATGTCATGTTTTAGATATATACTATACATAAGCTTTGGGGTCAGCTCTGCTGGCGGGGCATGTGCCCCCCCCCCTTAAAAAATAAAATGTGAATTGTGTTGTTTGAATTCAGTTAGTGTATCAGCGTATAAACCAACATTTGTGACTACTGTATTGGTACCAGTACTTCAAATTGTCTGAAATTTAAAACTCCTTTTAATGGGGTATTCAAATAAGGTTTGTTAGAGATAGAACAGATAAAGTATTGTATACCCTCTTATTTTTCTGATACATTTCTAGATTGGCAAGGGCAATGCCAATCCTGTTTCTTTTTTGGTCTTCAGAGACTGTCTTGTTGATACTTTTAAATGAGCAATTTTGCTATTGGATTCCCTTTGGCTCACAGTGGCTAATTGAGTAAGCAAATATTTTACTACTGTTTGATAAATTGATCTCGTGGCTGACTGCAAAGGTTAGAATAGACAAGAACAAAGATTTGTTACAAATGTAGTGTTTACAGTCAGAGGTAATTGAACAAGATATTGATTGGAAATGGATTGTCAGTGTTAAAGGGTGCCGAAATATTTGTTTTATAAATATCGGTAAGTCGGGGAGTTGAAGAATGCTTCGGTGGAAATTGTCAATTAATCGTCAATGTTTGTGACTGAACTGTGAACTGTAGTGTTGGATTCTGGTGGTGTTATGCATGCTACACTAAAGGGTATGGACAGATGTGGCATTAAGTCTGTTGTTCTTGTTACTGTTTGCGAATGAACATGTCAAGATTAAACATACCGGTATGTGCTCACATTATGTTGTAGTTAACAGGTTTCTGGCCAATTGTTTAATTAACAAAGATTTTTATTAATACTGTTTTAAATAATTTTCTGCAATTGTGCTTCAAACTTTAATATAGCTATTTGAAATCATTTAGCAGATGGCCATGTGGTCAAATGTGAATGACATTTTGTAAAGACCTTTTGGAATTCTTTTGAAAAGGAAAACTATTAAGAAATAGAATAATGTCTCTTAATATGAAAGACATAATTGATGTTTTAATATCAAATCTCATATATCATATTGGCACATTTGGCTGCATCAAATTCCATTTTACGTTTATTATTTACCTGTCAGACTTTAATGCGCTGTATTATTGCACAAAAGAAAAGAAATTCATTGCTTGCCTGTAGTTTTTGTCCACATTGAAATAGAATGATACCCCCACTGAATCAAGAAAGGTGAAATTTAATGATCGCATAATTTATCAAAACAGCTTTTTTAATGCCTGCATATTTCTCATTCTCTTATGTATTCACTATTCAGAATTAGGTTAACCAGAGTTTAGGCATGTTTAAATGCTCTTTCAGACATGGCATAATTTTTCCTATTATTAGTCTGGGGGGATTTAAACTTGCACAAGTTTTTATAATCGCTCTCTTTAATGAGTTCCAATTTTGGCAAAAGTTATGATATCTGATTATGACACGTCCCTATTGAACTATAGACACTGATTTATCTGATATATCTAACAGGATAAAACAACCTGCAGAACTGAAGTTATGTACTTGATAGAGTCATATTGATAAAGACATTTTGTGAAAAGGTTGGGTATATTTTCACAAAAATGTGAACTTATTTCTAAATATGGGTATTTATACTCAGTTATTGGTCACAGAGTTTGTAATTTGTTATTTGTAATCTTTCTTTAACACGCTATTACGTGAAGTTAGAATAAGACATCAAACATAGAATAAATTATTTTATTATACCGATGTTTAATAAGCCGTTAAACATGTGCAATTAATTTTTTTTTAGAGTTATTAATGTAATATACACCTGCATATATAATTGCGTAAGTAAAATTGATTTTACCACAAAACTGTATACTTGTATGCATTTACAACATTTTCATAAAAAACATAGAACTGTGTCCATGCATGCATGAACACAGCTTTTTAAATAAAATAAAAACGATCAAAGACACAATAAGATTTACTGAAAGTGTTATGGATAATGCAAAAATGCCATAGTTATCGACAGAATATAACAAACATACTCAAACACCAATACACTGTTTTATGTGAAAAAAGAAATATTTCATGTCCATTCTATGTTTGATGTCTTATTCTAACTTAACATAATAGAGTGTTCTTTGCATAATTGTTGTCATAATTATGCACTCAGTCAGCAATTCCACTAAATTGTATTATTTGACAAGGCTCTTATTTTCTGTATTATTTTGCCTTGCAATAGTATTTTCAATAATTTGATTGATCCACATTGATAGAAGAAAGTGAATTCAATCATGAATATAGAAGTGTCTCTCCAAATGGGTGCTTAGTCAGAGGGCAGCTCTATTTTCAGATATATTAAACACACAAATCATAGTAAAGCATGTATTGCTCCTTCACAAATTTACATTAAATTTTATTGTCTGATTATATTGAACTATCACACAGAATAATTACGCAGTTATTGAACACGATTTTTTATAGCTTTGTAAAATAGTCTTACTGTACCGTTAAGTTTACCAGAGAATAATTGACTTCCCACAATGCAAACAAATGCAATAATTTTGTTTCAAGTTTACTTTTTATTAAGCTGAGACCATTCTAAGCGCAATGGATTGTGATATTGTTTTCTAAACCTAAAGAACATGTTTCAACTGTAGGTTTGCTTTACATTTGTCCATTTATTTACTTTGAATCCAAACACACTATATATAAACTCGACTGATATACTAGTAATTTTTAACTAAACCTTATGTGGCCTAGTATACATGTGTGAGTAATACATATGAGGGGTGTCGTGGGAAAATCAGGCTCAATGCATGGGCATAAAGTGTTGCCCCCCGGATCAGCCTGTGCAAACGACACTTTCCACTTACAGTGGATTTATGCTTAGGAGAGACTTCCTTGAAACAGAAAATACCATAAAAGTGAAAGTGTCTTCCCAGATTAGCCTGTGCAGGCTAATCAGGGGCAACACTTTACACACATGCATTAAGCCTGGGTTTCCCACGACACGCCTCATATTCTTTGCAGTTAAAAAGCACAAGAAAATCAAGTGTCTGACTCTCATACTTATTTTTAATCCTAATTAAAATTCGAAAATAATACTTTAGCAGGCTTGTAAACGGACGCTCAAAGTCATAAGTAAAGTACTTATACAGCTAGGCTATAAATGATATTGTACCATCCTCTGCATCTTAGTCACATTTATATTCTTAATGCATATTAATTTCCATCATTTTCACAACCATTCTTAAAATAATACAAAGATTGAAAATAACCAGGTTTAATGACCATGTAATATTCGTCAGTGACAGTTCAATATCAGCATTTTTCCTCTATATAAAGTCGGTACCGGAAAACGGTACCATTCCCAATCAGATTTTCTGACCATTTTTCCCAATTTGAAGTTAAAAAATTCCCAAATGTAAGAACAAATTTCCCAAATGTAAGAAAACAATCCAAAAGGACCCTGAAAAGATAGACGATGTTCCTGTATTTTACTTTTGTTTTACCCAAGCGTAAAACTCCATGCACAGCTGCAGGGCCTTCCCCTGGCCGTCTTAGCGCCCCGGTGCTCGGGCGCTTAAATTTTAACTTGAACATATCCGGGGTGCCGAAAGTTAGTGTTGCCCTTATAAACATCGCCCGGGGCATGTGTATTTTATCTATTAATTAGCTGTGTTGACTGCAGCAGATCGACAATTCCTGCTGTGAAAGCTAATCTCTTACGTCACAATGACTGTTTTTCACTCGAGAAACATGTACACCCACTCTATAAAATCAGTGAATGATGAAAGCGAGTGTCACTTCGCCGAAAATTTTAACAATTAACAGTTATTCCTTAGCTGCAATCAATCACCGTGAAGCACCGCCCTGTAGGCGGAGTTTCAGCATGCAGAAAAATCAATATAAGCCAATAGAAACACTCAGTTTATCTTCGCTTTGGAATGATGTTAAGACTGACCAATCGGCACAGTTGGCATGTATCCACACACAAGTAACCTTATACGTGCGTCAAGCGTAATATCGACCTAAAAAGTTAATGAGCTTTTGTATTTAATAATAGCCACACTTATTTATTTAATAAATTTCTTAACTTTAAAAAATAAACTGCGAAAAATCAGTCTCAAATACGCTAATGTGAAATCGTAATCGGAAAAGCCTATCCAGTGCTACTGCAGTGTTGTAGTTAGGTAAACACAAGCGGTCTTGTTTATGTATATGTATGCCATGTAAAACCCGTGTTTTCTGCAAAAGAGCGTGAAATGTTTGTTGACAACCACGACGTCACGTTCCACGCATGGAAAGCGTGCGTGAACCGACCATGTGCTTTCTAAAAACATTTAACATTTGACACGCGTAGGCACAACGTGCACTGGGAAATGTTCCCGCCGTTTTTGCAAGAACAAAGCATGTATAATATACATGTATTTTAATCATGATCTTAACAATGACGCTTTTGCTTTTAAAAGGCTAGAGGTATACTGTTTAAACGGTGATGTTTCATTTAGTTCCTTTTGTTTAAACGTTTCAAAAAAATTGAAAACGTGTGAGCACACACAAAATGTGACGTAGGGACCGGGGCGCCTGAGACAAATCCAGGGTTACTGTTAACAGCTAGGGGAAGTAACTTACTGTTTTTACATCTTTTATGACATTTGTTAATGAAAGTGATACAATTCCCAATTTGGCTGAAAACGACGCTAATTTTCCCAATTTGACCGGTACCGGTACCATTCCCAAAACTGTGAGGAAAAAACGCTGAATATAATCAGACAATACATTGTTTTGTTTATACAATATTTTGTATGAAAATATATAGGGCCAATGTGCTAATGACTGCTGTTTTCTTGTTGTTTGTACCTGCTTTCTTCAATTATATCTTGCTCATGTTTGATTTGGAAAGCTTTGAAATTGTTAAACTGCAAGAATCTTCATTCATTTTAAATCACCATTTCATTTTCAAACTGTTGTAGGTCATTGACAATGCGTTTCTGAATTAGATCTGATTTCGATTTATAAAGTTTGAAGTTTAAACTTCAATGCATGAATTCTAAAGGCAGACTTATAAACACGTCAATTTAAAAAAGTATTTATTAAGTTAGGGCATTCGGAATCCATACAATATTCTAATAAAACAGAATATTTACCTTCATGATTATTTTGTGTTTATTTTGGTCTAATGAAAGCACCGTTTATTGTGTGTGATTGATTAAAGTTCGATTATTGTGATCAATAGGGTAGATAAAGAGGTTTACCAATAACCAAACATGCTTACATATTTCAGTATTGATCTTGAAACGTTTTAAAATTGAAATCCTCACACGTCTCAGTGGCGAAGTGATATTTGAGGGTCGTATATTTGTGATTTATGTGATGTAAGTTCAAGCTGAATGTTTTAATTAAATCCTAGGCATTTGTAAACTTTTTTCCATGTTTTCAGCTTTAAAGTTTGCTTCTGAATTTGTATGTTTACAGTTGTAAAAAAAACGTACCAGGTTTGATTTAAAATGTGGTTGTGTGTTCGAAACGTATGATGCTAGGATTTCTTAGTTAAATAAGTATGAATATAATTAATATTCATTGAAATAAATCAGCTAAATTGTTTTTTTGTGTGTGTCTTAAGCCAATTCAAGATGTCCTGTGATTGTATTAGCCAACAAAAAGTGTTATGGATAATAATAACTTAATAACTTAACTAAAACTGTTGAAGTATATACATTATACAGCAATATATCTAGACAAATGCTTTTTTTGCTGAAATACTCATATGCATTTTATAACTCAGTTTAATGTTATTATGAAACTAAAGTAGTGTACGTTTGGAAGCCTATTGCTTAAAGGAAAAAGATTCTCTTCTTAAATTCTCAACTGAGAGTTAAGTTTTTAAGTGAATATTATTGACAGATTTTTTTTTGATTGAAGATAACAATGCAGTTCTAATCATATTGTTTCAATTAAATTACATACCGGTATCCTGTATTTAGGATTTTATCACTTCTGATATGCCAATTTTTTATTCCAATTGGAAGAAATAAACATATTTGGCATTGGGAATGGGTCCTTTTTCAGAACCCTGTTAAGAAATGAAAATAAATCACTTTATAAAACACTAAAATTAAATTTGCAAACGATAAACATTGAAATGTCTGCTGTTTTATAACTGTATTAACAGTTAAACCAGTTGATGGACATGCCTACCGGTATTTCAAAATTTTGATTACGGTTGTCATGGTTTTATGCCCGTGTTTCAGAGAGGTGGCTACGTTGACGAGGTACCGACACGCGAGAACGGCGAAATGTTCTACAGTCCCGAGCGCATGTCCATGAACTCTCTAAAAGGAGGCAATGTTCAGGATTCCATGCTCTCCTTGTTTCCAGACGACGATAGTGGTTTCAAGTATGCAGGATTAATGCTTAGTGAATTTAGTAAACTGACCACTTCAACTAGATAGTGTAGTCTTGGCCTATAGAATTGAGATGGAAGTCTTTCATATTGATTTATTTTTAAGCTGTTAATGGAATGGGTGTTTTTTGCATTGAGACATCATTTCAGCAGATCATGTATTCGTAATATTAGTTATATAAATACAAAAAAATATTTCAATAGGGCAGAGAATACTTGTACCGTTTTTAGCTTGACTATTCGAAGAATAGGTGAGCTATCCTACTACCCCCGGCATCTGCTTCTTCGTCCACGTCTGTATTTGGTTAAAGTTTTTATTGAAAAGTCTTGTAACTTCAAAACTACATAAGTTATTCACTTGAAACTTGGAATATACCTTTGTCATCAACTTTGTCAGGGGCAACATTCCCCATAACTCTGTTTTGTATTTTGACAGAGTTATGCCCCTTTTTCACTTAGATTTTCTGGTTAAAGTTTATATTCAGAAGTTGTGTAACTTCAAGACTACATAAGTTATTCACTTGAAACTTGGAACTAACCTTTCTCATCAACTCCAGTGTCAATGGCAACATTCCCCATAACTCTGTTTTGTATTTTGACAGAGTTATGCCCCTTTTTCACTTAGATTTTCTTCAATACTACAATACAGTAACTTCAATACTACAAAATCTATTCACTTGAAACTTGGAATATACCTTTGTCGTTAACTCCAGTATCAGGGTGAACATTCCCCATAACTCTGTTTTGTATTTTGACAGAGTTATGCCCCCTTTTCACATAGATTTTCTGGTTAAAGTTTATATTCAAAAGTTTTGTAACTTCAAAACTACATAAGTTATTCACTTGAAACTTGGAACTAACCTTTGTCATCAACTCTAGTATCAAAGGGAACATTACACATAACTCTATTTTGTATTTTGACAGAGTTATGCTCCCTTTTCACTTAGATTTTCTGTTTAAAGTTTATATTCAAAAGTTTTGTGACGTCAAGATTACATAAGTTATTCACTTGAAACTTGGAACTAACCTTTGTCATCAACTCCAGTATCAAGGGCAACATTCCCTATAACTCTGTTTTATATTTTGACAGAGTTATGCCCCTTTTTTACTTAGATTTTCTGGTTAAAGTTTATATTCAACAGTTTTGTAACTTCAATACTACAAAAGCTATCCACTTGAAACTTGGAATATACCTTTGTCATCAACTCCATTATCAGGGTGAACATTCTCCATAACTCTATTTTGTATTTTGACAGAGTTATGCCCCTTTTTCACATAGATTTTCTGGTTAAAGTTTATATTCAAAAGTTTTTTAACTTAAAAACTAAATAAGTTATTCACTTGAAACTTGGAACTAACCTTTGTCATCAACTCTAGTATCAGGGGCAACATTACACATAACTCTACTTTGTATTTTGACAGAGTTATGCCCCCTTTTCACATAATTTTTCTGTTTTAAGTTTATATCCAAAAGTTTGGTTACTTCAAAACTACATAAGTTATTCACTTGAAACTTGGAACTAACCTTTGTCATCAACTCTAGTATCAGGGTCAACATTACCCATAACTCTCTTTTATATTTTGACAGAGTTATGCCCCTTTTTCACATAGATTTTCTGTTTAAAGTTTATATTCAAAAGTTTTGTAACTTGAAAACTAGATAAGTTATTCACTTGAAACTTGGAACTAACCTTTGGCATCAACTCTAGTATCAGGGGCAACATTACCCATAACTCTGTTTTGTATTTTGACAGAGTTAGCCCACTTTTGTCATAGACTTTGTTGTTAAAGTTTTTGTTCCAAAAATGTATAAACTAGACAAGGCTTCACTTAAAAGTTTCGTATTTTAACGAATTTATGCCCCTTCCACTATCCAAAATATGTGCCAACTGAAATACTTCGAATAGTCGAGCGCGCTGTCCTCTAACAGCTCTTGTTTTACCAGATGTCAAAGTGTATCAAGTTTGATGTAACATGTAAAGAAGGTTGTTGCTTGTCTATCAGTTGGTTTATTCTTACAAGTGTTTTCTTTACCAAACTTGTTTCAGTTCCACACTGAGATCACGTAGCAGATCAGGCCTATACTTATCAGATGATTACAACAACTCTCCAAGAATGAACCGTTCACGTTCGATGACACGCCTTCACCTGAACGCCTCGCAGGAACTCGACCCCGGTCTGACGAGCTCCGTACGGGCCCGGCCCTTTGAACTGTCCCTCCGACATCTGAAAGACAATCTCGATGACAGTGAGAACAGACGTGTTGTTCTTGTTCACAAACTTAAAGAAGCTCAGGAAACTTTAGAAGTATGTAAAGTTACAATGAGCAGAAATATCTAAGTCCCTATTATGTTATTATATTGTTCACATAATTATTACTTAAAGAAAATTGTTTGAAACATAATACTAAGATTTGCCATGATTAAACAATATGATAAGGGAATTAAAAATTGGCAGACTATTAGAAAACAAATATAAATGAGGCGTGTCCTGGATAACCCAGGCTTTATGCAGGATCGTTCAGTGTCGTCCCGGATTAGCCTGTGCAGTCCACACAGGCTAATCCCAGACGACATTTTCCGCCTACAGTGGATTTATGTTTGGATCAGACTTTCTTGAAACAGAAAATACCATAAAAGTGGAAAGTGCTGTCGTGGATTAGCCTGTGCAGACTGCACAGGCTGATCTAAGATGACGCTACGCAGATGCATTAAGCCCGGTCTTTAAAAAAAAAGCGGATGTATTGTAGAACATCATTCTAGACATTGTAGTGATCTGTTGCGGGTGGATTAATGACAGAATATCTCAAAACAAAGTACAATTCCTTCCATAAGGATGAAAATAGCTTACATTTATGATTTATTAAAGCCACAAACAAGATTTTTAGCTCAACTATTCGAAAAATAGGTGAGCTATCCTACTACCCCCAGCGTCGGCATCCGCGTCTGAATTTGGTTAAAGTTTTTATTCAAAAGTCTTGTAACTTCAAAACTGCATGAGTTATTCACTTGAAACTTTAAATATACCTTCGTCATCAACTCCAGTATTAGGGGCAACATTCCCCATAACTTTTTTGGCGAATGTTGCCCCTAATACTGGTGTTTTTTATTTTGACAGAGTTATGCCCCTTTTTCACTTAGATTTTCTGGTTAAAGTTTATATTGAAAAGTTTTGTAACTTCAAAACTACATAAGTTATTCACTTGAAACTTGGAACTAACCTTTGTCATCAACTCCAGTATCAGGGCAACATTCCCCATAACTCTGTTTTGTATTTTGACAGAGTTATGCCCCTTTTTCACATAGATTTTCTGGTACAAGTTTATATGCAAAAGTTTTGTAACTTCAAAACTACATAAGTTATTCAATTGAGACTTGGAACTAACCTTTGTCATCAACTCTGGTATCAGGGGCAACATTACCCATAACTCTGTTTTGTATTTTGACAGAGTTATGCACACTTTTTACATAGATTTTGTGGTTAAAGTTTTTGTTCCAAAAATGTATTAACTATACAAGGCTTCACTTAAAAGTTGTGTACTTTAACAAATTTATGCCCCTTCCACTATCCAAAATATGTCCCACCTGAAATACTTCAAATAGTTGAGCGGGCTATCCTCTGACAGCTCTTGTTCTTCTATATTGTACATGAAGGGCGTTTAAGAAGATATAGAAGATTTTATGTTTTTGTCGTTATTAGAAAAAATCAGTATGTGTTAAATTTAGTGATTTCAACCGAACTATTAATCACATAATTGTTCAGTTGTATCAAATGAATTTATTTTTACTGTGTTTGACAATTTCAGTTGCAAAATGATAGACTTAACCGAATAGAAGGCACTGCGAAGACCAACTCGGTGCTTGTGGATGATCTCAAATACAAAGAGAAGGTTGGTAACAAAATGGTTCTGGCCAAAAGTATCTTGTTTCAGACCACACTTAAATCGTTCTGTTGTTATGTCTGGTACACAAATGTATCTATATCAAAAATCAGAATATTATTTCACGAAAATTCATTGTGGGTTATGTTATAGCTTGAATATGCCATGAAATAACTGTATTTTACATTTATAGAACTAGCTATGAAGATCGTATATTTAAAAAATAAAATCTAATTGTAACAGTTTAAGCGAATTAGACAGCAGAAATGTTATATTTTCAATGTTTGCAGTATCTTAAATTTCTTTATTTCTGAATAAATAAGGTCTGATAAATAGACAGAACTAAGGAAAGAACATTGATATGAAGTATAAGAAAACAATGATATTCTGCATTTAGGAGTATCGTGAAAAGTTGGATCAGCTGGACAAATCAGAATCAGAAAAGGGCTACCTGCAGTTAGAAAACACACGCCTCCGAGATGAGATGCAGAACAGGTATGCGAGACTAGAGTGATTCTGACTTGTTACCTAGCACTGTTGTGAATTCCTTTTGGGTTTGTTTCCAGGTTGTATGAGCCCCTCAATTTGAATAAGTGGAAGTTTTTCTTTATATTTGAGGCATGTTGTGGGAAACCTGGGCTTATTGCATGTCCGTAAAGTGTCGTCCAGGATCAGTCCG
Source organism: Congeria kusceri (assembly GCA_027627225.1). Lineage (NCBI taxonomy): Eukaryota > Metazoa > Mollusca > Bivalvia > Myida > Dreissenidae > Congeria > Congeria kusceri. The sequence continues at coordinate 50,157,196 of CM051025.1, read as the reverse complement.
CACAGGCTAATCCAGAATGGCACTTTTATGGTATTTTCTGTTTCAAGAAAGCCGCGTCTAAACATGAATCTGGGTTTCCTACGACACGCCTCATTTTTATTAATTTTTTGATGTGTTTGAAATGGTGATTTGTTTAGGTCAGTCAGACTGGCTGTACAGAAGAACCTTTCTGTAGTCATCTTGTGTGTGTTCATTTTGTTTTCTGCACCCTAACTTTGTAAAATTTAAGTATAATTTATTATTTTCATATATTTAATATTCTTTATTTTTCTTTTAAATTTATTACAAACTTTGTGGATTTTGTAGTCATACCATGTGGATTTTGTAGTCATTGCATATGTATTTTCTCGTTAGGTATATTTTAATTGCTATCTTGTGGTATATTTCATCTTTATCCATAACCTTATTAAACTACTTCATTCATACAACTTCCATACTTTAAGTGAACCATAAACTTCACTGTTTATGAAGGACATTGTACAGTCTTTGTGTCCATAATTGGCCATTGTATATAACTTTGAGTTACCATTGATGACCGTTATTATGCCATATTGCACCATCATGTTTGCAGTATCTATAAGCCCTACTTCCACACTGCTGACAGGTATAGACACATGGCAACAGTATAGCCTTGAGTCCTCATGACTTGTATACAGGTTTTGAAATCTTAATTTTAGTGTTAATGTCAAATAATCGTCAATGAAAAGGTGTTTCATATTCTGGTACAAGTGAACATAGATTCCAATTTGTATATACCTTTACAAATGTAATAAATTATTTAACTTTTAACAAATGTGCTTAATTATCAAAAGCTTCAAATTTTGGGAGAGCTACATTGTTGTTCAAATACATTCTGCGTTTTTGCATCACAGAGCATAGGGAAGGCTTTCTTGCATTAAAACTCAATCTCACTAAAATCATTAAAATCCTAAAGTTCGCTCCAGTGTTGTTGCTGTTATACTATCCAGTTCGTGGATGGTATAGTAGCGACAGACTGGAGAGGACTTTCATGAGATTGATCAAATAAAGATTAAGATTGGAAACTTTTATACTCGTGTCGACTCAAGTCGATAAAAAATGTAACAGAAATGAGTTGCACAACTTGTGCGTTCACAGTGCTAGTTTTGTTTTGGCAAGCATATTTGAGGCATGTTGTGGGAAAACCGGGCTTAATGCATGTGCGTAAAGTGTTGTCCTGGATTAGCCTGTGCAGTCCGCACAGGCTAATTCAGGACTACACTTTCCGCTTTTATGGTATTTTCTGTTTCAAGGAAGCCTCTTCTAAACATTAAATCTACTGTAGGCAGAAAGTGTTGTCCTGGATTAGGCTAATCTGCGATAACACTTTATGCACATGCATTAAGCCTGGTTTTCCCACGACACGCCTAATTTTTTTCAGCTATTGTGCAGGTATATCATTATTAAGTAAGAATAAATTGCAACTAATTGACATTTTCACTATACCACTTATTTCTATTTTTCATTTGTTTGTCTCACCAGAGATGCCAGGTAACAGGTTTTGATAAATAAATAGGCAGCGCATCTTTGTGTTGAAACATTATGTAATGAATTTTTTGCACGGTGTGTTTTTTGTGTCTAGAGCTAAATGTTCACGCTATTTATGCTTTATTGATGAAAATTTTTGTCTGCTAATTGAACAAGCAGCTAGTAGAGGCTTTCACAGTTTAAAAACAATTTACTTATATTATGACTGTTTTCTTGCTTACAAGCTACTTTTATTTTAGGGTGTTAATAATTTATGTTTACAGAATTCATGTTATTTCAGACAAGTGTCCTAACTTGTCCTTATGTGTATAGATTTCCAAAATTGAAAATTAATTAATTTTGTGTAAAGAGGCAAAAATGACAGTTTGTGTTAATGCATTTTGAAATGAAACTATGACATCATAAATGTTACAAAACAAAAAAAAAATTTGAAGCTCTATAGTATTTAAGTACGAGATTGTCAATGGTTTGAGCATTTTGCATTGTTGTTAATTTAAATTAATTTTTGATAAAAAAAATAGTTTTAGGAGAAGTTCTATGCTATAATGTTATTTGACATGCAGTTTTGTAGTGCTCTATGTTCAATTGATGCAGTTTCATGCACTAGAATATGATCAAACGCTTAAAAGAGCATCAAATACTAGTTTGTTTTATTTTTAGCTGTTAATGGCATAGTTGTCAAGAAATAACTATTGGGTATAATTGGCTTCTAAAGCATAGATCATGGAGGTGATTGATTTTTGTGTCCATAATTCTTGCTTTTCCTTAGTCTGTAGTTGAAACATATTTCTTTCATGGAATTGAAACAGTTATTTTTGTTGATTTTGTCCAAAATTTTAGTTCATGTATTTGGGACAACAGACCAAACAAACAAACAAACAGACACACATATTACCACATATAACTGAGCAAAAGATGATAGTTATAACTAGGGATGGGACCGAATATTCGAATATCGGATAATATTCGAATATAAAAAACGAATACGAATATTCGATTTTCAAATTTATTTAAAGAACAAAATTTCTTTAAAAAAATCATGTTTTTCCAGTTTGATTGCAATGTTAACTTGAATTCCAGTCATATTTCCAGCCTAGCAGATGGGCAGGGGCAGTGTAACGTTTTTACAACACATGCCAAACATGTCCAATTAATGACAATTGATAATTGGCATGGGGGGCCATGTCTTTACAAGGGCCGCGAATTAACGGTTTGTATGAGGCGCGAATATGACACATTGTATCCACAAATAACAAAATTGGGCCATGTTGTGATAACGGTTTCACAGTTTGCACAAGGCGTACATTGTTGTTCATTGTCCTTAAGTGACATCTATACGGTTAACTTGTTTACAGTAAATTACAATTACTCTCTAAGTAAACCAATCAAAATGAATCCATTATCAGCCGATCAATTTCTTTAACAAAATTAGCATGATCTGGTCAATCTTAATATACGTCACTTGTAAATTATTCTCCGTATATTATACAAGAGTCTTGATTAATAAACAATGCCACCATCATGTGCTTGGAAGTACTTAACGTGGTATTAGACAAAACCCAGGCAACGTGTAATCTATGTAATGAGAAGTTTGTGTACGGAACAATTGACAAATTAATTAACAATACATTTAACAATATCTTGCATTTCTGTATATTTGCCTAACACTCACTAAGTTATATCGCTCATTTACCACTGAAACAAGGTAAAACAACTACGTACCCGTAGAATACATATTTCGGATAGGTAAATATTCGGACAGAGTGCCATATGTAGTAGTATTTACAAAACGAATATTCGAATATATATGAATACCTGAAACAAATATTCGAATATTGATTTCAGTATTCGGTCCCATCCCTAGTTATAACTATTGTGGAACATGACATACTTGACTCATTTATGGGAAAAGTTCATATTCCTTCTTTTGACGGCATGTTTAAATGCTCAGTTATTTGTCAATATTGTATAAATTCTAAATACCCATAATTGCAGTACATTATTCACACTGCACTTCCCACACTGATGCCAGTTTCTGCCGGTTGCTTTAGTAAGTTATTCACTTTTCCTACATTACCCCCACCAACCCATGCCACCAGTACTCACCCACTGATGCAAGTGTCTATTGTTATTGCAGGATAGACAAGCTGGACTACGCGCTGCGCTCTCTACAGGCCCAGCACCAGGTGTCTGAAACAGAGAACATCAAGCGCAGCAACCTCCTGCAGCAGACCACCTCCGCACTCTCGCTGCTCGAGAACGAGAACTCCAAACTGAAGAAGGTACAGAGGGATATGTTTAAAGCATTGCACTATATGTGACGTGTCATGGGAAAAACCGGACTTAATGCATGTGCGTAAAGTGTCGTCCCAGATTAGCCTGTGCAGTCTGCACAGGCAAATCCGGGACGACACTTTACGCTTTTATGGTATTTTCTGTTTCAAGGAAGTATTTTCTAAACATATATCCGCTGTAGACCGAAAGTGCCATCTCGGATTAGCCTGTGTGGACTGCACAGGCAAATCCGGGACGACACTTTAGGCACATGCATTAAGACCGGTTTTCCCACGACGCGCCTCATATGTACCCTGTTCCTTTAATTGTATACATCTAAGAGGTATAAAACTACATTGAATGTGGAACTCAATACTAAATAAGGTATAGAGGGATAAAAGCACTGCACTTTATTTATTCTTTTTTTTTTTTAATTGTATACAACTTTGGGGTATATTGTATGTGGAGCTCTGTACTGAAAATGTACACCAATAAATGTTTCAGGTTTAAGGCTATGTTAAAGCTTGTAAATCTATGTGTATATTGCTTGTGTAAGGTTATAAGAAAATAACTCCAAACTGAAGGTACATGGAAATCATTAACATGTTAGGTTATGTACTTTATGTTTTGATTTTATACATCAGTCATGTATAGTGCAAGTTGAAAATTTGTTAACGAGAACTTCTAACTTAAGAATGTACGGTTGGAAACGGTTGAAGCTTTGCGCTTTGTACTTTGTTTACTGCCTTCAGGTTTTTTAATAGAAATAGAATTTACCTAAAAAATACAGATCAAATTATTGTTGTTTAGAAAGTGGTTTATAACTTGTGTAATGTTTCATACAACAGGATAAAGACAATATCCGGCAAGAAATCCTTGTTGCCAAGGAAGCCATGGAGCTGGCACGGGAGAAATTTGGGCCAATGGAGGAGGAGAATAAACATATGAAATATGAACTGGAGAGGCTCAAAGAGGTCAGTTCAGACACATATTCCCAAACCATTGCAGTGTTCCCAAAAACTGTCATTTGGGGGTGTGCAACACCCAGTTTTAGTGATGAAACCCACTGATTTTTATGGAACAAAACAACAGAGCATTTTAAAAACTTTAAAATTCTGATTTTACTTATTATTTTCATACAGAAGAGGGGTTGCACAGGGGGGAGGGCGGGGGGTGAACCCAAATTTATTAAAGTACTGGGATCACTGATGCCATTTTGTAAATAACCTCATCACTGACTATGATTGACTTATTATTACTTGAGCTTCTTATACACAGTTCTTGGAGGTATTTTAAATTGTCACAAATCATCAGCCTATGAACTATTTACTGATGTACTTATTATTACTAAATCATTTGATTCACTGCTCATGGAGGTAACAGACTTTAATGATGTCATGCAGAATTGATAGCTGAAAACATAGCTTAAGGGTATACAAAGGTTCTATGTTTTAAAGGTTAAATGTATGTCCTTTTGAGGTACATGTACATATAGATCAGTGCCCTTTGAAATATCTGACATTTAAGCTGATCATGTATATAATTCTTTAATCCAATTTGCTCACGATTAAGATTATCAATGCAGATTTTAAGTATTTGTAAGTCTTTGCTATTTGGAAATTAGTGTTATTTACATATGACAACAAAATATATTATTATACCTGACCCTTTTGTTTTCCTTGTTTGTTCATATAATAACGAAGCAGTAAATCATTTTCAATATCACACTGCAGTATCACCCGCTATGACATCGATAGACTGATAGACAGGTTGATCGGAGTTAAAAGGCACTTATGAAATGGAGAGTAAATTACTCCGTGTTACAAAAGCGCATTATTTATTGAGAAGCCCTGGTTTGGTGTAATAAAATTACTATTACATAATCGACAGCTCTCATTATTATTGTATTAAAATTGCCCCCCCCCCCCCACCTGCCTGTCTTCCCCATTCCCCTCAAGTGAACAGAGGAAACCATAGTCAAGAATTACTAGAGACCTGCATCATTTTATTTATCATACCCCCACAAACGAAGTTTAAGGGGGGTATATAGGAGTGAGCTTGTCGGTCTGTTGGTTTTCATGGTTTCCTAATGATAACTCAAGAATGGCTTGACATATTCAAATAATTTTTTGTACACATTTGTCACATCATAGAACACAGGTTTAGTTTGACTTTGGTTAATACCACAAAATTTTGACAGAGTTATGGCCCCTTTTCGAGTTAAATTTCATATAAACATGGTTTCCGGATGATAACTAGAGAACGCCTTAGCATATTCAAAGAGTTTTTGGTATACAGGTGTAGCATCATAAAATACATGTCAAGTTCGACTTTGGTCAGAAAACACGAAATCTTGACAGAGTTATGGCTCCTATTGAAATTAAATTTTTACAATTTTACAAATGCACTTTTAAACATTCAAAAATTAAAGCATTCTCTTTGTGTCCATTTCTTTCGAATGGATACCATAGTTTTGTGATAAGGCCATATTGTGGGGGTACATCCATCACTCATGTGACAATTCTAGTTGATCTTGCTGAATGCTGATTCTCTACAATAAACAAATAACAAATATATACTTAATATACTATATATACAGGGATAATATTTTTCTAGAAAGTCAATCGGTCCTGAGGTCCACCGATCACGCTCATGTTGTATCCGAATTTTGTGTATCCGAAAATGGTGCATGTCCGAACATGCGTATTTTAAAGTATAACTATTATCTGCATAGTTTTCACACCTCAAACTCCAACAAATCATCTTATCGATGTCTGTTATGAGTTTTAATTTTACAAAAATGTGCAGTTCATCCAATACAATAAGTACAATAAAAACGTCCATTCTGTATCCGAATTATGTGTATGCGAAAAATAGGGTATGTCCGAAATTGTGTATTTTATCAACATAAACTAAAAAGTTTCCGTACGTTAATATTCAATCAACTTTTAATTTCTATGTTTGCTATATGAGTTTAGTTGAACTAAAGTTAAAATATAATGTAATGCAACAATAATATTATGGTCACTACATTTTTGTCCTTGAAAATTAACTACGTTACGTCATGAACGTCAATAAAGTCAACTAACAAATAAACTTTAATTGTAGTGAACTATGTTTTTACTATGATGTTTAGTTAGATTTCATACTACTATGAATATTTTATATCGTTATGAACGCAGCAGAGTACATAAAATTATTATGCAGCAAATGCATGTTTTTCCCGAGGATTACATTCGGCTGCTATTATCAGTCTCTATAGTAACCGGACACGATTTTATCGTGGAGAAGTACACTCTGATGTTGACATCAGAGACCGATTGATGTCAGGTATATAACACAGTCAACATACTACAGCAAAAGCACTACAATTATCGATAAATAGTGACACAACTTAGGTAATTCATGCATCACTGATCCACTGGCGTTCACACCTATAGTGCATTGGGGCCATAAAATCACTGATCCACCGGCGTTCACACCTATAGTGCTTTGGGGCCATAAAATGTGTGTATTGTGTATTGAAATCAGGGGATTATCACAATTTTTATCGCGACTGGATAATTTAAAAATACCAGTCAGTTCAATGGGTCTTTTTCAAACCAAATTGGTTTTGGACGGGCAAAACCAAAAATAATATGATCCTTGTATATAGATATATATATGCATATACACACATATAAAGGGTGCACAGTGAATTCAAAATCATGAAATTAAAATCTTTACAATCATTTTAAGTGTGATTCATGATGATCTTCAAACTGGTAATACTACAAACCGGTAATACAAAATTTTATTGCTATAGGTAAACATATGCAATACTGAAAAATATAATTTTTCGTACTTGAATCTTTTTGCTTTATGAACATTCATTTCAGTCTGTCAGTTAATACAATACCAGAGCCTTGATAATTTGAAATTGATAAATATATACTATTAATATAGATAACTGGTATTAATGTTCTTCTGTTTGATTATAAGATTAAGTGTATGTTTTAGACATTTATTAACCTGAATGAGGTAAGATCATGTGTAACCCTTATTTATAATTGTTTTAATAATATGTGTGTAACCAAGATAACTAGTGAAACCCTTGTACCTATTTGTAGTCTTATTTAATACAATTAGATGGTGGAAGAAAAGCAGTTACTGGTATTATTTATGTTATAATAAAGAAATTAATATTTATATAACAACAAATCTTGTTCATTTGCAGTTTATTTTCTCAGAATGGTTGGTAGCATGTGGAGTGGTCATTTATAGATATTTGTAAAGCAGTTTAGGGATGTATATAGTTATAGACTGTGCCTAATTGTTTATGTAGCCTTGTAAGTATATTTACAATATATGAAGGTTTGTTTTCTGTGATATGTTCAATTATATTTGTCAGGTTTTTGTCTGATTTGTTGATAACAATAATACACCTAATTCACAAGTTTGTGTGCCCCCTGTCACTATGGAATGTTCCTTTTATAAATAAAATAACGATTCTATTGTTAGCGTTCCTTTATTATATTAGACTGTTTATTTCAAATTAATTTCAAATTACCTGGTAACAAGTAATTGGACAAAGTAAATGAATGCTCTGGATGTAATGCAAGAAATTTTTGTTTGTGATGTTGATGATGATGATGATGATGCTGATGATGTTAATGATGATGATGATGATGGTTGTTATGAAAATGATGGTGAAAGTGTTGCTTCTTGTTGTTAAAGAATTAATGTAATGGTGGTGGCCAGTAACACTGGATTATTATGTTGATATTATTTTTTGTAGAAGTCAGTGGGCATTATTTCAAATGTTTCATTGTTTGAGGAACAGAATTGATGTTTGAAAATTTAGCTTCCGCAATTGTGTCAGCTTTGCTGCACTGTCACGTCAATGATAAGCTTTGAACATGACAAGAGTTTTGCTCTTCCACCCAGGAGAGAGAGCGGATGGCAAACAAGGCTGACATGGCCACCAGCAAGCTGAACGAGCTGAAGAACCTCACAGAAACGATGAAGGAGGAGAATGAGAAGTTAGCCAGCTCCTGGAGAACTCTGGCAGACGTATGGACTAGAACGGGGCCCAGTTGCCCAAATCTTTAACGGCCAATTAAGCTAACAGTGTGTTATCATAACTCGTAAAAAAGTAATATTACGAGCGACTTGTTTATCCAACATTTTGAAATTACTTCAGCATAACAATTTGTGCAGAATAAACTCACATTTACAAATTGTATGGTTTTATTTTACATAAATACCTTCATACAAATGTTAAAGGCTGTTAGCTTAATTGGCCATAAAAGGTTAAAGCAACTCTTCCCAGATTGTTAACTATTAAAGTGTCAGACATATACATGTGTTTTTGCATATGCTTAGCATATGGCTGTTATCTTTATTTGTTGCAATGTTATTGTTAAAAACAATTGTGGTATTCCAATGTTATTTGTACTGGTCTGTATAGAATTCTTATTTTGAATTCCATCCTGTATTGAATCTTTTGTGTCACTCCCTGTTTGATTGTGCCTGCTTTTCAGTTGCAGTTGCACTAAAAAATTCACAAACAACAAGCCCACATTCTAAGAGTCCAATTGGGTTACTTGAAATAATAAATACTTATAAACCAAGCCCATATATTAGCAGTCTTATTCTGTCAAACAAACAAGTATATAAAAACAAGCCCATATTTTAACATTTATATTCTGTCACACTAAATAATATATCAAAAACAAGCCCATATTTTAACATTTATATTCTCTCACACTAAATAATATATAAAAACAAGCCCATATTTTAACAGGCTTATTCTGTAACTTTAAATAGTATATAAAAAAATGAGTCCACATTCTGACAATCTTATATCACACTAACTATTATAACAAAAACAAGTCTGCACCATCCAGTATACAACACACTTGCCCACAGTCTGACAATGTTATTCCGTGACACTAATTAGTATAACAAGAACCAGCCAGCACCACTTAGTTTATAAAAACAAAACTTGCCCACCTTATAAGTCTGTAGCCATACCTGACCTAGTTCTTGCCCTGGTTTAGGAGAAGCAGAAACTTGCACGCGAGATCGATCACAACCAGGAGAACCACCGGGAGGCTCGGGCACGTGTCACCAGTCTGGCGACGGAGCGAGACCGGCTGTTCAATGAGAAGATGGAGATGACCAGTCGAATACAGCAGCTCATGATCGATAAGGAACAGATTGAGAAGGTAGGAGATAGGGGCTGATTCTTGGGGCCTGTGTTGGAGGATTTATGGATGAATCTGCCTTTGTAATGCTGGTCCTTTGTTTGCTGAGAAAGGGTTGGTGTTATTTTACAGCAGCAAAATATGACAACTGTTATAAATAGAGTCATAAAGGCATGGTTATCAGTATATGGAAAACCTTATTTGTTAGGATAAAACAAGTACCAGTATTTTTCTTAAAAATGTTATTTTGTTAAACAGCCCAAGTGAGCTGTGTTCATTGGACAGTGCCAGAATATCTGTATCGTAAAATATCTATATTTTCGGACACTGTAAATTTTCGGACACCCACTTTTTTAGCCAAAATAATAATTTTTTGTCACTGTATATTTTCGGACATCCTGATTTTAAACCATAATTAATTAATTTTAATTTTCGGACATTTGATGTGACAGTGGTATTTTAGCAGAATTCTAACCTGTTTGCGTTAATCCGGTGACACATCGCACATGTGTTTTTACAACCGGATGAAGGTCTTATAACCTGGCAGATGAATGAGTGGAGGCGGTGGACCGTTACATTAGCGTCATTGGGTTTAGAGCCATGTGCAATAAATAATGGGTTTACCCGATTGTGTATGCTGGTATTGATATCGTATATTAAATATGCTGTTGAAATAATCCAATTAAGGAACCAGTCTTAACCAGTCTTAATTATTTACCAATAAATTCTGCTTAATTTATTCATCTTTGAACTCGGTCGACAAAAAGCAGTCTAGGCGTTATTTTCTGTAAAACAAAATCAAACATATGAAATGATTTAAAATTAATTGCAAACATCGCTAAAAATTAATACTTTACGGCGTGGTATTTAACAAGCAAGTAAAATCATAAATCGATACTATCCGTGTATATTCGACAAAAAACGATATACACCGGACATATCTGAACGTAATTGCAATATTGTGATAGTGTCTATAAATTTTTGGACACCTGTAATTTGGGAATATTTTTGTGTATCCAAATCGGACACGACCATTTTAATTTTTTTTGAACTGTCCGAAAATATAGAAATTTTACTGTAATTAAACATTACAGTAAACTGCCTATTTAGAATGTTCAGCAATTATACTATGTTTTATTGGTATGTGACTTTGGAAATATCAATGTATGTAATTATTATTAACTGGTTAGTCATAAGAACTGACCTAACTTTGTGCAGTTCCCATATATTCAGATTTTTGGCACTGCAACTTCCCTGTTTGCACATAATACGTATATGCAACAATTTAACATCAATTTTCATAGTCAGTCTTCATTAAATGTTACACCCTGGAAAATCGATTGTTTTATGAACTACACATTGCTGTAACATGTTATACAAATAATTGCCACCATTAAAGTCCTGTTCACCTTTCTTAGGCATGGAGGATTTTCATGGAGAAAAAAGATCTTGCAGAGAAGGTTGATACATTGTCAAAGGTGTCTTGTTTTTTTTTCTATCATCTTAGTGGGATGGAATAATTGCATGAAGCCTTGTAGATAAAAGCCATGAAAACCAGTGTGGGTTAACAGTGCGGTCCTGTTAACCCAGCCATAGCTAAATAGAAAACCTCCTATTAATGCTTTTGCTATTGTACATATTAAATTGTACATGTACACTTTTAACACATTGATTATGCTATGTTCCGAATCACGTGTACAAGACATATTAATAAGTCTTCGTGAAAGGTTAATAATGTCTCAATAGGCTATTGTCAGTGGTAGCTGCATTATACATGAAAGTATGCATCGCGTGCCCATACTTTCAGTGGTACCCATTTGTGATGGAAAGGTTTGTTTCTTAGTTGCTGTAAAATATGCATGCATCTGAACAAAATCTGTATGAATATAATGTAATTTTCAGTTCAACCATTCTATTTTCTATTTGGCAATATCAACTAAGTACATTTTTAGTTATTTGTTTTTAAACATAAACATCTTTTTATAAGAAAGCTAGCAAGTCACATATAAATTGAGTATTCTCAAATCATTGTTGAAATTGTTTTACCACTATATGTTATCACAGACACTGATCAGGGTAAGGGCTAAAGCTGTGAATTTTAGCGTAATTGCTATGTTAAAATATTTGTAGTGTTGTGCTATGAAACTCGTGAGCCAATTTGGTTTGTGTGTTGTTTTTTGGGTCACATATATTTTTAAGATTGCCAGGTTAGAATAGCAATTTGGGAGTTTTGTAAAAAAAAAAAGGTCAAAATGTTAGGAAATGTTTATTTTTCTTTATTCATGGTGAAGATTGCTTGAAGAATTTTTAAGTTTCCTGGATATAGTTTGTTGGTCAAATGTTTGTCTTTATAAAGTTGGTTAATGCTAGAGCTTGATATGGTTTAATTGCACTGCTTTAGTTATTAAAGCTAGTTAATTGCATACCTATATTAAATTTTTATTATAATTGCTTATTATTTCAGCGCTCAGTATTTATTGAGAAGGTAGTGGGTGATTTTTTGCCATGTTGCGATCTAACTGTTGATGCTTGCGTGATTTTAGTATTTGAATTATTTTCCTCTACTTGAGAACATCTGCATTTTCATGAGTGCATTTATGAAAGTTATAATAAAATCTTTTCACCATATTATCAAAATACAATTTCAGCTTCTTCGATATTCACATTTTTATGAACATATATGTTTAAAGTGTAGATACAAAACATTTTATTTATTTTTTTACCAGTAATACCTCCAAAAAGGTGATATTCATATTGAAAAAATAGAACATTAAAAAATTCTTCATTGCTTGATATATGCACTGCGTTTGAGAATGCAGATGTTCACAAATGTACCCTAGTTATTCCTGTTTACAGTTGAAAACAAATATTAATACATTTCTCCTTGCATTTGATTATGACTGTTAATGTTTTTGTTCCATCCAGTTTTGAAATAATACACAATTCCATAGTAGACAATTGTAACAAGTATAGATAAATGTTGGTACAGGGTTTTAGTAGTCTTGTCAGAATTTATTGATTAGGTAGTGTTTTTGTAAGAGATATACTGTTTTGTAGCTAGGGACCAGTTTGTTTGAATATTGAATGTTTGTAGATACAATTTTCAATAATATATATGTTTTAAATAAAAGTTAATTTAAGGAATAATTAAATAAAATTGTTAAAATATGAAATGTTCACCCAATAGTTAGAATGGTTTGCGATATGCAAAAATATTTTTTTAAATAAAAATGTATGCCAAACTGTAAAATGTGTAAAATTAAGAAAATAGCATTTCTATATGGAGGGTCTAGATACAAATAAGCTATGGACCATGGAAAAGTGTATATGTTGACATTCATTAAGAAACACTTGAAATACCAAATATTTTATTTATGTTCAATTATCTTGTTATTTGCGTTGCTGATGAATGCAGTGACAATGTCCAAATTGTTTATTTATGTCTTGCAATATGTTGCAATACCATTTAACCATTTTGCCATATATGATATTGCAATACAGTTTTTGCCCTGTTGGAACAGCCCTTATATCTGTGCTCTGGTTTCCTACTTGCAGACAAAGATAGCTCTTGAGGAGCAGATAGCTGAACAGGAAGAGGAGTTGTCGAGGGTCCGCAAGGGGATCAAGCGAAAGGACGAGGAACGTCGCACACTTGAAGAGACACTGCAGGAGTCCAAAAATGTATACTTCTACAAGTGTTATCTATTTTTGTGAATAATACTTGGATTTATTGTCAAAATGTGTCAGTAGCTCTTACTTCAATTTTATAATATGTATGTCATTGCTGTTGTATGTAATTCAATGCAGGCTTGTCTTATTAATGAACATTAAAACTGAAGCAATTGATCGCCTTCCAAATCTTGTTATTTATATGAATTAAAATACCGGTAAATAAGCAACAGTTTTTGCTAATAATTTTGATATTAATTTATTGATGGTTTTTGTTTTCAAATAAAAAAATGTTTTAAAGAGGCGATTTCATTGTTGTGTTTCAGAATTATGATGACCTATACAAAGAGCTGTCTAACGTGAGGGCATACTACGAGCGGTCGCTGGAACAGATCAGCGTCCTTGAAAACAACAAGCAGCTCGCCGTCCAGCAGCTGGAGCTGGCAGAGCATGAGAAGGAACGACTGCATGCTGACAATAACAGGCTTAGAGATGTGAGAAAACTACACAAAAATTGAGATATTTGTGTTAAAACATTAAAACTATGCAGAGTTCAAGACATATTATCTGTTATTTTTAGCTCGACTATTCGAAGAATAGGTGAGCTTTCCTACTACCCCCAGCGTTGGCATTCGCGTCAGTGTCTGTATTTGGTTAAAGTTTTTATTCAAAAGTCTTGTAACTTCAAAACTACATAAGTTATTCACTTGAAACTTGGAACTAACCTTTGTCATCAACTCCACTGTCAGGGGCAACATTACTCATAACTCTGTTTTGTATTTTGACAGACTTATGCCCCTTTTTCACTTAGATTTTCTTTTAAAGTTTATATTCAAAAGTTTTGTAACTTCAAAACTACATAAGTTATTCGCTTGAAACTTGGAACTAACCTTTGTCATCAACTTCAGTATCAAGGGCAACATTCCCCATAACTCTGTTTTGTTTTTGACAGAGTTATGCCCCTTTTTCACATAGATTTTCTGGTTAAAGTCAATATTCAAAAGTTTTGTAATTTCAATACTACAAAAGCTATTCACTTGAAACTTGGAATATACCTTTGTCATCAACTCCAGTATCAAGGTGAACATTTCCCATAACTCTATTTTGTATTTTGACAGACTTATGCCCCTTTTTTTACTTAAATTTTCTGTTTACAGTTTATATTCAAAAGCTTTGTAACTTCAAAACTAAATAAGTTATTCACTTGAAACATGGAACTAACCTTTATCATCAACTCTAGTACCAGGGGCAACATTACCCATAACTCTATTTTGTATTTGTCAGAGTTATGCCCCCTTTTCACTTAGATTTTCTTTAAAGTTTATATTCAAAAGTTTGGTAAATTCAAAACTACATAAGTTATTCACTTGAAACTTGGAACTAACCTTTGTCATCAACTCTAGAATCAGGGGCAACATTACCCATAACTATGTTTTGTATTTTGACAGAGTTATGCCCCTTTTTCACACAGATTTTTCTGTTTAAAGTTTATATTCAAAAGTTTTGTTACCTCAAAACTACATAAGTTAGTCACTTGAAACTGGGAAATAACCTTTGTCATCAACTCTGTATTAGGGGCATCAATTTATAAACTATACAAGGCTTCACTTAAAAATATTGTATTTTAACAAATTCATGCCCCTTTCACTATTCAAAATATGTGCCAACTAAAATACTTCGAATAGTCGAGCGTGCTGTCGTCTGACGGCTCTTGTTATAAAAATTAATGCAAACGTTTCTTTGTGAAAGTTTTGTTTCTACAAGCTATTATTGTTTTGTAGGTGACATTTAAGTGGTAGCTGTTGGTAAAGTAAGATAATTAAAGTTTGAAGAACTGTAAATGTTTGATAAAGGTAAAATACTTCACTTTCAAGGAGATCAGCTATTTTTGTAAGATAAAAATGTGACAAGAATGGACCCTTCCTTGCTTATACATGTATGCGATACATGTGTCACTATTCCTTACTGAGATCAGAGCGTACAGGCATCTGTAATGAATTGTTTCAGTTACTGGACGGCAAGTCTCGTGATTTGAAGCATGAGCGGGAGCAGCTAGAGGAGGCTGTCCTTGACCTTAAGGTAATTTGATTACCATAGCAACAACTGCATATAAAATGAAATATAAAAGTTTAGTATTTCACTGGCTTAGAACCAGATGTTAGAATCTATTTTGATAATAAAATGTATGTTTTAAAAGTTACATTTCAAATGTTTAACAGTGTTGGCTTTTTATTGTTAGGAATAGTAAGTTTTAGAAGGAATAGCTTTGATTTGAATTTATCTTTTACATTGAACATTATGTATTTCTACTACAGACTTGAACTGTTTATGAGAGCTCCGTGAAAAGACTTCAGTGTCCTTTCATGGTATATATAATAGAACGATTTGTTTATAAAAAAAAAATCTTAACTACAAAGTTTGTAGTAAAGAATCTTTTTTAATAGATGAATTTTCTATTACATATACCATATTGCACCATATTTCACTCCATTTTACTATTGTTCTGTAAATTTAATTTAGTGTTAAATAATCGTAGTGGTGGATGTTATCTCATTAATGTGTCATGGGATACTTGATTTACATTTAGATAAAGTACAGTACATTTTAGTTTATTATGTTCTAAAAATCGCAGGAAACCCTTGACTTGATTCACTTACATATGTCATGATTCTGGATATACTATTACTAGTATAGTTATCAGAAACTGAAACTTTATCAAAGTAGTTTTATTGAAATTTTATTTATTTATCAAATGAATTAAATAATTATCACATATCTCAAGGTTTCTATGTGATGGATGGCTGAATGTTGCGGTGTCATAAAATCTAATTTCATATTATATATATAATTGGACACATGTTTTAAACAGGTTATTCAAACGCTAGCTCAATTACAGGTGAAATTAAGTGTGTTTTACATTGTTTAAACTGTTAAATGGCACCTCACCAGGTTTAAGCATTAAAATCATATGTTATAATAATGTTCATTTACTATTTATATTAATGCCGCATTCTGCATGCTAAATAACAATTAACACAAACATCGACAATTGTCACAGCTTCAAGCATTGAGTTAACTCACTAGCATGCTATTTAGGCCAAAATTAAAATAAACTTTGTTTGCCATTGCATACCTATCCGACGATAAGGTCCCTACTCAAAAGTTTTTTTCTTTGATATATAAAACCAGTTTTGTTTTTAAATTATGAATATTCTATTTTTTCTTTGGGTTAAATAAAAGCTCACTTTTCTTTCATATCGGTGGTTTTCCATTGGGTTAATAAATTAACTCTATCAGCTAAACCCTTGCTTATGATTGGCCATATCAAAATGCAATTTTAATGATGTTTTATCAAACTTGTGAAAACTACAGTTTGTCAGCATTCATTGTCTAATAAGAGATGATTGCTATCAAGCTCTCGGTGTATCAACAGACACTTGATTATATGATTGAAAATAATGTCTGTGTTATATGTTATATTTTGACACTAAATGGATCATTCATAAATTTACTCTTTTTTTTCCCCAAAAAATGCCTACCTATCTACACGTAACCAGCAGCCTTGGGTAGGCAATGGCAAACAAACAATTTTTTTAAGGTTGGCCTTATTGAAAGCTCGCTTACATAAAATATGTTGTGTATTATTTGTCTGTTATTAAATACCTGCTTTTGTTCTGTAACTTTGCAGAAGTTGGAGGTACTAATATGTTTGATGCTTGTTTAATGCCAGTCTGAACATTGGGTTTCAAAAAGGGCTAGATATGAATTTTTGTTTAAAACATCAGTTGATATCTGTGCGCTTTTTCAATATGGCTATCGTAGGTTTGGTGTGATTTTTAAATCAAAACATATGGATATACATGTGTATTTTATAACAAAACAGATGTTTTCAAGTGGTTTAATGTTGATTTCATATCAAGGCATTAAATAATTTATTGCAATATGAAGTCCCGCATTTTGTAGGGATATATTTAAAGTAATTATTGTATATTTGGAATTAATCAATTTTATGTTAATACAGGTATATACAACAGCCAAGTTATATAACAGTTATGTTACTAAAACAAGTTGGGTTAGATTCTTGTTATAGTTGGCTAGTTTCTGACACCTTCACACTGTTAATTGTTCATATGTTTTGTAACATGATGACAGATATTTAAAATGGTGCTTTTTACCTATGTTGATATAAAAACGTGAAATCTTTTTGATATTATAAGCTTACCTTATTCTGTTGACATGTTGCTATAGTGATTGACTTGAATGCTAACATATACTTTATTTTAATAGTATGATTACAGGCTATGACAACCTCTACATATGATTCACATATTGAATAAAGGGTTCTGCAAGTTTATTAGTTTGCATATGCATATTATCAATGCTAATTATGTGTGTTTGAATACTGTTTATGGAAGTGGAACTAACCGTGTACATGTATTGAAACTTGGCTAGACTGTTTAAGCAGTTGTTAGATGGCATATAAGACTGAATTGCTCCTGTATCATAATGTAGGTTGCTTCATTTTATTATGTTAGATTTAACTTTAGTTATAGTTATAGAAATAATATGTTAAATAGGATAACATACATTTCTTGCAATTAACTCTAGTTCTGGCATAAATTGATATTAGAATCTAGATTTGTGAAGATCTTTATCGAGTCGTGTCATTGTCAGCTGTGGATGCCATAGTTACAGCTAACAGTTCATCGAAAGTCAGATGTGCTCTTTGCAGTTTTAATATCTGCTGATGAGGACTTTCTGGCTTTTTGTGGTCACAATGATAATTCTGCAATGATTAAGATCTTGTTTTTCCTTCTGGATCTAGTCTGACGTCAGGCAGTTGAAGCAGGAAAAGTCAAAAGCAGACGACAAAGTACAGGAGCTTGAAATCGTAAGCAGCAGCCCAACATCTTTCTTCCAATAACATTCACTTAAACAATTTTGATGCAACGCGAGGTACTTCTTGGAGCAACCTTTGCTTTGTTTGGAAAATGTCAACACAATTTTGAACTTATAAATGTCTCCTATGTAGCATTATTTTCTGTCATAATTACATTTATTACATATCTATTCCATTCATTTGTTAGCTTTAAACAACAGCAACATTTACGACCATAATCGACCATAATGTCTGTTATATGAACATTTTATATATTGTATACAAATCTTAACTGTAACTAATAAATTAACAACTCCTTTATTGGCCTGTGAAGTATTTATCATCAACAGGATAAACTTTTGGATTGTTTTGCACAGAAATATTAAGCTGCCCAAGAGACTTATTTAACATCTATTGAAACAGATTTTGCGTTTGTGTTTGTTCAGAAACTTGAGAAAGCCAATGAAGATGTGCGAGAGATGGCCACAGTGAAGCAGAAGGAGATTGACATGCTCAAAGCCGCCTGTGACCGCCTATCTGCCGGGGCTACCAAGAAGGAGGCGGAGTTACAGCACATTAGTGACAAGGTCCAGCAGTTGGAGACACAGGTGTGGGTGGAGTCCATTGTCAACTGTCTAGTGTTATTTGTTTAGATATTCATACAAGGGTTGTCCCAACATAGCATATAATTTGTAAAAATAAAGAATACCATCATGTTATTTGTTTGAGCATGTTCACATGTAATTTTATGTTAGAAAAAATTATTTATTACTTCATTGTTTTTGGAGGTATACACATAATATTTTGACAGGATTTGTAAGATGCATTGAGGTAAGTAAAACAAACATAATTTTAAATATTCTTGTATTATTGTATCAGCTAGATCTCAGTTATACGCTTAACTGGGACAACCTTCATATTATACCATTTTGAAGGAAAAAGATGTTAATTTTTTACTTGATGTATCATATACATTTTAAAGAAAAAAATAGCTTTGTTAAATTTCAAATTAGTAATAGAAATTAATGATAAATCACAAGTATTATGCTTTGAGACTGTCATGTTCAATACTGTACATGTATGAAGCATGTGGAATGTATAAGGATATCAGTTGACAAACAAGCTTAGGCAAGACTTCTGTTCAATACTGTACATGTATGAAGCATGTGGAATGTCTAAGGATATCAGTTGACAAACAAGCTTAGGCAAGACTTCTGTTTCAGAATGAACGGTTGAAGGAAGACCTCCGCAGTTACAAAAACGAGTGTGAGCAACTGGGTGACCAAGTAGAAGATATTAAGAAGTATGTTAGTTTAATCTCTTGCCATGAGATTATGATAGTTATTATGGAAAAATATCTGCAATATTTGTAGATTAAATCACATCACAATTTAATGATTAATTGATTATAATCACAATATTCAGTGAATGTTAACTGCCATACATGTAATGACAAGTCATTTAGTTGATTAGCACAAACAACATAAATTCTAAAAAAAGCAACTTAACATTTAAACTAGTTTCAGCAATAGTTCACTTTAGAAAATTCAGTTGAGACCAAAATAATTTATTAAGATTTTTGAGAATTATATATTTTTAACGTCACACACTTTTAAAGTGGGACCCAACTGAGATATTAAAAAAAATGTATTAAGATTGTTGGAGAATTCAAATATATTTTGAACATTGGTCTGTATTTCTTTTTCAGACTCAAGGATGAGAATAGACGACTCCTACAGGAGAAGGCGGAGAACGAGCAAGTGATCAAACTGTTGGAGACCCAGAAAGAAGTCTTATCCAAAAGTGTAAGGGATACGCGTGCTTACATTGAGCTGCTTAACTCCCTTGATACGATCCCCGAAGAAGCATGAGTTTGGTCATTTGCTGTGGTGTGTTGTGTGTGGTTGGGTAACTTGATGGGTTTAGTTGCATAGTAGTATCAATCACTGTGAAAGGGATAATCATTGTAATTGTAAAAGGATCACATTTATTTATTTGGACTTATTGCAGAACATGTAAAATAAACATCTAAAAAAAATTGACTAAAAGTCAATATACATGATTCTTGTTTGTTTATTTAAAAGACAGTTCAGTTTTAATTAAATTGTTATTTCAGGTAATTAACTCATTAACAATTAACTCATAGCCAAGTATACATGTTGACTTTAATATGGAAATTTTTTGAAGGCAAGTTTGTGTTTACATCTTTGTGCTGTAGTAGACTCTAAACCCATCATGTAACCATTTGGTGTCTTGGCATAGTTACATTTAATTGTGCATTTAATAAAAAAGCAAATTTCATTAATGTTAATTGTAATTTAATAAGAAAATTAGAAATTCAACATAAAGAAAAAATTTCTACAGTTCAAATATTGGATTATAGTTCATAATGTTTCTTAAACATTTATCTTAATGTTCTTGAATTCTTAATTGCACAAAAATATGTTAAATATTATTGCACTTTGTGTTTGTAGTTGTTGCACTCTGGTCCAAATGTATACCAAATACACAGTGCCTGAAATTTTCATTCACTTTTTAATACTGTTCACTCATTATACCACACTTATATTGCTATATTTTATCATGTTAAAAATGGCATTTGGCGTCTGACATTTTAGTCTACGAGCAATCTTATTGTAAGTTAATACTCTGAATTATGATTCTCATGTTCAGGGATTCCATGTTCACCAGGTCCCGTATCCACAAAGCACCTTAGGGATATTTTAAGTAAATTTCTTAAAAGTTATAAAATTCCTTATGTCTCAGGCTATTTCATTTCAACTTTATTTTGTGTTAAATTGTTTAATTCTGGTAAAGAATCAACTTATGCTTCTAATGGTACCATATTTAAGTTAGAAAATAAAAGATTTCCACATAGAAAATGGTATTTGAAATTTTAACTTAAGATTTTCCTTAGGAGTTTTGTGGATATGGCCCTGCTTCTATGCTAATTGTTGCAAATCTGTTCGAATATTTTCTTAAATTAGGTCTACTGTATCAGCTATTTAAAACAGTTTCATAAAGTAAAGAGAAAGTTGTCTAATGCATAAATGATATTTACAGATCTCCATAAGAAAACATAACATTAGTGTTGGTTGTGGTAATGGTGATAGCTTTTGTGTACGTCTGTGTGAGCTCATTGTGCATGTTCATATTTAGAAGCTGTCAAAACTGAAAATATTTGATGATATACAGTTACCATTAATTCTGTTTGCCCCATATAATTGATCTTTGCATTACGTAATCACAATTGTAAAGAGTAATTGTACAGTAAGCATTCTAGCTAATGTTAGAGTAGCACTAATACAGATTTGGCATTTGTTGAGTTAAATTTAAGCCTTTGTTTAGTATTTCTACGTAGTAGGATTCATTTTGTTTTATCCATACTGATCTTTTGGAAGTTAAGCCTATGTTCTTGTTTGACTTGGGTATATCCGTTCATATATATTCACTGCAGAAATTGATTAGAGGCGTGTCGTGGGAAAATCGGACTTAATGCATGTGCGTAAAGTGTCATCCCGTATTAGCCTGTGCAGTCCGCACAGGCTAATCCAGGACGGCACTCTCCGCCTAAAGTGGATTTATGCTGAGAAGAGACTTCCTTGAAACAGAAAATACCATAAAAGCGGAAAGTGCCGTTCCGGATTAGCATGTGCAGACTGCACAGGCTAATCCGGGACGATACTTTAAGCACATGCATTAAGCCTGGTTTTCTCACGACATGCCTCAAATGTTCAGTGTAAATGAAGACTGCTAAGAGAAAGGTGCCAAGTCTTATCAAAAGGCCCAAGAAAAAGTTAAACCCATAGCATTTACACACACAATATAATCAAACTTTTGTATATTATTTAATGAATCAATGATTTCAAGGAAAATGTGTCAGAAGAGAGAGATTTTCTTGCAAATGAAGAAAAATTTTGGTAATAACAAATGAAATAAAAGTTGTCCTCAGTTTCAAATTTGGATATAAAAGTAAGTTTCTGTATGTTCAAGTTTAAGTTGACCACTGGTGTTTGTTGCAGGATGCTAAACGCCAAAGAGAGGTATTTATTTGTTGCAGTAAAGGGAATTAATCCTTGCAAGCTTTATGTAGTGTTAAAGCCGCCTTGTCACAGACTAGGAAGTTGATAATTAATTGCTGTATCCAAATAGTACTTAAGAACATGCCATACTTTATTTTACAAGACTTTTTAAATTTCTTATTGAACGAAGTTACATGTTTCACTGGGCATGGCAGCTTAAATGGATATCATCTTCAGAAGGGTCATAAAAGCACATGAGGCGCGTCGTGGTAAAACCGGCATTAATGCATGTGCGTAAAGTGTCGTTCCGGATTAGCCTGTGCAGTCCGCACAGGCTAATCCAGGACGGCACTTTCCGCCTTCAGTGGATTTATGTTTAATGTTTAGAAGATACTTTTTTGAAACAGAAAATACCATAAAAGCGGAAAGTGCCGTCCTGGATTAGGCTGTGCGGACTGCACAGGCTAATCCGAGACAACACTTTACGCACATGCATTAAGACCGGTTTTCTGACTACGCGCCACACATGTATTTAGCATAAAATAGATCAGCACAAAAATAGGGCACATCTCTTTGTCACCTATTTTTAAATCATTAATTTAAAAAATGCATTGATTTTAACATGCTATGTTTTACAATCTTAAAGTAGTTGACTGAGTGATTGTTGACAAAATTGATCTGAGATACACATTTTTATTAGGGCATTGTAAAATACTGGTTGAAAAACATCTTTGATTCTTCATTATATGCAGTATCTGTGACGAGGCTTATTATGCTGTTTGGTGCTCTATTTTAGTCTTAATGGCTAGAGGGTTTTAAAAAAAATGTCTTGTCCAGCAAGTAGAAGACTTGGGTGCACAAATTAATGTTGTTTTACACCTGAAACGTTGTCAGTGTGTTTGCAGTAGCTACTTGTAGCAACAGTCCATTTGCAACCACTTACAAGCTAATGTTGAAACAATATATTGAAACTAAAATATAGGTGGAAAATTTTGTTTTAATCCTTTCGACAGCAGTTTAGTTGCTGTAAATATAGAAATAATCCATTTGCCATTTACTAACACAAAATAATTATCACTTGCACAAAATGGTACATTGCTGTTTAATAAAATCAATCTTTGAAATGTGGTTGAATTACCCTGATGTTAATTGTTCTTTATATTAAAATATTATTTAATTTTCATTTGAGAAAGTCAAAGGTACAAAATGAAGTCAAATGTATATGGAATTATCGCTTTAAAAACTTACATTTTCATGGAAAAGTCTGAACTTGTATGAATTTGAGGTAATTATGGGAAAATTAGTATTCTCTTGTGAAGGGTAACAGTATGTTATTACATTTCTATGGTAACTTTAGAATGGCTTAGCAGATTGTGCTATTTCACTTTTATAAATGGGTCCTAGCCTTGATAATACAACTTGATACATCTTTCAAACGGTCAAATGAGGTTGTTGTTTTTTAACCATTTTCAAGCGTGGTTTAAATAAAGATTTTCATCCACATAATGTCTATTTTAGGATTTCACTTTTGTTGGGAATTTCCCCCCTTCCAAGACAAAATTGGGGGATTTTGTTTATTATTGTTGGGGGGTCCAGTTTAAATGTTGTTCATGTTGTCTGCACTGTCTGTGCACACAATTATTATGGAGTTTTTAAAACAAAATGTTGGTTGAGATATTTTCATCCGGTAAACACTGTCAGTACACACAATTATCATGGAGTTTTTAAAACAAAATTTTGGTTAAAATATTTTCATCCGGGAAACAATTCAACCAGTGCACACTAAACAAATCTGCCATAATAAATAAGGCTGTAGTAAGTAAACATAGGTGCCTTCCATTTAATTACAGGGAATTTATAGGGGAATGATATTTTTTTGATAATTGTATAGTTTTTAAAATTTTATTCTTTTAAAATATATGCACAATTTTCACATGGTCCTGTATAAATCATGTATGAATTTGTAATATGATCAGTGAGTCCCACAATTGTGTGTCCTAGAATAGACACTGCATCTTCACAGTGGTGAACCTTTTAATTTTAACAAATAATTTTTGTGTGCACTGCCAGAAAGTGATTTTTAATTGTTCTTTGCCATTCAATGATATTTTATTTGCACTTTGCCAGAACAGGATTGGAATTTGCGATTTGCCATTGAATGATTTGTGCATGTGCACTTTGCCTGTACATGATTGGAATTTGCAATTTGCCATTGAATGATTTGTTCATGTGCACTTTGCCAGTACATGATTGGAATTTGCAATTTGCCATTGAATGATTTGTTCATGTGCACTTTGCCAGTACATGATTGGAATTTGCAATTTCTCTTTGAATGATTTGTTCATGTGCACTTTGCCTGTACATGATTTCATGTACACTTTTGCTTTTCTTTCCATAAAGTAATGTATAATCTATAACATGGAATGTTAGGTAGTAATGAAGATAGATAGTGTAGGTTCCAGTCTGGAATACTTCGCGTAATTGCTTATATAGATTTAATGATTGTACTGCAGTATCTTCAAGGACAAAATGAAAATTGCTTCAATTTTTGTTATTATAATATTTGATGAAAGGTAATTAGGGAAAATAAACTGCTAACAAATTATGTGTGTTGGTTTTATTCCTGTCTTTATCATTATTACTTTTATGAAAAACAATAAACTGCATGAAATTATTTTCATTTAAGACTTAAGTTGAGTCACAACAATGTTTTAAATTGATATGGCTTTTTAACAATCTATCATGTTCTTTTTAACAACCTATAATGTTCTGTGGCTGGTTTAACCATAATTAAGTTTTTCCATTTTGGCTGTTATTAAAGTCAAGGACTTCAGTGAAATGTTTGCTTTAGATGACATTAAGTATCAGCCTTCAGTCATAAAGCCGGTCAAAGTGATATAGGAATTTCTTTACTATTAAGTGGGATTTTAATTCATTGACACGGCTATCACAAATCAAACACAATTAAATGACATTTGAGGCCCTTCACCGAAAACCCTTGGTCTCATTCAGTTTGTTCAATACCGCATTTTCAATCAATAATTCTGCTAAATATTTCATTAAAAGATATTAGGATATTTTAGTATCTTCTCGTTTTATTTCTTATACTAATTTCTATTTTTAGCTTTTTTTTTCTAAAAATAGAAATTCAAAATTGACCCCACTTCCATGTCCTCAGATTGTGTCTAGACTTTGTGTTATCTTTCATCAAATATTAATAAATAAGGACAAACATAAAAAAGACTAGGTTTGAGTATCAGTATGCATTGACATTGCAGAGTAATTAGTTTTTTTCATGTTTTTCTTTTTTCTTTTAACCTGTTTAATTGTTAACTATCCATGATGAGTCAACATGTAATTTTACATCAGTAAGGTATTCATATTCAGATTGTTCATTTGTATTGTTGCATTTTGTCAGATAGAGAACTATTTTCTGAGAAATGTAGGGGATATGTTTGAAACATCTATTGCATTTTTTGCTAGTGAATGTTTGTATGATTGGTTTATTTCACATTTAGCACTGTAACTGTTAAGTATTCTAGCTAGTTTTGTTTGTAAATGTCTTGATTTTTCAAGGTGTCATTCACCAGGCATTTTAAAACCAAATGTCAATATAATACCTTTGACATTCAAGTTCCTAACTGGATTATCTAAATCCTGATTTGTTTGTTTTTGAGCTAGAATCTTTTTAGAAAGGTTCACTGGTTTTTATTACAATATTTTCTTGCAATCAGATTTTGCTATGACATTAAGATGCATTAGAATCGGAGGATACACTAACTTATGACACTTGTTAGTTTGGAAAGATGTTAATAATGTCATTAGTGCATTTTTTTTTCAGTCCAGTCTGTAAATACTTGTCAGTATTGGTTTATCAATAGTATAATCTTTAAGCTTTGAATTTTATTTAGGGCTCCTGATGAAACAAACTAAGACTTTGTCAGAAGACAATTTCATAATTCGTGCCTGAAAATAAAACATATAATACACTTTACATGTTTTATGGTTTAAAGCATGCCTTACTCCTTAATCTAACATGATACTCGCTAATTTTCTATAGACAAAGAACAAATTATCAGTGTAAACTACCCAATAAACAACGCAAAAAGAAGTCCCGATTCTGTCTGAGTGGAGTATAGTGAAAAGTAGTTCCAACTACAATTGCAAAAATATATGTCAAATCATGTCAGAATTAAATAATTTTTGCATTAGAGTGTTTTTTAAGTGTATGAACAACTATTTGTCGTTTTGATGCGTGGTAATTTAACAACTCGAGCTAAATCCCTCATGGTTCCTATGCATCAGAACTCCAAATTGTTGTTTATTGGCCGAGAAATAACGATAAATCAAAAATTATTTCTTAAGTATGGCATTGTCTAAAATCCTGTCTGTTGCACAAGGCCCACCATTCTTTAAAGCATGGCTGTCTATTAATTAACTGTTTATTTAAAATATAGTTATATTAACTTTACAACAATACTGGTTAAATTCACATTTGTTAACCTTATACATGTTCAAAACAGTGTAAATTTTGTAAAATTTTCTACTTTTATTATCATGTTTGTGACAACATTTAATTTTTGGTGAACAAAATCTTGGTTAGTATTGTAAATTATGCTTTATTGTTATACATGTTTTTTTTTATTAGTGCTGGTGTGCCTATAATAGTTAATAGCTTATATTGGTATAAACCAAGGGTGTACAAGCATGATGCACTTTGCTTAAACATTTAATCTTCAAACTGTATGTAGCATAAAATCATGTCACAGTACTTAAATATGGTTTAAACCAAGGCCTGTTAGAAATAAATTATTAATCATTGTTATTCAAGGCTCTATGACTACTGAAGGTCTAATACTTAAGCATTTTTATTAAAACCTCAATTTGCAGGCAATTAATCAGAACAATGTAGCCAATTGAACAGATTTTCTTTAAATAGGGTCTACCCGACCAGTGCTGAATGTCAGTGAACTATGCTAAAGCCTGCTTTGTTGTCGTTTACAGGCCGACTCCAGCCTAGAGAAGTTGAAGGACATTAACAAGCTGACTGACAAGATTGACCAGTACCGTAGTGACAACGAACACCTCAGGTGTGCATCAGGAAGTTCTTCTCTAATTTTCCTCTCTGTGACTAAGTTTCAACATATATTACTTTGAATGTGTTGTTTAAAGAGTTTTTGGTACTTTGTCATGTTTAATAATATTTTGCTGCCATTTCAGTGTGTTTTCATTGGCTGTCTTGGACATTGACACTGTTGTTGTTTTGTATCTGGATAGTTGGAAATTAAAGAATTGGACATCAGAAATGTTGTACTATATCTCAGAGTTAATCTCAATCACAGCCTTATTTGTACAATAACTAGTCTGTTTCCAGGGTCCGTATTCACAAAGCTCCTTAGGGAAATCTTAAGTAAATTCCTTAAATTCATACAATTCCTTAAGTCTTTGGCTGTTTCATGTATAGGTCTTTTAACATTAAAATGTTGTCAACTTGTTAATAGTGCTTATATGTTTAGAATTGCAGCTTTCTTTGTACAGAATACAT
Organism: Congeria kusceri; assembly: GCA_027627225.1. Lineage (NCBI taxonomy): Eukaryota > Metazoa > Mollusca > Bivalvia > Myida > Dreissenidae > Congeria > Congeria kusceri. The sequence continues at coordinate 50,129,113 of CM051025.1, read as the reverse complement.
TGGATTTCACACAGAAAATTTGATCTGAAAAATTCACTTAAGTACAACTTAAGTTGAGATTTCCCTTAGGAGCTTTGTGAATACCGGCGCTGGGTAGAACCATTACCTGTTGTCTTCCTCAATGTGCAAGATCACTGGACTGCTTCCTAAATGGAGATTGAACCCATGATCACAAGGCAGACTCGATCTTTTTATTTATCAAAGAAACTGATACAATTTTTTTTTTTGTGGTTAAACTTGTTAATATAATATTGCATACAAAAAAATACATAATGCAGTCAAATGATCCAAATACAGCTGTTACAATATTTTGTTGTGATTAATAATGGAGATTGTTTGAATTTTCCTGCAGGAACCGAATAGCAGAGCTGGAGAAGGTTAGAGACAATCTTATTGCACAGAAAGAGGAACTACTGGTATGTCGGTGTTGGAAATTCAGTGTAAAGTTTCTTATGGTATTTATGCATTTAAATTAAATGTGTAAAGGAAACATTTTTTTTTTTTATTTACCCAAATATAACCATGCATATCCATGCATTGTATTTGAAATTATTTGTTTTAAAAAGGCAGATAGAAAAATGAAATGGCATTATTCAAAAACATTTCTGTCTCCAAATTGCTAACATGAATTTCTGTTGCTTTTCCGGCCCTGTGAACGTGAAAATATGTAAAAAAAAATCTGCTTTGGTATAATGTGCAAATCGGTAAACACTTTTCCATCTCTGGATATGTGAAATTATGGAAATACTTCTGTAACTGTCTATGTGAAAATCTGTAAGTCATTTCAATCTATGTGTATGTGAAATTATGTAAATGCCATCCATGTGTATGTAAAAATCTACAAACCATTTTCCATTTATGTGTGTGTGAAATTCTGTAAACGCTTTTCCGTCATTGTATATGTGAAATTCTGTATACACTTGTCTGTCTGTGCCTGTGTGGATTCGGAAAAAGCGTTTCCGGCTCTGTGTTAGTGAAAATCTGTAAACTCTTTCATGGCTCAGTTTATGTAAAAATCAGTTAAGGTTTCTCTGTCCATGTAAAAAGGAGACTATATGGGTTCCCTTTGATAGACATGAGATTTTTTGCCGTATTTTATTTTTAGGGGTATTTAAATGGAAGACTTTATGAGAAAGAAAATGTGAGAGAAAAATACACAAGACTTTAATTAAGGAAAGAACAAAAGAAAAAAACAGTTTAAAACATTTTACACACTCTCCCTGCAGGCTAACAGTGAGCTTATCTACAAGAAGCCCCAGCTGGAGGAGCTAGAGGCCAAGATTGAGGAACTGCGGGACGCCAACAAGCAGCTGCGGGAGATCAACGAACAGGTCAACGAGAAGGCAGAGGCCTTGCAGCAGGTAACTAGGAGCCGGGAGTTGGGGTTGATGTTGGAAGTTTCAGTATTAAGTTGCCCAAATTTCATTGTAAGTTGGCCAAGTTTCAGTATTACATGGCCAAGTTTCAGTGTTAGTTGGCCAGATTACAGTATTAGCTGGCCAAGTTTCAGTATTACTTGGCCAAATTTCAGTGTTAGTTTGCTGAATTACAGTATTAGTTGGCCAAATTTCAGTATTACTTGGCCAAGTTTCAGTGTTAGTTAGCCAGATTACAGTATTAGCTGGCCAAATTTCAGTATTACTTGGCCAAGTTTCAGTGTTAGTTTGCTGAATTACAGTATTAGTTGGCCAAATTTAATAATTAGTTGGCCGTATTTCATTGACAGCTGGCAAAATTTCAGTGTAAGTTGGCCAAGTTTCACTTGGACTCGTATAATGATAATTCTTATATATACATTCTCTTGTTTAATACGTACTGTGTTCAGTTTTACTGTACATTTTAAAGTATATTTAAGAAATGTTTTTCGATTTACAATTGTTTATCAGAAAATAAACAGCATTTGGGGTTTTGATGTATAGGAATTTACCCACAAGGAAATACATTTCTGACATAATTTATTCCAATTCTTTATTGCAACTTTTGTTCTTTGTAGAATGATTTGCATGTTAGAAAACTTATTCAGTTTTTGTTTTCAATTCTCGGTATTTATGAACTGCCATATACTTTTCAAAAAAAAAATTAAAATTATGCATTTATTTCAACAGAAATAAGGCAACACTTTTGCCAGCAGAAAGACCATATATCATGCTTAATATCATATCATTTATATCATATATCATGAGCCTTCTTTGTCATGAGATTTTACTTGACTTTTGTCATTGGGGAGCTGAATAAAACATTAAACTACCTGCTTAGTCAAATGCGTAACTATTGCCTATGTTATTTGTCATGTTGGGATATTTATAGAGAGAGTTATCATCCGTTTCCTATCCTGATTCATTCATTCTTGTTCCACAACATTTTATCATTCGACATGAAATTGTGAGTATGTAACAGAATTTCTGATTGGTCACTGGGCAGTTGCACTGTCAGTTTTGATTGGCTCTTGACTTGAATTTAAAAAAATAGTAATTTTTTGTCATATGTCCAAACAAGCCGTAGATATAGGAAGAAAAAGCTTAAAATAAAATACGGAGAACACTAGTAATTCATGTTTTCAAACCAAGCAGATATCCCCAAAACAAAAACTAGCTATATTTATTATAACATAATGGAAGTTGTCTACTCTTTTTGCCATTTCATGTATTTAGTTAGAGAGCCAGGTCTCCATCCAACATCAAACAAGCATTTGGAGTAAACTACATCTACAATTATATTCTTTTAGTACACCATAGCATAACACCAGTTCTTTGCAAATTGATGAATTTGTTAAAGAGTAATTATGGGACAAGTGTGGTATAGACATTTTATACTGAGTTGTGCAAACTATTTTTTGTATGTCAATGACACAAAATCTTTCGTTGACATTTCAGTTGCATTCGCATATAATCAGAGTCCATTCATTATTCACCATGTCAAAGCCACAGTTACTAATGAGGAATTCTGTTTTAAAATGCATGATTCATAATGACATTGAAAATTTTATCATTAAATTTGTTGGAATGATTTTGTAATATGCATGTAATTGTTTTAACTGACTTTAAATTAACATTGTGAGTCATATAAACAACAACTGTTTAAAATAATATTTTATATTAATTGAGGTTTATGCTTTTAATATGTTTATGCATCTGAGGTGAACACTGATTTTCTTGCAAATTGTCACTTTTGAATTTTATCTATTTCATTTTCTGATGGACTTAATTTATGAAAATGTTACCTTATAAGCATAGCATACACTAGTTTCTTTTCATTTATGCCATTGCACTGGTAAAACATAACTCATAGATCAGCCCTTTTGGGGGTTTTCGAGGAAGGTGGCGAGTCTTTTCAAGAGGGGAATTTGATAGTAAAAGGGGAATTTTCCGGAATTTTTTATAATCATTATTAGATCTATACATTATAGATTATTATTATACTCGTACATCTACTTTGACTTGTAATATAACCATACATGAATTGTTATGTAATACATTAAATTTAAATTTTAACTTTATTTATGGCCGGGCCGGCTAGCTCAGTTGGTAGAGCGCTGGACTACAAATCCGAGGATCGAAGGGTTGGGTTCCTAGCCGGCCACATAACTTGTGTAGGGATTGGTCATGAAGTTATTTCTACGGCCATTCTCCCCTTACCTCTGATTCAAGTAGGGCAGTTGTCCGTTACTGGCATAAGTATGTGCACTTAGCACTGGTAAACCAGCTTTCCCAGGAAAAGTGTGAGTAGGTTAACTGACCGCCGTTATATGACTGAAATACTGTTGAATACGGCGAAAAATCCAAACAAACAAACATTAAATTTTATTAAATGCATCTAGCAGGGTTTCTTAAAAAACAAAGTTACGTTGTTCACGAAAATGTCTCTATCTTGGCTAATTTTTGTCCGATTTTGGTCAATTTTTTTTTTACATAAAGTATACATTTTGAAGGGGAATTCTAAATGGTTATAAAAGGGAAAATATATATACTTTTTAATTAGTGGAATGGGGCTAAATGTTAGCCCCAAAAATGGCATAAAAAAGGCCTCTTAATATACCCTTGTGTTGATATGTTTAATTTCTTTATTAATTAAGTGTTAAAAATGTGATCTTTTGCCATGCATTGCTTGTGGTAACAACTTTGGATTAAGTGTGTTCTAATAGTAAAACAACAGCTTTAAAGCTTGTGTAACATTCATCAATGATAAGCTATAAAAAAAGGCAACATAATTTCAACACTTTGATTAGAAGGTAATCTAATGAAAATATCTTGTCATGTTAAGTTATTATCGAGAAAAGGTTCAGTTAAATGGATATATTGAAAACATGTGTGGTAAGTTGCTGTTGTTAGTACCACAAGATCATATACTTTTCTTGTTTATTTAATACAGGAGCAATCAAGCAATTTTACTAGTTGCATTATTAACAAATTAATATTAACCTGACTTGCGTATATTTAGTCTTCTTTACTTAATCAAACTTAATAAACACGTGATACAGAAATTGGTAGTACTATTCACGCTTTATGAACTTTATTTATTTTTTCAAATATCTACATAGTATGCTCTGAATCACTCAAAGCATACATAATTATATTAACCTTGTATGAAAGCCAAGGTGCATGTTAGGATTGCAACTTTCCAGTGCGGCAATGGAGCCCAGGGAATGAAGCTGTTACAAAATGCTTTTGAGCAGCTTCCCCCTAGAAACCTACTCAAGGATTTTGTAAGACCATGGATGGGGGAAATTTGTGGGACTGGGTTCATGTGATTGTGTTGAAACTACTTTGGAAGGACATAACTAATTAATTAATTGAATATTTATTATTAAAGGGTCTATGTAAAAAAAAAATTGACTTCCTATTGCGCTTTAAATTATATTATATGATAGAAATGAGCTATACTAAGACGCATGCTTTAAATAAATAATAAATAATATAGGTACACAATGAGATTGTTGAGCAAATGAGCAAAAAAGTTTGAAAAAATTAAAACCTCAAGTGGGTATCGAACTCAGGACTTAGGAGCTATACGAAGAAATAACAGTAGGCAGCGCTTAACCAACTGTGCTATTCTGCTTGGTAATGAATCTTATGCAAACAATGGTTATCCAAAATTCTCACAATTCTGACGTCAAAATGTAAACATGAAAAGGGCCAAACAAACACAACCCTTAGTATAAATTGATTTGTTTATCTCAGAATGCGTACACTTTTCTAATTATATATACCTGTGTTAACTGTCTTATGTGGTAGTATTAATATCTTAAATTTCAGATTTTTTTAAGAAAGTGCCCCCTTGGGGCCCTTTTTGACGACATAGTCCCTTTAATGATAATTAGCTATTGTTTGTTGGTAAAATTTTAGTGTTAGGTAGATAAATTTTAATTTTTGGTTTAAAATTGTGTGAAAAAAAATGTCAGCATGTTTTGTTTTGTATACCAATGCAGTTTTAAGAAATGGGGCCATTTAATAAATGTATAACTCAGAGTTTCTTGGTCTGAATCATGACTGCTTCTTAATTGTTCAGAATAAATTCTGACCATTAAATAGCATAATAAACGCTTTAGTTGGCATAGTAATAACACATACATTATTTTACCCGTGTGAAAGGAACAGACTATGAGCAATGGAAGTTTGTGTGTTGAAATTTATTAACATCATTAAATGTCAGTGTTACTTGTAACTGGTTCAACTGCTTTAAATCTAACAAGTAAAAAAAGTAATAATTATAAATAAGTAATTTAAATTAAAAAAATTGATGATATTATATAAAAACAATATTAATGATGTATTTATAAATACAGTCCGAAATGTTATGTACCTTCTGAGCTATTCCTTTTTTTTGTCAGTGAAATTAAACAAGAATAATGGAATGCAATGTTTTAGGCAAACTTGTAGCATGATATATTTATGAAATAATAACAAAAAGTAAGTAACAAGCTTAAAAGATACAGGTGTTGTACCAATACAACAATCTTTATTTAAAATATTGGATAATGTTCAAAACAAAATGTGGCATTTCATTTTAAAACAAGGGAGACAATTTTGTATTTCAGGAGAATGTAACTCTGAAGGATGCAGTTGGTGGTGATGGTTCTGTGGTACCAAGAGTGGAGCTGCAGAGGTGAGGTTTACACATGCTTGCATTGCTTAAAAAGCTGGCATAGATACTGCATATTCTCTACAGGTTTCGCTCTCCGATAGTTGTTTAGTAAAATTTGAAAAATAATGATAGAACAGCATAAGCCATAATTGACCTGAATAGATTTCAGTGTTCATTAAAGTTGAGGAACAGAGAAGCACAGGGCCTGTATTCACAAAGCTCATTGAAGGATTTTAATATTACTTCAAGGTCGAAGGTCATGAATTTTTGTTTCTGTTCTGCAACTTCTTTACACCAGGAAGGACTTTAATATAAATTCAGATTATTATCCCCATGACCAGACAATGTGTCACATACAACTCCATGTTGGTCGGTCAAAGGTCAAGGTAAAAATTCAAGGTCAAAGGTCAATTATTTTTGTTTCCACTTCATAACTTCTGAACGTCTGGAGGGATTTAAATGTTACTTCAGATTATTATTCTCTATGACCAGACAATGTGTCGCATACAACTCCCATGCTTTTCTGTCAAAGGTCAAGGTTACAATTCAAGGTCAAAGGTCAAGGATTTCTGTTTCTCCACCATAACTTCTAAACTTTTGGAAGGATTTTAATATTACTTCAGATTACTATTTCCCATGACCAGGTGATGTGTGGTGTACAACTCCCATGGTCCTCAGTCAAAGGTCAAAGTCACAATTCAAGGTCAAATGTCAAGGAATTTTCTTTCTGCTCTATAACTTCCAAAAGCCTTGAAGGATTTTAATATTTTTTCAGATTATTTTTTCCCCTACCAGATGATGTGTCACATACCACTTACATGCTCCTCAGTCAAGGTCTGTGGGTCCAAGGTTACACTTAAAAGGTCAAATATTAGAATGAACTTTTTGTAGGAAGCATCATTTTCGCCAACATGTAAGGAATGTAATAACTTAGTGGGAATGCAGATCATTATGAGGCTGTGTGTCACAACAACAAACAGCTGTGTTGCTGAAATCTCAAGATATTTGTCCAGGGCATAATATTGTACTCTGACATTGTTTTGCCTTCCTCCGACAAGCATATGCTTTGGGGGCATGTGTCACACCCTGTGACAAGCCTTGTTTCAATGAATTAGATTCGAAGAGAAATGGCCAGGGTGTCAAAAAAATAAGACTAGCATTTTGTGGCATTTGATAAATTGGGGATTTTATTTTTGGCTAACAAAATAAACATGTCCTCGAATTTTAATGGAAAGTGTGTTACACCACAAAACATTGTGAATGTTGACATGATTTACATGGGATAATGCTTGTTTCATGATCTATAAGTTCATTATGTGTGCTTGTTTAAAAATCTTAAATTACGTCCTTTATGAAAGTTAGTTACCGGTTAGTGTAATATTACAGAACAACAACAACAACAACAAAAACAGCAATATAACATAAACAGACATGGACAACAACATCTGCAAATAGTTCCCAGAATTTGTTTTCCTCAAGTTTTGCTTCAAAAATAGGGTGTGCGTTATACAATGTGTGCACGTTATGTGCAGTCTTTTACGGTATCGTGTTGTGTGTACAGGCTGACGCGGGAGAAGGAGCGACTGCAGAGCGACCTGGAGCACCTGCAACAGGAGCACGAGAATCTCGAGGAGCGCCACCAGCGCTTCATCATACAGTACGGCCACGAGGGGTCCGAGACCTTGCAAGGTGAGGCTCTGCTTTGGGACTGGGTTTGGTGAAATGAGTGCTCGAAGGCAATTTTCTGTTCATCATGATTTAAGTTAGAAGACATGTTTGCAATACTTTATACATAAAGTATTGTAAACATGTCTTCTAACTTAATTCATAATGAACTGTATAAGTACATTTACAGTAAGAGTTGTCTTTGTTGTCATAACTTTTGTGTGTTGATCAAAATGGAAATTATCATTACTTTCTGTGCTTTGAATTTTTAGTCAAGTTCTGTAATGCATAACTAAATGTAACCGATCATGTACTTGCTATTACATTGTTTAAAAGTGATGCAAAGTAAGCATAGTTCAACTGGGAATAGGTCATGTCTGCCATGGGGTTTGCAAAACTCAGTAATCATGTATGCATATTGGAGTTAAGCTAATAATTTCAGACAGAGAGACCATTAAAAATATCACACGAGAGAAGGAGGCCCTGGAGAAGACAGTAGCGCTGATCAATGGCCAGATGTTGCTGGTAGAGGGAGGTAAAAAGCGCCTGGACGATGTGGTGGATGATCTGCAGAGCGAGATTATCTCCCTTAGACAGCAGCTGGAGGAGGCAGAGAAGAAGTAAGTTTCATGCTTTCCATCGTATATTTGAATTTCAGAACATAGGTTTAAACATTGAGTTTGCTTCTTTTATATTTTGTATATTTGGCTTTTCTGAGCCCCCGTTTGGTATATTTGGCTTTTCTGAGCCCCCGTTTGGTATATTTGGCTTTTCTGAGTCCCCATCCCTCTGAGTATTTGAATCATTTAGTGCCATACACATGTTAAAATATGTGTAAAGTATATTACTTTTGGTAGGCCTATAATTTGTGGATATATGGGTACATGCAAAATCCTACATATGACATTAAGCAAAGATATTTCTCTTGGAAATATCATTTAAGCAGACTCAATGTTGAAAACTGCCTACGGCATTATGATTATGTTGCCTATTATTAGCTAGGAGATAATTATTCCCTTGGTTAAATCTATTCCATTGTGAATATGAAGACATCATGTCAATGATATTTAATTTTTATAAATACTGCTTTGTCTGGTCAGCTAGTGTGTGGTTAATTACCAGAAAAATGCCAGTCTAATGTCTAGGATAGGTTTAAACATGATGAGACTGTGCAAGAAAATTAGTAAATTTCTTTCCAGTTACTGGCAGTACAGCTCGCTGATGTACTTCTGATAGTGTGTTACCAAGCATTTCCTAGATTTAAAACCCAAGTTAACAATAAAGACTGTGATGTTCTGTTGGAAATCATTCTGTCCTACACAATGTGTGGGCTGTGGCACAGCAGGGTTAATTTGTATTCCCCAATCAGGTGATTATACCTTGTCTAGGTCTTATATTCTCCATATAATGTGTTGGCTTAGACATTGAAAGGAATTTTTGGGGAAAATGCGCTTTCTATCATGTTTTGAATTAAAAGTTACATCTCTGAGTGCATATTTCAAGTAATTAACAGAGAGAATAACACTTGAAAAATTATTTTAATTGCTGTATCAAAACAGCTGTTTAACCATAGACTAATTCTCTCAATATTTGATACAAACAGCGGCTAAGATGAAGCATCTCTCAATAGCATTAGTCTTTTTTCATATTTCCATGGCAGTGTAAACTGGAAGTATGATAGTCTGTTTCATGTGACATAATTTATTTGGTAGCCAAGGGAATAAATATCCATGAAATGCAAAACTTTTCAAGAAATAGATTTGAGGCATGTAGTGGGAAAACCGGGCTTGATGCATGTGCGTAAAGTGTCATCCCAGATCAGCCTGTGCGGTCCCCACAGGCTAATGCAGGACGACACTTTCCCCTTTTATAGTATTTTCTGTTTTGATGTAGTCTCTTCTAAATATAAATCCACTGTATGCAGAAAGTGTCATCCCGAATTAGCATGTGCTGACTGCACAGGCTGATCTGGTATGACACTTTACGCACATGCATTAAGCGAGGTTTTCCCACGACACGCCTCATTTCTTCTTATGCACAGTGTGTCTTTGTATGCTCATTGCTTTAAGATTTGCACACAGTTCTTTAAGTTTAGTTGTTTAATTTTGGTTAAATGCTAAAAAGATTTGTATATTTTTATTTTAGTATGTTTGGCATTACTTTACACCAGTAAGTGTTATGTCACCCAGTGCATGCCACTTGCATTTATTTTATTTATAAACATAAGCAATGATTTTCTTTTTAAAAAAAAGTCGCTACATTGAAGGTTTTAAGTGACAAGAAAAAAAAAATGAGTTTCATTAAAAAATGTATACCCTAATAAAGGTTTTTAGTGACAAGTGTGAAGACATGTTTGAATACCTGATGTGGTTTGGCATTTTTTTTTACCTGTAAATTATTGAAATAGGTGACCATTTTACAGTATGCCTTAAAAAACAGTGCCCATTTTATTGGTGTTTTAGTATGCCTTAAAAATAGGTGCCCATTTTACTGGTGTTTTAGTATGCCTTAAAAATAGGTGCCAATTTTACTGGTGTTTTAGAATGCCTTAAAAAACAGTGCCCATTTTACTGGTGTTTTAGTATGCCTTAAAAATAGGTGCCCATTTTACTGGTGTTTTAGTATGCCTTAAAAATAGGTGCCAATTTTACTGGTGTTTTAGTATGCCTTAAAAATAGGTGCCCATTTTACTGGTGTTTTAGTATGCCTTAAAAATAGGTGCCAATTTTACTGGTGTTTTAGTATGCCTTAAAAAACAGTGCCCATTTTACTGGTGTTTTAGTATGCCTTAAAAATAGGTGCCCATTTTACTGGTGTTTTAGTATGCCTTAAAAATAGGTGCCAATTTTACTGGTGTTTTAGAATGCCTTAAAAATAGGTGCCCATTTTACTGGTGTTTTAGTATGCCTTAAAAATAGGTGCCCATTTTACTGGTGTTGTAGTATGCCTTAAAAAAAGGTGTCCATTTTACTGGTGTTTTATTATGCCTTAAAAATAGGTGCCCATTTTACTGGTGTTGTAGTATGCCTTAAAAAAAGGTGTCCATTTTACTGGTGTTGTAGTTTGCCTTAAATGCCACCCTTGTTGCAGCTCTTATTATATTTGTGCAGTATTTGCTAGTGCTATTTATGAACATTGTTTTGTGTTATCATGATAGGTATGCTAAGTAAGTTTGTATTAGTTCTTGAAGTATTTTCACATTTATATGCTCACTCTTTATATTAATAGCTGCATTTCTCTTACAGACAATTTCTAAATGACTAATAATATGTTGGACCTCAAGGAATTGAGGAATTATTATTGAATAATTATTCTTATATTCAAATGATAGAAACTCATGATTAAAGTATTTTACAGTTTTGATGTGTCATATGCTGTAATTATATAATTGACCCTTAAATTTGTGTCTAATTTCTAGTTGTACTTGTGTATTAAATAATACTTTGTGCTTGCTAAGTAAGTTTATACAAAATATATGCAGGTTTTTGGGGGGGGAAATACGTTCTAATTGATAAATTATTTATAAATTGTGCATTGTAATACCGGTAACTGCCTATTGAGATTGACACAGCGTTTTGTCCCATTAAACAATCTTAAATAACAGACTATATTAACAATCAGCAATGTTCTGTGTTGTATAATACATAATATTTCCATATTAATTGATTTCTAACAAAAACATTCTTACACTTCACTCAAACAGTCTTTCATGACATTGCATTTTAGTTCCATTCTTTACCTTCTTTATAATAAATACAAATAATTTTCTTGCTAAAATAATCTCCAGAATCTGTTTTTAATAATACTATTCACATAATTTAAGTTAGCATAATTAATCATAAATAATTGGTGCATGTATTTTTGTATGTTTTTAAATCATTCAGCTCATTTTAGAGTAGGTAATGTCTCTGCCTTATCCTGTTTTCTTTTATTTAGTTAAAATATTCAGCCTTTTATCTTATTAAAAAGTGTTAATTCCCCCAAGAGATAAATATATATTGTCACTCTATAACATTTTACAACATTTTCGAAACAATTGCTGTAAAATAAGTTGTAACCCAGGTTACAGTTATATGTAGACAAATGAGATCTGTAAGTTAAGAAAGGTACAAATGTTACCATATATTTATCCCTTGATTTACATCCAACTCATTTAACAAGTCACTACTATTTGCTTATCAGTTGACAAACTAATATTTAACTAAAAGCTTTCAAGTAAGAATCTGGCCATTCAAAAAATGACCCATATTAAGTTTAACAAAAAAGTAAATAAATGAGAAATGTCTTTAAAAAAGTCTATCTGCGTTGAAATTAATATTGAGATGTCATTTAAAAATTACCTAAACATAACAGAGTGCCAAGATGATCGGTTACGTGACTTCTCAGACCCCAGATTTTTTGGTCGCCACCTATATTAGGAGACTTCACTTTTGGTCAAAGGTCAATCTCAAACGGACCAGTAGTAACTGGTGTAAAATCTTGTTTATGGCAATGCCTATGGAGCCAAACTGAACAAAAGTTGAAAAAAAGATTGTGTTATTTTACTTGTCATCTTGCAATTGTGTATGGAGATTGCTTTGAACCTATAGGTAGCATATTTTAAACATGTGTTACAAACAGTTCTTTGTATGTGTGATCTACTTAATTACTTTGTAATTACATTTGACCCATGATTTTGCCATCATGGGACATGTAAAATAAAATATATAATAATTTGATTGTCATAAAGAAATATTTCTGTGAATATCTGAGAATGTTAGGCTATCAGACAGCCGTTATATAATTATAAAATGATTTAATCGACCACATTTCACCCACCAAACCCACCAAACCACCAAAATCAAACCAATCCATGTAAGTAGTCATGTGATTTTGCCTACTTAACGTGTAAGCATAATCACAGTAAATATAAGAATTATGAAACTCCAGAGACATCACCACATCACCAGGTGAGAAACCCTTATATCCATTGTTTTTTTATTGAAGGCAAGGAACCAAAAAATAAAAAATAATAATACAAAAATAAATAAATGAAAAAATAAAACCTGCACTTTTACGAGAATTTACTTATTGAAGCAATTAACTACTTCCACACACGCACTCGCAAACATTCATTTACACGTATGCGTGCGCGTGCAAACACACTCATACGGGCGCACACTCTGTGGCATTTTGATACATATTTTCTAATTAAAGTATGTTTCGTTTTGAAATAAAGTTAGTGTTAGTTTGCTTCATGTCCATTTTTTGTGAAAAATATTTGCTCTATCAGGAGATAGAGCAACACAGCTTTAACAACATTGAACAATATTTTAGTAGAATGCTCCAACAACAAATATATAAATAATGTTTAATCATTTGAATAAAATACACATTTTTTAAACATATTTAGCATCTCCATAAACAATAGATCACTACCATATAAATTTGTAAACATACATTGTCTAATAAAGGAGATATTACTATAGAAAACTTTGAAAGCTGTTTTCTCGAAAACTTGAAAATGGTAGATAGAGCATCGTTCCATTAAGGCAATTACTTGTTGGACCCCAGCTTTTTTTGACACCATAATAAAACTTCTCGCATCACCTAAAATTTTACTTTTAGATAAATTATTAGTTTAAAATGAAATAAAATTATTATTAACATCTGTACTGTGAATAAACCGATCAGACAGCTCCATGTTTTCACCAGTGGTATACGAATAAATAAAATAATTAACATAATTGTTATCTGAATTTGTCAAGCCAATTTAAGAAATTTACAATGTAAGAAAATAATTTCGGGAATGATTTAAATTTTTTATGTATCAGACGAGTATATATCTAAAGTACCGGTAATTTACCATACATTCATCTTAGTTATCTAATATATACACGATTGGAAGTCACGCATTTATACTGTGTATCCCAATATTCAGGGAACAGTTAGCGATTTTTGAAAACTTTAGACTTTATTTTTGATAACACAAACATAAAAATTCATTAGCCTTACTATGACGATTTGAAATTATATTCGGTAGGGTTATGATATATCAAGGGTTCCTGTGTATAATTAGTACTGCAAATTGTGTATTCATGCTACGCAAATAACAATTCAACGTATTCCGAATCTTCTTTCATAACATTTTATCTCAATATATGATAGAAAAATTTAGCATCTTTTTACAGATTGAAAAACATTTACTGGAGAAGTTGATAGAAAGGTGCAATTATAAATAATTCTTAATAAATCGCAACCACATTTTAAATTCAAATTAACAGTAAGTTTATAAATATAAATTCCCCGTTTATAGAAATTTTTAGGTGTATGATTCTCTGAACGCTAATTGACGCATGTACGAGTATATTAACACAGCTATACAACAGCAGCTAGCTACGCGCGCTATTTTTAGAATGACACTACTGTTTCTGGAATGTGTTGAACTCGCTAGAATCAATGGACTATATGGAACGGCAACTCTGTGAATGATATTAATGAATGGGAACATTGCACAATCGCTATTTATAGAGCGTACCGCTTATATAAATGTAGGCTAAGTAAAATGGTTATTTAGTTACGTGAATGAATATAGCATTCTTTTTATGGCATACAATAAGAAAATACATTCATAATTAGCCTCAGTTCGGGAGTGTATTTTGAGGATATGTTTATAACTTTATTTTAACCGCTTATGTAAACAGTCATGTAAATTTTAATCCCCAATAGTATGCAACAATTATTGGTAGACATTAAACGATTGTTGTAAGTCTGCATTCCCTAAAATTAGAAAATGTGTCCAATTCTATTGGCATTCAATTTTCCCGCTGCATAATTATCGCAAGAAATCTATGTCAAAAGTGATCTTAGACAGCTACGCCGAAAAAAATTCCTTTACTTTTCCAGGAACGTTATGTATACACTTGAAAAAGGTTCAGTGTGTATTTAGAGTCACAAAGCAATCTCGTAGACACAGATTATCTGGAGCAGGGACCTCTGAGAGGTGTTTGGAACCTTTTTAGAAGTAGAAAATTATGCTGCTACTTTTGAGATGTCTGCAGATATTTCAGACAACAAATAAGTACCAGTATTAATGTTTGTTTCTGTTCTTTCCAGCTTCAGCTGTAATGATTGGCAACACTTTTTTTCCCCAGATGTAGTTTGTTTGCTGTTTTTAGGACGTAAAAACACCCTATACTGGTCATGGTGCATTTTTAAAAAATGAGGCGTGTCGTGGGAATCCCGGGCTTAATGCATCTGCATAAAGTGTCATCCTGTTTCAGCCTGTGCAGTCCGCACTGGCTAATCCAGGACGACACTTTCCATTTTTATGGTATTTTCTGTTTAAAGACTGCACAGGCTAATCTGGGACTACACTTTCAGCACGTGCATTCAGCCCACTTTTCCCATAACATGCTTCAAATATAAAGTGTTTAAGTTCAGTAAGAGTAGCCAGTTAAGTAGCCTTTAATGTTGAGTACAAAGTGAAGGCAATGGATGTTTCGAAATGTTGTTTAACTTTCTATATATAAGAGAGTGTCAATGCCATAAACCATGGTAACATGTCCATTTCTTATCATGTAAGGCTCGAGGAATATGTTAAAAAGGAAAATGAGGAGAAGGCAAAAGACCCTCCAAGGTATTGTATACATTGTCGCGAGGTGTCAGCGTATTAACACCTGTGTAAGGAATTAGCGCAGTATTTACTATTGCAAGATAACCAACCTCGTATGGCCTGGTTGTACTTGTCTGCCTTAATGTCAATTCTCTTGGCTGCTGGAGACTCTCGTCAATGTCAGATGGAAAAAAGCTGGTGTGTGGGCGAGTATACTGGATGTAAATCTGAGACGTAATTTCTTGTAATTTCTCATTAAGTTTGTAAGTTGCCATAAAAGTGTCATATTGGAGATTAATGAAACCATCTCGATTTACTGATTTTGAACACGGTGGTAAAATCTAGACTTTGTTTGTCTCGAGTCAGGATGACAGAATAAGGCAGACAAGTATAACATTAATTTGTACTTTAATCTTTACCTGAAGGACTGGTGGTGTGAGACAATTCCAGCATGAGATTAAGCATTCATAGTCTCTTACGTGAGACAACAAAAACATGTGATAGTTATTAATGTCTACACGCAGGGATGTCATCAAGTTTAACAGAAGAGAAATTGATAATAAAATATGACATTTGAACCACGCAATATATAATTATTGTCTTACTTATTCCTGTTTTAATTGTGAACTACTTTAAAGATAAAAGAAACTGCCTGTATACAAATCTTTTTATCGTCCTTGATAATTCATTACTCAGCTGGTATTGTTTGACGTGGGTATGTTTTTTCTTGTTGTAAGAATTTGTTACGTCATACTTATTGATAGAAGCATACTTGTGGGTTAAATATTAGGTACACACATTTTTTATTGTTATCATATTTATACTAAAATAAAATTTAAGTTTCATGGTGTCCTTAAACCTCGCATGCATTTAAGCGTTAAAGTGTTTGTATATTGACGTCTTGAATTGCATAGAATTATTAATGATTTGTGTACGCATGGTACATTCTTGCATGAAAGTGTGTATAATGTTGTCCTAAATATTGTTTGTCCAGTTGTCTGATCAAGTGCATGATTTGTTCAATATGCATGGTCTGACCCTAAATGTTTAATATTATACAAAATGTGGATGACCAAACAGTTATTCACCATAAAGCATGATGTTATAAAATCTTGTCCGTTACTGTGTAGTGTGCAAAACCCATACAGTTTTATTCAAGAATAATAAATATTTAGCCACCCTTTGCCCCCTTATACAGTTATCATCCACAGTGTAATTTCAAGTTTATTTATTCAGTTTTTATGCCCCCCGGCATCGTGATGCAGGAGGCATATAGTGATCGTCCTGTCCGTCCGTCCTTCCGTAAAAAGGTTAAGTTGATTTTACTGTTTCGTCTAGCACCAACACCGCTTACTAAAACACTTTGATACTTAAACAGTTGTTGCTTATGACCATTCCTTAGCCACCCATATCACCCAACCTTACTTTGACCTTGACCTAATTTGGACTTATAATAATTTAAAAGAGCCATTTCTTGGTTAACTAGATTTTACCGTGTCGTCTAGCACCAACACTGCTTACTACAACACTTGGATATTTACACAGTTTTTACTTATGACCATTCCCAATCCACCCATATCACCCAACTTCACTTTGACCTTGACATTGACCTAATTTGGACTAAGAAATGGGCTACCCAACACCAACCGGGGGCATGTGTGTGTATCAAACACGGAATCTTGTTTTTTCAGTCTTTTGTGAATGGGACGGGGACCCTTCAAATTGTGATAATTAGTGCCGTTGTACCATATTTTATTAAAACAACATTTCAACCTATTATGTATGAAGTTATTCTCATCAAGGTTAAAGAACCAAATTTTAATTGAATTAACATATTATATGCCTTTTGATATAAAACATCGTAGTCACTCTAGAAGATACGCTTTGCATGGAATACAAATAATGCAGACAAAGTCAGGGTTTCCAGCAGGCCCGTATCGCTTGTTGGCGCTGACAAGCCTTAAAAGCAGAACCCTATTTGCGGACATGCTTTAATTTTGCCGACAATCCGTTTATTTCATAGAGACAAGCCTTAATCCGCTCGTTAAACACACGCGTCATTGCCGCTAATCGGTGTATTAGTGTGAGAATAAAGCTTAATTGCACAGCAGGACAGTGTCTGAACGTGCTACTCTGCCTCTAGAACCATAGCTAGCCACTCAGACGCGTGTTAACAGGGTTGTCGCTATTCCAGGCGGAGTCAATTACGTTCAACAGCTTGTCAATCAAGATGATAAGAAGCTTGAAAATTCAAGTTACAGGATTGTAAAAACAAATAGTTTAAAGATAATACAAACGCTACGATTTGTTTGAAGCCTTTGAATGAATCAACTGAATACATTTTTGTAATCAACATAATTTATTCACATGCCAATAAATAGTATCGCTCGCACATTATTACGCAGACATGTATACATCACATCATTTTTATATGTCAAATAATAAACAAATTTCAGTTTCGTATAAGATTAATAATAATAATAATAATGATAATAATAATGACATATAAGGTGACATATAAGACTTATAAACAATTGTAGCTATGTAAGTTACAGAGATGTCGATTTGTTCAATTAAAATTTCAAATTATTTGTAAATACTTCAAGTTGCAGCGAAAACAGACGTCGCTCACACGACAGTAAGGAGCGACAAATGGCAAACGCCTGTGCAATTGCAGATCACATAGTCTTACTTAAGTTATCATTATCATTCATTGTAGTAGAATGCGCTTTGTCCAAGTTCAACTGATGGAGGCTTACGTAAAGCACGTGGATATCTTGCATATCATAACTTCTTGAACTTTGATAACGAATGCGCGATGTCTTACAGAATAAATCCGTCAGATGGATATTCTTAAACAATTTTAAGTATTTGCACATAAAACAGAACGCATCGAAACGTGTACATACACTTTCCCATTTACGACAGACAAACACTAAAAATTTTTTTGTGTAACTGTCAAGATTGCTTGTGACACAGTTATAATTTTGAGCAGTTACTCATCGAACGAGGCTCTGCGTCACCTCAAAGGCTTGTTTTTGTATTTTGACACTAAGAATAGCCCTGTGAGATTTTGGCATTACACTCAACAGGTCATTAGCAAAAAGGTCCGCGAGTAAACATAATTATGATGAGTGAATTGTGTTGAAATTGGATTTTTAATGAAAATGAAGGTACAAAGTATGTTATTGTTGTTGTTTTGCTGACAAGCTTTCAAGAAATTTTGCAGGAAACCCTGAAAGTCAAGCGTAAACTTGCAAGCAACTGTGAATTTTGGATTAAAATTTGTGAAAAAAGGGTTCTTTTTTGTGGCTTTGTGAATGAGGCCCTATTTTGGCTCCCAAATTTGCTTGCAAAAATCACTGTTATTCTACATTGTTTGTGCTCCCCTGACTGTATACATGTATAGTAAATTATCCCTGTTTTAAAGTTTAATCAAACTCAGGTATTTTGACAAGCTGTTTTCAAAACAAGCACATAAACATAATGTAAAGGGAAAAAGCAAAATCCCCAAAGAGCCAAAGTCTGTGTACTAAAAGTAATGAATATTAACTCTAGACATGTGTAAGTATTTGTCTTCAAAATGGACCACTGTACAAAATGTTGAAGTGTCATAAAAGGATGAACCACAACATTCAAACTCATTTCCATATTTATAGCATTGTACATGTGACTGAGACATCTCATTTTGTCAGTGGGTTTGTTAATGTGTACCAGGTGTTTTGAAACAAAAACTTCAAGAGCTTTTGTTTCTGTTATTTTGTGTGTGGCCTGTAAAGGCAACATAATGGGGATATCATTGGCAGCCTTGGAGGCGGCGGCGTTTTTGGCGGCCATGGCGGCGGCGGCCCCTTCAGTTTGTGCAGACAATAACGTGAGAAGTTTTTGTGCAATCATTATGAAACATTAGGGAAGTGTTTAAGTAGGCATCGAAGGATTTTGGGCATAATTACTCTTATCGTACTGGAGTTATGCCCTTAAAACAAAAATAACTTCAAATAAGCCTTGTGCAGACAAATATATATATTATATCCTTAATACTGCACAAATATTCGCTCATGGATATCAATTAATATGCTGGATTAAGTTCTAGTATTTGGCAGATATTTGTAAGTATTCAGCAGATATGGTGACAACATTGAAGCTATGTGTTATTCAAATGTTGTATAACTTAATTGTGTTGCGTCGTGGGAAAACCGGTCTTAATTCATGTGCGTAAAGTGTTCTCCCGGATTAGCTTGTGCAGTCTGCACAGGCTAATCCGGGATGGCACTTTCCGCTTTTAAGGTATTTTCTGTTTTAAGGAAGTCTCTTCTACACATAAATCCACTGTAGGCGGAAAGTGCCGTCCTGGATTAGCCCGTGTGGACTGCACAGGCTAATCCAGGACGACACTTTACATGCATTAAGACCGGTTTTCTCACGACGTGCCTTAATTGTATAAATAGCGTGAATCCTTTCCTCCCAGGCATTTTTTTCTTGTTGTCAAGGTTCCATTAAAAATTTCTGATAGTTGTTTACTTGTAAAATGGTGGTGGGGCAGTTGAAAACCAGAATTTCTATGGTGTCTAATATGTGGAACTACTAATACTCAGTATTAACTGGTCAATCTGTTGTTTTCTATTCATATTAAAGATCTGGTATGTTATATTCATATTTGAAACATTGTGACATTTGCTTGTGTGAAGTTTTGTGTTTTTATTTGTGTAATTATGAACGCCTATTCAAGGTGCCTGTTCTTGAAAGTGTAAATATTATTGCATTTTAAGTGAGAAATATAAAATTCGAGAAATGAAGTTTTACTTGTATGTAAATGTAGAATAAATGCCTAATTTCACTGTATGTAAAGTAACTATAATCTCTTCTTAAAACGTAACTATGTTAAAAACAGTTTAAATAAGAAATCATTTTCTTGATTAGAATCAGGGAGATACCTGTGCATCCCAATTTACCTGTGTTCCCAACAATGAGGGTTAGGTAATGCTGCAAAGCAAGAGTTATGGCACTTTGTTAATATAACAATGTTCGGTAGCTTTTTATTGTGTTAAGTAAACCAGTTTGGGTATTCTGAACTTTGATATTGAAATGCTGTTGGCAAAGAGTTGTATTGTATAACAAACAATTTTGAATCTTTTACTGAATGAATACCCATTTGGTTTACTTTTATTTTGATCTTGTTTTATTATAATTGCTAAGTTTGAGCACAGTTCTAATAACATTTTGTTTCAGCAATTTTGTAGCTTTAACAATTAAGCTTTCACTTTTAAGGTTTTCCTAAATACTGTTTCTATGTGATTGGCTTTGGAATATATTTTATTTCTTTACATAACATTGGTCATGTAAAATGACCCAGCAAGTGCATTTTTAATGCTCCATTGCTGGCACATGTTATTAATAGCTTTTTGTCACTGATACAGGTCCACCATTCATTGTTAGTCATATTCCAAGGAAGATATATTGAAAATAACAAATTACTTTAGCCAGGATTATTTAGATGTTTCAAGAATTTCATTTGTTTACATTTTTTTGGCACAGATGGAGGAATTCGTAAGTGACATGAACAGTCGCAGTCTTTCCCTCACTGTTAGATGTGGATGTATTTGTTTTCTCTTGAACTTGAACCTTACCCAGAAATATAATGCCAAAGCACAAATGATTGTTTTGGACACAAAACTTTTTCATTTGCATATTAATTGGTCACATAATATTTGGGGTGTTTCATAACATATTTTGTTCCTTGAAAGAATTCTTTAGGAGCATTTTTACCCAATGATCGTTGTCTGTGATTGGTTTACTTAGTAAGTTAGTAGGAGTAAAAAACTATTTTGAACAAATCTGTATTTAAAACGAATGTTCAATTGTACATAGTGGTCACTGAGTTTACTCCTAGAATATTACTTTTAATAAAATTACATAAAAAGGTGGAGCATGAAAATAACTATTGATGAGATTCAATTAATATTGTTGTTCTGAACTTTGATTGTTTATAGGATCAGAGTGATAGTTTGAGAATGTTAATGGTACTTTTGTCCCCACTAAAGAACCTCCTTCCACCAGTTTGGAACCTTTAACCATTGCATTATCCCAGTCACAGTTTTTTTCCCAACACACAGAGACCATGTTTTTGCAAGTCTGTCCGGTTTTTAGCCATTTATGTGATGTTTTGCATATATTCCTGAATGTAAATTTTTTTATCTCTTTATTCATTAAAATCCATAGACCAAGGTAAGGATTCCACACTTTGCCGTATTGGGATTGGTTTTCTAGATGAATTTGTTATGCAATCCACAATGTAGCGTTCAGGACTGATTAAACTGGTAGATGGATGTTGCCATAAAAGTGCATTTGCATCTGCGATTTGTCAACTAGCATGTTAGAAGGTTTCTTGTGAATTCTTGTTTAAGTAGGTTTACAAATGATCTTACATGCGTCAGTGCTTTAATGTTTTAATTGTTTGTTTTTTTACCATTTTACAATACATTTTTATCACATTCTGTAATGTTTTCTTTTTTTGTGACAAAAAAGTTTGAAGATTGAACTTCATGAAATAATTCTTATAGCTATCTTGTATAAGTCTTCTGGAAAAGAAACATTTTGTTTCAAAGTATGATGTATCAGTTATTTATATTATTGTACCACATTGTTACAGAGAATACTATTTACTTTGTAAGAACAATAATACATTAATGGTTGCCTGCCATTTTGTCAATTAAAGCAGATGCAAGTTTACTCATACCAGTGGTTGTAATAAGAGATGCCATAATTTCTTTAGAGCATGCCATGTCATACAATTTAATTACATCGTTTTATAACATTGCTTATCTGTAGATGTTAACTGCATGAAATATCGATTTGTTCTTCAAATTTTTTTACTATAGACTGTGTTGTAGGGAGTAAGTATTTTCCAGGGCACTGCTATAACAAAGTTCATGCACAGCATGAAAATGGTGGCTAATTTATGATTATATATGTCTCTATCGATCATAGGTTTAAACCATCTTAATACTATTTCATTTTCTTAAAGAGTGTTTGCAGTATCATTTGTATCTCATTTGAATGTGATTGTTATAATTATGATAAATATTTATTATTTCTTTACCAAATGCAGGGGTGTGGAAATCCTATGCCCGACTTGTCCGACACGGGTAATTTTACTGTTGAACAAGTAAATATTTCATGTCATATTATAACGTGTCCACGCACAAGTACAACTTTAGTGTGTGAAAATGATGTAAAAGTTGGAAGTAAATTTAGTAATATTATTATATACTTATTATGTCTTGTACTGTTGAATAACAAATTGTGTTTTATATATTATTTAATGAAACATGTATCAGGAAGGCCTCGAATAATTACTATATTTTTATTTGGACAAGTGACTGTTGCTTGTGGACAAGTAGATATTTGCATTGAACTTGTCCATGGACATGTAAACAATTTTGATATTTCCACACCCCTGCCAAATGACTTCTGGAATGCTGCGTGTTACCTAATAATCACTTCAAATGTAAGAGTGCCATAATGAATTTTTTAACACGTAAATAATTTTTGTTCTTTAAATATTTTTGTTGAAATGTTTAAAAAGAAACTGTACATAAAAATATGTCTAACATTAGTAATACATTAGCATGAGTTTAGCCACCATGTTTTAAATTTTTGGTGTATGAAAAAATCCCTACTTATAATGCATCAGGTTTGGGCATGTTACACATATCATACATGCCATATGTCCCGGATCGTCCGGGATAGTCCTGGAAATAGAGTGCCAATCCCGCAGTCCCAGAATTAGTTTGTATGTCCCGAAAATCATAAAAACTGTGCATACCTATATTAGATTAACATTTGACAGACCACTTTTCCCCTAACTTGTCCCAAAGTCAATGCATACCCGATTAGGCAACATGTCATAAACGAGCAATTAACATCAGTTTTCACACTTTCACACTTATTGACAGCCATCAGTCATCCAGTAGCTCTGCCTTGAAGCCTGAGCTTCATTCCGACAGAAAATCAATATTAGCCAATTAAAACACTGAGTTATTTCAGTTTGCCAATGCCACGAACGATCGACCAATGGGCGAAATACACACTTATGCATGCATTAGTAAATGTATACATGCATCAGTTGATAAAGAAAGAGTACTTATAATCCCAACCATAAGTAAAAGCAGTTTACTCAATGATTTCCGTTGTTCACAATATCCGTAGTAAGTTTACCACCTAAATAAGGATTTGTTTTAAATTACTTTCCTTGAAATTTCGGGTAAAATAGTCATAAAACAAATGTTTTGTTATGCCATGTAAAACCCGTGTTTTGCTAGAAAAGAGCACGAAATGTCTGCTGGCACCAACAACATCATGTTTCACGCATGCAAAGCGTGCTTTTACTGACTGTGTGCTTTGCTAAATATAGACGTGTCAACTGGCAATAAAAACTTCATAGTGAAAGAACTTTGAAATCTTTACTTTTCGTAAGTTTCGTAGTGGAATAACTTTGCAATCTTAAGAATTTTAATGAACATTTTTATTGCTACAAGTATTTATAACAATACAAGTTTTTAAATAAAAACAGTACATTGTATTGGATTGGAATAAATACATGAAGAAACGCCCCTATTTCCCACCAAAACGATTTTCCTGCCAAATAAGAAAGCTTATCTGGAAAAATATACATACGTACATTTTCCGGAAAATCTGTAAAAATCCCGGAAATTCGCGGGCAGAGTCCCGGAAATGATCCAAAAATTATGGCATGTATGCACATATTTGGTAGATGATGAATATTTTTAGTGGTTTCGTGGGATGGAACATATATAGCAATATAGTTAGTTTTGTTGTTGTTGTTATTTACCATAAATTATTAAATATATAAATAAACTTGTTTCGTAAATGTGTGTGCTGGCAGATTAGCAGTCAAGAAAATTACTAGAATTAACTCAAAAGAGTATCATTGGATTTATTGGATTCATATAACTGAAATAGTTTTATGGATTGTTCTTTTAAAAAGGTAACACTTTCTTTGATAGTTTAATGAAGGTGAAACTCTATTCCTATTATATAACAAGGAAATAATGTGGGTTCCCCATTTCAAGCACATGTTTAATTTCTCTTGTGTTATGCATCACCTTTACCTCGGCAATGTTAAGGTCACATTCCGTTTAATTTAACGAGAGTTTTGTTACACAAGGGTGACCACATTCCTTAAATGAGAATACCGCAACCCTATCATAATTGTCATATTATTTAATAATATTCAAGAATTATAAAGATTGAATGTACTGCAAAGTTATACTGAAATGGTATAAAGTTTCATAACAAGTATGTGTGGAATAATTTTAAACATATATGAAATTATATTTTCTAAGGAATGTAATATTGTGAAACAACACAACTCTAGATTTTTTTCAGAGAAACAGGGCATTTTAGAATGTCAAATTATATAACTATATTATGTGTATAACTGAAAAGAGCATTCATGTTCCTGTTTTGTTTTTACTTGTTTACAAAAACATTATTTTTACAGCATCTATTTTTGTGTCTCTTACTGTATTATGTCAGTGCCGTCGTTAAAAAGTGCGTAGGAAGAGGTTTGTACCCTGATTCCTTAATGGAAGCATTGTAATCGCTCTTGTAATGCATTACAAGTAAAAGTTTATTAATGGATATGTTTTCCTCTTTCTATTCTATTTGCTATTGTGGTTGACAGTTGGTTTGAATCTAATTACAGTTTTGTATCCAAAAAACAGCATATGTACTTTAGGCGAACAGTTTCTGTGAAATTGTACAAGGGAAAGTTGTATTCTAGTGTTATGGAATGAGTTTAGTTTTAGATGGAATTATTATAAAAGTAAATGTTTAACATTTTTCATGGATGATGTATCATCAAGTGTGCAAATTAATCATTAATGTTTTGTGTATGTTACTTATTTTTAAGCAGTGGGAATTTATATTATTAACACTAAGTATTCTTTAAGTCAACACTATATAAACTCCTACCTGTTTACATATGTATATGATATTACCTTTTCTTGACAATTAAATAAATATGGTAATGTAAAATACACATTTTCTATAATCACTGAACTTGCATTTAAATTAAAATAATTTTTTTTTGAAACATCGACATTTTACTGCATTGTTAAGGTATTGAAAATAACTGTTTAAATTAAATTTAAAAAGAGTAAAGTAAAATAAAATATTGTACTGTGTTGTTAAGGTATTTTGGTTCCAGTTGGTGTTGCTGTCATGTGAGTGTTTCCATGGTTACAGGCACCAGCCGGAGGTAGAGGCTCTCCAAGAGGAGATAAACATACTCAATGAGCAGCTGGACGAGTCCAAGTACGAGCAGGACAAGCAAAGGAGGCTTATCCAGACACTGAAAGATGTAAGATACATAGACCCCATACAGGCATACCATGTCATTATCTAAGGCTTATTCAGACACTGAAAGATGTAAGCTACATAGACCCCATACAGGCCTACCATGTCATTATCTAAGGCTTATCCAGACACTGAAAGATGTAAGATACATAGGCCTCATACAGGCATACCATGTCATTATCTAAGGCTCATCCAGACACTGAAAGATGTAAGCTACATAGACCCCATACAGGCATACCATGTCATTATCTAAGGCTTATCCAGACACTGAAAGATGTAAGATACATAGACCCCATACAGGCATACCATGTCATTATCTAAGGCTTATCCAGACACTGAAAGATGTAAGATACATAGACCCCATACAGGCATACCATGTCATTATCTAAGGCTCATCCAGACACTGAAAGATGTAAGATACATAGACCCCATACAGGCATACCATGTCATTATCTAAGGCTTATCCAGACACTGAAAGATGTAAGATACATAGACCCCATACAGGCCTACCATGTCATTATCTAAGGCTTATCCAGACACTGAAAGATGTAAGATACATAGGCCCCATACAGGCATACCATGTCATTATCTAAGGCTCATCCAGACACTGAAAGATGTAAGATACATAGACCCCATACAGGCATACCATGTCATTATCTAAGGCTTATCCAGACACTGAAAGATGTAAGATACATAGGCCCCATACAGGCATACCATTTCATTATCTAAGGCTCATCCAGACACTGGAAGATGTAAGCTACATAGACCCCATACAGGCATACCATGTCATTATCTAAGGCTCATCCAGACACTGAAAGATGTAAGCTACATAGACCCCATACAGGCATACCATGTCATTATCTAAGGCTTATCCAGACACTGAAAGATGTAAGATACATAGACCCCATACAGGCATACCATTTCATTATCTACGGCTCATCCAGACACTGAAAGATGTAAGATACATAGGCTCCATACAGGCCTACCATGTCATTATCTAAGGCTCATCCAGACACTGAAAGATGTAAGATACATAGGCCCCATACAGGCATACCATGTCATTATCTAAGGCTTATTCAGACACTGAAAGATGTAAGCTACATAGACCCCATACAGGCATACCATGTCATTATCTAAGGCTCATCCAGACACTGAAAGATGTAAGCTACATAGACCCCATACAGGCATACCATGTCATTATCTAAGGCTTATCCAGACACTGAAAGATGTAAGATACATAGACCCCATACGGGCATACTATGTGGACAGGTAAAACATACAAGTCATGTGTCAAAATATAGTATGGGCACTCCAAATTTAAAGGATATGTCACACTGATAGAACTACAACACACCAAAGGCATGTGTCACAAAATAGTATGGACACACCAAATTTAAAGGACATGTGTCAATATAATACCATTACATCTTTTTAATGGCACATTTCATAATATAATACTGCGATAGAAAATCTAACATGTCACAATATAGATGCCAGGATGTCATACCTAATCTTAAGGACAAAATATTGTCCTGCCATACATAACCAAATCTAAAGGACATGTCAAAATATTGTCCTGTCATACATAACCAAATCTAAAGGACATGTCACACTATCATAGGAATATATGGAAGATTATTAATTCATTGGCATCATGTCAAAGTGCTATATAAATAAAGCAGTTAAGAACAAGAAATGCATACACATTGTTGACAGTTGGTAGTGCTGTTAATAGATTTCTGACTACATTATTTTTAAACAGTTTCCAGAAGTGTACAATTATTTAAAAAATGCTTTATAGAAGTGTCAACTTTCCACACAGTTTTGCACAGTGGTTATTTATTTGTTTGTTTTCCTGCTTATGATCACCATTATAGTCTGCGCTGGTGGGGAGAAACACATAAAATGCAACAGTTGCCTTGGCCGATCATTTACCCAACATTTCATTCTCAAGTGACAAAGGGAGCATCTGTTCCTTACTGTCAGATACATTTGCCTGAACAAATAGACAGTCTGAAAATAGACTCGAAGGCTACATGACTGTGCATGCGTTATGAT
Source organism: Congeria kusceri (assembly GCA_027627225.1). Classification (NCBI taxonomy): domain Eukaryota; kingdom Metazoa; phylum Mollusca; class Bivalvia; order Myida; family Dreissenidae; genus Congeria; species Congeria kusceri. Next base: position 50,101,335 of record CM051025.1, on the reverse strand, counting down.
GTTTTCATATTGTTTGCTGCTTCCATTTAGCTAATATTTACAGAGCACTGATATATACAGAGCACTGGTATAATTTAATAAGATATATTAGAGGCGTGTCTTGGGAAAACCTGGCTTAATGCACATGCATAGTGTCGACCCGGATCATCCTGTGCAGTCCGCACAGGTTAATCCGGGATGACACTCCGCTGTTATGGTATTTTCTGTTTCTCTTCTTAACATAAATCCACCGTAAGCGGAGTGTCCTTTACGTACATGCGTTAAGCTTTGTTTTCCCACGACATGCCTCATTATTGTATTAAATGTTAAATATCTGACATATGGTGTTGATATTTTGCACATATCAAGAGTTAATGAATAAATAATTGTGCTTCTTGGTGAAAAGGCATTGGTCAGGCCAGAGCTATAAGGAAGCTATTAACTGGTTATAAATGGGATATTAGGACATCTGGTTTCCTCATAAACTTGTAAAGTGCACATATGTTGCAGTAGCATATTTTTGCTTACACCAGTATGCCTCCTGGGCATACAAAACAAAATAGGGAACACCTAGAGCACCAAGAAGCTCAAGCTTTTAAACATAATATCTTGGCATACACTTTCAACAAATAACAATTGTAATTGTACCACATAGTTTTTGCAACAGTGTGTGTAGTAATTAAAGGCTACTTCTGTTGGAATATTTTTTTTTTGAATTCTGTAAATTGTAAGCATTTCCAAGCGCGAGTAAACCCACAATGCCCAGTAGTGATCCGGCGTATGTTCAATTTTACTGTACGCCTCTGTTTGTGATTTTATCTGAGTTTTAACAAAGTGGTTGTTGTCTCTCACAGTATTTACATTATTGGTACATTGTTAAAACTGAGTTGACTCAAAGTGGCATTCTGAAAGTATACTGAACTGACATTTTTTTATGCCACCTCAAAGTGGGAGACATTAAGCATTGCACTTGTCTGTCCGTACGTAATTTTGAAGAACCTTAATTTGTAGGTGATCGTCAAGGAAGGAATTTTGGCTTGAACCAATTTTGGCAGAATTATGGGCCTTTGTCATTTTTTTCGCTATAAAATATATACTTCACAAAACTTTGTGGACTCTACTCCTCTTTAACTGTTGGGTGGATTTCGCTCAAACTTTCACAGCTGAAGGACCTGAACCTGTATGTAATCGTAAAGGAAGGAATTTTGGCTGTGACCAATTTTGGCAGAATTATGGCCCTTTGTCATGTTTTCTACTATTGAATATATATGAAAATAAATTTGTGGAGGCAAAAACTAGTGTTTGTGCCTCGTCTTTTGTCTGTGTTCAAACATGTGTCGTGGAGACATCCGTGTCTGTGACACATCAAGGTTCTTTCTATGACCCAGTCATATAGTTTTACCTGTGTCTCCATGTATGAGTGCTGCAAAACCTTTGTTGGTCCAGCATTACTTGGTCAACCATTGTATTGACCATTGTTCCAGGTCAAAGTTCAAGGTCACAGTGCCAGTCGGAACTGTGCTTTACCTCAGTAGCCAGGCTTGTGCTTTGTAGGGGGTGTGTTGTTTTCTGTATATTTTCGGGCATATTTTTGTTAAAAATATTCATTGCAACATTTAACGAGAAAATGGAAGAAAAACAATTTGTTAAGGCATTAATAAGGAAATGACAAATAATAAAACAATAAGCACAAATGTTGAGATTATATTATATCCTTTAACTAGATCCTTAAATTAATTCTTACTGTCTGTAAAAATTACATAGAAAAAGATTGTGCTAAAATAGTTTTAAAATGGGCATACTGTAAACTACCATTAACATGTTCACCAGGTTTGTAAAAATTCTTGGAAATGTCTGTAAATACTATGTTTACTGATTTCGAAGTTGTTATTTCGATCACTTGGGGGAAAATGTTGTTTTTTTTCACTCTTTTTTTAAATACTTAAAAGCGTTACTTCTTATTAAGTATTGAGAGGTAGAGTTTTGTCTCCAATCTAGGATTTGGAGGAAGAGAGAAACAAGAAACCGACTCAGATTCGAGTAAGTACAGAATGTTGGCTTGAAAATACTTACATGTACGTCATTTAACAGTTTGTCATATCTCAAAATGTTATACCGTAAATGTCCTTATTGACGCCCATGCCCTTATAGACACGCTGGGGTATTTTTTGGTCCTCGATAATTTTTGTCTATTTTTTTTAACATTAACGAAAAACTGAAGTTAATTTTGATAGAAACGATTAAATAGACTGCCATATTTAAGTATCCGGAATTGCCTGTATATAAATAAACATATGCCCCACTATACGGGTTACACACAACCATATATGACGCAAGTGAATGGGACCACACAAATTCATTACGATATTATGAATATTTATTATAAGAACATGTACCAGTAATAACAATTTGCGCACGCAAAGCAAGTTTCACGCTTCCCACTTGGAGGTTTCAACAACAAGCGCTGTCAAAAGCAGTCAACCAGAATGTTGTGAACAGTGCCATTATTATACATGTACCGTTAGCGTACATGTATTAGCGTTCTAGGTGTTAATAATTTAGACTGTAACATTGTGCATTACGTCATGCGAATGAGCTGGTCGTGTGGATCGACAATATTAATTTAGACAGTACCATCGTGAATTTTCTCATGCGGACAAAGCCCATGGGCCGTATTTAGACTGTACCAATGTGTATTACGTCATTGGAAAGTGCGCATACATGAAAACTTGATTTCTGGATAATGGCAGAATTAACAAAAAATGGCTCCATTTAAACGCGTCAAAAAGGACATTTACGGTATATTGCCATTTTAACAATCCATTCACAGACAAAACATGTTCTGTGCTGTTGTTTTGTGTGGAAAACCTTTCTATTGAATAATGTACTTTTATTTATTAAAAATCTTTAAAATTGTATGTAACCATTTAACAAAGTAAAATTATTTTTAGCATATTTTATATGTATGTGCATGGTTACATCTGAATAATGTCCAGCTCTTTATTTTTTTTAAACAAGTACCAGATTAAACATTCAGTAAATAATGCTATTCAGATACAATTTTGCCTACAGAAGCAGACCCAGGCTTGATTTCGACCATTTAACATTTCAGTTACCTAATTTTAATGAAAAAAAAATATTGTATATAGGATCTGACACGAGTTGTCATTTCATACCTTATTTTATTAAACAAATTCAGGAATTATGTTGGTAAGCGATCTTTTGGTGAGTTTACTAACGAATTTCCTGGACGAGTTCAATAAAATATGGTATGAAATGACAACGAGTGTCAGATCTTTTTTTTATCATATGCTTTTAAACAAAAAAACAACTTTTTTTACATTATTTTTGGTACTAATTTTACGATAAGAAAATTGAAAAGATGTTGATATATCCTAAAAGTTGTGTACTGATGTGACGTCATTTCATATTGACGACGTCATTTCACCAAAATAACGTCATGGCTTTGTAATGGCTGTTATTACATAGGAAACAAGTACAGTATTAGATAAAAAACAGTTGTATATTTTATCTCTGTTATCATGTTAAAATGAAAATGTAACCTGGATCATTCATAAGCTGGGCAGCTTTCATAGAAGATTTGTGCATAAAATGTTTTATTTGCATGCAAAGCTGTGGATTGATTGTTGATTGGCTTCTAATTAATTGTTCTTGTCAATGTTTATTGGTCTCATCATACATGTAAGATTCATAGTGCATGAGATATATGGAATGGATTTTAATTTAGAAATTGGCTAGGAGATTTGGATTGTATTTACTCTTAGAGTTTAGATTTATTTTGAATTTAAAATGTACACATATCCAACTTGCTGTGTTTTATAACCAGGTTGCTTACATTTTATTTACTAAAATGTAATGTTAAACATAATAAATACAGAAGATGCTATACTTCTTAGTGCGTTGAAATGTTAATTGTGTAGTTTGTTTATGATTAATGAAGGTTTTAAACTAAATATTTATTGAATATACATTTGATAGAAAGTGACATTACTATAATGTTGCTTTACATATGAATTTCTGTGATGTTTCCATAGTTGAACAGTCTGTAAAGGTGCAACTGTATGTTTAAATTTAATACATTTCTACTTATAATGAAGTCCATGAAACTGAATATGAGGCGCGTCGTGGGAAAACTGGACTTAATACATGTGCGTGAAGTGTCGTCCTGGATTAGCCTGTCCGCACAGGCTAATCCAGGACGGCACTTTCCGCCTTCAGTGGATTTATGTTTAGAAGAGACTTCCTTGAAACAGAAAATACCATAAAAGGGGAAAGTGCCGTCCCAGATTAGCCTGTGCAGAATGCACAGGCTAATCCGGGATGACACTTTACGCACATGCATTAAGCCTGGTTTTCCCACGACGTGCCTCATATATATTTTAGGTATTGTAACTTATCTTGAGTTAAACAATGTTTGAGCAACATCTCTTATTGTAGGAATTCGAAAAACTGAAAAATTCATTGGTAAATAGAAACGAATAATCTACTGAACCTCATCTCTAGTAGGACACAACTCTGAACATGCTCATAGTTTTTTTATGTTGATTGAATATGGTAAACTAAGGACTTGCTATGGTAAACTTAAGTCTTTTTGTGGTAAACTAAGGTCTATTTGTGGTAAACCAAAATCGTATTGTGGTAAACTTAGGTCTAATTATGGTAAACTAAGGTCTAATTATGGTGAACTTAGATCTACTTATGGTGGATACGGTTTTGTATGGTAAACAAAGGTCTTCTTGTGATACAAAAGTCTTCTTGTGGTAAACTAAGGATCTATTATGGTAAAATAAAGCCTAATTAATGTGAACTGAAGTCATATCGTGGTCATATTTGCTCTTTGTATGATAAAGTAAGGTCTCACCCTTGTATAACCGGTATAAAGGATCTTTTATGGTAAATTGAGGTCTTATTAATGCAAACTAATGTATTATTATGGTAAACTAAGGTAATATGACAAACTTAGGCCTTGTCTTGCAAATGTTATGTTGTTTTTTTGGTAAATTAAGGTCTTATCATGATTAACTTAGTTCTTATCTAAACTTAGGTATTTTTATAGTTAACTTAAAGGTCTTACAATGTTAGCTGTGGATGAATTATAGTTAACTAAGGTCTATAAGATATAGAGGATATTTGTTTGTTTTCGGTGTGATAACGCGTTAAATCATCACTGGAAAGGGAGACAATATTTTCACGAGCGCTTGCCCGAGTGAAAATATGTAAATTGTCTCCCTTCCCAGTGATGATATAATGTTTATCACACTGAAAACACACACATTTTCTTTTTATTTTATGCTGTTGAGTATATTATTTACATTTTAAAAGAAGTAGTCCAGCACAGTGAGTGATATAGGGATATATCTCACTGGTATTTTCCTATATTTCACCACTTAGCATAAAATATATAAAATAAATAATTGTCATTGTATAAAGAACTAGCGATAATTTGTACTTATTTAAAACTGTTTGTGGTAATTGCATTTTACAAGAATATGACATGCGTTAGGTATTTTGCTACATCAGACACCTATATTAAACATTGCTGTACACAATGACATTTATTCATTTTCCGTTTAAAAGTCGGGGATTGCATTCAGTTCTGTCATGAAAGTCACATTGCACTTCAATGAAATAATTATTTTCTTGGTTTCTGTCATTTTTAACCAAGTTTTTCTAAGAAAAATTTCAGTTATTAGATTGGGGTAATTGTCGTTGGGCGGGCGGTCGGGGTGGCAGCGTCAACTTTTCGTTTCCGTTCTCTAACTCGAGAACGGATTGAGATATTTTAATGAAACTAAATTCATAGATACCTTATATCGAGACCTCGCTTGGGATTGCATATGGGGTTGGTCGGGTCAATGTCAAGGTCACCATTGCTAAAAATAGAAGAACAGTTTCGGCTCAATAACTTGAGAACGCATCGAGATATTGTAATGAAACTTCATACATAGATACCTTATATTGAGACCTGGCTTGGGATTGCATATGGGGTGTGTGGGGTCAAGGTCAAGGTCACCATTACTAAAATTAGAAAAACGGTTTCCGCTCAATAACTTGTGAAAGCATAGATATATTTAATGAAACTTCATACATAGATACCTTATATCGAGACCTCGCTTGGGATTGCATATGGGGTGGGTGGGGTCAAGGTCAAGGTCACTGTCACTTAAAATAGAAAAACGGTTCCCGCTCAATAACTTTACAATCCATAAAGATATTTAATGAAACTTTGTACGTAGATACAATATATCGAGACCTAGCTTGGGATTGCATATGGGGTGGGTGGGGTCAAGGTCTCCATTACTAAAAATAGAAAAATGGTTTCCGCTCAATAACTTTAGAATGCATGAAGATATTTGAATGACATTTCATACATAGATACCTTGTATCTAGGCCAGGCTTGGGATTGCATAGGGGATGGGTGAGATCAAGGTGAAGGTCAATGTTACTAAAAATACAAAAACGGTTTCTGCTCAATAATGAAACTTCATAGATAGATACCTTATAACAAGACCTCGCTTAGGAATCCATATGGCACCCAGAACTTCCTTTCATTATTGTGCTGACTTTTATGCATTTCTTTCCAAATATTTGGTTTTCGTGGAATTTCCATGTTTCTTGTTTTTTGTTGTTTTTACCTGCGCATAAGTCAGTAGTAATTGCGTCAGTTTTATCACTGTCTCCTTTGTAGTTTTTCATTATTTCATAAAAATTGCATGCAGTACAAGACAAGAATTAGATGTTACAAGATACAAATAAAAAATACTCCTATCATAATGACATTTAAATTCTTTCAACATAGGTGCCCACTAGAGCTAACACAAGAGTGATGCTTGTGTTACATTCTGACATAAGTACTTATACCAATGAAATTGGTAACCATAATAAGGCATGCATGTTCAGAGTTGAAAGTCATATAGTCTAGACATGGTCATTAACATGGAATTTCTGTCCAATCCTTTCTTAATTAACTCATTCCCTTGTAATTAAACAGCAAACAATAAGACAGTTAATGGTGCTAGGGATTGTCATTTTTAAAAATAATATCAAACAACTGCAGTTCTATAGTGTACATAACTGTGAAGATGTCTTGGTTATTATAACCCCACAAACGACGTTTGGGGGGGGGGTGTATATAGGAGTGAGCTTGTTGATGCGTCGGTCTGTTGGTTTTTTGTTTCCGGATTAAAACTCAAGAAAGGCTTGACATGTTAAAATAATTTTTGGTACACATGACGATTGTGTAACATCATAGAATACAGGTCAAGTTCGATGTTGGTTACAAACCACTAAATTTTGACAGAGTTATGGTCCCTTTTCGACTTAAAATTCCCTAAAAACATGATTTTCTGGATGATAACTCGAGAATGGCTTGACGTATTCAAATAATTATTGGTATACATGTGTAGCATAATAAAATACGGGTCAAGTTCGACTTTAGTTACAAACCACTAAATTTTGACAGAGTTATGGCCCTTTATTTAACTTAGATTCCCTAAATACATGGTTTCCTGCGATAACTCGACTATGGCTTGACATATTTAAATCATTATTGGTACACATGTGTAGCATCATAAAATACAGGTCACGTTTGACTTTGGTTACAAACCACTAAATTGTGACACAGTTATGGCCCCCCTTTTTGACTTAAATTCCTGAAAAACATGGATAATAACTCATGAAAGGCTTCACATATTTAAATTATTTTTGGTACATAGGTGTAACATCATAAAATACAGATCGAGTTCAATTTTGGTTACAAACCACTAAATGTAGACAGAGTTATGTCTCCTATTAAAAGTAATTTTAACAAATACACTGTTGACCATTCACAAATTAAAGCATTCTCTCTGTCCATTTCTTTCGAATGGATGCCATAGTTTTGTGACAAGGCCATATTGTGGGGTATATCCGTCACTCTTGTGACAATTCTAGTTAATTTCTGCTTTGGACTTGTTTTCATAAATACCGGTATACCGGTATATAAAACCATTGATTTAAATTCATTCATACCACTGTTGGTGTGATCACTTCCAATTTTGATTGCACATTTGCATACAATGTTATATGCACGAATTACTTCACAGCCAGTAGTTACACGTATGCTCCCCAAAGTTGCCGCTTTGTCCTTCCATCAGAATTCCTTCCGTTCTAATTCAACTGCCATTCAGTTTGTCTTGATGTCAAATGCTCTTCCCTGAAGATTTTATGTGTTATACTCCATGTCCATCTGTCTGTCTGCCCTTCCTTCTATCTGTCCGGTACTTTGTTTTCACAGGATAGTTAGGTCATTCTGGTCTGATGATTTTTCGGGAAGTAATTGCCCTTTGATTATAAACTGGCTTTTTTGCTTGTCCGCATTTATAATAATTTGGCCAAGGAAGGAGGTTTTTTAAAATAACTTTGCACAAATCTTGCTGCAATAAGCTGGTGTGTAGCGTTCATAAATCTGGTCAAAGGTCAAGGTCACACCTAGAGGTCCAAGGTTAAAATTGGCTTTTTACTTGTCCATGGATTGAGGGATTTTGAAATTCTTGGCACAAATGTTTGCCTATAAGAGACGGAATGTCACGCCCATGAACTAGAATTGTAGGTCAAAGGTCAAGGTCAAACATAAAAGTTTAAAAGCTGAAATTGGCTTTTGGCTTGTTTGGGCTAAAATATAACTTGGCCATGAATGGATGGATTTTAATATCACTTTACACAATTGTTTTCCTCAACAAGACAGTGTCCCACAGTATGAATCAGGTCCATAGTTCAGAAGTCAAGGCCACAATTAGAGATCAAAATGGCATTGGGGAGCAAATATCGGTTCTTTCGATATATCCTTGTTTATCAAAGTAAACCATTGTCAAACACAAAAAGTATTGCATTGTGGCCTTGCAATTGCTGCCTAGCGACCTGATGGTGATAGGATGACAGAATTAGTTGGTCCAAAATTTTAATGCCACATGCAGTTTTATAGACATAGCATGTGTTCATGAAAGAAGAAAAAAGGCCATAGTAATCCTGTGTAATAATTTAATAACCTGATGAAACTTTTACAGATAATTATTTTGACTAGGGTGTTTGCTATTCAGTTTGTCCTGTGTCTGTTTCTCTGTCACATACACATACATGTACTATATGTGTATATCCGTCTGGTATCTGGTATATTTATTTTAGGCCTGTATTAGTAATAACCTATTGGGGTTTACTGGTGAAAGGTGTAATGTCACCTTAAAAATAAAGTATTTATAGTATGTTTATAAACCGCTGTGCATTTTATCTAACCTTGTGTTAAATTTGCTCTGAGAATCAAGTGTTTGTGCAATAATTCACAAATTACTACAAGACTTTTAATCTACAAGACTTTTAATCTACAAGACTTTTAATCTTACATCATCATGACAATAAAAGACCCGTGATCATAGAAAATTGATATTTTTACTCATGAGCCACGCATGAAAATATCATTTTCTATGTACACTTGTGAAACACAATACGATCTTACACCGAAATCAACAAATATCCTTTATATCTGTGGATTTGTATAAGAAATCTGACTTTTTTTCAATGCAAAAGGAACGTCTTATAACAGTGTATGCCTTTTGTTTATCTTTTACTATAGAGTTCTGTTGGGAAGGTACCGAAATAGAGAAAGATTCATGTATCGCTTCACAGAAGATCAGTTTTCTATTTGGATCCCGATTTTTCTTTAGATGTTTATTTTGAACTGTTAATAATTTTGTTATCTTGGCATCCATTTGTGTAGTTTATGCTATGTTGAACCAGCTTTTAGAACACTTGATATCGAAAAGTTTTCTTCTTCTTTACGATATGTGGTATGTAAATATGATGAAGAATTTTTGTAGATTACCAATTTTGTTTATAAATTTGAAAACAGTACAGGACATTTGTTTAATTGTATGAAAAAATTAGCTAAAATTACGATCATCGTATTAATAGTTCCTATAATACCTAAATAATGTAGAAAATTAAATGGACATATTCTAATATGATATACAAGCCAGGAAAAGGCTAGCCTTCTGGTCTTTTATTTAGTTTTACCATTTTCCTTGTCTTAAAACTGTAACAATTTATTCTGTGGTAACCTTTATTCATGTTTTCAAAATGGTTTTACTTGCTCAGAAATGAAGTGATTTTGTTTTCCCTATGTGGTCTCAGATTCATCACTTAACGTGGCTAAAACAGCCTTAATGAGCCAGGGCTCCAACCTCACAAATGGATTTGACCTTTCAAAAACCGATTGGAAAAAAGTTAATCTGCGATACATTGATTTTTCCCTGACAGTCTGGCTGGTGTTTTAGCAGCTTTGTTCTCTTGTAATATTGTATACTTAGCCAGAACAATCATATATCGTAGTTGTTTTTCTTTTCCAAGCATACTTTGCAAAAAATTACTTTGTGCAGCATAAGAATCGTCTTTTGATATTGTGCTTTGTATTTTAATAATGTAACTTATTATCATGCTACAAGTCTAATATTTTTAAAATATTGCACACTCTTGCTACAGTACTGTATAATTATTAGCCTGAAAAGCATTATTTTTAACATTAATTTGAATATAGTACGAAATAAGCTATCCTAACATTCATTTTAAGCACCATTTAGTAGTATTATCAGCATAGAGCTTTTATGTACAGTGATATATAACCCTACCACATATGAACCACATGTCTGCCTTATACTTTTCAGGGTTTAGATCTAGTATGTATTTAGAACGTACTTGGCCTCTTTTGCAACTGAATGCCGTGTTGAGAACAAGACTCAATCAGTCTTTTTCATTGCAATTTTAATACTGATTTGCAAGTTGTGGTCTTTCTTAACCGTGTTCTGCAGTATGTCAAATTTGTCATGTGACGTCACAGCTTGCATGTTTGGGTATGAAACGTAACAGAAAAAGCAAACGATAATGTAAATAAAAATTTAAGGCATGTCCCAATAGAATGCCGTGATCATAACAGTATTAATGTAGTTATACCCCCACAAACGAAGTTCAGGGGGGGTAATTAGGAGTGAGCTTGTCGGTCTGTTGGTTTTTTGGTTTCTGGATGATAACTCAAGAAGGGCTTGACATATTCAAATAATTTTTGGTACACATGTGTAACATCATAAAATACAGGTCGAGTTGGTCGTTGGTTACAAACCACTAAATTTTGACAGAGTAATGGCCCCTTTTCGACTTAAATTCACTAAAAACATGGTTTCTGGATGATAACTCAAGAATGCCTTGACATATTCAAATAGTTTTTGGTATACATGTGAAGCATCATAAAATATGGGTCAGGTTCGACTTTGGTTACAAACCACTAAATTTTGAGAGAGTTGTGGCCCCTTTTCGACTTAAATTCCCTAAAATTATGGTTTCTTGACGATGACTCAACAGTGGCTTGACACATTCAAATAATTCTTGGTATACATGTGTAGCATCATAAAATATGGGTTAAGTTCGACTTTGGTTACAAACCACTAAATTTTGACAGAGGGTGGCGGCGTAAACTTTTTGTTTCCGCTCTCTAACTCAAGAACGAATTGAGCTACTGTAATGAAACTTCATACATAGATACCTTATATTGAGACCTCGCTTATAATTGCATATGGGGTCAAGGTCAAGGTCACCGTTACTAAAAATAGACAAATGGTTTCCGCTCAATAACTTGAGAATTCATTAAGATACTTTAATGAAACTTCATACATAGATACCTTATATCGAGACCTCGCTTGGGATTGCATATGGGGTGGAAGGGGTCAAGGTCACCATTACTAAAAATAGAAAAACAGTTTCCACTCAATAACTTGAGAATGCATTGAGATATTTTTATGAAACTTCATATATAGATACCTTATATTGAGACCTTGCTTGGAATTGCATATGGGGTCGGTGGTGTCAGGGTCAAGATCACCATTACTAAAAATAGAAAAACAGGTTCCACTCAATAAATTGAGAACACATTGAGATATTTTAATGAAAGTTCATATATACCTTGCTTGGGATTGCATATGGAGTGGATGGGGTCAAGGTCACCATTACTAAAAATATTTCCACTCAGTTCCTAGAGAACGAATTGAGATATTTTAATGAAACTTCATATGTAGATACCTTATATCTAGACCTCTCTTGTGATTGCATATGGAGTAGGTGGGGTCAAGGTCACCTTTACCTAAAATAAAAAAAACGGCTTGCACTCAATAACTTAAGAACTTATTTAGATATTTTAATGAAACTTCATATGTAGATACCTTATATTGAGACCTCGCTTTGATTGCAAGGTCAAGGTCACCATTTCTAGCCATAGGTGTATGACCTTCACCTTGCACCCAGAACTTTCTTTCATTATTGTGGTGACTTTTATGCATTTCATTAGAAAAATTAGGTTTTCATGGAATTTCCACATTTCTTGTTTAAATTAAGTTTGGTGCACAGGTGTAACGTCATAAAATACAGATCAAATTTGACTTCAATTACAAACTACTAATTATTGACAGAGTTTTGGCTCCTATTGAAATTACTTTTTTCCAAATACACTGTTATACATTCACAAATTTAAGCATTCTCTCTGTGTCTATTTCTTTCAAATGGGTGCCATAGTTTTGTGACAAGGCCATATTGTGGGGGTATATCCGTCACTCATGTGACAATTCTAGTTGAGATTTATTCATTTTGCAAAGGCTTGTGTCATTTCCTGCTTTATTAAACATATTATACAATTATAATACAATTATATAAAGGCTAACACTCAGCAGGCATCTGAGGCATGGTAGAATGATATCTTTTGGTGATATTTAGCATTCCAATGGTAGAATGATATCTTTTGGTGAAATTTAGCATTCTAATGGTAGAATGATATTTTTTGGTGATATTTAGCATGTATAAAATGTGTAGTATATATATTTGGAATCAAAATACCATTTTCGAAGCGATTTGTACATGTAATGAAAGTGTGCATCTTAAAGCTTTTTTTTTTTTTATTAAACTGAAAATACAGTATCTTGCTAATTAAATGGCATATTGTTTTACAAAGATGTCATGTCAATTTTATTGTTGTTTTCTTGTACATGATAATTATATTGGGTTTCCCATTGTGACTATTTAGTATTATGTCAATTATGCAAATATAGTGTTGTGTTTTGTACAATATTGTCCATATCTTTATTACCATAGACTGGTTTTGACGTGATTTATATTCATTGTCTGTGATATTATTCATTTGATTATACTAACAATCAACACTCCAATTAATATGCTAATAAATTGAAAGATTCATTCTTGCTTGTTAACCTTATATTATGTTTAATTTAAAAGTTATCAACTAGAATGGAAACAGGCAGTTGTTTTCATGCAGATTACATCAACATATACATTATTATGCAATAGAAAATCCATTTAACAAAAATATTGAAAAAGTAAAAGTGAAGTCTATAAGCCTTTTCTAAACAATATATAAAAACTTCTGAACATCCTTATGTTAATATCTAGTTGACAATGCTGTGAACATTGTTAACAAATCCCTAAGTTTTCCCATTCTTACACTGGTGATGGTTTAATTAACCCGCAATTTTTCAGCATTGTTATTAAATTTATGCACAGTTTCTTTCGGAACACTAAGCTTTTATATTATTTAGCACTTTCGTGTTTTTTGGTAAAATGTGTTATAAAGTAAGAATCTTTTTGCATCAAACCATTTTATTGTACCTTTTAGAGATCTATTCTTATTTTTCGCTTCTGTTGTTTGTTGTAGAAACATACAAAATTAACAGTCAACGTGAAGAGTTAATTTTGTGTTGATATATGACATTCAAGCTTAAATAGCTACATTTACGCAATTAAGAGCTTCTAGATCCATGCTATGTTTTTGGCAGTTTATAACAGAAATGCTTTATTAGCCCATGTTTTTATCCACCAAGGTAATTTTAAACCCTTTATTTGCACTTAATTGCATTATGAATGAAAATAAACATAGCAGAATTTAAAAACAATTACCATACTAAATCATGTTTTTTCTGTTGCATTAAATTTATTTTTTAATATTTTTTCATTATTTTTAAATTGTAACCAACATAATATTCACACTAAATATGTACCATAGTCTTAATAAGGGTACATGGTTGTAATCACTTTCATTTACTGTTTTAACTGGTGTATATTCTTCTGTAAGGAATCCCTTGATGACGTCGGGACAGAGTTACGGGACATGCGAGATGAACTACACAAGCTGATGGGTGTTATAGAGAGCAAAGACCTTGCAATTGAGACACTCGAGAACCAACTGAGAACTTCCAAAGGTGAAATCAAAATGAAGTATGTGTTAGTTTGTAATTTATCTTTGTTTCTGTGTATAAGGATGTTTCTTTTACTAAATGTGATGGACCAGTTGACAAGATTTCATTGACAATGTGTTAAGCCATTCAGAAAGTCAGGATTTTATTGTTTGATGTAGATGTCGAGTACAAACAACACATTATGTATTGTGTAAATGGTTTGTCAGAGATCCAGCTGAATAAACATGTACAGTGTCAGCTTTTATATACATTTTGTGGTTGATAAGTGTTTGTAACTTTTGATACATCTTCGCTGAGTACGTTGAGTATCTTTTATTATCATTTCTAATAAACTTACTATTCTTTGGCCAACAACCAAAATTATGATATTCTCAAGAACCTAATATAACACAATACGCGATCTATTAGTAATTTAAAAAAGTTTTGAAAGACAGTGATTGTATATAATATCTCAATTGAGTTCAGATCACAGGCAATGTCTGACCTGCAGAGGGTTGTGTCTGACCTGGAGAGGAAGAACGGAGAGCTCCATGAGAGTGTGGAGGGGGTGCGCACTAGTGTGGAGGAGAGGCTGATGTCTCCCAGCCATGCTAGCCCAGTCTCCAGCTCCAAAAGGTGAGAAAAATGGCTGCCCCTAGTTATGTGGCCTGTCAAACTGTGCAGATATTGGCTGCCTTTGGTTATATGACCTGTTAAGATGTGCAGATATAGACTGCCTTTGGTTATATGCAGAGCTCCAGATAAGACGCATATCCGCGTATTTACGCATTGAAATTTAAAAAAAACGCATTGAAAATCTGCCCAGTGCATAACTTTACGTATTGAAAATCTCGGTACGTATTTTTAATCGCTTAACTGCGTAACCGGTTTGACAAATTATCCAGTTCAGCTAATGGTGTAAGTCAGCCTTTGAATCGATTAAAGGTAAATCAAGCAAATCTTTCTACTCAAAATGGCTTCGCATTGTGTATGTGGGTCGAAAACTGAACGTTTTAAGCTCAATCAGCAAGCTCCATTAGGCAATATCTTGAAAAATGTTATTCAGAATGAGTCTTATGATGCTTTTCCTATTTAAAAGGTGATAAGTGGCGATATTGTCACAGCAGTTTAAAAATCGGACAAGAAACACAAGCATCATGTGAGTGCAAAATTGTCTGAAAAATTGCTGTAATCGTGGAAAAGAAATTATCATTGGCTAATTGTCAAGCAAGAATGACCAGACATCAGGTTATCTTAGGAGGATTTGCAGTGAAAAAAAAAGTACAATGTATCTGGGCAAATGACTACTATTACTTTGCTATGTAAATTTTATGTTTTTATAGACATACAGATTATTGTCTAAATTCAATTTATTCCATTTGCCAATATCATATATATGAATGTGTTCTTATATAACTAGCATATATTAAATACTCTTTTGATCTTGTATAAAAAATGAAAATACCCTTTAAATTTCCCAAATACCCTTTAAAGCTGACGGACTGGGGATAAAATACCCTTCAACCAAAAAATCAAGGGGGTAAAATACCCTTTAGGCTAAAACCTTATCTGGAGCTCTGGTTATATGGCCTGACAAGATGGTCAGATTTTGGCTGGCATTGGATATGTGACCTGTCAAGATGTGCAGATTTTCACTAACTTTGGTTATGTGGCCTGTCAAGATGTGCAGATTTTTTCTACCTTTGGTTATGTGGCCTGTCAAGATGTGCAGATTTTTTCTACCTTTGGATATGTGACCTGTCCAGATGTGCAGATTTTCACTAACTTTGGTTATGTGGCCTGTCAAGATGTGCAGATTTTGACTACCTTTAGTTGTATGGCCTGTTAAACTGTGCAGATTTTGGCTGGTTTGGATATGTTACCTGTCAAGATGTGCAGATTTTCACTAACTTTGGTTATGTGACCTGTCAAGATGTGCAGATTTTTTCTACCTTTGGTTATGTGGCCTGTCAAGATGTGCAGATTTTGACTACCTTTAGTTGTATGGCCTGTTAAACTGTGCAGATTTTGGCTGGTTTGGATATGTTACCTGTCAAGATGTGCAGATTTTCACTAACTTTGGTTATGTGACCTGTCAAGATGTGCAGATTTTTTCTACCTTTGGTTATGTGGCCTGTCAAGATGTGCAGATTTTGACTACCTTTAGTTGTATGGCCTGTTAAACTGTGCAGATTTTGGCTGCCTTTGGTTTTGCCGCCTGTCAATATGGTCAGATTTTGTCTGCCTTTGGTTATATGGCCTGTCATGATGTGCAGATTCGGGCTGCCTTTGGTAATGTGGCATGTCAAGACAAGCAAATCCTGGCTGCCTTTGGTTGTGTGGCCTGCCAAGAGGTGCAGATTTGGGCTGCCTTTGGTAATGTGGCATGTCAAGACAAGCAAATCCTGGCTGCCTTTGGTTGTGTGGCCTGCCAAGATGTGCAGATTTGGTCTGCCTTTGGTAATGTGGCATGTCAAGATAAGCAAATCCTGGCTGCCTTTGGTTGTGTGGCCTGCCAAGATGGGTAGATTTGGCTGCCTTTGGTTATGTGGCCTGACAAAATGTGCAAATTTTGCCTGCCTTTGGTTTTGTGGCCTGTCAGGGTGTGCAGAGCCTGGCTCCCTTTGGTTATTTGGCCTGCCAAGATGTCCAGATTTTGGCTGCCTTTGATTATTTGGCCTGTCAAAATATGCTGATTTTGGCTGCCTTTGGTTATATGGCCTGTCAAGATGTGCAGATTTGCCATTCTTTTGGTTATGTGGCCCGTCAAGATGGGCAGATTTTGGATGACTTTGATTATGTGGCCTGACATGATGTGCAGATTTTGGCTGCCTTTGGTTATGTGGCCTGCCAAGATCGTTAGATTTTGGCTGCCTTTGGTTATGTGGCAGGTTATAGCGTTGGGGTTTATAACTTGAGCAAGTCTTCTCTCAAATATATACAAGAGTACTGACAAATATTGGCAACGTGTGGCTCAGATAGTTAAATTAACCATATTTTTAAGTGTTCATTTACTTGCTTTATTTCCAGTATTATGTTTATAAGTATGCATTTATAAGGGTACATCTGTCTTTTTATTGTAGGTAACGGAGAGCTAAATGTAATTAGATTGTCATTAGTTACAAGAATACTAATAACTTGTTTTGACTTGCTTCAAGGTATTTTGTGATTTTTCATGTCCTGTGTTCATTTGCAAGATGTTATTTCCTGTCATGTAAATGCTTTAGTTACATTAAACTTGAGCAAAGTATTTATTTTGAATGCATGTTGACCTGAAACATTCTAGCTTGATCTGGAAATATCTGGAAACAGTAATTTCTGAAAACCACACTCCCTGCCTTTGCTATGACTATATTAGTTATGAAATTCTTATTATTCCTGGAATCACAGGCAAACTAATTTTTTTTTGGTAAATATCATTCTGTATTTGGAATTAATTTACCCTACGAGCAAGTTCAGTTATTGTGTTGACACAGTGGGATTAAGAAAACTGTAATTAAATATATTAATTATATTATTTTCATTACGAACATTTGTTACTAGGGGGCTTTGAAATCTTGATGTTTTGTTCACATATTGTTATGTGACCTGGTGAAGTATGTGATGTAGACTTGTAACACATTCCATACCTAACAAGCTAATATAATTCTAAAATAATTATTGGGTAGATGAAAATTACTCTGCATAATTTGATTGTTGTGGAGAATTATTTTTTTTGTCCTGGTTTATGGTGGCAGATTTTACCCAGTACTTAAGAACTTAAATATTTATTTAAAACTTTTTGTATGTGCCACATCCGATATGATTTGAACCAACAAAACAAAGTGAGAATACATCGACATCATCATCATTCATTCTCCAGACGGATCTTAATCTTTCAGTTCTAGGCAGTCGAGATCACCAACGCCGCGAGGGTCGAGGATTCCAAGGTCATTGATCACTCTGTTTCCATAGCAACCTCTGTTTGCTTGTACTGTTTGGCAATATCACCATACTGCATTCCTGTACCCTGGTCATAAAATGTTGCTTGTACTTGCATTGTTCTTCCATTGCGTAGTTATGGCAGTTACATATTTAAAGATTTAACAAATGTTGTACAAAACGTTGTACATTTTTGTTTGTAAAGTGTATAAAGGTTAAATACTGATTTGTTATCAAACTGACCCTCAATTTTATATTGGCCTTGTCATCCTTGCAATTTTGCAAAGAGAGATTGCTCTGGACCTCAATGGGGTGTGGGGGGGGGATCCTGTTTTACAAACATGCTTTTGGCTTACTGGGATAAGGGTAGTTGTCATGCGCCTATCAATATTTTCCCCCAGGCGGGAGCGGCAGGCTGACCCAGGGGAATTTGACAAATTTTATTTTGTTGGGTCTAATTCACCGCCCTAGAGTCAAGCATATTTGTCTAAATCCCCTCAGTGGAATATACTATATGTCGATCAAATGGTCCGGGGGCCTGTATTACCGAGATCTAAAATTCTACCAAAGTCGATTACCCCGGGACCCAAAATTCTTTGGAATGTCAAATTCCCGCCTGTCGGGAATCACTTTTGATCTGAAGTCAACGTATATGCCTTGATGGGTGCATAAAGGAACATTTAGGTGATAATAAATGAATCATATAAACACTGCACTATGTGGTGAGGGTTTGAGTGTTAATTTAAAGAATAAGATTTCAGCATCATTGCAGTGTGTTGTGTGCACCCCTGAAGTGAATGTCTTCATTTCTAACAATTTGAGTTATTCTTTAAAGGACATTGAAGACATGTTTGTTGTTTAGAAAAACAATTTCTTTCAAAATATTAATTTTTGTCTGCTAATGTAATTACAAATGTTTTTTGTTTTAACTATATTCTAAAATGTATTATTCGATCGTTGATGATATTTTAGCCGATTGACTCAGCCCAGGTAATTTGTCACGTCATTTGTTAAAGGCTAATCCTAGATTTCTTCATTTGTTAGTAGTATTTGAGGAATGAGTGAGTGCCAATGTGATTATCATAAATTTACATGTACTGGTAGTTGTTTAAAGCTAGAAAGGAACTTGTGGTTATGATGAAACAAAAATTGTTAGACGTGTTTATAATATTTGAAGTCAATTTACAGTCTGTTTTGCCAGAATATTTTAGTTTCGAACAGTGTAAGTTATAAAATAAATGAAGCGCATCATGGGAAAACCGGACTTAATGCATGTGCTTAAAGTGTTGTCCCGGATTAGCCTGTGCAGTCCGTACAGGCTAATCCAGGACGGCACTTTCAGCCTACAGTGGATTTATGTTTATAAGAGACTTCCTTGAAACAGAAAATACCATAAAAGCGGAAAGTGCCATCCCGGATTAGCCTGTGCGGACTGCACAGGCTAATCCGAGACGACACTTTACGCACATGCATTAAGACTGGTTTTCTCACGATGCCCCTCAAATAAGATGTTATGTTGTGTCTGGGGTTTCATCCATATTATTCATGCATTTATTCTTTACTACATTGTAAAGTCTGTGACTTTTTTATAAATTACATGAGCAAAAACTTTAGTACTGGTAATAACTTGTACAATTATAAATCAGATTAATGTACCAAAATAGCCGATGAATGAAAGGGTAAATAATTATGTTTTTTGTCTGGTTTCATTTGTTCAAAATGCCAATGTTTCATTGCTTGGTTTGCATCTCGATTGTCACTTGATTGATGCTAGGTGGCACGTAGACCATAGTACACAGGCATTGTTGTAGTCTTGCTTAGATCTGTGAGATTTGACATTCATCTTTCATACCCATCAAGGGCTTGTGTCTGTTTATATATGTTATTATACTTAAGTACAAGTAAACTAATGTTTTTCATACAATTTAAAAAATACATGGAAAACAGACAACACATTTGACATATGCCGTAAATTTTTGTGTATAGGACGCCCCCATGTATAAAACGCACCTAAAAACTCAGATCCTAATATGTGCTAAACATATCTGGGATTTGAAAGCTTCTAAACATCAAAATCTTAAATTTCACGTCCATTGTTTATTGACACTGAAAATATTTTTGTCGTGAAAATCGCAACGCGGATACATTACAATAGATGTGTTTTCGCTGTATTGAGAGGTGTTGAGAAGTCTCAAGTGTCAACACCTTTAATTACACCATAAGCGCTAATTGTCTGTTTGACAAACATGGTCAGTTTTGCAAGTATCCTCAATGACACCATCCTTATTGTTTAACCCTGGTTGTTATTTCTTATGTATTATGTTTTATTTCACATATATTTCATAAACATACGAAATAAGAGTGTAAAACACACAAAATAAGAAATATATATTATGTAATGCTATATTGTTAAAAGATCCCAGTATAAAACAGTGCGAAACGTATCAGGTACGAATACTTGCTTATATAAGCGTCATAGTAACGTTGATCAAGCGTCTATTAAAAATGGCAGCCAAAACACCACAGATGATATTTATAATAGAAAAACTAGGAGTTTTTGTTTATATTCACGTATAAGATGCACCGAAAAAATGCTACGAATTTTGGCTGAAAAGAGTGTGGCTTTTACGCGAGAAATTACGGTATTTAATCTTTATTATTTGAATTATACATGAAAAGGTGATTGTTACTTTCACAACTCAAGAAAAAATTACTTTGTTGGATTTAGTTACTATTTAGTTTCATATCAGTTAAATGCATGATTTTAAACATGTAGTTGTAGTTCTAAAGTGTCACATATTTACATTATTTAGTTTGGTACACTAAAGTCTCATTAACAGCATGCATTGTGAAAGCCTTGCTTCAACATTAGCCTTTTTAGGCACTTAAGTTTATTTTGTAGTTGATTAAAGCATTAACACTTTAATTAATATGTTTCAGAGCCAAATAGTTTCCATGTATGTACATGTATTAAATCATAATATTTAAAGTGAAAGACATAAACTATGAAACTAATGGTTTAAATATTTAAACTTGACTTGAGTATGTAATTATTTTAAGTTGTTCTATAAATGCAGACCTGGATAGATTGATTCAAATAATTTTGAAACTTTGAAAATCAGGAATGCTGAAAAAAATGAAAGCACCAAGGGTAGCTTTGAATGCAGTGTTGTGAAACATTTAAGATATGTTTTATTCTATCATTTGTTCATTAGTGTTCATTCTTTATTCTAACATGATACTCGCTAAATTTTAGCTCGACTGTTTACTGAGTAGTTCGAGCTATTCTACTCACCAGTTCGTCCGTGTCGGCATAATGCTCTGGTTAAGGTTTGTGCAACAAGTACATGTCTCTTTAACTACTACAGATATTCAATTGAAACTTCACACATCTCTTCTGGGTCATCTTGTCAGGTCACTGACCAAGGCCCATTACTCTGACAAAGCGTTATGAATAGTTGAGCGTGCTGTCCTGAGACAGCTCTTGTTCTACAGACAAAGAACAAAATTATCATCGTTAAATACCCAATAGACAACACAAAAAGTAGTCCCAATTCTAATTCTGAAATGTACTTCTCATTACAGTTGCAAAAATATTTGTCAAATCATGTTCGAATCAAAATAATGTTCTCATTATAATTGTTTATTCGCAAATAAACAACTATTTGTCGTTTTGATGCTTGGCTATTAAACCACTTGCACTAACGTCCTCGTGGTTTAATTCCTATGCATCAGAACTTCAAATCGTTGTTTATTGGCCAATAAACAATGATTGATTAATCTAAAATTATTTCTTAAACATGCATTATATTCTTTTATATGCATTGTCTTGTAGACAGTATTATACAAATGCTCTCATCGGCCAGTAGCAATGGTTAGACATAGGCAGCATGGTGTTTTGGCACATAGTTACATAGTGTTGTGTAGAAAGTATGCTAACTATGTTGGCTCTCACATATAGTAATTGGGTAACATGGCACATTTACATGCTGTAACCCAGTAGTGAAAAAGTTAGTGTTATTTTTTCTAAGATTGAAAAGAAAAATAAATGCTTATTACACCAGAAATGTCTTCTTGGGTGTTTTGATGGTATTGTCCTTGAGATTTACAAAGAAAGGTTGTCACATTATCTTCCTTTGCATGGAACTTCAAATTGACTGCCATGCATTGCATATATACACTACATTAATACAAGTTAAGTACATAAGGCAAAATTAGGGTTCGTTATTTATCTATATAGAAATTATGAAATATCAAGTAGTTAATTAAACTAATTAAGTTGTACATTATTCCTGACAATAACTGTTCTTGTTCTTGTTGTTGCAGGAAAGTGGAAGACTCCACGGCAAAGGACACTTCGGGTAAGGATTTTGTCACTTTTAACCAAATTTTAAAAACTTTAAACCACAAAGATTCAAGTTTGAACCAAAGTTAATTTTGTATTAGCCTTTTATTTACAGTAATATTCAGAGGTGATTGCCTATTGCTTTGTCATTTGCACTGAGCCATAATTGTTTTGCATTTCTTTTGTGTATGCTCTGGAAAAGTGTCAGCAGTTTTCTCTGATGGCAGTGGTTTCAAGTAGTTTATAATATAGACATCAACATTACTTGCGCACTAAAATCAACACTTATCTGTCCCTGATGGCCAGACAGAAAAAATCACTAAGTTTGTTTTTTGTGCCTAAATTATAATGTAGCATTTGTTTAATTGTATTACTAGCACTTGTTTTCTGGTGTCATCATTATGAAGTGCAAGGATGTCAGAGCAGGTCTTAAGGGACATTATTCACAGATTTGTTTTACTACTTAGAAAGTTCATTAAACATATAAAATGTAAAATTTCTTCTTGACTAATCAACTGAAGCATAACATCGAGAAAAATCATAAAAAGACAAAATGATGTCCCTGCGGAGGCTTGAACCTTCTACCTTCGGATCGAAAGTCTGAGATGCTAACCTCTAGTCCACACAGAGTTATGTAATGTAAAGACTATAGTGTATCTTTAGCACAGTGTATGTCATGCACGTAATTACTGTCGAAGAGGTTATGCAATGTCCGCTTCATATTGCATTTTGAAATTATGGTATTAATTGTGAAATAATTACGTTATGTGCACAGATCATTTTTGAAAAAGAACAGCAACTTTATATTAAAGATTTTTTGTTTCTGTGGTCTTGCGGTGAATATACCAGTATTCAGAAGTATTGACATGTGTCAAGACTTCCGAAAAACTTGCTTTTTGTTCATACTTCATGCTATTATCCTTTATCTTGCCTCATACAGAATACTTGCTTTTCATTGGTTTAGCCGGGTCACGTGCTGACCGTGTATTATTCCATACTATGTCAGTAAAATCATTCTTTTAAAATAAACATGAAATAACGTCATGAAAATCCACAAGACGACGTCATTAAATACAGTATAGCTAAAGCCCCAGTCACACTGTCACGACTTTGGCTGCGATGTTAATCGTGATGCACAGTGCCCAATTGTATCTTTCTACTTATACCTACAGTAGTTGTCGGACAAGACTTAAAATATAAACGACTCTTGTAGGTTTCCGCAGCCGATTCATCAGGGTTTCACCAAGATATGATACCATCTGTTACTGCTGTAATACACTAGCGTCAGGTATATGCTACGTTAACAGACGATTACAGACGATTGTTAACGTTGCTCCTAAGATTGTAGAAAGATTCATCATGATAAACCTACAAATAGCCAATAATTCTCATGCTTCGCTACGCTTTAAGACGATTTGGACAACACGATTCCTCGTGCATAATCGTGACACCAACGTACGCAAACTTAGTGAGTGCGTAGTAACATCACAAAAAAACGTACAGGCATCGTGATCCAATCGTCGTGGTCCATCGTGTGTATTCGTGAGAAGTCATGATAGTTGTCGCTGAAGATCCTAGTGGAATCCTAACTGAACTGTAGGGCAAGCATAGAAATCCGTACCATATACATTGCAAAACGTACCATAACGTACTACAGTCTTGTCATATATATGTCATAAAATCAATCACGATTAAACTTGTAAGGCCACGATTGCCTCTACGATGGCTGTACGAATAAGTCAGATTGAGATACGGTTGCACTAGGATTGCCCTGCTTTTTTTTTAAATTGTGGCAACGCTACGATGAGCCACAAATATTTTGAACATGTTCAAAACTGTCGTAGAGCTTCCCGATTGATAAGGATCCCCCAAGTTTCTTCAAGATTCACACAGACGCCAGTATGTAACTATGTGTTCACGCTTTACCACGCTTCATCAAGATTGTGTAAATCGTGGGCAATTGTAGCCAAAATCGTGACAGTGTGACCGGGGCTTAAGTTTAGGGGTTTTATTTTGTTAACGCTGGCGGGTATATAGTAACTATTAATAAATTCTGTGCCATGCAAAACCTTCAACCATGCATAACATTCGCCTATTTTACCTATGGGGAAAGAATTAAAATATGTTTGAAATGTTTTATAATTGATATGAACGTTTATAAACCACTTTTGTGTGTCAAAGAGGCTGTTCTGTCGCATATAGCCCTTACTAAAGACTAAAGATTCAAAAGAAAATGTTGTTTGGTTGAATTGAATCATAGACCATCAGTGATGGTATACCCTCCAGACCTGTTATTCTTGATCGTACAGGCTTGAACAATCAGCACAATATAAATGTATGTTCTGCTTTACTTACATATGTCCATTTTATGTACATTTTGTTATATTTATTGTAATTTTAGCTACTGTTATAATTTGCACTGGCTAACATAAAGAGTAAAAATCACATGGTGCAATTTAAAATGTCTTAATTGAAACAGCTAGACAACAAATATGTGACTCACATCGTAAACCAACTGAAGTTTTTAAAATATTACTGTCAGGAATGACATGCTTTCCGGGTTTAGAAGTGTTGGTTATGGTTTAATTTTCTCCTTCTGAAAATGTCAAATGAACATTGTCTGTCCAATTAACAGATTGATGGCAGTGTAAGGAAGGGCAGATGGGTGAAGGTCATACGTATTGTACGGCAGAAAGAGCATGTCCTACATAGATGGCAAAACTTTTTAAATGCCATATTTATCCAGGGCTTCCCCTGCCTAAACAGGTTCTTGAGCTAATTTTACTAGATGCGTTCCCAGCTGCAAACATTGCTCGCTTTATGTTGTGGGGACTTTTACTCTACTCCCACATTATAAAATATCAAATTTCATGATAAGGAACAGGTTTTACCCACAGTCTAAGATATTTGAATGTATAAATATGATATTTTGATAAGCAACTTTTATTGTTGTAAAACATGTTTCTGGCTTCTTAAAAATTAATACCTAACCTGATATTATAAATAGGAAAGGTGTGAAAATAATTGTGGGGTGGCATGGGAAATCGGGAAAATTAATATCAAACTATTGCAACTGGATATCGTAAATAGGAAAGGTGTGAAAATAATTGTGGCGTTGTCGTGGGAAATCTCACGACACTCCACAATTATGCAGTCTGCACAGGCTAATCTGGACGACACTTTCCACCTGCAGTGGATTTATGTTTAAAAGAGACTACCTTAAAACAGAAAATACCATAAAAGCAGAAAGGGTCGTCCTGGATAAGCCTGTGTGGACTGCACAGGCTGATCTGGGATGACACTTAACGCACATGCATTCAGCTCAGTTTTCCCATGACACGCCTCAATTATATTCTATATATAAGTACAAAGATCTTAACATTTTCAGATGCAGCCACACTCTTCATTATATAACATTTGTATATTAATTCTTTTCATAGTTTTTCTTTTATTGTTATCACTGGTAAATGACTTTTATTAAGACTTGGTGGTTTTAAAGATGATGTTTCAGAAGTTTCAGAATTGCATTTAACCGTGACATTGGCTTTGTGCTGCCTTGACCCAGTGTTAATAGTAATATGAAATTTTCGATTTAGCACATTGTGCCAAAGTCAATACCGGTATGTTTTTCACATTCTTAAATACTGATATATGCGGCATTCTGGTATCGAATTACCACGGAATCGGTTGAAAGAGGTATTTTGACCAAATATGGGCATATCACATTATTGAAATAGATTTTTCATTTGCTTTTGAGCTGTATGTTTTCTTAGAATTTCAAAATATTTACTTATAAATTATGCATTTTTAAGTTATCATTAATGGTCAGTCGTATCACCTTAGTATAATCTTTTAGTTAATGTATTATTATATTCAGTTGCTTTTTTTGTTGCGAATGGCTCCTTGCCTACAAATGACAAATAATTAACATTGTAATAAAACATCAAAAGGAAGTATGATGGTGTTCATTTTTTTAAATGTAAAAAAAAAAAAAAAAAAAAAAAATACCAGTTTAATATCAAAGATATTTTACAAAATATTATGAAGAAATCTTACAGTGTTAGTAATAGAATTTGGTTGTGAGACGTAATTGTTATTGTTAGATACAAAATTGTGAAATTACAGTATATCATAGTATTTTGTATCGGGTCTTGAAACAGTTATGGGTGTGTAATATAACAATAATATTTAGTTTTGTCAGTTCTTTCTCTACATTTATGTTCTTGTAAGCGTTTAAAGTCTGAAAAACAGACTTTGTCACCATTTGTTATATATTGTTGCATTGACTTCGCAAGTGTTGTGTGTTTCTTTTTGAAAATTCATGTCAACAAAAAAGGTACAAAACTTTATAGACATTTATTATATTCTGTATTTATGTTCAGTTCATATTGCGCATCATAAAACTATTTTTGGACTAATATGATAATGTCTCTAGCAACTTCTGGTGCATTGACGTAAATGAAATGATAATACTTTTGTGTGTTTTCAAGGTGAAAGTTCTACCGTTTTAACTAGGCAGTCTCGAAGCCAGGTATGCTTTTGTTTCCTTCATGGAAAATGGCTGAGCTATTAGCTGCCAATATTACAGCGCATACCGTGTTTCATTATAACATATTAAAATACTTAAATTAAGGCTTTGGCATATTAAACAAATTTACTTTTTTGTTTAGCTGTTAAAATTAATTTTTAATATTTTCTTCGTAACAGTTTATTTTCATTTGTTTGTTACTTGTTCAAATTTAAACCAAAATGCTGTTGTAATGCAGTATATAAATAAAATAAAATGACTTGTAAGTTTAGAATAAAATTATATTTACTCTATTGCCACCTTGGTAGGATCGTGGTAATGAAATTCTACGTCGTCTAAAACCGGCAGAATCGTATTTCAAACGAGAGTCCCAATCTCAGACTCGCACTTCGTCAGAGTCTGACAAATCGGAAGGTATCGAAGTAGTACCTGGTCAATATGGATCTAAATTTATCTCCAGTAAGTCGGCCTCTAGCGCCAGCCCTTGAAGGGGCACAACTCTTGATAATGCGCTTAGAATTGCAGTTCATTGTGCACAGTTTTTTACCATTTGCTCGCGTTTCGCCTAGAATAATGGCTTCTGTGCGGTGTTTTTAGTTTTTGTTTTATTAAATGCATGTTAAATAGCTTGGTAACTATTTTGTATTTTTCTTTTAGCAGTTTTATAGCATCATAATGGCACATTGCATTCATACCGCAAAATTTCATTTCTTGTTAAAATCATTTGTGATAATAAAATTAATGGAACAGATTATGACATAGTTCTAACATTTCCTGGAATAAGTGTTGTCTGTTTAAATTATGTTACCATTTCTCTCAATCTGGGCCAGATCTCAAACATGTAATAAACAAATTCTATGAATTACAGTGGTTGTTTTACATTGAATATTGAGAATTGGTATTCATTTGGTGGATTGTTCAACATATGTGGTGCGTCGTGAGAAAACCAGTCTTACTGCATGTGCGTTAAGTGTCGTCCCGGATCAGCCTGTGCAGTCCGCAGTCCGCACAGGCTGATCCAGGACGGCACTTTCCGCCTAAAGTGGATTTATGGTTAGAAGTGACTTCCTTGAAACAGAAAATACCATAAAAGCGGAGACTGCACAGGCTAATCCACACGACACTACGCACATGCATTCAGACTGGTTTTCTCACGACGCGCCGCATATGTTCAATGTTAATGCAATATTACAATCATTCTTTAATATTTCATTAAACAGCTATTAGTTTTAGTAAACAAATAAGCTATTTTAACTTCATTATGTATATTTAATGACAGTTTAATTTTATTTGATTAAAAGTTGAGTTGTGTCCCTTTTATAGAGTTGGATCCCTTCTGCTTTACCCAGTTCTGTTGAGGGTTGCTTCCCCTTAATAACTAAATGGTATCACAGTAACTTAGCATTTGTTGTCATGGATTTGTAGATTGGTTAACTCGGCTCACCATAACTTGCCAAATGTGTTCAGAAATCACCCTTCATCTATATGTCACATGTTCCGTATGCTAGCATTGTTGCCAGTGTTTGCTGTTACTTATTTTTATAATTTTCACAATCTGTCCTTTCTCTGTTCTAACAGTGGTTATTATTATATAACTTCTGCATTTAGTTGGTGCACTGTTCATTTTTTTTTTTTCTAATATTTGATATCGTTTTTCTCTACAATTATATATTGCTTCAAAATGGGCCAGAATGTTGTCAGCGCATTTTCAGTTTAGGTGGTAAATTTAGAGGTAGAAGTACTTTTTGGTACGAACTTGGTGTTTATTGTATAGTTTTATAACTAATTTATGATACCATATAGTCTATTGACATATTTTGCTTTAGTTATCTTTTGGTGTCTTTTTTTCCTTTCTATTAATATGTAAATGAAAATGAAGTATTAATAGGATACTCTATATTTAGGAAGTACTTTTACATTTCCCAGTTTTTATAATGGATTAGGTATGTTTGTCATAGGTTTGCACACTTTCTTGAAGTTGTTCATCAATTGGATGTTGTTTTATTTTTTAAACAATTCACATGATCAGTATAATGTGTTCACTTTGTATCGTCGTGTATTTTTGTTTTAGAGTCATAATTACCTTAAAATGATTTTTACTGTATTATTTGTAGTATTATATAACTGTTCTTTTCACATGTAAAATGCATTTCGACTGTTAATTTTTTATCGACTCAGTAAACTGTTATTTTATGTTCCATTTATTTGTCAAAAAAATTGGAAATGTACATTAGATATATTTGAATGCTCGTGTTTCAGGTGCTTTGAAACATAACCTTCATAGCATTATATATCACATTGCGGGCTTGCTTCAGGGGTAGGTGGTGTAAATTTATGTAACATAAAAAAACTGACAGACCCACATCAAATACTAAACATGACAGATTATACAGATTATATTTTTGTGATTGTATGTATGAAATGAGTAATGAATACTTAGTACAGGAGGAATATTGAGACAAAATGTACAATTCTATGATCAAAAATAAAAGTAATTGAGAAAATGTAATTTTAGTGGTCGTCATGTCTGACATTTAGTATCTAGCAATTTATAGCCAAGATCATGATGGCATTATTATTAGCAGTAAAGGCATCATAGAACTGCCTAAATGGTTTTTGCCAGATGATGCCAAATTAGAAAATGTAATTTTGATGATCCTTGTGTATGGAGTGATGTGAGTCAGTTACCATTTTGTTATTTCTGTAATGTTAATATGAGGCGTGTCGGGGGAAATTCGTGCTTAATGCATGTGCGTTAAGTGTCGTCCCGGATCAGCCTGTGCAGTCCACACAGGCTAATCCAGCACGGCACTTTCCACCTACAGTGGATTTATGTTTATAATAGACTTCCTTGAAACAGAAAATACCATAAAAGCGGAAAATGTTGTCCCGGATCAGCTTGTGCGGACTGCACAGGCTGATCCGGGATGACACTTTATGCACATGCATTAAGCCCTGTTTTCCCACAACAAGCCTCATATAATTTCTTCTTAAAAACACAGCAATCTTTATTAGATATGTTCTAAAAAGTTTTCTTTAAAAGTTCCAAAAACTGCAAGCACTATTTTCAATTATGGAATGGAAAATGTGTACAGTGTACTCCTTACAGTACAGTGTACACTGTATAACCAAAGTAAATTAAGGAATGGTAATTTTAATTCTTATTACCAAAACCGTACTAAATGACAAGGATAGGTCAGTGACTGTAAATAGACTAGGTTCCCCTAAAAGGCTTCAGTCTGTTGTCTTTCCTAAAGGGCAAAAATATTTTTACTGTATGAATAATAATTGTCAGAAATAGAATAAAAGAAAAAGTGATAGCTGGGTGTAACTGTTAAATCATGGCATGCAGAATGGAGTTATTTAAAGCATTCCAACTGTTCAGAAATACAAAGTGGCAAAATATGCCATTTTTGTATCTGACTATTAATATTGATATTTATACAGGATTTCATGTGTTTCAAAGTTTTAAATCCCACTTGTGAGAGTCTCTTAAAATTTAATGTCTGATTCAATCACTTAATCTAGCTCCTCAGTATTGGCGTGTTTGATTTTTTTCAGTGTGTATTTCACTTAATTTGAGGATGAATGTTTGAATTTATTGTAATCCATCATTGAGTACAGATTTCAGGGTAATAACTTACAGGTTAAATCGCCCAGCAGCAGGTGTCACAATCAATTTGGAACTTAAGTAATATGAATATTTTACAGAACAAATGCTAAGAAGTCAAAGTGAAAAAGGTGGCGACAGATTGCAAAGCTTGATATCGAAGTACCGCGGCTACAGTGAAGCAGGAAGCCAGCCAGAACGGAAGATCAAACCTTTGTCCTTGTCCCCTAGTAGCAAAATGGGTTTGGTTACCAAGGGCAGGAGCTTTGGCCCCGCAGCCCCCAAATCAGACAAGGAGGTGAGTGAAGAGGGGATTGAGTGTTCTGAATCACGTGTGCAACAGTTGCATAATCCTCTGACCACATCACACACCTCTGATGCTTACTCCTCAGAAAGTAGTCCATCTGTTCTTGCAAAGGAGACTGCTGCTGATGGGGATGAGGGTGGTAAAAGTAGTCCCAGTGAGAAACAAAGTAGTTCTCCGTTGCAAGAACAAGATACGCATAGTGCCAATGCTAAGCTCAGGTCGGATAGTGGTGCAAAGATGATCGATGCGGGGATCCAGCCAGAGTGGGCCCTGACACAGGAGAATGACGGCGCTGCCGATCAGGAGGAGGAGAACGATGACAAAGAGGAGGATGAACTCGAAGAGGGTCAGAAGGGGGACTCTGACTCAGAACAGAAAGACATTGATGCGCTCATTGACAGGTAATATCTATTCTCTTTTTCTGATCAAATTATACCTTTAAATTTTTTTTATTTTTTTTTCAAATATCATTTCCTGTCCATTGCTTGTACTCATGTATCATTGATTTGTGTTGTCAAAAAATAGGTGCATAAAATTTTATGTTATTTCTGATGTCTTTCTATTTTTGTTAGTAATGAAGTACTTCAAAAATAAATGTCTGTCAAATTCAAATTATTACAGCAATGTGTGTGGAAAATCTATGACCTGTTGTTTGTTGTCACAGTTTTGTTTAGGGGACATTTTGATTATTAAAACATGTCTAGTTCTTGAAATTGTTTAGTAAGTAAATCTGCTAGTAATGTAAAAAGTTACGTGTGTCTGAGACTCTTGAGTTTCTGCATATTCTGTTTCTATATAGTTGTTTGAGGTTTGGGCACTGGTTCGGTTTGATTATTTTGGTCTCATCTGTTACGGTTATATTCAAATCTCTACACTAGAAGCTTTCACCGAATTTGTTGAAAACCATTTAGATTGGGCATTATCATTTACCATGATCTGCTTAGTGTAGTTATCATTTTTATATGGTGTTTGGTTATATAAGCATTCAGTATACTTGTGTCATTGTGTAACATTTACACTTATTGTACAGCATTGGTAAAGAACAGTTTTGTGTCAAATACAAGACGACACTATGCACATGCATTAAGTCCGGTTTTCCCACAATGCGCCTCATATATATTAAATGGATACAAGTATACACGATTTTAAATCTTAATATTACATCATTTCATTTTTCAGATGGTCCCACTTACAAATGTACAATCATTATAAAAATGCTTAGCCTAGTGTTTGTATTATCAAGAACATGATTCATTGTTAATGAAATTATTAACGTGCTAAAATGTCAATCGGAAAATGTTGCATAACCCAAGGCTTAACTGTTAGTTCATAATACCATAAACCCAAGGCTTAACTGTTAGTTCATAATACCATAAACCCAGTTAGTCTCTAGGCTATCAGCGCTGCTTCCATCTTGTTATTTAGTAATTTTCTCGGTAAACAACAAACCACAGGTCTGGTTTAATAATAGGTCTTGATATCCATGCCTTAAATTGTATTAATCCAGTAAAATGTCAGTAGGTCATGGATTGTGTTTGTGTGCACGCCAGATAATTCCAGACTATCTCTTTAAATAGCTGGCTACAATGCCGCACAGAAATAGATGTTGGCAAAGAAAGTATGGGAAAGTGAATTGTTACATTGATTTCGGAGACATTCTGTTTATTAACTGATGTTTTGTCAGTTTTATTTTGACATTTTGTCTTTTGTGTCATTGAAGACTGGAAAACACACTACTGTTGAACAGTGTCTGCCTTGAATAAAACAACATTTAATTTTTTTGTATGTGAGCAGAGTGGAAGTCTGAAACTCTGTTTTATTCGTATCCATAAGAATTTGTCTCCAATGAATGTCTGAAACAGTTTCAGTAAATAACATAAAAGTGCAAAACATCCATTACACTTACTGTCTTTCATATTGTATCTGTGAATGGGTATTCATTTTGAAAGCACAGATAGAACTTGCCGTTTGATAATTTTATATGAATTGTTCAATGATGGTCATGTGTTATACTTGTAATACCTGTAATTATACCTCAGTTAATCTTATTTAATACACTGCAAAGTGGGAAGTTGGTGATTTTGAATAGTTCATGAAATAATTTCATGTACGGTGGCTTTCATAATGGCATTTCAAAGTGCACTAAAAAAAACTGTTATTGAAGCTACTGTACATGTTTTGAATGTTCTTATTTTACAATATTCATGAAACCTGAAAAGTTAAAAGTTCATGAATCATTTATGTAACAAACTACTATGAACCAAATATATCATCTTCATGCATACTGACATTATACTGAGCATTGGTGAACATTTTCAGTATGTTTTTATCCAACAAAAACTAAACATGTATTTTGTACGTGAACAACTTTTTCTTTTTGTTTATACTTTTACTTAAGGTTCTGTGATATTAGCATTACAATTTTATGATAGGCTTCAATAATGGTTTAATAAAAAAAGAACTGCATGCTTTATAAAACATGCTCAACCAGACTTGGGTCTTTTAGTTTTGTGTATTCCAGATATGCATGTTAATGAGAATGGTGGTAGTATTTGAAAGCATGTGTTTTCCCTTGAGGTGGATGAAACAATAGCACCACTTACTCTGATTTCTCTTAAATTTTACTATTTCTTCTCAAATATTAAACATGATGATATTGTTCGCAAAGGACACATATTATGTGGTATTGCAATATAAACACAAACCCTGGAAGATCATTGATATATTAGTGAGATATCAAATAAACATTATTTTATTGTCTTTCATTAGTTCATTATAAGCTTTGTTGTTCAGTATAAGCTTTCTTTTAAAGGTAATGAAAAAAATATTGGAAAATCATAAACTGTGTAATCACCATTGTTTGACAGTAAGACAATATCTGTTCCTAATCCAATTAGGTTTCGGAGCTGTGTATTTGTATATGTGTGAAAAACCAAAAATATTCCAAATGCAAAATGTCCATCTATGTCTGTCTGTATAAATATGATGTCCTATTTTGGTGTGTGTGTTGTATTGTGCTGTCCCTATACCTGGAACAGTTCTTGTCATTGAAAACCGTCTGTGTAATAATATATCATGACAGTGTGCTCTTAATTATCATTTTAACAGTTGCTATAGAACTCACTTAGCCTTTCTAAGAAAACTCAAGAAGCGTGGCTACAAGGGTCCGAAGGGAGGTAAGAAGTAGGTATCATTTCAAATTATCTCCCTTTTTGTATCTACATCCCCAACAATTATGGCACATAGACAAATATAGACCCAAAAGCTTGCCATCCATATTTTTTTTCTTTTTTCACTAGACAGACCATTTAAAAAACTTTCTGTGAGGCTTGATCATGTGCATGCAGCCATTTTGCAGTATGCTTTTTAATGTGTATTTTTGCGCCAAATTATTGGAAAGTTTTGCTCGTGTTTTTTGCTGGTATAAATGTACTAAATTTACTAATAAAGCACGTTCAGTATTCATTTATATGTCCCATCTTCTTAAGTTTTCAAAATAGACTGTAGTTTTTTTGTATTTTTATCTAGTTTATTTTTGGGTCTACATTATGTATTTGTAGATGCTTCTAATATTGTATGAGGACACAAACTCTGCCTCGCAAATACCTATTGAGATAGATCTTCTATGCACTGATTTATGCTTTAAAGTTGTTTCTGAATCAATCTCACAATTACTAGGTTCTTTAGAAATGGATGTTTTACAAGATGTATAACATGTTTAACAAGATAATAAAACCTTACATTTTAGCTGAGAAAATAGTTTAATGGAGTCTTCTTATAGCATTATAAACAATACTGTTGTTTGAACATGTCTTCATACATCTAAATTAAGTGTGGTTATCGATGTCGGTCTATCTGTTGTTGATTGATTCAAGGCTTCGGATCCTTCCACATCCTAGGCAGCATTCAATCATCCCTCACAAATTTGTGTAAGGTCATTACTTCTTCCACCACAATAGGGTCTCTACAATAACTTGGCAAAAAATAATGAATTTGCATGACTTGTGAGGTGTGGAGGTTGGGGAAAGGACACGAGACAATAACCATCAACACCTGGTCATTACAGAAGTTGCATGTTGTTAGAGTGGGAATCCTAACTGGTTGTTGAAATTGATGTGACAGACAGAACATTCCTGGGTGGGTGGGGTGTCGGTCCTTGTGTGCATCACATTTGGTAGCCATTTTAAACTGGGATGGCATTGGGGCATTAATGGAATGATGCAATCTGGTTTTGTTTCAGCATTCTTGTATATTTTAAATTTTATCTTTAAAGATGTCTTATACCTTTAAATATACACATATATTTTATTGAAAATTGCCCTGTTAAATTGGTAAATATGTGGAAAAAGCAAATACATGGTCAAACAAAATGTTGTGGAAATAATGAATGGCCTATGAATTTTTCAAATTAATTACAAATTGGTAGTTTTTATTTAGCAGACAGAAAGTATGTACTCACTAGTCGTGCGTATTTTGTTTGTAATGGTAATGCAGGTTTCAAAATGTAAACATTAAGCAAATATCTTAATTAAAAAATAATTGTGGCGTGTCGTGAGAAAACGGGTCTTAATGCATGTGCGTAAAGTGTTGTCCTGGATTAGCCTGTGCAGTCCACACAGGCTAATCCAGGACGGCACTTTCCGCTTTTATGGTATTTTCTGTTTCAAGGAAGTCTCTTCTAAACATAAATCCACTCTAGGTGGAAAGTGCCATCCTGGATTAGCCTGTGCGGACTGCACAGGCTAATCCGGGACAACACTTTACGCACATGCATTAAGACCGGTTTTCTCACAACGCGCCACAATTGTTTCCTTACATGTGCTATAACAAGGCTTCATTTTTTTAATACAACAAGTAACCCATTAGCTTTTACCCATTGACCTAAATCAGTTACACTATTTTCTTCATGTAAAATGCCTCTTGTGGTAATTTTTTCTTTTGAAAAGTTTGTTTAAGTTAAACATATGTTTCTAGTGCAGAGTTTGAGTAATCTCTGC
The DNA here is from genome assembly GCA_027627225.1 of Congeria kusceri. Lineage (NCBI taxonomy): Eukaryota > Metazoa > Mollusca > Bivalvia > Myida > Dreissenidae > Congeria > Congeria kusceri. Next base: position 50,065,369 of record CM051025.1, on the reverse strand, counting down.
TGTTTAACACATAATGCTTGCCATACTCTTGCTGAAATACAGAAAAGAATTATCCCTTTTTTTTTTAAAATCCTTAATATAACAAACATAATTTCAAAAACCATTTTCATTCGATTTTCATAAATCAATTACATGTTTCATTTTAAATGACAACAAATATGCTAACATTAAAATATGGTTGCCTTTATTTTTACACTGCAATTGCTTTGGTCTGTAATGTATAAATCATTATGTTTTCCTTTAATGTTTAAAACAAAGGCTATTTGTTTTGGCTTATTGTCTAGACATATCATTTTGAAATCCCTTTGCCATCATTGTCTTCATCTCATCCTGCTTCACCTTTGTAGTGGTGCCTGGCTTCAAGTGACCTTTGCAGATCAGTAAGTTGACCAGTCCCAGGTGTCAATTGATTTCCAGTATGCCCATCTGCTGTGAATGTCATTGTATGATAAGCATTTCTTTTTCTGTCAGTATTATATCTTGTCTGCAGTGATGTTGATGGAAGAAAATCTGCTGTGATTTAAAATTTTTGTTGTAATGTACTGGACTACATGTTAATCGTCAGTTTCGTTGCAATAGTAGATGCTTGAGGATTGTGTTAGGTGAATTTTGACCTGTATGCGATCATAAGCCAGTCAGTTCAATGTGTTCATCAGTCTTTGGTGCATAATCAAATTAGCTGTATCATTGTTTCACTCATTATACGCCCGTGTGAAAAACGGATGTATTCTGGGAACGCCCGAGTGGGCGGGCGGGCGGCGGAAGATCTTTGTCCGGAGCATAACTTTGTCCAGCCTGGATGTATTTTCAAATAACTTGGCAGAAGTGATAAGCATGATTAGACAGAGTGTTGCGAGCAACAACCAGGTTCCTAGGTCCAAGGTCAAGGTCACAATTAAAGGTCAAAGGTCAAATATAGGAATTCAATCCTAAACACTTTGTCCGGAGCATTACTTTGTCCAGCCTTGATGGATTTTAAAATAATTTGGCAGAAGTGATGAGCATGATAAGACAGAGTGTCGTACGCAAGAACCAGGTCCCTAGGTCCAAGGTCAAGGTCACAATTCAAGGTCAAATATAAGAAATCAATCCTTACCACATTGTCCGGAGCATATCTTTGTCAAGCATGGATAGATTTTAAAATAACTTGGCAGAAGTGACGAGAATAGTGAGACAGAGTGTCACGAGCAAGAACTAGGTCTCCTGGTCCAGAGTCAAAGTCACAATTCACGGTTCAGTTTAAGAAATCAGTCTTAAACGCTTTGTCCCGATCATATCTTTGTCCAGCATGGATGGATTTTCAAGTTACCTGGCAGAAGTGACAAGACTGGTGAGACGGAGTGTCGCGAGCAAGAACTAGGTCCCCTGGTCCAGGGTCAAGGTCACAATTCAAGGTTGAATTTAAGAAATCAATCGTAAACACTTTTGGATTTTCAAATAACTTGGCAGAAGTGACAAGCATGGTGATGCGGAGTGTAGTACGCAAGAACCAGGTCCCTAGGTCCAAGGTGATAGTCACAATTCAAGGTCAAAGGTCAGATATTAAAATCAATCCTTAACACTTAATTCAGAGCATATATTCGTCCAGCATGGATTGATTTTCAAATAACTTGGCAGAAGTGACAAGCATGGTGAGATGTAGAGTCGCGCGCAAGAACGAGGTTCCTAGGTCAAGGTCATAATTCAAGGTCAAAGGCATAGTGGCAGTGTCAACTTTTTGTTTCCGCTCTATAACTCGAGAATGATTTGAGCTATTGTAATGAAACTTCAAACATAGATACCTTATTGCAAGACCTTGCTTTGGATTACATATGGGTTGGGTGGTGTCAAGGTCACTGTTACTAAAAAAAGAAAAACGGTTTCACCTCAATAACTTGAGAACGCATTGATATATTTTAATGAAACTTAATATATAGCTACCATATATCGAGACCTCGCTTGGGATTGCATATGGGGTGGGTGGGGTCAAGGTCAAAGTCTGTGTTACTAAAAATAGAAAAACGGTTTGCGCTCAATAACTTGAGAATGAATTGAGATATTTTAATGAAACTTCATTATATATATTATATTATATACCTTATATCAAGAGCTCACTTGGGATTGTGTATGGGGTGGGTGGGGTCAAGGTCACCATAACTTAAAATGGAAAAACGGTTTCTGCTCAATAACTTGAGAACACATGTAGATATTTTAATGAAACTTTATACATAGATACCTTATATTGAGACCTCGCTTGGGATTGCATGTATGGTGGATGGGGTCAAGGTCACTTTTACTTAAAATTAAAAAAACGTTTTCCGCTCAATAGCTTGAGAACACATTGAGATGTTTTAATGAAACTTCATACATAGATATCTTCTATCTAGACCTCGTTTGGGATTGCATATGGGGTTGATGGGGTCAAGGTCACTGTAACTAAAAATAGACAAAAAAGTTTCCTCGCAATAGCTTGAGAAGACATTGAGATATTTTAATGAAACTTTATATGTAGATACCTTATATCTAGACCTCACTTGGGATTGCATATGGGGTGGGTGGGGTCAAGTTCAAGGTCACAATTAAAAAAAAAAAAGTGCTGACTAATGCATTTTGATTCGAAAAATTTGGTTTTCGAATAATTTCTACGTTTCTTGTTTATTCTGGCATCTTGATTATATATTTAAGAATATATATGGAATAGTTTTGATACCTCAACTCACCACTTAGAGAGAGGCTTTGGAGATGAATTAGATGCACAAATACCATGACTCTCTACCTTATCAGTTTTTTCTCTAGTAATTGAATCTTTACCCCACAAAAGCTTCTTTGACGGGTGTATCTTTGTGACAATGGCACTCTTGTTGTCTTCCATTGATCTACTGAACAACATCTAACTGTCAGTATATATATATATTACTTTCCACAAAAATCTCTTACAGTTATATGTAAGTAGTTTTGGAACTATTTATTCATATACATGTATATTGGTATATAGCAATTATTGGTTCACCTGAGCTTTTATGATCGCCTTTTGTCCATCCTGCCTTGTGAATCATTCGTCGTCAACATTTACCTTGTGAACACTCAAGAGGCTACATTTGTTGCCCAATCTTCATGAAACTTGCTGAGAACATTTGTCCCAATAATATCTCGGACGAGTTTGAAACTGGGTCATGTGGGGTCAAAAACTAGGTCACAAGGTCAAATTGAAGGAAAAGCTTGTGAACATTCTAGAAGACATAGTTTTTGCCCAATCTTCATGAAACTTGCTCAAAGCATGTGTTCTTATGATATCTCGGCTGAGTTTGAAAATGGTTCTTTTCCATTGAAAAACATGGCCACCAGGGGGCGGGGCAGTTTTCCTTATATGGCTATAGAAAAAGCTTGTGAACACTATAGAATTAACATTTTTTGTCCAATCAACATGAAACTTGCTCAGAACATTCGTTCGTATGATCTCTCAGCTGAGTTCGAAAATGGTTCCGCTCCATTGAAAAACATGGCCGCCAGGGGGCATAGCAGTTTTCCTTTAATTGCTATATTGAAAACTTTAAAAAGCTTGTGAACACTCAAGAGGCCACATTTATTTACCACGCTTCATCACTCTTCATGAAACTTGCCCAGAACAATTGTTATAATGATATCTTGGAACGAGTTTGAAACTGGGTCATATGGGGTCAAAACTAGGTCACTAGGTCAAATTGAATAAAAAGCTTGTGAACACTCTTGAAGTCATATTTTTTACCCAATCTTATTGAGACTCGCTCAGAACATTTGGTTCAATAATATCTTGGATGATAATATCAAAACTGGGTCACATGGGGTCGAAAACTAAGTCACCAGGCCAAATTAAAGAAGAAACTTGTGACACTCTAGAGGCCAGATTTATAGCCTAATGATCTAGAATCTTGCTCAGAACATTTGTCCAAATGATATCTCTGACGAGTTTAAAACTGGGTCATGTGGGGTCAAAAACTAGGTCACTAGGGCAAATTGAAGAAAAAGCTTGTGAACACTCTAGATGTAACATTTTTTGCCCAGTATTCTTGAAACTTGCTCAGAAAATTTGTTTCAATGATATCTCGGACGAGTTCGAAACAAGCTCATGTTGGGTCAAAAACTAGGTCACTAGGACAAATTGAAAAAAAAGCTTGTGAATACTCTAGATGCCACATTTATAGCCCAATCATCATGAAACATGCTCAGAACATTTACCCACATGATATCTGGGGCACATTTGAAACCAGGTCACATGGGGTCAAAAACTAGGTCAAAAGGACTAAATTGAAAAAAAAAAGCTTGTGAACACTAGAGGCCACATTTTTAGCCGAATCTTCATGAAACTTGCTCAGAACAGTAGTTCCTTTGCGCCTCAGGTGAGCGACCAAGGGCCGTATGGCCCTCTTGTTTTTTTTAAACAGTTGCACATAATGCTTTCCCCCCTTATCTTTATATAGTATAATGTGTTTGTGTTACATTGGGCCAATCCTTGTATTTTCAGGAATCATGGAATGTTTGTTCAGTGTTGTGATCATTACCATGTGTCCTGTGAACACATCCATTGTCACTTGTTGTTAGTATTTGTGTGTATTGATTGTGGTGTTGTCATTGAATTTGTGTGAAAATGTTTGTAAGTTATAAAACTGCATTTTCAAGTTTTTAACACTTTTTGAGGTTATCATGCAGTGAAATGAATATCCTCGCCACAGGAACATTTGCACATTCAAGGATACTGTATACCGATCATTAGTTATTTGTTAATTCATTACATCCAGAGTAGATTAATTAAGACAAAACATAAAGCATAAAATGATTCTTCTGACTATATACCATTCTGTTTGAGATGGGGAGGTTGTTTATCAAGTGAATTTACAGTAATATATTTCATTTCAAATAAAATTCAACGTATAAGATTAAACTGGTTTGATTCGGAAATTATTATTTCATGGTGATAATTTGTTGCAATTGATTGGTGTAGTCTTCAGTTGTATTTTTATGGCTTTTTTGTGTGATATTGAAATCATAACCCATTGACCCTTGGTTGTAAACAGAGAGCCAAAATGTGGGACCAACAGGAATAAATTTGTAATTTGTTTGTATTAACATGAATGCATGTTGACAACATAGTTCTCATCTTACAGGAGACCTGTGGTAAAATGTTACCAGGTCGTATGATGCTTGTTTGCTTTAAACAACATGTTTTGCTTTGGGTGTGATTTTATTAACAGGTTGCCAAATGTCGACATGTATTATCACCATAAAGTTCAGTTAGGCAACATGTGAGGCTTTGTTACTTTAATTTTGGATATTTCTGGGAAGAGGTTCCAGGTTTACAATAACAGAAAGTTGACTGGTTGATCATGTTATGTTCATCATGTTCAGTTTTCCTATTAATTTTTTTTTTTTTAATGAGTTCAGTACTTTAGGGGTAGAAACATGCTGATTATATCTGAGTTATCAATTGTCATGTTCATCATTATAAAATCAGTTGGAACATGAAAAAAAAAGTAAAACTTCCTTTTCCACCATATACAATTATAGACTTAGAACAATGTTGACATCAGTATAAAGCTTTTTCGAAGATAATGATATGCACCATGCAAATAAATGCATGTTATTAAAGCATGTTCGTTACAAGTTTGGTTAGACATTTAAGGTGGTGTATGTCCACCTCCAAGCTTTACCCTTCTTGTATTTGCTTGTGTATGCTTCTTACTTATAAATACATCTCCTTATTAACTGTAAACAGTAATTAAAGAAAATTGCTCTGCATACTATTAATATTTAACAGTGACACATGGTTGTAGTCTGTATTGTATTGATTTTTATACTTTTCTGCAAAATACAGACCTATAGTTTTGAAATGTGTTGCAAAAAGCATGGTAGTTACTTTTGTACTTCATTTTTTTTTTTTTGGTTAATGGTATATATACAAAGATATATATACACACGTACTGGCTGCAATAGCCCTTTTCTAATGTAGTGGACTGACCATAAATGTAGTGTACTGACCATAAACATAGTTTTAATATGTCAACTGCACAATCTGTCTTCTAATATTTGCTACATCTGGATCTTTTTCGGTTCATTCATATACATTCACTATGTAGTAGTTGAGGTTGCTGAAAGTTACATAGGACAGATGACCATTGCTATAGATTCAAATGAAGCTTCATATACCAGATTTATGTCTCAATTCACAGAAATGAACAGAAATTATATGTTTTGGTAGTATTTATATGGTTTTTATTTTAAAGTTATATGTCAAAGTCTTTGCCTAGAAATCTACTTCATTCTCAACTAATCTGTGATGTTAAGTGGAATTTAGTTCTTAATCATTATAAAACAACAACACTTCACTTAGTTGTCTTTTTTCTTGTTATTAGTAATTATTATAAGTATAATCCAATAATTATCATAGATGTGATAATAAATGTTAATTTATATTTTCTATTTTCAGAACTGCCTCGCACCAAAGACCGAAATTATCAGTTAGCCCTCCAAAAATTACTAGCAAGGTCATATCTGACCTGTTAAAAACATCACCGTTGTCAAGGGAAACGCATATGACCTTTACCCCTCCAGAGAGTCCCCTGTCACCTTCTGCACTGCCTGATAACTTGTGACCTTTGAACTTTATGCACCTTTGACCTATATATGCACCAGGTGAACATGCTTTATAGCTTAAAAGTGGAATGGTTCTGGGCATGTACATCTATGTTGTATGTTGTAAAAAGAAAATTTAACAAACAATTCTTATTAACTTAACCACGAATAACATTAATTTTAACCCATTTAGAATATCTAACCAAAATATGTAAATGATGTAAAAGTTAATTTTTGCACGATTTAATGTGTTGTTATTTAATAATATGGATTATCGTAACAGTGGGATACATAGTGTTTGTACTTATTACGAAATTAAATCATGACTACTTAATTATCTATTTGATTTATTCTTCTGGATTGTTCAGGTTCTTTATGAACATTTGCAAGTATTTGTTTTTGTATCATATATGCATTTAGAACTATTCCATTTTGCTTGATTTAATCATTCCCAAATAACACACAATTTTTGCCCACTTGTTCAAACTCGTAGTTGACTTGCCATTTTTAAGAAACAAACAACAACACACACAAAATTATATAAAGTAGAATTAAAATTATACCAATATTGGGTATTTTTTGCAGAATTTCATTTTATGAACGTTATGAAGTTTGAACAAGGCAAAAAAATAATGAATACTTGCCATTACACCATTGAACACACACATTTTTCGGACTGGCTATTTGTTTAGCATTTCTTTCTTTATTTTTTATTTGGCTTCTATATGCAGTTTGCCTTCTATACACATACCTTGCGGTGCAATTGCCGTGGTTTGCTTAGTTTTGTGCATAATTTTAAACTTTAAGTTTTATTCATTTTTTTCCTTATTTTTGTTATTTTGCCGTTGTTGTTTTTTTAATTTAAATTATTATATGTAATAGAGGTCAAATAGAGTACTTTGTGTTACAAATAAAGTAATTTGTTAATGCGATATAATTTATTACCCTTGATTTTCCATATACATGTATGTTACAGTATAATAAAAGCTAAAGAATCAAACTAAATTTAAATCAATGTCATATGCAGGTAGCAGTAATAGTAATATGTCATTCTTTTAAATATAATCCTGTTAATATTTATTATTATTATTATTATTGACAACCATTAATTTTAAGTGTCTACAAAGAATCACCATTATTATTATTTATTCTTGTAGACATATTATACATCAATTTTTATTTGTATTGCCTTGATAAAAAAAAGTTTAACTAAAAAATAGTGACCTGCTAATGTATAAAGTAAATATATATGATAAAACTCCTACTTGTACTAATTGAAATACATTTCAAATGTCAAATTGGCAAACTTAAACATTCTGCCTGTAGTTCAACACTTTAAAAGTAGTTTATATAATAGTATATATGTTATGTTCTTGTTTTATACAATTTAATTAGTCTAACAAATGTAATAAACTGCACATCACACACAGGAGGTAATGTGTACATGTGATGTGCGAGACAACTATTCCTTAACACCCAGTGTATGGCACACAGTGCTTTAATTTTGCATTGCTACCGGTATATTTCATTGTAAAATGTCACTACTCATTTATTTTGTTGTAGTCTCCATGTTGTTTATTTACACTGAACACTCATCTGTTCTCCATTCATTGCAAGTATCCAACACAAACAATAATACTATCAAATGTTTAATCATAATATCGTGCTTGAGGGAGTTATGCTGAAAAATGTTCAATGTATTGTGATATTACATTAATCGTCATATTGTGCAGGCATTACTAACTAAGCTTTGATTTTAATAAGGTAGGGATGTACTCAATTGCCATTCTCTGAACTGTTAATGATTAATGATTTGCAAATGGATATGGTCATTTAGAATGGGATAGTTGAGATCTGTGGAAGTTCTCACTTCCAACTACAGGTATGTGGGAGTTCATAATTACATGTCATTATTCTGAGAGAAAGTGCTCCAAATTTATTGGTGCCTTCAATTCTGTAATAATGGATGCACACTTTTAGCAGAAATGGTGTAAAATGGTTCTAAAGTATGTCATTATACAAGGAAACACTGCACATCCAGAGTTTTGAACTAGATTTCATTGCAGCCTTTTAGTAGTACCTGACAACTTGGAAGCTATAAACTTACTGTATTTAGACACAATTAAGACAAACTATCTCATGATCATGAATGGAATCCAGTAGGTTTTCCATTATAGTTAATTTGTTCATGAAGATTTATGGTGGAGCATAGTTATGAAGCTACATCTGTACTTAATGTTGTAAATTTTTCCAGACAATTATGGAGCTATATTTTCTAAACTTTTTTTAGCTTATAGGAGTTGCCATTTTTGAATCATCAGTAATTAGGATATCTTTATGTGGAAGTTGTTCTTTAATTATTTGAGCTCCAATTTAAAATGTGTTTGATGCAAATATTTGGGTATCTGCAGTGTTGCTTTAACATTATCATGCTACTCCTGAATCAAACAGTGTAACCTTCACACTGATGCTTTTTACAGTGTGTTTGAATGGGGATAAAGTAGGTTGTGGAAATATGACCATAAGTGCTAACAATACAGATTTCTCTAAGTAATATTTATGAGGACGATCCCAGTAAAGTTGACAAACACTGGTTTTGCTAGTCTGACATAGATAAGTACTATGGATCCATATCTGAAAAAAAAAAGATTTTTTTTTTAATCGTTTTAGCATGGAAGACGGCGGGATGTGCATTTTTCAGACGATGTGCGTAAAACCAACATCATGTGTGTTTGCATTACAGTCCTTGGTCTAAGGGTTAATAGTGGATATTTATACACCATGTTTGCAGTTTTGTGTGCTATCCATTTGTCTATGCCTCTTCAATACACTTTTCTATTGTGTGGAATCTACCTTTTCTCCAACAGTTCAACCACCAAATTTGCTTGTTATATTGGTATTTGACTTCATCTAGATAAAAGCTTTTGTCATCTTTAGAATAAAAGAATTTTAGGCTTTAGAAAAGATACAAATGTAATCAGTGTATTAATAAATGGATTAATAGAAGTGACTGAACTTCCAGTTGAAAGGTTACTTACCCAGTAGATGTGAACTTTCAGTTGAAAGGTTACTTACCCAGTAGATGTTCTGATGCATCTGTGTGAGATTGTTTGTGTTACATTTTAACCAAACATCATCTACCATTTCACAAAATTAGCAATATGTTAACTTAATCAAATGTCAAAATTAAGGACCCTAGAACAACAAAACAAAATAGAAAATTGTCTTCATATTTGTTTCTCGTAACTTCGATTGTTTTAAAGTTTTATACAGACATTTCACAATTTTCCAATAATTTGCAGGTCTTGGCACTACCCTACCATATAAGCCTTTACCACATTAGTTTTGGCACTACCCTACCATATAAGCCTTTACCACATTAGTTTTGGCACTACCCTACCATATAAGCCTTTACCACATTAGTTTTGCTGTTTAAGAGGAACAAAATGATTTTTTTTCCGAATGGTACTTCAAAAAAGCAGAAAATTTCATGTGAAATTATTGAATTATCTTTTTCTATATGAGTTATATGACCACCGTTTGTCAACTGTTCCTTTTCCCTTTATTTTTGCCATTTTATGACTGATATGATTATGTGTATAGCAACTAAACTGATATTATTTCAAATTGTTGTTTTTTTGGAATTTCTCATTAAGAGCATATGCAATGTAGCTTTTTGGATACTTATTAAATAGAGAAAACGGCAACATAGTTTTTGGAACGGCATATTATTGTTTCTGATTCATTTTGAAAAATTCTATCATAGATGAGGTAAAAATTAAGTTTTTTTAGAAAACTATAAAGCAGTATTTGATACTTGTATACTTCAGTTTTTATAGTGGTAACATTTAGGCATATTGTTTTCAATTTTAACCTTTGAAATAGCACAAAATTTCCATCTGTTAATTTTAGAAATAGCCCATTTACTGCATGTACTGATTTAAACTCATCAAAAACATTCCCATAATTCAACATTCCTTGGTTTGTTTGTTACTTTGTGAAGAAAAAATCATAGCTTCTGGGAATCATGCAGTAAATTTACAAATACATTCTTTCTCCCATATTATTTGTAACATTTTATTTTGTGTGTCCAATTTAATTAGGCATCCCATATTCCCTCAAATCATAGACATTGTTCAATTCCATAGGGATAAGATGGATGGACTGTTAAAGAAAATTGCTCAGAATGTGTGTGAAGAGACTTTGATTTGGAATTTAGGAACCTATGTTATGTAATAACTTGCTACCATAAATAACAATGTTTATATTTTAGTGGCTTGTTTTATTTTCTCATAACCATACTGGAAACAAAGTTTAATTTGTTAATTAAGTACTTTTTGTGACATATTTTATATAGTTGTCTGTTTCATCATCAGTTATTTAAAGTTATTTTTCATGGTGGTAATTGAACATTCTTATAAGACAATATTCAATTACAGATTTTTGCTACAGGTTTTTATCAATTCAGCAAAATAGCAAACTTACATTAAATTGTCACCATTGTATTTCAAATCTAAATCTGAGAGTACATTATTTACAAAGATCAGTCACCGATATATTACAAATTAAATTATTTTCAGTGACAATCTAGAAGTTCTCACTTGCAACATGTATATGAAGCGCGTCGTGGGAAAACCAGTCTTAATGCATGTGCTTAAAGTGTCGTCCCGGATTAGCCTGTGCAGTCCGCACAGGCTAAACCAGGACGGCACTTTCCGCCTATGGTAGATTTATGTTTAGAAGAGACTTCCTTGAAACAGAAAATACCATTAAAGCCGAAAGTGCCGTCCTGGATTAGCCTGTGCGGACTGCACAGGCTAATCCGGGATGACACTTTACGCACATGCATTAATACCGGTTTTTCCACAACGCGCCTCATATATATTTTGAAAAATGATACAATCTTGTGCACATTAGACCTGTGCTTAGTGACATTCACCTGTTCTGTAAATGGCAATGCACCACAAGTAGTTGCACTTTTACAGGAATTTTTATGTATTTATGACAGCATCTATTCTGAATCTTCTGTAGTCGATCGAAGGCATTAAACCAAGTTTCCTGGGAAATTAATGCTATTCTAAAATGACTTCTTATCTGAATAATGATGACTACAGAATAATTTGCATTGTGTTTTGAATGGTACATATTACTTTTGTAAGACTGTTGTCAGTGATTTCATTTCATGACCATGAATAAAGTTTTTATCAATATTACTTAAAATTATAAACTCTTATTTGTATATGTGATAAGTAGTTATAAATTTCATTTGTTTTGGAAATGTTATAGTATACTATGCATGGCATGATACGATTGTATACGCACATATTTTTCTTATTGCAAAATTCTCCTGTGATTAATTTTCCCTCGTTATTGCCATTTACAACTAATATTGCAATCGAAAATTAACATTCACAATATTTACATTTTCATTTACATACCCTGTGTAGCAGATCTGTCATCGAACACTTGACTTATCAAATACAGAGTTTACTTTTTATTCATTGCCACTTTGTAGGGGTGCATTAATATTTTATATGTGTTGGTATAAATGTATAGATGGAACAGACTTATTTTAACCATTGTTTAACTAATGTATCACTTGTCTCTGCAGGTACACGAAAGTACTTAAGATGTAAACCTGACAAAGACAGCCTTCCATATAATCCTAAACTGCCAAGATGACAACATCATTAAACTATGATATTTAGTGAAGACTGCAGAGGGACTGCATCAAAATACATTTATCTAATGAAATTGTGTCACCAGTCTGACCGTCAGAGAGGCATAGCGGATGTGAATTTTTAATTGCCTGTTCCCTATCTATAAAGAGGACTTTGTGAATGTTGTTAGAGATGCATTCCACTCTTGACTATGAACATGTGTTACCGACATACAACCTTTACCTTCTTTAGTATTGTTCATATTCCATCACACTAAACAAAATGCATAATTTTCAAGAGCGCTTTAGGGTGTTGTTTTTTTTGTTACATAATAACCACAGTGCGACCGAAGCCTTGGAATACATCAAAAATAGAATCATAGAACCAATGCTTTTGAAGTTACAAATGGAAACATCAATAAAATATAAGAAGCCTCGTTGTAACAATGTTTTTCTGTTAACAAGTATCTAAATGGACTTGGAAATGACATGTTTAAAGATAATTGTGTGTATTTTTATTTCAGAAATATTTTGATTTCTTAAGTAGGAGTGTTGATAGGAGTAGAAGCAAAGTCATGTGCAAGACACTGTGTCTCTGGGATTGGCTCCTCAATGGTTCTAATTAAATCTAATACGTTCTTAGTGGCATCAAGTAATAGTGTAATGGAAATAAATGGTTAATTTGGTATTTGGTTATAGCAATTCCAGTATATTAAATATTAATGTTGCATGCATGAGACATAAAGTGCCTTAGACTTTAATTGATTTTTCTTCTAAATGTTTTTAAATTCTTTTATGTACTGTTTAAAAAAGTTGATTTTCCTGAATTAGTTACAAAATTGTTCATTTGTTCTGGATAATTAATAAGATTATTGTGTTCTTTTATGTTTAAATATACAACAGAATGATTATGATAAAGTTAGTTTTCATTTGGTCATAAATTATTATGCTCTTTATAATACATGTAGATTTTTGGCAGTTCAATTTGTGTTCTACATCAGTAGGTTTTATACCTCACAATGTCTTTGAATTATTATTTGAAGCATGGTACATGCTATAATATTCAAGTACATTTAGGTTAGCAGTCAAAATAGCAACTGTTTCGTTCATGCAAACAAATCTGTTTGAGATATTCTTGATGTACAGAATGTGCAGTAACATGAAACATGCCCATAGCATAATCCATTTTCAAATCTTTTTGTTTGCTGTAAGGAGTCCCTCGTTTAAACCATTTTAATTGTTCCTTGCTGACAGTTGGTTATTTACTGTGTTCCTTGACGTAGATGAACATCATCTTGCAGATGGTATTTCAGATTTCAAGTTTTATTATGTAAAAAAAATGCAAAATTAGAATGCTTCATGAAATAATGAGACGCGTCGTGGGAAAACCGGACTTAATGCATGTGCATAAAGTGTCGTCCCGGATTAGCCTGTGCAGTCCGCACAGGCTAATCCGGGACGGCACTTTCCGCCTACAGTGTATTTATGTTGAGAAGAGACTTGCTTGAAACAGAAAATACCATAAAAGTGGAAAGTGCCATCCTGGATTAGCCTGTGCGGACTGCACAGGTAATCCGGGACGACACTTTACACACATGCATTAAGACCGGTTTTCTCACGATGCCCCTCATATATGTGATCTGAAGACCTGACTATATACATGTATTTTATCACCCCCCCCCCCCCAACAAAAAACAAAAAACTGCCAATGATAAAGCATAAAGTCATGCTAATTTTTGTGTTATGTTATAAGAGTGCATAGTGCATTATGTGCACTTATAATTTTGTTCATTAAAAACTTGATTATTGAGCTATTCAATTATTTTTTTAATGTGAGTGTAATGATTGTAGCCTAAAGAACATAATCTAGCATTTCTGTGAAAAATAATATAGTTGTGATAATAGACATTTAGTATTGTATTTTAACCAGTCTGTGATATATGTTTTGATTTGTGATATTTTTTAATCATAATATAACGTTTGTTCGTTCATGATATGTAAAATCTATAAGGATCAGTATACAGTTTGTTTTTACATGTGTTGAGCTTGAAAATGAAAATCCCATTCCACCCATAAATGTATAATAAAATTAATTTGGATTTTGCCATGTTGGTGGGAGGCCATGCTACCTAACTGGATATGATAGACAACTGTAAATTCAGCAGAAAATTATTAACTTGCATGGTATTTGTGTTGCATTTTTGAGCATTGTTTCAATAAAAGTTGTATATTTAATAATGCAAATGTATCGTTGTTCATAAGTATTAAATTATCTTACTGGGTAATTAACTTACAGTGTAGTAAACGTTGTGGTAATTGAAAGCATAATGCTTCTAAAATATCTAATAAACATACTTATGTGCTTACTGGTGTAAACATGTTTAAGATGGATATGTGCTCATAATGATCCATAATTACTTGCTTTAATCATATTCAAATATTTAGTGTGTTTCATCTATTCAACTATGAAGTGTTTTTGCAATGTGATATTAAGAAAAAAAACTAACCAAACAGTCTTGTCAGTATTACTGTTTACTATCTGATTTACATATGAAGGGCATTGTGGTAAAATCGGACTTAATGCATGTGCGTTAAGTGTCGTCCCGGATTAGCCTGTGCAGTCCCCACAGGCTAATCCTGGACAGCACTTTCCGCTTTTGTGGTATTTTCTGTTTCGAGGAAGTCTCTTCTAATCATAAATTCACTGTAGTCGGAAAGTGCCGTCCTGGATTAGCCTGACTGCGGACTGCACAGGCTAATCCGGGACGACACTACGCACATGCATTAAGACCGGTTTTCTCACGACGCGCCACATATTGTGTAATTTTTGCATGATAACCGAATATATGTGTTAACTAGCCAGTATAATGCTATACATTATTGAGTAATAGTCAGAGCATGACAATTAAAGTGCACTTATAAATGTATTTATTCAATCTCCTATTTTGTATGTGATATTTTAGAAAATAAAATTTATACAAACAATATAAAACATAGTTGTGTTATATCTAAGAATACTTAACATTTAACCACAGTAGGTATGCCATGGAAAACAAAAGAGGTCCGAAACAGAGCCTTGGGGTACGCCGTATGCTATATTACTAGGATGATGACATGATACCAGAAAACTACTAGAGAAGTTTTGACAAATACGTGTCGCTCTAATAACTACTAGACCTCTAGTTAGATAAAAACCACCTAAAAGAGAATTTGCTAAGGCTTATTAATCCCCCGCAGCGAAGCGGGAGGGGGTTATAGGAATGCCCTTCGTCTGTCCATAACATTTTCGTGTCCGCTCAATATATCCTATACCCTTTGAAGGATTTTCATGAAACTTGGCTCAAATGTTTAGGTCATTGAGACCATGTGCAGAAGGCATGAGTCAGTCACGCCAACTTAAGGTCAAGGTCACACTTGAAGGTTGAATGTTTGAGCCTGTATTTTTATGTCCGTTCTATATCCCCTGTTCCCTTGAAAGGATTTTCATGAAACTTGCCTCAGATGTTAATCAAATTGAGGCAATGTGCAGAAGGCATGATGCAGTCACGCCACCTCAATGTCAAGGTCATACTTGAAGGTCAAATGTTTGAGCCTCCATTTTTGAGTATGCTCCATATCTCCTATGTCCTTGAAGGATTTTCATAAAACTTGGCTCAAATGTTTATCACATTGAGGCGATGTGCAGAAGCCATGGAGCAGTCTTGCCACCTCAAGGTCAAATGTTTGAGCCTCCATTTTCGTTTCAGCTCCATATCGAAATTTCTGAAACTGTACTTTTATATCTGGTACAGCTGTGCCAGATTAAGGTCAGTGTGATACTTCAAAGTCACCTTTAAAATCGAATGATGGATAACGGCGGGGAATATAGACGTCCTTTGACTGCCTTGTTCTTTTAATTTCGTTACTCGAGTGATGAACAGTTTCGAATGCTTTCAGGATATCGAGTAGAAGTACGGCTATAAAGTGACAGTTGTCCATGTGGAATCTGATGTTATCTGACATTACATGGCAATTTAAAAACGATGCCTATTTGGTGAAATGCGATTCCAAAATGACCCGCTCGGATATGTTATATGTGATATTTCCGACGGAACATGACGGTAATTCCCAAAAGCTGTTAATGCCACCGTTACTAGAATCCTCCCACCAATATATTAACAATATGTGTCGATAGATATACCAAGTAAAGGCAGAATCCGTCTTAAAAACTAATCGGGAATGCGCTATGTTTTTATCAACATACTAAATAAAGTACATGACGGTGATATTCCCCAAGGCTATGACCTCATAGTCATATATTAAGAGATTGAACGTTTCCACAGTTATAATTTTAAATATCAGTAAGTCATATTTTAGATTAATCGAGAGATTTACATGCACTCAATATAGAGGTAATTAAAACATCCCGTTGTTAAATGTTCCCCTAGTGTAAAACTGGTAATTTATGTGATGCACTTGACACAAGCATGAATATTCATGTACATGTAAATTAATGCTCTAACAATAACGATGTAGGCGCTTACTTTTTATTAGTAGCAATATATGAACATGTACGTTTTATGTCCTTTCCAATAGTTAATTTTTCGACAAAGTTGGTACATACACTGAACAGCACTTCTAACCCGCCACTAACATAAATCGCAATAAAATGGCCATTGGTCAGACCAATATGATCAAAAACGATAAACATTGTTAAAGGACCATAATGCAAAATTGGCGTTCTTAAAATAATGATTAAAAGATTGCGTGTCCACTGATGGCTGTTATGTCATACAGGAACCTCTGCCATATGGAAATATTACGGTTTCATTTGAAATGTTGAAAAATATTCCACAATCTCTCAATGAGAACCTGTTCCAGTTGCACCAGATTTCGAGCGGCTTTATGGTGCTTTCTAATGTGTCGGTTCAGTTTGTACCTCATATGCTTAATCAAGTTTCTTTTTTCATTAAATGATTTCGTATGTAATGATACATTTTAACAACAAATCGATATTTTACTCTCACCTACCTTTCCTCGTGCAAAATGATAAAACCACACCTGTGTCTAGTTCCCTGAAACGTTCAAGTTGTTAATGTTAGTATTTGGCGAATTTTATTTTTTAGGGTTATTATGGTATGACGGTAACTTATCTATCAAAATGTTTAATTATTAAAATGAAATTTTACATACAAATAAAAAGGCCAGTACGTTATTAATTGTCTAATTTGATTGAATTTCCCCGAAAAATGAGCTTTTTATTACGACATCTGTAAGTGTTGTGTTAGAAGTACTGTTCAGTGTATTTTGCGACTTTTATATTTTAGGGTTATAGCTTAATTGTGTTTATTGTAATATCAAATTTAGCAAGGAAGGCAATACAAATGTACGAGTGAATGTCTCTGTCATCGATTTAATCTCTGTCATAATGTGATCAAAATCGTCTGACAAATAGCCATTTTATTGAGATTTATGTAAGTGGCGGGTTAGAAGTGCTGTTCAGTGTATGTCACATTTTACGGTTCTTGTGTTGTGCTTTTTTGCAATTACATAAAAAGGATCAGTGTACGCGTTATCAAATAAAATAAAGCAACAATAAAACAATTGTCAATATGTGTATTCTTCGTGTAGAATCTGCTGAAATGCATACACGCATCACCACGTGGAACGTTTGCAGTAAACCTTTAAAGTAATAATTAAACCCTAATCATAGTGTCACGTTTTCGTCGCCTCGTTTAGCTACGTTGCGCAACGTGGCAGGTACGTAGTTCAACGTGGCCGTAACGCGCCTCAACATGGCGCGACAAATCTGAATTTTGAACATTTTCAAAATACTGCAACGTTATACCACAACGTTTTTAAACGTGGGCGCAAATAACGTGACAGTATGTCTGGGCCATATTGACACAACTGCGATCTCAGAAAAAGTCCGACCACGAGCTTTTCTTAGTTCTTTGTAAAAATGTCTTAAAATTTAATGCAAGAAAACCCCTTGTCGAAATCGTCGTTCACATTGTTTCTAAACATGCTATTTATTCAGGTCTTCCGATGGGAAGGTAGAGTCAATGTTTTGTATTTTGCACTTTATCAATACCCGTGTACATGTAAGACCTTGGCAGAAGGCAACTGACTTGTATGGGACATGCTTGCGTTACCGGTCTATCACATTTCCCCCGCAATTTATCGATGTGAATGTTGCGGCAGTCGCATGTAGGTGTGAAATGTAAATAGCGATCCAACCAATGTCTACGTTGATGCTTCGATGAAAAAGTATCCTGTTTCTGGAAATCGTCATTTGCGATTTCATAGGAATATTGCTGTAGATACATATAATAAACATGAAAAAGCACTTCGTGTTAACAGTCTAGAAAATTACGTATGACGCTCATTGTTAAGGTCTTGAAAATCTTACATAACAAGACATTCAGCTCATATTCAATGAATAACAATGAATACAATACGTTTCAATAAAATAACCGACCTTCTGCGTGTGACGTGTAAACTTGCATCCGAGACATTTCATATACAATAATTCTTTGGTTGCATGCAAATAATAGATTTGTGTTTTCGAACTTCATTAAATAAAATTTCCTGCGCTAACACCTCCGCACATTTGGGGAGGGGGTAGGTGGCGTTCATTATGAATTACCAAAGGTTAAAAAAAATTGTTTCATTAGGTCATGTGTGTGAGTATTCCTTGAAGACATGTGTACCTCTTTGATGGGTGCATTTGTTTGCATTGTATCAATAGATTGAGAATGAAGAAATGCTACATATTCGTTTATTAAACTTAATATTCTATAACACACAGTACTTAATCTTATGCTAAGTAATACTAGCCTAATACAATTTCTGTTATACTCCACCCTATCCATTTACAAGTACAAACGCATCGTCTACTTCACGATGTCATCGTGTTAGTACTCTGACATATTCCATTGCACTTTTCAGTTTTTCCGAACGTGTTATCTGTGGTTACATACACTCAACAATGAGATATAACGCACCAAATGGACAATAAATGGAAATTCTTAAATTTTCTTTAATTATAACATTTTCAGCTTGAAATGTCAGCTATTATTATTATGCCCCCCTTCGAAGAAGTGGGGGTATATGGCTTTGCACCTGTCGGTCGGATGGTCGGTCGGTCTGTCCGTAGACCATTTCGTTTCCGCAATATATCTAGAGAACGCTTTGACCTACGATCATTTAAGTTGGTATGCTGGTTACTTGGGAGGAAAGGAAGACGCTTATTGAATTTGAGGTCCAGAGGTCAAGGTCACAGGGGCTTGTAATATGAAATTCGTTTCCGCACGATATCTAGAGAACGCTTTGACCTACGGTCATTTAAGTTGGTATGCTGGTTACTTGGGAGGAAAGGAAGACGTCTATCAATTTTGAGGTCAACAGGTCAAAGGTCAAGGTGACAGAGGCTTGTAACATGAAAACTGTTTCCTCTGTAGACCATTTCGTTTACGCATGATATGTAGAATACGCTTTGACCTACGATCATCCAAGTTGGTTTGCTGGTTACTCGGGAGGAAAGGAAGACGCCGACCAATTTTGAGGTCAACAGGTTAAAGGTCAAGGTCACAGGGGCTTGTAGCATGAAAACTGTTTTCTCCGTAGACCATTATGTGTCCGCAGGATATCTAGACATGTTTTGGCCTATTTGATGTTTAACTCAAACAGAAAACAGGTATCCTTATATAAAAGACTGTAAAAATTAATCCATAATTATTCTCTATCTTTCTTTCAGCTTTATATTTACTTTCTAAAGCCTAAACTTTAATATCCTCACTATGTGTTAATGTGCACATACAATATTTAAAAAAATCTCTTCACAATTGCACATATTGACGTCTGGGGGCATACATGTTTTAAAAACATCTCTTGTTTGAGTTATACACCCATGTATTCATACCACAATATTGGGAAAAAATACACAAGAATTTCGTGTTAACCATGGCGCAGCTGAAATTTTTATAAATAAAGAAAATACAACAATTTCCATTTAGTGCGTTATAACGTTTGATGAGCATAGTTCATTGCAAGAATGTTGTTGTTGTTACCGCTGACTGCATTGATCAGAAATTCGAGTAATTGATTTATGTTGTTATATATGCCACTGGTATACTGTACTGTGCACATTTGAATATGTTTTCTGCTATTTCATAACTGCAATAGTTACAGTTGCCGCGGACTTGAAACGTATCATTGCAATATGTCAGTAATGTTTATCTGCAATTACATTCATCATTGATATGCATGTATTAACTAACGGTAATTTCCGATTACATTTATCATTGCAATTTTTCAGTAACGGTTTTCTGCAATTACATTAATCATTGCAATATTATAATAACGGTTGCATACGATCACATTGATCATTGCAATGTTTCAGTAAAGGTTACCTCCGATAACATCGATTATTGCAATGTACCAGTAACGTATTCATTAAATTAATACAATTACCATTCCAAATTACGATGTTGGGGATTTTAAGATATTAATTTGTTTACATTCTTTATTACAAGATTTACATCATTGCACGTGTTTACAGTTCAGTATTTTAGGATTTCCAACGTATCTTTGTCTGTTTAGTGTGCAGCTGTGTACAGTCATGTCCAAGTACCAAGGCGAAATACGCGGTATTTGACCATGGACTACCATAATCGATCATGTGTGGTAATCGGCCCCACGGTTCACAACCACGGTCATATTTGACGTCATTCATGGTCCTCTACCATGGTTGATCATGGTCGACCATTGTCCTTTACCATTAATTATCGACCATGGTTGCCGTGGTGCCACTACCATGGATTACTATGGTTAACCATGTGCGGTAATCGGCACCACGGTTCACAACCATAGTCATATTAACACTTACTAACACAAATCCTATAAAGAAATCTTATTATCTGAATCACTATCTGAAACAATAAAACATTAATATATTTTGTATTGCAAATACATGTTGTGTGTTAACTGTTTATAAAGTAAATGTACTTGAATCACAGTCAATTAAAGGCATGGTCATGATCATGGTTTTGATGGATGACCATGGTATTCCATGGCTGGCAATCCAATACCTTGTTGACCATGGCAATGATATAGCAGACCATGGTCATGACCATGGTTTTTGATGGTTACCATGTTATTCCATGGTTTTCAGTCAAATACCTTGGTGATCATGGTATTGATAAAGCAGACATTGTATTTGATAGTCGACCATGGTGGCAATCGAATACCATGTTGACCATGGTTAACCATGGCAATGAAAAAGCAGACCATGGTCATGACCATGGTTTTTTATTGCTGGGCATGGTAGTCAATGGTGTAATGTTATTTTCATCTGGGTAATGTTCACCACCTCATATAAAAATTCAGTTACAATATAATCTTTTATTAGTTTTATTCAACAAAACAGTACAAATTATAAAACAATGTGTATGAAAACAATGAATGTCAAACATCTAACACAGAAACATGAATAGGACTTTGCAAACAGTCATTAATAGAAGCTCGTCATAGCTGAAAGTTATATATAATCTTTTATAGTAGATTTTAATACTTTCACTAATCTATGTTATGATGTGTGAAACGTATTCATTTCTTTTGTTATCTCTGTTTTTTTTTGAATTCTTCTTTTGCTAAAACATGAATGTCGCCACATTTTGTGCTTAACAAACAACAATGAATGCTATACACATGTATACAATACAGAAGCACGTTCGATTTGCTAACGGTTTTTGTTGAAATATCGACAATAATAATAATAATAATAATAATAATAATACTAACAATAATAATGAATATGTACATGTGTATGTATATGTACATGTAATGTGAAGGAATGCAACACTTTCATATTTATACAAATTTTGATAAGTTAATAAATATAAATTAAAATCATATAGTACATGTCATTATAATATGTCCAATGCTTTTCATATTGATCATCACATATATACATGTATACAGTATTCAGATACAACACTGTAAATATATAATATTCTCGAAACGACACAAAAAGGTGCTGTACATCAAACGTTCACAACGCGTTCAAACACAATTTAAATACGTATAAACTCAGCATGAGTCACACAATGATCACAACCAACATATGGTTAAAATGAGGCTTGTCGTGGGAAACCCGGCTTAACGCATTTGCGAAAAGTGTCGTCCCGGATTAACCTGTGCAGTCCGCACACGCTAATCCGGGACACTTCCCGCCTGAAGTGGATTTATGTTTAGAAATGACTTCCCTGAAACAGAAAATACCATAAAAGCGGAAACTGTCGTCCTGCAGTCCGCACAGGCTAATCCGGGACGACACTGTAGGCACATGCATTAAGCCCGGTTTACCCACGACACGCCTCAAATATGTTTGCAATAATCAAGCAAGAACAGAGCAAAGCTCGTTTAGCTATTGTCTGAATGCGAATGCTCGACGCCATTTTGTTGGTTCCCGTGTTTGCCTATCACCGGACCAATCGCGTGCCACTTTGCGGTCTCCATGGGTCGCGGTGACATGATGTCCTTCCAGTGACTCCGCCCACTTCGGCAACCATTGGCTCCAATAGTCGCCTGACCAATCACAGCGTCTTTGGTATGCAGTTTCTTGCGCATGATTACAAAATCGACACTGTATTCGAGCTCCGGAGAACCACTTAAGTCAAACAAAAATGGCTGATTCCAAATGGGCGCGTATCCGTTGAGTGTTTTGGTTTCTTGGACTTTAACAACGCTGAGGTTCTTCATCAGGTTAATGACAACGTAGTGACCTGAAAATAAACGGAGCATTGTCTGCTATTAAATAAGTTTCATGCATACGTTTGTGTTAGTTGAAATCATTACGTATTAAAGTGAATTACATGTTGAGATCAAAAGCCAAACAGATGTGTCCTAATGGGGTCCTGAACCTTCGTTAGAAAGTCAAGTGGGCAATCCTGGTATGCACTAAGTTTCCAAAGTTTCCAAGTCACAGAATGACGTACGCATGTTGTACGGTTTCTTGTCTTTAAACAGCGAATAAGTCTCGTCTTGTAATTACATCATGTTTTATTTATACACTGTAGATATATGAGAACGCCGTACAAAAATAGTAAATACTTCTGTGGGTTGATCGTGTTCATTTTGTTAACTTTTAATCCGTGAGAAATTGCTGGAAATGAAGGGGCGTAATCACGCTTGTTTTTGTTTATCAATGAAATGTGATAAAGCCATGATAACGTGTTTGCAAAATTTATATTTGTTTTATGCTATATATCTATCTTTTTTTTCTTAACGTTGGAGCAGCCATTGGCTCTATTAAGGTAGTAAATTGAGATTATCTGGCTACTAGTATTTTATTACAAACATCTATAAACAATGGATGATTCTGAAGTCACGTGTTTTCGAAATGTGTGACATTTCTGGAAAATACATGCCTATGAAACTCTTATCTCCTTGTCAGAGGGTATGTTTCTCATGTTCAAGGGTTCAGGCATTAACTGGTGAAATATAAACTTTCAGTGCTATTACATCCAGACCGCCTACCTCGTTTCTCTAGACCGTCTACCACGTTTCTCTAATGGATTTCACAGATGCTGCTTGAACAAGGCACAAAACGAGCACACGTATACTTTGCTGTTAAAACATCAACCAATCCTTGTAAAAGTAAAAACTTCATTATCATTATTTAAAGCTTCAATTGATTATAAAACAAAACGATCATTACATTAGGTAGATTGAGGTAATTGTGGCCTGTATACAAGATCGACATTCTAGTTTCCTTCGTTAGATTTAATAAGGTAAACACATTGTGACATCAAAGATGAAAACTAAGTAAAACATGATGTAAAAAGAACATTTTGTAAAGTTGATGACGGGGAAAAAGGAGGCAATTGGCTTTGAAAACCAGACAATAATGGTGAATAGTGGTGAATTGTGGTCAGGGATAAATGAAGAAATTATTATTTCTTTTATATTTGGTCACCGACAAAGGCTGTAGATAGCATACACTGACCAGTGGCGACATATCGCTTTGCTTGCACATTATCTGACAATAATATGGTGAATAAATTGGCCAGTGATAAAGGAAGAAGTCGTTATTGACTTTTATTTGGTCATTGTCAATGCTTGAAAGACCATACAATGATCATCGACGACATATCGGTTTGTATGCACATTTTATTTCAGCATGTCCTCTAGTTACATTTCGCACGACTTGATTTTGGTGACAAAATAAAAGGCGTTCTGGCAAAGTATATACTTTGTTTCACGTCTAAACACTGACTGACTTGTGTGTACACACACACGGTCTTCGCAACGTTTCTGTCGTTATAGATGCTTAATTTTCATATAAAGCGTATTTTATTACATTTATAATTAAATTTCTAGGTGTAGTTTGCGAAACAATGAGGGCATTACATGCTTAAATTAATGGTTCCGCGATTCGAACCAAAGACGTTCAAGTGATAAATATTTATAGTTAAATGTTGCACATACATCAATCGCACTAAATAATTTATGTTTATTAGATTTTATACAAAATAAATCGTCGAATCCAAGTCAAAACAATAAAGCGAATATGCATTAAAACAATCAACACAGTGTGCAGTAGACTTCAACATATGCCACAACAATTAATGCTTGGGGCATGACATTTTCAGTGCAAAGCGTGATGTCCATTTCGAAATAAATATGTTCGCCATTCACGATTATGCCGAGGGATATAAAAAATAGTATATGGTGCTATTAAAAGCCCGTATTTCCATGACCTTTTCCATTATGCAACCTAGCACAGAGGCTGATGAAAACGATTCATTAATTCATTGCCCGGAACAAAATGCTCTTAAAGAAATTGCAAATGAAAACACTGACCAAAAGCGTATCATAAGTCAATAAAATAACAGAATTCCTCGTATTCTCGTATTAATGTTCAATGCTATGTTTAAAGGATTGGTTCGTCCCAGCGGGAGAGGAGAGAACATCTCTCTAATCGCAGTGGTGTTAGATTAATCGACATCGCGACCTTCCTAGTACACCTGCTCTAGGCAGGATTTATTGAAATCACTGAAAGGCCAACAAAGTGGTAGATCTAGACGTACTAGGAGCGTCACCGATCGAAATCCTTTGAACAAGTACCATTTCGCGTTTCCTTGGTAGCAACGTGAGTATTTATTTGTATTGACTGGAACTTATATATGTCTTCCTTGTCTCTTCTATTTGTACATTGCAATGGAAGTACTCCACACATGTCAACCATATGAAAATCCATCTAGCATGTTATCCAATTAATGTAAGCGAATATCACGTGTTTAACGGTAACCGTATTTTCTTCAATGGAGCACGTGGTAAAGCTAGTAATGTATTGCAATAAACGATGAATGAAAAGTATTCCATTAATTAACAATAGTTGTAATTATCCTTGTTTATTATTTTGACGTGTGTATATGCAGAAAATAGGAACGATTAAATTGTGAAATACAACAAGATAACACCAGGCCTTATGGGCTTATAAGTCACCAAACAGAGAGCATGCAAAATCAAATACATAATGTAAGTGGCAATACAAAACCTGGAAAGATGTATTGTTGATCATTGGCATTTTATTGTTTTAACGATGTTTTGCCAGTTGTGCTACATGAAATTTGCCATGCCATGTGTTCTACGGCGTATATTTGATAAGTTTATAAAAACTGAAGTACAACACGTGAAATCAAAACGGTGTCAGCGTAGAAAGACTATTTGCGACAAAAGAAACTGTCAGCAAATGAATTATGAGAGTATTTTAATCATAAGGAACATTTTTTAATTAAGTCACCTGTCTGTTGTATCATTTATACAAAACAAATACCGAAACTAATAACTATACAATCTACTTAAATAAATTGGTATAAGCTGGTAATTGACCTAATTCAAGATGGAGTTCCAGGCCACTGTCTGTTGCAAATTAAAACTTACATCATTTGTGCAAACTATTTAAAAAGCATACAAGTCAATCTACAACGGGTAAAAATAGTCGATTAACCGTATAATTTCGAATCAATCTACAGTGCTTTTTATCACAAGGGCTATGCCAGGTAAATACCGATTTAATAAAAAAATAAGTTACATTAGTAAAATGCATTCAAATCTTTCCCTTGAAGTACAATGCTTTTCCACAAATCTTATGCATACTTCAAAAACAATAGCAATCGCAAATCGAGTGGTTACAATTGCTCCGCTATATGTACTGAGTCAATACACTGTTGTTAAACTTACGCAATATGATGTAATACACGTAAGCAGTTAACCAATAAACAGCACAAACAGATGCCTATATGAATTTACATAACATGAATTTTCTTGTGGATGTGGACTTACTGGATTATTATTATTGTTTATTATTGTTTAAGTAGGATCTATTTATTGTCATCTATTCATGAACAAAAAGTAACATCGATAACATGAAGCCTCACTGCTCAGCGAGCAAAGCGAAGTAATTTATCGATTTACTGACTCGTAGCCTGTAGAGTAAAGAAGTAGTTCCCTCAACACCGATTTTTGAATACAACTATTAAATTCTGTTGGCTTGCGCCAACAGTCTAAAAACGGTAGTTGACTTTCGCCACTTTAATTCAAAACATTCCACTTCAACTACTTCAGTTGATGTACTTGTTAGAGTCGTGCGCTTTGTAGCGTTAATTTTGGTCGTGATTTTAAAGGCATTTGATCGCATCAAGAATAATGTCACGATTGAATATCAAACCAGAGATACCATTATGAGAGCATTATAGGTGATCTAAATAGAATAATGATGTTTGATGTTTCAGACTTTGTTTTAGAATCTCAGACCTGTTATTAAACAGCAAAACTGTTAATGGAATCCGGTAATCTGAAGAGCTCGGTTGAAGTATCGACTCATTCATCCCATATAACTTTAAATTCAGTGAAATGAATTCGCTAGTTTAATTTAATATCATGCCAGGATGTATTTCGGTCAATTGCAAAACTAGTAAAGATAAAACGACAAATCACGGCATTTTCCGTCAACCTACATTTTTGAACCCTATTATTTAAACATGTCAGTTGATAAGTGTAAATACTGACCTTTATTTATCCAGTCAAGTTTCACTCCAATACAATAGTCCTCTATGCGTGTAAATTATGTTTAAACCTATTTATTTTAGCTCGATTGTGTCGAAAGCCTGGGGCTTATTATGGCACTCTCGAGTCCGTTTCCTGGGTAGAAACAGTTCTTGGTGTTGTATGAGAAAGATCGTTCGAACGCTCCCCGAGCAGGGATCGAACTCACGACCACCCGATCGCAAGGCGGACACCAAATCCATTACACCACTTTGATCACAACGCAAGATATTCACACAAAACTAACTACATGCACATTTATGCATTTACTGGTTGGATCAGGGCATGGTACTTATAAAGAAACTTTGTCGATAAATAAAAACAAACTTCAACATCTGAAATGTTATGATTTTCTTATTAAAAAGTGCATTGCTATAATGATTTTGACACACAAGGTGCAATACAATTCCAAAAGTATTATTATTTAATAATTGTCATGTACACTAACTAAACTATAGTGTTTCAACATTAGTTAAAAATAAAATACGATTCTTTATAAATACGTTCACAGATGTCGATGTGTACACTCGTAGCCATAGTAACCTACCTGGTTCCCCAATCAGCTTGTCCGACTTGGGCAGCCCGCTGGCCTTTCTGACCATGACCTTGAGCCGGTTGGCCCCTCCCTGGTACTCGAGACAGATGAACAGGGAGCCCAGGTCATCGAGCAGGTACTTGTCAGGGGTCCCCTGTGACCAGGTGGAATATTAGACAACATAAACATGGATTTAAAATGTGGACAGTATGCACATCGAAATCACACCAAACTTACATAATACGTGTAAATGTGTTCACACCGTATGTGAATGGTGCTTGCAAACATTTAAACACAAGTGAGACACATTCACTTACACACTAAACATTGAATATGCATTACATTAATATAAATTGTATCGGAATAGATTATGGCTCCCTAGCAATTCCATAATTTTCAGATTTCAAATAATCGCAAGTCCATGAAACGAAGCTATGTTCAGCCAATTATTTGTAGCAAAACGATAACATATTACAATATAATTTGTATGAAATATCGGTAGATATATTTTTATTAAAGCCGAAAATCAAAACGTTATTACAACACTAAAGGAATTGTATCCTTACGCTTTTCGTTTTGGAGCCGAGCGCCATCGAAGTGAAGTTCAGTGTGTCGTTTTTGCTCCAGTCGTGGTCGCAGCACTTCATGTACAGCTCCCCCAGGAGCTCCTCCTTCCCGGAGCGCATCTTCCGCTTATACTGGAGCACGAAACGCAGCGTGGACTTCTCCACTTCCGGTAGCGTCATGTCGTCGAAAACGAACGTCTCGTTCAGCTGTATCTCGCTCGCGCCGGTGACGATCCGACTGTGAACGCCGTCGACGTTGCGCGGGAAAAGGGAGACGACGGCCGAGACGTCCAAGCCGTGACACTTTCCCGGGAGCTCGGAGACTGAGAGAAAATGAAGCTTTAGAACGCGCGCTTTGGAGTCGTACTTGAGTGTAAACGAAATCTTAGGACAGTGTTCGTTATCGATTTCGGCCCGAACTGACGGCAGAATCACTGGGTTTGATTTAGACTTTTTCAGCGTCCCTTTCTTCTTTTTCCCTTTATTTTGCCCAGAATCCATACTGTGGTACTTTGTCTTCGTCAGTTTTTCACTTCCGCCACTAGATTTCCTGTTCTTGTCCTCAGAGTCGGTGAGACGCTCGTACCCGACGCCCTGTGCGTTTTGATATTCAGTAACGATGTCGAACGTGCTGTAGTTCGACTGATACGACGCTGACGACGGCTCGCTAATCTGTCGGCGCGTGCTTATTAGCGACACGGGCGACGGGCGGCGAAGCGTGGTTATCAGACTGTCATACTTGGCGGCGACCAGGGAACGCTTCCGGCGGCGCTGTCGGACTCTCCTCAGGCACAGGACCAGCACCACAGTGATAATAAGTACAATAAGGGCGGCACCTCCAACCAAGATTAAAACTGAAAAAAATAATATCAAAATTTACTTGCAGCTTTATTGCCGACTGTGTGCGTGCGTAAACGTTAGATGGGCAAAGACATTTCTGCACAAACACAATACAAGATAAATTAATTTGGTAACTTATAGCCGCCGACAGATTGATAACTAATTTCCGAATTTATCGTATTAGTTCATACGTGTCATCGAAGTGGTTATACCATAGAAAATCTAGTATACAATTATTGCGATGAGTATGTTATATGTTTCCCAACTGGGAATATTCAGGCAGATTTATGTTCGCCGCTTCTGCTAAAATGACCGCGCTGAAGTTATTCGTCATCTGTTTCCCTGGAATTATTGGAGATTTATTCTCTACTAATATGGCATAACCGTGGACAGGCGTGGGCGAAGAAGGGGATGAAGGGGAAGCAGGTGGCTTATTGGATGCAATGTAAGCGCTATTTTACAGGCACCACGAGACCTGGCTGAAATTCATGCCGATTTCTTATGATTGCTGGCGGTATAGCGTTTCAGATATTGGATTGCCTCTTGCTTTGTTCCACGTGAACAGGAATGGAAATAGTAACTGGGTCCAGAGGCGCAACTCTGTAAACACCGCCAGTTAAACTAATATCCTCAGATGTAAATCCATTAATTTTATGTGTCATAAAAGGTTTTATTACTTTTTTGCAACGAATTTATAGAACATATTTATCGACTAAACCCACAAATTGTACTTTTTCGTCCTCTACAAAAAGCTTAACTATATATATATATATATATATATATATATACATCTACAATCGCGCAATTAAACAGGCATTTGATTTGCAAAATATAATATTACATATAGTATATATGCATACATGAATAATTTGTACGGTTATTGTTTGCCGCCCCCTCTTACTCCAAATCTTGTATCCACGTCTGATATTTGCTTTATTTGAAAAATAATAGTGGCAAATATACCCATATTTGAGGCGTGTCGTGGGAAAACCGGGCTTAATGCATGTGCAGTCCGCACAGGCTAATCCGGGACGACACTTTCCGCTTTTATGGTATTTTCTGCTTCAAGGAAGTCTTTTCCAAACATAAATCCACTGTAGGCGGGAAGTGCCGTCCTGAATTAGCCTGGGCGGGCTGCACAGGCTAATCCGGGACGACACTTTACGCACATGCATTTAGCCCGGTTTTATCTGGACACGCCTCAATTTATGTTAGGAATAAACAGACCAGATCTTGCAAGCGGAAAACTAGGTCTAGGTTTAACACACAGATCGTGAATTAGTTTTACATTAGAACGGCCTTATGTCTTACAAGGAATTATGTTTAAGTGTCCCAGTATTAATGTAGCTGAAAATAGGGTTCACCTCACCAATAGTAAGATCATTGTCGCCTTTCGTTTCCGGCTCCACGTGTTCGGTGAGTACCGGTGCACCAGGACCTAGGTATTCTCTGTTTGAGTATGTTGCCGTCGGCGTCGTCAGAAACACGTTTGGATCCGCCGGCACTGCCGTCGTCGTCGCCAACGGTATAGCCGCTGATATGGTTGTATCCATCGTTTGGTCGACAGATGAAGAATATGCCGTCGACACTGTTGTAATCAATAATCGATCAGTTCTTAAGCATGTTTGAATGTTAATGATATTTCAACATCGCATCAATTTCACCAACCAATTCTTAGACTTAGGACTAAAAATAAAGAATATTATTGAAAGTTCGCTATTCTAAGAACGATGCTACTTTGAATTTCACTCGGTATTCATCAACGCTAATTGTAGCGTTCATTGTTTTAAATAATGTACAGACATAAGCAACATAGGTACCCTGCATATTTACAAAAGCACAAGGGGTTTTTCTTGATACTAAGTCTATTCTTTATTCTGAAGTCTAAGAATTGGTTGGTGAATACGGGCCCGGGTTTTCTTGATTCATTGCCATAACAAACAGATAGCATGGCCTTCAGTTCTCACACGAGTACTGCGTTCACGGGCCATTGCATATTCAACAAGCAATTCTGCTGCTTTTGCGATTTTAAACATTTCACGCACGACTTGTTTATAGCATAAATACTCATCAAATTGCGTAAAACACGCGTCAATGGAAAATTATACTGCAAAATGAGCTATTTACTTGACATTGAAATGTTGTATATTGTAAAACTTTTAAGGCAAACACCAAGACATTGTATGAAGAGTTGTGAAACGGATTTTAACGAAGGAAGGTACCATACTAGTATCGCTAATTACATTAAGCATATATGAGGCGTGTCGTGTGAAACCCGGACTGTGTCGTCCCGGATTAGCCTGTGCAGTCCGCACAGGCTAATCCGGGACGGCACTTTCCGCCTTCAGTGGAGTGGGATTGAATGGCTAGAGGAGACTTCCTTGCAACAGAAAATACCATAAAAGAAGATAGTGCCGTCCTGGATTAGCCTGTGCGGACTGCACAGGCTAATCCGGGACGACACCTTACGCACATGCATAACGCCCCTTTTCCCACGACACGCCTCATATATTTTCTATGTTTCTAGCCAAACTAAACCAATAACGTTCAGTGTACACTACTGCAATCATCATTTATATCAAAATATCCACGTTTTATTATGTATACGTTAGCTTTAAGAATGCTTTATGTTAAGACTGTGCATGTATAGCGCATAACGCATCGCGCAATGGCCATTTTACATACTGGAAAATATATTCCACACATAATGCAACCAAAGGAAAGACACCTTGAATCAAAATCAGCCTCACAAATGGCCAAACATGACAATATCCTTCACTGATTGCCAGCGCTGCCTTCTACAGTGAAATCCGGGCTGACACGCGGATAATTGGGCGACTGATATACGCGTTCTGTCAGGTGATTGTAAGAGGGGGAGTATGTTATGATCGTACTGCGCTCAGTGTTCAGCAATTTGGCAACAGCTGTGATGGATTTTAGATTTATGGCCTAACCCCCCCCCCCCGCCCACGTTTATACATATGAGGCGTGTCATAGAAAAACCGGGCATACTGCATGTGCGTAAAGGGTCCCGGATCAGCCTGTGCAGTCCGCACAGGCTAATTCAGGACGAAACTTTCCGCTTTTACGGTATTTTCTGGTTCAAGGAAGTCTCTTCTAAACATAAATCCACTGTAGGCGGAAAGTGTCGTCCCGGATTAGCCTGTGCATACTGCACAGGTTGATGCAAGACGGTCCGCTTTACGCATATGCATTAAGCCCGGGCTTCCCATGACACGCCTCACAGATACACCATACCACCAGCACCACCAACACTCACTCCTATCGAATCAAGTTAATATAACAGCCGGTTAGATTTCACATCAACTGTACGTGTTCCCGTGGTAAATTTGCGTATGCATAATTAAGAATGGTCCTTTTCTAGGCCGCGATGTCATAACTGATAATTTAATGTGAAATATTACCAAGCGAGCGTTGTTGTACATGTTTGGACAATTTATTTCAATGTAGATAAATGTATGCCAACAGGTGTAACGAGTCAGTTTAAAATGTGCAACATGAAATAAAATACTAGTGATTGCTTATCCAAGGTAAAAAAGGCGATCACTTTCTGCACTTTGTTCATAGTTCATATAAAATAACTTCAAACTATGCGATAGAAAGAAAGGTAAACATTTATAGGCACACATTTTAACTTAATCTGAATGTCCCATAATATATATGCATGTTTCAAATCTCTCCCTCTGAATGTACTTCTCACTCTGCATGCGCATAGCACATTTAATGTATCGTACAAGGTCAATAATTCTTCGGAAGCATTGAATTCTTAATACACTTGTACTCTTGCCATTCCCGTACAGCTCAACTCTATGACAAAAGATGACATTTGCCGACAGACGAGAGCTTTTGTCGAAATTGAAGCAAACGAAAAAAACGCGATTAAAGGAAATAAATTAATGAAAGGAGAACATTGTCGTGATATAAATACTCCAATGCGGCGAACGAAGCAGGGATAAGTCGCTTCGTCATGAAATTAGAATTGTCGTCTGTTTAGTTTATACGTAACGCCCACGACCGGTCAAGACGCTGGGCCGCGCGACTTTGTGGAATTACGGTTACGTCTGGGAGCACGCGGGAATGTGCTAAATCTTCGTTAACTGTAACAGTTGCACTCAAATAATTGTGTATATCGTCGATGCAATTACAAGGTTTGCATGTAGTTACTGTATTCGGTAAGAGCGTAAAGCAATCTGACGACTATTGAATCAAGCAGTAAAGTAACCGAGAACGATGCACGACACAAGGATAGCGAACCGATTTTGTCGTATTACATTAACGCTTGGAAACAGTTAAGTACTAGTACACCGATATTTATTAACGTAAGAATCCGGTCTGTCTGCTATTGGGCGAGGTAAATTATGAACTGCAATCGTTCCACGGGTTGCCGGGCCGGCTAGATCAGTTGGTAGAGCGCTGGACTACAAATCCTAGGATCGGGGGTTCGATTCCCAGCCCGGCCACATAACTTGTGTGGGGATTGGTCATGAAATTATTTCTACGGCCATTCTCCCCCTACCTCTGATTCAAGTAGGGCAGTTGTCAGTTATGGGCATAAGTATGTGCACTGAGTACTGGTAAACCAGCTTACCCAGGAAAAGTGTCAGTAGGTTAACTGAGCTCCGTTATATGACTGAAATACTGTTAAATACGACGGAAAATCCAAACAAACAAACAAACAGCAAACAAACGTTCCACGGGTCATCACAGTGGTCTGCTATGGACTGAAGAATGATCCATAACGAATCATTGGCTTGTTAATTTAGGACTTTTACTCGTAATGGTGTTAAGCTGCTTTGGTGGTGTCACTGTAACGCGGCAAATAGTCGTGACAATGTACCA
Organism: Congeria kusceri; assembly: GCA_027627225.1. Classification (NCBI taxonomy): domain Eukaryota; kingdom Metazoa; phylum Mollusca; class Bivalvia; order Myida; family Dreissenidae; genus Congeria; species Congeria kusceri. Next base: position 50,031,231 of record CM051025.1, on the reverse strand, counting down.
CCGTCCTGGTATAATGTTACACTATAAGCGGCTATTGTCAGTTATGAGTTCCTTAAAAATACCTTGGGGTACAAACATGACAAATGAATACTTAAATAAAAAATAGGAATACGTTTATAAACTGACTATACAATAATTATCGTAAACTCAGATGGTAAAACGGTTGCATAGCGATGACTGCTAGTTTCCTTCAAACTCGCATCTGATGTAAGGATTGTACATTGCGTAATACTATTAAAATAGCAAATTTATACGTTTTTTCAGATAAAGTTTGAAAAAAATGTCCGTTCGTGTTCTTTTGTTAATATTTCTTTAAATACACATATATACGATTAAGACAATATACATGTATTTCTATTCAATTTTCAGTTTCAGATTGAATTATTAATACTATATTTGCCTTCTTATTTCTTTGTAGATGAATTAAATAGAAAAACATTTTAAAACTGTCCAGTTGAAGGAGGCAGTTAAAACAGGAACAATCAAATTTGTAAACACAAAGCTGCTCACAATAACCACGACAATTACAACAGTGCTACGTTTGTTATATGAAAACCATGCATACATTACATAATTATATAGCAGATGCATCATGGAACAAATGCATTTGAAATAGCGTTATAAAAGTAATTATGATTTTGTATGAAATACAAGTAATATACACGTACATACTGGTACATGCATGTTTTTACATTATAACTGTAAGTTTAAAGTCATCTTTTATCCATATGAAACATATAGGACCAACGGGATTTTTTTTGTCGAGCTTATAATTTATAATGTTTACAATATCGGTTATGTTCAACTTTGAAGCAGTTTCTTTTTTTAATCTGGTAGGCGTGTACAACAAACTAAAAATCAACGGACTCTGTTCATCATTGTGTTTGGTCGAAAATGAATCCAACGGTTCCTCTATAAACGCGTTTAATGCGATTATTAATGATATTTATTTAGAAAATTAAGATCACGCCCGATGATACGGGAAAATCATAACATAATTTCATTGTTAATGGATCAAGGAGTGCCGACGTATTTTCTCTTCCTATTTTAGTTTATAAATGGGTTCATTCGCAGACGTGTCCATTTTGAAGTTTTTGTCGCGATCGACACGCAAAAAAAGGAAACTTCACTTTTATAAAGACAGATAAATAATGCTCCTGATACCTTAAACACAGGTTTAGCCTCATTAAAAATATGCAGAACATTATTTAACGCGAGTAATGCTCTGACGATAAAAATAAGTCTGAGTACATGTGTTATTTACTGTTTAGTTTATTAGAGAATGGTTTAACTTACAAATTTAAATTCAAGATAAGTTCGGCTTGCAACATATGATAACGTAAATGCATGTTCAATTCGTCGCCACTGTTTCAAAACTAAAAACATACCCGAACATGCTCTTCTCTACTTTGTTTTTCATTTATTAAACTTTATCATACGTCTGAAAAGTTAACGAGTTTGCAAGTTTTATGTATTTTTACAAATAAAAAGAGACCGACTCTATGACCACTAGCTGAGCGTTGCAGAATCAACCAAATCAACATAATCATTCAATATCAGTGTACAGTAAAATAAAAAATTCAAAGTTCAAATTAAAGAAAAAATATGAAAATAAATACATAACTCGTTTCTCATAAAATTGTCATCAGGGGACGTGTTCTAATAATATCACAAACAATCAGTCATATCATCGCAGTGAAACAAGATAATTATCGGCCTAAGACCTTTATACTGCTTTTATGAACCTGTTATGGACATCATGACAGCTCAATTATAGTATATAGAGCGATAACAAGCTGCTGACTAAATTAGTTTTAAGATGTGAAGACAATCAATACAGCAGAATGGTTTAACGTATGATCTACTTTTAGAGCATTGATACCAGATACATTAAAACATCGTATTGTATACCATAAAGACATTTAACAAGAGCTATCAGAATACTATTCTAAGTATTTCGCTTTAAGATGTGAAGACAATTGATACAGCAGAATGGTTTAACGTATGATCTACTTTCAGAGCATTGATACCATATACATTAAAACATCGTATTGCATACCATAAAGACAATTAACAAGAGCTATCAGAAGACATAGCGCTCGACCATTGGAAGTATTTCAGTTGGTACATATTTTGGAAAGTGAAACGGGCATGTTTTTTGTTGAAATACCAAGCTGAGTTATGGCAATTATTTTACGAATTCAGTCCAAGTTTCCAGTGAATACTTTATGTACCGGGTAGTTTAAAAATTATAAGACTTTCGAACAAAAACTTTCAACCCCAAATATATGTGAGAAGCGGGCATATCTCTGTCAAAAAACAAAGAAGAGTTATTGGGATTGTTGCACCTGATGCGCGAGTTGATTACAAAGATGGATTCCAGGTTTCTAGTGTGTACCTAATGTAGTTTAGAAATTATAAGACTTTTGAATAAAAACTTAACAGTGAACACCTTTGTGAAAAGGGGGCATAACTCTGTCAAAATACAAAAAACAGGTTTATGTGGATTGGGGCACATGTAGTTGATGACAAAGGTATGTACATGACAAGTAAATAACCTGTCAAGTAGTACTGTAAATCAGTGTCTAAAATTTTAGTCGAGTAATCAGCAACAAATTCTGACTAAATAACCGATTAATCAGGATTCTTGACAGAAACGAAAATACACCATAGACTGCAACGTTTCAATGATTTGCATTGTTTTATTTAGTTTGGCAATAAATATGTCTCTGATATATTTAGCAATTATAAAGGAAATAGACATAAAACGTGTTTTTGTAAATACAGTTTGTGAAGTGCATCCAATAACATGCCAGACTATTAACAATATACATATCAGATATAATTAATTAATTAATTATTGAAAAGTTAAGCAACCGCACAAACACTATACATCTTTATCTTGCATTGGGTCCAATAATTCGCAATTAAAAAAATAACAACAACATGACATAGATACAACAAGATGTAATGATATGGGTCGAAACAAATAGCAATACATTAATTTTGTTATTTTTAGCTCACCGCAGCATGAAATGCTTGGTTAGCAATTGGTATAGGGGACCTATCATGCATCGTTTGTCTTTCGTCGACATGAAGTCTCGGATGGAATCCACAATGGGCCAAATCGGGCCAGAAACATTAGAGTTATTTTGCTTTTTTCGACGAAAATTCAAAATTTGCCTTTTTCGAACAGAGAGACTATATGTTTTATCCTATCGGGACCAAATCATTCAGTTTGTGTGTGACAGTATGACATATGACGGCGCCAAAAAAATCATAAACATCGAAGTTATAATTTTAATTTGAATAATTTTATTTTTACATTGTATAACCTTTGTTCCAACCTTTTACAAAAGTAATATCTCCATCTTCAACAATACTGAGTGGAGCCCTCATGGATTTCTTTGTTTGTAATTAATGATAGGGGATTGTAAACGTCTCTCATAAGATTGAAATAAGATTAAAGAAGATTTATAACGATAAACTTACGAGCAGCCAATAATTATCAGGCTTCTATACGCTTCAAGGCGATTTGGACGATGCCTCGTGCATAATCGTGACAACATAGGCCAACGTAGCAAGTGCGCAGTAACATCGCGACCCAATCGTCGCGTTGTCGAGGTCCATAGAGTAGTCATGATAGTTGTCGCTAAAGATCCTACTGGAATCGTAACTGACTCGTAGGGCAAGCGTAGAAATCCGTACCATATACGTAGCAAAAAAAATACCATAACGTAGTACAGTCTTGTATAGCCCCGGTCACACTGTCACGATTTTGGGTTACGATAGCCTACGATTGATCGTGGACGTGTTAATCGTGATGAGTCAGGTTGCACAGTGTCCCGATTGTGTCTTGCTATGAATACCTACGGTTGTTGTGGGACGAGACTACGAATATCTACGATACTAGTAGGTTTCCGCAGCCGATTCACCACGATTTCACCAATATATGATACGATCTGTTACGGTTTTGATACGCTAGCGTCAAGTATACGCTACGGTAACAGACGATTACAGACGATTGTTAACGTTCATCCTAAGATTGTAGTAAGATTAAAGAAAACTTACGAGTAGCCAATAATTACCACGCTTCACTACGCGTCAATGCGATTTGGACATTAAGATGCCTCATGCATAATCGTGACACCAACGTAGCCAAATGTAGTGAGTGCGTAGTAACATCGCGATAAACTCTACAGGCAACGCGACCCAATCGTCGCGTTGTCGTGGTCCATCGTGTATATTCGTGAGAAGTCATGATAGTTGTCGCTGAAGATCCTTCTGGAATCGTAACTGAACAGTAGGGCAAGCGTAGAAATCCGTACCATATACGTAGCAAAACGTACCATAACGTACTACAGTCTTGTAACATATATGTCATACAATCAGTTACGATTTACCACGATTAAACATGAAAGGCCACGAATGCCTCTACGATGGCTGTAAGTATAAGCCAGATTGAGATACGCTGGCGCTTGGATTGTCCTACGTTTTGAAAAAATCGTGGCGGCGCTACGATAAGCTACGAATGTTTTGAACATGTTCAAAACTGTCGTAGCGCTTCACGATCGATAAGGATCCCCCAAGATTCTACAAGATTCACACAGATGCCAGTAAATGTGTTCACGCTTTACCACGCTTTGCCAAGATTTTGTAAATCGTGGGCAATCGTAGCCAAAATCGTAACAGTGTGACCGGGGCTTAATATATATGTAATATAAAATCGGTCACGATTAATCACGATTAAACACGAAAGGCCACGAATGCCTCTACGATGGCTGTAAGAACAAGCCAGATTGGGATACGATGGCACTAGGATTGTCCTACGTTTTGGAAAAATCGTGGCGGCGATAAGATAAACCACGAATGATTTATACATGTTCAAAACTGTCGTAGCGCTTCCTGATCAATAAGGATTCCCAAAGATTTATCAAGAATCACACAGATGCCAGTACGTATGTGTTCACGCTTTACCACGCTTCACCACGATTTTGTAAATAACAAGACTTTTATATATAAACTTTAAACAAGATCAGACGCGGACGCCGACGCCGGGGCGAGTAGAAAAGCTCACCTATTCTTCGAATAGTTGAGCTAAAAATCGCGTGTGTTTCTTTTTTTATCGGAAATGAAATTTGAGTGCTTTCTGTATTATGATGAAAAACACACCCACATTGTTAGCAATATAATGGTCTATATTATATCAGAAAAGCAAGTGTACTATTGTAATAATGAAAATTTACTGATGGACGTTATTAAAGGCACATATTCACAGATTGACAAATTGACTACAAGTATTTTCAAAATTTGTGTCACAGATTGCAGAAATAAAAGTACATCATTATAATAACATTCCTTGCGCAGAAATGTTGGGGAAATATTGTGTCATTTAAGGATATAATAGTCAGTTGAAATGGATAAAATTATAAAACGTGTGTAACTCTTTTCGTCGGTATTGTGGAAACACTTGTATTACATGGCGTACAAATACACCAAGTCCGGCTGAACGAGTGGTCAGTGAGTCAGATTCCAGAGGTCGAAGGTTCGAGCCACGGTGGAAGCAGATCTTTTTAATTTGATACTTTTCTTAATCTATATAATATTTTAATTTGGTTAGTTCAGATGCTTAAGTTTTTGCAGTTAAAACATAACTTTTTCACAAAATTGAAAAATCTGTGAATAAGTCCTTTAACAGCAGCAAAATTATTCTTTTAAAGTTAGCAGTATAACTATGCATATATTCGTTTACACTGCATGATTCGGGTACGTTAGCCAGCGAAAAATGGATTTAACCTGAAACGGACAAAACCCGACTGATAAAAAGTTTCTTTATATTTTCAATTAATAATTGTTAGTACAAAATTGTACATAAGAATATACGGCGTCAACATATCAATATTACAATTCATATCTTCATGTTCTATTAAAGAAATACTTTTCGATTTATCGTTGTTTATCAGACAATAAACAACGATTTGGAGTTCTGATGCGTAGGCAAAAAACCAAGAGGGCGTTAGCCCGAGTTGTTTAATAGCCACGCATCAGAACGACAAAAGGTTGTTTATTGGCCGATAAAACAACGATAATGCGGAAAATATTTCGATTCTAACATGATTTGACATATATTTTTGCAATTGCAATTGGAACTACTTTTTATAATTCTCCGCTAGAATCGGGACTTCTTTTTGCGTTGTTTATTGGGTAGTTTACCAACAATATTTTAGTTCTTTGTCTATAAAAAAAATTAGCGAGTATCATGTTACAATAGACAGTAAGCATCAAAGGGTCTATGTATACAAAAATGTGCTCCAGGGGGAAATTTCTTTAAAAAATCTGAAATTAATATAATAATATTGGCATATAATACAGGTTAAAATGATGTGTATATAATGAAAACAGGGTTTACGTATTATGAGAAGAAAGCGAATAGCTCAGTTGTTTACTGTATTTGTTATTCAATACCCGCTTGGGGTTTTCTTTTTTTCAAGCATTTTTACTGTTTTGTATTTATCGATTATCGCAATATGTACTTCATATAATTTATAGCTTATATAATTGCTCGTAAGATGCCTTGGTTTGCAAATTTCTATAATATAAATATCTTCTTTTTTTTGGTATAGGAAACCACTTTTTCGTACACGTATTCCCTTTTATGTTATATAAAGTATTAAAACCGATCTTAAAAATGTTTTCAATATTACATTCATATAATATTTATTAATTATAAATAATAGTACATTATTAGATATGAATCGTACAAAATGCATTGTGCAATAAAGTGGTATCGACAGCAATAAAGTGGTATCAAAAGCCTTATATTCACTAAGAATTACGTCCAAAAGGTCGTTTTGATGTCCAGTCAATCGGACCGCGGTCGCTTAATCGCATTATTAATTGCGTCTGGACGTGAGCCGCTTGCACAAGGCGACAAATCATTTCTGTCACTTTACTTGAAGCGTGTCGTGAGAAAAGCGGGCTCAATTCATGTGCGTAAAGTGTCGTCCCGGATTAGTCTGTGAAGTCCGCACAGGCTAATCCAGGACGGCACATTCCGCCTACAGTGGATTTATTTTTAAAAGAGAATTCCTTGAAACAGAAAAAAAACAGCGGAAAGTGTCGTCCCGGATTAGCCTGTGCGGACTGCACGGGCTGATCCTGGAAGACACTATACGCACACGCAGCCCGGTTTTCCCATAACATGCCTCATTTCATCTCACAGAATCAATTTTAGTAAAAGTACCCGGCCACGAGAAAAAAAATATCACAACAAAATATGCATTAATCACAAATCCTGTTGTTGATTTTTCAAACGTGATTATATCAGCATATAAATTTACCCTATCCAATAAATTCTTACAAATCCAATTTAGGTCTGAACACTCTGGCTGCAGGATCGCAACAACAAATTACATACGGATTTCAATTAAAAACAAAATGCTTAAAAACAGTATTGATCTTTTAACTAAATCTTATAAAATGATAATTGCTAAAACGTTCATAAAGTTATCTCTTTCAAAACACTTAACTCAACATTTAAAACATTCACAATATTTATATTGTTTCATACATGTTTTATCAATTTATTTGACAATTCTCATATTTATAATCCACATAATGGTGTTCTTGAGATGCTTATTTATACACTAATTATATTCTTTATTAAATGTGATGTTTCAAAAAACGCTCATATCAGATTGTAATTGGCATAAAACGTAGTTGTACATCATTATTATGATTATTATGACGACGATTATAATACTGTTGTTGTTGTTGTTGTTGTTGTTGTTGTTTATGATGATGATGATGATGATGATGATGATAATGATGATGAAGATGATGATAATAATGATGATGATGATGATGATGATGATGATGACGATGACGATGACGATGACGATGATGATGACGATGACGATGACGATGACGATGACGATGATGATGATGATGATGACGATTTATTATTATTATTATTATTATTATTATTATTTCTAGGTCGGTATGTTTATAATTACATAAACATTACTTACAAAATGATTTGTCAGTTTCCCTATATACTTAATTTAATTAACTGGGATTTTTGTTACAATTTCTCAAAATTGTTTGCCACAATTCAGTTGACTCAACTCACTTTTGTTCGCCGTTGATAATAACTCCGTGGAATTCCTGTCTATTGGAGCCGACACCGACGGCATCGCCGACAGACGTCCAGCATTGTGTGCGAATTGTTTTAAATGTCAAGTATTTTGACTAAAGTTGTCGCAAGGATCATAGATTTATCACAACATAAAACTATATATGCTCACTGTATTCTTCCGTGATACCTGTATTTATCACGTTTACCGCGTTTTATTATGCCAGACGAACGATATTGAATTGTCGTCTGCTGGTAGTCGGCATGAGATTTTATAGCAGACGATATATTCCCAGAATTCCAATTGCTCTTTTCGAAACTGCATTGATTTCCGTCGTCGCGTATCTACAGTCTCAAACGGAGCGGGTATCGAAACACTTATTAAAATCATCAAGTGGTGGATTTATTTGACAAGTATAAAAACGTATTTAGTACAAATATAGAAGCTTTTCCTCACCTAAATGACCAATATCGAATTGCATAATCAGTATTCTGCATGAGGTGGATAGTTTCACACATAGATCTGATATCCATGTGTGGATACATCTTTACGTCATATACTAAGAATGTATATACATACGCTAATTATTAACATTTAATTAATAATTTAAAGTGATATACTAGTAGTTACTTAATAAACTAGATAAGCCAAACACACGGATGCCCCCACGACGCATGTTTGAACACAGACGAAAGGCGCCGTGACAAATTTATTGTCAAATAAATTCTATAGTGGAAAAAAGGTGAAGGGCCATAGTTGCGCCACAATTGGTCACAGCCAAAATTCCTTCCTTTATGATCACCTACACATTAAGGTTGTTCAATTTTGAGCGAAATCCACCCAGCCGTTAAAAAGGAGTTGAGTCCACAACATTTCATGAAGTATATATAGTGGAAACAAGAAATGTCTTTAAAAGACAATCGGCGTTGAAATTAATATTGAGATGTCATAAACAAATTACCTAAACATAACAGAGGGCCAAGTTGACGGTTACGCGACTTCTCAGACCCAAGATTTTTTGGTCCCCGCCTATATTTGAAAATTTGATGGACCCCCGGTTTTTCGGACACCATAAGAAAACTTCTCGGACCCAAAAGTTTATTTGAGATACATTCATTAATTTAAAAATAAATTAAATTATTATTGATATCTGTACCGTGAATAAGCCGATCATACAGCTCCATGTTTTCACCAGTGATAGATGAATAACCAAAATAATTTTTTACGTTACCATAATTGTTATGAACAGTTATCTGAATTTGTCAAGCCAGTTTAACAAGTAAACAATGTAAGAAAATAATTTCGGGAATGAATTAAAATTATTATGTATCAGACAAGTCTATATAGTTATTTCAAGTACCGGTAATATACCATACATTCATCTTTAAGTTAGAAGTTACCTAATATATACACGATTGGTAGTCAAATAAGCATTTATACTCTGTATCCAAATAAAAAGAAATATTTAGGGAATATTCAGCGATTTTTGAAATATGTAGACTATATTTTTGATAACACAAACATAAACATTCCTTAGACTATGACGATTTTAAATTATATTCGGAAGGGATATGATATATCAAGGGTTCCTGTGTGCAATTAGTATTGGAAATTGCGTATTCATGCTGCGCGAATAACAATTCAACGTATTCCGATCTTCTTAACATTGTATTTATAGACAAATGTAGCATCTTTTAAATTTAAACGATTTTAAATTATATTCGGTAGGGATATGATATATCAAGGGTTCCTGTGTGCAATTAGTATTGGTAATTGCGTATTCATGCTGCGCGAATAACAATTCAACGTATTCCGATCTTCTTAACATTGTATTTATAGACAAATGTAGCATCTTTTTACAAATTAAATAACATCTACTAGAGAAGTTGATAGAAAGTGCAATTATAACTAACTCTTACTAAATCGTAACTACAGTTTAAATTCAAATTAACAGTAAGCTAATACATATAAATCCACCATTTATTGAATTGTTTATGCTAATTGATGCATATATGAGTATACTAGCACATCTATACAACGGTTGCTAGCTTCGCGCGCTATTTTTATAATGACACTAATGTTTCTGGGATGTGTTGAACTCGCTAGAATCAATGGGCTACATGGAACGGCAACTCGGTGAATGAGATTTATGAATTGAAACATTGCACAATTGCTATTTATAGAGCGTACCGCTTGTATAAATGTAGGCTAAACAAAATAGTTATTTCGTTACGTGAATGAATATAGCATTCTGTTTATGGAGTGTTAACGGACGACTTATGACCCAGTGATCGGGGGGTAAATGTGAAAGTCGGCTGAAGGTGTATATCAATATCAGACTATAAACCTATCCTTTACCTTTTTTTACCTTTATGGCATACAATGAGAAAATATTCACTACCCGCAGTAGAGATATACCCAGAATATTCAATGCCCACAGTAGAAGTATACCCAGAATATTCACTACCCGCAGTAGAGGTATACCCAGAATATTTACTACCCGCAGTAGATGTATACCCAGAATATTCACTACCCACAGTAGAAGTATACCCAGAATATTCACTACCCGCGGTAGAGGTATACCCAGAATATTCACTATCCGCAATCGATGTATACCCAGAATATTCACTACTCGCAGTAGAGGTATACCCAGAATATTCACTACCCGCAGTAGATGTATACCCAGAATATTCACTACCCGCAGTAGAGGTATGCCCAGAATATTCACTACCCTCAGTAGAGGTATGCCCAGAATATTCACTACCCTCAGTAGAGGTATGCCCAGAATATTCACTACCCGCAGTAGATGTATACCCAGAATATACTCTACCCGCAGTAGAGGTATGCCCAGAATATACTACCCACAGTAGATTTATACCCAAAATATTCACTACCCGCAGTAGATGTATACCCAGAATATTCACTACCCACAGTAGATGTATACCCAGAATATGCATTACCCACAGAAGATGTATACCGCGAATATTCACTACCCATAGTAAATGTATACCCAGAATATTCACTACCCGCAGTAGATGTATACCCAGAATATTCACTACCCACAGTAGATGTATACCCAGAATATTCACTACCCACAGTAGAGGTAGTGCAACAAAAGTACAAGACAGATTAAATAATTACTTTCCGATTATTTCATAGGGCTTTGAGGCAGATTTAGCATTTGCGCTTTCGGACTAACAGCATTTTTCGATGTACTTTATCAGAAAGATGCGATATTGACCAAAATAAACAAGTACCACAAACCACGTGTGATAACTTACTATAAATTCATAAAAACATATCCTTTGGAAATGAAGTAGATCTGATTGTGTCAAGTGTTTTAAAAAATCGATTCTTGGAAAATTTTATGGGTGGCGTACGCCGCGTCCGTCTCCTCTAAACCGCCTATGGTGTACATGAATATTTTTGTAGAAAAACACGCAAGTTTAGCCATATACCTCATAAAAATATGACACTAAATTTGGACTTACCTGTCGTCGGTATTCATTATTCCATTCAGAGATAGAAACATTGCTCAACAGATCCCAACACAGCAAACTGTTAATTTACACCATATCACAGCTACACTGGCGAAGAATCATCTTAGCGTCATCTATTAGAACTATGTTCAAATAACGTGTATAACATCTACTCTTAACGGCTTTTTACAATGCGCTATTATTACATTTTATGAAAAGCTTCTACTTGAAATCTGTTTAAAAACTACAATTAAACTTACATCTTCATTTTTTTCTCTCACAGATACAGTTATAACGATGTGAGCAAACGGTCAACAATAACCCGTGAATGTACTTTTCCAGGTGAATTGGGCTTTATCCGTTTATAGCGCAATTACTTAGGGCTTTATTATGGTTGACTGCCCACTAGCAAAGCAAATAGTTTTTAATGCCCCCAGAATGTTGGAGGCATTAAGCATTGCACTTGTCCGTCCGTACGTTTGTACATCCGTGGACTCAACTCATCTTTAACGGTTGTGCGAATTTCGCTAAAACGTTCACAGCTGAAGAACATGAATGTGTAGATAATCGTACAGAAAGGAATTTTTGCTGCGATCGATTTTTGCAGAATTATGGCCCTTTGACATTTTTCTACTTTATGTACTTCATGAAATTTTGTGGACACAACTCTTCGTTCACGACTGGCCGGATTTCGCTGAAATTTTTACAGCTGAACAATCTTAATGTGTAGTGATCGTAAAGAAATGAATTTTGGCTGCGACCAATTTTGGCAGAATTATGGCCCTTTGACATTTTTTCCACTGTATATACTGGGAGGATTTCGCTCAAACTTTCACAGCCGAACAACCTGACTATGTAGGTGATCTCAGAATTATGGCTCTTTGTCTTTTTTTCCACTATATAATTTATATGACTATTAATTGTGAAGGCACACATGAGTGTTAGCGGCACGCCCTTTGTCTGTGCCCAAACATCCGTGTCTGTGACACTTCTAGTTAATACATCAGTGTGGCGATAGACACACTGCCTTATATATTTGAGGGTCCGATGTTGGGTACTTTTTCCAGTTGAATTGGGCTATATCCGTTTATAGCGCGATTGCTTACGGTTTTATTATGGTTGACTTCCCACTGGCAAACAAGCGGTTTTTAATACATTAGCGTGGCAATAAAAACACTGCCTATATATCTGAGGATCCGATGTTGTTGTTTTTTCCATGCTAATCTGTTTCATTGTATATTTAAAGGCCCTGTCACATGTGGTGAATTTGAGCTTCGAGTTTCGTACGAGTTCTGGCGATTTACAACTCGTCGTAAAGTGGACGAGTTCGTCCGAATTTTCTTCAACATATTAGTACGATATGCGTTCGATTTCTTTTCGACAATCGAAGACTTGTCTTGGGGAATGATTCAGACTTCCCGAAAGCTCAAAAAAGTGTCAGACAGCCTGTCAAAACTTGCCGGACCGAAATAAAATTTGCCGGACCGTAAATTCATTAATGTATTTATAGTCTATAGTATACATGCATACACTAGTGTATTTTAGCGATCTCAAACACCAAACGTAATCAGAGGGGGTAATCACGTGATGATCAAAAGGGAATAAAAATGGCGACGTCTTTGCAAAAACAGGTATTTTTATACCCTTTAATTATTTGCTTAAATTTTTTAATGCCGCCCACTTTCCAGCCACATTCGTTACAAAGTGTTTAGCGTTTATTTCGTGTCTGTCTTCACTCTAGATCTCGACATTACTCGGTGCACATTTTCTAAGCGCGGACTGTTTTCCATGTAATTGTGATCATTACTGGGTTTCACTTAGGAAATCGCTCTCTCAGGATGAAATGAGAGAACAAGTTATATTAAACATGTGCTAGGAGTATTCTTTGGGTGTTTATATAAGGGTTTGGTATGGGGCAGACGTCTCAAAATTGTTTTTTAAGATGTACGCACCAAAATAGTTTTATGATCTAAATGGGTCCCACATCTGGTCTGATCAAAAAGGGGTCCAGTTTTATTTCGGAAAACCTCAATTGAAGCTTATCTGGTAAAGTTTGAAACTTTGAACGTTCAAACCATTATTAGACATACACATGTATGTGTTTCCTGTAAACACTCTTTATTTAACCTTATTTCATGGGCATTAGATTGCAAACATTAAAGAGAACTAAGCTAAATAGGAAAATATAAAATAATAAGAAAGACCACCTTCTCAAATATATCTATATCAGTGGATGTTTTGACATTAATAAAATCCTTAGTTGGTTTGGCGACATTCAAATGTCTTCCTAAGTTGCAATTGTATCTTCCTCGGTGCTGAAAGATTTCATTCAATTTTGAAGTCATCAAATTATAATCATTGAATGGTGCATTTTGATATGTGTTTGTTATATTAAATAATGTTTATGCTATTTTCATTTTCAGAAAATACGGTAACAACCGCTATTGCTACTAGACTATGATCGGAGTGTGGCCAAGAATTTAGGTTAAGAAGTCGCTACAGCTGCCATGTCAGACGTTACAAAGCATTTGCACTTTACAGGTGTTCTGGGAAAATGTTTTTCGACAATGACAAGGTTATAGTGCCCAGGTGTGTCAAGCAATACTTTGCAATACAATGTTGAGTGTATGGTGCATTAATAGGCATTTCTTAATCTTAATTTCTATTAATTCGCATATAAAATCATGTTAAAGTTTTTTCTACGAATCATTATACAAGGAATAATTGATGCCCATCTTGTTGTAATTAAGCTGAACAGTAGTCAACATTTATAATCACTATCATTTTTGTTACATATACAGTTGAAAGTTTCACTACTAATTTAGCAATATATCAGCATGTTGTGTAATATTCTCTGATATGATAGTAATGCTCGTTTATTACATGTAGAAATTAATGCAGATTTTATTACAAATTTGATCTATATTCTACGCAATAAACCATTGTTTGGAATGATTACTAATAAATAAAAGCACGACTTTGCACACATTTTATATACCTATACATGAGTATAAGTCTTTTGCTCTTACAATTATTCTATTAAAAAATGTCAAAGTGGTAGACATATGCGGTTGAGATATTAATACCTTATTTACGTATAGTAAAGATAGATACGCTCGACTTTTTACGTGTACACACGGCGTGAAATACTTGAACTCTGGGCATAATCTTGTTATCTGGATAGCATAGAATATATAAATATCCATTCAAAAAAATCTGTTTGTCTGCCATTGAAGGTTCATTTGTGTCTAATTGCAACTGATGATTGCAGTTCTTTCAGATTTCTTACAACGCTACAGGTGATTGCATGCTCCATGTTTGATCACGCGTGTTTATATTTTTACTCTGTAATACTAATTTTGATCTTATATACATTGATTAGTGTGATTTAAAGCTTCGATCTAAAATTATATGACACTCAAT
The DNA here is from genome assembly GCA_027627225.1 of Congeria kusceri. NCBI lineage: Eukaryota > Metazoa > Mollusca > Bivalvia > Myida > Dreissenidae > Congeria > Congeria kusceri. The sequence continues at coordinate 50,016,194 of CM051025.1, read as the reverse complement.
TATTGTTCAAATCTCTCTTGCCTTGTTATTGATATATCATGTGTTATGTTCTGTCATAAGAAATACAATACCAGTAATAAAACTTCCAGTGACTTTATTTCTTGACAAGTATCTAACACGCACTTATTGAAATTACACTTATTGTGTACTATAATCTATAGTTTGAGACACATCTCATATCTGCAATGACTTAACCGAGCAGGGCACAGCAACGTTGAAACAACGTTGAATTGATCAGTTGCAAAATCATAGAACGCTGCGCCTTTCTGTTTGTCGTAGGTTGCTTTTCTACAGATTTGAAGTCCATTGATTGGATTATGCAACCATGTGCGATTATTAAACCACTAAAATATAAACCGTTAATTGGTCAACTCACTCCTTGATTGACAAGTCACAACTGGTCAATAAGGAGTACGGGTAATTTCGTCAACGTTGAAAAATAGCGAAAAAACGTTGAAAAACATTCATTCCTTTTCAACGTGGATATAGTTTTATTAGTAGCTGACCTTGAAATACATACTTATAACAAATACACTAAAACAACCAAACATAATGCTACATGTAATGTTTATTTAGCACATGCCATGACAGTAAAACTATACAAAATTGACAAATAGTAATGCTTAAATACAACATTGCGTAAACACAATATGCAACCATACCTTTTACAATCAGCTAAATATGTGTTTACTTCAAATACATATATATAGAGGATATTTTTATTAATACCTTAAGTGTAAATTATGAGTGATAAATAATTTTTTCACTTAGACAAAGTAAAATAAACTAATATACATGGTAACATTGATAACTTATTCATATTAATAGATCACTTTAAATCACTCTGTCATACAGTTTAACATCATTCTTTACAATGCATTGCGAGTACTTTCAATCTTAAATTAGTTGTATTACTTTTTTGAGACATTTGATTTACCACCACATTGTAAATATTTAGTCTCACAACTTTTATTTAAACCCGGCACCTTAATTTTGTGCAGTATCTTGAATAAGAGATGAGTCAGTGACTGTGTAGCTTTGCAGTAGACAACGCATCTTGTCAGGTCTTTCCCAATGCTGCACCAGGGTGATTGAAGCACACCAGAATCTGAATAAAATGATTACAAATGTTGTCTTATGTTTTCTCTTGAACAAATGTTAACAAACTAAGTTAATTCTGTCTAAATACTATTAGAGAATACAAATTCATATCATCGGAAAATTTATATGTCTGGTCACTGCAATATAAAATACAAAGTGGTTGCATTGAATTCACTTATTTAAAGCTATTAAAATTTTAACTTAAAATAATAAACACAAATATTAACACAGGCATTTTCCCTTCTGAAATAATATGGCTGTTCAGATTTAAAACGTTTTAATCGATACTTGTTTGTTTAATGTGATATTATTTTTAAACAGAAACACACGTAAATGTATTTAAGAAATAGAAAAAAATATTTTAAAGCATTGACACTTTTGCTTTTTTGTTCCTAAGAAGCATCATAAAGGACGGGCGATAATGGAACCTACATGGAAGCAAATCAAGTCATTACATACCACAGGACTGTGTATAGTAGCAATGCTCGTCATCTGATGATTCAATGTAGCACTGGAAAATTGAAAACAAATTAAATTCTAAAACTATGTATATGCGGTATTTTGACAAGAAATGACATACATGTCAAATGTCACTTTCATGTTACAAAAGAGCACTTGCTTCTTATTTGGTTTAGATTCGACAGGTCTCGTCCTAGTTATTAGATACCTCGCCCAGAGCATGATTGCAAGTTTCAGTTTAGATCAGAAAAGCTTTAAATGAGTTTCTCTGTTTTCTGACTTAAAACTGGACCCCATTGTGATCATATCAGATGTGGGTCCCGTTTAGATCATAAAACATTTTTGGTGCGTACAACTTGAAAAAAAGATTCTGACATGCCTGACCCTAGCGAAACACATTTATAAACATTCAAAGAATATTCCGAACACATTTTTGTTTTTGCAATTTATCTAATTTCATGCTGAGAGAGGGATTTCCTACGTGAAACCCGGTAACGATCACAAATTACATGGAAAACAGTTCCCGCTTAGAAAATGTGCACCGAATAAAGTCAAGATCTAGGGCGAGGACATTCACGAAACAAACGTTAAATACTTTCTAACTGATATGGCTGGAAAGTGGACGGTATTAAAATATTAAAGCACACTATTAAAGAGTATAAAAAGGCAAAAAATACCTGTTTCTGCAAGAACGTCGCCATTTTGATTCCCTTTTGATCATCACGTGATTACCCCCTCTGGTCACCTTTTTCATTGTTGTTAACAACCATACATTTAATTAATATCAAACTACGATATGACAACGCAAATCCGAAACGCCTATCCGAATTTTACTGTTTCGAGACATACACACGTACTCTATTTACATTTAGCATGCACATGTTGTTCATGTAAAACCCGTGGTTAGCTAAAAAAAAAAGCCCGCGAACATTATGCTGACAATCACAACGTCCCGTCATCCACATGGAAAGCGTGGACGTATTGACAGTGAAATAAAAATTTAGTAGCGCAAAGAACTGTGAAATATGGACTTTTTTTATACAAGTTTTGTAGAGCAAAACAATAAGGTGTCTATAAAATCGCGAAGGATATGCAAATTGTATGTGTCCTATTTTAACTCAGTCTAGAACTTGTGTAGACACCCTTTATTTTACAACTGAAACGCGAAAGCAGTGTATACGCGGTGACTGTGAACACCTACCACGTGGACAATGTGCAGTTTTTCTCGACCCTCAGCTGTTAGAAATTAGGCTGCTAATTGAAGTGACTGCAGTGAAAGCTGAAGACGTCAAACTGTTACACTTTAATGTTGCGCGGGTCGTGTTATTGTTTGTCGCATATCACGAGTTTAAATGAAAAAGTAGCGATGAAATCGTGAAAATCCGTACCAAACGGCATTATTAACGGCAATTGGGGTAATAAGATAATCATTAAAGAGCATGAAAACAAAATAATGATCAGATCTACGACCAATTCACAAAATGCGGATCACGATATAGCGGAGCTGTATTCAATTGCTCCGATATTAGTTTTTTTTATCCAGTTACATATAGAAATAAGTGTTGAAAAGCTGTCGGACGGTCGGACCGATTCTTGGTAAATAAATGTCGGACAAACTTTAAATTTGCCGGCCATTTTATGGAAGTCTGCATTGAATGTACAAGTCTGTGCGACTTATAAGGTTTTGGACGAGTATATGTCGTAGTAAAGTCTCCTAAACTCGCAGAAAACTCGTGTTATGTCGTAGAACGATAATATACGACAAAACACTACGAAAAGGGAAGCCATGTCTACGGAATGTGTTCGAGAGTGCGCGATATTCCTTCAATGGTTTGAAATTCTCGCCGATACTTGGCGAGATCTGTCGACATAAGAAGACATCACTGCGACATAGAAAGACATGTATACAAGATCTACACGACAACAGGCGAGCTTTGGCGATTTACGACTCGCCAGAACTCGTAGAATTCCCTACAGTGTGACAGGGCCTTAATCAAACAAACACATTCACGCCTTGTACAGGCTCCTTAAGATTTTGACAAATTACTCCCAACTTTTACAAGAAAGTCATAATAGTTGTTAGTCGTTGTGGCAAATTATACATGTAGTGCAAAACCTGGCACATGTGTGGGTACGATGGTTAATAGATGGTAATCAAAATATTTAAGTTTTGCGTGCTGCGCGCCTTCGAACGTGATAACTATATCATTTGTGAAGGTGACAGCTATATATCGCGTCAACGCAAATGTTTTTATGCCCCACCATCTATCATGTGGGTGGGGGGGGGGGGCACATAGTGTATACCCGGTCTGGTGGTACGTACGTATGTACGTGTGTACGTATGTACGTATGTTCGGATTCTTGTCCGGATAATAACTTTGTCCAGTATTGGAGGATTTTCAAATAACTAAGCAGAAATGTTAAGCATGATGAGAATGTGTGTCGCGCTCAAAAACCAGGGCCGTAGGTCCAAGGTCAATGTCACACTTAAAGGTCAAATGTCAAATATAAGAATTTAAGCTATAGATGCTGTCCGGAGCATAATTTTGTCCAGCATTGAAGCAATTTCAAATAACTTGGCACAAGTTTTAAGCATGGTGAGACGATGTGTCGTGCGCAAGAATCAGGTCCTTAGGTCCAAGGTCAAGGTCAAACTTAAATGTCAAAGGTCAAATATAAGAATTTAAGCCAATAACCCTGTCAAGCATAATTTGGTCAAGCATTGGAGGATTTTCAAATAACTTGGCAGAAATGTTGAGCATAATGAGACGGTGTGTGGCGCGCAAGAACCAGGACCCTAGGTCCAAGGTCAAAGTCACACTTAAAGGTCAAATGTAAAATATAAGAATTTAAGCCATAGACCCTGTCCAGAGCATACTTTTTTTTCTCCAGCATTAGGATTTTCAAATAACTTGGAAGAAATGTTAAGCATAACGAGACGGTGTGTCGCGCGCAAGAAGTAGGACCCTAGGTCCAAGTTAAGGTCACACTTAAGGTCAAATATCAAATATAAAAATTAAAGCCATAAACCCTGTCCTAGTTTTGTCCAGCGTGAAAGGAATTTCAAATAAATTGGCACAATTGTTAAGCATGGTGAGACGGTGTGTCGCGCGCAAGAGCCAAGTCCCTAGTTCCAAAGTCAAGGTCACACTTAAAGGTCAAAGGTCTAATATAAGAATTTAAGCCATCGACCCCGTCCGGAGCATAATTTTGTCCAGCATGGAATGAATTTCAAATAACTTGGCACACGTGTTAGGCATTGTGAGTCGGTGTGTCGCGTGCAAGAATCTGGTCCCTAGGTCCAAGGTCAAGGTCACTTAAAGGTCCAAGGTCAAATATACGAATTTAAGCCATAGAACCTGTCCGGATCATAATTTTGTCCTGCAATGAAGGAATTGCATATAACTTTGCAAAAATATTAAGCATGTTGGGATGGTGTGTCGCGTGCAAGAACCAGGTTCCCAGGTCCAGTATCAAGGTCATACTTTAAGTTCAAATGTCAAACTTATTAGGAATTTAAGCCAAAGACACTGTCCGGGCCATAATTTTGTCCAGTGGAGAGAGAATTTCAAATACTAGTAATTGGCAGAAGTGATAAGCATGTTGACACCGTATGTCGCGCGCAAGAACCTTGTCCCTAGGTTCCTGGTCAAGGTCACACATAAAGGTCAAAGGTCTCATATAAGAACTGAAACCATAGACACTGTCTGGAGCATGATTTTTCCAGCAGGGAAGGATTTTCAAATTACTTTGCAGAAGTGATAATCATTATGAGAGGGTGTGTCGCGTGCAAGAACCATGTGCCTTGGTCCAGTGTCAAGATCACACTTAAAGGTCAACGTTTAAGTATATGTATACATGTTAAGATTCTTGCCCAGGCAATAACTTTGTCCAGCATTGAAGGAATTTCAAATAATTTGGCAGAAGTAATAACCATTATAAGACGGCATGTCACGCGCAAGAGCTAAGTCCAAGGTCAAGGTCACACTCAAACGTCAAAGGTCAAATATAAGAATTAATACCATGGACTCTGTCCGGAGCATAATTTAGTCCGACATGGAAAAATGTTCAAATTACTTGACAGAAGTGATAAGAATTAAGCCATTGTCTTTGACCTAAGTATAAATTTGTCCGGCATGGAAGAATTTTCAGATTACTTGGCAGAAGTGATAAGAATTATGAGACGGCATGAGACGTGCTCTTGCAGGTCTGTTGCTGAAAGGTCGAGGTCACTAATCAAGGTCAAAGGTCAAATAATTGTCCAGAGCATAATATTGTCATTAATACGGGGCCATACTTCCCTTTATTAATGACTGTGTAAAGCATAATTAAAAAATGATAAAAGGCATTTGTTGATTCTTCACAGAACGATTTAAGACAGCAAGAGTAAGTGAAACATACAAGAACCGTAACTCATAATTGCCCCAAAATTTTGAATACTGTAGTGTATATATGGCTATCTCATTGCGCATGCGTGATTGAATATTACCCGGCGCAAGCCACATGCTTATCAGTAGTAGAATAAACGTCCAAGAAACAGCAACCGCGGAAACCCACAACATGTGGAAAATGTGGACGTTCACATCCAAAGAACAAGTGTCCTGTCCATGGAAAACAGTTCCACACGTGTGGAAAGCTGAATCATTTCCAGAAACTATGCCGATCAAGTGCAAAAACTCGAGTGAGCGAAATAACTACTCGCAATATGCAAGACACTAACACTGTTTGTAATAGTGGTGCTTGTGGATCTTCTTTTTGATTGCCAGGATAATTATGGTATTGACACGGTAAGCGCTTCTTTTTCACGGTTTCCAGACCGTGCATTTGCCAAATTATTCGTTGGTCCACGCAAACTCCCCATTGACTTTAAGGTTGACACAGGAAGTCGTTAATATGTGGTGTTGTGTAGCCCTTAATAAATTTTAGTGTCATGTGACCCAAAATGGCGACCAAAACAAAGCAGGAATTGGGCGGTGGTTGGAAAGTTGATGTTTCTCAGACGTTAACATCGGTATATTCGGTTGTGGAGTTGATTCTTAGTTTCTTGCCGTACATTGATTTGTACAAGTCAGCCAGGTAAACCTGTCATCTTGAATCTTTAAAGATTTGTTGCAATATTATCCATTTCTCTTAAAGGGACTTGTTCACAGATTGGGACATTTTTTGAAGTGTGTCATTAAATGCCTTAAATTGTTAGATTTAAACATCGGAACTCTAGAGCTCCATTATAATAACAAGAATAGAATTAAAAAAGAGAAATGAAAAGAAAAAAGTTTGTCCCTATCGGGGCTCGAACCAGTGCCCTTTGGATTAAAAGGTTATCGCCGTAACCACTCGGCCATCCGGACTGTTATAAGAAGCCTGCGTTTAATACTTGATATAAGTGATCCACGTGTTGTTACAAAATTTAACGGAAACAACAGAAACATTCCAAATTATTCAATCGTTTGGCGTTTGTAACGCTTTATAATTTTATCAATTTCAAATGTTCACTATTCATAAACGAAACTGTATTTTCATAATGAGTCTACGCCATTAGTGTCATTTCGCTCCCTGGTGTACAGTGTTCTTTTATTTTTTGAATCTGTGACAAAAAGTTGGGAAAATGTCATTTTGACAATCTGTGAACAAGTCCCTTTAATTAGTCTAATTCTAGTATATGCCATGTGGCAAGTAAACAATGTGAAATGGTCCTGTTATGGAGTGAATGGTTAATAATAAACAATTGAATATTATTGCTGAAAAAATGTTATATCGGTACTGTTTAATATAATTGCTTTGTTAAAAAATGCATGAAATTGCTAGTTAATTACTCCCAAAGCTTTACTTCTGTTTTTGCATGTGATGAATAACACTGAAATCACCATGTTTCTTAATGGTTTGTGTTTAGGGTATGCCAGCTGTGGAGAAAAATAGTGAACACCATCAAACTCAAACGGAGATCAATTGGATTTTCTTGTTCAACAGGAGAAGATAGTGTCTGGAACACTATGAGATTCCTTAGGGTATGTTTTAGTGGTATCGGGTCAACTTGCCCGATCTAATTAGGTCTGGTCCAACTCGGCCCACTATTCAAATAAAATGAAAAGAAGGGTGTGTTTTGCATGTATTAGAAGGTGTGATAAAATGCACAAAGGGTGTGAAATGTTGGGAATCCATTGGTTCTATGCAGGGCTGTCATTAAGGGAAGTTTGTCAGTTACAGGACTTCCATAAAATTGCAGCCATGGAAGTTGCAGAACTTTCAAAATTGCAGCCACGGAAGTTCCATCATGTAAGGATTAACAAGTAAAAAGAAGAAAAATTAAGTAATGTATCTAAATGTATACCCCTTTCACTGAATACATTGGCATATAAACACTTGATGAAAAAAAACTGACCTTCAAAAAACTTGAATTTTATACTTTATTTCATTTCTGAAATGCTCAGGACTTATGTAGCGCAACACTGTCAAAACTTCTAAATATTATGAGCAAAACTTCCAAACTCACAGGCCAGGAAGCTCAAGCTTCCAGTTTTCAAAAGTTAATGAAAGCCCTGTGTGCCAACGAAATAGCGTGACAAAATGGTAAATAAGTCTATTATTTAACATGCTTTAAAAAATTTGGTCTGAGTTAGAGTGGGCTGAATTCATCAGTGGGCCAAATTCGACCAGGCCGACTTGGTATTTGGGCCGAGTTGACCCTTATTCTGTTGAAGTCCAGGATCTAATGTTATGATAGATATAGTGTTTTTTTAGCTGAGCATTTTTCTCATAAGCAAATTATAGCAATAAAAGAATATTTAATATAGCAAGTTTTGTAAATTCCAAGATTTTCACCATCAAATGTTAAGTGTCAGCTTACATGCAGATTGGCATGTATATATCACTTTCAATTTGCCAGTTTTGTCTTAGAATAAGGATATAGCTTCCCTTTAAGTTTACTACTAGACTAAAAGAGCTAACAGACAGGGGCGTGTCTGAAGTTGAATCTGGAATACACGCTGAAGCTGGTGGTGGTTACAGGAACATGTCTCCTGATTTGTTTTGTTTCAAGAATGGCGAAGATGTAGTAAACAGGGTGTTACACATGTAGTGTTAAAAGGGAATGCTTTTCTTCAATAAACGTTAAACACTTCACATGTTGTTCTTCTAATAAAGTATCCCATTTTCAACACAATATTTTGCATGAATTTTAAAACAGAGTTTTACAAAAATTTACTTTGTTAATGTTTTTGATAAGACGTACCTCATCCAAATGAGGTTTCCTTATAAAGACTTTTTAAACAGTTTTAAAGTTTCAACTAAGCAACACACAAGCTAACATGCATATGCCTGGGCACGCCCCTGACAGATCATAATAACCTTGTAATTTGTAACACTTGTTATACTGTTATATATATGTTCCAAATATATGTTGATTGGCCTGTTTAAAATATTATATAATAATGTAAAACCGCACAAATGGTAGAAAGTTTTGAGAATCTGGTTAGAAGCTTGAAATACTTATAAAATAAATGTTTATAATTTGGTTATGATGGTTTTGAAAAGGTCGAGCTTTTGTATCGTAATCCTTTTGATTTGTTCTTTTCAGAACTTATTCTCTGAACCGAAAACAGTGATAGTATTTTGCCACGATTCGATGAACACATCCTTGGCTGACTTGTGTGTGAAAAGACGGGAGGAGTTGGCGGAACTGCTTCATATCAGTGAAGGAACACTCATATGCATGAACCTGATCGAGTTAATGAAATTGTTTGTTCCAGAAACCTGTGACATTGTTATCATTGAAGCTGCAGGCATTGTTGGTAATTAAAGGGCATATCTTCGGTATTTCGCATACATATATAATACATTATATTTTAGCATGACAGTTTACTGTTTTTGGCATGTATTTTTCAATGAGTTACAATTTATTGATGGAATCTTTATAAAAAAACATATATGCCAAGAAAAAAAAAAGAATTTCTGGAAGCACAGTTTCTATAGGATGGAAATTCATACCTAAAAATGGTGTACTTCAATGAACTATTCCTAACGCTATGCAACGTTTATAAATGGTGTGCTTGTAAGGAACATCACTTTAAGGAAACAACATGTACATTTTATTCTTATCGATTTTACAACTACATGTAGATTTTACAAATACAGTAAACTCCACCTGTAGTGATATACCACATGTAATGATGCTGAGTCCAAGGTCCTGGCCAGGTCCTTACGTATTTTGATTGGTATATCATCGGTTGTAACGATATCACATATTGCGAAGTTTCAGGTATGACAATGTAGTTTTCACGGCCCAGTTGCAAATACTCCCCTTTTGTTTTGATTTTGGGAGTCTGTAACAGGTGTGAAAAACATTGTTCCAGCTGAACAGTTATAGGGTGGGCTTGATTTAATAATCAGTGATGTGGTAATCAATTAAAATTAGTGTATTGAGAAAAATCATGAATGAAGTTGATACGTATAGATGACCATTGGTTGCTTCTGGTAGTATAGAGTGACCTGATGTTGATTATTAAGAAGTTATTTAACTGGACACAGGCTGTGAAAATTATGCAAAATAAATCAATATAGTGACCTTTGATAATTATCCTGATTATTTATTAAATTGCATTTCGTGATGTTCTTTCATTATGCATAGTTCTACGTTAAATGAATTTTCATGTAATATGGTTTGTGCTACGTCCCGTCTTAAATTCTTGTATGCGCATGTTTTTGGTTGTCTATTTACAGATGTAACGATATTCGGATATAGCGATATAAATTCTATGATCCGCTCAATATCCTTACAAGGGGAGATTACTGTACTACTAATTTTCTTGCGCCCAATGACCACAGTTTATATAATAAAATAATATACATTTGCCAATTGTTCATAGAAACTAAAGTCATCATATTTAATAATGCTTCAGTATTAATTATCTGTAAATGAACTTAATTTTTGCAGATGTTATTGTGGACCTACCGTTGATACGCCCATTTAATATGTCCTTAACACAACAACACTTAAAGCAGAAGAAATTGTAATCATAAAACTTTGTGGCTGCTTTACCTCTTGATTGCTCTTTGAATATGATTTATTAACCATTTGCGTTCCAAATAGCTAACCTTGTTATATTTTTTAACATAATTTTATCAGCTGTACATTTTAAACAAATTGTCAAACATATACATGTATAAAGATATCACAGACATTCCAAAAAGTGTCTGACCGGACGACCTGACTGGCTATTTTTCAGCCTCTCTTGTGAAAGATTGAAGGTAGCAGGACCGAATGGCCTGTAACATTTGTACTCATTCCATGATCAGATATGAAGGTAGCAGGACCGAATGGCCTGTAACATTTGTACTCATTCCACGATCAGATATGAAGGTAGCAGGACCGAAAGGCCTGTAACATTTGTACTAATTCCATGATCAGATATGAAGGTAGCAGGACCGAATGGCCTGTAACATATGTACTAATTCCATGATCAGATATGAAGGTAGCAGGACCGAATGGCCTGTAACATTTGTACTCATTCCATGATCAGATATGAAGGTAGCAGGACCGAATGGCCTGTAACGTTTGTACTCATTCCATGATCAGATATGAAGGTAGCAGGACCGAATGGCCTGTAACGTTTGTACTCATTCCATGATCAGATACGAGGGTAGCAGGACCGAATGGCCTGTAACGTTTGTACTCATTCCATGATCAGATACGAAGGTAGTAGGACCGAATGGCCTGTAACGTTTGTACTCATTCCATGATCAGATACGAAGGTAGCAGGACCGAATGGCCTGTAACGTTTGTACTCATTCCATGATCAGATACGAAGTTATCAGGACCGAATGGCCTGTAACGTTTGTACTCATTCCATGATCAGATACGAATGTAGCAGGACCGAATGGCCTGTAACGTTTGTACTCATTCCATGATCAGATATGAAGGTAGCAGGACCGAATGGCCTGTAACGTTTGTACTCATTCCATGATCAGATATGAAGGTAGCAGGACCGAATGGCCTGTAACGTTTGTACTCATTCCATGATCAGATATGAAGGTAGCAGGACCGAATGGCCTGTAACGTTTGTACTCATTCCATGATCAGATATGAAGGTAGCAGGACCGAATGGCCTGTAACGTTTGTACTCATTCCATGATCAGATACGAAGGTAGCAGGACCGAATGGCCTGTAACGTTTGTACTCATTCCATGATCAGATATGAAGGTAGCAGGACCGAATGGCCTGTAACGTTTGTACTCATTCCATGATCAGATATGAAGGTAGCAGGACCGAATGGCCTGTAACGTTTGTACTCATTCCATGATCAGATATGAAGGTAGCAGGACCGAATGGCCTGTAACGTTTGTACTAATTCCATGATCAGATATGAAGGTAGCAGGACCGAATGGCCTGTAACGTTTGTACTCATTCCATGTTCAGATATGAAGGTAGCAGGACTGAATGGCCTGTAACATTTGTACTCATTCCATGATCAGGGGCGAGTTGCTCAAAACTTTAACGGCGAGTTAAGCTAACAGCCGTTAAATTTTCGATTGATTTATTTATGTAAATGAAAAATTACAATTTTAAACTGTGAGTGCATTCTATACAAAATGCTATGCTTAATTATGTACCAAATGTTGGACAAGCAAATGGCTTGCAGTATTTGCTTTATTTAAATCTTAAGTTAACAGGCTGTTAGCTTAACTGGCCGTTGAAGTTTTGAGCAACTGGGCCCAGATGTTGTATGTCTTGTTAATGTGAATTAGGTCTTGTGATTCTGACATAAGCACAGTACCTAGTTTCCTGTAATCACTTAACTTTTTGAAATGTCTGATACAATATGTAATTCATGGTCTGTTATCGTTTGTGTTTTACGATGTTAAAAGAGAATTAAGAATAAAATCCTGTTTAATAAAGTTTACTATTTTTTTTTAGGTACAACTGGTGACTTCAAGACAGAAGAGTTTCAATCAACGGAAGCTATAACTGTCTTGAGCATCCCCAGGCTTCACAGTGATAACGGACTTGAGGTGGTCACACAGACAGATGTAACAAAAAGCGATGAAATACTTCCTGTTTTGGAGTCCCAGGCGTTGAAAGCCTGTTTTCTGTTCTGTACAAAGCCAGGTTTTCTCGGCAAGCCTTTGGTTTCAAGTCTGGTGGACAAACGATCGGTGCTTGTGGCTGGAGCATTTGTTGCCAGTATTTATTCAAACAAGCAACGGTAAGATTTATAAGAAATGCATGGTTCTCATTTTGAGCTATGAGCATCCAAGGGCATGGCAGAGCTCTGCACTGATTACATATAGGTCTGGTTAAACACTCATAAACTATATTGAATAGCTTTTTGTTGACCTGGATTTGATGTTAATTCTTGATCAGCTTAAACAGGTCTAATTTGGTTTAACAGTAATTAAAACCTTAAAACAAACTAACTTGTATCATAATGTGAGTTTCTGACACAAAAGTCAATTCTGCCCATGCCTTCCGTATTACTGGTACCAGTAATAGTAAGATTGTATATCATGGACTTGCATTTCTTATCCTGTGAAAAATATTCTGTTTAAACTAGGAATTTATGCAAGCATCACTGATAAGGGTTATTGACAACATTTTGAAAACTATGTTTGCTTTATTTTTCAATCAAATTTTTGACAATGGACTGTACCTATTAGATTATTATTTCAAAGCTTCAAGATAAACAGGCTCATCATTGCTAAAAATATATAAATATGGGTACATATGCTCATCAGTTTTGATGCCCCATATCAAATATGGCGGGATATATTGGTTTGCTAATGTTGGTCTGTCGGTCGGTCGGTTTAGTTTTCGCTCTTTAAGTCCAACAGTTTTCATATGATTGTACAGAACTTATGTTTGTGGGCATAATATTTCGGCCCAAATCACACAAGGAATTGTTGAGTTATGACCCTTCCATTATCTTAAATTGGCATTTTTAGCCGTTTCTGCTCTTTAAGTCAAACAGTTTGCATCCTATCTTCACTAAACTTCACGGAAATGTTTGTGGGCATATTATATCGACCAAGTTCAATAATAGGCCATATCGCATTAGGAACTGTGGAGTTATGTCCCTTTAATTAGCTAAAATTACCATTTTAGCCATTTTCACTCTCTAAGTCCAACAGTTTTTATCCGATCGTCACAACACTTGTTGAAAATCTTGTGCACATAATTTCTTAGTCAAGTTCGATAATCAACACAATCTTCCAGGAACTGTGGCGTCATGGCGCTTGAAAGATCTAAGATCAGCCTTTTTCAACATTTTTCATCCGATCTTTACCAAACTTGATTACAATGTTTGAAATATCTCGGCCAAGCCCGATGATCAACCGAATCCCCCAGGAACTGCTGTGTTTTTTCCCATTTTTTTTATATATCTAAAATTGGTATTTCTAGCAGTTTATGCTCGCTATGTTCAACAGTTTTCATCCAAACTTAAACTATTTAAAAGATCGCTTTTAACCTAGAGGGGCATAGCTGTTTTACAAAGAGCTCTTGTTCTTTGTTAAAGCAACTATTTAGTCTCTGGGTAAGCAAGCATTTTTACGTACTTTGATTTTAAAGAATGGTACAAGGCGTTTAAAACATCATTTAAAAAAACTGATTTAAGCGTTGCAAGGGCTCAAAACAGCTCTTCATAGATTTTGTTACACTGAAATGGTTTTACCATTATACATTAGTTTAATGATTATTTAGATTTTAGACATCCCTGTTACACCAGTAACCTTTTCATTAACGTAAATGTACATGTGTATTAACTTTAATTATACATGACTTTGATTCTTTGGTGTTTTGTTTTCAGTAATAATTTCAAAGACATCATAACATTGATGTCTCTGTCGCTATACGGGGACCAAGTGGAAGCAGCCTCAGTCATTTTGCCGCAGCCTGAAAATTGGGAAAGTGAATACCGTGAAAGGACAAAGGCAGACATCGAGAAGGGCATTACGACGCTAAAAGACATGAAACTACGAGAAGAAAACAGTTTTGCATTTATGATCGCCTGTGTTGGAAGAGGGGTTGGGTTGTATGAGGAGCCAAATGTGGAGTCTGCCGTGTTTCGGAAACATTTTCCAAAGACGCCACTCTTTGGACTGTTCGGCGATGGTGAAATTGGGTGCAACTTTCATAACGGTGTTTTGAATGGAAAGAGCACAGACTCTAGAAAAGGAAATGCTCCACCACAGCTTTTCCATTCATATACTACAGTGTTGGTTCTCATTTCTGTGAAATAATTTAATGCTTTCAGAATTATCGAGCACATCTAATTATCTGAGGAAAACGTTATTGGCTTTTTAACTCAACATCAATATGATCAATCATCAACATTATTTATTATTTCTTTTTCTTTTTTAACATTTTTAATACATCGGTTTTAAATTTGTTTAAAGGATATGGTTGAAAAGTTGAATTTCTACTATTTTAAAGCTCATAATTTGCTTCATTGTAGGTGATGTTTGTGATTTAAAAATCAAAATCATTATATTTTGTAAAAAAATTCATTCATTCACTCAGCCAAGTTCAGTCAGTTAATCAGACAGGCTCACTGAATCAGTCACTCAGTCAGACCTAATTAATCAGTTAGTCACTCAGCAAGGCAAATTCAATCATCCAGTCATTCAGCACCGAATCAACCACGCTCAGTCACTCGGCCACTGATAAGCCAATCAGCCAGACCAAATATATCATGCAATCACACGGTCAGGTCTTATAAATATATGAGTCAATTCAACAGGCCCACTAATAATTCACTCATTTAGTCAAACCTAATTAATAAATTAGTTGGAATCAATAACTGAGTCAATCCACCAGGCCACTCAATATTTCAATCACTCAGCCAGACCTTATTAATAAATGAGTCAATCCACCAGAACAACTCAGTTCAATAACTCAGCAAGGCCTTATCAATAAATGAGTCAATCCACCAGACTCACTTAATTCCATCGTTCAGCTAGGTCTTATCAATAAATGAGTCAATCGACCCGACCCACTTAACTCAATCACTCAGCAAGGCCTTTTTAGTAAATGAGTCAACTCACCACACTCAGTTAATTCAATCACTCACCAAGGCCTTGTCAATAAATGAGTCAATCCACCAGACCCACTTAATTCAATCACTCAGCTAGGCCTTGTCAATAAATGAGTCAATCCACCATACCCACTTAATTAAATCACTCAGCTAGGCCTTGTCAATAAATGAGTCAATCCATCATACCCACTTAATTCAATCACTCACCAAGGCCTTGTCAATAAATGAGTCAATCCACCAGACCCACTTAATTCAATCACTCACCAAGGCCTTTTCAATAAATGAGTCTATCCACCATACCCACTTAATTCAATCACTCTGCTAGGCCTTGTCAATAAATGAGTCATTCCACCAGACCCACGTAATTCAATCACTTAGCTAGGCCTTGTCAATAAATGAGTCAATCCACCATACCCACTTAATTCAATCACTCTGCTAGGCCTTGTCAATAAATGAGTCAATCCACCATACCCACTTAATTCAATCACTCAGCTAGGCCTTGTCAATAAATGAGTCAATCCACCATACCAACTTAATTTAATCACTCAGCTAGGCCTTGTCAATAAATGAGTCAATCCACCATACCCACTTAATTCAATCACTCTGCTAGGCCTTGTCAATAAATGAGTCAATCCACCAGACCCAGTTAATTCAATCACTCACCAAGGCCTTGTCAATAAATGAGTCAATCCACCATACCCACTTAATTCAATCACTCTGCTAGGCCTTGTCAATAAATGAGTCTATCCACCATACCCACTTAATTAAATCACTCGGCTAGGCCTTGTCAATAAATGAGGCAATCCACCAGACCCACTTAATTCAATCACTTAGCTAGGCATTGTCAATAAATGAGTCAATCCACCAGACCCACTTAATTCAATCACTCAGCTAGGCCTTGTCAATAAATGAGTCAATCCATCATACCCACTTAATTCAATCACTCACCAAGGCCTTTTCAGTAAATGAGTCAATCCACCAGACCCACTTAATTCAATCACTCAGTCATGTCAAGTTAATCAATCCCTCGGGTCCCGTCAGTCATTCAGCCATGTCCAGTCAAAAAACGATTAAATCCAGCGGACCAACCCAGTAACTAATTAGTTCATCCAGACCAAGTGAATAAATGAGTAGATCCACCAGCTTCATTCAATAATTAAATTATTCAGCCGCACACGGCTATATTTTAAACAATGGAATTAATTTGTACAATGTGGTAGAGGATCACACTAGAAACATTTCTTACAAATTATTACATGAGCGCGATCTATTGGGGCCACTCACCGTACGTCGTTTGTCGTCAGTAATTACTTCAAACAAATTCTCTGAAACCACTTCGTGGTTTATAACTGAACTTCACAGGAATGTTCCTGGGGATCGTTTACCAAATTTCTTCACTTCAACTGAAAATATGAAACGTCTGGTTACTATGGCAACCAAAAGCTTAAACAGCGTTAAAACCATTAAAAATCTCAGAAACCACTTGCTATATTTCAAAATAACTCCACAGAAATGTACTTCGGGTGACCCTCTATCAAATCCAAATTCATTGAAATAATTTCGTCAAAAACATGGGCGCGGGAGTGGGGGCAAGACAATTTTCCTTATAGGGCTATGTTGACCACTTGGACAAACTAATCTGACCTCTTGCTGAATTTCGAAATATTTTTACATGAATGTTCCCTGGGCGGTCCTGTACCAAATTCCTTGAAAACATTTTGATTTATAGAAAAACGGGTGCCAGTAGGCGGGACAATTTTCCTTACATGGCTATATTGACAACTTTCTTGTCGTAAACTAATAGCTGGATTTTGTTATTGTCACTAAGAAATGTTCCTTGGATGACTGTCGTGTCTGGAACAATTTTCTGGATATGAAATCTTATGAGTTTATTCATATGAACAGTAAATGACATTGCTTTTTAGCTCACCTGAGTACGAAGCTATTGGTATAGGGGGACTGTCCTGCTAGTGTTGTGCCGATTAATCATTTCGTCGATTAATCAACGACTAATAGGTAATGATTAATTAGTTGATTAAGATTTGGGATTAGTCGATTAATTGAATATATGTATTCATGAGTTTTCTTTCTTGAAAAATTTCCAATCCCTTTCTTTTAACTTGAACAGGTGATCCAATTCATTTATTTGTTTTAGTAACCAAATAATGTATTTAAATAGCACACATGCACATATAATTAAATACATTGTTCAATATAATTAAATGTATACATTTATATTTTTAATATGATTTGTAGAACTGATATTCGTCTCTAGTAAAGCTGTTATGTCAGGATTACAAACACAGTAGTCCAGTATTTTTAAAGATGGAGATCTTACTTGTGTGAAAGGTTTAAACACAGGTTATAAAATGTAAAAATAAAAATAATGCAATTACGGTCTTTGTATTCATTTGATAAATTTTGCATTTCTGTACCCAACACACGAAAAAATGTATAGTGTTTGTGCCGTTGCTTAAATTTTAAATAATTAATTTATCTGATATGTATCTTCAACTATCTTGTCAATAGCCCAGCGCGTTAATAGGATAATGCAGTTTTACAAACTGTTTTTACAAAAAGCATGTTTTATGCCTATTTCCTTCATAATTGCATTATATAAATCAGACACATATTTTCTGCGAAACTAAATAAAACAATGTAAATAATTGAAATGTTGCAGTCTAAAGTGTATTTCCTTTACTTTCAAGAATGCTTATTAATCGGTTATTTAGTCAGAACTTGTTGCTGATTAATCGACTAAAATTTTGGACACTGATTAACAACACTATGTCCTGCTTCGTCCGTCGTCCGTAATGCGTTTGTGTTTAGCCATATGGTCTCAGTTTAAGTCGAATATGGGCCAGATCGGACCAAGAGTTATTGCCCCATGTTTGTGAAAAATCCATAATTCGTCGACAGTTAGCTTTCAGTCTCTATAGGGAATTAACTTTTCATTCCATGTTGACTAAACTCGCACAGTTTGTTTTGTCCGTCGTCCGTCGTCAACATTTACCTTGTGAACACTCTAGAGGCCACATTTATTGCTTACCCCCGGTAATCTTCATGGAACTTGCCCAGAAAATTTGTCCCAATACTATCTTGGACATTGTTGAAACTGGGTAATGTGGGGTCAACAACTAGGTCATGAAATTTGCACATAACGTTTGTTCTTATGATATCTTGGACGAGTTCGAAAATGGTTTCGTTCCATTGAAAAACATGGCCGCCAGGGGGCGGGGCAGTTTTCCTTATAGAAAAAGCGTGTGAACACTCTAGAGGTCACATTTTTTGCCCAATCAACATGAAACTTGCTCAGAACATTTGTTATTATGATATCTCGGCCGATTTCGAAAATGGTTCCACTCCGTTGAAAAACATGGTTGCCAGCTTTCCGTATATGGCTATATTGAAAACTTTAAAAAGCTTGTGAACACTCAAGAGGCCACATTTATTGCCAAATCTTCATGATACTTGCCCAGAACATTTGTTATTATGATATCTCGGCCGATTTCGAAAATGGTTCCACTCCGTTGAAAAACATGGTTGCCAGCTTTCCGTATATGGCTATATTGAAAACTTTAAAAAGCTTGTGAACACTCATGAGGCCACATTTATTGCCATGATACTTGCCCAGAACATTTGTCCCAATGATATATCGGACGAGTTCGAAACTGGGTCATGTGGGGGTCAAAAACTAGGTCACTAGGTCAAATTGAAGAAAAAGCTTGTGAACACCCACGATTTAGCCCAATGATCATGAAACTTGCTCAGAATATGTGTTCTCATGATATCTCGGCCGAGTTCGAACCTGGTTCCGCTCCGTTGAAAAACATGGCCGCCAGGGGGCGGGGCAGTTTTCCTTATATGGTTATTGAAAAAGCTTGTGAACACTCTAGACGTCACATTTTTGCCCAATCAACATGAAACTTGCCCCAAACATTTGTTCTTATGATATCTCGGCCGAGTTCGAAAATGGTTTCACTCCGTTGAAAAACAGCTGCTACGGGGCGGGGCAGTTTTCCTTATATGGCTATATTGACAACTTGAAAAAGCTTGTTAACACTCTAGTGGCCACATTTATTGTCCAATCTTCATGAAACTTGTTCAGAACATTTGTCATAACTCATCTCAGACGAGTTCGAAACTGGGTCATGTGGGGTCAGAAACTAGGTCACTAGGTCAAATTGAAGAAAAAGCTTATGAACACTCTAGAAGTCACAGTTTAGCCCAATGAACATGAAACTTGCTTAGAACATTTATTCTTATGATCTAGGCCAGAATCGAAAATGGTGCCACTCCGCTGAAAAACATGGCCGCCAGGGGACGGAGCAGTTTTCCGTATATGGCTATTGAAAAAGCTTGTGAACACTCTAGAAGTCACATTTTTTGCCCAATCAGCATGAAACTTGCCCCAAACATTTGTTCTTATGATATCTCGGCCGAGTTCGAAAATGGTTTCACTTCGTTGAAAAACATGGCTGCTACGGGGCGGGGCAGTTTTCCTTATATGGCTATATTGACAACTTAAAAAAGCTTGTGAACACTCTAGAGGCCACATTTATTGCCAATCTTCATGAAACTTGCCCAGAACATTTGTCATAATACATGTCGGACGAGTTCGAAACTGGGTCATGTGGGGTCAGAAACTAGGTCAAATTGAATAAAGAGCTTATGAACACTCGAGAAGTCACAGTTTTAGCCCAATGAACATGAAACTTGCTCAGAACATTTATTCTTATGATATCTAGGCCAAATTCGAAAATGGTGCCACTCCGCTGAAAAACATGGCCGCCAGGGGGCGGGGTAGTTTTCCGTATATGGCCATTGAAAAAGCTTGTGATCACTCTGGAAGTCACATTTTTTGCCCAATCAACATAAAACTTGCCCCAAACATTTGTTCTTATGATATCTCGGCCGATTTCGAAATGGTTCCACTCCGTTGCAAACATGGCTGCCACGGGGCGGGGCTGTTTTTCTTATATGGCTATATTGAAAACTTTAAAAAAGCTTGTGAACACTCGAGAGGCCACATGTATTGCCAAATCTTCATGAAACTTGCCCAGAACATATGTCCCAATGATATCTCGGACGAGTTCGAAACTGGGTCATATGGGTTAAAAAAAACTAGGTAACTAGGTCAACTTTAAGAAAAAGCTTGTGAACACTCAAGAAGTCACATTTTGCCCAATGAATCTGAAACTTGTGCAGAATATTTGTTCTTATGATATCTCGGCCGAGTTCGAAAATGGTTCCGCTCCGTTGAAAAACATGGCCGCCAGGGGGCGGGGCAGTTTTCCTTATATGACTATGGAATAACTTGTGAACACTCTAGAAGTCACACTTTTGCCCAATCAACATGAAACTTGCTCAGAACATTTGTTCTTATGATACATCGGACGATTTCGAAAATGGTTCCACTCCGTTGAAGAACATGGCTGCCATGGGGCGGGGCAGTTTTCTGTATATATCTGTATTGAAAACTTTAAAAAGGTTGCGAACACTCGAGAGGCCACATTTGTAGCCTAATCATCATGAAACTTGCTGAGAACATTTGTCCCAATGATATCTCGGACGAGTTCGAAAATGGGTCATGTGGGTTCAAAAACTAGGTCACTAGGTCAAATTGAAGAAAAAGATTGTGAACACCCACGATTTAGCCCAATGATCACGAAACTTGCTCAGAATATGTGTTCTCATGATATCTCGGCCGTGTTCTAACCTGGTTCCGCTCCGTTGAAAAACATGGCCGCCAGGCTGCGGGGCAGTTTTCCTTATATGGTTATTGAAAAAGCTTGTGAACACTCTAGACGTCACATTTTTGCCCAATCAACATGACACTTGCCCCAAACATTTGTTCTTATGATATCTCGGTCGAGTTCGAAAATGGTTTCACTTCGTTGAAAAACATTGCTGCTACGGGGCGGGGCAGTTTTCCTTATATGGCTATATTGACAACTTAAAAAAGCTTGTGAACACTCTAGAGGCCACATTTATTGCCAATATTCATGAAACTTGCCCAGAACATTTATCATAATACATGTCGGACGAGTTCGAAACTGGGTCATGTGGGGTCTGAAACTAGGTCACTAGGTCAAATTGAAGAAAAAGCTCATGAACACTCTAGAAGTCACAGTTTTAGCCCAATGAACATGAAACTTGCTCAGAACATTTATTCTTATGATATCTAGGCCAAATTCGAAAATGGTGCCACTCCGCTGAAAAACATGGCCGCCAGGGGACGGGGCAGTTTTCCGTATATGGCCATGGAAAAAGCTTGTGATCACTCTGGAAGTCACATTTTTTGCCCAATCAACATAAAACTTGCCCCAAACATTTGTTCTTATGATATCTCGGCCGATTTCGAAATGGTTCCACTCCGTTGCAAACATGGCTGCCACGGGGCGGGGCTGTTTTTCTTATATGGCTATATTGAAAACTTTAAAAAAGCTTGTGAACACTCGAGAGGCCACATGTATTGCCAAATCTTCATGAAACTTGCCCAGAACATATGTCCCAATGATATCTCGGACGAGTTCGAAACTGGGTCATGTGGGTTAAAAAAAACTAGGTAACTAGGTCAACTTTAAGAAAAAGCTTGTGAACACTCAAGAAGTCACATTTTGCCCAATGAATCTGAAACTTGTCCAGAATATTTGTTCTTATGATATCTCGGCCGAGTTCGAAAATGGTTCCGCTCCGTTGAAAAACATGGCCGCCAGGGGGCGGGGCAGTTTTCCTTATATGACTATGGAATAACTTGTGAACACTCTAGAAGTCACACTTTTGCCCAATCAACATGAAACTTGCTCAGAACATTTGTTCTTATGATATATCGGCCGATTTCGAAAATGGTTCCACTCCGTTGAAGAACATGGCTGCCATGGGGCGGGGCAGTTTTCTGTATATAGCTGTATTGAAAACTTTAAAAAGCTTGCGAACACTCTAGAGGCCACATTTGTAGCCTAATGATCATGAAACATGCTGAGAACATTTGTCCCAATGATATCTCGGACGAGTTCGAAAATGGGTCATGTGGGTTCAAAAACTAGGTCACTAGGTCAAATTGAAGAAAAAGCTTGTGAACACCCACGATTTAGCCCAATGATCACGAAACTTGCTCAGAATATGTGTTCTCATGATATCTCGGCCGTGTTCTAACCTGGTTCCGCTCCGTTGAAAAACATGGCCGCCAGGCTGCGGGGCAGTTTTCCTTATATGGTTATTGAAAAAGCTTGTGAACACTCTAGACGTCACATTTTTGCCCAATCAACATGAAACTTGCCCCAAACAATTGTGGTGACTTTTATGCATTTCGTTAGAAAAATTTGGTTTTCGTGGAATTTCCATATTTCTTGTTAAATTAAGTTTGGTACACAGGTGTAACGTCATAAAATACAGATCAAATTTGACTTCAGTTACAAACTACTAATTATTGACAGAGTTTTGGCTCCTATTGAAATTACTTTTTTCCAAATACACTGTTATACATTCACAAATTTAAGCATTCTCTCTGTGTCTATTTCTTTCAAATGGGTGCCATAGTTTTGTGACAAGGCCATATTGTGGGGGTATATCCGTCACTCATGTGACAATTCTAGTTGAGATTTATTCATTTTGCAAAGGCTTGTGTCATTTCCTGCTTTATTAAACATATTATACAATTATAATTCAAATATATATAACGGCTAACACTCAGCAGGCATCTAATGGTATAATGATATCTTTTGGTGATATTTAGCATTCTAATGGTAGAATGATATCTTTTGGTGAAATTTAGCATTCTAATGGTAGAATGATATTTTTTGGTGATATTTAGCATGTATAAAATGTGTAGTATATATATTTGGAATCAAAGTACCATTTTCGAAGCGATTTGTACATGTAATGAAAGTGTGCATCTTAAAGCTTTTTTTTTTTTTATTAAACTGAAAATACAGTATCTTGCTAATTAAATGGCATATTGTTTTACAAAGATGTCATGTCAATTTTATTGTTGTTTTCTTGTACATGATAATTATATTGGGTTTCCCATTGTGACTATTTAGTATTATGTCAATTATGCAAATATAGTGTTGTGTTTTGTACAATATTGTCCATATCTTTATTACCATAGACTGGTTTTGACGTGATTTATATTCATTGTCTGTGATATTATTCATTTGATTATATTAACAATCAACACTCCAATTAATATGCTAATAAATTGAAAGATTCATTCTTGCTTGTTAACCTTATATTATGTTTAATTTAAAAGTTATCAACTAGAATGGAAACAGGCAGTTGTTTTCATGCAGATTACATCAACATATACAATATTATGAAATAGAAAATCCATTTAACAAAAATATTGAAAAAGTAAAAGTGAAGTCTATAAGCCTTTTCCAAACAATATATAAAAACTTCTGAACATCCTTATGTTAATATCTAGTTGACAATGCTGTGAACATTGTTAACAAATCCCTAAGTTTTCCCATTCTTACACTGGTGATCGTTTAATTAACCCGCAATTTTTCAGCATTGTTATTAAATTTATGCACAGTTTCTTTCGGAACACTAAGCTTTTATATTATTTAGCACTTTCGTGTTTTTTGGTAAAATGTGTTATAAAGTAAGAATCTTTTTGCATCAAACCATTTTATTGTACCTTTTAGAGATCTATTCTTATTTTTCGCTTCTGTTGTTTGTTGTAGAAACATACAAAATTAACAGTCAACGTGAAGAGTTAATTTTGTGTTGATATATGACATTCAAGCTTAAATAGCTACATTTACGCAATTAAGAGCTTCTAGATCCATGCTATGTTTTTGGCAGTTTATAACAGAAATGCTTTATTGGCCCATGTTTTTATCCACCAAGGTAATTTTAAACCGTTTATTTGCACTTAATTGCATTATAAATGAAAATAAACATAGCAGAATTTAAAAACAATTACCATACTAAATCATGTTTTTTCTGTTGCATTAAATTTATTTTTTAATATTTTTTCATTATTTTTAAATTGTAACCAACATAATATTCACACTAAATATGTACCATAGTCTTAATAAGGCTACATGGTTGTAATCACTTTCATTTACTGTTTTAACTGGTGTATATTCTTCTGTAAGGAATCCCTTGATGACGTCGGGACAGAGTTACGGGACATGCGAGATGAACTACACAAGCTGATGGGTGTTATAGAGAGCAAAGACCTTGCAATTGAGACACTCGAGAACCAACTGAGAACTTCCAAAGGTGAAATCAAAATGAAGTATGTGTCAGTTTGTATTTTATCTTTGTTTCTGTGTATAAGGATGTTTCTTTTACTAAATGTGATGGACCAGTTGACAAGATTTCATTGACAATGTGTTAAGCCATTCAGAAAGTCAGGATTTTATTGTTTGATGTAGATGTCGAGTACAAACAACACATTATGTATTGTGTAAATGGTTTGTCAGAGATCAAGCTGAATAAACATGTACAGTGTCAGCTTTTATATACATTTTGTGGTTGATAAGTGTTTGTAACTTTTGATACATCTTCGCTGAGTACGCTGAGTATCTTTTATTATCATTTCTAATAAACTTACTATTCTTTGGCCAACAACCAAAATTATGATATTCTCAAGAACCTAATATAACACAAATTAACAATACGCGATCTATTAGTAATTTAAAAAAGTTTTGAAAGACAGTGATTGTATATAATATCTCAATTGATTTCAGATCACAGGCAATGTCTGACCTGCAGAGGGTTGTGTCTGACCTGGAGAGGAAGAACGGAGAGCTCCATGAGAGTGTGGAGGGGGTGCGCACTAGTGTGGAGGAGAGGCTGATGTCTCCCAGCCATGCTAGCCCAGTCTCCAGCTCCAAAAGGTGAGAAAAATGGCTGCCCCTAGTTATGTGGCCTGTCAAACTGTGCAGATATTGGTTGCCTTTGGTTATATGACCTGTTAAGATGTGCAGATATAGACTGCCTTTGGTTATATGCAGAGCTCCAGATAAGACGCATATCCGCGTATTTACGCATTGAAATTTAAAAAAAACGCATTGAAAATCTGCCCAGTGCATAACTTTACGTATTGAAAATCTCGGTACGTATTTTTAATCGCTTAACTGCGTAACCGGTTTGACAAATTATCCAGTTCAGCTAATGGTGTAAGTCAGCCTTTGAATCGATTAAAGGTAAATCAAGCAAATCTTTCTACTCAAAATGGCTTCGCATTGTGTATGTGGGTCGAAAACTGAACGTTTTAAGCTCAATCAGCAAGCTCCATTAGGCAATATCTTGAAAAATGTTATTCAGAATGAGTCTTATGATGCTTTTCCTATTTAAAAGGTGATAAGTGGCGATATTGTCACAGCAGTTTAAAAATCGGACAAGAAACACAAGCATCATGTGAGTGCAAAATTGTCTGAAAAATTGCTGTAATCGTGGAAAAGAAATTATCATTGGCTAATTGTCAAGCAAGAATGACCAGAAATCAGGTTATCTTAGGAGGATTTGCAGTGAAAAAAAAAGTACAATGTATCTGGGCAAATGACTACTATTACTTTGCTATGTAAATTTTAAGTTTTTATAGACATACAGATTATTGTCTACATTCAATTTATTCCATTTGCCAATATCATATATATGAATGTGTTCTTATATAACTAGCATATATTAAATACTCTTTTGATCTTGTATAAAAAATGAAAATACCCTTTAAATTTCCCAAATACCCTTTAAAGCTGACGGACTGGGGATAAAATACCCTTCAACCAAAAAATCAAGGGGGTAAAATACCCTTTAGGCTAAAACCTTATCTGGAGCTCTGGTTATATGGCCTGACAAGATGGTCAGATTTTGGCTGGCATTGGATATGTGACCTGTCAAGATGTGCAGATTTTCACTAACTTTGGTTATGTGGCCTGTCAAGATGTGCAGATTTTTTCTACCTTTGGTTATGTGGCCTGTCAAGATGTGCAGATTTTTTCTACCTTTGGATATGTGACCTGTCAAGATGTGCATATTTTCACTAACTTTGGTTATGTGGCCTGTCAAGATGTGCAGATTTTGACTACCTTTAGTTGTATGGCCTGTTAAACTGTGCAGATTTTGGCTGGTTTGGATATGTTACCTGTCAAGATGTGCAGATTTTCACTAACTTTGGTTATGTTACCTGTCAAGATGTGCAGATTTTTTCTACCTTTGGTTATGTGGCCTGTCAAGATGTGCAGATTTTGACTACCTTTAGTTGTATGGCCTGTTAAACTGTGCAGATTTTGGCTGGTTTGGATATGTTACCTGTCAAGATGTGCAGATTTTCACTAACTTTGGTTATGTGACCTGTCAAGATGTGCAGATTTGTTCTACCTTTGGTTATGTGGCCTGTCAAGATGTGCAGATTTTGACTACCTTTAGTTGTATGGCCTGTTAAACTGTGCAGATTTTGGCTGCCTTTGGTTTTGCCACCTGTCAATATGGTCAGATTTTGTCTGCCTTTGGTTATATGGCCTGTCATGATGTGCAGATTCGGGCTGCCTTTGGTAATGTGGCATGTCAAGACAAGCAAATCTGGGCTGCCTTTGGTTGTGTGGCCTGCCAAGAGGTGCAGATTTGGTCTGCCTTTGGTAATGTGGCATGTCAAGACAAGCAAATCCTGGCTGCCTTTGGTTGTGTGGCCTGCCAAGATGTGCAGATTTGGTCTGCCTTTGGTAATGTGGCATGTCAAGATAAGCAAATCCTGGCTGCCTTTGGTTGTGTGGCCTGCCAAGATGGGCAGATTTGGCTGCCTTTGGTTATGTGGCCTGACAAAATGTGCAAATTTTGCCTGCCTTTGGTTTTGTGGCCTGTCAGGGTGTGCAGAGCCTGGCTCCCTTTGGTTATTTGGCCTGCCAAGATGTCCAGATTTTGGCTGCCTTTGATTATTTGGCCTGTCAAAATATGCAGATTTTGGCTGCCTTTGGTTATATGGCCTGTCAAGATGTGCAGATTTGCCATTCTTTTGGTTATGTGGCCCGTCAAGATGGGCAGATTTTGGATGACTTTGATTATGTGGCCTGACATGATGTGCAGATTTTGGCTGCCTTTGGTTATGTGGCCTGCCAAGATCGTTAGATTTTGGCTGCCTTTGGTTATGTGGCAGGTTATAGCGTTGGGGTTTATAACTTGAGCAAGTCTTCTCTCAAATATATACAAGAGTACTGACAAATATTGGCAACGTGTGGCTCAGATAGTTAAATTAACCATATTTTTTTAAGTGTTCATTTACTTGCTTTATTTCCAGTATTATGTTTATAAGTATGCATTTATAAGGGTACATCTGTCTTTTTATTGTAGGTAACGGAGAGCTAAATGTAATTAGATTGTCATTAGTTACAAGAATACTAATAACTTGTTTTGACTTGCTTCAAGGTATTTTGTGATTTTTCATGTCCTGTGTTCATTTGCAAGATGTTATTTCCTGTCATGTAAATGCTTTAGTTACATTAAACTTAAGCAAAGTATTTATTTTGAATGCATGTTGACCTGAAACATTCTAGCTTGATCTGGAAATATCTGGAAACAGTAATTTCTGAAAACCACACTCCCTGCCTTTGCTGTGACTATATTAGTTATGAAATTCTTATTATTCCTGGAATCACAGGCAAACTAATTTTTTTTTGGTAAATATCATTCTGTATTTGGAATTAATTTACCCTATGAGCAAGTTCAGTTATTGTGTTGACACAGTGGGATTAAGAAAACTGTAATTAAATATATTAATTATATTATTTTCATTACGAACATTTGTTACTAGGGGGCTTTGAAATCTTGATGTTTTGTTCACATATTGTTATGTGACCTGGTGAAGTATGTGATGTAGACTTGTAACACATTCCATACCTAACAAGCTAATATAATTCTAGAATAATTATTGGGTAGATGAAAATTACTCTGCATAATTTGATTGTTGTGGACAATTATTTTTTTTGTCCTGGTTTATGGTGGCAGATTTCACCCAGTACTTAAGAACTTAAATATTTATTTAAAACTTTTTGTATGTGCCACATCCGATATGATTTGAACCAACAAAACAAAGTGAGAATACATCGACATCATCATCATTCATTCTCCAGACGGATCTTAATCTTTCAGTTCTAGGCAGTCGAGATCACCAACGCCGCGAGGGTCGAGGATTCCAAGGTCATTGATCACTCTGTTTCCATAGCAACCTCTGTTTGCTTGTACTGTTTGGCAATATCACCATACTGCATTCCTGTACCCTGGTCATAAAATGTTGCTTGTACTTGCATTGTTCTTCCATTGCGTAGTTATGGCAGTTACATATTTAAAGATTTAACAAATGTTGTACAAAACGTTGTACATTTTTGTTTGTAAAGTGTATAAAGGTTAAATACTGATTTGTTATCAAACTGACCCTCAATTTTATATTGGCCTTGTCATCCTTGCAATTTTGCAAAGAGAGATTGCTCTGGACCTCCATGGGGTGTGTGGGGGGGATCCTGTTTTACAAACATGCTTTTGGCTTACTGGGATAAGGGTAGTTGTCATGCGCCTATCAATATTTTCCCCCAGGCGGGAGCGGCAGGCTGACCCAGGGGAAGTTGACAAATTTTATTTTGTTGGGTCTAATTCACCGCCCTAGAGTCAAACATATTTGTCTAAATCCCCTCAGTGGAAGATACTATATGTCGATCAAATGGTCCGGGGGCCTGTATTACCGAGATCTAAAATTCTACCAAAGTCGATTACCCCGGGACCCAAAATTCTTTGGAATGTCAAATTCCCGCCTGTCGGGAATCACTTTTGATCTGAAGTCAACGTATATGCCTTGATGGGTGCATAAAGGAACATTTAGGTGATAATAAATGAATCATATAAACACTGCACTATGTGGTGAGGGTTTGAGTGTTAATTTAAAGAATAAGATTTCAGCATCATTGCAGTGTGTTGTGTGCACCCCTGAAGTGAATGTCTTCATTTATAACAATTTGAGTTATTCTTTAAAGGACATTGAAGACATGTTTGTTGTTTAGAAAAACAATTTCTTTCAAAATATTAATTTTTGTCTGCTAATGTAATTACAAATGTTTTTTGTTTTAACTATATTTTAAAATGTATTATTCGATCGTTGATGATATTTTAGCCGATTGACTCAGCCCAGGTAATTTGTCACGTCATTTGTTAAAGGCTAATCCTAGATTTCTTCATTTGTTAGTAGTATTTGAGGAATGAGTGAGTGCCAATGTGATTATCATAAATTTACATGTACTGGTAGTTGTTTAAAGCTAGAAAGGAACTTGTGGTTATGATGAAACAAAAATTGTTAGACATGTGTTTATAATATTTGAAGTCAATTTACAGTCTGTTTTGCCAGAATATTTTAGTTTCGAACAGTGTAAGTTATAAAATAAATGAAGCGCATCATGGGAAAACCGGACTTAATGCAAATTGTTGTCCCGGATTAGCCTGTGCAGTCCGCACAGGCTAATCCAGGACGGCACTTCCAGCCTACAGTGGATTTATGTTTATAAGAGACTTCCTTGAAACAGAAAATACCATAAAAGCGGAAAGTGCCATCCCGGATTAGCCTGTGCGGACTGCACAGGCTATTCCGAGACGACACTTTACGCATATGCATTAAGACTGGTTTTATCACGATGCCCCTCAAATAAGATGTTATGTTGTGTCTGGGGTTTCATCCATATTATTCATGCATTTATTCTTTACTACATTGTAAAGTCTGTGACTTTTTTATAAATTACATGAGCAAAAACTTTAGTACTGGTAATAACTTGTACAATTATAAATCAGATTAATGTACCAAAATAGACAGCCGATGAATAAAGGGTAAATAATTATGTTTTTTGTCTGGTTTCATTTGTTCAAAATGCCAATGTTTCATTGCTTGGTTTACATCTCCATTGTCACTTGATTGATGCTAGGTGGCACGTAGACCATAGTACACAGGCATTGTTGTAGTCTTGCTTAGATCTGTGAGATTTGACATTCATCTTTCATACCCATCAAGGGTTTGTGTCTGTTTATATATGTTATTATACTTAAGTACAAGTAAACTCATGTTTTTCATACAATTTAAAAAATACATGGAAAACAGACAACACATTTGACATATGCCGTAAATTTTTGTGTATAGGACGCCCCCATGTATAAAACGCACCTAAAAACTCAGATCCTAATATGTGCTAAACATATCTGGGATTTGAAAGCTTCTAAACATCAAAATCTTAAATTTCACGTCCATTGTTTATTGACACTGAAAATATTTTTGTCGTGAAAATCGCAACGCGGATGGATACATTACAATAGATGTGTTTTCGCTGTATTGAGAGGTGTTGAGAAGTCTCAAGTGTCAACACCTTTAATTACACCATAAGCGCTAATTGTCTGTTTGACAAACATGGTCAGTTTTGCAAGTATCCTCAATGACACCATCCTTATTGTTTAACCCTGGTTGTTATTTCTTATGTATTATGTTTTATTTCACATATATTTCATAAACATACGAAATAAGAGTGTAAAATACACAAAATAAGAAATATATATTATGTAATGCTATATTGTTAAAAGATCCCAGTATAAAACAGTGCGAAACGTATCAGGTACGAATACTTGCTTATATAAGCGTCATAGTAACGTTGATCAAGCGTCTATTAAAAATGGCAGCCAAAACACCACAGATGATATTTATAATAGAAAAACTAGGAGTTTTTGTTTATATTCACGTATAAGATGCACCGAAAAAATGCTACGAATTTTGGCTGAAAAGAGTGTGGCTTTTACGCGAGAAATTACGGTATTTAATCTTTATTATTTGAATTATACATGAAAAGGTGATTGTTACTTTCACAACTCAAGAAAAAATTACTTTGTTGGATTTAGTTGCTATTTAGTTTCATATCAGTTAAATGCATGATTTTAAACATGTAGTTGTAGTTCTAAAGTGTCACGTATTTACATTATTTAATTTGGTACACTAAAGTCTCATTAACAGCACACATTGTGAAAGCCTTGCTTCAACATTAGCCTTTTTAGGCACTTAAGTTTATTTTGTAGTTGATTAAAGCATTAACACTTTAATTAATATGTTTCAGAGCCAAATAGTTTCCATGTATGTACATGTATTAAATCATAATATTTAAAGTGAAAGACATAAACTATGAAACTAATGGTTTAAATATTTAAACTTGACTTGAGTATGTAATTATTTTAAGTTGTTCTATAAATGCAGACATGGACAGATTGATGCAAATAATTTTGAAACTTTGAAAATCAGGAATGCTGAAAAAAATGAAAGCACCAAGGGTAGCTTTGAATGCAGTGTTGTGAAACATTTAAGATATGTTTTATTCTATCATTTGTTCATTAGTGTTAATTCTTTATTCTAACATGATACTCGCTAAATTTGAGCTCGACTGTTTACTGAGTAGTTCGAGCTATTCTACTCACCCGTTCATCCATGTCGGCATAATGCTCTGGTTAAGGTTTGTGCAACAAGTACATGTCTCTTTAACTACTACAGATATTCAATTGAAACTTCACACATCTCTTCTGGGTCATCTTGTCAGGTCACTGACCAAGGCCTATTACTCTGACAAAGCATTATGAATAGTTGAGCATGCTGTCCTGTCAGACAGCTCTTGTTCTACAGACAAAGAACAAAATTATCATCGTTAAATACCCAATAGACAACACAAAAGGTAGTCGCAATTCTAATTCTGAAATGTACTTCTCATTACAGTTGCAAAAATATTTGTCAAATCATGTTCGAATCAAAATAATTTTCTCATTATAATTGTTTATTCGCAAATAAACAACTATTTGTCGTTTTGATGCTTGGCTATTAAACCACTTGCGCTAACGTCCTCGTGGTTTAATTCCTATGCATCAGAACTTCAAATCATTGTTTATTGGCCAATAAACAATGATTGATTAATCTAAAATTATTTCTTAAACATGCATTATATTCTTTTATATGCATTGTCTTGTATACAGTATTATGCAAATGCTCTCATCGGCCAGTAGCAATGGTTAGACATAGGCAGCATGGTGTTTTGGCACATAGTTACATAGTGTTGTGTAGAAAGTATGCTAACTATGCTGGCTCTCACATAGTAATTGGGTAACATGGCACATTTACATGCTGTAACCCAGTAGTGAAAAAGTTAGTGTTATTTTTTCTAAGATTGAAAAGAAAAATAAATGCTTATTACACCAGAAATGTCTTCTTGGGTGTTTTGATGGTATTGTCCTTGAGATTTACAAAGAAAGGTTGTCACATTATCTTCCTTTGCATGGAACTTCAAATTGACTGCCATGCATTGCATATATACACTACATTAATACAAGTTAAGTACATAAGGCAAAATTAGGGTTCGTTATTTATCTATATAGAAATTATGAAATATCAAGTAGTTAATTAAACTAATTAAGTTGTACATTATTCCTGACAATAACTGTTCTTGTTCTTGTTGTTGCAGGAAAGTGGAAGACTCCACGGCAAAGGACACTTCGGGTAAGGATTTTGTCACTTTTAACCAAATTTTAAAAACTTTAAACCACAAAGATTCAAGTTTGATCCAAAGTTAATTTTGTATTAGCATTTTATTTACAGTAATATTCAGAGGTGATTGCCTATTGCTTTGTCATTTGCACTGAGCCATAATTGTTTTGCAATTCTTTTGTGTATGCTTTGGAAAAGTGTCAGCAGTTTTCTCTGATGGCAGTGGTTTCAAGTAGTTTATAATGTAGACATCAACATTACTTGCGCACTAAAATCAACACTTATCTGTCGCTGATGGCCAGACAGAAAAAATCACTAAGTTTGTTTTTTGTGCCTAAATTATAATGTAGCATTTGTTTAATTGTATTACTAGCCCTTGTTTTCTGGTGCCATCATTATGAAGTGCAAGGATGTCAGAGCAGGTCTTAAGGGACATTATTCACAGCTTTGTTTTACTACTTAGAAATTTCATTAAACATATAAAATGTAAAATTTCTTCTTGACTAATCAACTGAAGCATAACATCAAGAAAAATCATAAAAAGACAAAATGATGTCCCTGCGGAGGCTTGAACCTTCTACCTTCGGATCGAAAGTCTGATATGCTAACCTCTAGTCCACACAGAGTTATGTAATGTAAAGACTATAGTGTATCTTTAGCACAGTGTATGTCATGCACATAATTACCGTCAAAGAGGTTATGCAATGTCCGCTTGATATTGCATTTGGAAATTATAGTATTAATTGTGAAATAATTACGTTATGTGCACAGATCATTTTTGAAAAAGAACAGCAACTTTATATTAAAGATTTTTTGTTTCTGTGGGCTTGCGGTGAATATACCAGTATTCAGAAGTATTGACATGTGTCAAGACTTCCGAAAAACTTGCTTTTTGTTCATACTTCATGCTATTATCCTTTATCTTACCTCATACAGAATACTTGCTTTTCATTGGTTTAGCCGGGTCACGTGCTGACCGTGTATTATTCCATACTATGTCAGTAAAATCATTCTTTCAAAACAAACATGAAATAACGTCATGAAAATCCACAAGACGACATCATTAAATACAGTATAGCTTAAGCCCCAGTCACACTGTCACGACTTTGGCTGCGATGTTAATCGTGATGCACAGTGCCCAATTGTATCTTTCTACTTATACCTACAGTAGTTGTTGGACAAGACTTAAAATATAAACGACTCTTGTAGGTTTCCGCAGCCGATTCACCAGGGTTTCACCAAGATATGATACCATCTGTTACTGCTGTAATACACTAGCGTCAGGTATATGCTACGTTAACAGACGATTACAGACGATTGTTAACGTTGCTCCTAAGATTGTAGAAAGATTCATCATGATAAACCTACAAATAGCCAATAATTCTCATGCTTCGCTACGCTTTAAGAAGATTTGGACAACACGATTCGTCGTGCATAATCGTGACACCAACGTACGCAAACTTAGTGAGTGCGTAGTAACATCGAAATAAAAACGTACAGGCATCGTGACCCAATCGTCGTGGTCCATCGTGTGTATTGGTGAGAAGTCATGATAGTTGTCGCTGAAGATCCTAGTGGAATCCTAACTGAACTGTAGGGCAAGCATAGAAATCCGTACCATATACATTGCAAAACGTACCATAACGTACTACAGTCTTGTCATATATATGTCATAAAATCAATCACGATTAAACTTGAAAGGCCACGAATGCCTCTACGATGGCTGTAAAAATAAGTCAGATTGAGATACGGTTGCACTAGGATTGGCCTGCGTTTTTTAAAAATTGTGGCAACGCTACGATGAGCCACAAATATTTTGAACATGTTCAAAACTGTCGTAGAGCTTCCCGATTGATAAGGATCCCCCAAGTTTCTTCAAGATTCACACAGACGCCAGTATGTAACTATGTGTTCACGCTTTACCACGCTTCATCAAGATTGTGTAAATCGTGGGCAATTGTAGCCAAAATCGTGACAGTGTGACCGGGGCTTAAGTTTAGGGGTTTTATTTTGTTAATGCTGGCGGGTATATAGTAACTATTAATAAATTCTGTGCCATGCAAAACCTTCAAAATAACATTCGCCTATTTTACCTATGGGGAAAGAATTAAAATATGTTTGAAATGTTTTATAATTGATATGAACGTTTATAAACCACTTTTGTGTGTCAAAGAGGCTGTTCTGTCGCATATAGCCCTTACTAAAGACTAAAGATTCAAAAGAAAATGTTGTTGTTTGGTTGAATTGAATCATAGACCATCAGTGATGGTACACCCTCCAGACCTGTTATTCTTGATAGTACAGGCTTGAACAATCAGCACAATATAAATGGATGTTCTGCTTTACTTACATATGTCCATTTTATGTACATTTTGTCATATTTATTGTAATTTTAGCTACCGTTATAATTTGCACTGGCTAACATAAAGAGTAAAAATCACATGGTGCAATTTAAAATGTCTTAATTGAAACAGCTAGACAACAAATATGTGACTCACATCGTAAACCAACTGAAGTTTTTAAAATATTACTGTCAGGAATGACATGCTTTCCGGGTTTAGAGGTGTTGGTTATGGTTTAATTTTCTCCTTCTGAAAATGTCAAATGAACATTGTTGAAGGTTTAATGTCCAATTAACAGATTGATGGCGGTGTAAGGAAGGGCAGATTGGTGAAGGTCATACGTATTGTACGGCAGAAAGAGCATGTCCTACATGGATGGCAAAACTTTAAAAATGACATATTTATCCACGGCTTCCCCTGCCTAAACAGGTTCTTGAGCCAATTTTACTAGATGCGTTCTCAGCAGAAAACATTGCTCGCTTTATGTTGTGGGGTCTTTTACTCGACTCCCACATTATAAAATATCAAATTTCATGATAAGGAACAGGTTTTACCCACAGTCTAAGATATTTGAATTTATAAATATGATATTTTGATAAGCAACTTTTATTGTTGTAAAACATGTTTCTGGGTTCTTAAAATTTAATATCTAGCTAATGCAACCTGATATCATAAATAGGAAAGGTGTGAAAATAATTGTGGGGTGGCGTGGGAAATCGGGAAAATTAATATCAAACTATTGCAACTTGATATTGTAAATAGGAAAGGTGTGAAAATAATTGTGGCGTGTCGTGGGAAATCCCACGACACGCCACAATTATGCAGTCTGCACAGGCTAATCTGGACGACACTTTCCACCTGCAGTGGATTTATGTTTAAAAGAGACTACCTTAAAACAGAAAATACCATAAAAGCAGAAAGGGTCGTCCTGGATAAGCCTGTGTGGACTGCACAGGCTGATCTGGGATGACACTTTACGCACATGCATTCAGCTCAGTTTTCCCATGACACGCCTCAATTATATTCTATATATAAGTACAAAGATCTTAACATTTTCAGGTGCAGCCACACTCTTCATTATATAACATTTGTATATTAATTCTTTTCATAGTTTTTCTTTTATTGTTATCGCTGGTAAATGACTTTTATTAAGACCTGGTGGTTTTAAAGATGATGTTTCAGAAGTTTCAGAATTGCATTTAACCGTGACATTGGCTTTGTGCTGCCTTGACCCAGTGTTAATAGTAATATGAAATTTTCTAAGATTTAGCACATTGTGCCGAAGTCAATACCGGTATGTTTTTCACATTCTTAAATACTGATATATGCGGCATTCTGGTATCGAATTACCACGGAATCGGTTGAAAGAGGTATTTTGACCAAATATGGGCATATCACATTATTGAAATAGATTTTTCATTTGCTTTTGAGCTGTATGTTTTCTTAGAATTTCAAAATATTTACTTATAAATTATGCATTTTTAAGTTATCATTAATGGTCAGTCGTATCACCTTAGTAGAATCTTTTAGTTAATGTATTATTATATTCAGTTGCTTTTTTTGTTGCGAATGGCTCCTTGCCTACAAATGACAAATAATTAACATTGTAATAAAACATCAAAAGGAAGTATGATGGTGTTCATTTTTTTAAATGTAAAAAAAAAAAAATACCAGTTTAATATCAAAGATATTTTACAAAATATTATGAAGAAATCTTACAGTGTTAGTAATAGAATTTGGTTGTGAGACATTATTGTTATTGTTAGATACAAAATTGTGAAATTACAGTATATCATAGAACTTTGTATCGGGTCTTGAAACAGTTATGGGTGTGTAATATAACAATATTATTTAGTTTTGTCAGTTCTTTCTCTACATTTATGTTCTTGTAAGCGTTTAAAGTCTGAAAAACAGACTTTGTCACCATTTGTTATATATTGTTGCATTGACTTCGCAAGTGTTGTGTGTTTCTTTTTGAAAATTCATGTCAACAAAAAAGGTACAAAACTTTATAGACATTTATTATATTCTGTATTTATGTTCAGTTCATATTGCGCATCATAAAACTATTTTTGGACTAATATGATAATGTCTCTAGCAACTTCTGGTGCATTGACGTAAATGAAATGATAATACTTTTGTGTGTTTTCAAGGTGAAAGTTCTACCGTTTTAACTAGGCAGTCTCGAAGCTAGGTATGCTTTTGTTTCCTTCATGGAAAATGGCTGAGCTATTAGCTGCCAATATTACAGCGCATACCGTGTTTCATTGTAACATATTAAAATACTTAAATTAAGGCTTTGGCATATTAAACAAATTTACTTTTTTGTTTAGCTGTTAAAATTAATTTTTAATATTTTCTTCGTAACAGTTTATTTTCATTTGTTTGTTACGTGTTCGAATTTAAACCAAAATGCTGTTGTAATGCAGTATATAAATAAAATAAAATGACTTGTAAGTTTAGAATAAAATTATATTTACTCTATTGCCACCTTGGTAGGATCGTGGTAGTGAAATTCTACGTCGTCTAAAACCGGCAGAATCGTATTTCAAACGAGAGTCCCAATCTCAGACTCGCACTTCGTCAGAGTCTGACAAATCGGAAGGTATCGAAGTAGTACCTGGTCAATATGGATCTAAATTTATCTCCAGTAAGTCGGCCTCTAGCGCCAGCCCTTGAAGGGGCACAACTCTTGATAATGCGCTTAGAATTGCAGTTCATTGTGCACAGTTTTTTACCATTTGCTCGCATTTCGCCTAGAATAATGGCTTCTGTGCGGTGTTTTTAGTTTTTGTTTTATTAAATGCATGTTAAATAGCTTGGTAACTATTTTGTATTTTTCTTTTAGCAGTTTTATAGCATCATAATGGCACATTGCATTCATACCGCAAAATTTCATTTCTTGTTAAAATCATTTGTGATTATAAAATTAATGGAACAGATTATGACATAGTTCTAACATTTCCTGGAATAAGTGTTGTCTGTTTAAATTATGTTACCATTTCTCTCAATCTGGGCCAGATCTCAAACATGTAATAAACAAATTCTATGAATTACAGTGGTTGTTTTACATTGAATATTGAGAATTGGTATTCATTTGGTGGGTTGTTCAACATATGTGGTGCGTCGTGAGAAAACCAGTCTTAATGCATGTGCGTTAAGTGTCGTCCCGGATCAGCCTGTGCAGTCCGCAGTCCGCACAGGCTGATCCAGGACGGCACTTTCCGCCTAAAGTGGATTTATGGTTAGAAGTGACTTCCTTGAAACAGAAAATACCATAAAAGCGGAGACTGCACAGGCTAATCCACACGACACTTTACGCACATGCATTCAGACTGGTTTTCTCACGACGCGCCGCATATGTTCAATGTTAATGCAATATTACAATCATTCTTTAATATTTCATTAAACAGCTATTAGTTTTAGTAAACAAATAAGCTATTTTAACTTCATTATGTATATTTAATGACAGTTTAATTTTATTTCATTAAAAGTTGAGTTGTGTCCCTTTTATAGAGTTGGATCCCTTCTGCTTTACCCAGTTCTGTTGAGGGTTGCTTCCCCTTAATAACTAAATGGTATCACAGTAACTTAGCATTTGTTGTCATGGATTTGTAGATTGGTTAACTCGGCTCACCATAACTTGCCAAATGTGTTCAGAAATCACCCTTCATCTATATGTCACATGTTCCGTATGCTAGCATTGTTGCCAGTGTTTGCTGTTACTTATTTTTATAATTTTCACAATCTGTCCTTTCTCTGTTCTAACAGTGGTTATTATTATATAACTTCTGCATTTAGTTGGTGCACTGTTCTTTTTTTTTTTTCTAATATTTGATATCGTTTTTCTCTACAATTATATATTGCTTCAAAATGGGCCAGAATGTTGTCAGCGCATTTTCAGTTTAGGTGGTAAATTTAGAGGTAGAAGTACTTTTTGGTACGAACTTGGTGTTTATTGTATAGTTTTATAACTAATTTATGATACCATATAGTCTATTGACATATTTTGCTTTAGTTATCTTTTGGTGTCTTTTTTTCCTTTCTATTAATATGTAAATGAAAATGAAGTATTAATAGGATACTCTATATTTAGGAAGTACTTTTACATTTCCCAGTTTTTATAATGGATTAGGTATGTTTGTCATAGGTTTGCACACTTTCTTGAAGTTGTTCATCAATTGGATGTTGTTTTATTTTTTAAACAATTCACATGATCAGTATAATGTGTTCACTTTGTATCGTCGTGTATTTTTGTTTTAGAGTAATAATTACCTTAAAATGATTTTTACTGTATTATTTGTAGTATTATATAACTGTTCTTTTCTTATGAAATATGCATATCGACTGTTAATTTTTTATCGACTCAGTAAACTGTTATTTTCTGTTCCATTTATTTGTCAAAAAAATTGGAAATGTACATTAGATATATTTGAATGCTCGTGTTTCAGGTGCTTTGAAATTAGGCCAAAGTTTATATATAACATAACCTTCATAGCATTATATATCACATTGCGGGCTTGCTTCAGGGGTAGGTGGTGTAAATTTATGTAACATAAAAAAACTGACAGACTCACATCAAATACTAAACATGACAGATTATACAGATTATATTTTTGTGATTGTATGTATGAAATGAGTAATGAATACTTAGTACAGGAGGAATATTGAGACAAAATGTACAATTCTATGATCAAAAATAAAAGTAATTGAGAAAATGTAATTTTAGTGGTCGTCATGTCTGACATTTACTACCTAGCAATTTATAGCCAAGATCATGATGGCATTATTATTAGCAGTAAAGGCATCATAGAACTGCCTAAATGGTTTTTGCCAGATGATGCCAAATTAGAAAATGTAATTTTGATGATCCTTGTGTATGGAGTGATGTGAGTCAGTTACCATTTTGTTATTTCTGTAATGTTAATATGAGGCGTGTCGGGGGAAATTCGTGCTTAATGTATGTGCGTTAAGTGTCGTCCCGGATCAGCCTGTGCAGTCCACACAGGCTAATCCAGCACGGCACTTTCCACCTACAGTGGATTTATGTTTATAATAGACTTCCTTGAAACAGAAAATACCATAAAAGCGGAAAATGTTGTCCCGGATCAGCTTGTGCGGACTGCACAGGCTGATCCGGGATGACACTTTATGCACATGCATTAAGCTCTGTTTTCCCACAACACGCCTCATATAATTTCTTCTTAAAAACACAACAATCTTTATTAGATATGTTCTAAAAAGTTTTCTTTAAAAGTTCCAAAAACTGCAAGCACTATTTTCAATTATGGAATGGAAAATGTGTACAGTGTACTCCTTACAGTACAGTGTACACTGTATAACCAAAGTAAATTAAGGAATGGTAATTTTAATTCTTATTACCAAAACCGTACTAAATGACAATGATAGGTCAGTTACTGTAAATAGACTAGGTTCCCCTAAAAGGCTTCAGTCTGTTGTCTTTCCTAAAGGGCAAAAATATTTTTACTGTATGAATAATAATTGTCAGAAATAGAATAAAAGAAAAAGTGATAGCTGGGTGTAACTGTTAAATCATGGCATGCAGAATGGAGTTATTTAAAGCATTCCAACTGTTCAGAAATACAAAGTGGCAAAATATGCCATTTTTGTATCTGACTATTAATATTGATATTTATAAAGGATTTCATGTGTTTCAAAGTTTTAAATCCCACTTGTGAGAGTCTCTTAAAATTTAATGTCTGATTCAATCACTTAATCTAGCTCCTCAGTATTGGCGTGTTTGATTTTTTTCAGTGTGTATTTCACTTAATTTGAGGATGAATGTTTGAATTTATTGTAATCCATCATTGAGTACAGATTTCAGGGTAATAACTTACAGGTTAAATCGCCCAGCAGCAGGTGTCACAATCAATTTGGAACTTAAGTAATATGAATATTTTACAGAACAAATGCGAAGAAGTCAAAGTGAAAAAGGTGGCGACAGATTGCAAAGCTTGATATCGAAGTACCGCGGCTACAGTGAAGCAGGAAGCCAGCCAGAACGGAAGATCAAACCTTTGTCCTTGTCCCCTAGTAGCAAAATGGGTTTGGTTACCAAGGGCAGGAGCTTTGTCCCCGCAGCCCCCAAATCAGACAAGGAGGTGAGTGAAGAGGGGATTGAGTGTTCTGAATCACGTGTGCAACAGTTGCATAATCCTCTGACCACATCACACACCTCTGATGCTTACTCCTCAGAAAGTAGTCCATCTGTTCTTGCAAAGGAGACTGCTGCTGATGGGGATGAGGGTGGTAAAAGTAGTCCCAGTGAGAAACAAAGTAGTTCTCCGTTGCAAGAACAAGATACGCATAGTGCCAATGCTAAGCTCAGGTCGGATAGTGGTGCAAAGATGATCGATGCGGGGATCCAGCCAGAGTGGGCCCTGACACAGGAGAATGACGGCGCTGCCGATCAGGAGGAGGAGAACGATGACAAAGAGGAGGATGAACTCGAAGAGGGTCAGAAGGGGGACTCTGACTCGGAACAGAAAGACATTGATGCGCTCATTGACAGGTAATATCTATTCTCTTTTTCTGATCAAATTATACCTTTAAATGTTTTTTATTTTTTTTTCAAATATCATTTCCTGTCCATTGCTTGTACTCATGTATCATTGATTTGTGTTGTCAAAAAATAGGTACATAAAATTTTATGTTATTTCTGATGTCTTTCTATTTTTGTTAGTAATGAAGTACTTCAAAATAAATGTCTGTCAAATTCAAATTATTACAGCAATGTGTGTGGAAAATCTATGACCTGTTGTTTGTTGTCACAGTTTTGTTTAGGGGACATTTTGATTATTAAAACATGTCTAGTTCTTGAAATTGTGTAGTAAGTAAATCTGCTAGTAATGTAAAAAGTTACGTGTGTCTGAGACTCTTGAGTTTCTGCATATTCTGTTTCTATATAGTTGTTTGAGGTTTGGGCACTGGTTCGGTTTGATTATTTTGGTCTCACCTGTTACGGTTATATTCAAATCTCTACACTAGAAGCTTTCACCCAATTTGTTGAAAACCATTTAGATTGGGCATTCTCATTTACCATGATCTGCTTAGTGTAGTTATCAGTTTTATATGGTGTTTGGTTATATAAGCATTCATTATACTTGTGTCATTGTGTAACGTTTACACTTATTGTACAGCATTGGTAAAGAACAGTTTTGTGTCAAAAACAAGACGATGGCACTATGCACATGCATTAAGTCCGGTTTTCCCACAATGCGCCTCATATATATTAAATGGATACAAGTATACACAATTTTAAATCTTAATATTACATCATTTCATTTTTCAGATGGTCCCACTTACAAATGTACAAAT
Source organism: Congeria kusceri (assembly GCA_027627225.1). Taxonomy (NCBI): domain Eukaryota; kingdom Metazoa; phylum Mollusca; class Bivalvia; order Myida; family Dreissenidae; genus Congeria; species Congeria kusceri. The sequence continues at coordinate 49,973,439 of CM051025.1, read as the reverse complement.
GTATCATTATAAAAATGCTTAGCCTAGTGTTTGTATTATCAAGAACATGATTCATTGTTAATGAAATTATTAACATGTGCTAAACTGTCAATCGGAAAATGTTGCATAACCCAAGGCTTAACTGTTAGTTCATAATACCATAAACCCAAGGCTTAACTGTTAGTTCATAATACCATAAACCCAGTTAGTCTCAAGGCTATCAGCGCTGCTTCCATCTTGTTATTTAGTAATTTTCTCGGTAAACAACAAACCACAGGTCTGGTTTAATAATAGGTCTTGATATCCATGCGTTAAATTGTACTAATCCAGTAAAATGTCAGTAGGTCATGGATTGTGTTTGTGTGCACGCCAGATAATTCCAGACTATCTTTTTAAATAGCCGGCTACAATGCCGCACAGAAATAGATGTTGGCAAAGAAAGTATGGGAAAATGAATTGTTACATTGATTTCGGAGACATTCTGTTTATTAACTGATGTTTTGTCAGTTTTATTTTGACATTTTGTCTTTTGTGTCATTGAAGACAGGAAAACACACTACTGTTGAACAGTGTCTGCCTTGAATGAAACAGCATTACATTTTTTTGTATGTGAGCAGAGTGGAAGTCTGAAACTCTGTTTTATTCGTATCCATAAGAATTTTTGTCTCCAATGAATGTCTGAAACAGTTTCAGTAAATAACATAAAAGTGCAAAACATCCATTACACTTACTGTCTTTCATATTGAATCTATGAATGGGTATTCATTTTGAAAGCACAGATAGAACTTGCCTTTTGATAATTTTATATGAATTTTTCAATGATGGTCATGTGTTATACTTGTAATACCTGTAATTATACCTCAGTTAATCTTATTTAATACACTGCAAAGTGGGAAGTTAGTGATTTTGGATAGTTCATGAAATAAGTTCATCCAAGGTGGCTTTCATAATGGCATTTCAAAGTGCACTAAAAAAAACTGTTATTGAAGCTACTGTACATGTTTTGAATGTTCTTATTTTACAATATTCATGAAACCTGAAAAGTTAAAAGTTCATGAATCATTTATGTAACAAACTACTATGAACCAAATATATCATCTCCATGCATACTGACATGATACTGAGCATTGGTGAACATTTTCAGTATGTTTTTATCCAACAAAAACTATACATGTATTTTGTACGTGAAAAACTTTTTCTGTTTTGTTTATACTTTTACTTAAGGTTAGCATTACAATTTTATGATAGGCTTCAATAAAGGTTTAATAAAAAAAGAACTGCATGCTTTATAAAACATGCTCAACCAGACTTGGGTCTTTTAGTTTTGTGTATACCAAATATGCATGTTAATGAGAATGGTGGTAGTATTTGAAAGCATGTGTTTTCCCTTCAGGTGGATGAAACAATAGCACCACTACTCTGATTTCTTCTAAATTTTACTATTTCTTCTCAAATATTAAACATGATGATATTGTTTGCAAAGGACACATATTATTGCGATATAAACACAAACCCTGGAAGATCATTGATATATTAGTGAGATATCAAATAAACATTATTTTATTGTCTTTCATTAGTTCATTATAAGCTTTGTTGTTCAGTATAAGCTTTCTTTTAAAGGTAATGAAACAAATATTGGAAAATCATAAACTGTGTAATCACCAATGTTTGACAGTAAGACAATATCTGTTCCTAATCCAATTAGGTTTCGGAGCTGTGTATTTGTATATGTGTGAAAAACCAAAAAGATTCCAAATGCAAAATGTCCATCCATGTCTGTCTGTATAATTATGATGTCCTATTTTGGTGTGTGTGTTGTATTGTGCTGTCCCTATACCTGGAACAGTTCTTGTCATTGAAAACCGTCTGTGTAATAATATATCATGACAGTGTGCTCTTAATTATCATTTTAACAGTTGCTATAGAACTCACTTAGCCTTTCTAAGAAAACTCAGGAAGCGTGGCTACACGGGTCCGAAGGGAGGTAAGAAGTAGGTATCATTTCAAATTATCTCCTTTTTTGTATCTACATCCCAACAATTATGGCACCTAGACAAATATAGACCCAAAAGCTTGCCGTCCATATTTTGTTTCTTTTTTCACTAGACAGACCATTTAAAAAACTTTCTGTGAGGCTTGATAATGTGCATGCAGCCATTTTGCAGTATTCTTTTTAATGTGTATTTTTACGCCAAATTATTGGAAAGTTTTGCTCGTGTTTTTTGCTGGTATAAATGTACTAAATTTACTAATAAAGCACGTTCAGTATTCATTTATATGTCCCATCTTCTTAAGTTTTCAAAATAGACTGTAGTTTTTTTGTATTTTTATCTAGTTTATTTTTGGGTCTACATTATATATTTATAGATGCTTCTAATATTGTATGAGGACTCAAACTCTGCCTCGACAATACCTATTCAGATAGATCTTCTATGCACTTATTTATGCTTTAACATAGTTGTTTCTGAATCAATCTCACAATTACTAGGTTCGTTAGAAATGGATGTTTTACAAGATGTATAACAAGTTTAACAAGATAATACAACGTTACATCCAGGACGACACTTTACGCACATGCATTAAGACCGGTTTCCTTACATGTGCTATAACAAGGCTACATTTTTTGAATACAACAAGTAACCCATTAGCTTTTACCCATTGACCTAAATCAGTTAAACTATTTTCTTCATGTAAAATGCCTCTTGTGGTAATTTTTTCTTTTGAAAAGTTTGTTTAAGTTAAACATATTTTTCTAGTGCACAGTTTGAGTAATCTCTGCTGTTTAACACATAATGCTTGCCATACTCTTGCTGAAATACAGAAAAGAATTATCCCTCTTTTTTTTTTAAATCCTTAGTATAACAAACATAATTTCAAACACCATTTTCATTCGATTTTCATAAATCACTTACATGTTTCATTTTAAATGACAACAAATATGCTAACATTAAAATATGGTTGCCTTTATTTTTACACTGCCATTGCTTTGGTCTGTAATGTATAAATCATTATGTTTTCCTTTAATGTTTAAAACAAAGGCTATTTGTTTTGGCTTATTGTCTAGACATATCATTTTGAAATCCCTTTGCCATCATTGCCTTCATCTCATTGATACCGCTTCACCTTTGTAGTGGTGCCTGGCTTCGAGTGACCTTTGCAGATCAGTAAGTTGACCACTCCCTGGTGTCAATTGATTTCCAGTATGCCTGTCTGCTGTGAATATCATCATATGATAAGCATTTCTTTTTCTGTCAGTATTATTTCTTGTCTGCAGTGATGTTGATGGACGAAAATCTGCTGTGATTTTAAATTTTGTCTTGTAATGTACTGGACTACATGTTAATCGTCAGTTTCGTTGCAATAGTAGATGCTTGAAGATGTGTTAGGTGAATTTTGACCTGTATGCGATCATAAGCCAGTCGGTTCATTGTGTTCATCAGTCTTTGGTACATAATCAAATTAGCTGTATCATTGTTTCACTCATTATACGCCCGTGTGAAAAACGGACGTATTCTGGGAACGCCCGAGTGGGCGGGCGGGCGGCGGAAGATCTTTGTCCAGAGCATAACTTTGTCCAGCCTGGATGTATTTTCAAATAACTTGGCAGAAGTGATAAGCATGATGAGGTGGAGTGTTGCGAGCAAGTACCAGGTTCCTAGGTCCAAGGTCAAGGTCACAATTAAAGGTCAAAGGCCAAATATAGGAATTCAATCCTAAACACTTTGTCCGGAGCATTACTTTGTCCAGCCTTGATGGATTTTAAAATAATTTGGCGGAAGTGATGAGCATGATAAGACAGAGTGTCGCGCGCAAGAACCAGGTCCCTAGGTCCAAGGTCAAGGTCACAATTCAAGGTCAAAGGTCAAATATAAGAAATCAATCCTTACCACATTGTCCGAAGCATATTTTTGTCAAGCATGGATGGATTTTAAAATAACTTGGCAAAAGTGACAAGCATAGTGAGACAGAGTGTCACGAGCAAGACTGGGTCTCCTGGTCCAGGGTCAAGGTCACAATTCACGGTTGAATTTACAAAATCAGTCTTAAACACTTTGTCCAGCATCGATGGATTTTCAAGTTACCTGGCAGAAGTGACAAGACTGGTGAGACGGAGTGTTGCGAGCAAGAACTAGGTCCCCTGGTCCAGGGTCAAGGTCACAATTCAAGGTTGAATTTAAGAAATCAATCGTAAACACTTTCGGATTTTCAAATAACTTGGCAGAAGTGACAAGCATGGTGATGCGGAGTGTAGTACGCAAGAACCAGGTCCCTAGGTCCAAGGTGATAGTCACAATTCAAGGTCAAAGGTCAGATATTAAAATCAATCCTTAACACTTAATTCAGAGCATATATTCGTCCAGCATGGATTGATTTTCAAATAACTTGGTGAGATGTAGAGTCGCGCGCAAGAACGAGGTCCCTAGGTCCTAGGTCAAGGTCACAGTTCAAGGTCAAAGGCGTAGTGGCAATGTCAACTTTTTGTTTCCGCTCTATAACTCGAGAACAATTTGAGCTATTGTAATGTATTGCAAGACCTTGCTTTGGATTACATATGGGTTGGGTGGTGTCAAGGTCACTGTTACTAAAAAAAGAAAAACGGTTTCACCTCAATAACTTGAGAACGCATTGATATATTTTAATGAAACTTAATATATAGCTACCATATATCGAGACCTCGCTTGGGATTTCATATGGGGTGGGTGGGGTCAAGGTCAAAGTCTCTGTTACTAAAAATAGAAAAACGGTTTGCGCTCAATAACTTGAGAATGAATTGAGATATTTTAATGAAACTTCATACATTATATATATATATATATATATATATATATATATATATATATTATATTATATACCTTATATCAAGACCTCACTTGGGATTGTGTATGGGGTGGGTGGGGTCAAGGTCACCATAACTAAAAATGGAAATGGTTTCTGCTCAGTAACTTGAGAACACATGGAGATATTTTAATGAAACTTCATACATAGATACCTTATATTGAGACCTCGCTTGGGATTGCATGTATGGTGGATGGGGTCAAGGTCACTTTTACTTAAAATTAAAAAACCGTTTTCCGCTCAATAGCTTGAGAACACATTGAGATGTTTTAATGAAACTTCATACATAGATATCTTCTATCTAGACCTCGCTTGGGATTGCATATGGGGTTGATGGGGTCAAGGTCACTGTTACTAAAAATAGGCAAAAAAGTTTCCTCGCAATAGCTTGAGAAGACATAGAGATATTTTAATGAAACTTTATATGTAGATACCTTATACCTAGACCTCACTTGGGATTGCATATGGGTGGGTGGGGTCAAGTTCAAGGTCACAATTAAAAAAAAAATTGTGCTGGCTAATGCATTTTGATTCGAAAAATTTGGTTTTCGAATAATTTCTATGTTTCTTGTTTATTTTGGCATCTTGATTATATATTTAAGAATATATATGGAATAGTTTTGATACCTCAACTCACCACTTAGAGAGAGGCTTTGGAGATGAATTAAATGCACAAATACCATGACTCTCTACCTTATCAGTCTTTTTTCTAGTAATTGAATCTTAACCCCACAAAAGCTTCTTTGATGGGCGTATCTTTGTGACAATGGCACTCTTGTTGTCTACCATTGATCTACTGAACAACATCTAACTGTCAGTATATATATATATATATATTACTTTCCACAAAACGCTCTTACTGTTATATGTAAGTAGTTTTGGAACTATTTATTCATATACATGTACATTGGTATATAGCAATTATTGGCTCACCTGAGCTTTTATGATCGCCTTTTGTCCATCCTGCCTCGTGAATCGTTCGTCGTCAACATTTACCTTGTGAACACTCAAGAGGCTACATTTGTTGCCCAATCTTCATGAAACTTGCTCAGAACATTTGTCCCAATAATATCTAGGACGAGTTTGAAACTGGGTCATGTGGGGTCAAAAACTAGGTCACAAGGTCAAATTGAAGGAAAAGCTTGTGAACACTCTAGAAGACATAGTTTTTGCCCAATCTACATGAAACTTGCTCAAAACATGTGTTCTTATGATACCTCGGCTGAGTTTGAAAATGGTTCTTTTCCATTGAAAACCATGGCCACCATGGGGCGGGGCAGTTTTCCTTATATGGCTATAGAAAAAGATTGTTCACACTATAGAATTAACATTTTTTGTCCAATCAACATGAAACTTGCTCAGAACATTTGTTCGTATGATATCTCAGCTGAGTTCGAAAATGGTTCCGCTCCATTGAAAAACATGGCCGCCAGGGGGCGTAGCAGTTTTCCTTTAATTGCTATATTGAAAACTTTAAAAAGCTTGTGAACACTCAAGAGGCCACATTTATTTACCACTCTTCGTGAAACCTGCCCAGAACAATTGTTATAATGATATCTTGGAACGAGTTCGAAACTGGGTCATATGGGGTCAAAACTAGGTCACTAGGTCAAATTGAATAAAAAGCTTGTGAAAACTCTTGAAGTCATATTTTTTACCCAATCTTATTGAGACTCGCTCAGAACATTTGGTTCAATAATATCTTGGATGAGTTCAAAACTGGGTCGCGTGGGGTCGAAAACTAAGTCACCAGGCCAAATTAAAGAAAAAACTTGTGAACACTCTAGAGGCCAGATTTATAGCCTAATGATCAAGAAACTTGCTCAGAACATTTGTCCAAATGATATCTCTGACGAGTTTAAAACTGGGTCATGTGGGTTCAAAAACTAGGTCACTAGGGCAAATTGAAGAAAAAGCTTGTGAACACTCTAGATGTAACATTTTTTGCCCAGTATTCTTGAAACTTGCTCAGAAAATTTGTTTCAATGATATCTCGGACGAGTTCGAAACAAGCTCATGTTGGGTCAAAAACTAGGTCACTAGGACAAATTGAAAAAAAAGCTTGTGAATACTCTAGATGCCACATTTATAGCCCAATCATCATGAAACATGCTCAGAACATTTACTCACATGATATCTGGGGCACATTTGAAACCAGGTCACATGGGGTCAAAAACTAGGTCAAAAGGACTAAATTGAAAAAAAAAAAAAGCTTGTGAACACTCGAGGCCACATTTTTAGCCGAATCTTCATGAAACTTGCTCAGAACAGTAGTTCCTTAGCCCCTAAGGTGAGCGACCAAGGGCCGTATGGCCCTCTTGTTTTTTTTTAACAGTTGCACATAATGCTTTCCCCCATTATCTTTATATAGTATAATGTGTTTGTGTTACATTGGGCCAATCCTTGTATTTTCAGGAATCATGGAATGTTTGTTCAGTGTTGTTATCATTACCATGTGTCCTGTGAACACATCCATTGTCACATGTTGTTAGTATTTGTGTGTATTGATTGTGGTGTTGTCATTGAATTTGTGTGAAAATGTTTGTAAGTTATTAAACTGCATTTTCAAGTTTTTAACACTTTTTGAGGTTATCATGCAGTGAAATGAATATCCTCGCCACAGGAACATTTGCACATTCAAGGATACTGTATACCAATCATTAGTTATCTGTTAATTCATTACATCCAGAGTAGATTAATTAAGACAAAACAAAGCATAAAATGATTCCATTCTGTTTGAGATGGGGAGGTTGTTTATCAAGTGAATTTACAGTAATATATTTCATTTCAAATAAAATTCAAAGTATAAGATTAAACTGGTGTGATACGGAAATTATTATTTCATGGTGATAATTTGTTGCAATTGATTGGTGTAGTCTTCAGTTGTTTTTTTATGGCTTTTTTGTGTGATATTGACATCATAACCCATTGACCCTTGGTTGTAAACAGAGAGCCAAAATGTGGGACCAACAGGAATAAATTTGTAATTTGTTTGTATTAACGCATGTTGACAACATAGTTCTCATCTTACAGGAGACCTGTGGTAAAATGTTACCAGGTCGTAAGATGCATGTTTGCTTTAAACAACATGTTTTGCTTTGGGTGTGGTTTTAGTTAACAGGTTGCCAAATGTCGACATGTATTATCACCGTAAAGTTCAGTTACGCAGCATGTGAGGCTTTGTTACTTTAATATTGGATATTTCTGGGAAGAGGTTCCAGGTTTACAATAACATAAAGTGGACTGTTTTTGGTTGATCATTTTGTGTTCATCATGTTCAGTTTTCCTATTAATTTTTTATTTTTTTTAATGAGTTCAGTACTTTAGGGGTAGAAACATACTGATTATATCTGAGTTATCAATTGTCATGTTCATCATTATAAAATCAGTTGGAACATGAAAAAAAAAGTAAAACTTCCTTTTCCACCATATACAATTATAGACTTACATGTAGAACAATGTTGACATCAGTATAAAGCTTTTTCGAAGATAATGATATGCACCATGCAAATAAATGCATGTTATTAAAACATGTTCGTTACAAGTTTGGTTAGACATTTAAGGTGGTTTATGTCCACCTCCAAGCTTTACCCTTCTTGTATTTGCTTGTGTATGCTTCTTATTTATAAATACATCTCCTTATTAACTGTAAACAGTAATTAAAGAAAATTGCTCTGCATACTATTAATATTTAACAGTGACACATGGTTGTAGTCTGTATTGTATTGATTTTTATACTTTTCTGCAAAATACAGATCTATAGTTTTGAAAAGTGTTGCAAAAAGCATGGTAGTTACTTTTGTACTTCATTATTTTTATTTTGGTTAATGGTATATATACAAAGATGTATATACACACGTACTGGCTGCAATAGCCCTTTTCTAATGTAGTGTACTGACCATAAATGTAGTGTACTGACCATAAATGTAGTTTTAATATGTAGACTACACAATCTGTCGTCTAATATTTGCTACATCTGGATATTTTTCGGTTCATTCATATACATTCACTATGTAGTAGTTGAGGTTGCTGAAAGTTACATAGGACAGATGACCATTGCAATAGATTCACATGAAGCTTCATATACCAGACTTATGTCTCAATTCACAGAAATGAACAGAAATTATATGTTTTGGTAGTATTTATATGGTTTTTATTTTAAAGTTATATGTCAAAGTCTTTGCCTAGAAATCTACTTCATTCTCAACTAATCTGTGCTATTAAGTGGAATTTAGTTCTTAATCATTATAAAACTACAACACTACTTAGTTGTCTTTTTTCTTGTTATTAGTAATTATTATAAGTATAATCCAATATTTATCATAGATGTCATAATAAATGTTAATTTATATTTTCTATTTTCAGAACTGCCTCGCACCAAAGACCGAAATTATCATTTAGCCCTCCAAAAATTACTAGCAAGGTCATATCCGACCTGTTAAAAACATCACCGTTGTCAAGGGAAACGCATATGACCTTTACCCCTCCAGAGAGTCCCCTGTCACCTTCTGCACTGCCTGATAACTTGTGACCTTTGAACTTTATGCACCTTTGACCTATATATGCACCAGGTGAACATGCTTTATAGCTTAAAAGTGGAATGGTTCTGGGCATGTACATCTATGTTGTATGTTGTAAAAAGAAAATTTAACAAACAAGTCTTATTAACTTAACCACGAATAACATTAATTTTAACCCATTTAGAATATCTAACCAAAATATGTAAATGAGGTAAAAGTTAATTTTTGCACGATTTAATGTGTTGTTATTTAATAATATGGATTATCGTAACAGTGGGATACATAGTGTTTGTACTTATTACGAAATTAAATCATGACTACTTAATTATCTATTTGATTTATTCTTCTGGATTGTTCAGGTTCTTTATGAACATTTGCAAGTATTTGTTTTTGTATCATATATGCATTTAGAACTATTCCATTTTGCTTGATTTAATCATTCCCAAATAACACACAATTTTTGCCCACTTGTTCAAACTCTTAGTTGACTTGCCATTTTTAAGAAACAAACAACAACACACACAGAATTATATAAAGTAGAATTAAAATTATACCAATATTGGGTATTTTTTGCAGAATTTCATTTTATGAACGTTATGAAGTTTGAACAAGGCAAAAAAATAATGAATACTTGCCATTACACCATTGAACACACACATTTTTCGGACTGGCTATTTGTTTAGCATTTCTTTCTTTATTTTTTATTTGGCTTCTATATGCAGTTTGCCTTCTATACACATACCTTGCGGTGCAATTGCCGTGGTTTGCTTAGTTTAGTGCATAATTTTAAACTTTAAGTTTTATTCATTTTTTTCCTTATTTTTGTTATTTTGCCGTTGTTGTTTTTTTAATTTAAATTATTATATGTAATAGAGGTCAAATAGAGTACTTTGTGTTACAAATAAAGTAATTTGTTAATGCGATATAATTTATTACCCTTGATTTTCCATATACATGTATGTTACAGTATAATAAAAGCTAAAGAATCAAACTAAATTTAAATCAATGTCATATGCAGGTAGCAGTAATAGTAATATGTCATTCTTTTAAATATAATCCTGTTAATATTTATTATTATTATTATTATTATTATTGACAACCATTAATTTTAAGTGTCTACAAAGAATCACCATTATTATTATTTATTCTTGTAGACATAGTATATGTCAATTTTTATTTGTATTGCCTTGATAAAAAAAAGTTTAACTAAAAAATAGTGACCTGCTAATGTATAAAGTAAATATATATGATAAAACTCCTACTTGTACTAATTGAAATACATTTCAAATGTCAAATTGGCAAACTTAAACATTCTGCCTGTAGTTCAACACTTTAAAAGTAGTTTATATAATAGTATATATGTTATGTTCTTGTTTTATACAATTTAATTAGTCTAACAAATGTAATAAACTGCACATCACACACAGGAGGTAATGTGTACATGTGATGTGCGAGACAACTATTCCTTAACACCCAGTGTATGGCACACAGTGCTTTAATTTTGCATTGCTACCGGTATATTTCATTGTAAAATGTCACTACTCATTTATTTTGTTGTAGTCTCCATGTTGTTTATTTACACTGAACACTCATCTGTTCTCCATTCATTGCAAGTATCCAACACAAACAATAATACTATCAAATGTTTAATCATAATATCGTGCTTGAGGGAGTTATGCTGAAAAATGTTCAATGTATTGTGATATTACATTAATCGTCATATTGTGCAGGCATTACTAACTAAGCTTTGATTTTAATAAGGTAGGGATGTACTCAATTGCCATTCTCTGAACTGTTAATGATTAATGATTTGCAAATGGATATGGTCATTTAGAATGGGATAGTTGAGATCTGTGGAAGTTCTCACTTCCAACTACCGGTATGTGGGAGTTCATAATTACATGTCATTATTCTGAGAGAAAGTGCTCCAAAGTTATTGGTGCCTTCAATTCTGTAATAATGGATGCACACTTTTAGCAGAAATGGTGTAAAATGGTTCTAAAGTATGTCATTATACAAGGAAACACTGCACATCCAGAGTTTTGAACTAGATTTCATTGCAGCCTTTTAGTAGTACCTGACAACTTGGAAGCTATAAACTTACTGTATTTAGACACAATTAAGACAAACTATCTCATGATTATGAATGGAATCCAGTAGGTTTTCCATTATAGTTAATTTGTTCATGAAGATTTATGGTGGAGCATAGTTATGAAGCTACATCTGTACTTAATGTTGTAAATTTTTCCAGACAATTATGGAGCTATATTTTCTAAACTTTTTTTAGGTTATAGGAGTTGCCATTTTTGAATCATCAGTAATTAGGATATCTTTCTGTGGAAGTTGTTCTTTAATTATTTGAGCTCCAATTTAAAATGTGTTTGATGCAAATATTTGGGTATCTGCAGTGTTGCTTTAACATTATCATGCTACTCCTGAATCAAACAGTGTAACCTTCACACTGATGCTTTTTACAGTGTGTTTGAATGGGGATAAAGTAGGTTGCGGAAATATGACCATAAGTGCTAACAATACAGATTTCTCTAAGTAATATTTATGAGGACTATCCCAGTAAAGTTGACAAACACTGGTTTTGCTAGTCTGACATAGATAAGTACTATGGATCCATATCTGAAAAAAAAAAAAAAAAATTTTTAATCGTTTTAGCATGGAAGACGGCGGGATGTGCATTTTTCAGACGATGTGCGTAAAACCAACATCATGTGTGTTTGCATTACAGTCCTTGGTCTAAGGGTTAATAGTGGATATTTTTACACCATGTTTGCAGTTTTGTGTGCTATCCATTTGTCTATGCCTCTTCAATACACTTTTCTGTTGTGTGGAATCTACCTTTTCTCCAACAGTTCAACCACCAAATTTTCTTGTTATATTGGTATTTGACTTCATCTAGATAAAAGCTTTTGTCATCTTTAGAATAAATGAATTTGAGGCTTTAGAAAAGATACAAATGTAATCAGTGTATTAATAAATGGATTAATAGAAGTGACTGAACTTCCAGTTGAAAGGTTACTTACCCAGTAGATGTGAACTTTCAGTTGAAAGGTTACTTACCCAGTAGATGTTCTGATGCATCTGTGTGAGATTGTTTGTGTTACATTTTAACCAAACATCATCTACCATTTCACAAAATTAGCAATATGTTAACTTAATCAAATGTCAAAATTAAGGAGCCTAGAACAACAAAACAAAATAGAAAATTGTCTTCATATTTGTTTCTCGTAACTTCGATTGTTTTAAAGTTTTATACAGACATTTCACAATTTTCCAATAATGTGCAGGTCTTGGCACTACCCTACCATATAAGCCTTTACCACATTAGTCTTGGCACTACCCTACCATATAAGCCTTTACCACATTAGTCTTGGCACTACCCTACCATATAAGCCTTTACCACATTAGTCTTGGCATTACCCTACCATATAAGCCTTTACCACATTAGTTTTGGCACTACCCTACCATATAAGCCTTTACCACATTAGTTTTGGCACTACCCTACCATATAAGCCTTTACCAGATTAGTTTGCTGTTTAAGAGGAACAAAATGATTTTTTTTCCGAATGGTACTTCAAAAAAGCAGAAAATTTGATGTGAAATTATTGAATTATCTTTTTCTATATGAGTTATATGACCACCGTTTGTCAACTGTTCCTTTTCCCTTTATTTTTGCCATTTTATGACTGATATGATTATGTGTATAGCAACTAAACTGATATTATTTCAAATTGTTGTTTTTTTGGAATTTCTCATTAAGAGCATATGCATTGTAGCTTTTTGGATACTTATTAAATAGAGAAAACGGCAACATAGTTTTTGGAACTGCATATTATTGTTTCTGATTCATTTTGAAAAATTCTATCATAGATGAGGTAAAAATTAAGTTTTTTTAGAAAACTATAAAGCAGTATTTGATACTTGTATACTTCAGTTTTTATAGTGGTAACATTTAGGCATATTGTTTTCAATTTTAACCTTTGAAATAGCACAAAATCTCCATCTGTTAATTTTAGAAATAGCCCATTTACTGCATGTACTGATTTAAACTCATCAAAAACATTCCCATAATTCAACATTCCTTGGTTTGTTTGTTTCTTTGTGAAGAAAAAATCATAGCTTCTGGGAATGCTGCAGTAAATTTACAAATACATTCTTTCTCCCATATTATTTATAACATTTTATTTTGTGTGTCCAATTTAATTAGGCATCTCATATTCCCTCAAATCATAGACATTTTTCAATTCCATAGGGATAAGATGGATGGACTGTTAAAAAAAATTGCTCAGAATGTGTGTGAAGAGACTTTGATTTGGAATTTAGGAACCTATGTTATGTAATAACTTACTACCATAAATAACAATGTTTATATTTTAGTGGCTTGTTTTATTTTCTCATAACCATACTGGAAACAAAGTTTAATTTGTTAATTAAGTACTTTTTGTGACATATTTTATATAGTTGTCTGTTTCATCATCAATTATTTAAAGTTATTTTTCATGGTGGTAATTGAACATTCTTATAAGACAATATTCAATTACAGATTTTTGCTACAGGTTTTTATGAATTCAGCAAAATAACAAACTTAATTAAATTGTCACCATTGTATTTCAAATCTAAATCTGAGAGTACATTATTTACAAAGATCAGTCACCTATATATTACAAATTAAATTATTTTCAGTGACAATCTAGAAGTTCTCACTTGCAACATGTATATGAAGCGCGTCGTGGGAAAACCAGTCTTAATGCATGTGCTTAAAGTGTCGTCCCGGATTAGCCTGTGCAGTCCGCACAGGCTAAACCAGGACGGCACTTTCCGCCTATGGTAGATTTATGTTTAGAAGAGACTTCCTTGAAACAGAAAATACCATTAAAGCCAAAAGTGCCGTCCTGGATTAGCCTGTGCGGACTGCACAGGCTAATCCGGGACGACACTTTACGCACATGCATTAATACCGGTTTTTCCACAACGCGCCTCATATATATTTTGAAAAATGATACAATCTTGTGCACATTAGACCTGTGCTTAGTGACATTCACCTGTTCTGTAAATGGCAATGCACCACAAGTAGTTGCACTTTTACAGGAATTTTTATGTATTTATGACAGCATCTATTCTGAATCTTCCGTAGTTGATCGAAGGCATTAAACCAAGTTTCCTGGGAAATTAATGCTATTCTAAAATGACTTCTTATCTGAATAATGATGACTACAGAATAATTTGCATTGTGTTTTGAATGGTACATATTACTTTTGTAAGACTGTTGTCAGTGATTTCATTTCATGACCATGAATAAAGTTTTTATCAATATTACTTAAAATTATAAACTCTTATTTGTATATGTGATAAGTAGTTATAAATTTCATTTGTTTTGGAAATGTTATAGTATACCATGCATGGCATGATACGATTGTATACGCACATATTTTTCTTATTGCAAAATTCTCCCGTGATTAATTTTCCCTCATTATTGCCATTTACAACTAATATTGCAATCGAAAATTAACATTCACAATATTTACATTTTCATTTACATACCCTGTGTAGCAGATCTGTCATCGAACACTTGACTTATCAAATACAGAGTTTACTTTTTATTCATTGCCACTTTGTAGGGGTGCATTAATATTTTATATGTGTTGGTATAAATGTATAGATGGAACAGACTTATTTTAACCATTGTTTAACTAATGTATCACTTGTCTCTGCAGGTACACGAAAGTACTTAAGACGTAAACCTGACAAAGACAGCCTTCCATATAATCCTAAACTGCCAAGATGACAACATCATTAAACTATGCTATTTAGTGAAGACTGCAGAGGGCTGCATCAAAATACATTTATCTAATGAAATTGTGTCACCAGTCTGACCGTCAGAGAGGCATAGCGGATGTGAATTTTTAATTGCCTGTTCCCTATCTATAAAGAGGACTTTGTGAATGTTGTTAGAGATGCATTCCACTCTTGACTATGAACATGTGTTACCGACATAAAAACTTTACGTTCTTTAGTATTGTTCATATTCCATCACACTAAACAAAATGCATAATTTTCAAGAGCGCTTTAGGGTGTTGTTTTTTTTGTTATTATAACCACAGTGCGACCGAAGCCTTGGAATACATCAAAAATAGAATCATAGAACCAATGCTTTTGAAGTTACAAATGGAAACATCAATAAAATATAAGAAGCCTCGTTGTAACAATGTTTTTCTGTTAACAAGTATCTAAATGGACTTGGAAATGACATGTTTAAAGATAATGGTGTGTATTTTTATTTCAGAAATATTTTGATTTCTTAAGTAGGAGTGTTGATAGGAGTAGAAGCAAAGTCATGTGCAAGACACTGTGTCTCTGGGATTGGCTCCTCAATGGTTCTAATTAAATCTAATACGTTCTTAGTGGCATAAATAAATGGTTAATTTGGTATTTGGTTATAGCAATTCCAGTATATTAAATATTAATGTTGCATGCATGAGACATAAAGTGCCTTAGACTTGAATTGATTTTTCTTCTAAATGTTTATAAATTCTTTTATGTACTGTGGCAAGAAGTTGATTTTCCTGAATTAGTTACAAAATTGTTCATTTGTTCTGGATAATTAATAAGATTATTGTGTTCTTTTATGTTTAAATATACAACAGAATGATTATGATAAAGTTAGTTTTCATTTGGTCATAAATTATTATGCTCTTTATAATACATGTAGATTTTTGGCAGTTCAATTTGTGTTCTACATCAGTAGGTTTTATACCTCACAATGTCTTTGAATTATTATTTGAAGCATGGTACATGCTATAATATTCAAGTACATTTAGGTTAGCAGTCAAAATAGCAACTGTTTCGTTCATGCAAACAACATCTGTTTGAGATATTCTTGATTTACAGAATGTACAGTAACATGAAACATGCCCATAGCATAATCCATTTTCAAATCTTTTTGTTTGCTGTAATGAGTCCCTCGTTTAAACCATTTTAATTGTTCCTTGCTGACAGTTGGTTATTTACTGTGTTCCTTGACGTAGATGAACATCATCTTGCAGATGGTATTTCAGATTTCAAGTTTTATTATGTAAAAAAAATGCAAAATTAGAATGCTTCATGAAATAATGAGACGCGTCGTGGGAAAACCGGACTTAATGCATGTGCGTAAAGTGTCGTCCCGGATTAGCCTGTGCAGTCCGCACAGGCTAATCCGGGACGGCACTTTCCGTCTACAGTGTATTTATGTTTAGAAGAGACTTCCTTGAAACAGAAAATACCATAAAAGTGGAAAGTGCCATCCTGGATTAGCCTGTGCAGACTGCACAGGTAATCCGGGACGACACTTTACACACATGCATTAAGACCAGTTTTCTCACGACGCCCCTCATATATTTGATCTGAAGACCTGGCTATATACATATTTTTTATGACCCCCCCCCCCCCCAAAAAAAAAAAAAAAAAACTGCCAATGATAAAGCATAAAGTCATGCTAATTTTTTGTGTTGTGTCATAAGAGTGCATAGTGCATTATGTGCACTTATAATTTTGTTTATTAAAAACTTGATTATTGAGCTATTCAATTATTTTTTGAATGTGAGTGTAATGATTGTAGCCTAAAGAACATGATCTAGCATTTCTGTGAAAAATAATATAGTTGTGATAATAGACATTTAGTATTGTATTTTAACCAGTCTGTGATATATGTTTTGATTTGTGATATTTTTTAATCATAATATAACGTTTGTTCGTTCATGATATGTAAAATCTATAAGGATCAGTATACAGTTTGTTTTTACATGTGTTGAGCTTGAAAATGAAAATCCCATTCCACCCATAAATGTATAATAAAATTAATTAGGATTTTGCCATGTTGGTGGGAGGCCATGCTACCTAACTGGATATGATATACAACTGTAAATTCAGCAGAAAATTATTAACTTGCATGGTATTTGTGTTGCATTTTTGAGCATTGTTTCAATAAAAGTTGTATATTTAATAATGCAAATGTATCGTTGTTCATAAGTATTAAATTATCTTACTGGGTAATTAACTTACAGTGTAGTAAACGTTGTGGTAATTGAAAGCATAATGCTTCTAAAATATCTAATAAACATACTTATGTGCTTACTGGTGTAAACATGTTTAAGATGGATATGTGCTCATAATGATCCATAATTACTTGCTTTAATCATATTCAAATATTTAGTGTGTTTCATCTATTCAACTATGAAGTGTTTTTGCAATGTGATATTAAGAAAAAAAACTAACCAAACAGTCTTGTCAGTATTACTGTTACTATCTGATTTACATATGAAGGGCATTGTGGTAAAATCGGACTTAATGCATGTGCGTTAAGTGTCGTCCCGGATTAGCCTGTGCAGTCCCCACAGGCTAATCCTGGACAGCACTTTCTGCTTTTGTGGTATTTTCTGTTTCGAGGAAGTCTCTTCTAATCATAAATTCACTGTAGTCGGAAAGTGCCGTCCTGGATTAGCCTGACTGCGGACTGCACAAGCTAATCCGGGACGACACTACGCACATGCATTACGACCAGTTTTCTCACGACGCGCCACATATTGAGTAATTTTTGCATGATAACCGAATATATGTGTTAACTAGCCAGTATGATGCTATACATTATTGAGTAATAGTCAGAGCATGACAATTAAAGTGCACTTATAAATGTATTTATTCAATCTCCTATTTTGTATGTGATATTTTAGAAAATAAAATTTATACAAACAATATAAAACATAGTTGTGTTATATCTAAGAATACTTAACATTTAACCACAGTAGGTATGCCATGGAAAACAAAAGAGGTCCGAAACAGAGCCTTGGGGTACGCCGTATGCTATATTACTAGGATGATGACATGATACCAGAAAACTACTAGAAAAGTTTTGACAAATACGTATCGCTCTAATAACTACTAGTTAGATAAAAACCACCTAAAAGAGAATTTGCTAAGGCTTATTAATCCCCCGCAGCGAAGCGGGAGGGGGTTATAGGAATGCCCTTCGTCTGTCCATAACATTTTCGTGTACGCTCCATATATCCTATACCCTTTGAAGGATTTTGATGAAACTTGGCTCAAATGTTTAGGTCATTGAGACCATGTGCAGAAGGCATGAGTCAGTCACGCCAACTTAAGGCCAAGGTCACACTTGAAGGTTGAATGTTTGAGCCTGTATTTTTATGTCCGTTCTATATCTCCTGTTCCCTTGAAAGGATTTTCATGAAACTTGCCTCAGATGTTAATCAAATTGAGACAATGTGCAGAAGGCATGATGCAGTCACGCCACCTCAATGTCAAGGTCATACTTTAAGGTCAAATGTTTGAGCCTCATTTTTGAGTCTGCTCCATATCTGCTATGTCCTTGAAGGATTTTCATAAAACTTGGCTCAAATGGTTATCACATTGAGGCGATGTGCAGAAGCCATGGAGCAGTCTTGCCACCTCAAGGTCAAATGTTTGAGCCTCCATTTTCGTTTCAGCTCCATATCGAAATTTCTGAAACTGTACTTTTATATCTGGTACAGCTGTGCCAGATTAAGGTCAGTGTGATACTTCAAAGTCACCTTTAAAATCTAATGAAGGATCACGGCGGGGTATAGAGCCGTCCTTTGACTGCCTTGTTCTTTTAATTTCGTTACTCGAGTGATGAACAGTTTCGAATTCTTTCAGGATATCGAGTAGAAGTACGGCTATAAAGTGACAGTTGTCCATGTGGAATCTGATGTTATCTGACATTACATGACAATTTAAAAACGATGCCTATTTGGTGAAATGCGAATCCAAAATGACCCGCTCGGATATGTTATATGTGATATTTCCGACGGAACATGACGGTAATTCCCAACAGCTGTTAATGCCACCGTTACTAGAATCCTCCCACCAATATATTAACAATATGTGTCGATAGATCTACCAAGTAAAGGCAGAATCCGTCTTAAAAACTCATCGGGAATGCGCAATGTTTTTATCAACATACTAAATAAAGTACATGACGGTGATATTCCCCAAGGCTATGACCTCATAGTCATATATTAAGAGATTGAACGTTTCCACAGTTATAATTTTAAATATCAGTAAGTCATATTTTAGATTAATCGAGAGATTTACATGCACTCAATATAGAGGTAATTAAAACATCCCGTTGTTAAATGTTCCCCTAGTGTAAAAGTGGTAATTTATGTGATGCACTTGACACAAGCATGAATATTCATGTACATGTAAATTAATGCTCTAACAATAACGATGTAGGCGCTTACTTTTTATTAGTAGCAATATATGAACATGTACGTTTTCTATCCTGATTCCAATAGTTAATTTTTCGACAAAGTTGGTACATACACTGAACAGCACTTCTAACCCGCCACTAACATAAATCGCAATAAAATGGCCATTGGTCAGACCAATTTGATCAAATTTTGACAGAGATTAAATCAATGACAGAGACATTCACTCGTACATTTTTATTGAAAATTGTTTGATAATTTGATAGTACAGTAAACACACTTTAGCTACAACCCTAAAAGTAAAAAATCGCAAAATACTGTGTCTGTGGTAAAAACGATAAACATTATTAAAGGACCATAATGCAAAATTGGCGTTCATAAAATAATGATTAAAAGATTGCGTGTTCACTGATGTCTGTTATGTCATACAGGAACCTCTGCCATATGGAAATATTACGGTTTCATTTCAAATTTTGAAAAATATTCCACAATCTCTCAATTAGAACCTGTTCCAGTTGCACCAGATTTCGAGCGGTTTTATGGTGCTTTCTAATGTGTCGGTTTAGTTTGTACCTCATATGCTTAATCAAGTTTCGTTTTTCATTAAATGATTTCGTATGGAATGATACATTAAAACAACAAATCGATATTTTACTCTCACCTACCTTTCCTCGTGCAGAAATGATAAAACCACACCTGTGTCTAGTTCCCTGAAACGTTCAAGTTGTTAATGTTAGTATTTGGCGAATTTTATTTTTTAGGGTTATTATGGTATGACGGTAACTTATCTATCAAAATGCTTAATTATTAAAATGAAATTTTACATACAAATGAAAAGGCCAGTACATTATTAATTGTCTAAATTTGACTGAATTTCCCCGAAAAAATGAGCTTTTTATTACGACATTTGTAAGTGTTGTGTTATAAGTGCTGTTCAGTGTATTTTGCGACTTTTATATTTTACGGTTATAGCTTAATTGTGTTTATTGTAATATCAAATTTAGCAAGGAAGGCAATACAAATGTATGAGTGAATGTCTCTGTCATCGATTTAATCTCTGTCATAATGTGATCAAAATCGTCTGACAAATAGCCATTTTATTGAGATTTATGTAAGTGGCGGGTTAAAAGTGCTGTTTAGTGTATGTCACATTTTACAGTTCTTGTGTTGTGCTTTTTTGCAATTACACAAAAAGGATCAGTGTACGCGTTATCAAATAAAATAAAGCAACAATAAAACAATTGTCAATATGTGTATTCTTCGTGTAGAATCTGCTGAAATGCATACACGCATCACCACGTGGAACGTTTGCAGTAAACCTTTAAAGTAATAATTAAACCCTAATCATAGTGTCACGTTTTCGTCGCCTCGTTTAGCTACGTTGCGCAACGTGGCAGGTACGTAGTTCAACGTGGCCGTAACGCGCCTCAACATGGCACAAGTTGGCAGCTAAGTAGTACAATGTAAACGACAAATCTGAATTTTGAACATTTTCAATATACTGCAACGTTATACCACAACGTTTTTAAACATAGGCGCAAACGTGGCACAACGTATAACAACGTGACCTGTACGTAGCACAGCGTAACAAAACGAGAGTCCTGTCAATTGCTGCGTTATTCGCTACGTGTAAACTACGGTACGCCACGCATCACTCTCGTTATTATTACGCTGCGCTATGTACTGCGTTCTTCCACGCAAACGCTACTTAATGACACGTTGTGGTACGTTGTCAAATATAACGTAGCAGCGTAGCGAGACCGCAGTTACTACGTAGTGCATCGAGGCGCAGCGTAGTAAAAACTAATGACAACTTGGCAGAACCTGAGTGTCAGATACGTACTAAAACGGCGTGTAATAACGTGACAGTAGGTCTGGGCCATAAAGACACTACTGCGATCTCAGAAAAAGACCGACCACGAGCTTTTCTTAGTTCTTTTTAAAAATTTCTTAAAATTTCATGCAAGAAAACCCCTTGTCGAAATCGTCGTTCACATTGTTTCTAAACATGCTATTTATTCAGGTCTTCCGATGGGAAAGTAGAGTCAATGTTTTGTATTTTGCACTTGATCAATACCTGTGTACATGTACGACCTTGGCAGAAGGTCACTGACTTGTGTGGGACATGCTTGCGTTACCGGTCTATCACATTTCCCCCGCAATTTATTGATGTGAATGTTGCGGAAGTCGCATGTAGGTGTGAAATGTAAATAGCGATCCAACCATCTACGTTGATGCTTCGATGAAAAAGTATCCTGTTTCTGGAAATCGTCATTTGCGATTTCATAGGAATATTGCTGTAGATACATATAATAAACATGAAAAAGCACTTCGTGTTAACAGTCTAGAAAATTACGTATGACGCTCATTGTTAAGGTCTTGAAAATCTTACATAACAAGACATTCAGCTCATATTCAATGAATAACAATGAATACAATACGTTTCAATAAAATAACCGACCTTCTGCTTGTGACGTGTAAAATTGCATCCGAGACATTTCATATACAATAATTCTTTGGTTGCATGCAACTAATAGATTTGTGTTTTCGAACTTCATTAAATAAAATTTCCTGCGCTAACACCTCCGCACATTTGGGGAGGGGGTAGGTGGCGTTCATGATGAATTACCAAAGGTTAAAAAAAATTGTTTCATTAGGTCATGTGTGTGAGTATTCCTTGAAGACATGTGTACCTCTTTGATAGGTGCATTTGTTTGCATTGTATCAATAGATTGAGAATGAAGAAATGCTACATATTCGTTTATTAAACTTAATATTCTATAACACACAGTACTTAATCTTATCCTAAGTACTACTAACCTAATACAATTTCTGTTATACTCCATCCTATCCATTTACAAGTACAAACGCATCGTCTACTTCACGATGTCATCGTGTTAGTACTCGGACATATTCCATTGCACTTTTCAGTTTTTCCGAACTTGTTATCTGTGGTTACATACACTCAACAATGAGATATAACGCACCAAATGGAAAATAAATGGAAATTCTTACATTTTCTTTAATAACATTTTCAGCTTGAAGAAGTGGGGGTATATGGCTTTGCACCTGTCGGTCGGATGGTCGGTCGGTCTGTCCGTAGACCATTTCGTTTCCGCACGATATCTAGAGAACGCTTTGACCTACGATCATTTAAGTTGGTATGCTGGTTACTTGGGAGGAAAGGAAGGCGCCTATTGAATTTGAGGTCCAGAGGTCAAGGTCACAGGGGCTTGTAATATGAAATTCGTTTCCGCACGATATCTAGAGAACGCTTTGACCTACGGTCATTTAAGTTGGTATGCTGGTTACAAGGGAGGAAAGGAAGACGCCTATCAATTTTGAGGTCAACAGGTCAAAGGTCAAGGTGACAGAGGCTTGTAACATGAAAACTGTTTCCTCTGTAGGCCATTTCGTTTACGCATGATATGTAGAATACGCTTTGACCTACGATCATCCAAGTTGGTATGCTGGTTACTCGGGAGGAAAGGAAGACGCCGACCAATTTTGAGGTCAACAGGTCAAAGGTCAAGGTCACAGGGGCTTGTAGCATGAAAACTGTTTTCTCCGTAGACCATTATGTGTCCGCAGGATATCTAGACATGTTTTGGCCTATTTGATGTTTAAATCAAACAGAAAACAGGTATCCTTATATAAAAGACTGTAAAAATTAATCCATAATTATTCTCTATCTTTCTTTCAGCTTTATATTTACTTTCTAAAGCCTCAACTTTAATTTCCTCCCCATGTGTTAATGTGCACATACAATATTCAAAAAAAATCTCTTCACAATTGCACATATTGACGTCTGGGGGCATACATGTTTTACAAACATCTCTTGTTTGAGTTATACACCCATGTATTCATACCACAATATTGGGAAAAAATACACAAGAATTTCGTGTTAACCATGGCGCAGCTGAAATGTTTATAAATAAAGAAAATACAACAATTTCCATTTAGTGCGTTATAACGTTTGATGAGAGTAATTCATTGCAAGAATGTTGTTGTTGTTACCGCTGATTGCATTGATCAAAAATTCGAGTAATTGGTTTATGTTGTTATATATGCCACTTGTATACTGTACTGTGCACATTTGAATATGTTTTCTGCTATTTCATAACTGCAATAGTTACAGTTGCCGCGGACTTGAAACGTATCATTGCAATACGTCAGTAATTTTTATCTGCAATTACATTCATCATTGATATGCATGTATTAACTAACGGTAATTTCCGATTACATTTATCATTGCAATTTTTCAGTAACGGTTTTCTGCAATTACATTAATCATTGCAATATTATAATAACGGTTGCATACGATCACATTGATCATTGCAATGTTTCAGTAAAGGTTACCTCCGATAACATCGATTATTGCAATGTACCAGTAACGTATTCATTAAATTAATACAATTACCATTCCAAATTACGATGTTGGGGATTTTAAGATATTAATTTATTTACATTCTTTATTACAAGATTTACATCATTGCACGTGTTTACAGTTCAGTATTTTAGGATTTCCAACGTATGTTTGTCTGTTTAGTGTGCAGCTGTGTACAGTCATGTCCAAGTACCAAGGCGAAATGTGTGGTAATCGGCCCCACGGTTCACAACCACGGTCATATTTGACGTCATTCATGGTCCTCTACCATGGTTGATCATGGTCGACCATTGTCCTTTACCATTAATTATCGACCATGGTTGCCGTGGTGCCACTACCATGGATTACTATGGTTAACCATGTGCGGTAATCGGCACCACGGTTCACAACCATAGTCATATTAACACTTACTAACACAAATCCTATAAAGAAATCTTATTATCTGAATCACTATCTGAAACAATAAAACATTAATATATTTTGTATTGCAAATACATGTTGTGTGTTAACTGTTTATAAAGTAAATGTACTTGAATCACAGTCAATTAAAGGCATGGTCATGATCATGGTTTTGATGGATGACCATGGTATTCCATGGTTGGCAATCCAATACCTTGTTGACCATGGCAATGATATAGCAGACCATGGTCATGACCATGGTTTTTGATGGTTACCATGTTATTCCATGGTTTTCAGTCAAATACCTTGGTGATCATGGTATTGATAAAGCAGACATTGTATTTGATAGTCGACCATGGTGGCAATCGAATACCATGTTGACCATGGTTAACCATGGCAATGAAAAAGCAGACCATGGTCATGACCATGGTTTTTTATTGCTGGCCATGGTAGTCAATGGTGTAATGTTATTTTCGTCTGGGTAATGTTCACCACCTCATATAAAAATTCAGTTACAATATAATCTTTTATTAGTTTTATTCAACAAAACAGTCCAAATGATAAAACAATGTGTATGAAAACAATGAATGTCAAACATCTAACACAGAAACATGAATAGGACTTTGCTAACAGTCATTAATAGAAGCTCGTCATAGCTGAAAGTTATATATAATCTTTTATAGTAGAATTGAATACTTTCACTAATCTATGTTATGATGTGTGAAACGTATTCATTTCTTTTGTTGTCTCTGTTGTTTTTTTTTTAATTCTTCTTTTGCTAAAACATGAATGTCGCCACATTTTGTGCTTAACAAACAACAATGAATGCTATACACATGTATACAATACAGAAGCACGTTCGATTTGCTAACGGTTTTTGTTGAAATATCGACAATAATAATAATAATAATAATAATAATAATACTAACAATAATAATGAATATGTACATGTGTATGTATATGTACATGTAATGTGAAGGAATGCAACACTTTCATATTTATACAAATTTTGATAAGTTAATAAATATATATTAAAATCATATAGTACATGGCATTATAATATGTCCAATGCTTTTCATATTGATCATCACATATATACATGTATACATTATTCAGATACAACACTGTAAATATATAATATTCTCGAAACGACACAAAAAGGTGCTGTACATCAAACGTTCACAACGCGTTCAAACACAATTTAAATACGTATAAACTCAGCATGAGTCACACAATGATCACAACCAACATATGGTTAAAATGAGGCTTGTCGTGGGAAACCCGGCTTAACGCATCTGCGAAAAGTGTCGTCCCGGATTAACCTGTGCAGTCCGCACACGCTAATCCGGGACACTTCCCGCCTGAAGTGGATTTATGTTTAGAAATGACTTCCTTGAAACAGAAAATACCATAAAAGCGGACACTGTAGGCACATGCATTAAGCCCGGTTTACCCACGACACGCCTCAAATATGTTTGCAATAATCAAGCAAGAACATAGCAAAGCTCGTTTAGCTATTGTCTGAATGCGAATGCTCGACGCCATTTTGTTGGTTCCCGTGTTTGCCTATCACCGGACCAATCGCGTGCCACTTTGCGGTCTCCATGGGTCGCGGTGACATGATGTCCTTCCAGTGACTCCGCCCACTTCGGCAACCATTGGCTCCAATAGTCGCCTGACCAATCACAGCGTCTTTGGTATGCAGTTTCTTGCGCATGATTACAAAATCGACACTGTATTCGAGCTCCGGAGAACCACTTAAGTCAAACAAAAATGGCTGATTCCAAATGGGCGCGTATCCGTTGAGTGTTTTGGTTTCTTGGACTTTAACAACGCTGAGGTTCTTCATCAGGTTAATGACAACGTAGTGACCTGAAAATAAACGGAGCATTGTCTGCTATTAAATAAGTTTCATGCATACGTTTGTGTTAGTTGAAATCATTACGTATTAAAGTGAATTACATGTTGAGATCAACAGCCAAACAGATGTGTCCTAATGGGGTCCTGAACCTTCGTTAGAAAGTCAAGTGGGCAATCCTGGTATGCACTAAGTTTCCAAAGTTTCCAAGTCACAGAATGACGTACGCATGTTGTACGGTTTCTTGTCTTTAAACAGCGAATAAGTCTCGTCTTGTAATTACATCATGTTTTATTTATACACTGTAGATATATGAGAACGCCGTACAAAAATAGTCAATACTTCTGTGGGTTGATCGTGTTCATTTTGTTAACTTTTAATCCGTGAGAAATTGCTGGAAATGAAGGGGCGTAATCACGCTTGTTTTTGTTTATCAATGAAATGTGATAAAGCCATGATAACGTGTTTGCAAAATTTATATTTGTTTTATGCTATATATCTATCTTTTTTTTCTTAACGTTGGAGCAGCCATTGGCTCTATTAAGGTAGTAAATTGAGATTATCTGGCTACTAGTATTTTATTACAAACATCTATAAACAATGGATGATTCTGAAGTCACGTGTTTTCGAAATGTGTGACATTTCTGGAAAATACATGCCTATGAAACTCTTATCTCCTTGTCAGAGGGTATGTTTCTCATGTTCAAGGGTTCAGGCATTAACTGGTGAAATATAAACTTTCAGTGCTATTACATCCAGACCGCCTACCTCGTTTCTCTAGACCGTCTACCACGTTTCTCTAATGGATTTCACAGATGCTGCTTGAACAAGGCACAAAACGAGCACACGTATACTTTGCTGTTAAAACATCAACCAATCCTTGTAAAAGTAAAAACTTCATTATCATTATTTAAAGCTTCAATTGATTATAAAACAAAACGATCATTACATTAGGTAGATTGAGGTAATTGTGGCCTGTATACAAGATCGACATTCTAGTTTCCTTCGTTAGATTTAATAAGGTAAACACATTGTGACATCAAAGATGAAAACTAAGTAAAACATGATGTAAAAAGAACATTTTGTAAAGTTGATGACGGGGAAAAAGGAGGCAATTGGCTTTGAAAACCAGACAATAATGGTGAATAGTGGTGAATTGTGGTCAGGGATAAATGAAGAAATTATTATTTCTTTTATATTTGGTCACCGACAAAGGCTGTAGATAGCATACACTGACCAGTGGCGACATATCGCTTTGCTTGCACATTATCTGACAATAATATGGTGAATAAATTGGCCAGTGATAAAGGAAGAAGTCGTTATTGACTTTTATTTGGTCATTGTCAATGCTTGAAAGACCATACAATGATCATCGACGACATATCGGTTTGTATGCACATTTTATTTCAGCATGTCCTCTAGTTACATTTCGCACGACTTGATTTTGGTGACAAAATAAAAGGCGTTCTGGCAAAGTATATACTTTGTTTCACGTCTAAACACTGACTGACTTGTGTGTACACACACACGGTCTTCGCAACGTTTCTGTCGTTATAGATGCTTAATTTTCATATAAAGCGTATTTTATTACATTTATAATTAAATTTCTAGGTGTAGTTTGCGAAACAATGAGGGCATTACATGCTTAAATTAATGGTTCCGCGATTCGAACCAAAGACGTTCAAGTGATAAATATTTATAGTTAAATGTTGCACATACATCAATCGCACTAAATAATTTATGTTTATTAGATTTTATACAAAATAAATCGTCGAATCCAAGTCAAAACAATAAAGCGAATATGCATTAAAACAATCAACACAGTGTGCAGTAGACTTCAACATATGCCACAACAATTAATGCTTGGGGCATGACATTTTCAGTGCAAAGCGTGATGTCCATTTCGAAATAAATATGTTCGCCATTCACGATTATGCCGAGGGATATAAAAAATAGTATATGGTGCTATTAAAAGCCCGTATTTCCATGACCTTTTCCATTATGCAACCTAGCACAGAGGCTGATGAAAACGATTCATTAATTCATTGCCCGGAACAAAATGCTCTTAAAGAAATTGCAAATGAAAACACTGACCAAAAGCGTATCATAAGTCAATAAAATAACAGAATTCCTCGTATTCTCGTATTAATGTTCAATGCTATGTTTAAAGGATTGGTTCGTCCCAGCGGGAGAGGAGAGAACATCTCTCTAATCGCAGTGGTGTTAGATTAATCGACATCGCGACCTTCCTAGTACACCTGCTCTAGGCAGGATTTATTGAAATCACTGAAAGGCCAACAAAGTGGTAGATCTAGACGTACTAGGAGCGTCACCGATCGAAATCCTTTGAACAAGTACCATTTCGCGTTTCCTTGGTAGCAACGTGAGTATTTATTTGTATTGACTGGAACTTATATATGTCTTCCTTGTCTCTTCTATTTGTACATTGCAATGGAAGTACTCCACACATGTCAACCATATGCAAATCCATCTAGCATGTTATCCAATTAATGTAAGCGAATATCACGTGTTTAACGGTAACCGTATTTTCTTCAATGGAGCACGTGGTAAAGCTAGTAATGTATTGCAATAAACGATGAATGAAAAGTATTCCATTAATTAACAATAGTTGTAATTATCCTTGTTTATTATTTTGACGTGTGTATATGCAGAAAATAGGAACGATTAAATTGTGAAATACAACAAGATAACACCAGGCGTTATGGGCCTATAAGTCACCAAACAGAGAGCATGCAAAATCAAATACATAATGTAAGTGGCAATACAAAACCTGGAAAGATGTATTGTTGATCATTGGCATTTTATTGTTTTAACGATGTTTTGCCAGTTGTGCTACATGAAATTTGCCATGCCATGTGTTCTACGGCGTATATTTGATAAGTTTATAAAAACTGAAGTACAACAGGTGAAATCAAAACGGTGTCAGCGTAGAAAGACTATTTGCGACAAAAGAAACTGTCAGCAAATGAATTATGAGAGTATTTTAATCATAAGGAACATTTTTTAATTAAGTCACCTGTAATTTTAATTACCTTGGACTGGTGTTTAAATATACCGGTAGTTTTAACCTAAATGAAGAGCATCTGGTTGGAAAGGCTCTTAAGGCAATGAATATTTTGCTTGCTAAATGTAAAATGTATGACTTAAAACCAAAATTATTATGTCAATTGTTTGATTCGTTTGTAGGCTCAATTTTAAGCTATGGGTCTGAACTTTGGGGTCACACCAGAAGTAAAGAAATTGAAAGAATTCATTTTAAATTTTGCAAACGATTGTTAAATGTCCCTTCTAACACCTGCACCGCCGTTGTCTACGGTGAACTGGGCAGATACCCCCTGTATATAAGCAGATATGTTCGCATGGTCAAGTATTGGCTTAAAATTGTATCCACGGATAACATTATTTTAAAACGTATATATACTCAATCTGTAGCTGATTGTGACTATGGTTATCGTAATTGGGTATATGAGTTGAGAAAATTGTTAAACGATTACGGATTATCTTTTGTATTTGATAATGTACAATCCATAGATGTTAAAACATGTGTAAGTACCTTTAAAAATAGAGTAATTGATGCATTTAAACAGGAATGGTTTAGTTCACTTGAGAATAGTTCTATGCTTGATGTTTATAGACAATTCAAAACTTCTCTAGAATATGAAATATATTTAAATGTTGTTCCGAGAAGCCTAGAGTTTTATCTGTGTAGATTGAGAATGTCTGCTCATCCTTTACGGATTCAGACTGGTAGATATAATAGAAATAATACACCTAGAAATGAAAGATATTGTTTATATTGTTTACTAAACAACAAGTTTGACATCGAAGACGAATATCATTTTATTTGTATTTGTCCCGGCTTTTCTTATCTAAGAAATAAATATGTTAAATTAAAGTACCGTACACGCCCATCGGTTTTTAAATATGTCGAGTTGTTGAAAAGTAACAATAGAACAGAACTTATCAATCTTTGTATATTTATAAAAGAAGCTTTGAGTGTACGTACTGCATTCCATAACACTTTTGCCTAAATGCTCATCTCCATTACAAACATGTTTATTATCTTATATTTCAGATAGCAAATAAAATAAGCATATACAATTATATACAAATATGTTAGGTTAATAAGTTATATATTGAATAACTAATCTTAAATATGTGTATTATTTAATATCCAAAACATTGTTAACTCATGCATTTCACGTTGACATTGTAATTATATTATTTAATGTGTTGTAGACGATGTACAATGTACAAGTCTGAAATAAATATCCTATCCTATCTGTTGTATCATTTACACAACACAAATACTGAAACTAATAACTATACAATCTACTTAAATAAATTGGTATAAGCTGGTAATTGACCTAATTGAAGATGGAGTTCCAGGCCACTGTCTGTTGCAAATTAAAACTTACATCATTTGTGCAAACAATTTAAAAAGCATACAAGTCAATCTACAACGGGTAAAAATAGTCGATTAACCGTATAATTTCGAATCAATCTACAGTGCTTTTTATCACAAGGGCTATGCCCGGTAAATACCGATTTAATAAAAAATAAGTTACATTAGTAAAATGCATTCAAATCTTTCCCTAGAAGTACAATGCTTTTCCACAAATCTTATGCATACTTCAAAAACAATAGCAATCGCAAATCGAGTGGTTACAATTGCTCCGCTATATGTACTGAGTCAATACACTGTTGTTAAACTTACGCAATATGATGTAATACACGTAAGCAGTTAACCAATAAACAGCACAAACAGATGCCTATATGAATTTACATAACATGAATTTTCTTGTGGATGTGGACTTACTGGATTATTATTATTGTTTATTATTGTTTAAGTAGGATCTATTTATTGTCATCTATTCATGAACAGAAAGTAACATCGATAACATGAAGCCTCACTGCTCAGCGAGCAAAGCGAAGTAATTTATCGATTTACTGACTCGTAGCCTGTAGAGTAAAGAAGTAGTTCCTCAACACCGATTTTTGAATACAACTACTAAATTCTGTTGGCTTGCGCCAACAGTCTAAAAACGGTAGTTGACTTTCGCCACTTTAATTCAAAACATTCCACTTCAACTACTTCAGTTGATGTACTTGTTAGAGTCGTGCGCTTTGTAGCGTTAATTTTGGTCGTGATTTTAAAGGCATTTGATCGCATCAAGAATAATGTCACGATTGAATATCAAACCAGAGATACCATTATGAGAGCATTATAGGTGATCTAAATAGAATAATGATGTTTGATGTTTCACACTTTGTTTTAGAATCTCAGACCTGTTATTAAACAGCAAAACTGTTAATGGAATCCGGTAATCTGAAGAGCTCGGTTGAAGTATCGACTCATTCATCCCATATAACTTTAAATTCAGTGAAATTAATTCGCTAGTTTAATTTAATATCATGCCAGGATGTATTTCGGTCAATTGCAAAACTAGTAAAGATAAAACGACAAATCACGGCATTTTCCGTCAACCTACATTTTTGAACCCTATTATTTAAACATGTCAGTTGATAAGTGTAAATACTGACCTTTATTTATCCAGTCAAGTTTCACTCCAATACAATAGTCCTCTATGCGTGTAAATTATGTTTAAACCTATTTATTTTAGCTCGATTGTGTCGAAAGCCTGGGGCTTATTATGGCACTCTCGAGTCCGTTTCCTGGGTAGAAACAGTTCTTGGTGTTGTATGAGAAAGATCGTTCGAACGCTCCCCGAGCAGGGATCGAACTCACGACCACCCGATCGCAAGGCGGACACCAAATCCATTACACCACTTTGATCACAACGCAAGATATTCACACAAAACTAACTACATGCACATTTATGCATTTACTGGTTGGATCAGGGCATGGTACTTATAAAGAAACTTTGTCGATAAATAAAAACAAACTTCAACATCTGAAATGTTATGATTTTCTTATTAAAAAGTGCATTGCTATAATGATTTTGACACACAAGGTGCAATACAATTCCAAAAGTATTATTATTTAATAATTGTCATGTACACTAACTAAACTATAGTGTTTCAACATTAGTTAAAAATAAAATACGATTCTTTATAAATACGTTCACATATGTCGATGTGTACACTCGTAGCCATAGTAACCTACCTGGTTCCCCAATCAGCTTGTCCGACTTGGGCAGCCCGCTGGCCTTTCTGACCATGACCTTGAGCCGGTTGGCCCCTCCCTGGTACTCGAGACAGATGAACAGGGAGCCCAGGTCATCGAGCAGGTACTTGTCAGGGGTCCCCTGTGACCAGGTGGAATATTAGACAACATAAACGTGGATTTAAAATGTGGACAGTATGCACATCGAAATCACACCAAACTTACATAATACGTGTAAATGTGTTCACACCGTATGTGAATGGTGCTTGCAAACATTTAAACACAAGTGAGACACATTCACTTACACACTAAACATTGAATATGCATTACATTAATATAAATTGTATCGGAATAGATTATGGCTCCCTAGCAATTCCATAATTTTCAGATTTTAAATAATCGCAAGTCCATGAAGCGAAGCTATGTTCAGCCAATTATTTGTAGAAAAACGATAACATATTACAATATAATTTGTATGAAATATCGGTAGATATATTTTTATTAAAGCCGAAAATCAAAACGTTATTACAACACTAAAGGAATTGTATCCTTACGCTTTTCGTTTTGGAGCCGAGCGCCATCGAAGTGAAGTTCAGTGTGTCGTTTTTGCTCCAGTCGTGGTCGCAGCACTTCATGTACAGCTCCCCCAGGAGCTCCTCCTTCCCGGAGCGCATCTTCCGCTTATACTGGAGCACGAAACGCAGCGTGGACTTCTCCACTTCCGGTAGCGTCATGTCGTCGAAAAGGAACGTCTCGTTCAGCTGTATCTCGCTCGCGCCGGTGACGATCCGACTGTGAACGCCGTCGACGTTGCGCGGGAAAAGGGAGACGACGGCCGAGACGTCCAAGCCGTGACACTTTCCCGGGAGCTCGGAGACTGAGAGAAAATGAAGCTTTAGAACGCGCGCTTTGGAGTCGTACTTGAGTGTAAACGAAATCTTAGGACAGTGTTCGGTATCGATTTCGGCCCGAACTGACGGCAGAATCACTGGGTTTGATTTAGACTTTTTCAGCGTCCCTTTCTTCTTTTTCCCTTTATTTTGCCCAGAATCCATACTGTGGTACTTTGTCTTCGTCAGTTTTTCACTTCCGCCACTAGATTTCCTGTTCTTGTCCTCAGAGTCGGTGAGACGCTCGTACCCGACGCCCTGTGCGTTTTGATATTCAGTAACGATGTCGAACGTGCTGTAGTTCGACTGATACGACGCTGACGACGGCTCGCTAATCTGTCGGCGCGTGCTTATTAGCGACACGGGCGACGGGCGGCGAAGCGTGGTTATCAGACTGTCATACTTGACGGCGACCAGGGAACGCTTCCGGCGGCGCTGTCGGACTCTCCTCAGGCACAGGACCAGCACCACAGTGATAATAAGTACAATAAGGGCGGCGCCTCCAACCAAGATTAAAACTGAAAAAAAATATATCAAAATTTACTTGCAGCTTTATTGCCGACTGTGTGCGTGCGTAAACGTTAGATGGGCAAAGACATTTCTGCACAAACACAATACAAGATAAATTAATTTGGTAACTTATAGCCGCCGACAGATTGATAACTAATTTCCGAATTTATCGTATTAGTTCATACGTGTCATCGAAGTGGTTATGCCATAGAAAATCTAGTATACAATTATTGCGATGAGTATGTTATATGTTTCCCAACTGGTAATATTCAGGCAGATTTATGTTCGCCGCTTCTGCTAAAATGACCGCGCTGAAGTTATTCGTCATCTGTTACCATGGAATTATTGGAGATTTATTCTCTACTAATATGGCATAACCGTGGAGAGGCGTGGGCGAAGAAGGGGATGAAGGGGAAGCAGGTGGCTTATTGGATGCAATGTAAGCGCTATTTTACAGGCACCACGAGACCTGGCTGAAATTCATGCCGATTTCTTATGATTGCTGGCGGTATAGCGTTTCAGATATTGGATTGCCTCATGCTTTGTTCCACGTGAACTGGAATGGAAATAGTAACTGGGTCCAGAGGCGCAACTCTGTAAACACCGCCAGTTAAACTAATATCCTCAGATGTAAATCCATTAATTTTATGTGTCATAAAAGGTTTTATTACTTTTTTGCAACGAATTTATAGAACATATTTATCGACTAAACCCACAAATTGTACTTTTTCGTCCTCTACAAAAAGCTTAACTATAGATATATATATATATATATATATATATATATACATCTACAATCGCGCAATTAAACAGGCATTTGATTTGTAAAATATAATATTACATATAGTATATATGAATACATGAATAATTTGTACGGTTATTTTTTACCGCCCCCTCTTACTCCAAATCTTGTATCCACGTCTGATATTTGCTTTATTTGAAAAATAATAGTGGCAAATATACCCATATTTGAGGCGTGTCGTGGGAAAACCGGGCTTAATGCATGTGCAGTCCGCACAGGCTAATCCGGGACGACACTTTCCGCTTTTATGGTATTTTCTGCTTCAAGGAAGTCTTTTCCACACATAAATCCACTGTAGGCGGGAAGTGCCGTCCTGAATTAGCCTGTGCGGACTGCACAGGCTAATCCGGGACGACACTTTACGCACATGCATTTAGCCCGGTTTTATCAGGACACGCCTTAATTTATGTTAGGAATAAACAGACCAGATCTTGCAAGCGGAAAACTAGGTCTAGGTTTAACACACAGATCGTGAATTAGTTTTACATTAGAACGGCCTTATGTCTTACAAGAAATTATGTTTAAGTGTCCCAATATTAATGTAGCTGAAAATGGGGTTCACCTCACCAATAGTAAGATCATTGTCGCCTTTCGTTTCCGGCTCCACGTGTTCGGTGAGTACCGGTGCACCAGGACCTAGGTATTCTCTGTTTGAGTATGTTGCCGTCGGCGTCGTCAGAAACACGTTTGGATCCGCCGGCACTGCCGTCGTCGTCGCCAACGGTATAGCCGCTGATATGGTTGTATCCATCGTTTGGTCGACAGATGAAGAATATGCCGTCGACACTGTTGTAATCAATAATCGATCAGTTCTTAAGCATGTTTGAATGTTAATGATATTTCAACATCGCATCAGTTTCACCAACCAATTCTTAGACTTAGGACTAAAAATAAAGAATATTATTGAAAGTTCGCTATTCTAAGAACGATGCTACTTTGAATTTCACTCGGTATTCATCAACGCTAATTGTAGCGTTCATTGTTTTAAATAATTTACAGACATAAGCAACATAGGTACCCTGCATATTTACAAAAGCACAAGGGGTTTTTCTTGATACTAAGTCTATTCTTTATTCTGAAGTCTAAGAATTGGTTGGTGAATACGGGCCCGGGTTTTCTTGATTCATTGCCATAACAAACAGATAGCATGGCCTTCAGTTCTCACACGAGTACTGCGTTCACGGGCCATTGCATATTCAACAAGCAATTCTGCTGCTTTTGCGATTTTAAACATTTCACGCACGACTTGTTTATAGCATAAATACTCATCAAATTGCGTAAAACTCGCGTCAATGGAAAATTATACTGCAAAATGAGCTATTTACTTGACATTGAAATGTTGTATATTGTAAAACTTTTAAGGCAAACACCAAGACATTGTATGAAGAATTGTGAAACGGATTTTAACGAAGGAAGGTACCATACTAGTATCGCTAATTACATTAAGCATATATGAGGCGTGTCGTGTGAAACCCGGACTGTGTCGTCCCGGATTAGCCTGTGCAGTCCGCACAGGCTAATCCGGGACGGCACTTTCCGCCTTCAGTGGAGTGGGATTGAATGGCTAGAGGAGACTTCCTTGCAACAGAAAATACCATAAAAGAAGATAGTGCCGTCCTGGATTAGCCTGTGCGGACTGCACAGGCTAATCCGGGACGACACCTTACGCACATGCATAACGCCCCTTTTCCCACGACACGCCTCATATATTTTCTATGTTTCTAGCCAAACTAAACCAATAACGTTCAGTGTACACTACTGCAATCATCATTTATATCAAAATATCCACGTTTTAGTATGTATACGTTAGCTTTAAGAATGCTTTATGTTAAGACGGTGCATGTATAGCGCATAACGCATCGCGCAATGGCCATTTTACATACTGGAAAATATATTCCACACATAATGCAACCAAAGGAAAGACACCTTGAATCAAAATCAGCCTCACAAATGGCCAAACATGACAATATCCTTCACTGATTGCCAGCGCTGCCTTCTACAGTGAAATCCGGGCTGACACGCGGATAATTGGGCGACTGATATACGCGTTCTGTCAGGTGATTGTAAGAGGGGGAGTATGTTATGATCGTACCGCGCTCAGTGTTCAGCAATTTGGCAACAGCTGTGATGGATTTTAGATTTATGGCCTAACCCCCCCCCCCCCGCCCACGTTTATACATATGAGGCGTGTCATAGAAAAACCGGGCATACTGCATGTGCGTAAAGGGTCCCGGATTAGCCTGTGCAGTCCGCACAGGCTAATTCAGGACGAAACTTTCCGCTTTTACGGTATTTTCTGTTTCAAGGAAGTCTCTTCTAAACATAAATCCACTGTAGGCGGAAAGTGTCGCCCGGATTAGCCTGTGCATACTGCACAGGTTGATGCAAGACGGTCCGCTTTACGCATATGCATTAAGCCCGGGCTTCCCATGACACGCCTCACAGATACACCATACCACCAGCACCACCAACACTCACTCCTATCGAATCAAGTTAATATAACAGCCGGTTAGATTTCACATCAACTGTACGTGTTCCCGTGGTAAATTTGCGTATGCATAATTAAGAATGGTCCTTTTCTAGGCCGCGATGTCATAACTTATAATTTAGTGTGAAATATTACCAAGCGAGCGTTGTTGTACATGTTTGGACAATTTATTTCAATGTAGATAAATGTATGCTAACAGGTGTAACGAGTCAGTTTAAAATGTGCAACATGAAATAAAATACTAGTGATTGCTTATCCAAGGTAAAAAAGGCGATCACTTTCTGCACTTTGTTCATAGTTCATATAAAATAACTTCAAACTATGCGATAGAAAGAAAGGTAAACATTTATAGGCACACATTTTAACTTAATCTGAATGTCCCATAATATATATGCATGTTTCAAATCTCTGCCTCTGAATGTACTTCTCGCTCTGCATGCGCATAGCACATTTAATGTATCGTACAAGGTCAATAATTCTTCCGAAGCATTGAATTCTTAACACACTTGTACTCTTGCCATTCCCGTACAGCTCAACTCTATGACAAAAGATGACATTTGCCGACAGACGAGAGCTTTTGTCGAAATTGAAGCAAACGAAGAAAACGCGATTAAAGGAAATAAATTAATGAAAGGAGAACATTGTCGTGATATAAATACTCCAATGCGGCGAACGAAGCAGGGATAAGTCGCTTCGTCATGAAATTAGAATTGTCGTCTGTTTAGTTTATACGTAACGCCCACGACCGGTCAAGACGCTGGGCCGCGCGACTTTGTGGAATTACGGTTACGTCTGGGAGCACGCGGGAATGTGCTAAATCTTCGTTAACTGTAACAGTTGCACTCAAATAATTGTGTATATCGTCGATGCAATTACAAGGTTTGCATGTAGTTACTGTATTCGGTAAGAGCGTAAAGCAATCTGACGACTATTGAATCAAGCAGTAAAGTAACCGAGAACGATGCACGACACAAGGATAGCGAACCGATTTTGTCGTATTACATTAACGCTTGGAAACAGTTAAGTACTAGTACACCGATATTTATTAACTTAAGAATCCGGTCTGTCTGCTATTGGGCGAGGTAAATTATGAACTGCACTCGTTCCACGGGTTGCCGGGCCGGCTAGATCAGTTGGTAGAGCGCTGGACTACAAATCCTAGGATCGGGGGTTCGATTCCCAGCCCGGCCACATAACTTGTGTGGGGATTGGTCATGAAATTATTTCTACGGCCATTCTCCCCCTACCTCTGATTCAAGTAGGGCAGTTGTCAGTTACGGGCATAAGTATGTGCACTGAGTACTGGTAAAACCAGCTTACCCAGGAAAAGTGTCAGTAGGTTAACTGAGCTCCGTTATATGACTGAAATACTGTTAAATACGACGGAAAATCCAAACAAACAAACAAACAGCAAACAAACGTTCCACGGGTCATCACAGTGGTCTGCTATGGACTGAAGAATGATCCATAACGAATCATTGGCTTGTTAATTTAGGATTTTTACTCGTAATGGTGTTAAGCTGCTTTGGTGGTGTCACTGTAACGCGGCAAATAGTCGTGACAATGTACCACCGTCCTGGTATAATGTTACACTATAAGCGGCTATTGTCAGTTATGAGTTCCTTAAAAATACCTTGGGGTACAAACATGACAAATGAATACTTAAATAAAAAATAGGAATACGTTTATAAACTGACTATACAATAATTATCGTAAACTCAGATGGTAAAACGGTTGCATAGCGATGACTGCTAGTTTCCTTCAAACTCCCATCTGATGTAAGGATTGTACATTGCGTAATACTATTAAAATAGCAAATTTATACGTTTTTTCAGATAAAGTTTGAAAAAAATGTCCGTTCGTGTTCTTTTGTTAATATTTCTTTAAATACACATATATACGATTAAGACAATATACATGTATTTCTATTCAATTTTCAGTTTCAGATTGAATTATTAATACTATATTTGCCTTCTTATTTCTTTGTAGATGAATTAAATAGAAAAACATTTTAAAACTGTCCAGTTGAAGGAGGCAGTTAAAACAGGAACAATCAAATTTGTAAACACAAAGCTGCTCACAATAACCACGACAATTACAATAGTGCTACGTTTGTTATATGAAAACCATGCATACATTACATAATTATATAGCAGATGCATCATGGAACAAATGCATTTGAAATAGCGTTATAAAAGTAATTATGATTTTGTATGAAATACAAGTAATATACACGTACATACTGGTACATGCATGTTTTTACATTATAACTGTAAGTTTAAAGTCATCTTTTATCCATATGAAACATATAGGACCAGCGGGATTTTTTATCCATATGAAACATATAGGACCAGCGGGATTTTTTTTATCGATTTTATAATTTATAATGTTTACAATATCGGTTATGTTCAACTTTGAAGCAGTTTCTTTTTTTAATCTGGTAGGCGTGTACAACAAACTGAAAATCAACGGACTCTGTTCATCATTGTGGTTGGTCGAAAATGAATCCAACGGTTCCTCTATAAACGCGTTTAATGCGATTATTAATGATATTTATTTAGAAAATTAAGATCACGCCCGATGATACGGGAAAATCATAACATAATTTCATTGTTAATGGATCAAGGAGTGCCGACGTATTTTCTCTTCCTATTTTAGTTTATAAATGGGTTCATTCGCAGACGAGTCCATTTTGAAGTTTTTGTCGCGATCGACACGCAAAAAAGGACACTTCACTTTTACAAAGACAGATAAATAATGCTCCTGATACCTTAAACACAGGCTTAGCCTCATTAAAAATATGCAGAACATTATTTAACGCGAGTAATGCTCTGACGATAAAAATAAGTCTGAGTACATGTGTTATTTACTGTTTAGTTTATTAGAGAATGGTTTAACTTGCAAATTTAAATTCAAGATAAGTTCGGCTTGCAACATATGATAACGTAAATGCATGTTCAATTCGTCGCCACTGTTTCAAAACTAAAAACATACCCGAACATGCTCTTCTCTACTTTGTTTTTCATTTATTAAACTTTATCA
Source organism: Congeria kusceri (assembly GCA_027627225.1). NCBI lineage: Eukaryota > Metazoa > Mollusca > Bivalvia > Myida > Dreissenidae > Congeria > Congeria kusceri. Next base: position 49,933,342 of record CM051025.1, on the reverse strand, counting down.
TGCGTCTGAAAAGTTCACGAGTTTGCAAGTTTTATGTATTTTTACAAATAAAAAGAGACCGACTCTATGACCACTAGCTGAGCGTTGCAGAATCAACCAAATCAACATAATCATTCAATATCAGTGTACAGTAAAATAAAAAATTCAAAGTTCAAATTAAAGAAAAAATATGAAAATAAATACATAACTCGTTTCTCATAAAATTGTCATCAGGGGACGTGTTCTAATAATATCACAAACAATCAGTCATATCATCGCAGTGAAACAAGATAATTATCGGCCTAAGACCTTTATACTGCTTTTATGAACCTGTTATGGACATCATGACAGCTCAATTATAGTATATAGAGCGATAACAAGCTGCTGACTAAATTAGTTTTAAGATGTGAAGACAATCAATACAGCAGAATGGTTTAACGTATGATCTACTTTTAGAGCATTGATACCAGATACATTAAAACATCGTATTGTATACCATAAAGACATTTAACAAGAGCTATCAGAATACTATTCTAAGTATTTCGCTTTAAGATGTGAAGACAATTGATACAGCAGAATGGTTTAACGTATGATCTACTTTCAGAGCATTGATACCATATACATTAAAACATCGTTTTGTATACCATAAAGGCAATTAACAAGAGCTATCAGAAGACATAGCGCTCGACTATTGGAAGTATTTCAGTTGGTACATATTTTGGAAAGTGAAACGGGCATGTTTTTTGTTGAAATACCAAGCTGAGTTATGGCAATTATTTTACGAATTCAGTCCAAGTTTCCAGTGAATACTTTATGTACCGGGTAGTTTAAAAATTATAAGACTTTGGAACAAAAACTTTTAACCCCAAATATATGTGAGAAGCGGGCATATCTCTGTCAAAAAACAAAGAAGAGTTATTGGGATTGTTGCACCTGATGCGCGAGTTGATTACAAAGATGGATTCCAGGTTTCTAGTGTGTACCTAATGTAGTTTAGAAATTATAAGACTTTTGAATAAAAGCTTAACACTGAACACCTTTGTGAAAAGGGGGCATAACTCTGTCAAAATACAAAAAACAGGTTTATGTGGATTGGGGCACATGTAGTTGATGACAAAGGTATGTACATGACAAGTAAATAACCTGTCAAGTAGTACTGTAAATCAGTGTCTAAAATTTTAGTCGAGTAATCAGCAACAAATTCTGACTAAATAACCGATTAATCAGGATTCTTGACAGAAACGAAAATACACCATAGACTGCAACGTTTCAGTGATTTGCATTGTTTTATTTAGTTTGGCAATACATATGTCTCTGATATATTTAGCAATTATAAAGGAAATAGACATAAAACGTGTTTTTGTAAATACAGTTTGTGAAGTGCATCCAATAACATGCCAGACTATTGACAATATACATATCAGATATAATTGATTAATTAATTATTGAAAAGTTAAGCAACCGCACAAACACTATACATCTTTATCTTGCGTTGGGTCCAATAATTCGCAATAAAAAAAAATAACAACAACATGACATAGATACAACAAGATGTAATGATATGGGTCGAAACAAATAGCAATACATTAATTTTGTTATTTTTAGCTCACCGCAGCATGAAATGCTTGGTTAGCAATTGGTATAGGGGACCTATCATGCATCGTTTGTCTTTCGTCGACATGAAGTCTCGGATGGAATCCACAATGGGCCAAATCGGGCCAGAAACATTAGAGTTATTTTGCTTTTTTCGACGAAAATTCAAAATTTGCCTTTTTCGAACAGAGAGACTATATGTTTTATCCTATCGGGACCAAATCATTCAGTTTGTGTGTGACAGTATGACATATGACGGCGCCAAAAAAATCATAAACATCGAGGTTATAATTTTAATTTGAATAATTTTATTTTTACTTTGTATAACCTTTGTTCCAACCTTTTACAAAAGTAATATCTCCATCTTCAACAATACTGAGTGGAGCCCTCATGGATTTCTTTGTTTGTAATTAATGATAGGGGATTGTAAACGTCTCTCATAAGATTGAAATAAGATTAAAGAAGATTTATAACGATAAACTTACGAGCAGCCAATAATTATCAGGCTTCTATACGCTTCAAGGCGATTTGGACGATGCCTCGTGCATAATCGTGACAACATAGGCCAACGTAGCAAGTGCGCAGTAACATCGCGACCCAATCGTCGCGTTGTCGAGGTCCATCGAGAAGTCATGATAGTTGTCGCTAAAGATCCTACTGGAATCGTAACTGACTCGTAGGGCAAGCGTAGAAATCCGTACCATATACGTAGCAAAAAAAAATACCATAACGTAGTACAGTCTTGTATAGCCCCGGTCACACTGTCACGATTTTGGGTTACGATAGCCTACGATTGATCGTGGACGTGTTAATCGTGATGAGTCAGGTTGCACAGTGTCCCGATTGTGTCTTGCTATGAATACCTACGGTTGTTGTAGGACGAGACTACGAATATCTACGATACTAGTAGGTTTCCGCAGCCGATTCACCACGATTTCACCAATATATGATACGATCTGTTACGGTTTTGATACGCTAGCGTCAAGTATACGCTACGGTAACAGACGATTACAGACGATTGTTAACGTTCATCCTAAGATTGTAGTAAGATTAAAGAAAATTTACGAGTAGCCAATAATTACCACGCTTCACTACGCGTCAATGCGATTTGGACATTAAGATGCCTCATGCATAATCGTGACACCAACGTAGCCAAATGTAGTGAGTGCGTAGTAACATCGCGATAAACTCTACAGGCAACGCGACCCAATCGTCGCGTTGCCGTGGTCCATCGTGTATATTCGTGAGAAGTCATGATAGTTGTCGCTGAAGATCCTTCTGGAATCGTAACTGAACAGTAGGGCAAACGTAGAAATCCGTACCATATACGTAGCAAAACGTACCATAACGTACTACAGTCTTGTAACATATATGTCATACAATCAGTTACGATTTACCACGATTAAACATGAAAGGCCACGAATGCCTCTACGATGGCTGTAAGTATAAGCCAGATTGAGATACGCTGGCGCCTGGATTGTCCTACGTTTTGAAAAAATCGTGGCGGCGCTACGATAAGCTACGAATGTTTTGAACATGTTCAAAACTGTCGTAGCGCTTCACGATCGATAAGGATCCCCCAAGATTCTACAAGATTCACACAGATGCCAGTAAATGTGTTCACGCTTTACCACGCTTTGCCAAGATTTTGTAAATCGTGGGCAATCGTAGCCAAAATCGTAACAGTGTGACCGGGGCTTAATATATATGTAATATAAAATCGGTCACGATTAATCACGATTAAACACGAAAGGCCACGAATGCCTCTACGATGGCTGTATGAACAAGCCAGATTGGGATACGATGGCACTAGGATTGTCCTACGTTTTGGAAAAATCGTGGCGGCGATAAGATAAACCACGAATGATTTATACATGTTCAAAACTGTCGTAGCGCTTCCTGATCAATAAGGATTCCCCAAGATTTATCAAGATTCACACAGATGCCAGTACGTATGTGTTCACGCTTTACCACGCTTCACCACGATTTTGTAAATAACAAGACTTTTATATATAAACTTTAAACAAGATCAGACGCGGACGCCGACGCCGGGGCGAGTAGAAAAGCTCACCTATTCTTCGAATAGTTGAGCTAAAAATCGCGTGTGTTTCTTTTTTTATCGGAAATGAAATTTGAGTGCTTTCTGTATTATGATGAAAAACACACGCACATTGTTAGCAATATAATGGTCTATATTATATCAGAAAAGCAAGTGTACTATTGTAATAATGAAAATTTACTGATGGACGTTATTAAAGGCACATATTCACAGATTGACAAATTGACTACAAGTATTTTCAAAATTTGTGTCACAGATTGCAGAAATAAAAGTACATCATTATAATAACATTCCTTGCGCAGAAATGTTGGGGAAATATTGTGTCATTTAAGGATAATAGTCAGTTGAAATGGATAAAATTATAAAACGTGTGTAACTCTTTTCGTCGGTATTGTGGAAACACTTGTATTACATGGCGTACAAATACACCAAGTCCGGCTGAACGAGTGGTCAGTGAGTCAGATTCCAGAGGTCGAAGGTTCGAGCCACGGTGGAAGCAGATCTTTTTAATTTGATACTTTTCTTGATCTATATAATATTTTGATTTGGTTAGTTCAGATGCTTAAGTTTTTGCAGTTAAAACATAACTTTTTCACAAAATTGAAAAATCTGTGAATAAGTCCTTTAACAGCAGCAAAATTATTAGTTTAAAGTTAGCAGTATAACTATGCATATATTCGTTTACACTGCATGATTCGGGTACGTTAGCCAGCGAAAAATGGATTTAACCTGAAACGGACAAAACCCGACTGATAAAAAGTTTCTTTATATTTTCAATTAATAATTGTTAGTACAAAATTGTACATAAGAATATACGGCGTCAACATATCAATATTACAATTCATATCTTCATGTTCTATTAAAGAAATACTTTTCGATTTATCGTTGTTTATCAGACAATAAACAACGATTTGGAGTTCTGATGCGTAGGCAAAAAACCAAGAGGGCGTTAGCCCGAGTTGTTTAATAGCCACGCATCAGAACGACAAAAGGTTGTTTATTGGCCGATAAAACAACGATAATGCGGAAAATATTTCGATTCTAACATGATTTGACATATATTTTTGCAATTGCAATTGGAACTACTTTTATAATTCTCCGCTAGAATCGGGACTTCTTTTTGCGTTGTTTATTGGGTAGTTTACCAACAATATTTTAGTTCTTTGTCTATAAAAAAAATTAGCGAGTATCATGTTACAATAGACAGTAAGCATCAAAGAGTCTATGTATACAAAAATGTGCTCCAGGGGGAAATTTCTTTAAAAAATCTGAAATTAATATAATAATATTGGCATATAATACAGGTTAAAATGATGTGTATATAATGAAAACAGGGTTTACGTATTATGAGAAGAAAGCGAATAGCTCAGTTGTTTACTGTATTTGTTATTCAATACCCGCTTGGGGTTTTCTTTTTTTCAAGCATTTTTACTGTTTTGTATTTATCGATTATCGCAATATGTACTTCATATAATTTATAGCTTATATAATTGCTCGTAAGATGCCTTGGTTTGCAAATTTCTATAATATAAATATCTTCTTTTTTTTGGTATAGGAAACCACTTTTTCGTACACGTATTCCCTTTTATGTTATATAAAGTATTAAAACCGATCTTAAAAATGTTTTCAATATTACATTCATATAATATTTATTAATTATAAATAATAGTACATTATTAGATATGAATCGTACAAAATGCATTGTGCAATAAAGTGGTATCGGAAGCAATAAAGTGGTACCAGAAGCCTTATATTCACTAAGAATTACGTCCAAAAGGTCGTTTTGATGTCCAGTCAATCGGACCGCGGTCGCTTAATCGCATTATTAATTGCGTCTGGACGTGAGCCGCTTGCACAAGGCGACAAATAATTTCTGTCACTTTACTTGAAGCGTGTCGTGAGAAAAGCGGGCTCAATTCATGTGCGTACAGTGTCGTCCCGGATTAGTCTGTGAAGTCCGCACAGGCTAATCCAGGACGGCACATTCCGCCTACAGTGGATTTATTTTTAAAAGAGAATTCCTTGAAACAGAAAAAAAACAGCGGAAAGTGTCGTCCCGGATTAGCCTGTGCGGACTGCACAGGCTGATCCTGGACGACACTATACGCACACGCAGCCCGGTTTTCCCATAACATGCCTCATTTCATCTCACAGAATCAATCTTAGTAAAAGTACCCGGCCACGAGAAAAAAATATCACAACAAAATATGCATTAATCACAAATCCTGTTGTTGATTTTTCAAACGTGATTATATCAGCATATAAATTTACCCTATCCAATAAATTCTTACAAATCCAATTTAGGTCTGAACACTCTGGCTGCAGGATCGCAACAACAAATTACATACGGATTTCAATTAAAAACAAAATGCTTAAAAACAGTATTGATCTTTTAACTAAATCTTATAAAATGATAATTGCTAAAACGTTCATAAAGTTATCTCTTTCAAAACACTTAACTCAACATTTAAAACATTCACAATATTTATATTGTTTCATACATGTTTTATCAATTTATTTTACAATTCTCATATTTATAATCCACATAATGGTGTTCTTGAGATGCTTATTTATACACTAATTATATTCTTTATTAAATGTGATGTTTCAAAAAACGCTCATATCAGATTGTAATTGGCATAAAACGTAGTTGTACATCATTATTATGATTATTATGACGACGATTATAATACTGTTGTTGTTGTTGGTGGTGTTGTTGTTGTTGTTGTTGTTGTTGTTTATGATGATGATGATGATGATGATGATGATAATGATGATGAAGATGATGATAATGATGATGATGATGATGATGATGATGATGATGATGATGATGATGATGATGATGATGATGACGATGACGATGATGATGACGATGACGATGACGATGATGATGATGACGATTTATTATTATTATTATTATTATTATTATTATTATTATTTCTAGGTCGGTATGTTTATAATTACATAAACATTACTTACAAAATGATTTGTCAGTTTCCCTATATACTTAATTTAATTAACTGGGATTTTTGTTACAATTTCTCAAAATTGTTTGCCACAATTCAGTTGACTCAACTCACTTTTGTTCGCCGTTGATAATAACTCCGTGGAATTCCTGTCTATTGGAGCCGACACCGACGGCATCGCCGACAGACGTCCAGCATTGTGTGCGAATTGTTTTAAATGTCAAGTATTTTGACTAAAGTTGTCGCAAGGATCATAGATTTATCACAACATCAAACTATATATGCTCACTGTATTCTTCCGTGATACCTGTATTTATCACGTTTACCGCGTTTTATTATGCCAGACGAACGACATTGAATTGTCGTCTGCTGGTAGTCGGCATGAGATTTTATAGCAGACGATATATTCCCAGAATTCCAATTGCTCTTTTCGAAACTGCATTGATTTCCGTCGTCGCGTATCTACAGTCTCAAACGGAGCGGGTATCGAAACACTTATTAAAATCATCAAGTGGTGGATTATTTGACAAGTATAAAAACGTATTTAGTACAAATATAGAAGCTTTTCCTCACCTAAATGACCAATATCGAATTGCATAATCAGCATTCTGCATGAGGTGGATAGTTTCACACATAGATCTGATATCCATGTGTGGATACATCTTTACGTCATATACTAAGAATGTATATACATACGCTAATTATTAACATTTAATTAATAATTTAAAGTGATATACTAGTAGTTACTTAATAAACTAGATAAGCCAAACACATGGATGCCCCCACGACGCATGTTTGAACACAGACGAAAGGCGCCGTCACAAATTTATTGTCAAATAAATTCTATAGTGGAAAAAAGGCGAAGGGCCATAGTTGTGCCACAATTGGTCACAGCCAAAATTCCTTCCTTTATGATCACCTACACATTAAGGTTGTTCAATTTTGAGCGAAATCCACCCAGCCGTTAAAAAGGAGTTGAGTCCACAACATTTCATGAAGTATATATAGTGGAAACAAGAAATGTCTTTAAAAGACATTCGGCGTTGAAATTAATATTGAGATGTCATAAACAAATTACCTAAACATAACAGAGGGCCAAGTTGACGGTTACGCGACTTCTCAGACCCAAGATTTTTTGGTCCCCGCCTATATTTGAAAATTTGATGGACCCCCGGTTTTTCGGACACCATAAGAAAACTTCTCGGACCCAAAAGTTTATTTGAGATACATTCATTAATTTAAAAATAAATTAAATTATTATTAATATCTGTACCGTGAATAAGCCGATCATACAGCTCCATGTTTTCACCAGTGATAGATGAATAACCAAAATAATGTTTTACGTTACCATAATTGTTATGAACAGTTATCTGAATTTGTCAAGCCAGTTTAACAAGTAAACAATGTAAGAAAATAATTTCGGGAATGAATTAAAATTATTATGTATCAGACGAGACTATATAGTTATTTCAAGTACCGGTAATATACCATACATTCATCTTTAAGTTAGAAGTTACCTAATATATACACGATTGGTAGTCAAATAAGCATTTATACTCTGTATCCAAATAAAAATAAATATTTAGGGAATATTCAGCGATTTTTGAAATATGTAGACTATATTTTTGATAACACAAACATAAACATTCCTTAGACTATGACGATTTTAAATTATATTCGGTAGGGATATGATATATCAAGGGTTCCTGTGTGCAATTAGTATTGGAAATTGCGTATTCATGCTGCGCGAATAACAATTCAACGTATTCCGATCTTCTTAACATTTTATTTATAGACAAATGTAGCATCTTTTTACAAATTAAATAACATCTACTAGAGAAGTTGATAGAAAGTGCAATTATAACTAACTCTTACTAAATCGTAACTACAGTTTAAATTCAAATTAACAGTAAGCTAATACATATAAATTCACCATTTATTGAATTGTTTATGCTAATTGATGCATATATGAGTATACTAGCACATCTATACAACGGTTGCTAGCTTCGCGCGCTATTTTTATAATGACACTAATGTTTCTGGGATGTGTTGAACTCGCTAGAATCAATGGGCTACATGGAACGGCAACTCGGTGAATGAGATTTATGAATTGAAACATCGCACAATTGCTATTTATAGAGCGTACCGCTTGTATAAATGTAGGCTAAACAAAATAGTTATTTCGTTACGTGAATGAATATAGCATTCTGTTTATGGAGCGTTAACGGACGACTTATGACCCAGTGATCGGGGGGTAAATGTGAAAGTCGGCTGAAGGTGTATATCAATATCAGACTATAAACCTATCCTTTACCTTTTTTTTACCTTTATGGCATACAATGAGAAAATATTCACTACCCGCAGTGGAGATATACCCAGAATATTCAATGCCCACAGTAGAAGTATACCCAGAATATTCACTACCCGCAGTAGAGGTATACCCAGAATATTTACTACCCGCAGTAGATGTATACCCAGAATATTCACTACCCACAGTAGAAGTATACCCAGAATATTCACTACCCGCAGTAGAGGTATACCCAGAATATTCACTATCCGCAGTCGATGTATACCCAGAATATTCACTACTCGCAGTAGAGGTATACCCAGAATATTCACTACCCGCAGTAGATGTATACCCAGAATATTCACCACCCGCAGTAGATGTAAACCCAGAATATACACCATCCGCAGTACAGGTATACCCAGAATATTCACTACCCGCAGTAAATGGATACAAAGAATATTCACTACCCGCAGTAAATGTATACCCAGAATATTCACTACCCGCAGTAGATGCATACCCAGAATATTCACTACCCGCAGTAGATGTATACCCAGAATATTCACTACCCTCAGTAGAGGTATGCCCAGAATATTCACTACCCACAGTAGATTTATACCCAAAATATTCACTACCCGCAGTAGATGTATACCCAGAATATTCACTACCCGCAGTAGATGTATACCCAGAATATACTCTACCCGCAGTAGAGGTATGCCCAGAATATACTAACCACAGTAGATTTATACCCAAAATATTCACTACCCGCAGTAGATGTATACCCAGAATATTCACTACCCACAGTAGAGCTATACCCAGAATATTCACCACCCACAGTAGATTTATACCCAGAATATTCACAACCCACAGTAGAGGTATACCCAGAATATTCACCACCCACAGTAGATTTATACCCAAAATATTCACTACCCACAGTAGATGTATACCCAGAATATTCACTACCCACAGTAGAGGTATATCCAGAATATTCACCACCCGCAGTAGATGTATACCCAGAATATTCACTACCCACAGTAGATGTATACGCAGAATATTTACTACCCACAGTAGATTTATACCTAGAATATTAACTACCCGCAGTAGATGTATACCCAGAATATTCACTGCCCACAGTAGATGTATACCCAGAATATGCACTACCCACAGAAGATGTATACCCCGAATATTCACTACCCATAGTAAATGTATACCCAGAATATTCACTACCCGCAGTAGATGTATACCCAGAATATTCACTACCCACAGTAGATGTATACCCAGAATATTCACTACCCACAGTAGAGGTAGTGCAACAAAAGTACAAGACAGATTAAATAATTACTTTTCCGATTATTTGATAGGGCTTTGAGGCAGATTTAGCATTTTGCGCTTTCGGACTAACATCATTTTTCGATGTACTTTATCAGAAAGATGCGATATTGACCAAAAGAAACAAGTACCACAAACCACGTGTGATAACTTACTATAAATTCATAAAAACATATCCTTTGGAAATGAAGTAGATCTGATTGTGTCAAGTGTTTTAAAAAATCGATTCTTGGAAAATTTTATGGGTGACGTACGCCGCGTCCGTCTCCTCTAAACCGCCTATGGTGTACATGAATTTTTGTAGAAAAACACGCAAGTTTAGCCATATACCTCATAAAAATATGACACTAAATTTGGACTTACCTGTCGTCGGTATTCATTATTCCATTCAGAGCTAGAAACATTGCTCAACAGATCCCAACACAGCAAACTGTTAATTTACACCATATCACAGCTACACTGGCGAAGAATCATCTTAGCGTCATCTATTAGAACTATGTTCAAATAACGTGTATAACATCTACTCTTAACGGCTTTTTACAATGCGCTATTATTACATTTTATGAAAAGCTTCTACTTGAAATCTGTTTAAAAACTACAATTAAACTTACATCTTCATTTTTTTCTCTCACAGATACAGTTATAACGATGTGAGCAAACGGTCAACAATAACCCGTGAATGTACTTTTCCAGGTGAATTGGGCTTTATCCGTTTATAGCGCAATTACTTAGGGTTTTATTATGGTTGACTGCCCACTAGCAATGCAAATAGTTTTTAATGCCCCCAGAATGTTGGAGGCATTAAGCATTGCACTTGTCCGTCCGTACGTTTGTACATCCGTGGACTCAACTCATCTTTAACGGTTGTGCGAATTTCGCTAAAACGTTCACAGCTGAAGAACATGAATGTGTAGATAATCGTACAGAAAGGAATTTTTGCTGCGATCGATTTTTGCAGAATTATGGCCCATTGACATTTTTCTACTTTATGTACTTCATGAAATTTTGTGGACACAACTCTTCGTTCACGACTGGCCGGATTTCGCTCAAATTTTTACAGCTGAACAATCTTAATGTGTAGGTGATTGTAAAGAAATGAATTTTGGCTGCGACCAATTTTGGCAGAATTATGGCCCTTTGACATTTTTTCCACTGTATATACTGGGAGGATTTCGCTCAAACTTTCACAGCCGAACAACCTGATTATGTAGGTGATCGTCAAGGAAGGAATTTCGACTGTGACCAATTGTGGCAGAATTATGGCTCTTTGTCTTTTTTTCCACTATATAATTTATATGACAATTAATTGTGAAGGCACACATGAGTGTTATCGACACGCCCTTTGTCTGTGCCCAAACATCCGTGTCTGTGACACTTCTAGTTAATACATCAGTGTGGCGATAGACACACTGCCTTATATATTTGAGGGTCCGATGTTGGGTACTTTTTGCAGTTGAATTGGGCTATATCCGTTTATAGCGCAATTGCTTACGGTTTTATTATGGTTGACTTCCCACTGGCAAACAAGCGGTTTTTAATACATTAGCGTGGCAATAAAAACACTGCCTATATATCTGAGGATCCGATGTTGTTGTTTTTTCCATGCTAATCTGTTTCAAAGGCCCTGTCACATGTGGTGAATTTGAGCTTCGAGTTTCGTACGAGTTCTGGCGATTTACAACTCGTCGTAAAGTGGATGAGTTCGTCCGAATTTTCTTCAACATATTAGTACGATATGCGTTCGATTTCTTTTCGACAAAAATCGAAGACTTGTCTTGGGGAATGATTCAGACTTCCCGAAAGCTCAAAAAAGTGTCAGACAGCCTGTCAAAACTTGCCGGACCGAAATAAAATTTGCCGGACCGTAAATTCATTAATGTATTTATAGTCTATAGTATAGATGCATACACTAGTGTATTTTAGCGATATCAAACACCAAACGTAATCAGAGGGGGTAATCACGTGATGATCAAAAGGGAATAAAAATGGCGACGTCTTTGCAAAAACAGGTATTTTTATACTCTTTAATTATTTGCTTAAAATTTTTAATGCCGCCCACTTTCCAGCCACATTCGTTACAAAGTGTTTAGAGTTTATTTCGTGTCTGTCTTCACTCTAGATCTCGACATTACTCGGTGCACATTTTCTAAGCGCGGACTGTTTTCCATGTAATTGTGATCATTACTGGGTTTCACTTAGGAAATCGCTCTCTCAGGATGAAATGAGAGAACAAGTTATATTAAACATGCGCTAGGAGTATTCTTTGGGTGTTTATATAAGGGTTTGGTATGGGGCAGACGTCTCAAAATTGTTTTTTAAGATGTACGCACCAAAATAGTTTTATGATCTAAATGGGTCCCACATCTGGTCTGATCAAAAAGGGGTCCCGTTTTATTTCGGAAAACCTCAATTGAAGCTTATCTGGTAAAGTTTGAAACTTTGAACGTTCAAACCATTATTAGACATACACATGTATGTGTTTCCTGTAAACACTCTTTATTTAACCTTATTTCATGGGCATTAGATTGCAAACATTAAAGAGAACTAAGCTAAATAGGTAAATATAAAATAATAAGAAAGACCACCTTCTCAAATATATCTATATCAGTGGATGTTTTGACATTAATAAAATCCTTAGTTGGTTTGGCGACATTCAAATGTCTTCCTAAGTTGCAATTGTATCTTCCTCGGTGCTGAAAGATTTCATTCAATTTTGAAGTCATCAAATTATAATCATTGAATGGTGCATTTTGATATGTGTTTGTTATATTAAATAATGTTTATGCTATTTTCATTTTCAGAAAATACGGTAACAACCGCTATTGCTACTAGACTATGATCGGAGTGTGGCCAAGAATTTAGGTTAAGAAGTCGCTACAGCTGCCATGTCAGACGTTACAAAGCATTTGCACTTTACAGGTGTTCTGGGAAAATGTTTTTCGACAATGACAAGGTTATAGTGCACAGGTGTTTCAAACAATACTTTGCAATACAATGTTGAGTGTATGGTGCATTAATAGGCATTTCTTAATCTTAATTTCTATTAATTCGCATATAAAATCATGTTAAAGTTTTTTCTACGAATCATTATACAAGGAATAATTGATGCCCATCTTGTTGTAATTAAGCTGAACAGTAGTCAACATTTATAATCACTATCATTTTTGTTACATATACAGTTGAAAGTTTCACTACTAATTTAGCAATATATCGGCATGTTGTGTAATATTCTCTGATATGATAGTAATGCTCGTTTATTACATGTAGAAATTAATGCAGATTTTATTACAAATTTGATCTATATTCTAAGCAATAAACCATTGTTTGGAATGATTACTAATAAATAAAAGCACGACTTTGCACACATTTTATATACCTATACATGAGTATACGTCTTTTGCTCTTACAATTATTCTATTAAAAAATGTTAAAGTGGTAGACATATGCGGTTGAGATATTAATACCTTATTTACGTATAGTAAAGATAGATACGCTCGACTTTTTACGTGTACACAGGGCGTGAAATACTTGAACTCTGGGCATAATCTTGTTATCTGGATAGCATAGAATATATAAATATCCATTCAAAAAATCTGTTTGTCTGCCTTTGAAGGTTCGTTTGTGTCTAATTGCAACTGATGATTGCAGTTCTTTCAGATTTCTTACAACGCTACAGGTGATTGCATGCTCCATGTTTGATCACGCGTGTTTATAGTTTTACTCTGTAATACTAATTTTGATCTCATATACATTGATTAGTGTGATTTAAAGCTTCGATCTAAAATTATATGACACTCAATTATTGTTCAGATCTCTCTTGCCTTGTTATTGATATATCATGTGTTATGTTCTGTCATAAGAAATATAATACCGGTAATAAAACTTCCAGTGACTTTATTTCTTGACAAGTATCTAACACGCACTTATTGAAATTACACTTATTGTGTACTATAATCTATAGTTTGAGACACATCTCATATCTGCAATGATTTAACCGAGCAGGGCACAGCAACGTTGAAACAACGTTGAATTGATCAGTTGCAAAATCATAGAACGCTGCGCCTTTCTGTTTGTCGTAGGTTGCTTTTCGACAGATTTGAAGTCAATTGATTGGATTATGCAACCATGTGCGATTATTAACCACTAAAATATAAACCGTTAATTGGTCAACTCACTCCTTGATTGACAAGTCACAACTGGTCAATAAGGAGTACGGGTAATTTCGTCAACGTTGAAAAATAGCGAAAAAACGTTGAAAAACATTCATTCCTTTTCAACGTAGATATAGTTTTATTAGTAGCTGACCTTGAAATACATACTTATAATAAATACACTAAAACAACCAAACATAATGCTACATGTAATGTTTAGTTAGCACATGCCATGACAGTAAACTATACAAAATTGACAAATAGTAATGCTTAAATACAACATTGCGTAAACACAATATGCAACCATACCTTTTACAAACAGCTAAATATGTTTTTACTTCAAATACATATATATAGAGGATATTTTTATTAATACCTTAAGTGTAAATTATGAGTGATAAATAATTTTTTCACTTAGACAAAGTAAAATAAACTAATATACATGGTAACATTTATAACTTATTCATATTAATAGATCACTTTAAATCACTCTGTCATACAGTTTAACATCATTCTTTACAATGCATTGCGAGTACTTTCAATCTTAAATTAGTTGTATTACTTTTTTGAGACATTTGATTTACCACCACATTGTAAATATTTAGTCTCACAACTTTTATTTAAACCCGGCACCTTAAATTTGTGCAGTATCTTGAATAAGAGATGAGTCAGTGACTGTGTAGCTTTGCAGTAGACAACGCATCTTGTCAGGTCTTTCCCAATGCTGCACCAGGGTGATTGAAGCACACCAGAATCTGAATAAAATGATTACAAATTTTGTCTTATGTTTTCTCTTGAACAAATGTTAACAAACTAAGTTAATTCTGTCTAAATACTATTAGAGAATACAAATTCATATCATCGGAAAATTTATATGTGTGGTCACTGCAATATAAAATACAAAGTGGTTGCATTGAATTCACATATTTAAAGCTATTAAAATTTTAACTTAAAATAATAAACACAAATATTAACACAGGCATTTTCCCTTCTGAAATAATATGGCTGTTCAGATTTAAAACGTTTTAATCTATACTTGTTTGTTTAATGTGATATTATTTTTAAACAGAAACACACGTAAATGTATTTAAGAAATAGAAAAAAATATTTTAAAGCATTGACACTTTTGCTTTTTTGTTCCTAAGAAGCATCATAAAGGACGGGCGATAATGGAACCTACATGGAAGCAAATCAAGTCATTACATACCACAGGACTGTGTATAGTAGTAATGCTCGTCATCTGATGATTCAATGTAGCACTGCAAAATTGAAAACAAATTAAATTCTAAAACTATGTATATGCGGTATTTTGACAAGAAATGACATACATGTCAAATGTCACTTTCATGTTACAAAAGAGCACTTGCTTCTTATTTGGTTTAGATTCGACAGGTCTCGTCCTAGTTATTAGATACCTCGCCCAGAGCATGATTGCAAGTTTCAGTTTAGATCAGAAAAGCTTTAAATGAGTTTCTCTGTTTTCTGACTTAAAACTGGACCCCATTGTGATCATATCAGATGTGGGTCCCGTTTAGATCATAAAACATTTTTGGTGCGTACAACTTGAAAAAAAGATTCTGACATGCCTGACCCTAGCGAAACACATTTATAAACATTCAAAGAATATTCCGAACACATTTTTGTTTTTGCAATTTATCTAATTTCATGCTGAGAGAGGGATTTCCTACGTGAAACCCGGTATAACGATCACAAATTACATGTAAAACAGTTCCCGCTTAGAAAATGTGCACCGAATAAAGTCAAGATCTAGGGCGAGGACATTCACGAAACAAACGTTAAATACGTTCTAACTGATATGGCTGGAAAGTGGGCGGTATTAAAATATTAAAGCACACTATTAAAGAGTATAAAAAGGCAAAAAATACCTGTTTCTGCAAGAACGTCGCCATTTTGATTTCCTTTTGATCATCACGTGATTACCCCCTCTGGTCACCTTTTTCATTGTTGTTAACAACCATACACTTAATTAATATCAAACTACGATATGACAACGCAAATCCGAAACGCCTATCCGAATTTTACTGTTTCGAGACATGCACACGTACTCTATTTACATTTAGCATGCATGTTGTTCATGTAAAACCCGTGGTTAGCTAAAAAAAAAAAAAAACCCTCGAACATTATGCTGACAATCACAACGTCCCGTCATCCACATGGAAAGCGTGGACGTATTGACAGTGAAATAAAAATTTAGTAGCGCAAAGAACTGTGAAATCTGGAATTTTTTTATACAAGTTTTGTAGCGCAAAACAATAAGGTGTCTATAAAATCGCGAAGGATATGCAAATTGTATGTGTCCTATTTTAACTCAGTCTAGATCTTGTGTAGACACCCTTTATTTTACAACTGAAACGCGAAAGCAGTGTATACGCGGTGACTGTGAACACATACCACGTGGACAATGTGCAGTTTTTCTCGACCCACAGCTGTTAGAAATTAGGCTGCTAATTGAAGTGACTGCAGTGAAAGCTGAAGACGTCAAACTGTTACACTTTAATGTTGCGCGGGTCGTGTTATTGTTTGTCGCATATCACGAGTTTAAATGAAAAAGTAGCGATGAAATCGTGAAAATCCGGACCAAACGGCATTATTAACGGCAATTGGGGTAATAAGATAATCATTAGAGCATGAAAACAAAATAATGATCAGTTCTACGACCAATTCACAAAATGCGGATCACGATATAGCGGAGCTGTATTCAATTGCTCCGATATTAGTTTTTTTTTTATCCAGTTACATATAGAAATAAGTCTTGAAAAGCTGTCGGACGGTCGGACCGATTCTTGGTAAATAAATGTCGGACAAACTTTAAATTTGCCGGCCATTTTCTGGAAGTCTGCATTGAATGTACAAGTCTGTGCGACTTATAAGGCTTTGGACGAGTATATGTCGTAGTAAAGTCTCCTAAACTCGCAGAAAACTCGTATTATGTCGTAGAACGATAATATACGACAAAACACTACGAAAAGGGAAGCCATGTCTACGGAATGTGTTCGAGAGTGCGCGATATTCCTTCAATGGTTTGAAATTCTCGCCGATACTTGGCGAGATCTGTCGACATAAGAAGACATCACTGCGACATAGAAAGACATGTATACAAGATCTACACGACAACAGGCGAGCTTTGGCGATTTACGACTCGCCAGAACTCGTAGAATTCCCTACAGTGTGACAGGGCCTTAACCAAACAAACACATTCACGCCTTGTACGGGCTCTTTAAGATTTTGACAAATTACTCCCAACTTTTACAAGAAAGTCATAATAGTTGTTAGTCGTTGTGGCAAATTATACATGTAGTGCAAAACCTGGCACATGTGTGGGTACGGTGGTTAATAGATGGTAATCAAAATATTTAAGTTTTGCGTGCTGCGCGCCTTCGAACGTGATAACTATATCATTTGTGAAGGTGACAGCTATATATCGCGTCAACGCAAATGTTTTTATGCCCCACCATCTATCATGTGGGGTGGGTGGGGGTGGGGGGCACATAGTGTATACCCTGTCTGGTGGTACGTACGTATGTACGTGTGTACGTATGTACGTATGTTCGGATTCTTGTCCGGATAATAACTTTGTCCAGTATTGGAGGATTTTCAAATAACTAAGCAGAAATGTTAAGCATGATGAGAATGTGTGTCGCGCTCAAAAACCAGGGCCGTAGATCCAAGGTCAATGTCACACTTAAAGGTCAAAGGTCAAATTTAAGAATTTAAGCTATAGATGCTGTCCGGAGCATAATTTTGTCCAGCATTGAAGCAATTTCAAATAACTTGGCACAAGTTTTAAGCATGGTGAGACGATGTGTCGTGCGCAAGAATCAGGTCCTTAGGTCCAAGGTCAAGGTCAAACTTAAATGTCAAAGGTCAAATATAAGAATTTAAGCCAATAACCCTGTCCGAAGCATAATTTGGTCAAGCATTGAAGGAATTTCAAATAATTTGGCAGAAGTAATAACCATTATAAGACGGCATGTCACGCGCAAGAGCTAAGTCCAAGGTCAAGGTCACACTCAAACGTCAAAG
Source organism: Congeria kusceri (assembly GCA_027627225.1). Lineage (NCBI taxonomy): Eukaryota > Metazoa > Mollusca > Bivalvia > Myida > Dreissenidae > Congeria > Congeria kusceri. Next base: position 49,914,937 of record CM051025.1, on the reverse strand, counting down.
GTCAAATATAAGAATTAATACCATGGACTCTGTCCGGAGCATAATTTAGTCCGACATGGAAAAATGTTCAAATTACTTGACAGAAGTGATAAGAATTAAGCCATTGTCTTTGACCTAAGTATAAATTTGTCCGGCATGGAAGAATTTTCAGATTACTTGGCAGAAGTGATAAGAATTATGAGACGGCATGAGACGTGCTCTTGCAGGTCTGTTGCTGAAAGGTCGAGGTCACTAATCAAGGTCAAAGGTCAAATAATTGTCCAGAGCATAATATTGTCATTAATACGGGGCCATACTTCCCTTTATTAATGACTGTGCAAAGCATAATTAAAAAATGATAAAAGGCATTTGTTGATTCTTCACAGAACGATTTAAGACAGCAAGAGTAAGTGAAACATACAAGAACCGTAACTCATAATTGCCCCAAAATTTTGAATACTGTAGTGTATATATGGCTATCTCATTGCGCATGCGTGATTGAATATTACCCGGCGCAAGCCACATGCTTATCAGTAGTAGAATAAACGTCCAAGAAACAGCAACCGCGGAAACCCACAACATGTGGAAAATGTGGACGTTCACATCCAAAGAACAAGTGTCCTGTCCATGGAAAACAGTGCCACACGTGTGGAAAGCTGAATCATTTCCAGAAACTATGCCGATCAAGTGCAAAAACTCGAGTGAGCGAAATAACTACTCGCAATATGCAAGACACTAACACTGTTTGTAATAGTGGTGCTTGTGGATCTTCTTTTGATTGCCAGGATAATTATGGTATTGACACGGTAAGCGCTTCTTTTTCACGGTTTCCAGACCGTGCATTTGCCAAATTATTCGTTGGTCCACGCAAACTCCCCATTGACTTTAAGGTTGACACAGGAAGTCGTTAATATGTGGTGTTGTGTAGCCCTTAATAAATTTTAGTGTCATGTGACCCAAAATGGCGACCAAAACAAAGCAGGAATTGGGCGGTGGTTGGAAAGTTGATGTTTCTCAGACGTTAACATCGGTATATCCGGTTGTGGAGTTGATTCTTAGTTTCTTGCCGTACATTGATTTGTACAAGTCAGCCAGGTAAACCTGTCATCTTGAATCTTTAAAGATTTGTTGCAATATTATCCATTTCTCTTAATTAGTCTAATTCTAGTATATGCCATGTGGCAAGTAAACAATGTGAAATGGTCCTGTTATGGAGTGAATGGTTAATAATAAACAATTGAATATTATTGCTGAAGAAATGTTATATCGGTACTGTTTAATATAATTGCTTTGTTCAAAAATGCATGAAATTGCTAGTTAATTACTCCCAAAGCTTTACTTCTTTTTTTGCATTTGATGAATAACACTGAAATCACCATGTTTCTTAATGGTTTGTGTTTAGGGTATGCCAGCTGTGGAGAAAAATAGTGAACACCATCAAACTCAAACGGAAATCAATTGGATTTTCTTGTTCAACAAGAGAAGATAGTGTCTGGAACACTATGAGATTCCTTAGGGTATGTTTTAGTGGTATCGGGTCAACTTACCCGATCTAATTAGGTCTGGTCCAACTCGGCCCACTATTCAAATAAAATGACAAGAAGGGTGTGTTTTGCATGTATTAGAAGGTGTGATAAAATGCACAAAGGGTGTGAAATGTTGGGAATGCATTGGTTCTATGCAGGGCTGTCATTAAGGGAAGTGTGGGAGTAATTTACGCCCAGTTTTTGTCACAGGACTTCCATAAAATTGCAGCCATGGAAGTTGCAGAACTTTCAAAATTGCAGCCACGGAAGTTCCATCATGTAAGTATTAACAAGTAAGAAGAAAAATTAAGTAATGTATCTAAATGTATACCCCTTTCACTGAATACATTGGCATATAAACACTTGATGAAAAAAAACTGACCTTCAAAAAACTTGAATTTTATACTTTATTTCATTTCTGAAATGCTCAGGACTTATGTAGCGCAACACTGTCAAAACTTCTAAATATTATGAGCAAAACTTCCAAACTCACAGGCCAGGAAGCTCAAGCTTCCAGTTTTCAAAAGTTAATGAAAGCCCTGTCTATGTGTGCCAACGAAATAGCGTGACAAAATGGTAAATAAGTCTATTATTTAACATGCTTTAAAAAATTGGTCTGAGTTAGAGTGGGCTGAATTCATCAGTGGGCCAAATTCGACCAGGCCGACTTGGTATTTGGGCCGAGTTGACCCTTATTCTGTTGAAGTCCAGGATCTAATGTTATGATAGATATAGTGTTTATTTAGCTGAGCATTTTTCTCATAAGCAAATTATAGCAATAAAAGAATATTTAATATAGCAAGTTTTGTAAATTCCAAGATTTTCACCATCAAATGTTAAGTGTCAGCTTACATGCAGATTGGCATGTATATATCACTTTCAATTTGCCAGTTTTGTCTTAGAATAAGGATATAGCTTCCCTTTAAGTTTACTACTAGACTAAAAGAGCTAACAGACAGGGGCGTGTCTGAAGTTGAATCTGGAATACACGCTGAAGCTGGTGGTGGTTACAGGAACATGTCTCCTGATTTGTTTTGTTTCAAGAATGGCGAAGATGTAGTAAACAGGGTGTTACACTTGTAGTGTTAAAAGGGAATGCTTTTCTTCAATAAACGTTAAACACTTCACATGTTGTTCTTCTAATAAAGTATCCCATTTTCAACACAATATTTTGCATGAATTTTAAAACAGAGTTTTACAAAAATTTACTTTGTTAATGTTTTTGATAAGACGTACCTCATCCAAATGAGGTTTCCTTATAAAGACTTTTTAAACAGTTTTAAAGTTTCAACTAAGCAAACACACAAGCTAACATGCATATGCCTGGGCACGCCCCTGACAGATCATAATAACCTTGTAATTTGTAACACTTGTTATACTGTTATATATATGTTCCAAATATATGTTGATTGGCCTGTTTAAAATATTATATAATAATGTAAAACCGCACAAATGGTAGAAAGTTTTGAGAATCTGGTTAGAAGCTTGAAATACTTATAAAATACATGTTTATAATTTGGTTATGATGGTTTTGAAAAGGTCAAGCTTTTTTATCGTAATCCTTTTGATTTTTTCTTTTCAGAACTTATTCTCTGAACCGAAAACAGTGATAGTATTTTGCCACGATTCGATGAACACATCCTTGGCTGACTTGTGTGTGAAAAGAGGGGAGGAGTTGGCGGAACTGCTTCATATCAGTGAAGGAACACTCATATGCATGAACCTGATCGAGTTAATGAAATTGTTTGTTCCAGAAACCTGTGACATTGTTATCATTGAAGCTGCAGGCATTGTTGGTAATTAAAGGGCATATCTTCGGTATTTCGCATACATATATAATACATTATATTTTAGCATGACAGTTTACTGTTTTTGGCATGTATTTTTCAATGAGTTACAATTTATTGATGGAATCTTTAAAAAAAACATATGCCAAGAAAAAAAAAAGAATTTCTGGAAGCACAGTTTCTATAGGATGGAAATTCATACCTAAAAATGGTGTACTTCAATGAACTATTCCTAACGCTATGCAACGTTTATAAATGGTGTGCTTGTAAGGAACATCACTTTAAGGAAACAACATGTACATTTTATTCTTATCGATTTTACAACTACATGTAGATTTTACGAATACAGTAAACTCCACCCGTAGTGATATACCACACGTAATGATGCTGAGTCCAAGGTCCTGGCCAGGTCCTTACGTATTTTGATTGGTATATCATCGGTTGTAACGATATCACATATTGCGAAGTTTCAGGTATGACGATGTAGTTTTCACGGCCCAGTCGCAAATACTCCCCTTTTGTTATGATTTTGGGAGTCTGTAACGGGTGTGAAAAACATTGATCCAGCTGAACAGTTATAGGGTGGGCTTGATTTAATAATCAGTGATGTGGTAATCAATTAAAATTAGTGTATTGAGAAAAATCATGAATGAAGTTGATACCTATAGATGACCATTGGTTGCTTCTGGTAGTATAGAGTGACCTGATGTTGATTATTAAGAAGTTATTTAACTGGACACAGGCTGTGAAAATTATGCAAAATAAATCAATATAGTGACCTTTGATAATTATCCTGATTATTTATTAAATCGCATTTCGTGATGTTCTTTCATTATGCATAGTTCTACGTTAAATGAATTTTCATGTAATATGGTTTGTGCTACGTCCCGTCTTAAATTCTTGTATGCGCATGTTTTTGGTTGTCTATTTACAGATGTAACGATATTCGGATATAGCGATATAAATTCTATGATCCGCTCAATATCCTTACAAGGGGAGATTACTGTACTACTAATTTTCTTGCGCCCAATGACCACAGTTTATATAATAAAATAATATACATTTGCCAATTGTTCATAGAAACTAAAGTCATCATATTTAATAATGCTTCAGTATTAATTATCTGTAAATGAACTTAATTTTTGCAGATGTTATTGTGGACCTACCGTTGATACGCCCATTTAATATGTCCTTAACACAACAACACTTAAAGCAGAAGAAATTGTAATCATAAAACTTTGTGGCTGCTTTACCTCTTGATTGCTCTTTGAATATGATTTATTAACCATTTGCATTCCAAATAGCTAACCTTGTTATATTTTTTAACATAATTTTATCAGCTGTACATTTTAAACAAATTGTCAAACATATACATGTATAAATATATCACAGACATTCCAAAAAGTGTCTGTCCGGACGACCTGACTGGCTATTTTTCAGCCTCTCTTGTGAAAGATTGAAGGTAGCAGGACCGAATGGCCTGTAACATTTGTACTCATTCCATGATCAGATATGAAGGTAGCAGGACCGAATGGCCTGTAACATTTGTACTCATTCCACGATCAGATATGAAGGTAGCAGGACCGAAAGGCCTGTAAGATTTGTACTAATTCCATGATCAGATATGAAAGTAGCAGGCCGAATGGCCTGTAACATATGTACTAATTCCATGATCAGATATGAAGGTAGCAGGACCGAATGGCCTGTAACATTTGTACTCATTCCATGATCAGATATGAAGGTAGCAGGACCGAATGGCCTGTAACATTTGTACTCATTCCATGATCAGATATGAAGGTAGCAGGACCGAATGGCCTGTAACATTTGTACTCATTCCATGATCAGATATGAAGGTAGCAGGACCGAATGGCCTGTAACATTTGTACTCATTCCATGATCAGATATGAAGGTAGCAGGACCGAATGGCCTGTAACATTTGTACTCATTCCATGATCAGATATGAAGGTAGCAGGACCGAATGGCCTGTAACATTTGTACTCATTCCATGATCAGATATGAAGGTAGCAGGACCGAATGGCCTGTAACATTTGTACTCATTCCATGATCAGATATGAAGGTAGCAGGACCGAATGGCCTGTAACATTTGTACTCATTCCATGATCAGATATGAAGGTAGCAGGACCGAATGGCCTGTAACATTTGTACTCATTCCATGATCAGATATGAAGGTAGCAGGACCGAATGGCCTGTAACATTTGTACTCATTCCATGATCAGATATGAAGGTAGCAGGACCGAATGGCCTGTAACATTTGTACTCATTCCATGATCAGATATGAAGGTAGCAGGACCGAATGGCCTGTAACATTTGTACTCATTCCATGATCAGATATGAAGGTAGCAGGACCGAATGGCCTGTAACATTTGTACTCATTCCATGATCAGATATGAAGGTAGCAGGACCGAATGGCCTGTAACATTTGTACTCATTCCATGATCAGATATGAAGGTAGCAGGACCGAATGGCCTGTAACATTTGTACTCATTCCATGATCAGATATGAAGGTAGCAGGACCGAATGGCCTGTAACATTTGTACTCATTCCATGATCAGATATGAAGGTAGCAGGACCGAATGGCCTGTAACATTTGTACTCATTCCATGATCAGATATGAAGGTAGCAGGACCGAATGGCCTGTAACATTTGTACTCATTCCATGATCAGATATGAAGGTAGCAGGACCGAATGGCCTGTAACATTTGTACTCATTCCACGATCAGATATGAAGGTAGCAGGACCGAAAGGCCTGTAAGATTTGTACTAATTCCATGATCAGATATGAAAGTAGCAGGCCGAATGGCCTGTAACATATGTACTAATTCCATGATCAGATATGAAGGTAGCAGGACCGAATGGCCTGTAACATTTGTACTCATTCCATGATCAGATATGAAGGTAGCAGGACCGAATGGCCTGTAACATTTGTACTCATTCCATGATCAGATATGAAGGTAGCAGGACCGAATGGCCTGTAACATTTGTACTCATTCCATGATCAGATATGAAGGTAGCAGGACCGAATGGCCTGTAACATTTGTACTCATTCCATGATCAGGGGCGATTTGCTCAAAACTTTAACGGCGAGTTAAGGTAACAGCCGTTAAATTTTCGATTGATTTATTTATGTATTTGAAAAATTACAATTTTAAACTGTGAGTGCATTCTATACAAAATGCTATGCTTAATTATGTACCAAATGTTGGACAAGCAAATGGCTTGCAGTATTTGCTTTATTTAAATCTTAAGTTAACAGGCTGTTAGCTTAACTGGCCGTTAAAGTTTTGAGCAACTGGGCCCAGATGTTGTATGTCTTGTTAATGTGAATTAGGTCTTGTGATTCTGACATAAGCACAGTACCTAGTTTCCTGTAATCACTTAACTTTTTGAAATGTCTGATACAATATGTAATTCATGGTCTGTTATCGGTTCTGTTTTACGATGTTAAAAGAGAATTAAGAATAGAATCCTGTTTAATAAAGTTTACTATTTTTTTTAGGTACAACTGGTGACTTCAAGACAGAAGAGTTTCAATCAACGGAAGCTATAACTGTCTTGAGCATCCCCAGGCTTCACAGTGATAACGGACTTGAGGTGGTCACACAGACAGATGTAACAAAAAGCGATGAAATACTTCCTGTTTTGGAGTCCCAGGCGTTGAAAGCCTGTTTTCTGTTCTGTACAAATCCAGGTTTTCTCGGCAAGCCTTTGGTTTCAAGTCTGGTGGACAAACGATCGGTGCTTGTGGCTGGAGCATTTGTTGCCAGTATTTATTCAAACAAGCAGCGGTAAGATTTATAAGAAATGCATGGTTCTCATTTTGAGCTATGAGAATACAAGGGCATGGCAGAGCTCTGCACTGATTACATATAGGTCTGGTTAAACACTCATAAACTATATCATGTATTGAATAGCTTTTTGTTGACCTAGATTTGATGTTAATTCTTGATCAGCTTAAACAGGTTTAATTTGGTTTAAGAGTAAAGAGTAATTAAAACCTTAAAACAAACTAACTTGTATCATAATGTGAGTTTCTGACACAAAAGTCAATTCTGCCCATGCCTTCCTTATTACTGGTACCAGTACTAGTAAGATTGTATATCATGGACTTGCATTTCTTATCCTGTGAAAAATATTCTGTTTAAACTAGGAATTTATGCAAGCATCACTGATAAGGGTTATTGACAACATTTTGAAAACTATATTTGCTTTATTTTTCAATCAAATTTTTGACAATGGACTGTACCTATTAGATTATTATTTTAAAGCTTCAAGATAAACAGGCTCATCATTGCTAAAAATATATAAATATGGGTACATATGCTCATCAGTTTTGATGCCCCATATCAAATATGGCGGGATATATTGGTTTGCTAATGTTGGTCTGTCGGTAGACCACTTTAGTTTTCGCTCTTTAAGTCCAACAGTTTTCATATGATTGTACAGAACTTATGTTTGTTTGCATAATATTTCGGCCCAAATCACACAAGGAATTGTTGAGTTATGACCCTTCCATTATCTTAAATTGGCATTTTTAGCCGTTTCTGCTCTTTAAGTCCAACAGTTTGCATCCTATCTTCACTAAACTTCACGGAAATGTTTGTGGGCATATTATATCGACCAAGTTCAATTATAGGCCATATCGCATTAGGAACTGTGGAGTTATGTCCCTTTAATTAGCTATAATTACCATTTTAGCCATTGTCACTCTCTAAGTCCAACAGTTTTTATCCGATCGTCACAACACTTGGTGAAAATCTTGTGCACATAATTTCTTAGTCAAGTTCGATAATCAACACAATCTTTCCAGGAACTGTGGCGTCATGGCGCTTGAAAGATCTAAGATCAGCCTTTTTCAACATTTTTCATCCGATCTTTACCAAACTTGATTACAATGTTTGAAATATCTCGGCCAAGCCCGATGATCAACCGAATCCCCCAGGAACTGCTGTGTTTTTTCCCATTTTTTTTATATATCTAAAATTGGTATTTCTAGCAGTTTATGCTCGCTATGTTCAACAGTTTTCATCCAAACTTAAACTATTTAAAAGATCGCTTTTAACCTAGAGGGGCATAGCTGTTTTACAAAGAGCTCTTGTTCTTTGTTAAAGCAACTATTTAGTCTCTGGGTAAGCAAGCATTTTTACGTACTTTGATTTTAAAGAATGGTACAAGGCGTTTAAAACATCATTTAAAAAAACTGATTTAAGCGTTGCAAGGGCTCAAAACAGCTCTTCATAGATTTTGTTACACTGAAATGGTTTTACCATTATACATTAGTTTAATGATTATTTAGATTTTAGACATCCCTGTTACACCAGTAACCTTTTCATTAACGTAAATGTACATGTGTATTAACTTTAATTATACATGACTTTGATTCTTTGGTGTTTTGTTTTCAGTAATAATTTCGAAGACTACATAACATTGATGTCTCTGTCGCTATACGGGGACCAAGTGGAAGCAGCCTCAGTCATTTTGCCGCAGCCTAAATATTGGGGAAGTGAATACTGTGAAAGGACAAAGGCAGACATCGAGAAGGGCATTACGACGCTAAAAGACATGAAACTACGAGAAGAAAACAGTTTTGCATTTATGATCGCCTGTGTTGGAAGAGGGGTTGGGTTGTATGAGGAGCCAAATGTGGAGTCTGCCGTGTTTCGGAAACATTTTCCAAAGACGCCACTCTTTGGACTGTTCGGCGATGGTGAAATTGGGTGCAACTTTCATAACGGTGTTTTGAATGGAAAGAGCACAGACTCTAGAAAAGGAAATGCTCCACCAAAGCTTTTCCATTCATATACTACAGTGTTGGTTCTCATTTCTGTGAAATAATTTAATGCTTTCAGAATTATCGAGCACATCTAATTATCTGAGGAAAACGTTATTGGCTTTTTAACTCAACATCAATATGATCAATCATCAACATTATTTATTATTTCTTTTTCTTTTTTAACATTTTTAATACATCGGTTTTAAATTTGTTTAAAGGATATGGTTGAAAAGTTGAATTTCTACTATTTTAAAGCTCATAATTTGCTTCATTGTAGGTGATGTTTGTGATTTAAAAATCAAAATCATTATATTTTGTAAAAAAATTCATTCATTCACTCAGCCAAGTTCAGTCAGTTAATCAGACAGGCTCACTGAATCAGTCACTCAGTCAGACCTAATTAATCAGTTAGTCACTCAGCAAGGCAAATTCAATCATCCAGTCATTCAGCACCGAATCAACCACGCTCAGTCACTCGGCCACTGATAAGCCAATCAGCCAGACCAAATATATCATGCAATCACACGGTCAGGTCTTATAAATATATGAGTCAATTCAACAGGCCCACTAATAATTCACTCATTTAGTCAAACCTAATTAATAAATTAGTTTGAATCAATAACTGAGTCAATCCACCAGGCCACTCAATATTTCAATCACTCAGCCAGACCTTATTAATAAATGAGTCAATCCACCAGAACAACTCAGTTCAATAACTCAGCAAGGCCTTATCAATAAATGAGTCAATCCACCAGACTCACTTAATTCCATCGTTCAGCTAGGTCTTATCAATAAATGAGTCAATCGACCCGACCCACTTAACTCAATCACTCAGCAAGGCCTTTTTAGTAAATGAGTCAACTCACCACACTCAGTTAATTCAATCACTCACCAAGGCCTTGTCAATAAATGAGTCAATCCACCAGACCCACTTAATTCAATCACTCAGCTAGGCCTTGTCAATAAATGAGTCAATCCACCATACCCACTTAATTCAATCACTCAGCTAGGCCTTGTCAATAAATGAGTCAATCCATCATACCCACTTAATTCAATCACTCACCAAGGCCTTGTCAATAAATGAGTCAATCCACCAGACCCACTTAATTCAATCACTCACCAAGGCCTTTTCAATAAATGAGTCTATCCACCATACCCACTTAATTCAATCACTCTGCTAGGCCTTGTCAATAAATGAGTCATTCCACCAGACCCACTTAATTCAATCACTTAGCTAGGCCTTGTCAATAAATGAGTCAATCCACCATACCCACTTAATTCAATCACTCTGCTAGGCCTTGTCAATAAATGAGTCAATCCACCATACCCACTTAATTCAATCACTCAGCTAGGCCTTGTCAATAAATGAGTCAATCCACCATACCAACTTAATTTAATCACTCAGCTAGGCCTTGTCAATAAATGAGTCAATCCACCATACCCACTTAATTCAATCACTCTGCTAGGCCTTGTCAATAAATGAGTCAATCCACCAGACCCAGTTAATTCAATCACTCACCAAGGCCTTGTCAATAAATGAGTCAATCCACCATACCCACTTAATTCAATCACTCTGCTAGGCCTTGTCAATAAATGAGTCTATCCACCATACCCACTTAATTAAATCACTCGGCTAGGCCTTGTCAATAAATGAGGCAATCCACCAGACCCACTTAATTCAATCACTTAGCTAGGCCTTGTCAATAAATTAGTCAATCCACCAGACCCACTTAATTCAATCACTCAGCTAGGCCTTGTCAATAAATGAGTCAATCCATCATACCCACTTAATTCAATCACTCACCAAGGCCTTTTCAGTAAATGAGTCAATCCACCAGACCCACTTAATTCAATCACTCAGTCATGTCAAGTTAATCAATCCCTCGGGTCCCGTCAGTCATTCAGCCATGTCCAGTCAAAAAACGATTAAATCCAGCGGACCAACCCAGTAACTAATTAGTTCATCCAGACCAAGTGAATAAATGAGTAGATCCACCAGCTTCATTCAATAATTAAATTATTCAGCCGCACACGGCTATATTTTAAACAATGGAATTAATTTGTACAATGTGGTAGAGGATCACACTAGGAACATTTCTTACAAATTATTACATGAGCGCGATCTATTGGGGCCACTGACCGTACGTCGTTTGTCGTCAGTAATTACTTCAAACAAATTCTCTGAAACCACTTCGTGGTTTATAACTGAACTTCACAGGAATGTTCCTGGGGATCGTTTACCAAATTTCTTCACTTCAACTGAAAATATGAAAAGTCTGGTTACTATGGCAACCAAAAGCTTAAACAGCGTTAAAACCTTTAAAAATCTCAGAAACCACTTGCTATATTTCAAAATAACTCCACAGAAATGTACTTCGGGTGACCCTCTATCAAATCCAAATTCATTGAAATAATTTCGTCAAAAACATGGGCGCGGGAGTGGGGGCAAGACAATTTTCCTTATAGGGCTATGTTGACCACTTGGACAAACTAATCTGACCTCTTGCTGAATTTCGAAATATTTTTACATGAATGTTCCCTGGGCGATCCTGTACCAAATTCCTTGAAAACATTTTGATTTATAGAAAAACGGGTGCCAGTAGGCGGGACAATTTTCCTTACATGGCTATATTGACAACTTTCTTGTCGTAAACTAATAGCTGGATTTTGTTATTGTCACTAAGAAATGTTCCTTGGATGACTGTCGTGTCTGGAACAATTTTCTGGATATGAAATCTTATGAGTTTATTCATATGAACAGTAAATGACATTGCTTTTTAGCTCACCTGAGTACGAAGCTATTGGTATAGGGGGACTGTCCTGCTAGTGTTGTGCCGATTAATCATTTCGTCGATTAATCAACGACTAATAGGTAATGATTAATTAGTTGATTAAGATTTGGGATTAGTCGATTAATTGAATATATGTATTCATGAGTTTTCTTTCTTGAAAAATTTCCAATCCCTTTCTTTTAACTTGAACAGGTGATCCAATTCATTTATTTGTTTTAGTAACCAAATAATGTATTTAAATAGCACACATGCACATATAATTAAATACATTGTTCAATATAATTAAATGTATACATTTATATTTTTAATATGATTTGTAGAACTGATATTCGTCTCTAGTAAAGCTGTTATGTCAGGATTACAAACACAGTAGTCCATGAAATCCACTCAGTATTTTTAAAGATGGAGATCTTACTTGTGTGAAAGGTTTAAACACAGGTTATAAAATGTAAAAATAAAAATAATGCAATTACGGTCTTTGTATTCATTTGATAAATTTTGCATTTCTGTACCCAACACACGAAAAAATGTATAGTGTTTGTGCCGTTGCTTAAATTTTAAATAATTAATTTATCTGATATGTATCTTCAACTATCTTGTCAATAGCCCAGCGCGTTAATAGGATAATGCAGTTTTACAAACTGTTTTTACAAAAAGCATGTTTTATGCCTATTTCCTTCATAATTGCATTACATAAATCAGACACACATTTTCTGCGAAACTAAATAAAACAATGTAAATAATTGAAATGTTGCAGTCTAAAGTGTATTTCCTTTACTTTCAAGAATCCTTATTAATCGGTTATTTAGTCAGAACTTGTTGCTGATTAATCGACTAAAATTTTGGACACTGATTAACAACACTATGTCCTGCTTCGTCCGTCGTCCGTAATGCGTTTGTGTTTAGCCATATGGTCTCAGTTTAAGTCGAATATGGGCCAGATCGGACCAAGAGTTATTGCCCCATGTTTGTGAAAAATCCATAATTCGTCGACAGTTAGCTTTCAGTCTCTATAGGGAATTAACTTTTCATTCCATGTTGACTAAACTCGCACAGTTTGTTTTGTCCGTCGTCCGTCGTCAACATTTACCTTGTGAACACTCTAGAGGCCACATTTATTGCTTACCCCCGGTAATCTTCATGGAACTTGCCCAGAAAATTGTCCCAATACTATCTTGGACATTGTTGAAACTGGGTAATGTGGGGTCAACAACTAGGTCATGAAATTTGCACATAACGTTTGTTCTTATGATATCTTGGACGAGTTCGAAAATGGTTTCGTTCCATTGAAAAACATGGCCGCCAGGGGGCGGGGCAGTTTTCCTTATAGAAAAAGCGTGTGAACACTCTAGAGGTCACATTTTTTACCCAATCAACATGAAACTTGCTCAGAACATTTGTTATTATGATATCTCGGCCGAGTTCGAAAATGGTTCCATTCCGTTGAAAAACATGGTTGCCAGCTTTCCGTATATGGCTATATTGAAAACTTTAAAAAGCTTGTGAACACTCAAGAGGCCACATTTATTGCCAAATCTTCATGAAACTTGCCCAGAACATTTGTTATTATGATATCTCGGCCGATTTCGAAAATGGTTCCACTCCGTTGAAAAACATGGTTGCCAGCTTTCCGTATATGGCTATATTGAAAATTTTAAAAAGCTTGTGAACACTCATGAGGCCACATTTATTGCCATGATACTTGCCCAGAACATTTGTCCCAATGATATATCGGACGAGTTCGAAACTGGGTCATGTGGGTTCAAAAACTAGGTCACTAGGTCAAATTGAAGAAAAAGCTTGTGAACACCCACGATTTAGCCCAATGATCATGAAACTTGCCACATTTATTGCCCAATCAACATGAAACTTGCCCCAAACATTTGTTCTTATGATATCTCGGCCGAGTTCGAAAATGGTTTCACTTCGTTGAAAAACATGGCTGCTACGGGGCGGGGCAGTTTTCCTTATATGGCTATATTGACAACTTAAAAAAGCTTGTGAACACTCTAGAGGCCACATTTATTGCCAATCTTCATGAAACTTGCCCAGAACATTTGTCATAATACATGTCGGACGAGTTCGAAACTGGGTCATGTGGGGTCAGAAACTAGGTCAAATTGAATAAAGAGCTTATGAACACTCGAGAAGTCACAGTTTTAGCCCAATGAACACGAAACTTGCTCAGAACATTTATTCTTATGATATCTAGGCCAAATTCGAAAATGGTGCCACTCCGCTGAAAAACATGGCCGCCAGGGGACGGGGCAGTTTTCCGTATATGGCCATTGAAAAAGCTTGTGATCACTCTGGAAGTCACATTTTTTGCCCAATCAACATAAAACTTGCCCCAAACATTTGTTCTTATGATATCTCGGCCGATTTCGAAATGGTTCCACTCCGTTGCAAACATGGCTGCCACGGGGCGGGGCTGTTTTTCTTATATGGCTATGTTGAAAACTTTAAAAAAGCTTGTGAACACTCTAGAGGCCACATGTATTGCCAAATCTTCATGAAACTTGCCCAGAACATATGTCCCAATGATATCTCGGACGAGTTCGAAACTGGGTCATGTGGGGTAAAAAAACTAGGTAACTAGGTCAACTTTAAGAAAAAGCTTGTGAACACTCAAGAAGTCACATTTTGCCCAATGAATCTGAAACTTGTGCAGAATATATTTGTTCTTATGATATCTCGGCCGAGTTCGAAAATGGTTCCGCTCAGTTGAAAAACATGGCCGCCAGGGGGCGGGGCAGTTTTCCTTATATGACTATGGAATAACTTGTGAACAGTCTAGAAGTCACACTTTTGCCCAATCAACATGAAACTTGCTCAGAACATTTGTTCTTATGATATATCGGCCGATTTCGAAAATGGTTCCACTCCGTTGAAGAACATGGCTGCCATGGGGCGGGGCAGTTTTCTGTATATAGCTGTATTGAAAACTTTAAAAAGCTTGCGAACACTCTAGAGGCCACATTTGTAGCCTAATCATCATGAAACTTGCTGAGAACATTTGTCCCATTGATATCTCGGACGAGTTCGAAAATGGGTCATGTGGGGTCAAAAACTAGGTCACTAGGTCAAATTGAAGAAAAAGCTTGTGAACACCCACGATTTAGCCCAATGATCATGAAACTTGCTCAGAATATGTGTTCTCATGATATCTCGGCCGAGTTCGAACCTGGTTCCGCTCCGTTGAAAAACATGGCCGCCAGGCTGCGGGGCAGTTTTCCTTATATGGTTATTTAAAAAGCTTGTGAACACTCTAGACGTCACATTTGTGCCCAATCAACATGAAACTTGCCCCAAACATTTGTTCTTATGATATCTCGGCCGAGTTCGAAAATGGTTTCACTTCGTTGAAAAACATTGCTGCTACGGGGCGGGGCAGTTTTCCATATATGGCTATATTGACAACTTGAAAAAGCTTGTTAACACTCTAGTGGCCACATTGATTGTCCAATCTTCATGAAACTTGTTCAGGACATTTGTCATAACTCATCTCAGACGAGCTCGAAACTGGGTCATGTGGGGTCAGAAACTAGGTCACTAGGTCAAATTGAAGAAAAAGCTTATGAACACTCTAGAAGACACAGTTTAGCCCAATGAACATGAAACTTGCTTAGAACATTTATTCTTATGATATCTAGGCCAAATTCGAAAATGGTGCCACTCCGCTGAAAAACATGGCCGCCAGGGGACGGAGCAGTTTTCCGTATATGGCTATTGAAAAAGCTTGTGAACACTCTAGAAGTCACATTTTTTGCCCAATCAACATGAAACTTGCCCCAAACATTTGTTCTTATGATATCTCGGCCGAGTTCGAAAATGGTTTCACTTCGTTGAAAAACATGGCTGCTACGGGGCGGGGCAGTTTTCCTTATATGGCTATATTGACAACTTAAAAAAGCTTGTGAACACTCTAGAGGCCACATTTATTGCCAATCTTCATGAAACTTGCCCAGAACATTTGTCATAATACATGTCGGACGAGTTCGAAACTGGGTCATGTGGGGTCAGAAACTAGGTCAAATTGAATAAAGAGCTTATGAACACTCGAGAAGTCACAGTTTTAGCCCAATGAACATGAAACTTGCTCAGAACATTTATTCTTATGATATCTAGGCCAAATTCGAAAATGGAGCCACTCCGCTGAAAAACATGGCCGCCAGGGGACGGAGCAGTTTTCCGTATATGGCCATTGAAAAAGCTTGTGATCACTCTGGAAGTCACATTTTTTGCCCAATCAACATAAAACTTGCCCCAAACATTTGTTCTTATGATATCTC
This sequence comes from Congeria kusceri, assembly GCA_027627225.1. Lineage (NCBI taxonomy): Eukaryota > Metazoa > Mollusca > Bivalvia > Myida > Dreissenidae > Congeria > Congeria kusceri. Next base: position 49,898,770 of record CM051025.1, on the reverse strand, counting down.
GGCCGATTTCGAAATGGTTCCACTCCGTTGCAAACATGGCTGCCACGGGGCGGGGCTGTTTTTCTTATATGGCTATATTGAAAACTTTAAAAAAGCTTGTGAACACTCTAGAGGCCACATGTATTGCCAAATCTTCATGAAACTTGCCCAGAACATATGTCCCAATGATATCTCGGACGAGTTCGAAACTGGGTCATGTGGGGTAAAAAAAACTAGGTAACTAGGTCAACTTTAAGAAAAAGCTTGTGAACACTCAAGAAGTCACATTTTGCCCAATGAATCTGAAACTTGTGCAGAATATTTGTTCTTATGATATCTCGGCCGAGTTCGAAAATGGTTCCGCTCCGTTGAAAAACATGGCCGCCAGGGGGCGGGGCAGTTTTCCTTATATGACTATGGAATAACTTGTGAACACTCTAGAAGTCACACTTTTGCCCAATCAACATGAAACTTGCTCAGAACATTTGTTCTTATGATATATCGGCCGATTTCGAAAATGGTTCCATTCCGTTGAAGAACATGGCTGCCATGGGGCGGGGCAGTTTTGTGTATATAGCAGTATTGAAAACTTTAAAAAGCTTGCGAACACTCTAGAAGCCACATTTGTAGCCTAATCATCATGAAACTTGCTGAGAACATTTGTCCCAATGATATCTCGGACGAGTTCGAAAATGGGTCATGTGGGTTCAAAACCTAGGTCACTAGGTCAAATTGAAGAAAAAGCTTGTGAACACCCACGATTTAGCCCAATGATCATGAAACTTGCTCAGAATATGTGTTCTCATGATATCTCGGCCGATTTCGAACCTGGTTCCGCTCCGTTGAAAAACATGGCCGCCAGGCTGCGGGGCAGTTTTCCTTATATGGTTATTGGAAAAGCTTGTGAACACTCTAGACGTCACATTTTTGCGCAATCAACATGAAACTTGCCCCAAACATTTGTTCTTATGATATCTCGGCCGAGTTCGAAAATGGTTTCACTTCGTTGAAAAACATTGCTGCAACGGGGCGGGGCAGTTTTCCATATATGGCTATATTGACAACTTGAAAAAGATTGTTAACACTCTAGTGGCCACATTGATTGTCCAATCTTCATGAAACTTGTTCAGAACATTTGTCATAACTCATCTCAGACGAGTTCGAAACTGGGTCATGTTGGGTCAGAAACTAGGTCAAATTGAAGAAAAAGCTTATGAACACTCGAGAAGTCACAGTTTTAGCCCAATGAACATGAAACTTGCTCAGAACATTTATTCTTATGATATCTAGACCAAATTCGAAAATGGTGCCACTCCGCTGAAAAACATGGCCGCCAGGGGCCGGAGCAGTTTTCCGTATATGGCCATTGAAAAAGCTTGTGATCACTCTGGAAGTCACATTTTTTGCCCAATCAACATAAAACTTGCCCCAAACATTTGTTCTTATGATATCTCGGCCGATTTCGATATGGTTCCACTCCGTTGCAAACATGGCTGCCACGGGGCGGGGCTGTTTTTCTTATATGGCTATATTGAAAACTTTAAAAAAGCTTGTGAACACTCTAGAGGCCACATGTATTGCCAAACCTTCATGAAACTTGCCCAGAACATATGTCCCAATGATATCTCGGACGAGTTCGATACTGGGTCATGTGGGGTAAAAAAAACTAGGTAACTAGGTCAACTTTAAGAAAAAGCTTGTGAACACTCAAGAAGTCACATTTTGCCCAATGAATCTGAAACTTGTGCAGAATATTTGTTCTTATGATATCTCGGCCGAGTTCGAAAATGGTTCCGCTCCGTTGAAAAACATGGCCGCCAGAGGGCGGGGCAGTTTTCCTTATATGACTATGGAATAACTTGAGAACACTCTCGAAGTCACACTTTTGCCCAATCTACATGAAACTTGCTCAGAACATTTGTTCTTATGATATATCGGCCGATTTCGAAAATGGTTCCACTCCGTTGAAGAACTTGGCTGCCACGGGGCGGGGCAGTTTTCTTTATATAGCTATATTGAAAACTTTAAAAAGCTTGCGAACACTCTAGAGGCCACATTTGTAGCCTAATCATCATGAAACTTGCTGAGAACATTTGTCCCAATGATATCTCGGACGAGTTCGAAAATGGGTCATGTGGGGTCAAAAACTAGGTCACTAGGTCAAATTGAAGAAAAAGCTTGTGAACACCCACGATTTAGCCCAATGATCATGAAACTTACTGAGAATATGTGTTCTCATGATATCTCGGCCGAGTTCGAACCTGGTTCCGCTCCGTTGAAAAACATGGCCGCCAGGGGGCGGGGCAGTTTTCCTTATGTGGTTATTGAAAAAGCTTGTGAACAATCTTGACGTCACATTTTTGCCCAATCAACATGAAACTTGCCCCAAACATTTGTTCTTATGATATCTCGGCCGAGTTCGAAAATGGTTTCACTCCGTTGAAAAACAGCTGCTACGGGGCGGGGCAGTTTTCCATATATGGCTATATTGACAACTTGAAAAAGCTTGTTAACACTCTAGTGGCCACATTTATTGTCCAATCTTCATGAAACTTGTTCAGAACATTTGTCATAACTCATCTCAGACGAGTTCGAAACTGGGTCATGTGGGGTCTGAAACTAGGTCACTAGGTCAAATTGAAGAAAAAGCTTATGAACACTCTAGAAGTCAGTTTAGCCCAATGAACATGAAACTTGCTTAGAACATTTATTCTTATGATATCTAGGCCAGATTCGAAAATGGTGCCACTCCGCTGAAAAACATGGCCGCCAGGGGACGGAGCAGTTTTCCGTATATGGCTATTGAAAAAGCTTGTGAACACTCTAGAAGTCACATTCTTTGCCCAATCAACATGAAACTTGCCCCAAACATTTGTTCTTATGATAAATCGGCCGAGTTCGAAAATGGTTTCACTTCGTTGAAAAACATGGCTGCTACGGGGCGGGGCAGTTTTCCTTATATGGCTATATTGACAACTTAAAAAAGCTTGTGAACACTCTAGAGGCCACATTTATTGCCAATCTTCATGAAACTTGCCCAGAACATTTGTCATAATACATGTCGGACGAGTTCGAAACTGGGTCATGTGGGGTCAGAAACTAGGTCAAATTGAATAAAGAGCTTATGAACACTCGAGAAGTCACAGTTTTAGCCCAATGAACATGAAACTTGCTCAGAACATTTATTCTTATGATATCTAGGCCAAATTCGAAAATGGAGCCACTCCGCTGAAAAACATGGCCGCCAGGGGACGGAGCAGTTTTCCGTATATGGCCATTGAAAAAGCTTGTGATCACTCTGGAAGTCACATTTTTTGCCCAATCAACATAAAACTTGCCCCAAACATTTGTTCTTATGATATCTCGGCCGATTTCGAAATGGTTCCACTCCGTTGCAAACATGGCTGCCACGGGGCGGGGCTGTTTTTCTTATATGGCTATATTGAAAACTTTAAAAAAGCTTGTGAACACTCTAGAGGCCACATGTATTGCCAAATCTTCATGAAACTTGCCCAGAACATATGTCCCAATGATATCTCGGACGAGTTCGAAACTGGGTCATGTGGGGTAAAAAAAACTAGGTAACTAGGTCAACTTTAAGAAAAAGCTTGTGAACACTCAAGAAGTCACATTTTGCCCAATGAATCTGAAACTTGTGCAGAATATTTGTTCTTATGATATCTCGGCCGAGTTCGAAAATGGTTCCGCTCCGTTGAAAAACATGGCCGCCAGGGGGCGGGGCAGTTTTCCTTATATGACTATGGAATAACTTGTGAACACTCTAGAAGTCACACTTTTGCCCAATCAACATGAAACTTGCTCAGAACATTTGTTCTTATGATATATCGGCCGATTTCGAAAATGGTTCCATTCCGTTGAAGAACATGGCTGCCATGGGGCGGGGCAGTTTTCTGTATATAGCAGTATTGAAAACTTTAAAAAGCTTGCGAACACTCTAGAAGCCACATTTGTAGCCTAATCATCATGAAACTTGCTGAGAACATTTGTCCCAATGATATCTCGGACGAGTTCGAAAATGGGTCATGTGGGTTCAAAACCTAGGTCACTAGGTCAAATTGAAGAAAAAGCTTGTGAACACCCACGATTTAGCCCAATGATCATGAAACTTGCTCAGAATATGTGTTCTCATGATATCTCGGCCGATTTCGAACCTGGTTCCGCTCCGTTGAAAAACATGGCCGCCAGGCTGCGGGGCAGTTTTCCTTATATGGTTATTGGAAAAGCTTGTGAACACTCTAGACGTCACATTTTTGCGCAATCAACATGAAACTTGCCCCAAACATTTGTTCTTATGATATCTCGGCCGAGTTCGAAAATGGTTTCACTTCGTTGAAAAACATTGCTGCAACGGGGCGGGGCAGTTTTCCATATATGGCTATATTGACAACTTGAAAAAGCTTGTTAACACTCTAGTGGCCACATTGATTGTCCAATCTTCATGAAACTTGTTCAGAACATTTGTCATAACTCATCTCAGACGAGTTCGAAACTGGGTCATGTTGGGTCAGAAACTAGGTCAAATTGAAGAAAAAGCTTATGAACACTCGAGAAGTCACAGTTTTAGCCCAATGAACATGAAACTTGCTCAGAACATTTATTCTTATGATATCTAGACCAAATTCGAAAATGGTGCCACTCCGCTGAAAAACATGGCCGCCAGGGGCCGGAGCAGTTTTCCGTATATGGCCATTGAAAAAGCTTGTGATCACTCTGGAAGTCACATTTTTTGCCCAATCAACATAAAACTTGCCCCAAACATTTGTTCTTATGATATCTCGGCCGATTTCGATATGGTTCCACTCCGTTGCAAACATGGCTGCCACGGGGCGGGGCTGTTTTTCTTATATGGCTATATTGAAAACTTTAAAAAAGCTTGTGAACACTCTAGAGGCCACATGTATTGCCAAACCTTCATGAAACTTGCCCAGAACATATGTCCCAATGATATCTCGGACGAGTTCGATACTGGGTCATGTGGGGTAAAAAAAACTAGGTAACTAGGTCAACTTTAAGAAAAAGCTTGTGAACACTCAAGAAGTCACATTTTGCCCAATGAATCTGAAACTTGTGCAGAATATTTGTTCTTATGATATCTCGGCCGAGTTCGAAAATGGTTCCGCTCCGTTGAAAAACATGGCCGCCAGGGGGCGGGGCAGTTTTCCTTATATGACTATGGAATAACTTGTGAACACTCTAGAAGTCACACTTTTGCCCAATCAACATGAAACTTGCTCAGAACATTTGTTCTTATGATATATCGGCCGATTTCGAAATTGGTTCCATTCCGTTGAAGAACATGGCTGCCATGGGGCGGGGCAGTTTTCTGTATATAGCTGTATTGAAAACTTTAAAAAGCTTGCGAACACTCTAGTGGCCACATTTGTAGCCTAATCATCATGAAACTTGCTGAGAACATTTGTCCCAATGATATCTCGGACGAGTTCGAAAATGGGTCATGTGGGTTCAAAAACTAGGTCACTAGGTCAAATTGAAGAAAAAGCTTGTGAACACCCACGATTTAGCCCAATGATCATGAAACTTGCTCAGAATATGTGTTCTCATGATATCTCGGCCGAGTTCGAACCTGGTTCCGCTCCGTTGAAAAACATGGCCGCCAGGCTGCGGGGCAGTTTTCCTTATAAGGTTATTGAAAAAGCTTCTGAACACTCTAGACGTCACATTTTTGCCCAATCAACATGATACTTGCCCCAAACATTTGTTCTTATGATATCTCGGCCGAGTTCGAAAATGGTTTCACTTCGTTGAAAAACATTGCTGCTACGGGGCGGGGCAGTTTTCCATATATGGCTATATTGACAACTTGAAAAAGCTTGTTAACACTCTAGTGGCCACATTGATTGTCCAATCTTCATGAAACTTGTTCAGAACATTTGTCATAACTCATCTCAGGCGAGTTCGAAACTGGGTCATGTGGGGTCAGAAACTAGGTCACTAAGTCAAATTGAAGAAAAAGCTTATGAACACTCTAGAAGTCACAGTTTAGCCCAATGAACATGAAACTTGCTTAGAACATTTATTCTTATGATATCTAGGCCAAATTCGAAAATGGTGCCACTCCGCTGAAAAACATGGCCGCCAGGGGACGGAGCAGTTTTCCGTATATGGCTATTGAAAAAGCTTGTGAACACTCTAGAAGAAACATTTTTTGCCCAATCAACATGAAACTTGCCCCAAACATTTGTTCTTATGATATCTCGGCCGAGTTCGAAAATGGTTTCACTTCATTGAAAAACATGGCCGCTACGGGGCGGGGCAGTTTTCCTTATATGGCTATATTGACAACTTGAAAAAGCTTGTTAACACTCTAGAGGCCACATTTATTGCCCAATCTTCATGAAACTTGTTCAGAACATTTGTCATAACTCATCTCGGACGAGTTCGAAACTGGGTCATGTGGGGTCAGAAACTAGGTCACTAGGTCAAATTGAAGAAAAAGCTTATGAACACTCTAGAAGTCACAGTTTAGCCCAATGAACATGAAACTTGCTCAGAACATTTATTCTTATGATATCTAGGCCAGATTCGAAAATGGTGCCACTCCGCTGAAAAACATGGCCGCCAGGGGACGGGGCAGTTTTCCGTATATGGCTATTGAAAAAGCTTGTGAACACTCTAGAAGTCACATTTTTTGCCCAATCAACATGAAATTTGCCCCAAACATTTGTTCTTATGATATCTCGGCCGAGTTCGAAAATGGTTTCACTTCGTTGAAAAACATGGCTACTACGGGGCGGGGCAGTTTTCCTTATATGGCTATATTGACAACTTAAAAAAGCTTGTGAACACTCTAGAGGCCACATTTATTGCCCAATCTTCATGAAACTTGCCCAGAACATTTGTCATAATACATGTCGGACGAGTTCGAAACTGGGTCATGTGGGGTCAGAAACTAGGTCACTAGGTCAAATTGAAGAAAAAGCTTATGAACACTCTAGAAGTCACAGTTTTAGCCCAAAGAACATGAAACTTGCTCAGAACATTTATTCTTATGATATCTAGGCCAAATTCGAAAATGGAGCCACTCCGCTGAAAAACATGGCCGCCAGGGGACGGGGCAGTTTTCCGTATATGGCCATTGAAAAAGCTTGTGATCACTCTGGAAGTCACATTTTTTGCCCAATCAACATAAAACTTGCCCCAAACATTTGTTCTTATGATATCTCGGCCGATTTCGAAAATGGTTCCACTCCGTTGAAAAACATGGCTGCCACGGGGCGGGGCTGTTTTTCTTATATGGCTATATTGAAAACTTCAAAAAAAGCTTGTGAACACTCTAGAGGCCACATGTATTGCCAAATCTTCATGAAACTTGCCCAGAACATATGTCCCAATGATATCTCGGACGAGTTCAAAACTGGGTCATGTGTGGTAAAAAAAACTAGGTAACTAGGTTAAGAAAAAGCTTGTGAACACTCAAGAAGTCACATTGTGCCCAATGAATCTGAAACTTTTGCAGAATATTTGTTCTTATGATATCTCGGCCGAGTTCGAAAATGGTTCCGCTCCGTTGAAAAACATGGCCGCCAGGGGGCGGGGCAGTTTTCCTTATATGACTATGGAATAACTTGAGAACACTCTCGAAGTCACACTTTTGCCCAATCAACATGAAACTTGCTCAGAACATTTGTTCTTATGATATATCGGCCGATTTCGAAAATGGTTCCACTCCGTTGAAGAACATGGCTGCCACGGGGCGGGGCAGTTTTCCTTATATAGCTATATTGAAAACTTTAAAAAGCTTGCGAACACTCTAGAGGCCACATTTGTAGCCTAATCATCATGAAACTTGCTGAGAACATTTGTCCCAATGATATCTCGGACGAGTTTGAAACTGGGTCATGTGGGGTTAAAACCTAGGTTTCCAGACCAAATTGCAGAAAAAAAATTTGAACACTCTGGAGACCACATTTATAGCCCAATCATCATGGAATTTTCTCAGAACATTTGTCACAATGATATCTCAGATGAATTCGAAACTTCGTCATGTGTGGTCAAAAACTAGGTCACCAGGGCAAATGTAAGGAAAACCTTGTAAAAACTGTAGAGGTCACATTTATAGCCCAATCATCATGAAACTTGCTCAGAACATTTGTCCCATTGATATCTCAGATGGGTTGAAAACTGGGTCACGTGGGGTCAAAAACTTGGTCACGAGGGCCAATTGAAGAAAAAGCTTGTGAACACTAGAAGTCACATTTTTTGCCCAATCTTCTTAAAACTTGCTCAGGACATTTGTTTCAATATTATCTCGGATGAGTTCGAAACTGGGTCATGTGGGGTAAAAAACTAGGTCACCAGGTCAATTGAAGAAAAAGCTTTGTGAACACTAGAGGCGACATTTATAGGCCAATCATCACGAAACTTGCTTAGAACATTGGTCCCAATTATATCTGGGACAAGTTCGAAACCCGGTGACAAGAGGTAAAAAAAATGGTCACCAGGTCAAATTGAAAAAAAAGCTTGCGATCTAGAGGCCAAATTTTTTGCCGAATCCTCATGAAACTTGCTCGTTTCATTGTTTGTTTTGAAAAAAGAATACTAAAAATGGACTTTATGTGTGATAGAGACTTTATTTTTTTATCCAATCTTAGCCAAACTTCCACAGTTTGTATATGGCCCTATGGTCTGAGCAGAAGCCAAACATTGGCCAGATGTTACCACAAACACCAGAGTTATAGCTCTGTCTTTGTTCAAGAAATGCAAAAATGATCTTTATGCAGGATTGATATTTCATTTTCCATCCAGTCTTGACAACAAGTCGTGAACATGCATGCACTGTTACCATTTTGTTTATGCAAACTGAGTGACTTTTATGGACCTTGGTAACACACCAGATATACTACCACAGAGTTTTACAGGTTAGATACCAGTAAATCATTTTGTATCCCTCCGTGGTCCATTCAAAAGTAGTGCCTATTACTAAAGAGTTCCTCTTCTCTTTTGGCATAACAGCCATTTAGGAATCTCAGACATGCTTTTTGTGGTTATATCTAATATCCTATGCATGTCTGCAACATTTTGGTGCATTTCATGTGAGGCTAACTTGAAAGATGAACCTTTGGGATGTGTTTACTGTGGTGTGGGTCTTTTGTCGAAATATGACTGCCGAAACCCTGTTTTCTACAGGTGCCTGCATTCAAGTGAGATGCATTTTCTTAGAAGTAACATGGCATATCTTTTTTATTGCAAATTTTGGAACAAGACAGATTGATCTTTAAATTGATACCAGACTTGCACAATATGCAATAAAGAAAAGGTTAGAAAAATGTTTGGAAAGTTTGCCGTTTTATAATGGGACCCTATGGGAATTGGAATTACTGGTTTCTAACCTACATTTACATGTCACAGAAATTTATAACTTAAATTTGCCTTTTAGTTTGACAACGCATGAAATTGGATTTCCAACAATTAAAAACCTTGCATGCAGTTATCAGTACATGCAAAGTTGATGACTTCAGAGCATGCATTAACATCGTTTGTCTTCATTGGGCATAATATTATCAAAGAAAGGGCAAAACTTAACGATATAGCACAGCCATCGCGACATTACAACTATTTATCCACAACTGCCGCGAAAAGACACCCACATCTACTGTTTCTGCTTTTTCCAGAACTGTCACTGACGATAAAAAATTGTGAGAAAAATATATCGAGAAATATGATCTGAGATCCATAGGCAAAAAGTTCAACACAGCACCTCTACTATTCAACTCGTACTTTAGTAAGCCCATTGCACTGATCGATGTATAAAATCAAACCGATCCTAACCCCCTCTGCGGATACATGTGTATCCTTCAGATACCTTAATTTTCAAACCTGTCACAACAGTATGGTCTTCATCTATGCCAGTACTCATGTGAGCGCATTCTGCCATCATGGCTGCTTGTTTTAGATATTGGTTGCCATGACAACCAGGGTTTTCGATATATTCCATAAACGAAAGAATTTGGTAAAGGACCACCCCAGGAACATTCTTGCCAAGTATTGTTAAAATCAACCAAGCGTTTTAGAGATATTTGAAGTAGTTGAAGATGCACGACGAGGGACGACAGTCACCGTCCCTTCACAATAGCTCAGCATTTACCGTATTTATTCTATGTTTTCAGACACACTTAAGTTTTCTATATTTTCAGACACTTTCAGAAAGGAATTAAAATGTGATTTAATGTTTTACGACGGATAATTTATGTCAGCTATATAGAGGATATTTGTTTGTTTTTGGTGTGATAACGCGTGATATCGTCACCGGAAAGGGAGACAATTAATATTTTCACGAGCGCTTAATATTCCCTGCAGGGACTTTTTGTCACACTGTTTTCCAGAGTCGGTGGCCACCCTGTTTGAGTTTAAAAATTGTTCTGTTAAAATATCCGTGTTGTTCATCCACGTTTTATGTAACAGCGTATTCGTGTTTGGTAGCGCGCGGTAAACGTACATATAGTTCAAGGAGTCCAAATTACTAAAACAAAATTACAATAAGAATGTACCAGAACACGATACTCACCAGGCAAATGCACTGCATGCATTCCTGAGAAACCATGCCCGTGGCCCAGGCATTGACGGCCACACAGGCCACGCTGGCGAAGATCACAAGTCGGAGCATTGCAGGTTGTACACTGTGTTCTCTTCAGCAGACCTTTATACGGTTGGTGACTTTTGATATCATGTGATATCAGACTCGTCTGATATCACATGATATCAAAAGTCACCAACCATATATTCTATTTATTATGCCACTTTTTGCAAATGTTGTTTTCATAATAAAAAATAAAATAAACAAATAATCGCAAACATTTAGCAATGTACAGTACAAAACAACATGCAAATAAGACAGCCTGATGACGTCTACTTGCGGCGATGCATAGTTAAGCATGAAAAATAGTTCTAGATAAAATCGTCAACAAAAACATTTTAACACATATAATCAATAGACAAAATAATTGAAGCGAGAAATTGTTACTCATTGTTACATTGAACACAATATAAATACATTTACATCATTTTATCTATTAACACACACAAAAAGTAGACTGCAGTCGACATGAACGATTTTTCAAAAGTTTACTGAGTAGGTGTCAGTGTGTGTTATGTGGACATTCAAAAAAGTAGGTTTAACAAAAAAAAAAACTGATCTATTATTAAATGAGGCGTTATTCAACATTTTCATAAGTGCATAATGCGTTCAAAGATCTTAGTTGAGATGCTGACGATTGCTCTGAAACACTATCGCCCAAGTGTGATGTCAAAGTGGGTGGGGAACGCAACTGTGGGATTTAGAGATGCAGCTTGCTGTATGATGTGGGCTCGCATGGTGTCTTGAAATGCATAATATTTGTGCGACAACGACGGGTATCGTACAACGAAGCTTCTGTATCATGTGCTTTCTGACAGTCAGCAGTTGGTGAGTGTCCTGGTATTAAATACTGAGTGCACCTTATAATATTCTTGCTTATTCAATACACATTTTAGAGACAACTATTTTAATATTTATAGAATTAATTAAATCATGTATACACATATGTTGTTTTGCTCATGTTATTGTGACTTAATTTCAAAAAGTGACTGAATTTTTTGAATATTTTCAGGTTAACAGCCAGTGAAAGCAAAGAATTTACATGTGAAAGTTGTTGCGAAAGTACAATTATTGATGTGAAATTTTAGACACTTTCTAGTGGACATGTATAACAGTATCAATAGGTGTATTATCTTGTCTATGAGTTCATACAGCATTTAACTATTTTTTTAATTGTAAATTGAATAATTCCTAGTTGACCATCATATATTTTTACAAATTCATGTTCTTCTATTGTTGTGCATCATGTCCCTTATTTCCTTTTACTCATTCATTTAACTTGTTCATGTTGGATTGAAGTAATTTATTTAATGCCAGCGTAAACTTCTTATCGGTGATTCCAGTTTGAGCCTGACATTGCTTTGTCATCAAGGTCCGTGTCGTGTAGTACGTGAACTAATTAGCAAGAAACATGGCGTGGTACTAACGTTGAAATGACCTTTTGCTCAACTATATGTGGTCAACAGGTACATGTAATCTAGCCGTCTCAAGTTCGGTTGGTGGATACCGGTATATAACCTTGCCCTGATAATGACATTCTGCTGCATATCCTGATACCAGCTGCGTTAAAATAAATGTAGGTGAAGTTACATGGAGTCATATGACAACATGTAAATTAAAGGACACAACGTTGTTACCATTTTAACGAAATGCTTTTCCAACGGAACCTGTGTAATATGATGACCGATTTTCTGTTTCTGTTGTTGTTTTAAATGTCGAACATCCTACTGCCAAAAGTGTTTTTTGGCAAAGATGCATATGTACTATTTTATTTCAACAATTAAGCCAGTCGTATTTTGCACTATTTCAGGATAGATCAACGCGTGTTGACAAATATTTGCAAATTCTACCAGTACAATTTGAACATAGTCATCGTGTTATCAACTTTGTACTACATTAGTCGTGTGTATGCTATTTGGTTCAACACGAACCTGACCCAAATAGGTACATATGAAGCGTGTCGTGGGAAACCCGGGCTTAATGCATGTGCGTTAAGTGTCGTCCCAGTGCAGTCCGCACAGGCTGATCCATGACGACACTTTCCGCGTTTAAGGTATTTTCTGTTTCAAGAAAGTCTCTTCTAAACATAAATCCACTGTAGGCGTGCACAGACTAATTCGGGACGACACTACGCACATGCATTAAGCCCTGTTTTCCCACGACACGCCCCCCCCCCCCCAATATATTTGTATGTGTCATGATTATTCAAACATTTACGGTTAGGTCACAATTGGGAATTTTTACAGAACACGTATTGATTTTACGCACTGCGATGTAACAAACATGATTTTTATATTTTCAAACTTAATGTATTTGCTGTAAAATTATTTAAAAACAAATATGAGCTAACGAGTGGAAATTTATAATAGTATTTAACGAGGGAACGTGCTAGTTGCGCAGTCACGAAATTAGGTTGTCTATTGTCCTGTAAACATCTCAAATGGGTTGGTATTGTTTAGTTTTATATGGTAGCCACAGCAGTTCCTTACGAACAAATCGATGTATAGTACTGTACCATGATTAGTGGTATTAATTTTACAAATCAACAATTTGTATATGAGGTAGGCTTATTTTTACGTTGTGCCGGGTTAGCTTGCGCGACGTCCGTTGCTTTGCTTAGGTAAATGGTAAATAGTGTTTTTTTTTGCTAAATCGTGACATGAACTGCCTTAAAGGTGCCACTTGCTTAGCTTCCGTGTGCTTTTCGATGTAATAAGTTCTAAGTAAAACACTTTGATGCACATGTATTTTATTATAAGCCAAGGGTTAAGGCTATCAACTCGTATTTGTTCATTGTGGTAGTGGAAAAGTGGAACAGCATATGTCTAAATGAGCTCTATATTTATATGTATGAAAATGCGTTGTGGTAATCAAAGAGGCAGGTTGCGTTTTCCCTCCAATGCACACGGCCACATCAATTAAATGAACAGTACATATCTGGGGAATCATGTTGCAAAAATATTCCTTTAAAGACGTCTTTCGAAACTGTATCATTCAAGTTCCGTGTCTTATTAATGTTAGAACACGGTCATTAATGTTAGAACACGGTCATTCCACCACGCAAACCTTGTAATTTATTTGCTCAACCAGTACCAAAATAAGTAACTCTTCCAAGCCACTCAATCATTCAATCACTTATCCGTGCCTTATCATGAATGGGTCAATCCACCAGGCCCACTGTATAATGCTTTTACATTGCACTATATTCTGTGAAAGTATGATATTGATATAAGTACAACCAATAACATATTTTTATCATACCGTACGGTGATAGAAGTGGTTAGGCGGTGTGGTAGGTATGTCCGTGTGAAATGCCTTACTCGTCCCTATTTTCGTCGTTTTGTGGTTCCGTATCGAGCAAGAAAATGAAGTATAGTTCTGCTCATTCTTACATCGGCTGCGTGCATTGTATTACGCAAACTGATCTATTTTTAACTACTATAGGGTACGCCAAGACATTGTGCACTTGCTTTATTGAATATATTTATAAGAAACACTCGCTAAAAACGTCTTACGATGAATTTGGTTTGCAATGCTTTCGAACACTTCTATTATATTACTAAATCCTGCTGGTCTCAAAAGAAAACTGACCTCAGATTACGTACAAAGCGTATTTAATATAGCAAATAACATATACAGTTTTATCTAATGAACATTAGCACAGCCGGGCTTGGACGTGAGCTGGTGCCAGTATGTGAGCGTGCTGGTGTGATGACAGCCCTGGGGTCCTCCGTTGTGCTCGCGGGCGTATCCCTCGCACGTGTGCGGGCAGCCGTAGTGGCTGACGTACCTCTTCATGTAGTCCTGTACGCACTGGGAGGCGCACGTGCGGTCACTAGCACACGCCTTCCAACCTGCGAATGGTCAGATTGTGCAAAGCTGAGGATATCGATATGCAACATCAAACGTATCAATGTTAACAATAAAAAGCGTTGGAATTACAGACACTATAGTACCCGGTGTAACGAAAGGTGGTCACATAGAATAATGACCCCCAGGTCAATATTTTTAGTATATATAAGACGTACCCCATGTTTTATTAAATCTCGAGTCCATTTAACATAATGACCTTCTGATATGTCTATAAAATATGGACCTCCACCCCATCGATCACTATTGGAAGACTATTTAACTACTATATTGCCAGTGACGGTGGTAACAATAATGGATGATGTTTGTGTTGCTGTTGCTGTTAATTGCTTTTGATAAAATTACTGCAGTTTATATCAGCGATATATCCATAATATATCTATAGTGTTGGCAAAGTTCGGAAATCCGTAGCTGACTTGCGCGTACCAGCCCCAGGGCGACCGCAGTCAATCCAGTACGCTTCCTTGATCTGGAAGAAACCGCAGGACAGAGAGCCGACGTCCATCAGACAGCCAACGTCGTGACAGCCTGACTCTTGCTGCAAACAGTACACATGCAATGAGTGCATAGCTAGTGGTCTCGTGTCATCATAATAGTATAGTATACTGCATTTACATATCCTTATAATATAACTATATTCAACTCAAGTCCAACTCAACTCAAGCTGCGTTTGTAATTAACGGCCTTTGCCCCCAAAATATAACATAATATTAATAATATAACCTTGACGTTTGTTAATAAACTACGTTTGTAAACAACGTTACTTTTATGTCTTTTGTGTCATTTAATGTCTTTTTAGTTCTATCATAAGATTTTATTAAATTCATGAACAGTATTTGTTCTTAGACAACCATACCAGTTAAACCAATGACTAACCATAATTTCGCTATATTGCGGACTTTCGAAGAACTAATTCTTAACCGTTGAATACGTACAGCAAAATGTCTCAAACAAAGAAAGCATAGTATTGTTGTAGTTTAAAATATTGTATAAATTAAATTTTTATAACATTATATTGTTGCTAAGGGCAGTGCAATTTTGTGCTATAATTATAAACATGTACTGGCTTCAGTACACAGCTGCTCGTCGAGCTGTTTCGAGCAAATGTGGCGTGTCTTCGCTATTGTACGTGTGCCATTTTGAGTATACCAAACCTATCTATCAAATTATGCGTTTTATTTAAGCATGTTTTGATTGCATTATTATTCCTGTTTTCTTTCGTAATAGTGCGTATTTAAAGTATTGTTGTATCGCATAAAATTTGCTCGACAAAAAGTAACACTACACAAGAAAACGGTACTCACCAGGCAAATGCACTGCATGCATTCCTGAGAAACCATCCCTGTGGCCCAGGCATTGACGGCCGCACAGGCCACGCTGGCAAAGATCACAAGACCGAGCATTGCAGGTTGTACGCGTTGTGTGACAGTGTCCCCTTTAGCAGGCCTTTATATAGCCATCTTATATCCAACGAACGTAGCTGCGTATCGATGAATCCAGTTTGCACCTGAACCTGTTTACCTGAACCTGTTTTGTTCTAATTTTCCGTATCGTGTACCAACAGTTGCTGGACGCTTTGAGTTGACCTATTGCTCATTTGTCAACTTTATGAGGCCAACAGAATGCAATATCAACTTTACAACTAACCGATTATAATGTAATGCAGGTGATGTTACAGAGAGGTCTGCAAACAAATGTTTAAAAGAAAAAACAATAACATAAGAGGTATTTTAATAATTTTATAGAATACCGTTGCAAATTATTCTTTAATGTGTTACGCAAACGGTTTCATGCCATATTTTTGGATTAATGTGTAACGTCTACTGCTGTAATCGCATTGTTGGAGATTCTTTTTTTTTTTCAAGAAAGTGCATTGGGTCGTTTTTATATATATCAAAACATTCCTTTTTAATGCTGAATTACCGGTATTAGTAATCGGTGGTTCAACGCATGTTCATAACAAACTCTTGTTGTTAAAGTTGAATATACCGTAAGGCATGAAGATATCAACGTTGCTCGACCAATCATGCGTATGTTATTTGGAACAACACGAAACTGATCCAAACAGGCAATGTGTACTTGTTTAAGTTCGACAGCTTGTCTCATGTAGACGTTGAAACAGGACACATATTTATTTAGTCAACTATGGTTTAACAGACATGAAACTAGACGGCATAACGAACTCAGCCCCTTTTACTGTGTGTATCTTCATATAAATAAGCTTTCAGTCTTCGACCGCCATAACGTATTTTAATTATAACGATTTCAACAAAAGACTAGTATGTGCTTACGAGTGGTAATTTATTGTGGTGACATGTGGAAGGTCGTGAAATCGCATTGTTTATTGTCCTGCAATATTTATTTCAGATTGATTTGTGATTGGGGGTTCTATATGGTAGCAAACTGTTTAAGTAAATACATGTTCGCAATGTGCCACTTGTTTGGTTTCCATTTGTTTTACATGCATATAAAAGTATAAATATTTAATCTATCCGTCATTTATTGGTTCTGGTGGTGGAAATTGGACAAGTTTATTAGTAATTACTTTTAGTTAATTATTAGAATTGACAGAAAAGGGCACGCGTTTGGTCTTATATGTTAAATATACTTATGGCAAAAATCTTACATATGGGTTCACTTATTTGTACAATATCTGCACGGTTTGCATTATGTTAAAAGTCACTATGTTAGCATGACCCTTTTGTTTTCAGAATAACTAAATTTTCCATGCAAATTGTTCAGTACAAGCTGGTGAATGTAAAACATACCATTGGGTTTTCTA
Organism: Congeria kusceri; assembly: GCA_027627225.1. Lineage (NCBI taxonomy): Eukaryota > Metazoa > Mollusca > Bivalvia > Myida > Dreissenidae > Congeria > Congeria kusceri. Next base: position 49,881,524 of record CM051025.1, on the reverse strand, counting down.
GATCTTCGACAATGTACGGTTAATTCACATTATGATTATACGGCGATTACATTAAAGGTACAAACATAATCTACGAAAACGTGATCTCCTTCGTCAAGTGTAATGTTATTGTGTTATATAAATGTGCCAAACAAAGTAGTATACAACAAAGAACGTACGAATAATTTACTACATTATGAGATTTTTTTATTAAAAAAAAATAAAAAATAAATAAAATGATATAAATAACACATGGCTGAGAGGGTGATATAAAATAATGTCAACCCGAGAAATGTTATATAAACCGAGGCGGTAGCCGAGGTTGATATGACTTTTCGAGGGTTGATATTATTTATATCACCCTCTCAGCCATATGTTATTTATTTTATTACATCGAACAATCCGGATAAAACTTTGAAATCATAAGCTTTGTGATTTTTTTTTCATTATTACTTTAATGTAGACTCTTGTAGTACATGCAACGTAAGCCGAGGCTTGACATTACCAGTACACAATACAATAGTTATCTAGTTAAAACATTGCAGAATCAGCTATTAATATACACATTTCATATTTTTGCTGCAACTGTCCCCGAGGGACCCTATTCGTAAACATTGTCACTTTAATTTTTTTAAACCGTTTGTGATTATACAGTCTGGCAACATTATTAGGGCAAAGTAACGGCGATCGAGGCAAAGTGTAAAACCCGCAAATTATTGGAAAACCCGGAAATTTTAATCGGAATTCCCGGAAAAGATAAAATGAGTTGCAAATGTCAAAATTTTCAAAAACAATAGTATCATTGTAAAGAAGACCTTTCAACCTTTCTGGAAATGTAAAAAAATAACATTACTGCGACATTTAGTCCCGTGAAGAGTTCACGACCAAACTTTCGTTAAATCTATTTTCCGGAAATGAACAAAATGTTTATATCAACAGTATTTTCCAACCGACCTTTATTAAAAGCGTATTGTCATGAAGAAGATATTCACAGTATTGAAAAATGCTAAATCTTAAGTAATTAATCCAATATTGAGTTCTTATTAAATAGGGGAAATTGTGTCCGTCTTCACAGCAAAACTGGAATCGTCAAAAATGGTTATAAAGACATTATTTTTCGACCGACCTTTGCAAAACTTACATCATTATTAAGAAAACCTTCAGACGTTTACAAAAATGTAAAAATATTTTTGTAATTTTGAGAATTTGTATCAATTGTGAATTGCGAAGTCTACGACCTTCTTTTTTTTTACATTTTTCACGACAAGCTATAAATCTAACTATTCAAATGTTAAAGAATTCTTTAATTTTCAAAAGCATGATTAATCAAACCCTTGTTGAAAAACAAGTGTATTTCACGACAGAAATTACGTGAATAATCATAATAATGAGAACCTTTATCACGAGTCTATATTTTTATCACTCATTTTATTACGTTAGTTTTCTAATGATGATTACTGTCAAAGTAATTTCATAGTTGAATGCTTAATTTCTTGATTAATAGTTGGTAATTTGTTAGCTAATTTTTTAGCCGCACAATTTTTATATTATTATGTTTGTCTTAATGAAACCATTTAGCACCTGAAAGTGTGATATGAAGCGGCTTTAATCATGTCGCCGCAAATCCATTCTGTAAATTAGTAATTGCCTTTAATCTGTTGATGTTTCGTGACGTGCGAAAACTGAAAAGATGCCGCTTTGTAATGAATTCGTTGTTTGTTCTGATACATTGGGTAATTTTTCAACAATACAAAAAAAGGATCATTTTTGTGAGAAACTCTAAATCACGGAGCCAATGACAAAATGAGCAATCTAATATATAACCTGCATAATAACGATTGTCGCACTTCAATACAAAGTGTAATCGATATATTATACGTAACAATATTATTAGCGCATCCATATACATGATGAAAGCATTTTAAGTAAATACGCAATCTATCTTATACCTTATAATTACAAGTTATGATGTGAAGTATTTTATAGGGCTGCCACGCCCGTACTGTGAATACTAACAATGTTTTAATAACCCACGTGCTCGGGCAATGGTTTTTAACCGAAGCCCCGAGGACAAACAAGCAATTCATGCATTCATTCTTGCACTTACAGTATAAAAATTGTTCCAGGCTCTTTGTATTGTATTTGTTGTATTGTATGTGTGTGAATTGTTGAACAATTTGGATACTAATAATATATTTCATTTTGATATAGCGAGTGTTTAATCTGTGCAGTTTTAATTAAAATTGGTTTAGTGTTATATGTGCGTTTGTGCTTAAAACATAAACTATGGCATTAATAGTGGGACATAGCCAGACAAAATACTTGTCGGACTATTTGTGTAATGGTTCCTATCAAGTGTTTTCGTAATCTGGATATAGAGCATCCCAGTTCTTTTCAGAAGGAGTGATTTTTGAAGTTGCTCCATACCTTTCGGCGAGCACATAATTATGCCCCCCTTCGAAGAAGTGTGGGTATATTGCTTTGCACCGGTCCGTCGGTCGGTCGGTCAGATGGTCGGTCTGTCCGTAGACCATTTCGTTTCCGCACGATATCTAGAGAACGCTTTGACCTACGATCATTTAAGTTGGTATGCTGGTTACTTTGGAGGAAAGGAAGACGCCTATTCATTTTGAGGTCAACAGGTCAAAAGCCGAGGTCACCGTTGCTAAAAATAGAAAAATGGTTTCCGCTCAATAACTTGAGAACGCATCGAGATATTTTAATGAAAATTTATACATAGATACCTTATATCGATACCTCGATTTGGATTCATATGGGGTGGGTGGGGTCAAGGTCAAGGTCACCGTTATTAAAACTAGAAAACCGGTTTCCACTCAATAACTTGAGAACGCATAGAGATATTTTAATGAAACTTCATACATAGATATCTTATATGGAGACCTCGCTTGGGATTGCATATGGGGTGGGTGAAGTCAGGTCAAGGTCACCGTTACTAAAACTAGAAAAACGGTCTCCGCTCAATAACTTGAGAACGCATCGAGATATTTAATGAAACTTCATGCATAGATACCTTTTATATTGAGACCTCGTTTGGGATTGCATATGGGGTGGGTGGGGTCAAGGTCACCGTTGCTAAAAATAGAAAATCGGTTTCCGCTCAATAACTTGAGAACGCATCGAGATATTTTAATGAAACTTAATACATAGATACCTTTTATATTGAGACCTCTCTTGGGATTGTATATGGGGTGGGTTGGGTCAAGGTCACCGTTACTAAAAAATAGAAAACAACGGTTTCCACTCAATAACTTGAGATTGCATCGAGATATTTTAATGAAACTTCATACATAAATACCTTATATCGAGACATCGCTTGGGATTGTATATGGGGTGGGTTGGGTCAAGGTCACCGTTACTAAAATAGCAAAACGGTTTCCGCTCAATAACTTTAGAATCCATAAAGATATTTTAATGAAACTTCATACGTAAATACCATCTCGCTTGGAATTGCATATGGGGTGGGTGGGGTCAAGACCAAGGTCACCATAACTAAAAATAAAAAAACGGTTTCTGCTCAATAACTTGAGAACGCATCGAGATATTTTAATGAAACTTCATACATATATACCCTATATCGAAGCCTTGCTTGAGATTGCATTGGGGTGGGTGTGGTCAAGGTCAAGGTGACAGTTACTAAAAATATATAATGGTTTTCGCTTAATAACTTGAGAACGCATCAAGATATGTTAATGAAACTTCATACATAGATATCTTATATTGAGACCTCTCTTGGGATTGCATATGTGGTGGGTGGGGTCAAGGTCAAGGTCACCGATACTAAAAATAGAAAAACGGTTTTCGCTCAATAACTAGACAAGCATTGAGATATTTTAATGAAACTTCATACATAGATACCTTATATCGAGACCTCGCTTGGGATTGCATATGGGGTGGGTGGGGTCAATGTCACCGTTGCTAAAAATAGAAAAACGGTTTCCGCTCAATAACTTGAGAACGCATCGAGATATTTTAATGAAACTTAATACATAGATACCTTATATTGAGACCTCTCTTGGGATTTCATATTGGTTGGGTAAGATCAAGGTCAAGGTCACCATTACTAAAAATAGAAAAACGGTTTCCGCTCAATAACTTGAGAACGCATCGAGATATTTTAATGAAACTTCATACATAGATACCATATATCGAAACCTTCCATTGCATATTAAAAAAAATTCTTAACAATTGCGCATATTCACAACTTGGCTGTAAGTCGGGGGGGGGGGGCATACATGTTTTACAAACATCTCTTGTTTCTTCTTAGGTAGGATTTAGTAAATAAAATAGTCATGCATTAATGTAAAGCCCAGGGTCCAGTTGCTCAAAACTTTAACGGCCGGTTAAGCTAACGGCCTGTTAACTTTAGATGTAAATAAAACTAATATTACAAGCAATTCACGTATGAAGCATTTGACAATTATTTGAGCATATCAATTTATTTAAAGATAAATGCAAAGTTTAAAATTTTAACATTTAATTTACATCAAAATCTTCATCCAAAAGTTAACGGCTGTTAGCTTAATTGGCCGTTAAAGTTTTGAGCAACTGGTCCCAGCTTGATAAGTCTGACACGTACAATATAAATTTAAAACAGTATTTTCTAAAGATAAGCCCAGCTTGATAAGTCTGACACGTACAATATAAATTTAAAACAATATTTTCTAAAGATATTATGAACACTTGTTGCTTTTCAATTATAAATATTCATCAAAATTGAAGTTAATGATCTTAAACTAGTTTTTATAAGCAGCGCAACTCTGCCATTATAAAAGGGTATATGCGACACGCGCCCTTCCGATGTTCCGATTACATTGCCCTCCTCCTGTTAATTGATTGTCCATGATGCATGCTGATAAAATCTAGTTATCTCATTGATCTAGATATAACAATGTATTATATATAATAACTATTCCCGATTAATCTGTGTATCTGTTCTTATACACCGTTTCTACGCATATTAGTGAATTTCAGGGACACATATGTAATAGTTTATTTTGCAGACATCTTTATATCTATGTTTGTTACCCAAATATTTTTTGTTCATTTCACCATGGACTATTTATTACTTCTTGAAGATATTGAACAAAATAATTTTTATTTCTAAGAAGGGTGGAAAAAACAATAACTTTTGGTTAAAAAAAAATATTATGATGATATTGTAATTAATCAGTTGAACTGTTCGAATTTTCTCTGCAAAGTATATGAATTTCGCTAAGTAAGTCTATGTAGAGTACACAGTTTGTATCATGTATGTGTCAAAAAGACCCCTGATGGTGTGTAGATAAGCAATTGCAATATACCGTGTGACAAGTCACTGTGCAACTAGCAGGGTATGGACTGTTTATTCAGGTCTGATGGAATAGGTTAAGCCAGCTTACAGTGATTTTAACAAAACCTTCTATCAGCAAATATTACTACACTCGACCTAGCGTTTATAAATTTTTACTTTTATTCAATAGTATCCTAAACTAGCACAAACACGTTCTAAATACGTTCTCTTTACGTTAGCCCAAACGTTGCAGGAATGGTATTAATTAACTTCAGCCAGTAACTCAGTATAGGATATGTATTTAAGAATTAATGCGATTAGCATAAACAGCTAATTCCAACAAATTTAGTCTAAATTATTTTGGATGTCCTCGTTTCTCAACTATAATTACATACACTTTCGCAGTGTTGTGCATAGCTAAATTTGCGTATACGTATATTTATTTATTTTGAATTGTTTACAAAAACTAGTTTTTTTATTGAGTCTGACATAGAGAAATACATAATTAACTGCTTTTGCAAATATTCATTAAGGACGTTCGCGGCAGATTTTTATGTTGTACAAAGATTTTGGACGGGGCGTAGCTTGGGTTCAGAAAAGGGTCTTTGGCAATCGCCAAGACGTCAACGCCTCGCAACCCGACATCTACTAGAAAGGGGTCGTCGGCAACCGCCAAGACGTCAACGCCTCGCAACGCGACATCTACTAGAAAGGGGTCGTCGGCAACCACCAAAACGTCAACGCCTCGCAACCCGACATCTACATGAAAGGGGTCTTTGGCAACCGCCAAGACGTCAACGCCTCGGAACCCGACATCTACTAGAAAGGGGTCGTCGGCAACCGTCAAGACGTCTACACCTCGGAACCAGACATCAACTAGAAAGGGGTCGTCGGCAACCGTCAAGACGTCAACGCCTCGGAACCCGACATCTACTAGAAAGGGGTCGTCGGCAACCGCCAAAACGTCAACACCTAGGAACCCGACATCTACGTCGGATTTGACGGAAGTATATAATATTATTCGTTGGATTGAAGATCCAACTCAGGTTTCAACCAATAGAAATAGGCAAGTTGGGGGTGGGGAAAAGTCGGTTGTGTTTTGCAATAAAACCTCGCCAATGTCCACCAGCGACGTTGAAAGTATTCTTAGTCAGTGTGAATCAGGCGATGTTAGTTCACATAAAATTTCCACTAGTTTACCAACTGGTGTAATCGGTGGGGATATTTTTGTTATCGATCAAAGTTGAACTAATATGTATCAATCAGTTCATTGCACAAAATGCTGTGTATGCTGACATACAGTGTGGTAGAGAAGGATTGGGAACTTTAAATTAAAACCAGAGTTCGAGTATGCAAAAATTGATCCGACAGATATACACGTACCGCATCTATCTGGTACGCCGGATGACATCCTAAAACGTGCCAAAGAACACTTCGAAAACTTCAAAAAATCATGTTTTGCTCCTGAAATGGAAACAAATGCTAATATATTGCCATCTGACAGTGACAAATTGAATACAAATGAAAACGATTTCGCCAGTGATAAACCGCGTGAACTTAAAAGTGACGACTTAATGGACATAATAAAAGATGATTTCGCCATTGATAAACCGAGTGACGGAACACAACCAGTTGGTAAACTAGTGGAAATTTTAAGAGTGACGACATAATAAACATAATAAAAAACAAAAATGTCACAGTTATTGATGACAAAGACGACATAGAACGAAAAGGATCTGAAAGAAACTTGACACAAACTGCATTAGCCCAGCATGTGATTGATAATGACAAAATTAAAATGGTGACTTCGATGAAATCTTTTGTAGTAGAAGGAATACACGGCTCTAAACGTCTTGTTATTATTACGCCTAAGAAACATGCAGTTGTCCTTCTACTGGAATGTGTTGTCACATCTTAGCAGTTAAAATGACACTGAACATCGATGACATATGCGATAAGCCACGCGTTAAAAACCTTACTCTTCTACGTAAAAACAGTAGTCCACGGGTCGCAAAAACGACAGGACCAAAAAGCCCCAAAAATCAGACTTTGAGATAAACGCGATCCCAGATTCAATTTTAATGACACCGTTGACAAAACACGCTCTACCGACTTCAATGATATCAACACCAAATTCTAATTTTAAATCGCCGTTAAGTGAAGTAACTGGGTAACTTCATACGAATTCGCGAAAAATGAAAATGTAATTTTGTTGGACATTCTTAAGTCTGCAAGATCATTAAATAGCAGCATCTCCATACAGTTATCCCAAATCTATAGCAATGACACAGACAAACTAAAAGTCGCGATTCCTGACTTACAACGCCAGGAAAATTCGCATGACTGTGTTTTTTTTTCTTATTGCAGATTTAACAGAAATTTTGTTTAGTAACTTCAGCGCAAATTTTTCGCATATTAGGTATGATGTGACTTCAATGCGCTCTCGTTTGTTACAGTGTATAGTAGAAGAAATATTCAATTCGTTAAGATATTTTGTACATGCAGAATTCCAGATATTGTTGGGGACCAAGTTAAATGTGACAATTAATTTTGTAAAAGCAAATGGTACCGCAAGAGATGCGTAAATTATGTTGAAACTGTCAGTGGTCAAATATGGCTGTGCCATAATTGTGCATGAAAGATGTATACCATACCTGTTATACTCGTTGTATAAATAGAAAGGAAAATTATTATTATGTATTATTACGTGTGAAAACTGATTCCTTTGTTTACTATGTAAATAATACTATGTCAAATATGTTTCTATAATTGCGAATAAGTGTGTACTGCAGTGGTTGAAACTCAGCGGCGAGTGTTCGCAATTCCGAAATAAAAGTCGATATTCATAAGGTAATTTCTCGATCAAATACGAATAAATTAGCCAAGCTTTATATATGTACTTAAAACCTATTAGTTAAAGATTACATAAAGCAAAATATATTCGATGTCGGACAAAAATTGATGGTTTTGCAGCACATTATATAATTTCCGGAAATTCATTGTTATCTCCCGATTTTGGATATTTCACGAAAAAATCACAATATTCAAACGCAAATATCTCAATGAAATATAAAATAAAACGACAATATTTATATATATTCTTTAAGCCTGTTGTCAAAACACATAAAATATTTGAGATTTGACAAATAATAATGCATTTATAGTGCATTGAATCGTTTCCGGGAATTCCGATAAAAATTTCCGGGTTTTACGAACTTTTCCGCGGAACACAACAGCTGCCCTAAAGTAACCACTTGTTATAGTGTAACCCAACATAAAAATGGAGGACCAGTCCGATTGTGTTGTCCAAACTAAAAGAAAAAGGCGAGTTTCTAACAGAGTTGACAGCACTTCGTCAAGTGATGACGAAAAGGTAATAAGTTATTACAAAGTTATTATTGTAGGCAATCATTGATGGTTAAATAATTCATGCCGAGCGATTTTATTGTTCAATGCGTTATGTAATGGTATTCGGATACAATTAACTTCGGAGAATTGGTGTTAAGCTTGCAAATTTAGACAATAAAATATTTGGCGCGATTAATTCTGATAATGAAAAATATTGCTGCCTTTCATTCATTATCTGAATAAGTCGTGCAAATACAAATTTTTAGCTCACCTGAGCACAAAGTGCTTAGTGAGCTTTTGGTATAGGGACCTCTCCTGCGTGGTTTACGGTCGTTTCGTCTTATGACTGTTTCATTTAGCTTACCGGTATGAACAGAAGTGATGACGATTCGTCAACACTGTTTGGTCAGTTCGTCTAGGTGTTAATTACTGGTAGTGGGAGTAATTGGGATAATTGATTTAATTTTCATGCATGTTTGTTAATGAAAAAATAAATGATAATAGTGCATACATGTGACACAGTGTATAAGTGAAAACACAAAGAATGGATAAACTTTATATTTATTTATTTATTCACTGTTATATACACAATATACTTATACACATTATAATACAAATGCTGAATAATAATAATAATAATAAGAAGAAGAATAATATACAGTTCTTTGAATATTATTTAACATCAACGTCATACAGATTAAATAATAATAATAATAAACAATGAATAGTATTATTCAGTATAATAATATTTAAAAGAATATTTATCAACATCAGACACTAAGAAGAAAGGTATGACATTTGTGACACAAACATGATTCATGTTTACAATCAATTTATCTTGTATACAGTTTAAACGTCTTGGTCGTGAACAGCGTCATAGGTTTTGTCCGGCTCCAGTCATTGGATGTGACTACAGGTCCTCAAAAGTTTGGTGGCACACATGTCCCAGTCGTCCATGTACGTCCTTGTAATGTTTTCGTCGCGTCGCAGTCAATAGGTTTTCCCAGACAAGACAGACCTGAAGGCTCACTGTCTGTGCCTCTGCTCATAGAAAGGGCACAAGAACATAGAACCCCACGTCTGACCATCCAGCTCTGGAGTTGATTCTGCAGTTATTCTTCGACAGCGTTATTCGTGCGGACGGTCTCTTGGAAGACACTCCAATGCTCGGGGGCCCACATTGTTCCGTTAACCCATGTGTGGCCGATGTACTCCACGACTCGATTCACTGGTCCGCCGACGTCTGCTGCCTGAGCTGATACCGTGTTGAATGCTTGTGTGATGTGTTCGTGTGGTAGGTATCGTAGAGACAGCAGTTTGTGCAGGAACAGATACACAGGATCTTTCTCTGTGTACGTTGTCTTTCGCCCACGATCTTCCTATAAACGCGTTGTCCCCAGTGGAAGGGGCAACCCTTAACAATACAACCAGGAAATTGCTCCCTGATGGCTTGCCAAGATGCTGAAAATAGTAATAAATGTAAATTAGCATATAGAACATGATTATGAAGCAGGATATTGTAATCAAATGCATACACAGTCAGTGGAGTGGATATTCTGATTTCATTTTTTTAAATGTTAACAATTAATAGACTAATTAATGTATATTTCAATATATATAATATAATGTACATACCAGCCTTGAAATCCAGTAAGTTGACATACCCTCAAAAAATGCCCGACCCTAGAACATATATTGGGTTTGTCAGATTGATTTTTGTTTTATTTACCTTTTTCAACAATTAAATGAGTTTTGGATAAATAACTGTTTTGTTTTGATAGTATCCACTTATAAACAATGTTTAAGGATATTACTGATATGTTTTGAACAGTGTTCATTCTGGGCTGAGTTGTAGGCGGGCCAATGGCCCATCAGCCACAAAGTCAGTGCGCCATTGAAAGATTTTCTCGGGGGTGACAAATTATTACCATGATAATTTTTCATGTTATTTTTATTATGTTTTTTTTATAAATGTCAAAAAACATCAAATTACTGTTTTCATTGTACAATAACCACAAAAATTTCTCTAACCTACCTTTCTGAAATTTGTGACTGTCAACGTTTTTGGAAGATCTATCAGTTTTTTTTCAACTTAACTTGCAGATGAAGTACGGGTACGGCCCTCATTTTGAATGATTTTCTCATTTTGCCTAGGAATTTTGGTGGAAAATTCAAGAGTTTTTCCCTCGATGCTCTCTGTATCTGCTTTCCGCTTTGACATCTTTATTTTCTTATTAAAATCAACTTAAACCGCATGTAAATTTCAGACAGCACTGTAATCAATTTGTGATGATGTAAGCGAGGTCAAATGGCGCGTGACCTTATCTGCCAACGAAATCACTAGTTATAAAACAGTGCGCGCGCTGTAGCCTGGCAATGGTTAATTTCCACTAACAGTCAGGCTATGCGATGTTTACAATTCGCAATACGATTTACGATGATTTTCATTCGAACAAAATCGCCTGCAGATGGAATTTTCTATGCGCCTGTTATATGGCGCACGGACAGTATTTGTGTTGCGCCCATTTATTTTTCTTTAGCGGGAATCCCACAAAGGCGCGGCCCAGAATGAACACTGTTTTAATATTTATTCAGTTTTTGAATCTTCAAGTTGACCATTTACAAAATATAAAAAAAATTAAAATAAATCCCGACCTTCCTACCTATTTTTTTCGGGCATGTAACCGGAAACAAACAAATTTTTTGTATGCCTTACAGTCATTGTGGAAGATTCCGACGGAGACTCTCCAGTATAGCGACGTAATTTTCTGTTCGTCGACACGAAATCAACGGGACCTGCTTTGTGTCTTTGCCCTTTTTCACGAAGGCATGTATGAGGCGTGTCGTGGGAAAACCGCACTTAATGCATGTGCGTAAAGTGTCGTCCTGGATTAGCCTGTGCAGTCTGCACAGGCTAATCCGGGACGGCACTTTCTGCCTACAGTGGATTTATGTTTAGAAGAGACCTCCTTGAAACAGAAAATACCATAAAAGCGGAAAGTGCTATCCCGGATTAGCCTGTGCGGACTGCACAGGCTAATCCGGGACGACACTTAACGCACATGCATTATGACCGGCTTTCTCATGACGCGCCACGTATGGTGTTTAGTTGGTAAAAGGGTCGCTTCACCAATTTAAACGTTCCATCCATATACCAATGATGGGCTTGACACAGAAGTTGTAGTTGGTCCGGTTTAGTATTTTATATATAATGTAATTTTCATAACAAAGAAAAACTATACAATATTTTGGTATATCTAAGGATTTAAAATTAAATGAACTATTAAAAATTATCAATACAATTAAATTAAACAAAATTATGACAAAATGATAATTGATAATGTAATATTAAATGACTTACTTCAAACTCTAGGGTGTTTGGATCCTTTGAAAGAAGTGCTTGTTGATATAGGTTTGTGATTTGGGTTAGCATCGCCGGATTGGGTAGGCACACGTCGTTGTCCGTCACTTCTTCAGCCATACAGACTCGACGATAGCCGCTGCAGGCTTGAAGACGTTCTCCCTCGCCAGCCTCTTCACTTTCTTCATCATTTTCACTTTCTCCTGTGCTTCTGGGTCCACGGGGTGGTTGTGGCTTCCACTGCTGCAGTACTGGTCGTGGAACTGTTTCACACTTGCATAGCATATGTGCGACTTTCCATGTTTACTGCAAGTCCAGTATATTCTTGGTCCGTCTTTTCTCTGAAAAAAAAGTAATAAAATATTTAAATGATTAATTTATTATTTAAGCACATTGATAATATATTTAAAATGTATTTTTATTTATTTATTTGATAGTTTATTTATTCAATAGTGTATTTATTTATACATGTTATTTTTGTTTTATTTGATGTTGTATTTAAGTATGCATAATTACCCTTATTGTATAAGAATATCCGTCACTGCTGACTAGTTTTTTCCACCTCGTTTTGATCTATTTTCAACCTCTTCAAATGTCACGGCCTATCTTCCACAACTTCTCCGTCCAGTGGTACATCTGGCAGGGATGACTCGAGGATTTGGCGAGGGTGGTTGAAGTCCCTGTTACTAATATCGAAGGTTTCATCGTCCATCGTATTTGATGTTTGCGCGTCACTGTTATTAAAAGTTTCTGGGACTTTGGTTCTTACGTTGTATGTCATATTCAAGGCACGGATAGGTGATGTAGGAGTTCAAATTTTGGAATCATATCTTCTCCCACTGTTGTTGAGTTACCAGTAGTAGCAGTGGTATACTGTTCACATGTCCAGTCTACTGACAGTTCACCCTTCGCCATTTAGTGGTACTCCTCGGCCGAAATTCCTGAAGATAAATTAGACAATTATACTATAAAAACATGACAAATAATATACAGTACAATGTTAATTGAAATTGTATAATTGTTTAATTGTTAAGTAAGTTTATATTATTTAAATATATAATAATTTGTTCATAAAGTACAGGTTTTGTACATTGTATACAGAGATATATGGAAGCCATGATTATGATACAAATATTACATAAAACATTTTATTTATACACGTATACACCAACGTGTGAACAACAACTCAAAAAGCTATTGTACCAACAACTCACAAACACAAGCCACGTGTCAGCGTGCTTAATTAGCGCCTTTAATTGTTAATTGCTAAAATTGACAATGGTGTGAACCAATTAACAATGCCAATTATCAGTTAGACAAACTGACCACACCCTGTTGACGAACTGACATCTCTTCTTTTCATAACTGTAAGTGAGACGAAACGGGCATTAGACGAAATGACCGTTTACCTCCTGCGTCGTCCGTTGTATGTATGCTGTCAACAATTTGACCGGTATTGCGATATAGACTACATTTTTTATTCAATCTTGACCTAACATGCACAGAGTGTGTATGACCATAAAATCTCGGTTGGTATCGATAATGGGCCAAATCGGACCAGAAACCATAGAGCTATTGCCCCTTTTTCAAGGAAAAATTCAGAAATTGCATTTTTTCAATAAAATTCTCTTCATTTTTCATCCAATCTTGACCAAACTTCCACAGTTTGTTTTGGACCCGACCGTCTCAATCGAAGCCAAGACGGGCAAGGTTGGACCACAAACACCAGAGTTATGGTCCCTTGTTTGTGGAAAAAAATGCAATTTTTTTTTGTTCATAGAGACTTCATTTGTCTTCCAATCATGACCAAACTTCCACAGTTTGTGTTTTACCAAAAGATCACAGCAGAAGCGAACAATGGGCTGGATCAGACCACAAACACCCCCTATTATGCCCGCTATTTTTTGTTAAGAAATAGGCAAAAATGGCATTTTTCCTTGATAGCGACATTATATTTCTTCCAATATTGACCAAACTTCTACAGTTTGTGTGTGACCACAATATCTCAGCAGAAGCCAAATATGTATATGGTTAGACCCCACACACCAGAGTTATGGCCCCTTGTTTGTTGAAAAAAAAATGCAAAAAATACGTTTTTTGTTTATAGAGACTTCATTTTTCTTCCAATCTTGACCAAACTTAAGCAGTTTGTTTTATGGTAGTATGGTCGCAGCAGAAGTCAATAATTAGTCAGATTGGGCTACAAACACCGGAGTTATAGCCCCATTGTTTGCGTACAAAATGCAAAAATTGCCGTTTTTTGCTGCATTGAGAATATATTTTTCATTCAATCTTGATCAAACTTCCACAGGTTTTGTATAGCCATAAAATCTCAGCACATGCAGCAAATGAGACAGATCAGCAACTAACATGCAAGGGACTTCGTTTTTAACCAATCTTAGCCAAACTTGCACAATTTGTCTATGACCATAAGACCTAAAGCGAATTTGAATATAGGAAGGGTAAATGGCAATACACTCCACTCTTTGGAACAAGCTGGCAAGCATGACACTTTCCAAAATTGCCTGCAAAAAGTTTGATACCAGGATAAAGAAAATACACCAGGTCCTTACTTACCATGAGTTTTTTGTTTCTCTTTGACAAGCAATGGCAAGCCAAAAGCAAAAGAAAAACTTGTATGAGAGTTAATCAGCTAGACAAATTATTATTATTTTTTTTTTCTTGTGCAATATTTTATTTACTCATAGTATATTTGCATAGATATATACATACATACATGGAGGCATGCCTAATACACATATACACATATATAACATTAATACATAATCGTGGACCAAAAATGTATATACTTACAATACAATGAATAAACTCATTATATGCATTATATCTGTAAACATGCTGACTAGTGACCAATCTTTTAATCCTGCGTCAAGTTTTTTCGTATTTTTATATATTTCTAGTGAGTGATTGAGGCTATTTACCAGTCCAAAATTAGACGGCTTTCTGTTTTTTCTGTGGCAATAAAAAATAAATTGTTTAATTTCGAGGCATAAAATATTTAAATTGTTCATTTTTGAATTTGTAATACCAAGTATCATATCCTGACATGTTAGATGGATAGGTGAGTTTGGTTTATTTATATTTACAACGTGAATAGCAAATTAATAATATCTTGAGAATGTACACAGTTCCAAAACAAGTGTGTTATATTTTCTACTTCATTTTTACAAAATGTACATTGATTATCAGTAACTATTTTCATATTAAATGTATTGGATTTTGTTCCTAAGATTCTGTGGACTATTCTACATTGGAACCATTGGATATAACTATCTTTACTAATATTAAACACAAGTGGATATACACTTTTCCAGTCAATATCAAAGAACTCTGAATTTCATTTTGTTTGACAAGTTGGGATTTCACTGTTTTCAATAAATATTTTATAAACATGTTTTTCTTCTTTAGGACTTCTTACTATTTTCTTTACGTATGTTGCTAATACAGGTCCTTGAATATTATTATCATACGTAAATATGTCTCCAAAGTTCTTAATAAATTTACTTATTACTTTTATAAGACCTTGGTACAGTAGAAATTCACATTTGTTCCAATTTGGTAGTCCAAAGATTCTTTGGAGATAAAACATTCTCTATCTATTAATATGTCTCTAACAAATCGAATGCCTCTTTCATACAGACATTTAATATATATATTTAATTATTGCCAATTTTAAAATTTTCATTGTAAAACAAAGGCATATCTAGAATATCTTCACTATTGACTATTGGCAATTTTTCGATATACAATATTTAGCTTTTTAAGACGTCTTGCCAAAATTTATTTTTTAAATTTATGCAAAGTTTTTCAACAAACATTTTACCAGTATTAAAAAGTTTTTTTATATCAATGAAGGATTTAACAAGTGTATAACAATTTCCGTCTCCTATCACAAGTCGCTTAAGCCATGTTAATTTCATTTGTTTTTCAAAAGAACAAACATCTACCATATTTAAACCTCCTTCATTATATTCTTTAACAATTACTGTGCTTTTAATTTTGCTTGGACCTGCCCATATGAAGTCATAAAAAAGTTTGTTACTTTGTTTCATAATTTCTATTCTTGGTGTTGGTAGTGACACAAATAAATGAGTAAGCAGAGGGAGAAGTAGTGATTTTACGATGGTTATTTTTCCAAGCGGGGTGATATTTCTGCGATTCCATTGTGTTATTAAATTTTTGATACTGTTGATTTTGTTATCAAAATTATTCATGATTATGTTTTCTAATTTTATGTCGTACACTATCCCGAGAACTTTAAAAGATGTTGCTCCCCATGTCAGTTTGTATTTTGTTTTTATCGACCTTGTACTATATTTCATACAGCCTATCCAAATTAGATTAGTTTTATCGTAGTTTATTTTCAATCCAGAGTATGTTGAAAATTCATGAAGCATGTCTAACGTACAATAAAGAGATGATTCAGATCCATCAAGTAATAGAGAAGTGTCATCAGCAAATTGTGATATTTTGTATTCTATGTCTTTAATTGTTATACCCTTTATTTGTTTGCTTTGTCTGATTTTAATAGCTAGAATTTCCGTACATAAAATACAAATGTAAGCACTTATCGGGTCCCCTTGGCGACAGCCCCTCTCAATGCCAAAGGTGTTCGATAAAAATCCGTTTATTTGTATGGACGCCATAGTATTGTGCAAAAACATAGATATCCATTGTTGGAACAGTGTTCCGAAATTAAAAAATCTAAAAGTGGTTTCTATAAACTTAAAAGATAAGGTATCAAACGCTTTTTCAAAATCTATTGTCATAAGTAACCCAGGCAAATTATTAACTTCAGCATATTTCAAGATGTCATAAAGTAATCTAGTGTTTTCACCAATAAATAGCCCTTTAATTAAACCAGTTTGGTCTTTGGAGATTAAAACTTCAAGTACTGTTTTAAATCTATTTGCAATAGTCCCAGATGCCAGTTTGTATACAACATTTAATACGGTTAATGGTCTTAAATTTTTCAAATAGCAGCGCGGTTTATTGTCTTTTGGGATGCAAGTTATTATTCCATGTTTTTGAGTTGTGGACAATGAATTATTATTAAATGCATAATGTATACTTCATACGATGAAATGGCCTAATCTGTTCCAAAACACTTTATAAAATTCTGCAGTGAAACCATCAGAGCCTGGACTTCTGTCGTTTTTCATATTTTTAAGTGTAAAGGCAACTTCATTTATACTACGTAATCCTTCTAAAGTTTCTAATTGAGCATTATTGAGTTTCTGTACATTGGCATTAGCTAAATCTGTATTTATGTCATATGCAATTTCATTTTCATTTCTGTTGTATAGTGTTTTATAAAATGAAACTGCTTCATTTAGAATATCAATTTGATCATTCAATTTAGTACCATTTTCAGTTTCAATAAAAGGTATTGACTTGTTTGTATAATGGTTTGATTCAAGAGAGCATATGTACTTTGAAGGTTTCTCCCCATTTTCTAGCCATTGAGCGAATAAGTGAACCTTTAAGTGTATTTTCCCTTAACTTTTCCAATTCATTTTGTAATTCCTGCAGCTGATCAGTATTAGTTTCATTTAATGATTTTTTAAGTGCTTCTATTTTCTTTATTAAATTAGATTCATTGTTTCTATTTAACTTGGCTAAATATGATGAAAATGAATGTCTCATTATGGAATAAACGTTCTTTGGGAAGTTAAATTCGTTCTATTCACGAAAATTAGTGTTCAACGAATAGTAGTTTTGCTGTACTGAAATAATTTTGTTTATATATGTACTGTTCTACGAACGATACATACATGAATACTGGTTTATCAAAATATGTTATCTTAAATGCAGAACTATTAACTCCTTGCTTATTTATGTTGGACATTTTGTCATCCTACACAACACGTTTTCGTTGGGTCCCAACACCACATAATGACATATTGATGTATTGTATAAACATTTTTCTATGAATTTCGTATACATGTAATAGCAATGCAATAAGTAAGTGATTCAACAATCCCTCACAATAAGCACATATTTACATCTTGATGAGACGAAGCCACCCCCACAATCACCCACGTGTAGCTTTGTCCTCGGCATCGCATCGCAAGCAACGACATTGGTATATCATTTGCAACGCTGCACTTGCACGTGGTGTTTCCATTTAGCATTGCGTTGAAATGGAGCACCGTCTATCATTTATTACCCGCATGTTCCATGGTATCCGCGGTGATTGTTTGATGTCAGTCGGCATCACAAATATTATTTTGACACATGTTCATAAAGGTAAACTTTAACTGGTAACTTGCCTTTAGTAATATACCGAGCCTGGATCGTGTCTGTACTAATGAGGTTTGTATTATGTGCACTTTTTCCTTCGGTGTAATGCACACCTGGTCTGGAAGCTGGAGCAAAACTATTTCTTAAAAATAAGACCTTTTTTTAGCAGCATTGTATCATTGTTAATTACGGTAACTAAATCTACGCACATGTGGCACCGTTTAACTATGTAAACTACTATACGGGTAATTTTGAAATCTGAAATCCGCAAATTCTTGGCAGATTTTGATAACTGTCCTTAGTTGCTTTCTGTCATAAAATAAAACCATTATTATGTTCACTGAGTAGTTAATGAGCATATCTTGTAATCAAGTCATTGTTATAGACCTCTATGCATACATTGTACCTATTGCCGATGTCAGTTATTATGCGTTTTACACTTAACAACTGTAAATTGTGTTAATCCTAAACGTCAAAACGAAGTTGTATGCATGTTCACACTTGCTTTCGGTCATGTTAAGCCAAATAATTTGATTAAAATGTAACTAGTAGAATGTAGAATAAAAAAGAATTATGTTATAAACTGTAACGTAACATAAGGTCGTAACGTGGCAATTTGTCATATGACCTTGTTGTATAATACAATAAAATAAAAGACAATTGAAGGAAATGTTGACAATATGAGTAAGCTTTGCGCACTCATATCTGTTAGATTTGTGTGGTCTATTTATCGACGATACCTGTTTTATGACGACCCCTTTTTGCTATCATGATTCCTCTTAAGATGTTCGAGATAATCTTTTAAGGAAAGTGGTGTTAACGTTGATAAGCGTGCGCACTAATAAGCGGTGTTGAAAGCTGGCGTATGAAGCAGCCACGTGCTGGTCGAGATACAACTATCTACACATCCTCTCTCGCAATTTAGAGATGTTATGATATACGCATGTAGCTGATAATTTAATTAATCCACTAACTTTTTATTTACCATTCTTTTATAGTATTTGCCATTCCTGGCGTAATATTCGGCAGATGGATATAGGTCTCGACTGCACATTAACAGCAACAACATACAATGATGACATGGTATCGTATATTTTAAAGTACCGGCACCGAACCCATTAAAATATGACATGACTATTGTTTTATGTACTGAATAAATGTTCACACGAGCTAAAATGATAAAGACAAGACATTAATAGTTAGTGTAAGTAGAACAAAAATGAAGTAAATTATATGCAATTAAAACATAAATTCATTTTAAGTAAAGTGTAAATTAATAAATTTATGTATTGCGAGTAAAATTAAAATATGTTACGCTCAAATCTGACACATATATTGCTGTTACAAGGGCATCTCCTGTCCCGATAATACCAGGTTAGTTTCATCATTTTACACGAACATCCGCATGTTATAGACTTTAGTTAGCCACACTCCAGTCAAACATAAGCTCGTATGTAAAACAGCTACAAGCGTATACACACAAAATAAAAACAAACAACAACAAGACATCTATTGTATCAATATCTGCCCTCATATATTCTCACAATGTTTCTACACTTATCGAAAAAACTAAGTGTACCACATTTTCTCATTAAAGTGCAACTTCAATCACAGAACTTGTGTGGAATCCTGTAGCGAACCACAGTGGGTATTTTTATCAAGGATACTTTTGGTTCAAACCAGGTCAATGCTTAGCATGTGAACATCGTTTTTATATTTCGATAATCTGCTGAAAAGGCTTGGCCGCAACATATCATAAACTTGACGAAAATAACATGGTTCATAATCAGACTATCAAAGAACGACATCTTTCTCTGCGCCATGCATTTAGAATAAAACAAATGTGCCCCATGTCGTTTGACAATGTAATAGGTAAAGTTGTTGGACTACCAAGTCTAGTGATTCGAGTACTAAGCAGATCTTCTATGTGAGATGTTAATGAAATTAGAACTGTTGTAACTTCCGAATGTTTATGTTCTTGTTACATATCATTTCTTGTTACATCAGCAGACATGCATTTCTTTCAATTTCTCAATTAGTATAATTATATGATCATATCTGTGTGATATATCAGAAAAGAATCAGATAAAATACTAATATGCGAGCTTTATGTGAATTATCAGCAATACCTACAGGCTAATCCTCTTTAGCGTCATGATTAGCATGTTTTATGGGATTCCTTTTTTGTATATTTTATAATAGTTGTAGGCTGACGTCATTAAATAAGTGAGTATTCATTATTTTAGTATTATTTAGTATTATCATTTTACGTTAATTGAAACAAAATGCATATTGCGTTTTGTACAGTGAAATATGTCTAAACATAAAACCATTTGATAGCCGCATAACTGTCTTAACCGAACTTATGAGGGCAATATGTCACGTTATTTTCATATTCTTCATTATACGATGCGTTCTTATGCTTATATAGTGGGCCTCAGTCATTCAGGTATCAATTTAAATTATATCCTGCATGTTCATGTTTTAATTTGTAAATTACTGATTAATTAGCATAAGCCTTTTATCCATAAAACGTGGCATAAACGGTATGCTGAAGAAGTAAAGTATTTGTATGCTCTATTCAAATGAAACTAACAAAAAGAAGTGTGTGACAAGGCTTGAATACTCTTAATAGTACAAGATGAATAGTCGCTGGGGTGTTCAACTCAAAGCTCATTATATTTGATCGAGTCACGCAAAGTAAATGCCATAATGAGTTTTTAGAAGGAGTTATATTCAAAACGATTGTTACATATAAGATGTAATTCTTGATAAGAATTTACATGCTAATTAAAAAAAACTACCTTGTCATTGGAACCCCCTAGGATTATTTGTTCTCACAGTAACTGTTTAATTTTGCCTCGTTTATGACTTAGTTGATAATAGCACGTGTTCACGATAACACACTCTTTGTTAAATATGAACAGTAAAGGGACTACGTCGTGGAAAAGGGCCTCAAGGGGGTAATTTCTTTAAAAAATCTGATTTTTGTATATTAATTCCGGCATATAGTAACGGTTTCAACAGGGTATATATAATGGGGAAAGAATATGCGCATTCTGAGATTAAAATCAATGTATAACATCGGTCATGTTTGTTTGGCCCTTTTTCTGTTTAAATTTTGACGTCAGAATTTTGATTATTTTGTAAAACCATAGTTTAGACACAATTCATAACCAAGAATGATAGCGCAGTTTACTGTCATTTTTTCGTATGGCTTCGAAGTCGTGAGTTCGAATCCTGCTGGGGGTTTTAAATTTTCAGACTTTTTTTTGCTATTTTGTTTTTATTAAATAACTCATTGTATATTATATTATTATTTATTTATTTATAACAGATGTCTTAGTATAACGCATTTCTATCATATAATATCAATATTAGTGAAATATGACGCCATTTTTTCGGTGACAGTCCCTTTAATCTCAAAATAATCACGTGGGCGTCTGGCATAGAACGTTAAACATATTATTGTTGACATTGATAGTATCTGAGCTTTTTGATAGTAGTGACTGTGCATTGGGGGAATTTCTGATCGCTAAGATGTCTTATTTTATTGTGATCGCAAAGAAATGTATTCTAGTCGAGCGTTTTCTCTTCTTTTTGTCTCTGTTTCTACCCCCTATGTCACTCAATGTATTACAATCTCAATGGCCAATAGTTAAACAACATACATGTAACTATAAATTCATACATTTTGACTTAACAATTGTTATTATCTTGATGATGTGGAAGTAAATTACAATGTTGTTTATTAATACGAGTAAACGTAAAACTACGATACAAATTCTTGTACATGTACTAGTCATTAAAAAATAATTTTATTAAACGGTTAAAGGTGCCTCGCCTACTACAAAGTCGGTTCTGTCCATAAGAACCTCAACGGTTTAGATGAAAATGAAAGTAACCATGTAGACGCCTTGCATTAAACATGCATTTTGAACAGATGGGTCATGCGCCTTGGGTTTTCATTTTGCAGCCTCCTAAATGTATAGGTCAATGTTGAGTCATACACTGAGAGACAGAAGTAGTTGGTACTTGATATAATCTTAAATTATTATGTTGTTTTCTTCATTCAAAACAATGACCTAAATTATCTAATAAGTAATTAAGGTTAATTTATTACCGAACCTTTACAGTTCCAATTTACTTTTATTTTAGCAATGCAGTATATTATTCTAAAGCGTATTCCCGGATTAACAAAGCTGGTATGATTTGGCATCATATAGTAAGGGGCCTGATATGAAACAAATTGTATTTTGATATAAAATCCAATGCAGGAACACACCAGATTTCCAGGCAATTTCCGTTGCACTTTAAGATAGCACGGTGGTAAACTGAAGTGTTTGTATCTTGCTAAGATTGATCGAGTACTAATAAGTTTAGAAATAATACAATCTTGACTAAGTCCTTCATAATTGATTGGCACGATGATATGCTATGACCTTAAAATGGCGAGTAAAATCTAGTGTGATTTTTTTTTGCAGACAATTTGTTTTAGAATCTACAGAATAATTATGTTGATATATCATATAAAAACAAAACAAAGCATACAAAATATATTTATCTTAAATTTGATGTTATCGTGTTTTGTACGTACATACTATTTAATAAAACGTATACAGTAGAAGACACACGAATTGATGGTTACATTACCAATATTGATTATATTAGAGATGCAAACTTTATATATAATACATGGATATGTTTTTGAATGAATCCATCCGTTTAAGGCATATTGAAGTTCTTCGAGGGTTTACTTTGCGACCGTTTTTGATTAAAACTCGCCATACATGTTTAGTTGTTTACAATACGTTGTCGTAAATACAGCGCTTGAATACTAAATAATTACAATAACATGTACATTAACTTCAATAACTTGCCTAGCGTAAAGAAACTGTACAAACAATCGACATGTGTCTTCCTATCAATTCGTGTGCTGCTTTTATCTTCTTAATGACTGGGGTGGACATTTTGCTTTCTTCAAGGGTACACATAATACATTACTTCTGAAATTTCGTCATAGATTTATCTTAGCAGAACCATTAGTTTCCACTGCTTTGTTTATGGGGTCGTGCATGTTTGCTGAATATCTGTCTGTGAAAGCAGTCGTATTTCTACAATACTGTTTTACAGTGAACGGTTATTTTGAAAACTAACGTTCAGGCTTCACGCCAGTGTCACAGCTAGCTCAAAATATATTAGAATGAATCAGGGTCCCGGTAGTATATTGAGTAATGCATTGTTGCATTCTAGCTACAAACACAACTTGTCACCGAAATAATAAGGTAGACATATGTAAATAAACAAAAAATGACACAGATTGTTATTGTTAAGGCCCATTTTGGTATTATAATGGGTACTTAATTAATAGATTTAAACTTACGGATTTGCAGTATTTATATCAACTATACAATGAAATAATTAAGCAAATTTTAATTGATTTTCTTAATTAAAAAAAACAAACTAAAAAACTTTGTCGTAAAACAAGTAACGCCTTCTTTTAGTTTGTAACACATTTTATAGAAATGCTCTAAATGTTACGTAGCTGTTAACAAGAAGACAAATGTATGTAAATAATATAGACCAGTAAACAATGAATGCAGCCTATATACGATTCGGCCAACATAGAATAGTTCTGTATTTACATCATGCACATTGTTATTTCTCAACGCATGCCCATCTTCCTGTTGGTGACACATGCATAAGATTATGATATCTGCATGAGGTGCGTATTCCATGCCAACACGGCAGCTCGCAGGCCAAGATGTATTTGTTACATTCAAAAAAGTATATATTGTAAAAACGTGTTTGTGTAACTATGAGCATAACAAGGAAGAAAAGTTTGACAGTGTTAAGCCATTCATATGATCTTTTACATTATATATGTTAAAAGGCTAACTAATTTTTGCATCCAATAAAGTCTCTAAATCTACGTGATATAAAAGATGTGATGATGCTTGTTGGTAAAGCTGCATGACGTGTTATTCTCCTGTTGGATTATGCCAATAGATCTAAGATTTATATCAAAAAGTGTATTGAATGATATATGCCTCGAATGGAACCGGTGAGATTAATCCCATTTCAATTGAACGTTGAAGTAGAATGTAGACTACGTGGATACCTGGATAGTTGTGGGTGGAGAACAAAGTGGCCAAAATAAATGTTTTAGATGTAGTAAATTGGATATCTTCGTTCAGTTATATTCCTTTTCAACGGAAATTTACGTAACGGGTTATTTATTTGATGAATACAGTATACCGTTTCTTGTTGCTTGTTCAAACAAAGTCTATCCACAAAGAATGACCCCGTTTTTCGATGAAAAACTACGGTGAGTAGAGGTCAGGTGTATTTTATTTTTATGCTGTGTAATTCTGGAAAAATTGAGCCACACGAGTTTGTTTATGTTTTTCAAAAGAAAATAGCAATTGTATATAATAAACAACTCATTAAACGACAAAGGCGTGCAGGAAGGGGTTATTGGTACACCAAACCTGTATTAGCATTCGGGCTAAAGCGCTCGTGCTAATACAGGTTTATCGTGCCAATAACCACTTCCGGCACAGCTTTACCGTTTAATAAGTTCTTAGTATTGCATGCTGTTAAAATGAAGAATGGTCTTGCATTGATGCGTTTGGGTCTCATCTTGTTGCATAAAAGTATTCGACGGCAAAATCTCAATTTAACAAATAACTTCTGGCCCAAACATGTAATGGTATATGAAAAACATATTACTTCTCTTCCTATGTTTCCATTGACGACGACAATCGTATTACACAATATTCTTGAAAATTATACGAACTGCGACCTCGTACAATACAGGTAAAATTATTTGTTTTATCTAACTACATACAATATTTTAATAACTTAATATAAAATTAATCACACTTTACGTTTCCAGTTTAAGTTTACGTACCAGATTGTCGATAGCGTAAGGATGATAATCAGATTATTTAGTTCTCGCATTTCGAAAACATTGCAGGTGTTTAAAGTTGTTTACTCTGTTTTATGTCAAGTATTTTTTGCGGTTTTTAACGTCATTGTTTCAATTATGCTGATTTCAGCTTTCCCAAAGTTTGTTTATATTTTCTTGTATTTGTTTATCTCCATATTGTGCAAATGTTTACTTCACCGTTCCATTCTAGATTGAGACAAATGCTTTCTTTCAACACTTGTTTCTCAACATGTTCATACCGCGTTATCTGTATGAAGTAAAGGATATATTATCTTATTTAAAGCGATAATGTAAGTAAAACAATAATTTCTTAATATTAAACATTAGGCATTTGGTAAAAAATGGCAGCATAATAATGTTTAAATGCTGAAAGAAACAAATGCGACAATAAATAAAGTAAATGCTATAAAACGATATAATGAAAATAAATGAAACACGTATCCAGCAGACTGGCACATATATCAGCAATTCCAATGGCGTCAACTGTTGTTTTATTAATATATTTTGTGATTAAAGACAACGACCTTAAACTAATGTTCGTGATAAATTTTGCATGCACTTTGCTTTTTAAATTTGTACCATGTTCATAGATATACCGGTAAGTTAAAACTGAATCTTTTTTTTTTTTTTTTTTTTTTTTATTACAACGTCTTTATTCGTATACATATCATATACACACGTGCATTTTACATATATCATATTACATTATTATACAGTGATGTGCGCAAAACCGCACTCGATGTAAATATATGTTGCAATCTTAAGAACTATACAAAAAACACGAAGAAGAAAAAAAAAGTCAGGTTGCACAGAGTCTAATGTCATACATGTGATATGTACTAAACACAATGCATTTAAAATGTATTTCTTTTTATGCACAAATCGCAATTTTCATAGTAACGATTATAATACAGTATTGTTGATGTTTACGATTTCTCCTATTACTGACCATCTTTCCTTTTCTATTTCTGATAGTTTAATATTACTATATATATTATAAGCCCATGCTAAACTTTCTACTAAACCATTATAATTTGGTATTATCTTATTTCTTCTACAAGCAAAAATGTATCATTTTACTTCAAGGCATAACATATCAACATTGTCTTTTCCTGGTTTAGTATTTCCAAAAATAAGAGTCTTACAATTTATAATATCTATTATGTTTAAGTTGTGTACCAGATCTTCGTTTATATCTTTTATTAAGTTTTCGATTTTTTCACAATTCCAGAATAGATGAAGTATTGTTTCTTCATGCTCAGTGCAAAATGTACATGTACTATTACTGATTAATTTCATTTTACTCATTGTGAGAGACTAAGATTGGCAGAAACCACATGCCATGTGAGGAGATATGAGTGGGCTTCTTGTGTTGGTTTTCTTTGTCTGCTAAGACAATAATTTATAATTAAAAATGATAAAAATGACAGTTCGACCGAGCTATACCCTCTGCTAGTGTCTCTGTTGTTGTTAAAATAAACAACAGACAGGCCATTCCAAGGTGAGCATGGATGCTCCAAATATGGCAACAGTTATAATTAGATCAGATGTTTAGGGGCCATTCTTGAAATTCGATTGGTCAGGCCTAATAATTATGCATATTAATTATTTGAATTTTCTCTTGTAAGTCGCCCAACTCTTCAGTGTACCCGAAACCTTAAAATCAGTAGGTTGGTCACTCATGTGCTAGTTTAGACTCTGAAACTAGTGGGTCTGGCACAACTGTTTGTCATTCGTTTGGGGACTACAGATAGGAATATGCAGTAAGTAATATATTTTCTTTGGTATCTCATAATTGTCAGTTTTTTATGAGAGAAATAATTGTTCTTTATTGATAGTATTTCCTAATATTTTCTTAGTACATTTTTTGATACTCAGTTAAGT
Organism: Congeria kusceri; assembly: GCA_027627225.1. Lineage (NCBI taxonomy): Eukaryota > Metazoa > Mollusca > Bivalvia > Myida > Dreissenidae > Congeria > Congeria kusceri. The sequence goes on along the minus strand of CM051025.1, from coordinate 49,854,446 downwards.
TTACATTTTTTGGTAAAGGGCAGGAAAACCACACATAATTTTATATGTCACTTGATTGCTTCGATATATGTGATCGGTATGAATGTATATGTATTCATAAGATATTGTTTGTATATTGACATTTATGACCTTTGTTAAATCATGTATTTTTTAATATAATGCACGCGTTTGATTGAATGATATGCTATGTTTAGGTAACATTGTTACTTTCAGATAACCGTCTTTATAGTCGTCTAATGACAACGTCTTGATAATCGTCTTCAATTCAACATCATTTAACAACCAATAACTTCGTCTTTAACACCTGTTGACGACATTCCATTAATGAAGCGAAGAATACTATTAAGACGCGTGTGTTGCCTTGTGTCTTAACCCCCCAAAGATGACCGTGACACTGAAAGCCAAGTAAAAAGGGCATAGTTAACTGCCGAGTGCAGCACACTCATTAAGGAATTTGTGCCTAATATTTGGTGAATAATCCTAAATTGAAACCATTGTAAATAACTATCTCTTGTTATGTAGAAAATGTTTTTAAAAATATAGTTCCATTCCTCATCGGCAATAGCAAACATTGCCCATTTGTTTTTACAGATTGGTTCTATGTCATTTTCAATAAAACAATCATATATTGATCTAGATTGACTTTCATAACATACAAAATATTTGGCATAGCATGACAGGGTAGAAGTGTCTGTACCGAAACATCTGTGGTACTAAAATGTAGGTTTAATGACTTAATAAATTTCCTCACTGAATGTATAAGGCCTTTATAATGAATAAAGTTCATCGTTTTACCAGTAAGAAGTTCAATTTGTGCTTTGCTTAAAAATGAGTTTGAATCGATTACTATGTCTCTAACGAATCTGACACCCCTGTCGTACAAATCCTTAAGAAAAAATGGTTCCTTACCAATCTTAAACTTGCAATTATAAAACAAGTTTTAATGATTTAAAACATATTAATATAAATAAATTGACCACTGAACAATCTAATGACATGGAAGGTCTATTAACATACGAAGAGTTATCTAATACTCTGAGAAAAATTAAAAACGACCAAAGCCCTGGATCTGATGCTTTTACAACCAATTTTTTTAAAATGTTCTGGAATAAAATTGGAAGATTTGTTTTGAGGAGCATTAACTTTGCCTATATAACCAATAGTTTTTCTGTGACTCAAAAACAAGGTATAATTATTTGTTTACCAAAGGATAACAAGCCAAAACACTTTCTTAAAAACTGGAGACCTATTACTTTACTTAACACTGTTCACAAATTAGCAACTGGAACAATAGCAAATAGACTGAAATCATACTTACCAACGCTTATCTCAAAAGATCAAACTGGCTTTGTTCCCGGGCGATATATTGGGGAGAACACAAGACTACTATATGACATTATGAACTATGCTGAAAATAATGAAATACCTGGTCTTATTATGCTAATTGACTTCGAAAAAGCATTCGACACACTATCCTTCCACTGCATTGAACACACTTTAAGCTTTTTTTAATTTTGGACCTAGTTTTAACGTTGGATTTCAATCTTCCTACAAAATACACAAACAATGGTCCAATTAAATGGATTTTTATCTGAGAGTTTTTCAATAGGCCGCGGCTGTAGACAGGGAGACCCCATTTCACCTTACATATTTATTTTATGTGCGGAACTATTAGCCTAAAAGATTAAACACTGTTCAGATATCAAAGGCATCACTATCAATGGTATTGAATACAAAATTTCCCAATTTGCTGACGATACTTCACTTCTGTTAGATGGTTCTGAAAATTCGTTAAACTGTGCTCTTGACATGCTTCATGAGTTCTCTTTATTCTCTGGCCTGAAAGTGAATTTTGATAAAACTAATGTTATTTGGATTGGAGCACTGAAATACAGCTCAAGATCAATAAAGACTAAATACAAACTAACATGGGGTGTAACGAGATTCAAGTTATTAGGAATCATTTTTGATGTCAACTTACAAAGTATGATAGATCTTAATTGTTCTGAAAAAATGAATAAAGCTATTAATCTTATCAATATGTGGAAAAAATGATTACTTACCCCAATTGGTAGAATTACTGTTATAAAGTCTATAATACTTCCACTGTTTTCTCACTGTTTCTTTGCGATACAACACCTAAAAGGGACATCCTTGATAAAATAAATAAACTTATGTTTGACTTTGTATGGGATGATAAACCTTACAAAATACGAAGTTCAATTCTTGTACAAAAATATGAAAATGGTGGTTTAAATATGGTAGATATATATATGCATACTCTAAGAAAATAAAACTATCATGGTTAAGCAAATTGTATTCATGCTATGACAGTATATGTTCGATTTTAATTAGATCTCTGTTTAATATAGAAAACTGAATCTTCGTTTTAGATTCTTATAAAAACTATACATATATATCACTTTTGTTATCTAAATACATTTTCAACAAACTTTGTTAAAATACTATAGAGCTTAATAAAAAACACTAAATTCTGCTCGAATACTATTTTGGTGAAGTTTGTTTGACACTAATGATGTTTGACACCAACTTGTGACTAAAATACACGTTTATTAATGCGAATGTTCTTATTATGATAAACGAGCATTACAACTGTAAGTACGACTCATTCCGATTGCAGTTGATGATTGTGAACATTGGCAAGCGAGCGTATCAAGATCAGAATGCTTGTGCTATATTGCTATTGGTAACCACGAGTTATATGTTATTGAAATTGCGGTTCTGTGATACAAAAGTAAAACATATATTAATTACCGAGATTTAATTTTGACCTTATTTACACAAAAGAGCAACGCTACACGTATGAAAGGAAATGAATCATTTAACATTAGCTTTGGCTTAAAGTACTAGTGGTAAAAAACTGGAAATGTCATTTGTAAAAGGTTCATACCAAAGGCCATGGGTACATACACACAAATAAGTTTATAAACCAATAGTTATATGGTACTGTCACAAAAAATAAAACAGTATGACATTATGGTTACCATGTTTCTCAGCAAAACATGTCAATTGTAATATTGACCCAGTCTGAGTAATAACATCCCTTTACTATCTCCAACGCGTCAATGGAAAAGGCATTGCCCGAAATTTGTCATATACGTCTCTGGATGGTTATCTTTATTGTAATCTCACAATGTGATGTTTATGCACGTTTACTTGGAATCGCAATCACAGTATGTGATTATTAAAAAACATGTTACGAGCACAAAATGTTTCGGTCTGACATTTTCCTTATTATTCACATACGCGTTTACCTTCTGCGATATTTCTTCTATCCTTGCATTTAATACAAGTACTTCTCACAGATTGCTATTTGTCAAACGTATTCAATATTCGTGTCGTGGGAAACCAGGGCTTAATGCATGTGCGTAAAGTGTATTCCCGTGCGCGGACTGCACAGGCTAATCTAGGACGGCACCTTTCGCTTTTATGGTATTTTCCTGTTTCATGGAAGTCTCTTCTTAACAAGAATCTATTGTAGGCGGAAAGTGTCGTCCCGAATCAGCCTGTGCGGACTGCACTGGCTAATCCGGGACGACGCTTTACGCACATACATTTAGTCCGGGTTTCCCACGGCACACATAATATATATTATATGTATGTCTTAACTATTCTATCCAGATAGTTAACGTGTCTGTGTCCTCTTTAGAAAATTATATTTGTGAAAAATAATTGTAGACAAATAATGTTATTATATATTCACTGTTTTTGTTTCACATGATAGCTATAAAAACAAATTATACCTGACCAACTACTTACAGAAGATTCCACCTTAGCCTTACGGGGATACTAAAGATAAGTTAAAATAGGAAATAGTGAACCGTTTAATATTTTACTTTTTATTGACTGTTTATGGTACATCAAATAACACATTCAGCATTACGGTTTATCTCGAAGCAATAAATATTAATACATGTTAAATAATACAGAGAATAGAAAGATGCTTGCTTTTATTCCAGCATAAAGCAATTTAATGCACTCTAGTTGCACTCTAGTTTCTAGCATAGCTTACAGATAATTTGGCAAACATACTGACTGTATCAATGGGTTGAATGTCTCCATGGAATTATTTTATGCCAGTTGATTTGTTCGAAATTGATTCGAACCGCTTTGTCGGCATACTGTTTATAAATGATTATTTAATTATCATCAGTAAAACCATGGGCAGTTTTCATTATTTACGTTCTAACACATTCATTATCAATGCGAATCTCTATTAAGGAGTCTTCTCGTTCCACTTAGCGATGCGTTGTCTCTTACGAACTTCAAATCACTGTACATTCACCTAAAATAATAATAATGATAATAATTATCATATTGTAAATAATATTTGTAATTTGATAAACGTCTTTGTACTCAGCTATTTCTCTTTTGCATTCTTCGTGTTTCGAATCGCCATCTTGTTTCTACGGATCCTAACAGCCAATACATATCAATGTTAGCACATATCAAGAAAAGCAAACGTCTTTCGTTGAAGTAAAAAACTGCACAGAAAAATAAATAAATACACCCAATACCGAATAAAATGCATGCTAACATCAGTATTTAAACTTGTTCTCATGATGCTTTCTTAACAAGCCACTGCGTCATGTGCAATATACGATATCGCAAGCGTCATGTGCAATATACGATATCGCAAGCGTCATGTGCAAGATACGATATCGCACAATGAGGCTAAGCAACTAGAGACATACGGTCCTACATTGACTCCAAAGGTTACAGCTTACAATATATTAATATTGACACTATATTTCTGATAATACACCTTCAAGTTTTTTATGTTAATATCAAATATGTCAATTATAATTACAATACTGCATAAGAATTACTAGGCATTTTGATGTTTGAATGCACCGTTGAAGCGGTTCGCAACAATTAATATTTTAATTGGTTTGGATTTGTATGGCAATAGTTGCCAACTGGAAAAGTTTACGCCTATGAACTTATTTCAAACCATGATTACATGGCATAATGTCAACTTAATCAAGTGCGTAACAACAATCTATTATGATCAATCAAACAAATGTTAGTGACAAAATTTACGATCAATATGAAAAGTTACAAAGTAAATTTCAAATGGAAGAAGTTGTTCGCAATGCAACACATGATGTTGAACTTCATTTTATAATAACGAAATATATTGTTAGGCACTTTTCGTACATTTATGTATGTAACTCTGTGTTAAATGGCTCATGGAATGAGCAGAAATAACCTTATTAAGACAATTTCACTGTCAAAAAGAGAAATGGAAATGGAAGAATTATGCAATTTTCATTGGCATTGAAATAATTATGATGGTGTCTGCAGGACCTTTTTTATTATGTTCATAACGTAGGATAATATACTATATTGTACATCTGCCAAATGTATTTGTTAGTTTTCTTGTTTATAATTTACCAAATTTATTACAGTTTCAGGATTTGAAAGTACAAGCAATACAATACTTAAAGCGTAACAGATGTGATATACTATTTAATGAATGAATACGTTTTAAACACCATCTTTAAAGAAAACATCTACAGTGAAAAAAAAATAAAAAATAAAAATAAATATGGTTGTCATATTTCAAGTGTAAAATTGATAACCTTTGCGGTTGAATTTGTGTCTTGTTTGTATTGAAACCATTATAAACTTGCTCAAAATTGTGAGGTACATTAATCAACGATACTATGAATTGGTGTTCTATTCCATAAGCAAGATTTACATTGTTAAGCTAATCGCTACGGTACATCGTCAAAGAATGACCCTAGCGATTAGCAACCCAATCCATATTTTTTCTAATACCGTATCTCTTCAGAGCTCTCATTTACAGTTTAACGAGAGGTCTAGTCGCCAACAACAGCCATTTCGGTTTACTGGCCAACAAATACAAATGATACCATTTAGCATCTTGTCGTGGTAATTGCACACCACAAGTTACACCACTGTTCACAGGCATCTTATCCCAACGCTATTATTTCTGTCCGTCGAGTGGTTTGCGTATAATACGGGGTAATCAATTGCAGTTCATCTAATAGAGGTGCAATTTGGACATTAAAAAGATTATATGTCTTTGGTCGCAGAAACACAAGGTTAAATAAATAGATTTAAATAGACAAAGTACAGCGATTAAGAGCTAGTTATCTACAGGTGAAGTGGCATAAGGGTACACACGAAGCTTTGTGTGCATTTAAATGCTGCGTTAGGATGGTTAAACTATGAAATTAACCTTTACTGTTGCGAAGGGACATCAGCCACTGAATGTGTTTTAAATTTTAAGTTAATGTGCAATCGCATAGAACACCTATTAAATGCAGATGTATCATGGATATTCATATTCCATTTGCGGCTATCGTTTTATTTTTTATATGGAACATTCTAGTGAAACAGGTAAGATGAGAATGTGTTATCATCTGGTTACAACTAACATCATTCATTGTTAGATATAACATTTTTACATGTACTCTTGTTGCGATTGTTAGCACGTTGATACATGTATATCGTCGATAGGCACAACACGTCTTGGATTGTCTGGTCATTTAATTTCATTATGTTATTAAAAGATGCTACATAGACAATCACAATCATGTTTTCAGTAATCGCGGACGTACAGTGAGCATATTTTATTCATCCGGTGGTTTTATATATTTCGCCATATCGTATATGATGGTATATAAAGTGTCCAGGTATTACATTACCCATTAACGTAAAAGCGATTACTTTTTTAAACGCAATGGTTAAAATATATGATTTTTTTTTAAACAGAGCGTATTCGTATTAAGACGCAAAATAATCACAGTGAGATACCCCAGAATTATACATAGATATACTATCAACGGATGATTGCATTAGAGTAAAACCCTTATAGAATAGTTTATGCTACTATTCGTTGTTTACACAATTCATCCAAGACAAAAGACCTTCCAGTTTAACAACTAACATTTTAAACTCCACTCCAGCTTTTGTTAAACGGTTCCATTTATCAAAAATCACAAACACAAACACAAGCTTTACCACGTGCTCTGTTGTGTAAAATAGGTTTACCGTTGAACACGCAATATTCGAATACATTGATTGGATAAAACACTAGATTGGTTGGCATATAATTCACATTCGTGGAAACGTCTTTTCGTTCAGAGGATTGCCTGCGAAATTCGAACACTTAAATCGATGTGATCACAGATTGGCAAATTGACAATGTTATTGTTTTGTCATTGATTCCGAAAAGAAAAGTACACTTTATATAAACATGCGAAATAACACTTCTGACAAAGAAATGTTTTGGAAATACGGTGTCGTTTATGGATAATCATCAATTGAAATCGATAAAAGTATAAACGCGTTTCGTCGATATTTTGAAACACGTGTATCACTTATATAGCGTAAAAAAACAAACAAAGTCGTTTAAAGGCCGAATGGCTGAGTGCCTAGAGCGTCTTATTTCTGATTCCGAAGGTCGTAGGTTCGAGTCTTGGCGAAGGCAATTTTTTAGTTTTTGTTTGCTTTTCTTTATAAAATATTTTTTTTTTGTAATAATTACAGATTCTTCAGGTTTTGCTTTTAAGACTTTTTACGACATTTTTCTAAAACACGAACATATGTGAATAAGTTCGTTTTAGACGGTGAGTTCTAAACATACACATACCTGACAGCAAAATGCACTGTTTGTGTTTTTAATGTCTTATATGCCCAAGTATATCTTATATTTCTTTTAAAAACGTAATATATGTTCCCGACTTAACCACATTCTCGTGAACGTTTCTGGTATGAGTCGAACCATAATTATTTATATTGCGAAGCTACTGCTGCAAAAAGTTCTAAAGCGATTACACACTTTGGGCGTTAAGTTATGGCCTTTAATAATCGGTATCTTCAGTTAGCATAGCGCGTTTAATCTGACAAATGTTTATATTACATCGGATTATTCAAAGTTAGGCATGCACAGGAAACCATCGTTGACGCTGATATAATTTGCACCTGTATATACGAAGTGTTCCTGCAACGTGTTCTGTTCTTTGGTAATTTGATCAACACTGATCTGGTGTTGTTGTTTTAATGCCTTTAATCCAGATCATTCAAAAGCATTTTTTTTTTTACTTTTTTTTTCGTATGTTTTATACACATAATTCATAATTACATTGATTTTGAGTGGTTATTAAAAAATTTTGTTTACAAAAAAAGTCATTACAATAATAAATGACTCAGTTTGTATGGTATTAACAAAAGTGAATAAGTCACTATCGTTTTCAGATCCAAACTCATAATGTTTGATCGTATCATACAAATTAAATGTCATGCGTTGTTTTTATTTCCAATGCAACTGGCGCTTGTTTGATAATAATTTACATGTTAGTATATGTGTATGTCAAAACCTACCTGTTCATTGGAACCGCCTATGATAATTTGATGTTTTTATAGTAACAGTTTATGCCTCGTTTATGACATAGTCTGTATCGACAGGTGTTCACGATAAAACACTCTTTGTAAAATATGAATATAAAAGTCAACATAATCACATGGGAGTCATGCATATAACCATTGTTTTTTTACATCGATAGTAGAAATGCTGCATTGCGGGAAATTTCTGATTGTACGGAATGGCGTGTTGGCTTAATTTGCCGTGACCAGCGAAATGCATGCGAGTGCTAGTATGATCAATAAGGAACACAAATGGTAACTTGATGTCAATCAAATGTAGTGTTAACTTGTTCATGTTTGCAATATCAAATGAATTCAGCATTGCCGAATTAGCCATATCACCAACTTACAAAAGATAGCGAGTAACATTAAAACGTCATGTTAATTTATCTTCAACATACCCCTGTACTTAGTGTCTTCTGTTTTTGTTACATAACAGTACATCATCGTTTCCATAAACTTAAACGAACCGTCCTGTCCACTGGTAATCAATAATTTAGAATCCCTTATTTGTGACACTTCAAAGCGTGCGATCCCTGGGCGTGTCACGTGCTGTTAATCTGCTATGGAGATATCCGTTGCTATAGGTCTAATTACCCCAAAACGGAAGTCACATCCTCAGGGTTACATGCTGTCAGTTAGATAATAAGCACATGTGGTTGAGTGCAGGATGCATATAATTTGTAAAAAACAGTTTAAATGATATGTTTTGGTATCATTTTAAAGGTATATATGTAAGCAATAAGAAAAAAGGCTGTTTTGTGCACTACTTTTTGTCTAGTGGTTCCCAGCTTCATAACTTTTGGCCCATGTATTCATGCGCAAAATGGCAGCCTCCATGCCCGTCAAAACCGGTGTGTTTTTTCTAAGGTAAATATTTTGAGTTACAACACATAGAATTTTTTGACATACTGTTTTTTCAAAAGGTTATGTCCTCATCTTTCCAACAATGTATGGTGATATATTGGAAAGTAGCTTGGTCATGGTGAAAAGTGAGATCAAATTTTGAATATTTTATATGTAACAAAGACGGAATTTATTTGCGCATGCGTAAACTATATATACAGTCCACGCTTTTCTCGTAGACTCGCGTATAATTTTGAGGTTGCATTGCGTTACGCATAGAAGGTCGACACTTAATATTGTCCTGTTGTAATTATTTATTTCTGGCCAGGGTTGCTGTCATCGTGAAACAGTTAACCATTACATTATGGCTATTATGTTGGTTTTATCATGGATTTTTGTACTGGTGTTAATGGTTTCGCAGGTAAGAGCAATTTAAACTGGAACAGACTAGATTGGATTGATTAGGCCAAGTGTATTCTTGTAAAAATGTATGCTTATTACTTTGATAATATTTATTGCCGTTCTACCATATGTCAGAACGAGTTATCTATAATTAAACACTACACGTTTTATTATATAATAGAACATTTTATCAATTAAATTGCAAAACTGGACAGTAAAATTCTATAACGCATTAAGCGTATTTTTACTGCTTTTGTTGGTGAATGTGTGGTCAAGATATTCCATTACAATTAAAGCAACACCAATGGATACACAAAAACCTCTGATATTCCTTTGTGTTATACTTAGTTACATGCATACTCAATATGTGTCCAATTTTGTCAAATGAATAATTATAAAATAGATACAAATAGTGGTATGCTTTAATACTTTCAGTTGTTGGATAAATTTGTTAGTTTTTCGAAACCTTGAAATAACCATTGATTAATTTGATTTAATATTATATCATTTTCAAAGTCAAAACTGCAATACACTTTGGCATGTGTTCTTCAAAATTAATGTATACGATTAATCCGTAGCAAATATTAATTTTAAATTGTGTATCGGGTAGATACTAGACGAAATACTCAGTCAATTAGCAACAGCTAATAAATACTAGTATTTGTATAAAAAGTCGCTGAGCTATTGTGACATGTGTTACTTGGGTTTCCGTCAGCAACAAAATGTCATGCAAATGTGCAAAGTTCCAGTTTATTCTTTTTTAAATTATGAAATAATGCAAAATATGTTATAAACGGACACCTTCATTTTACATTCTTGTAGAACTACACATTGATTGATAGGAATATCACGATTGTTATCTAACTACATTTATGCAAACTCCGATAAAAGAAAATACTGTATCGGAGGCAAAAACTGTTCCAATAATATTTGGGTGAAGAAAGCTTGTATTGTCACTCTATATGGTATATCAATTAACCAACTTCTGACTAAAATACAAATTTATTTATGCGAATGTTCTTATCAAGATAAAAGAGCAATAAACTGTACACAAACGACTCATTCAGACTGCCGTTGATGATATTGAACGTTGCAGAACGAGCGTATCAAGATCAGAAATCTCGCCTTATAGTTCGCTGTAGGATGTCGTGATTGAAAGTGCGCTTTCTTGATGATCAATGTTAAAACTATTTAAATGTATTACTAAATGATTTATCCAATCAGTTCACATCCATATCACATAATTCATTGTTGATCTGATTTATAAAAATGTGCGTTCCTGTGATGTATTTACCATAGCGATGAATGGATAATAATTGTGGAATATTGGTTTGGGAGGAACTAAAATAACTAGTTGCAAACATCGGAAATGTCAATTGGAAACTGTTTAAATACAATTTTAGGGACATAAAAGTTTAAATTTATTCATACAATCAATACTTGCTACGGATATATAGTTGTCACACAAATCAAACAGTAGAGGGTGTGTAAAACTAATATTTCTCAGCAAAACATTACTACTGTAATAATGACTAATCCTGTTGGAATACATAATTTCTCTCCGTTCTCTCCCTCATACGCGTCTATGTAAAACGTTTTGCCTGAATATTTTCATAGACGTCTCTGGATGGTTATCTTTACTTCAATCTCACAATGTGTTGTTTATGCGCGTTAATTTGGAATTGCAGTCACAGTTTGCGATTATCAAAATTGTAACAAGCACAACATGTTTCGGTCTGACATTTTCCGTTTTATTCACGTCCCTGTTTACCTATGGCGATCTTTGTTCTATCATAGTATTTAATACGAGAACTTGCTATTTGTAAATCCATTCCTGATTCAAATCAGTTTAGAACGTTCTTTGTTGTTTTTTTTACAAATCGTTTTTGTCGAAGCGTTTACATATTGTCATCAATATGTGTATACATGTATGTCTTAAGTATAGATTGTGAGAGGGTCTTTATCCTCTTTAGAAGCTTGTATTTGTGAAGATATATAATTCTTATAATGTAACACATTTCTTTATTTTATTTGCTAGCTAGAATAACGCATTCTTCCTGGCCACTTTTGATTTCTGGAAATAAAAACGCACCGATAAAAGATATTAATATTATAGTGAACCGTTGAATAGCTTACCATTTAATAAATACGTGTATTAGATAAAGTTACACAGGTAAAAAGCAAGTAAAGCAAGTATATTTGTTGAAATATCGAACTGCACATTTATCAGAAAAACAAAACATATACCGAATAAGAAGCCTATTAATTTCTGTACTTATAATTGTTCTCATGGTATAAGTTCTAAAAATGCCAAAGCGTCATGTGCAAGATAGGATATCGCACAATGAGGCATGTTTCGTACCAATTGGAGGCACAGGGTTCAACATTGACACCAAAGGTTACAGCTTACAATATGGACTTTCTATTCAACTTCGATATATTGTTGTTGGGTTAATATCAAATTGGCTAATTATAATTACTGTACAGCATAAGATTTATAAGACAATATCGAAGGGAAATGAAAATTGACAAATTATGCAATTTTCAATGGAAGGATTGTGTATGCAGGGCCTGTTTATTACGTTCATAGCAAAAAATAATCATATAAATGTAAATGCTAATTTACATAGCAGCTCTACTAAATGTATATCTTATTTGGCGTTTTCTTAACATACGTCTTCATGATTTGTAATAGCAAGAGCTTAAGTACTTAAATTGTAACATTTTAAACAAAAATTTGATATACTAGTTAATACAATAATGCGTTTTAAACAACGGATTCGATGTACATTTCAATTAAACAACAACAACATGGTAATCATATTCCAAGTTTTAAAAACTAATAAATCATGAGTTTGAAATTCGTATCTTATTTGTATTGAAAGCCGAAAGCATTCTAAACTCGCTCAAATTGTGAGGAACATTAATCAACGGCGTTATGAATGGGTGTTCTATTGAAATGACAATATATACATGTACATTTTTAGGTTAATCGTTGTGGTCCATCGTTAATAATGTTTCTAGCGATTAGCAACCCTACCCATATCGTTCTGAACACCGTATCTCTATCTTCAACGCTCTCATTAACAGTGGAAAGACATTTCTATTCGCCTACAACAGCCATTTCGCGTCACTGGTAATCAAATACAAATAATACCATGTAGCGTATTGTCGTGGTAATTGCCCATCAAATATAACACCACAGTTCACAGGCATCTTTGTTCTAACGCTTTTATTTCTGTCCGTCGAGTGATTTGCGTATTACATGGGTAATCAATTGTAGATCGTCGGAAGGTGATGTAGCATGGCAATTGAAAAGACATTTGGTCTTTGGCCGCAGAAACACAAGGTTAAATAAATATGTTAAAGTTGACGAAGTACTGATTAAAAACGAGTTATCTGCTGGTGAAGTGACATAAGGTTAAGTTATACACAAAGCTGTGTATGCATTTAGATGCTGCATTAAGTTGGTTAAAATATCAAACCAACATTTACTGTTTATGAAGCGATATCTGCCACTGAATGTGTTTGAAGGTTTAATTTGATGCGTAATCATGTAGGACAGTTTTTATAGTTGTAAGATGGATAGTTATATTCCAACTGCGGTTATCGTTTTATATTTGGTATGGATACATCTGGTGAAACAGGTAAGATGAATATATGTCATAAGGTTACAACTAACATCATCTTTTGTCAGATATCGCTTTTGTATATGTAATCTTGGTGTGATGTTTTGCACGTTGATGCATGTATATTGTTGACTGACAAAACTCGTCTTGGATTGCACGGTCATTTAATGACATAATGTCATAACCATGTGTTACATGGATAATCACACTCATCTTTTCTGTAGTTGTGGACGTATTTGTTCTGTGAGCATATTGTGGTTGTTTACATTCCACCGTTCTGTGTATTCATTGTTAACGGTTCGTGCCAGGTGTTGCATGTACTTCAACAGCAATGTATATACAAATTCGTGTTTAAGGAAAAACTTATAGTCAGCACAGGCTAATACAGGACGGCACTTTCCGCCTACAGTGGATTTATGTTTAGAAGAGACTTCCTTGAAACAGAAAATACCATAAAAGCGGAAAGTGTTGTCCTGGATTAGACTGTGCGGACTGCACAGGCTAATCCGGGACGACACTTTACGCACATGCATTAAGCCCGGTTGCCCCACGACGCGCATATTTTATGTTGTCTTAACGGAGCGTTTTATAGACGTGCATATAATTATAAACGGATACCGTAGAATTGTGCAGAGATTTACTAAGTCACGATGATTGTATAAGAGTTAAACACACTGCAAAATGGGTGTTTAAATGTTCGTTCATCCAAGGCCATTCTTTAAGAGGATCGTCAGCGACTTTTGGCCACACTGTGCGATCTAAATAATACACAAATCACTGAGCTCTTAATAATCTGGAAATGTTTATTTTTATTTTCTTTTACAAAGCAGTCAGCAATTTCGTTGAAGAGTATTGGACCGATTTTAAGCGCGTTATAAGAACGTTGCTTGCACGAGTCGAATAATAAGTTATATTTCAAAGCTACTGCTGCAGACAGTTCTAAGACGGTTGCACGCGTTGGGCGTGAATTTACCGCCTTGAGTAAACGTTTTCTTCTATTAACTGTTATTAACGTTGCGCGTTTAGTCTGAAAATTTTTTATATTACATCGGGTTATTCAAAGTTGGGCATGCACCGGCAAATATCGTTGGCGCTGACATATTAATGCACCCCTATACACAAAGTGTTCCTGGAATGTGTTCTTTTCTTTGGAAAGTTGAGCACACGTAATCTGGAGTTGTTGCTTGAATGCCTTTGATTGCGATGTGTCAAAGGCACGAAAATAAAATAGTTTTGCTTTTATTTTTTTGCTTTACACAGTCTTTTTGTGGGCAAGTCACAATTTTAATGTTTATGGTCTGGCTTAGACTGTAATGGAATGAAAGTACATTAAAAACGAAAACGTATCTTAAGTTTTAAATCTCGCGAACTAAAACTTGTGTAGCAATGGAAATAAAGACAACAATTAATTAACAATATTTTGTAATAAATTTTCAAACTGTTGTAAATATCAAATGATGTGAACTAAAGTTTCATAGCTAAATACATACATGTACCATAAATATATAAATCAGATATTAAAGTGGCGCAAGCGGTTTAAATCGTATTGACTGACAGTTATTTGCCCATGGCAAGCCACTGAAAATGAAGGCTATGCTTATTTTAAAATAAGGCGTCTATAAATTTAAATTTAACTTTATTGAATGCACTTTTTTATAATACACTTATATATATTAAATTGAGCAAAAATATTTTGAACGTGTGTCGTTGTGCATTGTCCTAATATTTCGCTATGTGTACATCTGAATAGCTGTTGTATTAGTTGCACATGTTAACGGTTTGATGATTAAACTTTGACTAAAGGCATCATTTTGAAATGTTTGTTTAATTGGTGTTTAAATAGGCCTAGTTAACGTTTTTAAATGTACTTAGCATGTACGGTTATAATAATCAAATCAGGTTTAATAAAACTTTAAATATATTCAGTGTATATGCACTACACACGACATTAAGAATATACATATTTTCGACATAAAAATGTCTGAAATAATGAAACCGATTAAAGAGGCAAACCGTTTAAATTAAGTTCAATACGATTTGCACGGACTATTTCTAAGAAAAGGGCCCGAAAGGATCAATTTCAGAACAAAATGGGAAATATAGATATTTATACTGGCATAAAAGAAAGGTATCAATAATTTACATTTACCTATAATTGGAAAAGAGTTGATGCATTCTGAGAAACATAATGGAATCGATTAAAGAGGCTGATAGTTTAAATATGTTCTTTATGTATTAAAGGCCCTATGTCTACGAAAAGGGCTCCAAGGGGGCAATATCAGTAAACAATCTGAAATTTAGATATATAAATATAGGCATAAAATTTAGGTATCAATAATGTACATTTAATGGGAAACAAGTGCATTCTGAGAAAAAAATCATTATATAATTTTAGGCAGTGCTTTTTTGGTCGTTTTCTTCTTGCATTTAGACGTCAGAATTATGAGTATCTTATATTTTAACCATACTTTTCAAATACGCATTTGAAAAGCGCATATGGTTAGTAAGAGCGCTCTCAAGTGTTTGATGTTTATTACTGATGTTATGAGTTCGATTCACAAGTTTTCGTGTTTCCGAGCATTTATGTTTATTTGTTATTGTTGCTGTTGTTTTAAAAAAATCGCATTATGTAGTTTATCTTTTGTATTTTTTTAAATGTATGTGCCTGTGTATTACTCATTTCTATAACATTTACATTGCTAAAGGAGACACATTTCCTTCAATTAACGCTGTTATTTTTACGCAAGCAAGAAAGATAATTCTTCCTCGGATTTCATCGGTGTTTATCTGTCAGAGTAAGTGTTCTTTCATAATTGTTTAGTATTGCGCTATAGTTTTAAGGAAGTTTCGTTCTTTAAAACAAATATATATTTGTGTTATATAAACTAATTCGCAAATTAGCAGAGTATCGGAAAGGATTGAGCTGTGACCTAGTCACATATATTAAACTTTTTTAAATTGTTTAGTCTTACATTTTATTATTTTAAACCTAAGCCTGTTAAGCAACTTTTGTTTAAATTAACAATTACCTAAGCCAGGTGTATTTTATTGTGTTGTTTGTCATATAATTAGTGTATTTATCGATGTTATGTTTCAATGCTTTGAGCAATATACTGGACCCTGAGTTACTTAGCCGTCTGATACAAGCAATATATAACTAAGTTTATTGACATGAGCTTGAAATTGATGGGTGGACGTGTTGATTTTTAACATATACCGAGAACCTCATATGCTTTTGAGTTTGTCTCGTGCAATTATAGAAACCAGAAATATTTAAATGTTAATAGGTTAGACGGACGAAAGAACAGCGAAACAAATATATTAATTTTATCCCGCGCGTTTACTCCGTGTATTAGGACACACGTTACACAAAAAACCTACAAATCCGATTACCTTAACTAATGAATATGTCTTTCGAATACAAATACGTTTTTTTTTCGAAATTAGATACACGTATAAACTCTACATTAAACAATCAATAGAGCATTTGTCACTAATAGTAATGTGTCAAAATAAAGTAACTGCCCGAAATTTCATTTGACCTATGTCATATTTAATGTCAAGGTTAATTTCACGATAATATGTTACTTTTAAATCGAGATTCACGTGAGAGATCAATCACACTTTCTGTCGTTGTGATAAAATATATAAACATTTTAGGAATACCTAATGTTCAATTAAGACGTCATACAGGGCGATGCAATTGAATTAAACAGTGAACATTTCAATTCAGCAACGGCTTTTTTAACCACAAGGCTTTGTACGTATGTCAAACTAAGAAATTTAACTTAATTTATGTGAGAAAAAGGCTTTAATAATAGTTCGTAACGTCACAAAATTTAACATGATGTAAGGTAATGTAACCGGTGAAATCCAATAATTTCATGCAACTATCTGAATGATTTGGGTCAAAAGAAAATCGACTTTGACATAATTAATATTAAATTATTCATTTCAATGCTGAGGAATAGTTTCACCTCTAAAGATGTTCTTCGTTGCCTAGTTACACGTCTCTTTGATCTTTTAAATTATAAGTCAATAACTAGCCTATCGGATAAAAATCGGCTACTATAAAATAATGTGCAGACCGTGTACTTTATTTTCTATCCCTTGACGCAAAACACACATTCGTCAAACGTACTTATTATTTTTATTTATTATTTATTAATAATATCATATTTGTAATTATAATCTGGCGTCGTAAAAGCACATGAACATTGTAATTAACACTATTCAACGGTTCAAATTTTATTCAGCATAAATACTCATACTACAGTGCTGAACTAAAGACTATTATATCACACTTAAACACGTACTTAATTATATAATCAAGCGCAATTAAATCGTCGAAATTACTGACCGAGTTTAAACGACCCTCAGAGTACGAAAAGTTAGTACACTTTCAGTGAAATCCCACAATTAATTCCACGAAGTATTTTGTAAGCTTTTCACAAACATTGTGGTTGTTGACCAAATGTATTAACAAAGAACTTATACTAATCCAAAACAATCGTAATAACATTCATTTCAGTTATTAGATTACTGGATATTTTCAATCAACCGAATTAATTAAATTGGTCCAAGACAATTACATACAATGTGACGTCAACAGACGGGTCATTGCCTCCACATGTAATGAAAATAACACCGATGATAATTTACTTCTAACCGCTCATTCGCTGACCGGTTTCCGGCTTTACAAAGCAGGGTATGATAGGTAATTTTACAGCTGTATTCACACAATGTATGCAATACGATTAGCTAGCTGGAGATGTAAACTGTAGCAGTCGAAATTCCGAATTTACAATATTATTATTATAGCATACAAAAGCCCGTTTTCAGTCCGTTATAGGGGTTTGTTAACGAATAAAATTCGGTATGTTATCGTAAAAAGGTGTATTATTCAGTAAAGTCACGCGCCAATAACGACCGGCTTAGTGTTTTACTGATGCTTGAACCAGGCCTATTATTACTATTGTCCATTATTAAACGCTTTCAAACTTAAATAAGAATATTACGATTTCATGGTATGTATATGAACATTCCAATTTTAAAATTCGAATCGAGGAAACCACAGAAACGAAATGGCGACAGACTTGTGCGATTCCAGCTCGGCTGAACGCAGCCCTGGTAATAAAATTAAAAAACTATAAACAAGCAGGTGCGCGATGTTGAGTAACTCTATTCTAAAAAATAATACGAGTTTATAGTAAATAACCTATTTGAGTTGGTTCTATTACTCTTAATATGCGTGCAACGCACTCGGGCTTTAACTCTTTTTTCGGGCCCAAGCGTTCGTTAACGACCTCAACAAGGTATAGTATCCTGATACAATTTTATAATTGTTCGCTCAGAAAATCACCTCATTACCGAGTAATTTCAGAAATGTTGTAGACACTGGTCACTTTGGCTTCTGATAACCCTAGTATTATTTACATTGATTGCTGTCATCGCATATAAAGTAATGAACTCAAATAAGATAAAACTATTCACAGAGTCGCTTATTCGCGTTAAAGAATTAAGTTCAATAACAATTACAGCAAGTCCGCCATTTGTTTCCAGAAGACATTGCAGTGTGTAAACAACAAATCCAAAGACGACAGCACCAGTAATACATAATAGGATGACATCGTCATAACTCGTAAAACTATTGACACCTGCACAATTAGAAATATTCCAGCGCGTATGCTTAGACCAGCATTATTTAATAAAATATGAAAGAGCGAAACAAACAAAAATGTATCGCATGTATATGTTTATTAGCAAAAAGCTAGGAAACGTCACCTGGTACAATATGGCTTCAACCTTTCAATGGCGTCGTTAATGCAATACTATTAGTACGAAATGAAAGGTTAGTATGGATCTATTTCCAACCAGGCGTTTGATTTTTTTTTAAATTGACGTCAATACCTCGACGTTTGGACCTTGTTGTTTTTGTCTTGTCTATTTTATGTCAAATAATGTTTTATTATTATTATTATTATTATTAAAGATGTTATAGTGTGATACACAACGGGAGATGTAAACAAACATGTGTACAGGGTATTATGTCTAATACTAACAAAGGCTCCATAATCCCGTTTTACAATGTATGTATATTACGAAAAACAAGAAAATGATCACTGAAGACTTACCCACCCCGCTGTATAAAGAACGGTTGGAAAGTGAACACATAACCTATTTTAATAAACATAATATATGCATGTCAGTTTTCTGAGAATTAAATGAGTGTAAACTGTATGTATCGTTTTGTAATTCGAATTCAAATCGCATAAATTATGTGAGTAAATATTGAACGGTGTCTGTAAAACATACCGTTATTTACGTCCTAAAATAGGTCGGACTGCGGAAAACACTTTTTAATGAAAGTTTGCAAAGAAATCGCTCAAAACATATAATCCATCTTTCGGACATCGTGTTTACACAATAGTATTGCAAAAATGTGCCTTTGTTGTTTTTTTCACGTTAGTACAATATTTAATTTTCGAAGAGTGTTTTTACATCTTGGTCATTGACCCCGAGATTGTGGCGTTTGGTCGGCTAAACCGATTGGCAAAGTAAATAAGCCATTTCGCGATTTTAAATTATACCTTCCTGTTGAACAAATGTGGATTAGCGTTTTGAATAAATCTGTAGAAAACGAAACCTGCAGCTATTTTGGAGGCAAACCAAGTCCTTTCTAAACGTTGATTTAAATGTGTTTTAAGCCTCGAGTGATTTATTACGTCAACCCGTGCACCGTTCAGTGAAATCGTACGTACAATTGTGAGCCAGAAGTAATTGATTAACGTTAGTGATCAAACGTGGAAATCGGAAACGCATTAAATTTGCATATGGTATTGTTATGTAAAAGCCCCCGCGCTGCGATAAGTCATGAATGAGTCTGACAGATTGTTGCGTTTGTATATTGGACGTTCTGAAAGGAAATTAAATGTGATTTATGGAGTTTTAAATGCTGATGAAACCATGACAACACGAAGCGATGTTAATTATAAAGTGCTAGTTTTACACATTGACCGAATAATTGGGCATTTATTTGGATGTACATTAAATCGAATGTTTAATTTTATATAAGCACTTCAGGATTTTTTTTCAAAGAAAAGCTTAACTTTTCCAAGAATAGTATTGGTGAATAGGGTACTTACTATTGGTTTAACATGTTTATAGTTTTACACGATATTGAAACTCGAAATATTGTTAAATTTTAAAAACAGTATGTGATAGCTAATTGTCTGAATGATGCTTATCATCAAAGGTAATAAAATGCAGCATCATAATATATGTTCTTTTGTTCTAATGATACTTGGTGTTTCTCAAACCTTTCTTTAAAATAATATGCTTTAAGTTGTGTTATAATATCACGTTAAGCAACTGACGTGGCCTGATATCCAAACGATATAAAGTGTTATGTTGTAGCAATAAATAAAAAAAATAAAACAGCATAAGGATGATTCTGCACTGTGATGATTTAGAGATGATGCATATGGTATTGAAAGTAACTCTTGTATTGGTAAGTAGCAAAAATGCTTGTTATTTTACAGCGTACTCGTGTCATATGTTTTATTGTATCGTAAACTCATTTATTATTGTATATTACTTGATAAATCATTCTCAACCGTCCACCAGGTCAGCTGACGTTACGGCATATTACCTAACGGGCGAATCACTATTCGATTTATCTCCGCGTCTATTCAGTTCGATCTCCGACAAACGCCGTTTACAGAACACACTGGTATTAACATGGCAGGTCCGACGAACAACGAAGTGCTGTCTTTCTGAAATGCTTAATTGTATTGTCACTCAAATCTCGTCGATCTTTCATGTTGGGATCGTCGTTGTCGTCGTTTTCACATGTCGGGTTGTTTACTGTTTGGTCACGAACGTTTCTTAAAACCCAGCTTGCCGAAAAACCCCTGTATCTACATTGCGTGTCCTCACACCGTGTATCGTTGAACAGATCTCGGTCCTGTCACATATGTGCGTTTGTGTCATGTAAATGAAAAGACATTTGTGGCGCGTCGTGAGAAAACCTGTCTTAATGCATGTGCGTAAAGTGTCGTCCCGGATTAGCCTGTGCAATCCGCACATGCTAATCCAGGACGGCACTTTCCGCTTGTATGGTATTCTTCTGTTTCAAGGAAGTCTCTTCTAAACATAAATCCACTGTAGGCGGAAAGTGTCGGCCCGCATTAGCCTGTGCGGACTGCACAGGCTAATCCGGGACGACACTTTACGCACATATATTAAGTCCGGTTTTCCCACGACGCGCATCATTTTTTGTATTGTGTATTTGTTGCAAATTGTTTAATTAGGTGGAAAGTATTTACCCAATTGACATATATTTCAGAATTTTGTTGCGTTTTTACAGACAAATTTATTTCTGTGTAACCTATTTGATCTTTATCCCAAAACTGCCACTATTTTACGCATGGACAGATTGTAGAGAGTGATATTTCACTGTTAGTCAACATCAGTTAGTCACGGAAGGTGTTTGAAATGGTAAATACAGTTGAACAGTTCGTCTTACAGGGTGTTCCGGTCTAATGGTGCGGAGATTTCGTTCGTTTACTGTTTTCCGTACCATGACAGATAAACGTTGTGACTACAATGGTTATTAATTACAGGACATAGTATTTGTTTCTTCAGCGATTATTTATTTCAAAGATGTTTACCGTGTAATGAGAATTGATCGATCAATCGCTGTTTTGTTAATTGCTTTAAACTCTGACAAAAGAAATGATTTATAAGTATAAAAGTATAGTAAAGGCACGCAGGGACACACCTTGTTTGGATTGCTAAATTTTATGGTGTGTTTATATGTCAAGTCAAAACATAATGAACGATAACGACTTGTCTTGCTTAAGTAGTAGGAAATCATTTCAAATGCCAAGTATAATATTTTTCTCAGCAATAATGCCATATGCCACTGAATTATATAGATCAGCTGGCCTTGTAAAGATATTCTTATATTACAAAAAAACAATCGCACTCACAATAAAATCACAAGTGTCAACGAAAAATGTTTGTTATTCAAAATTGACTTTATTTAGCCTTGTCCAGTTGTTTTTAACGAACATCGACAGAACCAAATAACTGCACATATTGTAATTACATCTTGATATAGAATAGTGCTAGTAACTTATAACGAATAAGTCATGTATCGTAAAAATATTGCCAAAGTGTGACGGCTTGAGGTTAATAAGTTTATGTTTTAATATGTTATTATATGTTAAACTTTAACTCGATTCAGATATGTCAAATATCACACCATACTAAAAGCTAAATAGTTTGAATTCATCAACATTTGAAGGTTGATCTCACAGTCTTTGATCTTTCAACTGTGACAAAACAGGTTGCATCTCAATATTCTCAGTTTGAATGTTTTCAACGCTCATAATGAGAGTATTAAACAATAATTATTTTATAGTTTACTTACAGGTAATTACATTTATTACAAATAAATTATAATGAAAAGTTCAAATGTTAAACGTAACTTGTTGTAAAAATGACAGTAATTGACTTAAATGATAAAACGGATTGATAAATAAAGACATTAGTAATTTATCACGCACAATGAAAGCTCGTAATTCATTTTGATCCTATTTTAAAAACACTGTATCCATTGTCTGTACATCAACCAAACACCTATCCTTTCATGACACGCACTGCCGAAAAGCAGTCAGTTTGTTCCCGTTGTATTTGATTGGGTCACTCTTTCGCTAATAATGTTTTTATTACTTAAAAGTCCAAAAATTTTATTATATTATATATTTCTTATGAACACAAGAATGTTTTAACATCGTACATTTTCCTTTTTATAGCACTGCAACGTTTAATTAGTGATTGTTTATTACTTACGAAGGTAGACCGTCCATAAATAGACATCATCAATGACACTAAATAGAGAATTGGATTTAGTGAAGAGCACCCGTGGAAAGGTTCTAAATTAGATGTAGACACACGCACACGTAATGTGGTTTTATTTACTGAAACGCAGGTTTATTAATGATAATATGTCGATTACATTATTTTGATATTATATGGTTTTATTATATTAAATGTATATCTTGTTAATGATATAAAATTATGATACTATGCTTTAGTACGTCTTTCCGTCTGTCATAATAGTAAAAAGAAAACAAAGTGTTATTGTCGTAAAATATATATGTTCTAACTTTTCGCAGTTATTAAATCGTTTAATGTATTAGAAGGTATAAAAACTTTACGTTTAGTACACGCAATTTAAAATACCAGATACAAACTTTTTATCGTAAAGGATTACAGAAGACCTTTTGTGTTGATTTATTTCTTTAAACTAATGAGCATGTATCGTAATGCTTCATTTGATCTCTGAGTACGTTGACACCGTTTTGCATTGTGGAAAGCCGGGCGACAGGCCACAACACTCTGGCTGGTTCCGGAGGACGGGGGAGAGGGTAGGGCTTGGTGTCCTTTTTTTTCATTATGTACCAAGGAGTGAATGCAGTCTTTGCGCGGCGTTTTGTGTATTTTATATTTAATGATTTTGGAAAACTCTTAATCAATGAAATTGAGTAACTAGTTTTACGCTTGTGTTGCAAATACACATTCAATGCTTCTTTTCCTCCATTTCCTAAATTTGAATATAATTTAAGGTCTTTGGACTATGATTGTATTTAATGTACGACGAATTTGTTACCATTTAAATATTTTGGATTATATAATAATAATAATAATAATAATAATCACATTATTTTACGAAGGTGACATATAAGACATAGTATTGTCATGACATATATCGTGTCACTAACATAAAGTTTTAACATATTAACTTTCTGTTTACTTGACAGCATTTATCACACATTACTGATCTCTGTATGTCAGTCTTGAATCAGGGCATGTATTTAATAAGCATACTTAATGCGTTAACGAGCTTTTCGTAAAAAAACACACAGCAATAATAACTAAAAATTGTCGTGAGTTTACACTGACAGCAGAGCGGACTTTGCGGGGGTACAGACCAAGTATCTGATACATTCATACTAAACTGCATATTTATTATAATCATTTCGGAATTATACATATTTCAAACATCGTGGGGAGCTTTGCTGCGTGCGTATATTTTCTGATACAGGTAACTTTAACAGGTCGAAGTACATGCATAAACAGATTTAACATATTATGTGTTTTGAGCGTCGCTCATTACAGCGATTTTATATCTTTAGTACTTTTAGTTTTTAAATTTTTAATAATTTAGATATCAGTTTTCACATGAACTGACATGCATATATTTTAAGCAGGACTTTCGTTGAAACGAGAATTGTATACACCGATCGAATGTCGGTTGCTACCTAGGATCGTAAATGATAATTAATGTTTTCATTTGTATTTGTATTAAAGTCCGTTATGGTATTATAAGATATAATATGAAATAAACTGTTTTGGTCCAATGGTATTAATTTGCCCCGTTAAGTTTGACACTAAAACAATTTAATAAGCGAATTCTTATTGATTTTCCTAATTAGAAAAGGAAGGTAAAACGTCAATATAATTAGACATTGACAATGACACTAAATAGAATATAATTTATGTCTTCATTTATAACTATCCCCTAGACGCTTTTGTAATGTGTTTCTGATAACAGAAGGTCTCAAAACTCACTACATATTGTTCGATACGGATGTACGTAGTATACATGTATGCTTGTTTAAAACTACAAGAAATATTTTACGTCTGTATTACATAAAGGACTTTAAGAGGTGCAAGGCGTATGGTATATTTACAGTTTATTTAACTGGTCCCGTGTTCACAACACAAGTAGATCAGGATCAAACATGGCGTTCACACAAAATATGTCATGTTATTTAATCCGATAAAAAATATTTTAAAATAAAATATTATGAGGTTCGTCTGCCTTAGTTGCGCTATAAGATCAATATAAAATGAAGCTGATATTAATCCTATAGTTTATCCATTGTAAATACGGGGCAATTTGTTCATTAGTAGATATTTGTGAAAACAAAAACAGCCCAAAAAAATAAAAATAAAATAAAATACGGATTTTTCACGGAAAGCTGTTGAAAGATACTGATATCACTCAATAAGCACGAACATATACTTGTGTACCTGAATTATATTTGACGTATGATATGTACCATTTTCAATTTCAATTTTTCAATATGTAACAGACTTTCGTACTTTTAAATAAAAAGGAAAATCATTCTTCTGATTGTTTTAAAAAGTTCACTAGTATTAAGGATACATAACTTAAACAAAATATTGGTTATATTTATATTTTCGGCGACACTCTGTACGTTATGCAGTATAAATCATTTATGCTGGTAATTGTCATTCATTCCAGCAGTGACTTTCAATCTATAACCTTGCTAATGCTTTCCTCTTTAAACATAAACGAATGCCTCTTACAGAAATATCAGCGACATGTTGAACATAAACTTCATAAATGAATGAGACATTATTGATAAGAGGTTTACAGGCTGACAAAGGCAAATGAATTATTTCTGGATCTAACATTTAAATATATCAAACAACAGGAAAGTGCCGTTCTGATCATAACGGCGACTAGTCAACCACTGAGATCGTATTCGTTAATAATTAGTGGTAGTTAAATACAACGACTGCTATACAAATCGCACGTATTGTATAGGGACTTATTCGCCGCTTTTTGTATTTTTGAAAGCGTCATTGAATGTTTTAACTGCTATTATATAAACACTAAAGCATCTGGACTTACCAAAAGCTAATATTAATGTGAAATAATGAATAATTTAAATCTTAATGTGAAATCTATGATGTTGATTCAACTTTTAAAGTTAGTACTGTGGCTATTTTGGACCGGCTTTGAGTGTGATGCCTGACATTTTAAGCCACTTAACAACTGCGGCTATTTTACAAATGTTCTAAGTAACGACTGAAGTTACTTGAGCCAAACTCTCGGATAGCACCTTAAAGCGAGGGTAAGCTGTCAATAACATGCAGTTTTAAGTATGACCTTGTCATTTTAATAGTCACTATAACTCGTGAGCTGCTTTAATTTCTATACTTATATATCGAAGTTGGTGCTGGCGCTATTTGAATACAACTCTCTAATAGCGCCTTAAAGCGAACGTTAACTACTGGTTTCTACAAACTGCAGTTCGGAGTGTGACGTTCGGAATTTTAAGATTAACCATACTGGTTGGCGAGTAGTATCCGTGAACTAGCAGTATCCGTGATTTGAATATTTAAAGGTGTAAAAGCTCTCCATCATTCAATGTTGAGTTTACACACATCACTGGCAACTTTTCCAAACGCAGAATAAGTTGAAGTCTCCAAAACTGCATTTTTCAAGATATTTACCTTTTTGTTAAAAAAAATCTCAAAGCAAATTATCTCTCGCGGGGCATTCACACGCACGTCTTTGTGCATGCGCATGAATCTATAATTGGACCCCTATTTTTATCTTGTACTTCCCTATTTTCGGTTTACCAAGGGTGATCGCTAGGTTATTCACATAAAGCAGCAATTTTAGTATTTAAACACCACCGTCCATTTATTCAACATGCATTCTTCGTGAAATAGATTTTCTTTAAAAAATCTAGAATTGCAATCGCAAAATGTTTACTCAAAGAAAATATGAACAAAGAATTGCAATTTTTAAATGTTTACTAACTTATACGGCTAGTTTCAGGACGATTTTGACAAAATGTCCATGCAGGGGAAGTGTCTACTTCGATGATAATATGGTCATCTCCCGTTTATAATCAGCAAATTTTTAAGGGGCGCCAAAGGGGTAATCAAAAGCCCATTATCCGGCATCCACTTATGTTTGTAGTCGCATTATCACCGTTAATCTGGCATATAATTTAATAATATTACATCATTATGATTTAGATAATATAATGTAGATTAGTATAGAGTGATTAAATTCTTGAGGTTTGTAGCACCACAATCGCATTTTCAATTGATAGTACAAATCACGGATACTACTAGTTTTATTGCTTCAAGTAATGCTTATTGATTACCCCTTTGGAGCCCCTTATATGGAAAAACCATATGACGTCATGACAAGACATTTACATTTTCTTGTAAACAGAAGGAGCCAAACTTTGTACTGCAACAAGCTTTTCTTTAAAAGTATTACTTACGCGATTGAAAATAAAGAAAAACTACTAACAAATCACGGATACTACTCGCCAACCAGTAAAGCATGCAGTGCTTTTAACTACTCTTCCGGCAGAAGTTTCTACATGATATATCTATCTAAGTGCAAATCTTTGAAAGCGACTTAAATTTAGTGTTGACTTTTTATGTGACCAAGAAGCACGTTGAAGAGTAACGAATAGCGTTTTATAAGTTACTAAAAAGCCTTCGGTGTTTTAACTTCCATGCTGAAGTTAATGCTTGCTTTCTGAGCGCCACTCTCTAATAGCGCCTTATTGTGAGAGTTGACCGTCTACTCTATGGGTACATTCGATGGCTGAACATGTATTATG
Organism: Congeria kusceri; assembly: GCA_027627225.1. Lineage (NCBI taxonomy): Eukaryota > Metazoa > Mollusca > Bivalvia > Myida > Dreissenidae > Congeria > Congeria kusceri. The sequence continues at coordinate 49,826,677 of CM051025.1, read as the reverse complement.
ACATGTGCGATATGGGATTTAAAGAAGCTGATATAGAATCTTTGTAACGATGAAAACGGAAATTGTAACGGGTCCATATACCTGACATCGGTGTTACCTTGTGAACGTGAGATTTATTAGTATTTTATTTTATTGAAGACAAATAAATAGCTTGATAAAACTTTAGTGGATAAAAAATGACTTGTGAATTGTATAGCAACAGCGTGTTGTATTGTAGGCGAACTAAACCATTTATTGTCGAGTCGTTTTATTACCCACATTGCAGATTTTGAATCAACTTCCCCGGAATTCAGTGAAGTGTTTGCAAAAATATTTGTGTGATATTAGTTAAACACATCATCTTTGCGAGCGACATTATATTGCTCTACTGCGTTAAGAAATTAAGAGCCGGTGACGATGATTAACCAAGTGTTTTAATTGGATGCTGACATTCGCGTGCTGTGAACCTGTTTAGAATTGGAGTGTTACAGTAATGGACATACCGTGTATTCGATTACATTGTAGTCGGTTTTTTAATTATTTTAATTGACTTAGGCCTTCGCGATAATTGTAAAGCAAATATTGTGAGGTTGAAATTTATAAACATGCACTGTGCAACGGTTCTAGTGAGGACTAGTGCAAGAAATAATTCGAGAAATGAACAGTGACCACATAAGTTAAATTTTTACTTTGTGTGATTCATTTAGAAAAAAGTTTTCTGGTACAGATGATGACCTATGTGATTGATATTGTATGTATTTTACTGTGCCAACATGAAGGGACGGAGTGGAATATTTATCATTGTTCTGGTATGTTATTTGTTTATATGTTAGCTGTTGTAGTAGGTACACATACTGATGCATGTATTGTGTATATGTGAGTTGGTTGGTCTGTTGGTTATAGTAGAGATAATTGTCGGTTTGATCATGTTGCAAGATACATTGGCCGATTTGACCATACTGTGGGACAGTCATAGTCAACCATGGTTAGAGAGAGAAAACACACTTTGTTCATGTTGTGGAAAAATAGTCATGAAACATGTATGGTAGTAAAAATTTGGCCTGGCCATGGTATGGGATAGAATGTTGGTTTGACCATTATGTGCAAGTTGCTATGACTATAATGCTGGAGCAGATGGTTTCTTCAGCATGATGGGTGGGGGGATAGTAAGCTTAACCATGGTTGCGGGAGGACATTTTAGTTTCACCGTGTTGCGGAAGCACATTTGAGTTTGACCATATTTGGAAATGAGATTTTAGTTTGACCATATTCGTAAGGACATTTTAGTTTGACCATATTGTAGAAGAGCATTTAAGTGCTACTATATGGGGAAGACCATTTTAGTTTGACCATTTTGTAGAAGGAAATTTATTTTGACTATATTGTGTAAGGACATTGGATTTTGACCATATTGCGGAATGACATTTTCGATCGACCATGTTCAGGACGGCCGTTCTGCTTTGTCCATTTTGCGGAAGACAGTTTAGTTTGACCATATTAGAGAAGGACATTGTTAGTCGGTTTACCTATGTTGTACCCGTTGCATAGATTTATCAAGCTTGTATTTGCAAATAAGTCTTATTGCCATTCATGTCTTTCTTACATTGTCTGATACCGGTATTCATTAATTTACTGTTTTAATTATTCTCACTCCATATCTTGTATTATTTGCATCACATGCAATTAATACGATGTTATCAATCAGGCTCCTGTGCACCCATCTGTCACTCGTAAATGGCTCGTAAATACTAGTGATTGTAAACGATCGACAAGAACTCACTAAATGGTTATGAATGTGATTAAACGCATTTGCTGCGTGTTTTATTTTGGATGTTCGTCTGGTGAGTTGTGATGCCATCAGTGCATTAGGTAGGTTCTTTTTTTGAAGAGACAATACGACATTTTCAAATACCGGTACGTCCATATTTTCAAAAAGCTTGATCTGCTTAGAACTGAATTAAAGCTATTAATTTGTATTCAAAAAGCAATTACTTTTTCATTTGCATAAATGAACCAATTTAAGGTCGCGGTGGTGTAGGGGATATGGTGTCCGCCTAGCGATCGGGTGTCACGGGTTCGATCCCCGCCCTGGGAGCGTTCTCAAGATCTCCCCCCAAAGAACAAGTACTGGTTCTACCCAGGAAACGGACTCGAGAGCGTCTCTATAAGCATTAGGTTTTCGATGCAATCGAGCTAAAATAATTAGGTTTAAACTAAACTAAAAGAAACAACAAGACGTAGTAATGACAGTAGCCGCCCGATGGTAGGGTAGATTCTGTCGTCCCAGATTCGAACTTCTTTGCCAGTATCGCGTTCTCTTTTAACATCTTTTAATATTCAATTCTTCCAGTTCGTTAGTCATAACATAGTTTAGTGAATACTCGCTATGCTACTAAAAAACAAACAAATTGATATTATGTTCATATTGTGTTTCGCGTAGAGGTATTGTTAGACGAAAATTGCGGTTTAATTTATATTTGGTATGATAATCGTTTATAAAATATTGTCATTAAGTGTATTTAATTTCATTACAACAAGTTTTATCTGCAAAAACGGTGAGTACATTAGAGCTTGTAAACAAATAGAGTCATATTTTATGCAGATATAAATGTAAATAAAGTAGGATTCGACATTCTTAAATTCATCGGATACGACTTAAAAGAGTAGGCATGTGTCAAGTTAGCAAAATTCGACCCCGGAGCGTGGGTTCGTGTTTATTATCTAAAACATGCTAATTGGTTTGTAATTACAAAACAGGTGGTTGACAATGCTCTAGCTGAGCAACCATCGACCGGGGCTTTATGTTGACCCGTGCATTCTGATATTACGAAAATATATCTTTGATAATTCAGTATGAAGATTATATGTTGATCTGTTGATTGGTATGAAGACGTAACACGAGACAAGAGTTAATACGGATGATCTTTTCGTGTTCATTCATGCGGATGATTTAGTAAACTATTAAATTGTTTCATGATGATGTATCGAAATACAAGCACGCGCGGATAAGTGTACACTCGAGTTAATCTAACTTTATAATTATGACGATTTGCTGGAGAATGTTAAAAGGTATTTGTACTCAATGAGTTTTTTGAAAGAAATAACTATTATAGCAAAATGAAAATTTGCCATGCTAGTTCAATATATTTTTGCTTCAACAGTTTTCAGAAATGTTTTATCACAAATATCAAGTCAATAATATATCAAATCAATACAAATAAATATGTTGATTAAAACTATCAATTCATTATAAATATATAACATATTAATATAATATTCTTCTTTTTAAATATTTATTGTTTTAACAAACACGTGGATGTTGTGTATTTTTTCTGCATCACGTAAACCCGAAGTATTGAATATTTACTCTCACGAAATTATGGGTGAGTCATGCATCTTTATCGGATACCGTCATTTCTCCAGTCATAAAATGTAATTCATAATGAATTAAGTGAATGTCGTTTTTTCAACTATGCGAAAGTAATTGAAAGTTAATATGTTGTATAACATTTGGCACATTCTTGATAAAATCTTTCAAAACTGGCTGTTTGTACTAACACCACTGGGTTAAGTATTTGCGATTTATTAGCTCGATCTCGCAATTGCGGGAAAACTAATGAAAATTTGATTGATATTTAATGTTATTTTTTGAAATTTGCACCTCCGATTTTAATGGCTAGATGATATGTTATTTATTGTAATGAACGGAAATAAACCGTGCAAGATCCGTATTATTAAAACAAGGTCGTTTTCATGTCACATTTTAAACTGATGTTATCAAATAGTTAAAATGGGTAGGTTTCAAACAAATCCCCGCCGATCAAATCGCAGTAGGTTAAGAAAATATAAAATGTAAACTTGTCCTTTATTTGCCTTGATTATAGATTAGAACACCTCATATATTGTACAATCATTTATTTAAGAACATACGAAGGAAGATAATGAAGCATGTGTCAGTTTTAGATAAGGGTTATAAAAAGTATTTTATTTCGTTCATTTAAATCGGTGTTTTTTTTAATTACATTTGTGACACTTGGGCAAGATCGAAGCATTCACACGGTCAAGAGATCATATCGACATCGACTTATTTTTGATTTTTTTTTATTACAAGCCAGTTCGTAACATTGCGACCATGATCCTGTATGTGTAGTATACCTAAAAAATCGGGTTTCGATTAAGAGTTGTGTATCAGCTGATAAACACCGATTTGGAGTTCTGATGCGTGGTTTAATATACGCGCACAAGAACGGCAAATCGTTGCTTATAGCCGATAAACAACGATAGTGCGAAAATTATTTTTATTCTTAATACTTGACCTGACAGTTTATATTCTGCAATAACAATTCGAAGTTTATTTTACAGTTTCGGTTTCAGGTTAGATTTAACGACGGTAAATTGTGTTTTTGTCTGTAGAAAACTCTGCGTGTGTCGTATTAGAAATGATTTTAATATAAATAATTTCGTTAAATATGTGGTTTTGTCCAACTTGTCACAGCTAAATCAGTATTTACAATTTCTACGACGTTTAGCTGGTTTAAAGGGTAAAAACGTTAATGTAGACAATAAGTACATACATTTTTGATAAATACAAGAAAAAATAAGTTTTGTGTGAGATAAAAAGAGAAATAATTGACTTATTCAATGACAAACGGATTAAAACAATTGACACCAAAAAGAAGAAATAAAAGACAGAAAAAAAAAGAAAGAACGAAAGAAAAGACAGAAAGAAAAAAAGAACGAAAACAGAACAAAAAGAAAGAAAGACAGTCAGAAAGAAAAACGGAAGGAAAAAAGGAAGAACGAAAAATAAGAAGAACGAACGAACGAAAAAAAGAAAGAAGGGACGAAGGAACGAAGGAACGAACGAGGGAGATGCGCATAAATATTTGGACTGAAGCCGAGAAAACGAAATACATTGAGAAAAGGATATGTCGCTAAAACGACAAAAAAAAAACGGGCGGACGGATAGACGATAAATAAATGAATACTCCTTTAATGTAACACGCAGTACCGACAGTTGACTACGAGAACATTACTTCTTGTACATCAGATTAATGTTGTGTAAATTTTAATATAAACAAAGTGATACTCCAGCTTCTGCAGCAGGAGGGACTCTTATTATTGGCAGTACGAGGTCCTTTATTTATGGTACAGCAAATAACAAAAACACACACCAAACACAAAACACACATGAATAAAACTGGGGTCACCTTGGAACGGTCAATGCAAAGCATTTGGGGTTTAAACCGGGTTCAACACTCTGCGTTTATTACGTTTAATGACGGATAATATTTATATCGCCATACAGATCATGGCGACTCACATTAAGGTAATAAAACCAAACGTGTCGCCCTACAACCACCGTCCATTCATAATACACGTGGTTTTATTGCGCCATTTCTTAAAGGACTAAATTACAACTGTACCAACTTATCACAATAAGTTCTTTATGAGGTTACATTATCACCTGGTAATCTTTCAAGCCGTCGAATATCGTTGATGTGCGAATTAATCCGATAGGTAACGCTCGTATTTTAGTGTTTATCATCTTCATAAGGATAAGATATTGGCTGGGGTCTGGATGTCCAGTGTTTTCGGAAGATTGTTTTGCCTTTCTCCACATACATTTCCCCACTCCCCATGCGCGTACTTTTGCCGTCTTGAGTTTATATACACAAGTGTTGTATTAATGTATTTTATCCTTACCTGCAGATATTTATTCACCATGTAATTCATGTCTAATGAACGTTAACTCAGTGCATAGGTGAGTGCTTTCCTGTTTTGACTTGAGGTTTGTCTAACGTGACTAACCTTGTTAATGCGATGTGCGTAATTTATTTATTGAAAATGCCAAACTTACACAAGAAACTGTTATACATAACATACATTCACATTGTTATATGGAAAAAAGGGTTGAAATACGTAATACAATTATCTGCAATCCCCAATAACTGTGGTTTATTATGATGCCCATTTATCAGATATCTACGTGTTCCGCGTTATGATCCAACCCGCCATGCTTCAAGTGGCATTAACCTTTAAACTCATCATAATAGATACAAATACTCCAAAACTTATTAGCAAACATATTAAAACATCTTGTGATCGGCTGAACTCAATGACACATATATCACTGTTATATAGTAAAAACTTTTATTATATAAAAGCAGTGTCGCTTTAAACGTTTGTTTTTATTTGTATACAACGTCGCGAGTTGTTATTTTACAATATAAAAGTAATATCTATACATGTATAATTTTGATAATTTAAATACACCATCATTAAACTTTAAAACATATTCGCTAATTATCATAATGTGCATCGTAATGCGTAATTTATTATAATTTTGCAGGTAATGTTCCTTTAGTATTAACACCAATATCAAGACCGGATTATGGCCTTTAAATCAAGGGGGCACTGTACAGTTTCTCGGGCTTCGGACTCGGCCTGATGGGGTTTGGTTCGAGCCGTTTTGATAATGTCAACACCTGGAAACAAACCAAACATCAGTTCAATATTGTTGTGGCTGTGGCTCACAAAAATGTAGGGAAAAGAATTGCATGATCGGCCAATTTTGGGGTTCAAATATCAACAGTTTTCGAGACCATTTCAGTGATTTTCAACATCTTTCCTGCATCACTGCATGTCTGTCTGCGTAACTTACCAGGTACTTGATTGCAACTGAGCAAACTGGGGGTCAACCATTCAGATTTACCAATAACTTCCTATGTATTTACGCCCTTTTAAATATCCTGCCATAATAGGCGTTCAGAGCTAGGAATCCTCATTTACGAATGTTATGTGCAACTGGCGCAACACATACACTGGCTTTACATAGGGCATATTTTCGATTTCACTAAGCATGCAATTCAAAACAGCCCTTAACTCTGATACTTAAAACTTCTAAAACACTCAAAATGCTGCTCAGTTTCACTGTATCCCTACTTATTATAATTTTCTCCCCTGCCAATTCGGATTTTTGGCTGAAACTGTAAAGTGCCACCTCTTGAAACGCGTTGGAAATGTTGTGACGGCAGATGGTTAGTCACCCGTTGGTGATTATATATTTAAGTAACGGATATTTAAGGCCACCGAGTAGGTTCAGCTTAGCTGTGCTGGTCAACATAAATACCTCAAGTAGCAAAATAAGTACCTGATTGTATCGCTCTTTGTCTAGCTGCCTTCCGCTTTACTTAATAAACGTTCAAATTACTACAATGTCTACTTCTGTTATAGAAAATAAACTATTTTTGAACTTTAACAAAATCCCAGTAAAACAGAAAATATCAGTACGTTGTAAATATGTATTAGCTGTATACTTGTTCTTGCTCTCTAATCAATTAAACATAAAATGGTACGACTTAACACTGTTCATATACGTGTTAGGTGCGCGCATAATGTTCCAGGATACGTATATTTAATGAAGGTGAACATTTTACATATGTCAGCATTTGTACCAATGGGAACATGTACTAACGCTTTGACAATAACGTTAAAAGTTGTTCAACAATCCTTAACAATGACTAAACTTTCAATGCCAGCATTCAAACCTTTCTTCGCGAGCGTTGAAACAGGAAAATTGAACAACGTAATTGCCTCACTGAGAAGATCGAATTGTACAATAGGCAAACATTTGATTAAGATTATTTTGTCATTTTGTGACAGTTATTTTAGGTCCGTCAAAATGCGAACGTCGTCTGCTCAATGAAAGATTTGTTTACGAAAAGTCAATAACATAATTAAATTTAATCTTCATGTGCTCAAGATTTCAAGTGTGGAATATTCTTTCTAAATTCTACAACGATAACTTTAAATTAAATTAAAATTGTTCGGGTATGGACCCCACATAGCAGGTGTCTCGTTAATCTATTATAAACGACGAAGTATATTGTGTATTGCTAAAGCAGTGAATGCCGAGGAGATTAAAGTTCGGAAATCTCGAACGGTTGGTTCAGCACGTGAATACTAGAATGTGCTTGTAAGCCTTAAATTCGCTTGTTTGTACGTGTGTACGTGTACCTCTCTTTCAAAATTGGCCAAATACAAATTATTGACCATAAAACAATACAATGCCACTCAGCAGGGTTTGGACAACCAACTGTAATTAGATTTATACGTGTTCAGCACAGCGTGCGATATCCGCTGAAAGGGCACAGACTGTGCGAGTTAGCTCCCTTAGAGACCTAAATGAAAATTGGACATGGTTGATATAAACATGAACATGTTACATTGGCCGAATTGAACGCTCAAATCGTCTTCAAGCAAGTACTTGACATACCTGTGTTAATCAAAGTTCATTGTTGGCCTAACAATTGTGAGGTTTTACCGTAAATGCCTGCTTTGCGCTCTTATAAATCGTGCTGTTGACATTGTTGGCAGCTGGATTTGTGTTTGTACGCGGGTTAGATAAAGGTGCCATCCAGAGTTAATGGAATGCCAGGAGGTCGTGTACACCTTCACCCCCAATCGCTGTTATCTGCGAGTTGGCTGTCAATAAATACTTGTTCCGTAAATCCGGATCAATTTCTGAAGTGCTTTAATGCGGCTTGTTTAAAAACAGTGGCTTAAAGGTGCTTCTTCGTATGTTGTAATTGTTGAAACCATAATTTCAGATTTCTTAAATTTGTTCTTGAGTAATATATCATGTTCATCGAAGTTGTTTTATAATATTATTTTTGGACGATTTATGGACGCAGAAACATGGGTAATGTTTTCGATGATATTTTACAGCTACAGTCATACACAAAATTATTTTTGTAACGGAAGCAACACACAATATACATATATGAACTTATAAACTCACACACTATAACAATATACATATCTGCAATAATGTTTCTCGGGGAACGAATGACACTGCATTCGTTTAACGAAAAGGGCACAAGTATTTTGGACAATATTTGAGTTTACTAAATAGTATGCATGATTTTATTATAATTCACATACAGGTATTAGCATTGAGCCACGATTTGAAGTAACTATTGATAATTTACACTGACATTGGTGGATGGAAGTATTGCTTGTTGAGCGTACAGCCCATTACCTCAAATATTGTTTGCGTTCTCGTGAGCAATTATAGAAACAGTAATATTTAAATGTCAACAGGTTAGACGGAAGGACGAACAGACATACTGATATATTTATTTCATCACGCACCTTTCCTCCGTTTCCGCCACTTTAGACATAACATGTAAATCAAATTACCTTAACTATGTCCGTCGGATACGAACACATTTATTCGGAATGAGGTACGCGCATAATTTTACTAAACACAATTAAGAGAGCACGTTGTCCGGAATTTCAATTGACCTTCATCATTTTCCAAAGCGCCACTCAGCCTATGTTAAGGTTAACTTTGCAATGTGTTACTTTTTAACTGAGATTGAATTGAGAGATCAATCACACTTCCAGTCGTAACGATAATAGATAATTTTATAAACATTTTCTGAATACACAATGTTAAATTAAGACGTGATATAGAGCGAAACAATTGAATTACATAGTGAAAATTTCAATTCAACAAGGGCATATATAACCACAAGGTTTTGTGCGTATGTCAAGAAAAGAAAATTAACTGAATTTATGAGAGAAAAAGCGATAATTTTAGTTCGTAACGTAACAGGATTTAAAATGATGTAAGGTAATGGCGCAAGTGACCCATGAAGTCAAATAAATTACTTCAAGAACCTGATTGACTGGAGTCAAAAGAAAATAGACTTTGACTTAATTAATTGTAAAATACTCAGTTTAATACCAAAAAATAATTCAGCTCTAGCGAAGTTCTTCGTTGCCATGGAACACGTTTTGTTTGATCTGTAAACGTTAATAACTAGCCAATCTGTTTAAAATCGACTACTCTAAAACAATTTGCAGATGGTATACTTAGTGCACTTTAGTTAGATTAATGGCTTACTTGTAAACATGTGCGATATTCAAAATATGTTAACTGTGTATTCACGAACCAATTTTATTTTCTCTCCTTCGACACACATTTTTTTAACTGCATTCCAACTACATAACAACGTAACGTACTAATAGTTATGTTGCTATCGTTTGCAATGCACAATGTTTTTACTGTTTTTGTAAAAGTACAAATTGGGTCTGAGATATAGTATTTCATGTTGCATTATTTGAACACTTTTTATTTTGAGTTGGAGCTTGACTAATGGATACGTACGTTAACATAATTATGAATTAGGTCATCATGTTTGGAATCATAATTTAGCGTCGTACAAAATGCATGTGCATTGTAATAAACAAAATAACAAGTTTTAAATTTAGACAGCATTGATATTCATACTAAACTCTGAACTAAAGACTGTATTATTACACACCTAAACATGCATTTAATTAACTAATCAAGCACAATTGTATCACAATATATATCATATATATATATCATCCAAATTACTGACTTGGTTTAAACTACTCTAATAGTACAAAAAGTGTGTTAATCACTAGAACCTTTAATGAAATACGACGACGAATTCAACGGATCATAAGTATAAGCTATGGCAAATCTTTGGTTCCAAAGTATTTTGTAACCTTTCACAAAAAATGTGGTTGTTGATGAGAAGTACTTACAGTAATCCAAAACAATCGTAATAACATTCATTTCAGCTATTGGATTACTGGATATTTTCAGTCAACTGAGTTAATTAAATCGGTCCAAGGCCGTAACAGACAATGCGACGTCTTTAGACTGGTGATTGCCCCTCATACAATGAAAATAAAACCAATGCGTATTTACTTATAAAGGCTCATGTGCTGACCGCTTTCCTGCTTTTACAAAGCATGGTACGCAGTGTAATTCTACAGCAGTAATAAAACAATATATGTTGTATGACTAGCTAGGTTGAAGCTAAAATGTAGCAGCCGAAGTTTTGAGTTTGCAATATTACCTACTATTTGCTAATAGGTTGCTGAGAATATATCCATTTCTTTAAGTAGTATCAGTAATTTGGTTGAGATTGGTCTGCGGCTAAATGTTAATTATTGACATTCATGGGTTTCATTCAATAAAAAGTAAAAGATACGATATAAATATTCATAGAGTCGCTTATTCCACTCTGAAGAATGAAGTTCAGTGGCAAATGTAGCAGGTGCTCCAATGGTTTCTAGAAGATATTTGGGTGTGCAAACAACAAAACTAATCACGAAAGTACTTGTAATGCATATTTTCGCTATCGACCCTTCACAGTTCGATATATTAATTAAAAGTTCATATGCTTAGATTAGAATATTCGATTTAAAGTATAACCTAAACAAAATTGTATCGCATAATTAATTATATTACCAAACAGGAAATGCAGAATTACCTGGTATAATGGCATTTATATAAATTTTCCAGAGGTGAAATTAAACCTTACACACTTCTCGGTTGTTGCATGACAATGTAATGCTTTCTTATTCGTTAATGATCGGGCAATTAAAAACCTACCAACATGAATAATCGTCGCCCATTTATTCCCGGTTTCGAAACGGTAGAAGACGATCATTTCTGTGTAACATCAGTTGGTTCAGATACTAATAGTGTTATTAGCAATAAAGATATTATAGAGGGATACACAATGGGGGATTTTAACAAACATGTTTACGCTATATTATGTCTAATACTAACATAGGTTGAATCCCGTTGTACAATGAATGTATAATACGAAAACCAATGAAATGTTCACTAAATGATGATAAAGAACTGTTAGCAAGTGAACACTGAATTTAAAATATGAATGGCAGAATTCAAAGATGTAATGAGTGTAATATCCGTGTATTCGTTTTTGTAATTCGAATTTAAGTTCCAATTCACATTACTTATTTAAGTTAATATTGAACTGTGTCTGTAGAATTGTAAGAATTAAGTAGGTCCGAAAAATAGTTCGAACGTGTGGACAAAACGGTTTTACGGAAGTTCGCAAATAATTCGACAAAAAACACTTAATCCATCTTTCAAACATCTTGTGTACACAACAAAGATGGGCCTTTGTTTTTCACGATTGTACAAAATTTAATTTTCGAAGTGAATTTCAACATCTAGGTTATTGACCCCGCCATTGTGGCGTGTGGTCGGCTAAACCGATTAGTAAAGTAAATAGGCCATGTCGCGATTTTAAATTATATCTTCCTGTTGAACAAATATGGATAAGCGTTTTGATGTCAGGGAATCGTTTCAGAATATCAAACTGGCTGAATATAGTTTCGTGTTGTGGTGTGTTCGAAATGAAGTGTTGTTTGTGCAGCTGAAAATAATTTATGGATAAAATAAATGAATTTTATTCAGTTAGCTTATTTTAGCTATGAGATGTTTCCAATATAACTGTGGATTAAACATTTTAAAGTAATAACTGAATTTTATATGAGCATTACACAATATATAGCAGTCATTATGTATCTAGGATACGTCACTTGATTTCTTTATTCGCTGTTTTGATAGTATTTATTATTTTTATCTAAAAATAATTGTTTATATGTGCGGTTGCTAAGTATTTCGCATTCATTCATTCATCATCTGCACCATCAATCAGATCATATTATGTAGTTGTCCAATAGATGTGAGCCCGAAGTCGTTGATTAGCGTTAGTGACAAACTTGAAAATTGAAAACGCATTAGATTTGCATATCGTATTGTTATGATAAGTCATTAATGATTCTGATAGATTGTTGTTTTCGTGTTTATCTTGGACGTTCTGAAAAGACATTAGGTGTAAACTTCAATGAGTTATGGAGTTTTAAGTGCAAAGTATTGCTTATTAAACCACGACAACGCGCAGAGATGTTAATTATTAGGTACTTATTTTACACCGTGATTGCAAAAATAGCACTACTTTTCTGAGTATAACCATTTTACGCATGATTTTTCTAGAAGTGTACTTACTCTTGGTTGAATATATTTATAATTTACACGATATTAAAACTAGAAATACTTTTATATTCTAAATAGAGTAATTGAGATATTTGATAGCTGATTGTTTAAATGCTGCTTTATCTATAATATATCAACGTGAATCTAATGCAACATTATCAAATATGTGTTCTTCGTTTTGTAATGACATTTATGTTTTTCAAACATTTATGGAAAGTAATATGACTTTAAATGGTGTTATTTAATCTAGGTAAGCGACTGATGTGTCATGATTCCCAAGAAAGACATAGTGTGATTTATATTATGATCAAGCAATAAATAAGAAACAAACACTTTGTGATTTGATTATTCTGGACTAAATGTGATGATTCGGAGATGATGCATGAGATATTGAACGCAGCCTTTGTATTGGTAAGTAGTTTACAAAAATTGTATTGCTGTCGCGATTTTGGTAATACGTATTATTAGGTCATTTAACAATGTTCTGTACAATACGGCGAAATATTTGGACGAGTACACAGCTGACATTCCATATTGAACGAGCCGATAGGCGAGTCCAATTTGAGTATTTCAGCTGTGTACGAATCCAAATATATCACCATGTTGTACAGAACGATGTTAAATAGTCTTTTTATTATATACCTTTTTATATTTTTGTTGCATAATATTTACATTTAACCACACAGTCCGCGGAACAGTGCGCGCGCTCGTAATATTAATAACTTGCGTCGCTCTACGTGATACACAATTTGCAAACATACATGTTTGTCTTTATCTTTGGCATGTTTAAATGGTGGCGTATTCAATAGGAAGTGTCTGCAGCGCGTTTTTTGAATTAGTATTACACACTGATACAAGTTGTCGAATTTAATATGACACCGTTGAATTAAAGAGTTTCATCGATAGGCAGAACTAGAATTACACTATATAGATCTATATAGTGGTGTTACATGTAAGCAAAAATGGATGTTGACCACAGAAACCAGATTTCGCTGATCTCTATGATTGTTGTGTCTCGTGTTGCAGGCTTTATTTTTGTACGGGTAACGTTACAAAAAGTTAAATAAAGTAAAGAAATTGTTTTAGAAGGTCACATTCATAATCGGATATAGGTTTGGAGACAAATTTACGTTTACACAGAGCATACGTTCTGACCAGACAAGGCGATTTAGAAAACAAATCGCGTTTTTTGTTAGCACGGTTTTCAAGAGAAAAATCTTTGAGGATATATGAAAAGGATTTAAAATGAGTGTTGCTGGATTTTAAAAGGCGTTTTCGAAGAAATGGATCGGAGTCATCATTGATCGAGGTAAAACTAAAAGTTGCATATTCGTTCAGTTTTGGAGTACTCGGACATTATCGTATGTTAATACTCGGACCGTCCAATACGGAATATAATGTACGCACGCGCGTTCAATATATTGAAATATTTGAAGGTCACGTGGCATGAATGACGACAGCGGACTATATTATATAACAAGAGAAAAATGCGGAAACCGCATTAAAGCCGGATTTTTTATTTTGCCGATGGAGGTACATGTACAAGTCAATGTTGGTAAAGAAGTATGGTAGAGTGTAAAGTTTTATCAAGATTGATCAAGAACTTTAGAAAATATGACAGGAATACAGAACTTTAACGCAAATTCTATTTGTAGCTCTAGTGGCCATTTGTGTAGTGAGGCGAAACAATTTGAATAAGTTTTGTAGAGGAACACTAAACAAACATTTGTCTAAAATTATTTGAAAATCTAGCCATAGGTTTAGAAGAAAATGGCGTTTATACATAATTTTACTTTTAGCTTTGGCGGCCATCTTATGCTGAGAAGCGGAACCATTTTCACAGGTTTGGTAGAGGACCATCCCAGGAATATTTATGTAAAGTTTCATGAAGATTGACCAAGAACATTTGAAAATATGACAGGAATACGAAACTTTGCCGCAAATTCTATTTTTAGCTCTAGTGGCCATTTTGTGCAGTGAAGCAGAACTATTTGAATAAGTCCTGTCTTTCTGACAGGATAAAATGCTGTGTCAATCAAATGTCGTCGATCTCTCATGTTGGTGTCGTCGTCGTCTTCACATGTTGGGTAGTTTACTGCTCAATCACGAAAGTTTCTTAAAACCCAGCTTGTCGAAAAGCCCCTATATATACATTGCGTGTTTTTACATTCTCAATCGTTTAGCGGATCTAGACCCTGTCACTAATGTGCTTTTATTGCATGTCAATGGAAAGACATTTGTATTGAGTACCTGTTACAAACTGTTTAATTAGGTGGAAAGTATTCACCCCATTACACGCTTGATATGCATTTCAGTATTTTATTGCGTTTTATTTTCCACAAACAAATTTACTTCTGTGTAACCCATTTGATCTTTATCTTAAAGCTGCCTCTTAGGGTACTGGTTAAATAGAGTGATATTTCACGGTAAGTAAACATCAATTTTTCACGCAAGGTGTTTGAAATGGTCAAAACAAGTTTGTCCTACAAATTATTTTATTAATTGTTCCGATCTAATGACTAATGGTGCGGAGTTTTCGTTACTTTTATCCTGGTCCGTACAATAACAGATACATGTGTTGTCAATAATGGTTATTAATTACAGGACAAAGTATTTGTTTCTATCAGCTATTGTTTATTTTCAAAGAAGTTTACCTTCATTTTTCAAACGATGTTATACGAATTGATTAATCAATTGCTGTTTGAGTTTATTGCTTTTGACTCTGGTAAAAGAAATGATTTCCACCCAAAAAAAATTTGGTCATGTTGTTTTTGTATGCCATCTTAAAATCTATAAACAATGACGGAATTTTCTTGTTCAAGAAGAAACAAATCATTCAAAATACATATATATGAAAATACTACGTACTGTATTCCTCAACATTAATGCTTAATTGATGCCACTGAATTGCATATCAACTGGCCTTGTAAAGCTACTCTTAAATTTTGAAAAATCGCATGTGTGAACGGAAAATGTTTTGTGATTCAAAGTTCGACTGTTTATTTAGCCTTTTTTTCAATTGTTTTTATTAACGACTGCCTGCTTGAATTGTAATTACATTTTGATTAAGAATAGTACAAGTAACTTATAACAAAAATGTGTCGTACAATTATTGCGTTAGTGTGACGACTAAAGGTTTATCAATATATGTTATAATATGTTATGTGTTCGATTTTTACCTCGATTCATATATGTAGATTTACACCATACTGAAAGGGAAAAAGTTGGAACATTTTAAGATTGATCTCACAGTTGATCTTTCCACTATGTGTTATTTCAACTATTTCTAGTGTTATTTATTATGAACACTATTGTGGATTTTTCGTTTTATAACACGGTAACATTTAATACGTGATTTTTAAATGATTTACTTAATAAGACAAGGATGGTAGACCGTCAATAAATAAACAGCATCAATGACACTAACTTAAAGTAGAGAATTGGATTGAGTGAAGAGCGTCCCTTGTGTACTGAAACGCAGGTTTATTAATGATAATTAGTTAATAACATTATTCCGATGTTATGTGGTTTATTGAATGTTTCTCCTATTACTGATATAAAATTATGATAATATGCTTAAGTACGTCTTTCCGTCTGTCACGAAAGTATAAAGAAAACAAAGTGTTATTGTCGAAACTATTAGTCTTCTAACTTTTCGTACCTAAACTTGTTTATGTACTAGAATGTATAAATACTTTATGTTTAGTCTCAATATTACCTATCTCAATATTCGTATTACACACAATTTAGAAAATCAGATAAAACAGACTTTCAAGCGTAATGGATTTACATAAGACCGGTGATGTTGATTTATTTCTTAAAATTAATGAACTTGTACCGTAATGCCTCATTTGATCTTTCGGTACGTTTACACTATTGCACACAATTGAGGTTGGTGATCAACGGGATATAACTCCCGGGGGCGGTGGATCGCCTTGTACCATGGAGCTCCCGGAGGGTCGGGCATCCGATCATAATTTGATTGGTCTAAAGACTAGTTGACTGGTCTAAAGAATAGTTGAAGTATCGAAGGTAATGAAATGTCTGCGTCACCGATCACAAACGAGCTACAAACGTTAAACCGAGTGAATGCCTTGTTAGAGCGGCGTTTTGTGTATTTTCTATGGATTGCTTTAAACAAAATCCTTCATCAATGAAATTGAGCACCTAATTTTTATGCTTGCTTGCATCCGTTGCAAGTGCACATTGGTTTTTTTCAGAGTGGTTCACGACGAATTCGTTGCCCTTTAATCCTTTGAATTGTATACGAACATGTAAACTGTCATTGACATGTAGTTTAGAAATACATGTATTAACTATATGTTGACTCGACGGCATTTAATCGCATTTTATAAATTGTATTATGCGGTATAATTATTTTATGTCAGTCATGAATCAGAGTATATATTTAATAAGCATACTTAATGCGTTAACGATCTTTTCGTAAAAGACACACAGCGAAAATTACTACAAATTGGCGTGATTTTGCATTGACAGCAGCGCTGACTTTGCGGGGGTACAGACCAAGTATCTGATACATTCATGTAAAATTGCATATTTATTATAATCATTTCGGAATTGTACATATTTCAAAAAACATCGTGGGGAGCACTGCGGCGTGCTTGTATTTTCTAGTCAAGCTTATTTTAATAAGTAGACGTACATGCATATTATAGATGTTTGTTTAACATATTTTTTGAACGTCACAGTCACATTTAGTTCATGCTCATTACAGCGGTTATTTATGTTATTTTAGTTTTTAAATGTTTATTAATCCGCAAATTTGTTTCCACATTTGTTGTTAATATGAGATGTTAAGCTGAATTTTGTTAAACCGATATGTGAATTTTCCGATCGGTAGTCAGTTGATAAAGAAGATTGAGAATGTTTAAACACGTTTTGTTTGTCTCAGTATAAAAGTACGTTATGTAGTTATAATATCGGCCATGTTCACAAAGCTCCTAAGGGGAAACTTGAGTTATTTTCAAAAAATCTTAAAATTCCTTACGTGTCTTGCTATTTTATATATACCTTTTATTACATTTAAGTGTTTTAAACTTGTACATATAGCTTGGGTGTTTCCGGCATATTTTACCCTTTTGTAACAGAAATTATATGATTTAATATTGAAAAATAATTAATAATTTAAAAATTCCACTTAAGTAAAATGTGCTTGAGGAGGTTTGAGAATACCAGCCATGTACTTATTTTAAATAAAGATTTCTAACCCCTATCTAATGGGTTTACCGCTTTTAACCTGACACTAAAACAATTTAAAAGGCGAAAGAAATTTAACTGATTAGAAAAGGATAGTAATACATCTATATAAACATATGTACATCGAAAATGACACTCCATAGAGAATATGTCTATTTTTTTCACTAACGACCTCTTGGACGTTTTTGAAATGTGTTCTTGGATTCGGAAGAGAGATTATTTCAAGATTAGGCTCGAACGCGATATTGACCCTACAGTTGATAACTTGTGAACACGGTGCCAGTAGTTCTTTTGTAGATATTTTTTAAAGAAACAAATCGTTCCCAACGGAATGTCTGTTATGGAAAGCTGTTGGGGTACGTAGAAACCAATTGGACTGCAACCCTGTAGGCTCATAATATCAAAAAATGTGAGAAGCAATGTTTATAGTGACATTGTTCAAGTGTCCCAGCCTCTTGCTAGTTTCTTTTGGACAAACTGCTATCACTCTTATAATTTTTACTATTAAAGTGGGGGTAGAACAAAATATGTACAACTAAAGTTACTTACTAGTACGTATATGCCTCAGTAAGTATGAAATAAATTAATTTCCCAAACTAAAATATATATACTACGTGTATATATGATACGCTTCAGTGACAGACTTTCGTACTTTAAATTAAAAGGAAAATTATTCTACTGATAGTTTAAAGAAATTCACTAGTGTTTAGGATGATAAATGAATGAGAAATCATTGATAACGGGTTTATGGGCGAACAAAAGCAAATGATTTATACATGGATCTAAAATTTAAATATTTCAAACAACAGGAAAAAGTCCATAAAATTGGAAATGAATGTTTTAATTTAGTTATTATTACACGTTGATAGTCATATCCGTGTTGATCATCACGGCGACTAGTCAGCCATTGAGATCGTCTTCGTTAATAATCAGCGGTAGAGAAATACAACGACTGCAGTAAACATCCAGTATTTGAAAGGGACTTATTCACAGATTTGCGTATTACAATTCCTTTTTTGCCACAAATGTAAAAATATAAGATTATTCTAGATAAAGAAGCGAAATAACACTCTTGACCTAAAATATATTTAAGACAACGTTTAGGTTATGAGTAATAATTAGTTGAAGTGGATAAAATTATAAATCGTTTTAAGATTTTGGAGTACTTTTGTTGCTTTCGTCGAAAGTTTTTAAAACCCGTGAATCACTTTCATACAAGTAACACATACACGGTCACTTTAATATTAACTTCGAATACTGTGAAGAATCTGATGTGTATCTGATGGTACTTTCGCTAATTGTAAAGGTTACTATAACGCGTGAGCTGCTTTAACTCCCGTACTTAGATATCAAATTGAGTACTGGTTGTATTTTAACACAACTCTCTGTCACCGCCTTAAAGCGAGTGTTGACTACAAACATCTGCCAACGGCAGTTCGGAGTGTGTGAATGGAATTTTATAAGTAGCTATAAGGCCGGTAGTGCTTTTAATTCTTCTACTGACAGATGTTAGTACATGCTTTGCCCAAGTGCAATCATCTGATAGCGAGTGTTGACTATTCATGTGACAAGTATGCATTTGGAATGTGACGTATGGCATTTAAAAAATTAGTATAAAGACTTAGGTGTTTAACTTCCAAATTGAAGTTAGTACACGCTATCAGAGCGCGACTCTCTAAAAGCGCATTAGTGTTAGAGTTGAACGTCTGCTGTGTGCGGGGCTGCATTATGACATGTGCGATATGGGATTTAAAGTAGCTGATATAGACTCTGTGTGATGATGAAAACGGAAATCTTAACGCGTCCATATTACTGATACGGAAATCTTAACGCGTCCATATTACTGATATCAGTGTTACTGTGTGAACCTGAGATTTATGAGCGTTTACTTTTATTGAAGACAGAAAGGTTGATAAAACTGGAATCGATAAAAAGGACACTGCTTGTTTTTAAGAGAAATTAAACATCTATTAGCAAGTCATTTTATTACCAACATTTCCAATTTTAAATCGACAACCCTGGAATTAAGTGACGTGTTTGCAGCTTAAAAATGTGTGCGATATAAGTAAAACAATAAGCTTTGCGACATTATATTGCTCTACTGCGTTCAGACGTTAAGACCCGGTGACAATGATTAGTCTACTGTTTTGTGCGACATTATATTGCTCTACCGCGTTAAGACGTTAAGACCCGGTGACAATGATTAGTCTACTGTTTTGTGCGACATTATATTGCTCTACTGCGTTAAGACGTTAAGACCCGGTGACAATGATTAGTCTACTGTTTTGTGCGACAGTATATTGCTCTACTGCGTTAAGACGTTAAGACCCGGTGACAATGATTAGTCTACTGTTTTTAATTGGATGCTGACCTTCGCGTGCCGTGAACATGTTTGTAATTGGAGTTTTACAGTGATGGACATACCGTGTTTTCGATTACATCGTAACCGGTTTTGAATTATTTAATGTGACTTAGTCCTTCGCGATAATTGTAACGCAAATATTTTAACATTGAATGGATTTAACATTTTAAACATGAGCTGTGCTACAGTTCTTGTGAAAACTGGAGAAAGGAATGCAGAGTGAAATGTATGTTGACCCCAAAAGTTAAGTGTTGGACTGGATATCTACAATTTATTTCGAGCTTATTTAAGTTTCCTGGCATGGATGATGGCCTATGTGGTTTATATTTTATGTCTTTTACTGTGCTGAACATGAAAGAACGGAGTGGAACATTTCTCATTATACTGGTATGTTATATTTTTATATGTTATTTGTTGGAGTAGGTACACATACTGGTGCATGCATTGTGTATATGTGTGTTGGTTAGTCTGGTGGTTATAGTGAAGGAAAATGTCGGTTTGATCATGTTGCAATATACATTGGCCGATTTGTGGTATATCATAATCAGCCATGGTTTGAGAAAACGAAACACACTTTGTTAATGTTGTGGAAAAATAGTCATGAGAGTTGTAGGGAGTGAGACATTTTTGTCTGGCCATGGTTTGAGTGTAAACGGTTGGTTTGACCATCGTGACATATGCAAGAAAATAGTTGCTATGACAAAATACTAAAGTACAGTGTTAGCTTTACCATGGTGCGGCGGGGGGAAATAGCTAGCTTGACTATGGTGCGAAGTTCATATTTAAGTTGATCATGTTGCGGAAGGACATTTCAGTTTAACCATGTTTAGGAATGACATTTCAGTTAAACTATAGTGAGGAATGACATTTTAGTTTTATAATGTTGAGGAAAGACATTTTAGTTTGACCATGTTATGGAATGACATTTTAGTTTGACGATTTTGAGGAATGACATTTTAGTTAACTATGTTGAGGAATTACATTTTAGTTTGACCATATTTCGGAAATACATTTTAGTTTGACCATATTTCGGAAATACATTTTAGTTTGACCATATTACGGAAGGATCTTTTAGTACAGTATATTGTTTGTCTGTTCACCGATATTACTGGAGGCCATGGTCGATTTTATCAAATCGCGGGACGTTTTGATCAGTGTTGTACTGGAGGAAATAGTGGGTTTGAAATATATGCGGACGGATGTGCTTTTTATAATATTATTTTCGTTTTACTTATTAGTTTTAAATGTTCTAACAAAAAGTATATGACTGTGCTTTGTTGTACCCGTTGCGTTGATATATCAAGCATGTATTTGCATATAAGCCGTATTGTTATTCAGTTCTTGTTTACAGTAGTTTTTTATATATCTTTTATCTCCTCTACATTATAAAATGCAAGCTTAATGCAAACTATAAGTAGGTCAATCCCACAGATGCTCTGTTCCTTGCTGGATGAAGTTCAAACCTATAATGAACTCGTGTTATAAGTTCAATGTGATATTCTTGAATTGATTGTTTTAATTGTCATCACTCAATCTCTTGTATTATTTGCATCACATGCAATTAATACTGTGTTATAAATCAGGCTCCTATGTAAATGGTTACTAAATACTCGTGATTGTAAACGGTCGACGAAAACTCATTGAATGATTATGATTATGACAAAACGCATTTGCTGCGTATTTTATATATTTTATATGATATAAGTGTGTCATGAGACGTATTTTAATGACACCGATGCATTAGGTAGGTTCAATGCGACATTTTGAAATATTTTTGTCGATATTTTCCAAAAGCGAAAGTATCGTTACATCTGCTTATAGAAACTAAGTTAACGCTAATTTGTATTCAAAAGGAAATTACTATTTTTCATTTGCATCCAAGAAGTAGTAGTAGAAGTAGTAGTAGTTACAGTGGAAACCCTCCAAACCGGACATCCTCGGGGCCATGAAAAAGTCCGGTTTAGAGGGGATTCCGGTTTAGAGGGGAATTATCTAAATCAAGTTAATGATTAGTCCCTATACAGTCCTCAGTTGAAAAAAAAACAACATATCAGTTAAGCAGCCTATGTATTGTTTTATTTATTTATCATTATAAAACGTTTAACATTGTTCAATGCTGTATTAAAAAGCATGAAATAATGAATATGTCATCATATCAGTAGATATTTAATTTACTCAATACATCACATCACAAATGTGTATCATGCACATACGCGTTTCTCTTTCAGTTTTAAAGTGAATCTATTTCGTGCAAAGTAGTCAACGTTTTATATTACTATATTTTTTAAATCAATTGCCTGTTTGCAATCTGCATTTATCTCTTATGTGGTCTTATAATTATATACGTGTAGGTATTTGCCATTAAGAAGAACTAATTTGAAAGCAATATGCATTGCGCTAAAGGACGCAGGTGAATGTTGTGACCACGTGACCGATGTGCTTACAATCTCTTTAAATTGAATTGAGATTTTCACATTTCGAACTCGATACATTTCCCATGATTGTAATCCGCAGTACACAAACTTTTGACACTAGGGTCAGTCAAGAGGGGCGACAAACAAGGACCAGAACGGTTATGAGTGGTTAAAATAACGCTTGCCAGTAATCACCTATGAACGAAATTTTGACCGGAATTAAGATATTCACGGTATTGAGGAGATTTTTAACATATGAATATATAGTGAAATAAATCGGGATGCGCATTGTTAGACTAAACAACACGGTTAAATTTATACTTGGTATTATAAACGTTCAGCAAATAGTGTTCGTACGTGTATTTAATTTCATTACAACAAGCGCTATATACAAAAACTATGAATATATTAGAGCTTGTAAACTATTAGAGTCATATTTTCAATAAATATAAATGTAACTAAAGCAGGATTTGACATTCTTGAATTCATCGGATACGACTTAAAAGAGTGTCCAGTTAGCGAAATTCGACCCCGGAGCGTGGGTTCATGGTAATTATCTAAAACATGCTAATTGTTTTGTGATTACAAAACAGGTGGTTGACAATGCTCTAGCTGAGCAACCCTCTCGACCGGGGCTTTATGTTGACAATTTGGACAAAAACATATTTAACGAAATTGTGTCGATAAAATCATTTATAATTCGCATACACGACACACACTGGTCGCAGTGTCACGAACTGGCTTGTAATAAAAAAATCCAAAAGTCACTGTCGACATGATCTCTTGACTTTATGAATGATTTCATCTTAGGCACAGGTGTCACAAATGTACACCGTAATAAAACACCGATAAAAATTGAACGAAATAAAATACTTGTTACAACCCAAATGTGAAACTGACACATCTTCCTTCTTACCTTGGAGAACATTGCGAAAATAAATTATTTTCAAATTAATGAATATATAATATATGAGGTGTTCTAATCTAGAATTCAGACAAATAAAAAATAAGTTTAAATTTTGTAATTTCTTAACCTTCTGTGATTTGATTGACGGACATGTCTCACAAGCCTATCCATTCGAACAATTTTAAACATCAGTTCGAAAATGTGTAATGACAAAAATCTTGTTTCAAGAATATAGATCTTGCACGGATTGTTTCAGTTCATTAAACTAATAACATATCATCTAGCCATTAAACGACGGAGGTAAAAAAAAAAAAAAAAAAAAGCCTATTAAATATAAATAAAATTTTAATAAGTTTCCCCGCAATTGCGAGATATAGTATATGCGCTAATAAAGCGCAAATACTCAACGCAGTAGTGTTATTACAAACAGACATTTTTTAAAGATTTTAGCAAGCATTTGCTAAATGTACACAACATATTAACTTTCAATTACTTTCGCATAGTTGAAAAAACGGCAATCAATTAATTTATTATGAATTATATTTTATGACTGGAGAAATGACGGTACCGGACAGAAATGCATGACTTACCCATCATTTCATGAGAGTGAATTTTCAATACTTTGGATTTATGTCACGCAGCAAAAATATAACAACATCCATGTGTTTGTATGCAACCATAAATATTTAAAAGGAAGAATAGTATTTAAATATTATATATATATTTAAAATGAATTAATATTTTCACAAATGTATTATTTTGATTTGAATTGGTATTTTATTGCCTTAATAATTCTGACAAAAACTTTTTCTGAAATGTGTTAAAGCAAACATAAAATGAACAAAAATTACATGGCAAATTTCATTTTGTCATAATAGATTATTTTTCTTAAAGAAAAAACTCATCGAGTACCAATAACATTTAAATGTTAAAACATTCTCTAGCAAAAATAATCATAATTATAAATTAAGATTCACTGGAGCGTAAAAATACCCGCGCGTGTCTGTATTTCAATAACTCATCACGAAACAATAAATAGTTTGCTGAATCATCCGGATGAATTCAAACGCAAAGATCATCCGTCTTAATTATTTTCTCATGTTACGCCTTTACACCAATCAACAGGTTAACATATAATTTTCATATCAAATTATCAAAGATATATTTTCGCATATATCAGAACGCGCGGGTCACAACTTAAACAATATGTACAGTTTAGAACTACGTGTACCTGTGTAAAAGAAGGAATCCATTGACGTAGACAATAAGTACATGCCTTTGTGGTAGATACAAGAAAATATCGTATATTTCTGTGAGATCGAAATAGAGTACGGGATACAAAATTGACAAATTCAATAACAAACGAATTAAAAAGATTGAAAAAGGCATGAATGAATGAACGAATCAATCAATCGATCGATCAATCAATCAATCAATCAATCAATCAATAAGCGATCGAGTAAACGAACGAACGAACGAACGAATAGCAAAAAGAAGGAACAAAGGAACGAATGTACGAACGAGGGAGATGCGCATAATTATTTGGACTGAATCCCAGAGAGTAAAATACATAGACAAAGTACATCCACTTAAAGAAAACACACGGGCGGACGGATAGACGATAGTTTAATGGTAACTTCTCGAGGGTAACACGCACGCAAGATTTTACTACGAGAAAATAACTTCCCGTATATCAGATTAATAATGTTAAATGTTCAACACTCGGTGTTTTTACGTTTAATGACGGATAATATTTATATCGCTACACAGATCATGGCGACTCACATTAAGGTAATAAAACCGAAAGTGTCGCCTTACAACCACCGTCCAATCATAATACACGTGGTTTTATTGCGCCATTTCTTAAAGGACTAAATTGCAACTGTGCGAGCTTATCACCATAAGTTCTTTATAAGGTTACATTATCACCTGGTAATCTTTCAAGCCGTCGAATATTATTGATATGAGAATTAATTCGATAGGCAATACTCATCGTTTGATGTTACTCATCTTCTTAAGGATACGATATTGGTTGGAGTCTTGGTGTCGAGCATTTCTTGCCGTCTTTATTCTATAGACAAGATTTACAATAATGTATAATCATATCCATATATAGTTAGTTATTCGCCATGTAATTCATGTCTAGCTAGTGTTAACTCGGTCAGTGCAGTCCTGTTTTGACTAATGAAAGTTTATGTAACGTGACTGCAGTCTGGTAATTTACGCATCGAAAATCTTAGGATACGCACATAAAACAAACTCAGGGTGTACATTTACGCACACTATTTCAAATGTCTACGCACGCATGTAAATGAAAATCAATTTCAATCATGCCATTCTAAAGTTAACTTGTGAATATGTTGAAATTCCTTGTTTAATATATTTGTATTATCTTATTGAAACGCTACTACATTTTATATGATCTTTTATAGTTCATTACTTTGCACTGACCAATTAATTTCGTACTGAAATGCATTAATTTTACCCTCATGCATTTTGGACTGAATGTATATTTTACTCCCATAAATTCTAGATCGAGTGTACAAATACCCTGTTCACCAAAACTCATATGGAGCGCAAGTGACCATGACTACAATTATAAATGCGATGTATGTGCGTACATTATTCATTGCAGATGCGATGCTCAACTTCCATAAAAAAATAACTATATTTTAAATACACATTTTATATGACAAAATGTTGAAATACGTAAAAGAAGTATCTACAGTCCGCAATATCTGCGACTCATGGTTTACATAAATCAATATATGTTTATTGTGTGACGGAAACCGCCATCCTTAAAGTGACATTACCCTTCAAACTCATCATAAAATAACAAATAATCCTAAAATAATTAGCAAATATAATAATAACTATTATGATTGATTAAACTCAATGACACATATATATATTTTATATAGTAACACAGCCTGTATTCATAATAGAAAAGTAATGCATTGTATTTTGCCCTGTTGCCGCCCATGCAATGCTTTCAAAGACGAAGACTCATAATTCAGCTTATAGTGGTAGTTAGCTATGCTGTTCTGAGATTCTTGAATCATTTCCGTAATTATATCTAATCGGATGCAATATTGCAGTCCATTCACTATTAGATGCGGAGTGCTTAAGTGTGTCGTTAGGCGGACATCAATGCGATGTCAAATTGGACAATGATTTTACATTAGAAGACCTTAAGAATAAAAATATTAATTATCTAAAACATATGTGCACCCGCCCCTTCCAGTACGTTTAATTAAATTGTTTCACAGTCATGTAATAGCAAGTTTGGGCGTTGATACATTTTTCCCGCCTAAAAGTACAATTGTACGTTTCCGGTACTCGAATGCGTGGGAAATGTTGTAACTGAAATAAGTAATTTGTTCCACTTAGTTGCTAGTTTTAGACGGTTAGTCACCAGTTGCTGATGGTTTGTTTGATTATCGGTCATATAAGTCACCGACGTGGACTAGGTTTATGCATAGCTGCGATAGACAACAAAAAGTATATTCTCACCAAGTCGGCAAAAAAAATGTACTTGATACTCATTGTACTGCTCATTGGCTCGCAGTTGTCCCCCGTCCTGTATTGACGTTCAGTTTACTACAACGCCTACTTCTGATGTGAAAATCCCTTTCTGAACTTTTTTTTAACTAAACACCTCGTAAAATATAGAAGCGTGAACAATAAATAAATAGGAAATATCACTCCTCTTGATTTAAGAATACTACAATTAACATTCATGCAGTGGCTCCCTTATCGAACTTAAAACATACTAAGGTACTACTAAAAACTGTACACTTAAAGTACGACGAAACATCGTACATCTACATGTAATGTACGAATAAAAACCGTATGTGTACGTGTAATATACGACTAAACGACGTACTTGTACATGTAATGTACAACTAAACTCCTTAGATGTACATGTTATATACGGCTTAGATGTACATGTTATATACGGCTTAGATGTACATGTTATATACGGCTTCAACCGTACCTGTGCGTGTACCGGTAATGTACGACTAAACACCGTACCTGTGCGTGTACCGGTACTGTACGACTAAACACCGTACCTGTGCGTGTACCGGTACTGTACGACTAAACACCGTACCTGTGCGTGTACCGGTAATGTACGACTAAACACCGTACATGTGCTTCAGGTGAAGCGTCTTAAGTAAACGTGAACATTTTACACATGTCAGTATTTGTACGATTGGGAACATCAAATGACGTTTTAACAGTAAGGCTAGAAGTTGTTAACAATCGCTAATAATGACTAAACTTTCAATGACTGCATGCATTCAAACCTTTCTACGTGAGCGTTAAAACGGGAAAATTGAACAACGTAATTGCCTAATTGGAGAAGATCGGGTTGTACTATAAGCAAATATTTGATTAAGATTATTTTGTCATTGTGTGACATACTTATTTTAGGTCCGTCAAAATGCGAACGTCTGCTCAATGAAAGATTTGTTTGTAAAACGTCAATAACATAATTGAATTTAAGAGCTCAAGATTTCAAGTGTGGAATGCTCTTTCTAAATTCTACAACAATAACTGCAAAATTAAAACTGTTTGTGTATGGACCCCACATACCAAGTGTCTTGTTCAGAAATAATAAACGTCGATTTCGTAAAATTAATTTCACATTTTTGGATCGTGTACATGCGTTAACTTCATTTATGCATTTTACAAATTTGCGTTTGTTTTGTATAGTTATTAAAGCCCGGATGGTCCGTAAAACTTTTCGTTTATAATCCATAATACATTTTCTTCTATTCATCTTTGATTTCTTTATATGTTTCTTCCCTTTACTCAACAAATTAAAACCCTCTTTTTTCGATCAGTGCAAACTTTGTTCATTAACATCGAAATAAAGTTGTGTTTTTTTGTCACAGTTTTATTCACGATCTTCTTGACATCAGAAATTGTGAAAAAAACTAAATGTGATACTTCTCTCGGTGCTTTAAAAGTATTCAGAGTAAGAAACAATAAATGTGCTGTAATAATCGAAAATGTCGTATTGACACTCAAAATGCAATAACATGTCCATAAAAATTTCAGAGACAGTAGTTAATAACAAAACAACTCACTTCAAGACTACATCTTTGAATATACTGCGTGAATCCATACTTTTTAGTGAACAATTTTTTTTAAATTCAAGTGCAAATAAATGGGTGAAAGTTTGTGTTATCAGCATCAACAGTCGTGGTCTTCATTTTGACAGTGACAGTTTTATTTGGCAGTCAAATTTTGGTGTGTAGTCCAACATCTGATAACGAATCTTAAAATATATAGCGACAATAAATACCAGATATCCTTTACATGCTGACAAACGACCAGTCAACGGGTATAAAAGTAAGCATGTATGAATATCGTCCCCTGGCATGTTAGAGAGTCCGTAAATCCTGAGTATACTAAGGTAACCTACACATACAATTGAGAATGATTAAAAGTGTGTTTGTTATTTTATTGTTAATATGTGTGAGAAATATTTTCAAGTATTTTCTTATGTTACCACCGGCAGGTCAGTGTCGATGGTCTGCAATCGAAGTCGCCAACAAATTTGAATCGTGTTTAAATTGAACTGAATATATTACATACCGTTATAAAATGAGTTGAGCTATATTCTTATTATATATTCGCGGGTGTAAACAAAGGGGACACGCACTTAGGCTTGTAATGCACTGTCTCGAGCAATGACTGCTTATTATAACACAGCTGGAAGAGGAGATAAAGTTCCGAGAGTACGGGTTGTACAACATGTGTGCACTTGATGGTACTTAGACACCTAAAATTCGCGAAGTGGCTGCTTTGGTATCATTGGAACTGCACTTTGGGTACGTGTGTTGGTAGGCCTCTCTTTCAAAATTGACCATAAAACAATAAAATGCCACTCAGTAGGGGATGGACAACCAACTGTGATCACATTTATAATGGTTTAGCCCAGCGTGCCATATTACCGAGACCGGAATGAGAGCTGAACATGGTTGATAGCAAAAATGAATGATAGATTGGTCACACTGTGTGCTCAACTCGACTTCAAACATTTTCTGGACATATCGGTGTTAATCAATCACTGGCGGCCTTACTATGTAGGTTTTACTGCAAATGCCTGCGTTGCGCAGTTAAGAAGTCTGGTGTTGACATCATTGGTAGCTAAATATGCGTGTTTGCCTAGTTTGTACGCGGGTTAGATAAAGGTGCTATCCATAGTTAATGGAATGCCAGTGGGGTCGTGTCACCTTCACCACGGGTGCTGGTATCTGCGAGTTGGCTTTTACGAAATACTTGCCCCGTAAATCTAGCTCAATTTCCCAAGTGTTTTAATGTGGCTTGTTTAAAAATATTAAAGATGCCTGATTATGTTATAGGTCGTAATTGTTGTTACCATAATTTCAGATTCCTTTAATTTGTTATCGATTTATACTTATGATTCATCGACGTATTTTCTAATATAATTTTCTGACGATGTATTGACGTAGAAACATGAGTCATGTTTTCTGTGATATTTTAAAGCTACAATTATATAAAAATTATTTTTGTAACGGAAGCAACGAAACTGAATAATTATTTACATCAATGAACTTATAAACTAACAAAATATACACATATTTTGAATTATGTTTCTCGGGGAAGAAGTGGTACATTTGCTTCAACGAAGAGGGCAGAAGCATTGTGTTCGTTAATGGAAAAAAATAATTGTGATTACTAAATAGTATGTTTGATTTTATTTCAATTCACATAAATATATTGAAATTAAGCTACGGCTTGAAGTAACTATTAATAACTTGATGCCTGCTTGGATAGATAGATTCCTTTTATTCCTCCAAGAAGAGATTTACATATATACACGAATGCATTAGTATAAATATTGAACAAACAAGCAAATATATACATACTGCAATTTGTATACTCAAAAATAAACCATTTTGATAAATGTCAACACGAATAAATATAGGTAATTATATACATGTACGGAATAGCAAGTTGTATAACTATATACAAATAATAGTTTTAGAAAAGAATCGATTTAGTTATAATAGAAACCTCCAAATATTAAGCTTAAATAAAACAGTATTAGGTATGACATACAGCTGATTATAGTAACATAATATTGTTGTAAATACATTTGCCTTACACACATAAATGGTATGAAGACTAATTAATGAATATTTAATTAAGAGTCTGGCTCCTGATGTTCAGCCTTAAACGAAATCGAAATGTAAGACTAATTTAGTGAAAAGATATCGTACTGTTAAAAATCCGTTATAGCAGTTAAACCCTGCTTAGCATTTTCGCTAGAGCAAATGTTAACGGATAGTTGGCAAAACAACCTTTGTGCTCTAAACACAGAGCGAAGAGGTCCGTGCACTGGTCATTGACTGACATGAAGATAATTGCCTTGAATTTTTCAACACCACAGTGTTCGATTATTGTATCCCAGTCGATCACTGTCTTTCTTGTGACAAAACATATAAGTAAATGCAACATCATATTGTCTATCAATAACTGACAAAATACACACGTTTGTCTATAAAGTTTAGAAATAAATAGTCCAATGTTGGCCAGCAACACTTTGCACACAGATAGTATTGCTTGTTGAACGTACAACCGATCATTCCCATGTTTGTTTGCGTTTATCTCGAGCAATTATAGAAACCAGAAATATTTAAATGTCAGTAGGTTAGATGGACGGACGAACAAATATATTTACTTCGTTACGCGCATTTCCTCCGTTTCCTCCAATCTATACTTAACATGTAAATCAAGTTACCTTAACTGATATGTCTTTTAATACGAATACTTTTCTTTTAAATGGTAAGCGTATACATTTACTTAAAACAACTAAGCATTTTGCCCGAAGTTTCATTTGACTTTTATCATTTTTCCAAGCGCCAATCAACCTGTGTTGAGGTTAACTTTGCAATGGGTAACGTTTTCATTGAGGTTCTCGTCAGAGATCTCGTCAGAGATCAATCACACTTTCATTATGATAAAATATATGAACATTTGAGGAGAATACATAATGTTCAATTAAGACATGATATATTGCAAAACAATTGAATTGCATAGCGAAAATTTCAATTAAGCGACGACATACCTAACCTCAAGGCTTGGTACGTATGTCAAACTAAGAACATCAACTTGATTTATGTGAGGAAAAGGCTTTAATAATAGTTATTAACATGACAAGATTTAAAATTAGGTAAGGTAATGACTCGAGTGACCTGTGAAATCCATACCTTTCTTGCACCTGTCTGAATGATTGGGGTCAAAAGAAAATCGGCTTTGACATAATTAATATAAAAATATTGAGTTTAATATTGCAGCTCTAGTGAAGTTCATCGTTTCCTAGAAGCACGTTTTCTTTGATCTTTATAAGTCAATAACTAGCCAGTCTGATTAAAATGGGATACTATGAAATAATTTTTAAGTCCTCGAATTTGGTGCACTTTAGTCAGATTAAATACTAACTTGAAAACAGGTGCGACATTCAAAATGCTGTTTTTCTGTGTATTCACTAAGCAAGTTTTTTTTTCTCATTGAAAAGAAAACAAACATTGCCTAACGTACTAATTATTTAACAACCCTTAGATCCCACCTTATTTATTAAGCCACGTTTCTACATTTCTACTGCTGCGTTATATGACAAAGTACTAATTTGTTTTCGCTGTCGTTTGCAGTGCGCAATGTTTTATTTACATATTTATTTTTTAAAGTACAAATTACGTTTGAGATATTGTATTTTATATGGTATAATTTCAGCATTTTATTTCCATTTAAGATGAAGCTTGTCGTATAGGTATTCATTTTTAAACATGATCATATAGGTAATCATGTTCGGCAATAGATTGATGTCCTGTAAAAGAACTTATATACTTGTAATTAACATATTACAAAGAAAGTCAAATTTTTAAGCATTAATACTCTGTAAACTTCTGAACTAAAGACTGTACTTTTCGTATTTTAATGTACTTAAATATCCAGTCAAACATGATTAAATCGACCAAATTACTGACTCCCGGTATTTGAAACAGCCCCTTCGTAGTTCCAAAAATACGTTATGCACTGGATCCTTTAATGAAATCCGACAATTAATTCAACAAATAAGAAGTATAAGCGTTTGTGAACCTAAGCGCCTTAGTATGTTGTACCCTTTCACAAACAACGTGGTTATTGCAAAATGTATTAACAAAGTTCATACAGTAATTCCAAAACAATCGTAATTACACTCATTTTAATTATTGGGTTACTGGATATTTTCAATCAACGGAGTTAATTATATTGGTCCAAGACAATGACAGACAATGCGACGTCAACAGACTGACATTTGACTTCTCATACAATGAAATTAACACTAATGCTTATTTACTTATTACGGCTCATTTGCTGACCTGTTTTTGGTTTTTAAAAGCATGGCATGATATAATAACACCAAGTATGCTATATGATTTAGTAGCTTGGTTCGCCCTAAATTGTAGCAGTCGAAATTTCTATTTTACAATATTACCTGTCGTTTTATATAAAGTAATGTATTCCAGTAACATAGAAATATTCACAGAGTAGCTCATTACAGCAAGTCCTCCAGAAGACATTTCGATGTGCACCGGGCACTACAGTACGAGTAATGCATATTTTGATGTCATCGTCATTACTTGTAAAGCTAGTGGTGTTTAGTAAAAGACACATCCTAGTGAAATGTTTGAATTAAATAATTATTGATAACAACAGCAACAATGCATCGCATATGTATTTTTATTACAAAAGAGACACTAAGAATCACCTGGTATAATATGTCGACATCAATTTAACGGACTTGTTTAACAATTTGCTAGGGTCTACTACTTTAACAGAATTTTCCGCGTGTGAAATTAAACAGTTATTAATACAACCTGAAATTTCGGATCACTTCAAACCAGGCGTTTGATTCTTTGAATTGATGACAATACATCGACATATAAACCTGCAGCTTTTGCCGTTTGCTTGTCCATTTTATTTTTGAAACTACTTCGACTAGATGTGTGTTTCATCAAAAATAAAATATATTGTGCCAATATATGTGATGATAATATTTAAAAACTTTAAACATCCGTATGTGACTACACAAAGGGATTACTAGACTAATTATCGAACCTGAGATGCGAATGAATTCATTCCAAATGTGACCGTAAGCTGTACATAAACCAATCCATGTTCTCCGTGATGAGATGAACACTATCCAACGTGGAAAGCTGACACGCCTCTTGGAAAATTGTTGCATGGAAATGTAATGATTGCGTATTCGTTAATGAATGGGGGTTATTTAAAAATATCTTCATCTACTAATTCCAGGTTTCGAAACGGTAGAATACTAGTATACATTTCGGTGTGACGTCAGCTGGTTCAGTTATAAATGAAATGCTGTAATTACAAATAAAGATATTACAGAGTTGTGTACAATCGATGGTGAAAAAAGGTTTACGTGGTATTAGAGTCTAGTAACACTGGGTCCATGAATCTCGTTGTCCAATGTATGCACAATATGAAAAACTATTAAATGGTCACTAAAGGCTTTTAGATAAAGTTTAGAAAGTGAACACTAAATCTATTCCTTTTAAATGAAAATAATGTGTGAATCATTTTTGTTATTTAAACATAATTGCAAATACGCATTAATTGTGTTAGTAAATATTGAACGGTGTCTGTAGAACAAACCGTTCTGTACGCCTAAAAAATACTTCGGACGTGCGGACAACAATTTTTAATCGAAAGTTCACAAACAAATCGAGTAAAACATATAATCCATCTTTCAAACATCGTGTTTACACAACAGTATTTTAAATGTGTGCGTTCGTTTTTTTAAGATTGTACACAAATTAATTTTCGAAGAGACTTTCAACATCTAGGTCATTGACCCCGCCATTGTGGCGTGTGGTCGGCTAAACCGATTAGTAAAGTAAATAAGCCATGTCGCGATTTTAATTTATACCGCTTGTTGAACAAATATGGATTAGCGTTTTAAGGTTGGGGGTCATTTCAGAATATCAAACTGAGTTTAGTTTCGCGTTGTGTGTGTATGTTTTAAAAGTTTTTTTTTGTGCAATTAAAAATAAATAAGCATAAATGAATTTAGGCAGTTAGTTAAGTTACATGTAGATGATGCTGCCGAAGAATTGATTGACCAAACAGTTGTCTGCTTGCGTCCAACGTAATTGTGGATTAACATTTGAAAAGTATGAACTGAATCACATGTCGCCGCTTTTGGAATTCGATATGCGCATTACAATACTAAGTATCTAGGATACCTCAGTCGATTTTTTTTATTCGTTTTAACCATGCTTTATATTAAAAATCGTTTATAAATGAGTCTTTCTCATTTATACTCAATCTTCTGTAAGTTTTTTCTTGAAACCCGGAAACGAGAAACGACGAAAATATGAAAAACGAAAACTGCTGCAATTTTTTGGCCAAAAAATGTCCTAGCTAAATGTTTATTAACCTTAGAGTGATTTTTGACGCGAACCAGTGCACCGTTCAATTAAATCGTGCGCAGTTGTCGCACAATTGTGAACAACAACAACAATTGATTAACGTAAGTGATCAAACCTGGAAAACGAAAACGCATTAAATTTGCATATCGTATTGTTATGTAAAAGACCCCGCTACAATAAGTCATGAATGAGTCTGATATATTTGTTGCTTTTTCACCGTTAATGTTTTGAAAATAAATAAAATGTAAAAATCAATGATTTATGGCATTTTAAATGCAAACGTCGCTGATGTTACCATGGCAACACGCAGAGAAGTTAATTATAAAGTTCTAGGTTACAGCGTGACCGAATTATTGGGCATATATTTGGATTTAAAGACGTTCGCAACAAAAAGAAAATAATTGGGTTAATTTTTCCTTTTGTTTAATTTGTTCTTTATTGTATATAGGATACTAATTTCATCTCTAATGTCCATTCAAAATAAATATTTTTAATAGTAAAAGTTCATAAAGCATATATAATAATCAAAAACACACTATGCAATGTATTTCCAAACAAATTTAGTTCAGAAATGATCCATTAAATATCTTCACCTTATTGATACGTTGTTTATGTATGTTAAAACGAAACAGGAAAAAGGCTACACAGGTACCCTATATGAAATCCAATATTCCCCAAACAAGTTCGGTGAGCGATTCTTTTTATTAATGTTTTGGTGTAAATAAACATTGGTGCATGTCTGTGTGAAATTTTAAGAAGTCTGTCGTTTGGAACAAAATATGCATTTGCTGAAGTTTCAGAAAGCATTATTAGTTCCCATTGACACACTTAAATGTCCAGTCTAATTCATTATTTAAGCAGTAAATGTAGGTAAAACGTTTTTATTATCAACATACACATGTATATTGCCAAACAAAGCATGTACAAACATATCAGTTGAAAGAACCATGACCTTGTTTGAAAAATAACTATCCTATATACTTAAAACATTGATAAAAATCCAAACTGAAAAAGGGGCTTCGACAGGTACCGTATTTAAAACCCAATATTTCCGGAACAAGACCGGTGACCCCAATTTGTTAAGACTGTTTTAGTTTCAGTATAATATGACGCATGTATGTGGGATCTTTTAACAAAATTTGTCGATTGGAACAAAAGATATTCGTATATTTGATAAATTATTGATGTTTTCACAGGCAAATTTAATGCAAAATTCACCTCGTAAAGCGTCCATTACAAGTCATTTGGTAAATGATAACTGTAGATAAAGCGCGTTTTATCATTAAACTGCACTTGTATATTACCAAACGAAACATTTAACAAAGATGCATTTAAAAATCTCAATCTTTGTTTGAATATAAACGCTTTATATAATTCAACATTCTAAGTAACACAAACTGAAAAAAGGCTTCGACAGGTACCGTATTCAAAATTCAATATTTCCGGAAAAGGCCGATGACCCCTATTTTGTAAGACTCTCAGTTTTAGGATACATTGATGCATGTTTGTGCCAAGTTTTAAGAAAATCTGTCGTTGGCAAAAAATTGAGGGAAATTGTTGCGAACGTCTTTAAATGTAATCGAATATTTTACTGTATCTATGCACTTCAGTCTTTTCCAACGAAAAGCATAGTCATTTTATTAGTATATACTTGTATATTCTAAATAGTGTAATGTAATTGTTTGACAGCTCCCCTGTTAAAGTTGCTTTATTCATATCTCAATGTGAATAAAATGTGACATCATGACATTTTTATGTTTGGTGTTTCGAGAGAAAATGTGCTTCATGTTAGTTTTTAGCAAGAAATAAAGTAAACATAAATTAGTTTTTGACGATTCCGGACTGGATGTGATGATTCTATGATAATGCATGCGATATTAAACGCACCATTTGTACTGGTAAGTAGTTTTATATGCTTGTTATTTTACAAAGTGGCATTACTTTTGCAATTTTGTTAATATAATATTGTATAAATTAATAATTCGGCACTAGCTCCAAAAGCTCCATCTCTACCCGCTTAGCTGATGTAATGGCTCCTACAAATTCCCTCGCGGATCGATATTGGACTTTTCGCCACGTCCACTCAGTTCGATCTCCGAGAAAGACCGTTTACATAATATGCTGATACATGTATTTACATTGCATGTCCGACAAACAACGCAGTCATGTCTTTCGGAACGGCTAAAATGCAATGTCAATCAAATTTCGTCTTATGTTGGGGTCGTCTTCACAAGTTGGGTTGTTTATTGTTCAGTCACGAAAGTTTCTGAAACACGCAGCTTGTCGAAATGCCCCTATATGTAGATTGCTGTATCGCTCAGCGGATCTCGACCCTGTCACTAATGTTTAGTTCATGTAAATGGAAAGGCATTTGTTGTGTGTATGTGTTACAAATTGTTTAATAAGGTGGAAAGTATTTACCCAATTACACGCTTGACACATATTTTATAATTGTATTGCGCTTTTCTATAAACAAATTTACTCCTGTGTAACCTGTTTGATCTTTATCCCAAAGTTGCCACCTAAGGTACTGGTGAAAAACAGATTGCTGAGAGTGATATTTCACTGTTAGTAAACATCAATTTGTCACGCACGGTGTTTTGAAATGGTTAATACAGTCTGACAGTTCGTCCTACAAGTTGCTGTATTCATTATTCCGGTCTAATGGTGTGGAGTTTTCGTTCGTTTTACAATTTTCCGTACCATGCCAGATAAACGTGTTGACTATAGTGGTTATTAATTACGGGACACAATATTTATTTTTAAAGAGGTAAACACGCATTTATTAAACTATGTTTATCACATAATGAAACTTGATTAATTAATCGCTGTTTTAATGTATTGCTATAAACGCTGATTAAAGGAAATGATTTCCATGTATGACTGTAACGAAAGTCACATAGGGGCACTCCTCTTTGGAATTGGTAACATGTTTTTGTATGCCACGCCAAAACCTAAGTATTAATCATAACGGTCTTTTCTGGCCTAGGTAGAAAGAAATCATTTGAAATATTTGAAAATGCAATGCAATGAAAGTACTGTATTCCTCGACGCTAATGCGCAGTTGATGCCACTGTATGGGTAACATATCAGCCGGCAATGTAAAGACATTCGTATATTTAAAAAAAGCCCATGTAACAAAGGGAAAAAGTTATGTAATTTTAACTTCGACTGTTTATTTAGCCTGTTTTCAATGTTTTCTCAGTTTTTGTAAACGAAACCCGACAGAATGACTGCATATATTGCTTTAACATCTTAATGTAGAATTTTACCAGTAACTTATAACACGTAAGGCATGTAAAATATTGCCAAAGTATGACGGTTTAAAATTAATTAGCATATTTTATGATATGATAATATGTTTTTATATGTTCACTCTTAACTTCGATTAATATCTGTCAAATATCGCACCATACCGAAAGGTAAATAGTTGTAAGTCATCAGCATTCGAAGTTTGATGGCACAGCCGTTGATCTTTCATCTGTGGCAAAAACAGGATGCATCCCAATATTCCCATTTTAAATGTGTTCAATGTTCATAACGAGCTAATTTAAAACAATAATTATTTTATAGTTTACTTACAGGTATTTACAATTATTACAAATAAATTATAGTGAAAGGTTTAACATGACTTAATGTAAAAATGGCATTTATTGACTAAAATGATAAAAGGGATTGATAAATAACGACATAAGTAATGAATCACGCACAATTAATACTCGTAATTCACTTTGGTCCTATTTTAAAAACACTGTGGCCATTGAATATACATAAACCAAACACCATTCCTTTTATGACACGCATTGCCCAAAGCAGTCTCTCATGTTCTCATTGTATTTTATTGGTTCACTCTTTCGCAAATGATGAGCTATGTATTTTGAGCTATGTGTATCACTTATTTTATTTTCATAACACTGCAACATTTCATTTGAGAATTTTAATTGATTTACCGTATATTTAGTCTCCATATTCATATTACACACAATTTAAATATATCAGATAAAGCAACTCAATCGTAAAGGTTTTACTTAAGACCTTTTTGTTGATTTATTGTCTAAAATTGATGAGCTTGTACCGCAATACCTCATTGATCTGTCGGTACATTTACACTATTGCATACCATATTTAATTAATGCTACACAAAGATGCATTGAGGTATGGACATACCTCTCCAGGGCGCTGCACCACCGTGCACCATGGAGGTCGCACAGCGTTGGGCGACAGGCCTCCGTTCACAATTTGAATGTCTAAAGACTAGTTGACGTGTCGACGGTAATGAAATGTCTGCGTCACCGATCTCACACGAGCTACACACGTTAAACGGCGTGAATGCATTGTTAGCGCGGCGTTTTGTGTATTTTTTATTATATTATTTAGATTATATTAAAAGGAACGTCATTCTATTGAAAGTTAAAAAAAAAATAGTTCACTAGTATTTAGGATAATCAACTTAAACAAATTGTCGATGATATTTTTAAATACGAATTGTCGACGAGATTATCTACGTTTACATTATTTATGCTGGTAATTGTTAGTCAATCTTGCAATCACTTTAAATCTACTACCTTACTAATGCTTTCCTCTTTAAACATAAAAATACCTCTAACTGAAATGTTGAACATAAACTTCATGAATGAATGAGAAATTATTGATAACAGGTTTGCGGGCGAACAAAAGCAAATGAATTATATATGGATCTATCATTTAAACAACAGGAAAAAGTCCATAAAATTGGAAAGGAATGTCTTAATTAAGTTATTAAAACACTTTGATAGTCAGATCCGTGTTGATCATAACGGCGACTAGTCAACCATTGAGATCGTTTTCGTTAATAATCAGCGGTAGAGAAATACAACGACTGCAGTAAACAGCGCTTGTAGTAGTTTACAGAAAACACAATTCAATGTTCAAACTGCTATCTGGACTTACCAAAAAGTAATATTATTTAGAAAAAAAACAACACTAAAGTAAAACAATTATCTCTGGCTAAGGTATTGAAGCCTGTGAAATAATGAGTGTTTTAAATCTTACTGTGAAGAAAATGATGGGTATTCAACTTGATAAAATGAGAACTGTGGCTATTTTGGACTTGTTTTGAGAGTGACATATGACATTTTACGTCACTTTATAGGGAGTGTGCAGCATTTTACAAATTTACAACTGTTCGAAGGAAGTACTGAGGCTTCTTGAGCCCAACTCTCTGATCGCTCTTTAAAGGACGATGTCATCGAAAATGGCCCCAAGAGGAGGGGGGGGGGGGGGGGCAATTTCTTTAAAAAATACTGAAACTCAGATATTAAAACTGACATATAATAATGGTTAAAACAGGGTATCTATAACGAAAAAGCAGTGTACGCATTCTGAGATAAAAATCAATTTATAATATGGGTCTTGTTTGTTTGGCCCTTTTCATGTTTATATTTTGACGGCATAATTGTAATTATTTCTATAACCGTAGTTAACACTTTTTCTTACCAACGATGATAGCGCAGTTGGTTAAAGCGTTGTCTACTGTCATTTGTTCTTATGACTCCTAAGTCAAGAGTTCGATCCCTGCTTGCGGTTTTAATTTTTCAAACATTTTGCTAATTTGTTTTTATCAATTATTTTTTTATGTATTGTATTATGTTTTATTTATTTACTGAAGTTAGTCCACGCTATCTGAGCGCAACTGATTGCTGCTAAGTGTGAGAGTCAACCGTCTTCAGTAAGGGTAGTTTCGAGTGCTGCATTGTGACATGTGCGATATGGGATGTAAAGTAGCTGATATAGAATCTGTGTGATGATGAAAACGGAAATCTTAGCGCGGTCAGATATCTGATATCACTGTTACCGTGTAAACTTGAGATTTATTTCGTATTTAATTTTATTGAAGACAACAAGGTTGATAAAACTGGAATTGATAAACAGGACACATGAATTACTGAAGTTAGTCCACGCTATCTGAGGATAGTTTCGAGGGCTGCATTATGACATGTCTGATATTGGATTTAAAGTAGCTGATATAGAATCTTTGTGACGATGAAAACGGAAATCTTAACGCGTCCATATACCTGATATCAGTGTTACTGTGTAAACTTGAGATTTATTAGTATTTAATTTTATTGAAGACAAATAGCTTGGTAAAACTGGAGTGGATAAAAAGTGACACATGAATGGTATCTAACTGCTTGTTTTTAGGGGAAATTATACATCTATTAGCATGTCATTGTATTTCCAACATTGCAAATTTTAAATCGATAACCGCGGAATTAAGTTAAGTTAAAAACGATATTAGTTAAGCAATAAACTTTGCGACAGTATATTGCTCTACTGCGTTAAGACGTTAAGACCCGTTTACGATGAAGTCTAGTGTTTTTAATTGGATGCTGACCTTCGCGTGCCGTGAACATGTTTATAATTGGAGTGTTACAGTAATGGACATACCGTGTTTTCGATTTCAGTGTAATCGGAGTTAAATTATTATTTAATGTGACTTAGGCCTTCCAGAAAATTGTAACGCAAATATTTAAACGTTGAATGGACTTCAACGTTGGAAACATGAGCTGTGCAACAATTATAGTGAGAACTGGAGAAAGGCATGCAGAGTGAAATGTATGGTGACCCCAGGAGTTAGGTGTTGGACTGGATATCTAGAATTAATTTAGTGCTTAAGTATTAAACATAAGTTTCCTGGCACGGATGATGGCCTATGTGGTTGATATTTTATGTTTTTTACCGTGCCCAACATGAAGGAACGGAGTGGAATATTTCTCATTATACTGGTATGTTATATGTTTATATGTTATTTTCTGGAGTAG
Organism: Congeria kusceri; assembly: GCA_027627225.1. Taxonomy (NCBI): domain Eukaryota; kingdom Metazoa; phylum Mollusca; class Bivalvia; order Myida; family Dreissenidae; genus Congeria; species Congeria kusceri. The sequence continues at coordinate 49,784,665 of CM051025.1, read as the reverse complement.
GTACACACACTGGTGCATGTATTGTGTATATGTGTGTTGGTTGGTCTAGTTGTTATAGTGAAGATTATTGTCGGTCTGCTCATGTTGCAAGATACATTGGCCGATTTGACCATGGTGTGGGATATCATAATCAACCATGGTTCAAAAAAACAACAACACTTTGTTCATGTTGAAATAGTTTTTGGACGTGTAGGGAGTTAAACAATTTTGCCTGGCCATGGTTTGGGAGTAAACGGTTAGTTTGACCATCGTGACATATGCAACAAAATAGTTGCTATGACTAAAATACTAAAGGACAGTTTTTGCTTTACCATGGTGCGGGGGGAAATAGTTAGCTTGACTATAGTGCAACGTGCATTTTGGGTTGATAATGTTGCGGAAGGACATTTCAGTTTAACCATGTTTAGGAAAGATATTCCAATTAAACTATAATGAGGAATGACATTTTAGTTTGATTATGTTGAGAAATGACATTTTAGTTTTAC